>JAWXYG010000002.1:7004864-8254864 GCA_034222035.1 Acacia crassicarpa
GTATGGTAATCATCGATTTTCCTTGCTTCAATCTACCACTTGTTTCTTTGTTTGTAATTTGCTTATTTTCCCTTGGTTAACATTGCTTCATTTCCATTTAGTGCATTTCATTTGGTCTGAGGATTTACTCACTGAACATCTTCCCGTTTTCAGCTGGAGCGGGGATCTCAGGGTCTTGAATCCAAAGCAGTAGCGAACTTTCCGACGAAGAAGTACAGTGATGGATGCTTTGCTGCTGCAGAAAATTCTCAGTACGTTCATTTATCTGTTTTTGAAATATCATCATCATCATCTCTCTTTAATATTAACTTGGAAGGTGTTGCTTGGTGCTTGAAGATTGGATTTATGCCTATTAGTTTGTTTCAAAATCAGGAAGTTGATTTCGGACTTAGAATCTACGTTGCTCACTGATCATTTAATTTGAAAAATATAAATTACTAAAAGAAAGATTGAGACTGGATTTGGTAATGAAGTCAACTTTGAACATTGCATGGTCAATGAAGGACTTGTATGAGTGAATGAAATGCACTCTCCGGGTTTTCGGCCATCTATGTCATGAGTTTAGATGATACTATATGTTTGTTCCCTTGTTAATTTGTTGATTTATAAATGACTTTATTCCCTTAATTGGAAGATATTAGCACTGTTGTGACTCGATCAAAGGTTGTGAAGAATGATCCATGTTCTTTCTGCCCCATTTTGTTTTGGTCGTTCATCAGTTTTGCATATTGGAGAGCTTAGAATGGTCTAGTATTTACCCAGTGCTCAAATCAGGGGTGCTGAGCCCTTTTGCTAGTAACTGAGAAAAATATTTCTATGTTATGCTTCTAAGAGAAAATATGTTTTCATCAGTTTTTCCCCACGGTATAGATAGTTTGTTTACACTAGCTGGCTTAGGACTATTTTTCATCAGCAATATTTTGAACAGAGTTGGATATCATAATCTTTTATGTCCACTTACTGCACTTGCACTGATACCACCATATAACTTCTTACTTCTTACTTGTGGTGTCCTTGGATTGATTAATGACCTTGTAGATAAGGGCATTCATGGGATAATACTACTCTGTGTGTGTGTGTGTGTGTGCAACAACAGTAAGTCTTATTGTCAATGGCCTTGTAGCCTGATGACATGAAAACTCTTAGCAACTGGGAGATGGCAGTTCAATCCCACTTGTAATCTTAGGCCTCCACTGTCTACCCCTCTAGTGAGTGCATTGCCCTTTCATAGATTATGTGTTTCTTATGAACATTTATATTTGTTGTATCATGTGTAGATGCACAGTTTGTCTCTCGGATTACCAAGGTGAGGATGTACTGCGCATCCTCCCGTATTGTGGACACTTCTTCCATGCAATCTGCATAGACCTATGGCTGCAGCAACATTCGACATGCCCGGTTTGTCGAATCTCATTAAGCAAATCATCATCAGAGAGAAAACACATAATGCCGCCAATGTTCAGTGCCATTGTTCAATCTAATTTCGGCATGGAATCTATTGATCACTGCATGATGATGGCTAATAATTCGTCAAGAAACCCTGACATTCAAGAGGATCATTATGCCACAGCTGAAGGTCGTGGAATGGTTACTTTAGAGAATGTCATCAATTTAAGGGATGCTGATCAGTCCATGAAAGATGCAGGAAAGAAGCATTTAGAGAGCCCATCAATCACCCCACTGAGCTAATATGGTCTGAACACAAAATTGAGGTAGAGTTATTATATATGCTTCTTAGTTGAAGTAAAATGCTGTAGAAGAGGCTTTGATTGTTTAAACATGAAGTCTTGAATTCGGGTCCATGTAAATATAGAAAATACCTTTGAAAGTATTATCCCCATTTGGGCCCGACAATACTCGAATCTGACTTAGTCAGATAGCTAAATAATTAAAAAAGGAAAGAAAAAAAAAAAGTGCAATTGTTTGCTGGGTTGGGGCTGCTTCTTGTTCTTAAGTACATTATTATTGAGACGAAGAGAGAACAAGAGAAAGATGTGAATTTTAGCTTTTATAAAGATTCATTCTCTTGGAGATTTGGGATGGAATTTAATTTTATCTGTTAACTTCAGCGTCAGCTTTAGTATGCTGGAAATCAGCTCAGACTATGCAAAAGGGCTGCATGTACTTTGTCCACCATTGAAAACTCTCAGCTCTCTCTAATACAAATCATTTTATAGTTTCATTTGAATCACGTTTTTTTTTTTTTGGGAAATTCTTAATGCTGTCATATAATTTCTTATCTAAACTTGCTTAAAGTCTTAGTTTCACCATTCATATGAATGTTAATATTTATTATGTCTGATTTTTAATATAAGAGCTCATGGACTTTTCTTTTTTCTAAAGAGATTAAGAAAGTAAAATAAATTATTTAATTATAGTATATATGTCGTGTGTTATAAGATTAAATATTAGTTTATAAGTGAATCTATTTAGTTTAGAGAAAAATGAAAATTATAACTTATTTAATTTTCTTAATTTCTCTAGTAGGAGAATACCTATACTTAAAAAAAACAAGGGGGAAGGGGGGGGGGGGGGGGGGGGGGAACCCTCCTCAATTTCCTCTACAAAAGTTAACTAGGAGAAAGGATGGAGGAGTGGCATTTACCATTTGGGCCTCTTTTGGTAGCTCATGGGAAACGGAAACGCATTGAGAATCAAGTCTCTGGTTGGATTCCTGTAATCCAATTCCAATCTCTTGTGATTTTGATTGAATTCTTGCAACTTGTATAGAATTTGGAATCATGATTATTTGAATCCTCATCAAACTCTCATTCCCGGTTTTTAATAATATCTTCATACTAGCTTGCAAACTACTATCTCCGATTTTAATTATAAGATTTGGTTGGTTTTTTTAGATAGATTAAGGAAGCTAAATAAGTTACTTAATCATATTATATGTTGTGTACCTTAGATTATATATTAATTTATTAGTCAAACTAATTAGTTTGGAGGGAAAAAAATACTCTAAAATAATTTAATTAGTTTTTTTAATCTCTTCAAAAAAGTCAATTTAGTCTTACAATTAGGATGGGAGAGAGTAGTATTTAAGAGTTGACCATTTTACCCCCATTCTTCATCAGCTTTTTCATTTTTCTTTGTTGTGAAGGGTATTCTAGTTATCTTTCACTATTTTATGAAATATGGACACATATGGAAAATATTTAATTTTCCTTTAAACTAGAAAATGCCTTTGAAAAAAAAAAGAAAAAGAAAAAGATCAAGAACACCTTCTAAATTCTAAAAAGTGCTTTTTTTTTTCTAGAATAAAAAGTGCATTTTATTAACAAGGGTTAAATCTAGCAGAAAGAGTTATTCGTTTATGAGAAACCAAAGCTTGAATTCTCACCTGGAGAAGTGTTCACATTTAATGCCTGGAAGTTCGTCAAACAATATTGTTTCCAATACGAGAATATATGTGATTACGAAAAATAAAAATAAAAATAAAAAATGCCTTACAATATTAATAAGATTGAGTATAAAAACAGATGGAAGGGAGTGCGTCATTTAATACATGGTTGTGGGGAATTTCATTTGTCACGTTGATGTGTGTGATACAGAACTAAAGAGAGCTATGGAGAAGAGAAATTAGAAAGAGAGTAATAAATGAAAAGATGTTTTGGGAAGCATATGGGGTAGCGGCAATGGCGGTGTATAATTATCAAACACTGATATTTTATGATCTAAGTGTCATTTCCTCAAAATTAAATTTATTATTTATTTTGTTTTGGCCTTGAGGATAGGCTAAAACCGTCAAGATGATATAATTATATGGAAAGTCGTATACTATATGTATATGTATATATCCAAATCTTATGGCAATATAACTTTGAACACTATTGGACATATGAGCGTTTTAAGTATACTTTAAAAAGATACTCCCTCCGGTTCTAATTATAAGGCAATATTTGAGTGTTAGTTTTGGTCCTAATTATAGAACAATTTTTAAATTTTTGTCAATTTCTTCCTAAAATACCCCTATTTTATTATCTCAAGTGTGTTTGGTTTTTGGTAAGTATATGTATGTGAGTTGCAATACACACACGCACAAGCACGCACACATGTGTCTATAAACATATATATGTATGTATGTATATATATGTGTGTGTGTCTGTATATATATGTATGTATATATGTGTGTACATATATATGTATATCTGTGTTTTGTGTGTGTCAATATATATATGTGTGCGCGCGCACGCGTGCATATAGAAACACCCACACACAAATATATCTACTCCCTCTGGTCCTAATTATAAGACATATTTAACCACTTTTGGAGAGATTAAGGAAAGTGGTTAAATTAGTTAATTTTACTCATTTTCCTAAAATGCCCTTATGTAAATTTAAAATGACAAAAGTAAAAGTAAATCAACAACCCCTACCACATACCTTTCCACCTAGAATTTTTCTTTCCACACACTTTCTAATTAAAATAATGGTCTGGCTATAAATACAAATATGTGTCTGTATATGCTCACACAGTCATATATATATATATATATATAGACATACACACATATATGTTTGTTTGTATATTTACACACATATAAACACACACTCACACACTCATACTCACAGATATATATATATGTGTGTGTGTGTGTGTGTTTGTGAATATATATATTTACATACGCTATGCATACACACACACACACACATATATGTTTGTGTGTGTATATCTACACACATATATAAACACACACACATATATTTGTTTGTGTGTGTATATATCTATACACATATGCATATACACAAGCACACATATAAACACACATCCACACCCACATATACATATGCGCGCTCGCGCGTGGGCATCTGTGCGCACACACCCACATATCTACTAGATACACACACAACCATATATATATATATATATATGTTTGTGTGTGTATATACTCAACAATTTGAAAGTTTCATTGACTAGAAGAGTTTATGCACCCATATACATATACTCACCAAAAACCAAATACATTTAAAAGAATAAAGAGAGGTATTTTAGGAAGAAATTGACTAAAAAAAAAAGTTGTCCTATAATTAGGACCAAAACCAACTCTCAAATGTTGTCTTATAATTAGGACCGGAGGGAGTATTAACATATACATATCTCTGTGTGTAGATATATGGTGTGTGTCTATATGTATGTATGTATGTATGTATGTATGTAGATAGATAGATCTATATGTATATATATATACACACACATGTATATATAGCAAGACTATTATTTCAATTAGAAAGCATGTGGAAAGGAAAATTGGTCGTGTAGATATGTGGGGGATTGTTGATTCACTTTTACTTATGTCATTTTTAATTTATATAAAGACATTTTAGGAAAATGAGTAAAATTAATTAATTTAACTTATCTCCTTAATCTCCCCAAAATTAGTTAAATATGTCCTATAATTAGAATCGAAGGGAATATATAATAATTTGATTATATATATATATATATAAGCGCTTTATGCAAATATATGTATAATATTGAAAAAAAAAAAGGAAAAAAAACTTTAAAGTAATTGTTCCATAGTTATAGTTCTAGTCAAGTGCTATATATGCACACCCCAAACAGCAATTGAACAAGTTACACATCATCCATCAAATTCAGACTTTTCTGATAAATACTTATAGACTTCAGGAGAGCCACTTTGCATCCTAACTAATTAAAATACAACAACTTATTTTATTTTAATTTTATACAGTAAATAAGTTATTTGGAAAAATTCAAATTTTATGATTTTAAAAAACAAATTTTTTTCTAAATTATGAAGTTTATGTTTTTTAAAACCATAAAATTTAAATTTTTTCAGATGACACTCATCTACTGCGTAGAGTCAGAATAAAATAAGTTGTTGTATTTTAATTGATTAAAATACAGATGAGGTAATGCCCTTAAAGTATATACTCCCTCTAATCCTTATTATAAGGCACCAATTAACAAGTTTATTTGATCCTTTTTATAAGACACTTGTTTGTTCTCAAGAAGCGTCAATTATCTTTTTCTATGTTTGCCTATAATTAATAAGGGTAGTGGGTACGAGTAATAATTAATATAATATTAGAGTTTAGTGCAATTAGTAGGGGTAATATTGGAAGTTACTTAAATTATAAGTCAACTTTATTGACTTTAACTTTTTTTTATTGGTTTGTGAAAATTGTTAGTTGGTACCTTATAATAAAAAGACTAAATGGAGTAGCTATTCCTCAACTTTTCATATCTGCTTTGACGAGTGGCAAATGATATGTTCCATTCACTTGGTGGCGGGTGTCCTTCGTGAAAATTAATGTTGCCTTCCCCAAATTAAATGAGACAGCTACTTGAAATTAAAAAATATCACGGTTAATCAAATCAAATGTTGCTTTCTGTCTTGATTAATAATTATATTTACTGTACCAATGTTTAATTATTTGTTATGCATTATTTTGAAATGACCACACAAAGAAAATAAATTGACAACGTACAACAAGTGTAATTAATTAAGCAAAACATCAAATAAAATACTCTCTCCGCTTCTAATTATAAGAATAAATTTTGGAGTTGGTTTTGATCCTAATTATAAGAACAAGTTTTAACTTTTGTCAATTTTTTTCTATAATACCCCTATCTATACTTTCTCAATAATAATTTAATAATATACTTATATATTTTATAAAATAAATAATGTTTGTACTACATATGTCATTTTAAATTTATGTTGCAATTAAAATTTTATTATATACAATTTTATACTTTCTCAATAAAATCCTTGTGCTGATTAATTTGACTGGTGATAAATTTAACTAATATATCACCACAAGGATTTTAAGCAAGGAACTTAATTTAATTTGTATGAACTGTTTAAGAATTATTTTTCAATGATAGGAATAATATGTGCGATAACTATTGAGTGTGTATATATATTTATATATAAAGTCTATTGTTTGATAATTGCAATAATAATACGACACTTGTGTAAATGACGTGGGTTACCGGTTACGTTAGAATATAGGGAGGGAATTTTCCCTTACGTATTTTTCATTCAAATATCTCTATATCTTAATGTCATTTTAAATTTTAGGTAAGGGTGTTTTAGGAAAATAAATATAATTAACTAATTTAACTTCCCTCCTTAATCCCTTAAAATTCTGGTAAATAGCTCCTATAATTAGTACCGGAGGAAATACTATCTTAGGTTCCAATGTGGCTTTGGTCCTTGACAAGAGTCATTTGTTGCACAAAACGGCACAATTTTGTGTCAAAACAATGAGTAGCCTTTTTTTTTTTTTATAAATATTTTTTGGCATTGATGGTTATTAAAAAGATATTTCAAGATATTGATTAGTACTTAAAAAATATTTTGTGGCCTTGAAAGATTATTTTAAGATCTTAAAAAAAATATTTTAGTACTGAAAAAATGTCTCATGATTTTAAAAAATTATTTTAGGATCCTTGAAAAAATTTATTGAATTATATTCTTAGTATCGGTCAATATCTTGAAATATTTTTTTAAGATCCTAAAATAATTTTCAAAGATCATGAACTATCTTTTCATTTCTGTTCAGTATCCTCAAGTATTTTTTAGTACCAGTTAGTACCCTGAAATATTTTTTTAAGATCCTAAAATAATTTTCCAAGATCATAAGCTATTTTTCAGTACCGTTCAGTATCCTTAAGCATTTTTTAGTACCGGTCAATACCCTTAAATATTTTTTTAAGATCCTAAAATAATTTTTCAAGCTTACAAAATTTTTTTCAGTACTATTCAGTATCTTAAGGTATCTTTTAAGTAATAGTCAATGCTCGAAAATATTTTTTTAAAAAAAAAACAAAACAAAACAAAGGTTGCTCATTGTTTTGGCGCAAAATTGCACCGTTTTGTGCAACGGATGGTCCTTGTCAAGGGCCAAAGCCGCATCCCTTAAGATCTAATGTAAGACTCACTTACTTATTTCTTGGAGATATTCAGAAAACTAAATAAATTACTTAATATTATTTATATCTATCATTTTTTCTTCAAACTAGTTTGATTAACTTATAAAATGATATTTAATCTAATAATACATAAAATATAATATGATTAAGTAACTTATTTATCTTTTTTAATCTCCATAAAAAAGTCAGTTGAGTTTTATATTTAGGACCGAAGGGATTGATTACAAAAATTATAAACAAAGAAAAAGACTTGGGTCTATTTACTTATCTCTATGACAACTAATTATTTCAACTCCATATGCTTAGCACTCTTTGAATACTAGTCATTTTTAGAAAAGAAGACTGCTGCGGAATTATCACAATAAATTTTCAGCGACCTTTCAATACTGTCGACCAATCCAAGCTCTGAAATAAAATTCTGAAGCCATTTAGCCTGAACCATGGCTTCAAAGCATGCCACAAATTCAGCTTCCATAGTGGATATAGCAATCACCGACTGCTTCGCACTTTTTCATAATATAGCTCTTCCAACTAAAAGATATAAGTAACCACAAGTGGATTTTCTTGTATCCACACATCCTACAACTAGATTGTAAAATATTTGTGGCTCATGTATAAATAAGTGTTATTTTGATTTAATAAGAAAAAGGCAAAAAGGTAATATTGGTATGGGAGTTATTAAAAGTAATAAGGAATCGACTGTTGATAGGCACAATTCTCAAAAAGTTAAAAGGCACGTACGTTCATAAAAGAGAAATAAAAAGAACGTAAGAGGCCTTCAGAGTTTACTATGAAGTTGTATCTCATCCCTATCATAAGAAGATACAAGTAGAGAGAAGGCAAAGACTCTGAGAAAAGTTTTCCATCGCTAAAGTTTTTTCGCGATCATGGATAAAGGTTAGTATGCATAATTTTATTAATTATGTGAAAGCATAATATCCTAAGATCTTTTAGATTGTGTTCTTATATGAGAATCTATAATTTAGAGAACACAGATTATTGTTTTACATGCGATTGACCAACGAACTTTTACTCAATAGCACCCAGCACAAAATTCTAAATTTCACTAAATTAAATAAATTGTTTTCTCAATTGTCATTATTCAAAACTAATTGTATAGATATCTATGGACAAAAATTACTCACTTGCTAAAATAAACAAAACTTTTCATTAAAAACATAATTATATGATTTAAATAAAACTCAAGGTCTTTTATAATTTATTATATATGTTAAACAAAAACAATTATATGATTTATTTCTATCTTAGAAGAAATTTATATGAGTTAAAAAATTCATTTAATGTTAATAAAATATAAAAAATCTATTATATCCTGAAAGAAATAAAATGCGTTTAATTTTTATTTTTATAAAAAGAGCTTAATAGATATCAACGTTGATACTTAATAATATAAATCTAGCAACTTGATGATATATTTGTTAATAAAATGATCTATTGATTATATGAATATGAGACTTGTTTATATAAAAAAAATATAAAAAATCCGGAAAGAAATGAAATGCGTTTATTTTTATTTTTATAAAAAGAGCTTAATGAATATCAACGCTGATACTTAATAATATAAATCAGGCAACTTGATGATATATTTGTTAATAAAATAATCTATTGATTATATGAATATGATATTTGTTTGGAAAAAAAAAAAGATAACCTAAAAAAATTAGAAGTTCGTTAGTCAAATTGCTACTTAACCCATTATTAAATTGTCCTTAATCAAACCTCTTAAGTTATATTTTTGTTTTGTTTTTTTTCCAACAAGTCCCATATTCATATAATCAATAGATCATTTAATTAACAAATATATCATCAAGTTGCCATATTTATATTATTACGTCTCAATGTTAATATCCATTAAGCTCTTTTTATTTTTTTTTTAAAAAAACTCATTTCATTTCTTTTAGGATATAATAGATTTTTAAAATTTTATTAATATTAAATGAATTAATCAAATCACATAAATTTCTTCTAAAATTAAAATAAATTATATAATTTTTTTGTTTAACATATATAATAAATTATAAAACACCTTGAGTTTTATTTAAATCATATAATTATGTTTTTAATGAAAAGTTTTATTTTTCATTATTTTAGCAAATGAGTAATCTTTGTCTAAAAATAACTATACAAGTAGTTTTGAATAATGACAATTGAAAAAAAAAGTTATTTAATCTAGTGAAATTCAGAATTTTGTACTGGGCACTCCTAGAGTAAGAATTCGTTAGCCAATATGCACCTTAGATAACAGACGTTATCTTTATCTAATGGCGTTGTGCTGACTACATATTTTTTAAAATTTATTGGTATTTTTGATCTACTTAAAAAATAATTGTGTTGGATGCTCCTAAGTCAATAGTTTGTTGGCCAAATCACTCCTTAACTCTAGATAAAAAAAAAAAAACAGCAAGTACCATATCTGATTAGAGCATTTGTTGTTCAAGTTATTATAAACTCATGAGAAAGTAAGCACCGTAAGAAGTAGAGGAGATCTGAAAATGAACTTTCAAACACACAAACACTCCTCCTAATCAGCGCAGGCTAAATGGTCAGGACGATATACCTACATGATGCCTGGCTCAGCTTATGAAAATGTCCAACTCGATTGTGTCCTTTTTTTTTTTTTTTTACTGCTTTTTTTTGGGCAGAGTGGAACAATTTTTTGTTAGGTTCAGGTAGGCATACTAGGCTTCGTGAACACCCCTAACGATGCACCTTAAAGTAGGGAAAAGTTTATTCCACTTGCGCCTTGTTTTTTCAATTTATCATGTACTTTTCAATCATTAATATAAGACATGATTAATTATTTTGGGAGTTAAATAAATTATTTTAAAATATGGATATTTATCTTTTTTATACTAAATTAATTTGTCTCACTTATGAATTGAAATATAATTAAGTGATACACAATATATACTAATTTATTCAACCTCCTTAATCAAAGATAACTAATATAGAGATAAATAAATATAAATAATTTTTTTATTTTTATATTAGGAGTTTCATCGTGCAACCGGACACAAATAACATGATGACGTTCCACCAAGATTCGATAGAATGTTCCGGGGGGGGGGGGGGGGAAAAAAAAACCATTTCAAAATATCAATTTAATATTGTTACCTATAAAAGTATACATTTTGAGTATAAGTGTATAACAATTCATAATCTATTTTAATAGAAAATAAATTTTTAAAAATTTTAAAATTTAAGTCGGATTTTTTAAGCTTTCGCCATGTTTTTTAATGAAAAAAAATATTGAAAACGACATTTTAACTGAAAAAAATTCCTAGTATTATAGGAGATGTACAAAGTATCAGTAATGACGTTTCATGTAAATCCTCAATATTCATAGTAATGATCAATAGCATATATTCCACGCTTAGAGAATAATGTTATTGAATAATCACCTCAAGAACAATAAATAAGAAGAAACAATAAACAACGTATATAAAGATAATATTAGATGGAAAATTTAATTAAAAGTGTATTTTTTAAACAAAACCACAAACAACATATAAACCATATCACACGTAAAATAACATTTTTCACTTTTCAGCTTCTGGGCTTGATCTTAGCTCTCAGACTCTCCTTCATCACCACCGTGAATTCCAATTTTCCGGTGAAGTCCACCTTCTTCGCCGGTGCATACGCTTCCCACTCAAACTCCTGCACCATTCTCGCCATCATCAAGAGAATATGCACCGTCCCCATACCCAATCCAGGGCATATCCTTCTTCCCGCACCGAACGGTATCATTTTCACTCCGGTCACCCCTGTTATGTCGGCCTCTTCGCCGCCGGTGATGAACCTGTCCGGGTCGAATTTCTCCGGGTTGGACCATACCTTCGGATCCTCTCCGATGGCTGGAGTGAAGATCTCGATGTTTGCGTCGGTAGGGATGTCGTATCCTGCGAGTGTTGTTGGCTCTGTGACTGCGTGCGTGAGAGTGAAGAACGTCGGAGGATGCTTGCGCAAAATTTCTTTCACTATGGCTTGCAGATATGGCATTTTCTCGACGTCTGTTTCATCTACCTTTTTGGATCCGACTGTGTGAGTAATTTCGTCGAACAGTTTTTGTTGAATTTGTGGGTTCGCTATGAGCTGTGCGATCCCCCATTCAACGGCGGTCGCGGTGGTATCCGTGCCGCCGTTGAGGAACTCCGAGCAGAGTGAGACCAACTCTGCGTTATTAGGTCCGGACTTCCTTCCTTCGACTTTGAGCTCGAAGATGGTGTCTAGGTAGGAAAACGACGTCGCTTTGTGGTCCGAACCTGGGTTTTGGATTGCTCTTCTTCGTTGTTCGATGATTGGGACTAAGAAATCAATCTGCTCCTTGCGAACACTCAGAGCCTTGTTTCTCTGTTTTGAGAAGAAAGGGCTCAGAATTGGGAAGAAATCATCAATTCTAGGGTCCAAGGTGATGAGAACGGATTTCATGACTTGATCTATTTTCTCTATCGTTTCTTCATCCATTTCGAGTCCAAAACACATAGCTACAAGTATGCAAAACACAGCGAACCTTGCATTTTTAAGAACCCAAACAAGCCCTTCATTGGCCTCTGCTTCGGCTTTGAGCCTATTGATGAATCTGTCCATTGCGTTATCTCTAACACCTCGAAACTCTTTAATCCTGCTTGAGCTTAGCATGTTCTGCACCATGTTTCTTCTGAGTGACCTCCAAACTGGGCCATAAACTGATGCATTTACAGTGAACTTGTTGGCACTGAAGATGTTCCTTGTAGGGTTCTCAGGAGGCCTAGTGGCATAAAGTTGACCCTTCCCAATCAAAGCTTGATGAGCCAAATTACCATCAGTGAGGATAATCATTGTTCTTGTACCCATCTTGAGAGTGAAGATTGGCCCATACTTTGGTCTGAGATCTTCAACATATTCAAAGAAGGGCTTCCCAGAACGAGCCACTTGGAAAAGATTACCAACAATAGGCCATCCAGGGGGACCTGGAGGAAGATTGAGCTTTTTGGATTTGGATTTGTGGGTGAGCAAGAAAATGAGGCCAGAGAAGAGGAAAGCTAAGAGGGTGAAGATGAGGTGATAGTTGGAGGAGGAAGAAAGAGAAGAAGAAGAAGTTAAAAAAGAGAGGAGTGCCATTTTTGAAAAGGGAGATGAGGAAGAAAGGGGAGGAAGTGATGGAGGATTAAATAAAAGGGGAGGGTATAAAAATGGAAGGAGCATGAAATTGCTGGTGAGATTTAATTAAAGCCACTTTCAAAGTGTGCCACCAGAATAGACTGTGCCACAGTGATGGTTATGAGGACAAGTATAGTACAAGCTAATTGTTGAGGTCGAGGAGAAAGTTTGGTAATGAGAGAATCCTCTCCCAAGCATAGTAGTAGATGCTAACTGTTTCTTCCTGCAAACGTGAAGGTAGGAAATTGAGCTGGGGGTGCAATAAAGAGTTCAATTAAAGGGGCAAAGATGTTGGTAAATTCAATGCTCTCCCCTGCTCTTTTTCAGATTTTTTTTATAAGATAGTGTGTGTGTGTGTATATATAATATTTTGTTGCAAAGTATATAATTGAATTATAGAAATTGAATAAAAGTAATAAAATAGGTAAAGAATACAACTTATTTTCTAGAATTGCCCTTGTTTATGGTGGGAAAATGAGTAATAGACTAATTAATAATTAATGCATTGAAACTAACTATAATTAATGGAAGAAAATGATACCAAATTGAATTTGGGTTCACATTCCACGTTTCTCTCTTATGTTCGTTTCTCTCTTATGTGCTCATCCCCAAATAAAAGGGGGTTTTTTATATATATAAAAAAAAAAATTACCCCATACAGTAAAGATTTAAGATATTGAGTATTGAAAAAATATTTAGATATTAAGTGTTACTGAAAAAATATTTCAGGATACTGTTATTATAAGAAAAATAGTTCTGCACATGCAGGAATGAAAAATAGTTCTGCATGCAGGAAAAAGCTATTATTGTCTACCTTCTAGGTAGAGTGTAAAACTAGAAGGAGTATCATTTTGATATATTTGAGGAGAGGATAATATAAAAATATTGGCAGAAATAATGACATTATGGGATACGGGGTGGAGCCCATTTCTTTTATCTAGTTTTTTCCTAAAATTGTTTTATTATTTGCAAATTTTGTTATTCTTTCTCACTATTTTATATTGGATTTGTTAGTTTTTTTTTAATTAAAAATAAATAAATGTGATAGGTTTCATCAGAGCTCGCTAGGGCCAAGCCTTAAGATTTTAAAGAACACTTGCAAAATTATGTGGAGATTGTTGGGTTTTTGACTTCTAGCTGGCATGCTGTCTTCATTTTAAAACATAGGAGTCTATGATTTTGGGAGAAATGTTAGTTAGCCTCTGTCTCGTCTAAAATTATAAATGTAGTTGAACATCATAGTCAAACTTCTCTACGTTTGTTTTGAAGAGGGTAACACAGGTTAAGCTATCCTAGTACGTTAAAGTTCAAAATTATTAATTATCCTTTACATGTGTACGAAGTTGATAGTAGTATATTAATATATTTATTTATTTATTTATTTATTTTTAACATGTTTTTTTTTACAGGAGGATATGCAATAAATGTATATCACACTAGTCTTAGTTATAAGTTCATTTTAATAAAGAAATTTTAGTTCTTATTATAATTCCATTTTCAGGATAATAAATGCAATTTTTACTTTTTTACCCCCTTTTAATTGCAATAAACTGAAAGAATTTATTCATGTTGACTTCTGGAACTAATCATAAATAAAGGTAAAATTAAAAATTTAGTATATAATTAATACTCTCTCTGGTACTAATTATAAGATAAATAATCCAAAACGACGTAGTTTTGGGGTCATTGGAGATAACTTTATCTCAGAAATACTTTTCTCATAAAACTATTATTAAGATAGAGATAATATTATGAGAAAATTAGTTAATTTAGTCTTATAAATATAACAAGAGTTGTGTTGGTTGATTTTGAGAGGAGTAAGTGTGAGGGTGACGAAAATGGAGGATGATGGTGACTACATTGAATGGAGGCAACAAGTTTTGGTTGAGGGGGTAATTAAGAGATGAGAACAAATGATGCGGCTCACAGATTTAGGAGGGGTACTCGTGGAAGCTGCTCCCACAACAGACTTTGTAAGTCAATCTGGAATTTTGATTGATCGTAGCAGTAATTGCTTTGTCCTTATGTAATGTGCTCAAAGTCAACATGGTACCGGACTTTTTTATTATTATTATTCTAAGAAAATGACAGGAAAAAAAAAATTAAAATTGTAAAAAATTAAGGGAAAAATCTTATTCATGTGTATTTTTGCACCATAACCATTTGATAAATAGTTTGTAACTCATTTTATAAGAAATATCGGATTTTAGATTTTGTAATTTTAAAGTTATTTTTCTATCTATTTAAGTTCAACAGAATAACGAGATTTGAGTTCAACGGAACTACAGAAGTGGTTAATTTCTTATAAAGCAACAAACTAAAATTCAAATCCTTTATAGGAGATGTATTCACATTTAGTACTTGGAATAAAATTATTTTCATTAGAAGGGTAATTGTGTTTAATTTAAAAAAAAGAGAGAAAGAAAGAATTATCGTTTTCTGTTTTATTGCTATTGTAATAAAAGAACTTGTAGTACATATATTTGAATGAATAGGAGCAGAGTTAAAATACAGGGAAGTAGTAGGCTCTCAATTAATGCACTCACAGGATTGAAAAATCCAAAACTGACATGTTTTGTCATAAGATACTTTTCCTAATATTTCGCTGTCCATCCTTTATCATCTTTAGATCTTAACCGTCAAATTTTGATCCAAGCGTCTAAAAGGAGACACATCATCGATTTCAAACTATCGCATGCGATAGTTTGAAATCGATGATGTGTTTCCTTCTAGACGTTTGGATCAAAATTCAACAATCAGGATTTGAAAATGATGAGAGATGGGCAGAAAAACCGCACCACACACTGTTTTGCGATGCATTTTAAGGGCTTACACCAACGGAATACTGTGTGCTTCTCCCTCATTTAAAGCAATGTGAACTTGTTAGTATAAGACAACCCCCTGAAACAGAGGTTCTTGCCCTTGAAACAAATAGCTGAGAATTTGATTCTCAGTTTTTGTGTACGTATAAATTAAACTGATTCGACCTTGGTCCTCGAACTTTGATCATAATCTCAGATGTGTAAATTCCATTGACCACCAAACTCTCATCTACATCAAATTTTAGTTCTTGACCTACTTTACATTTCTCTCTTCTTTGCTTTTTTATATATAAAAGATGGCATGAGAATGATAGAAAGAAGGATGCTAACTAACAAGCTGTTGGTTAGGATGGTAAACGTACAACTTCATTCCAAAAGAAAGAAAATTTAAATTTAAATTTAAATCTCAGAAAAAACATTTATTAATAGAATTAAAAAATAATGTAAATGACAAAAAAAATACAACTTAAATTTTAAAATCTTATT
Source organism: Acacia crassicarpa (assembly GCA_034222035.1). Classification (NCBI taxonomy): domain Eukaryota; kingdom Viridiplantae; phylum Streptophyta; class Magnoliopsida; order Fabales; family Fabaceae; genus Acacia; species Acacia crassicarpa. Next base: position 7,021,245 of record JAWXYG010000002.1, read on the forward strand.
GACAATAATAATAATAATAATAATTGACAACTAATTTTATTATAAAATCACTGATTTAACATTTTAAATTTCCAGTAATATTTTTAAAAAAAATTTTTACAGAACCATTTGTACTATAAATCCTGAAAAGTATACTCTAGAAAAGATAGGAGGAGCGTAAATAAAAGGGCGTTTAAAAAAAAAAAAAAAAAAAAGGACCAAGAAAGTCGGCGAGACATTTATAGTTATATATTGATGGGAGGGAGGGAGTGATGGCGTACCTAATCTAAGGAAGCAAACCATAAAAGTACAACACAAGTGGGATTTCCCCGTACGGCCACAACTTCCTTCCAATTCCTTTTCCTATTTTGACCTTCCCATTTACCTAATTCAACTTCCACTTCAACATTAGTACCACTTTCATCATATTTTGACTTTTTACCCTTTATTTACCGACAATTTTTTTTTAACAAAAATAGAATAAAGACAAAAATAAAAATTAAATATTATTCATATTTTGCTTACTCGACAATGTTATACACCGTTTAGATGTAGTTATAGGAGAATAGTTTTTGGAATTTATAAGGTAAAAATAGCTTTTAGGATTTATTAGGTAAAAATAATTTTTGGAAAATAGTTTTTGGATAAAAATGATAGTGTTTGGATAAATTTAAAACCTAGATTTTGATAAAAGTTTACTAAACATTTCAAAATTATCCAAAAACTATTTTGCATCAAAACTTAAGTTTTGGGAAAAGTTTGCTAAACACTCCAAAATTGTCTAAAAATTATTCTGTATCAAAACCTAGGTTTTTAGCAAAAGTTTACCAAACACTCCAAAAATTCATCTGAGGAATTTATCTTGATCCTAAATATAAGGCAAAATTTTCATATTTGTCAATATTTTCTTAATTTACCCATATTGATACTCACTCAACAATAATCAAAGAGGGGAGGGGATGAAAAACTGTGAAAGATGAGTAAAGTATTTTAAAAAAATATATGTCGTTAATTAATTCAAATAACCTCCTTAAATCTAATCAAACTAGTTAAATACTCCCTTCGGTCCTAATTATAAGAGCTAGTTGACTTTTTTAGAGAAATTAAGGAAGCTAATTAAATTGTTTTAGAGTATTTTTATTCTTTAAATTAACAAGTTCAACTAATAAACTAATATATAATCTAAGAATACATAACATATGAAATGATTAAGTAGCTTATTTAGTTTCCTTAATTTCTCCAAAAAAGGTCAACTAGCTCTTATAATTAGGACTGTAAGTAGTATATTTTATACTACGGATTGGAACAAAAGTGTGTCAAATTCTCCTTGGGCCTCATAATACAGCATTTTGGTTGTCACGGAACCATCTTAATTGAATGCACGTGAGCTGCCTTCATCCTAACTAAATAATTAAGGTACAAGGTTGGCAAAGTGTGAACTACTTTCCACGATTAGCTGTCCCAATGATATATTTCATGGCAACAAAGATTGGATTACAATTTGACGTGTTTTGTTGTCTATAGATGGTACCACTAATTATGCTCTCCTCAACTGTGGCCTCTCAATGACATCAAAATATAAGAGATGGAGGGAGGGAGGGATATTATTCTGATTTTATTTATAAGTCTATTTTAACCAAATCACACGTATTAAAGAAAGGACATGGAGTTAGCTCAATGATTATGTAATAAATTTTTAACTTTGCTCTTATTTATGAATGAGTATCTTTCAACTTTTTCTTTTATCTCTATGTTCATCGATACGATTAATATGGATAAATTTGTTATAATCTCATTTATTATTTTTTAAAAAAAAACTTATAAATAAAATCAAAATTTTTGATCAAAAAAAACTTATAAATAGGATTAGAGTGGTAGGATGCATCCTCTCTCTGAGTCTTCTATTTTTATGTATCCTTTTGATGTCGCTTGAAATCAAAGAGATGGAAGCATAACTAAATGTAGCTTCTTATATTTATATACATATATCATACTTTACGTGTATTATGTCACTTTTTATTTATAATTTTGTATGGAACAAATACATACACACACATGTATAGAATATAACATATAAATGGTGATTTAGAGTAATACATAATTTTATTTTGCACGCATGATATAGGGAAAATTTACATCTAGTAAATAAGTGATATGTATATATATAGTATTTATAAAAAAATATTATCAGGGACCGCATAGCGCAGTGGATTAGCGCGTTTGACTTCGGATCAAAAGGTCGTGGGTTCGACTCCCACTGTGGTCGAACGCAGTTTGTTTATTTTTCTTTTCTTTTTACCCAACGCCCGTACCGGGAAACGCAGATCCAAACCGGGTTTTCTAACTTCACTTTTTCCTTGAGAGAGCCTTTCGATCTTCTCATCCATCCTTATTTGGATGAGAAACTGGGAGAGCCATGCTAGGGTTCACTTCTCTCTCCCAACCTTCATTCTCAACTCCGTTTTTTCCAGCTTCATCGCAAAGCCCTTCTTGCTGTTCTTACTTCTTCCCCTTCTCTTCTTCTTCTTCTTCGATCTCCAGAAAACCCCTCACACTTGTGGTATTTGCAGAGAACAATAATGGGCCGAACGAACTGAAGGAAGAAGACAAACCAGAACTAGACGAAGTTTCTTCAAATGGGGAGGACAAGGATAATTCGAGCAAAGATCGACGACCATTTTTCTTCAATTTCAATTTGGGGACTCTCCTTGATCCTGACCCTGACAATGTCTTAGCCCTTTGCTTGACGGGTTTGCTTACATGGGCTAGTGTTCAAGTTCTCTGGCAACTCCTTTTTATCTCGTTATCTATTGTACTTGCCGCTCTCAAGTATTCTTTCATTGCCGCTCTTCTTGTTTTCATTCTCATCACCCTTCTTTAGACAATGATAATCGCTTTTCCTATGTTCTTGAATAATATTTCAAGTTCAGACGTATTGTAGAATCAACTTGTATATAGTTCTCTTCATTTGTGGATCAGTTTTTCTTTTGGTGAGAACTAAGATGGGAACCTGTATTAATTGAGAATTGGGTACAACATGTGAATGGATTGAGCACCTTTTTTTGTTCATATCTTTATCTTAATTCCCATAAGAATGGAATGAAAAAGCTGGGCTTATACCAATTTTCACTTACCATGTTACTTGTAGGAGAGTTTAACTTTATGCAATCTGGCTAGGGAAATGTTATAGGTGCTTCTTTGGTTGAATTTTTCTTTCTTTTTATCTTTTATCCTTGTCATCTTTATGTTGATTTAAAATGGCATTAGTACATGATATTAAGGGATATTAAGTCTGTTAACCGCATTATTACGTACACTTGTATTGACCATTCAATTAAGGTAAGAAGAGCTTTACATTCTATTTCAAAATTTACCAAGCTCAATGAAAGAAATCTTCTATGGAGAAGCCATAAATGTTCACAGGCTGAAACCATACGTAGCATGTTTAGGAGCTGTTCTTGCAAAATTTGAGAATCAAGAATGTGTTTCCTCAAGTTCTTTGCCATAGCCACAGGTGAAGCAACTCAGCCTGATGAATCTCTAGTTTAAACATCTTCAAACACAAATGTTGCTTGATCCAATGTTCTCTAGCCAAGTCTGGTATTTTCAAACCCATGTCTCACAAGTCTGGTATATTTTAGCCAATGTCTCACATCATCAACGAACCAAAATCACTTTCAGTAGATCGCAAACCTTTGTTAACAACAGAGGGGCGCTGTCGAATTGTACGAGCCCTTGAACAAGGGCTTCAACTGGAGGCATAGATGGATCTTTCTTTAGCCTCCTCTCTTGAGAAGTGAAGTTCAGTTTTGATGTCAGACTCCAATCTGAGATCTGTGAAGTTGAATTCGAATGAAACGCGGTTAGCTCAGGTAGCTTGAACTTTCCTCCCACTAAGGACTAACCTTAAGAGCGAGGTTTTCAATCCAGGAATCCTTTCCTTCTTGACAGGGCTTAGCTTTCAGACTTGCCCTCTCTGTTTGAAGCACTGGAAAACTACAGTGGATGACGAATGTCTGACTTGACAGGGAATTGAAGCATGGTCTCTAGTCCCCTTGCCACCATAAAATTATGAAAGAGGATTTTCTCCTCATCATTTTTCTCATTTTCTCTCATTAGCTCATCTAAGCCATTGATTGGAGAGGTGGGAGAAAAGTTAAAGTGATATTGTGATTAATTAGATGGATAGGATTTAGAGATGATGAGGGATAATGAGAAAGTAATAATGAGATAAATCCAACCCGATGAGGCAGTTGCTACACTCCTAAAAGGAGAACACAAATTCTTCATGAAGCGTACTTATTGAGAAGGTTTTGCTTTAGATGCTCCAGGCTTGACAGGAATAGGAATTATTCCCAGAAGTCCAAAGTGACTTGGGGAATATCTTGGGTTCACACAACAAAATGCTGTATGAACATGTAAAGGTCAAAGACTTTGATGCCCCAATCTTGTTATTTGTAGATATTTCTGGATGTGTCCATCTTTAGGAGTTGGAAGTTGGAACCATTGGCGTATACATATCACACATTTGCTTGGCTGCAAATGAACCTTGTAAATTAACTGTTCAAAATAATAGCTTACGATATTCTTTTTCCTTGTTAACCAAATATGAACAGTGTGATAAACGATAACCAAGAGGCTCATGGCACATGATGGACTTCAACGAAATTACACGGCTCACATATAGTTCGTTCTTGTAATACTTTCAAATCCATGAATATTTTACCTTGGACAAATTAACAAGGAGATGAACAAGAAAGCACCTGATAAGAGAATAATTACGACTGTGTAAAAGGCAATATCAATGTCAGTCAAAGAATTAAGTAGCTGGTTAACAGCTCAATTCATTTGCATTAAATTTAAATATACATCATCCTCAAAAATAATTTAGCTCTTGAAACTAAATGAGTACTATTACACTGGACAAAACTCGATAGTAATGAATAAAGATCCACTCAAGATATACCCAGAATCAGACGCACCTGATTAACCAGAAGCATCAAAATGAAATCGCCAAACTATGATCCCACACACACACACACACATTTCTTTTGAAACGATGTTCTACTTCTGTATAAAGTCAGACCTTATCTGCATAAACTTGTTCACTCTTCAGTATTGGCAATCATTTGCTGCAGACGGTTCATAATATAGAAGAAAGAGGGGCGGCTCGACGGTTCACTACAACATAAAGCAGTCAATTATTAAACATGGAATTGCAATAAGGTAAAAATAGGAGTCCTAGGCACACCAATCTAAATGATAGATAAACCATGAATCATGCAAGCTGAGCTGATCACTTCTCAACGAGATTCACTATAGTATTTTAACATACTTTCATGTTTTCCCGTTATTTGCTTGATATATCTGTCTATCCATCTTTGGAAACCAGAATAGTCCATCAAATACCTTGTACAAACAGTACAAGAATCTGTTGACCCTAAATTTTCTTTTTCTTTTTCAATTTTTAAAATTTTTTTTATTCTACTTACACGGCCCAGCAGAGTTGAATTAACGCAGCCACTTCGGGGTTAACATAGCTCGCAATCTCTAGTCTTTTGTCCATGAAACCGACAGCTGCAACAACCTACAGTAACGGGATACTGCTTGTCAAGAGAATAGCAAGCCAAACAAGCGGATTTTGGAACTTCAATAAAATATTTTGTCAAAAACTTTAGAAGAAAATGAGAGCAAGTCTCAACTATATATATAGAACAGCAAAACCATGTTCATACTTCATATAACAGATAGGAACACTTATATTTTCTTCTGTTCATAGTATTCATAGTTAACAATCCAGAGCGCATTGACAAGAAAACAACCTGAGATGGATTTAAATTTCTCCACGGTTGTCGCAGGGTCACTAGTTCCCACAGGATTACACCAAAGCTGAATATGTCACATTTTTCATTTGATGGTTCACCACGAATGACTTCTGGTGCCATCCACTCAGGCTGTTCATGTTCATAACAGAGAAGTATTTAGATTGTGAAATGGCCAACCAGGTGTTTAAATAAGAAAATGTCCAAAAGAATGAAATAGAACCAATGAAGCAAGGACACTCCGACACCGTCCAATACCCCTCAACACTTCTATTTTTAAAAAATATGCATGGCTTTGAATATTACTGAATTGATATTGAATTTTCCTTTTACCTTTTTTTTTAAAAGGAGGCACGGTTTATGATGAGGCCAAATCTAGATGAGCTAAAGTTGGAGGCCAGGATGTTACGGAATATTGAATTTGAATGTAAATTATGATATATATATTTAATATCAAAACATGTCCTAACGTGTCGAAGTTTAGATTTTTTTAGGATTAACGTGTCGGAGTATCGAGTCGTGTCGTGTCTCGTGTCAGTTTCGGTGCAACATAGTATAGAACTTACCGTCCCTGCAGCTGTTTTTGATGAAAGAAATGTGTTTGCCTTGGTACGTGAGAGACCAAAATCACATACCTGATACATAATGTTAAAACAAATTGTTGCCAATATTCTCAGTTTCTCACCATAAATTTTTTCATCCAAGAATGTAAGACACGAAATGATAAGGCTAAACATTTGTCAATCATAATGGTAATGTAGAAAGGCAAGAGTTACAATAATAGGTACAATAGACCAAACAGTTTAAAATTTAAATATGAACGATGGCTACAAAACTCCACGCATTTGAGGGCTCATTCCAAGACATCTATGCATCAGTCACACTACTCATAAACATATGCAACAATACATGGGACCTACTTAACATTATATAAGAATAACAAGGCACAAAGCATCTCCATCTAGGAATTCTAAATGACAATCTAGACATTGTTAAGATTTGATAATGGCAAATGTTAGCAAATGATGAATTGACTAGCCGTCAGTTGACTCTTTCAGCCTTCAATATCCAAGTAATGGATCCATTTTTGAATTTTAAAGTGAATCCTTAAAGGCGGAATGAGAGTGAGCACGCACACACATATAGAGATTATCACCAAAATATATAGAGAGAGTAGAACAGGGTGAACTCTCTAATGTTTCTCCTATCCTATCCCATTAGAAGTGTGTCATTTGCACCCCCAAATGACTTTAACAAAACAATGTACTCAAAGAAGCTGTTTTAAGAACTTTCTCAACTCACATTTATCCTGGTGCAGGCATTGAAAAGATATTTTATGGGAATAAGATCCTTCAAATTGGTCTGCTTCAAATAAACGTTCTTAGTTTTGTTTGGCCAAAAAAACGATCTTAGTTTAGTTTCTAAGCACTTGAGTATTAAATCAAATAATGCAGGAAGCTCCAATAAGGTATTGATTCCTAACACTGAAGTCATCTCCTTCTCTGTAGGATCTGAGTTTGAATCCAAGTGGAAGGCAAAAAAGGCAATGCATGAGGCACCATTTAGCTTTAGATCAGTGGTATAGGAGTCATCTCTAAGCCCAAAGGATCTGAGTTTGAATCCAAGTCAAAGCCAAAACAAACCAATAAAAAAACAGGCAGTTAGCAAAGCAAAGGTTGTCTGAAGTTACCTTGACCGTGTAAGTATCGTCCACCAAAAGATTTGGGGACTTCAGATCTCTATGAACAATGGGAGGTCTCATTTGATGAAGATAATTCATTCCACTTGCCTGGACAACACAGACGACAACTTAAGAGTTTTATTCTGCGTTTGACCAAAAAAAGACATGGAAACAGCAAGACTAGCAGCTTTTCCCCCATGAATGTATACCACATCATAAGCCATACTTAACCGACGCTTCCCACTGAGTACTAATCTAGCATCTGGCATGCGCAGAAGTTCAAACAAGCTTCCTCTGCAATTCAAAAGAGACTGTTTACTTGGTGGCACTATTTTTAATTTCAAGTAAGCACAAAAGTGAGTGGCACTTCAAAGATGATCATTCCAGAAAATCATGGCACCTTGATAAATACTCCGTCACTATTGACAAGTTGGGTTGTTCAAAAACTGCACACATGAAGAGAACTATGTTTGGATGCCGCAGACGTTTCATGAGTGATACCTAAGAAACGAACTGGTATACTGAAGGGAAATCGAATGGACTAATAAATACATATGTACAAAATCTACTACAAAGCACACCTCCTTTCTAAATTCTTCATATCGTTCTGCATCAAAACCTTGAACCTTGAGAATTTTCACAGCAACATCCTAAAATATCACATGTCGATTAAGTAACTACATTAGATGCCATCACCCCTTCCAAAAAATAGAAAGAATGGAATAGTGCCAACATAACCAACACAAAGACAATGACATCCTTGGGAGAAAAAAAAAACATAACTCTATTTGATAAGTAGTTCTACTATTGGACTACTTTAGTTGACATTTTTTTTAAAACTTCCTTTGTATGGTACCTATGTGAAACAAGTCTGGTCATAGAGTTACTGAATTGATAAGCTTAAACCACAAAGCAAAAGCCCAGCTACGGAATTGTATGACTCTTAAGTCTTAACACTCAATCAGTAGCATAAAATTTTAACTTTTAAGCTGTTGATCATAGGCCCAACTCTGTTTCTATATCTTAAAATGAGAACAAAGAAAACTTGATAATGAAACCTTCATCAAAATATCTCTTCAATTATAGCTCCCTATAATTCCATGTCAACTTAACAGGGTTGCAATCCAGTAACGCTCTGTAAATTGGTTCAATATGCTCCATGTCACCACTCACCAGCAGAGCAGGTTTACACATGGAGAATCCTCCTATCCTCTCATTGTTTGCCTCAGAAGCCAAAATGGGGAGAAAGGGAATTTGGATTCTTGATTTGCTATTATTGTTGGGTAATCTAGTGATGAAGAAATGAGAGAATTTTTAGGAGTGCATTATGATATTATTCTTGCACAAGCAAGAAGTACTCTTAACAGTACCCATGATGGGAATCATAGGATCTTTGCTAGAGGTGATTTTGCTAGTGCGGATAGAACCCCCAACAGCTGGAGGTTGCCTAACCAGGGATCAATGGTACCATTTCTGAGTTGAATGGTCAAGCCAGATGTGGAGGCCTATGTAGAAATGAAAATAGCTTTTTGTATGCCTTCATTTATAACTTCAGTGGAGGCAACCCTCTCTCGGCTGAAGTTGGCATGGGATCACAGTTTTAGAAGGGTTCTCTTAGAAACGGACTCAGCTGATGCAGTGTGTTAGAAAATCTTGAAATATATTATAATCAAGTAGAATCCCTATAAGTTAGCCTATAAATCAGGGATTAGGGAAATCCTTATTAACAGCCATTATTACTAAGGCTCTCATCTCTTATATATATGTGTACCGTTCTTTACATAAATGTATACACAATATTCAGATTATTCAGTTTACATGGTATCACTGCTAAGATATAGTTCTTGGGAAATTTGAGTTCCCCCCCCCTAGTGGCCGCTGTTACTGTAGCGTTAACAGTAACAGTGGCCAGCCAGCCAGCATCTGTACGAGTGCCATCTTTGTTTCTTTTCCCCGGGGGGGGGGGGGGGGGGAGTGTTTACCGGTTGTTATGTTGTCTTCGTAGGTTACCGGAGCTTGTTCTAGGTTGTCTCCTCTACTTGCTTCATAGGATTCTTTGATTTTTCGATTCCGACGAAAATTTTCAGATTCAGGCGAGATTTTCCAGTTTCTGGTGAAATTCTCCAACTTCCAGCGACTCTTTAATCCAGTGGTACTCTGCATTTCCGGCGAGTTTTGCAGCTTCCAACAAGTGTTTGATTTTCCCCACGACTTTTTCAGTTTCCAGTGAAGTTTGCAGATTCTGTTAAGTGTTCTAAATTTTCCGGAAATGTGTTATTTGATCACTCGGATGATTGTTGCTTCTATTTGGTCACTAAATGTGACGTTTGCTGTCATTTGGTTGTTGCACTTATTTTTTGGTCTTGCTTTGTTCTCCGATGTTGAGCCTTTAGTTCCGGTGTGTATTGGCCGGTTTTTTGCTTCGAAGGTTGCATTATGAAAATGGGTTCAATGGTTTCTACTATTTCAAGGCATTTTGTTTCATGCACGTTCACTTATCTCTAGTGGCTGGATTCTTTGTTTGTTACGTTTTCCAACACGTTCGTGAAGTGCTTTTTTGTCTTGAATGTTGTATTTGTGATTGGGTAATTTTGTTGGCATCTGCTATGCTTTGGTTCCTCCAATGAGGAGTTTGGGGGTCCTTTTGTGACCTGTTCGTTGCTTTGCCTTTGTGAGGTGTTTGTCTCAAGTGAGACGTTTGGTCCTTCATGAAACCGTTTGGTATTTGTCTCTAATGAGATGTTTGGAGTATTATTTGGCCCCTTGTGTGACCATTTGTTGTGGCCTCTACTCTAGTTTAGTATCTTTTGTTGGTTGAGCTCTTGGTGAAGCTATTGGATTGTAACTTTTGAATGTCATTGGTGTGACATCTGGTTGAATTATTCTTGACTATGCCCGAACTTGCTCCTTGGTCCAAGATCTCATGAAGAAGTTATTGGTGATTAGTTTCTACTCACATTCAAGCTGCTTTCAGCTTGAGGGAGAGTGTGTAAAAATTGGGTGAAGAGGTTCTTAGGGAGAAAATTATTTTGTTTAGATTTATTTATATTATGTTTTCTTGAAACAAGTTGAGCATGATTAACATCTATATTCCAATTTAAGAGGGAGTGTTAGAAAATCAAGAAATATATTATAATCAAGTAGAATCCCTATAAGTTAGCCTATAAATCAGGGATTAGGGAAATCCTTATTAAGAGCCACTATTACTGTAGTGATATATACTCTCAAATGAATGTGTTTATTCATATGCTTAATAAGGTATTTCTACATAAGAGAGAAGACAAGAGAGTAATGACTCATTATGATGATTGATTCCCTAATCACTCATAATTCCTATAATCACTGATTGTGTGCGATACTAATTAATTATAATATATCTACACTGATTTGTTTCCTAACACTCCCCCTCAAGTTGGAGCATAAATGTTGATCATGCCCAATTTGTTACAAAAAAACATAATATAAATAAATCCAAACAAAATAATTTTCTTCTTCATGAGATCTTGAATCAACCAACAAGTTCAGGCCACATCCAAGAAACGATCCAACAACTTCACCAAGAATTCGAATAACAAAGTACCAAACCAAAGTAGAGGCTGCAGCAAACTATGTCACAAGCGACCAGCAAAACTCCAAACATCTCACGAGAGATAAACACCAACGATCTCACCAGAGACCAACACCTCACTGGAGGCAAAGCAACAAACGAGTCACACAAGGACCACCAAATTGTCTCACCTAAGACAAACACCTCACTGGAGGCAAAGCAACAAACGAGTCACACAAGGACCACCAAACTGTCTCACCTGAGACAAACACCTCACTGGAAGCAAAGCAACAAACGGGGTCACACAAGGACCACCAGACTCCTCACCAGAGGACACAAAGCATAGAAGATGCCAATGAAATTACCCAACCACAAGCACGACATTCAAGACCAAAAAGCACTTCACGAGCGTGCTACACACCCCGGGAATGAAGGCTCGACGTCTTAGAACACCAGAAAATCCAGCAACCAAACAGTAGAGGAATTGACAAACACTTTCTCTCTCCCCCTATGACAGTGACGAGTAACATCATTGTTCACGAACCAGCAACACGATAGAACCAAAAAACAGTGAATCGACATAAACTGAGGAGGTGCAAAACACCAAAACCGAGCAAGCAATGAAACTCAATCGCCAAATGAAGTCTTCTAAACACGAAATCGGCCTAGTCTTACTGGAAAAGAAGATCCGACACCGGCTAAGGAGCCAAAACCAGAAAAACCTCACTAAAGAGCAACCTCACCGACACACGCACTATGTCTGGCCACTGTCACTATTCACGTGACAATACGGTTCACGCTACAGTGACAGCGGCCACTGGAAAACTCAAATTGGCCAAGGACTAACCAAGCTTTGATACCATGTAGTGATATATACTCTCAAATGAATGTGTTTATTCATATGCTTAATAAGGTATTTATACATAAGAGAGAAGAAAAGAGAGTAATGACTCATTATGATGATTGATTCCCTAATCACTCATAATTCCTATAATCACTGATTGTGTGCGATACTAATTAATTATAATATGGGATAGGATATTCTTACTACCATTTTTTGTTACTACCAATCTTACTACCACTTTTCCACCGTTAGATCAGAATCTCATCTACCTTTATAATTTCTCTCTCCTATTAAAATTCTGATCTAACGGTGGAAAAGTGGTAGTAAGATTGGTAGTAACAAAAAATGGTAGTAAGAATATTCTATCCCTTATAATATATCTACACTGATTTATTTCCTAACAATTACTAAGGCTCTCATCTCTTGTATATATGTGTACCATCTTTACATAAATGTATACACAACATTCAGATTATTCATTTTACATAGTGGAACTTCTGAATTGTAAGATGTCAGTATGCATTCAAATAGGGAAGTTCTGCAGCAAATCAGGGATGTTATGTCTAGGAAGTGGGAAGTTATAGGTAAATCAATTCATCAAGGGCTGATGTGGCTGGCAATGAACTCTCTCGCTGTGGCTCCTGAGTACCAAGCTACCTATGATCCTACTTTAGAGTTGTCTTGTGTTATAGAGTTTGATATTTGTAGTAAGAAGCAGCTTGATTCTGATTTAGGCTAAAGCTGCAGTGACTTTTTTCACCGTTTTATTAAAAACAGCTAGGGCATCGCTTGCTTCTCTAGCACAATAGCACATCATAGTCAGGAACCATCATTTATGGTCCCCCTGAACCACGATGTAAATATGAATATCCTTCTGAATTATGATGCAAAAGGGATTCATCTTTACTTGAAAATGAGGTTTAGAAAAATATTAACCAAGACAAAACAATAAGTTCAGGAAAATAAATCCTTACAGAACCACGCCAATCTGCACGAAGGACAGTTCCAAATGAACCTGAAATGAAGTTGCCATTCAAACTTATTTTCATTTCATGATACATATCACCGAAATATATGAAGATGTATGAAGCATCTGGAAAATTTTCAGTATGAAAATAGGCATCAAATAATATACCTGTTCCAATTTTATCTTTCAAAATAAGTTCACTCCAAAAAATTTCCAGATCATCATCATCATGATCAACCCTGTGAATCGGACTATCCAATACTGACTGGTTTGCTCCTCTGACTAACGCATACTCTTCTGTAAAGAGAAATTAGCTTGGCATATCACATGGATGATATACAATGCCAACAGAGTATGACAGCAACAGAACCTCCAGGCAGAGTGTATTGATTATTGAGTTTATTAATTACAACATTGTGATTTTGTCCATTAAACATTAATCTTTTTAATGGCTGGGTGATCTGTTCTTTAACATAGAGGTAATTCGTTCTCATCAAAGCAGTCAGATGAATTTTCCCACCTGTGTAGTTTGCAACATTAAAAGCTTCAGTAGAACTTCGATCGACTCCATTGTTATGATCAGTTGCACCACCTGTCATGATGGAAATCAAAACTTATAGTATTAGTTCATCATTAACTATATATAAATAAACGTTAAGATTTCGTAGGTGACAATATTACAGGAGACAAACCACACTAGTCAGCAGACAAATTTTAATTCTGGCAACCAAAAAAAAAGGGTAGATAAATTTTAATATTGTGACACTGCAGAAGAAACTAAGACAGAAAACCCATTGCATTCAAGCAAATGCTATACCACATGTTAACAAGCATGAATCTTAATGCACTGCACGGCTAAAAAATTCTAAAGCGTCTCAAATCTGACCAGAGAATCCAAGCCTGATTCCAGTCCCTATTGAACCCCATCTTCTCTGAATGACCTGTTGGATGATCAGATTTGATACCCATTGGCTAACTCCCCTTTTGAAGCATTAACCCTCCTCTATTCAGCTCTGCCCAATGATTTGGTTGATATCATTCATTGTAGTAATGTATTTTTTTATTTTCCTAGATCTATCAGCCCTACATATAAGACTCTCAACTGAGCCATTAAAAAGCAAGCTTATTTTGAATGAAATACAGCATGTTAATCAGAAATATTTACCCAAACCACAAGGTCCGCATCACTGAACAAACTAGAATGTCCTAGTAATTTACTATAGCAAACAAATTTAGAAACTTCCCTAAAAAACCTCTTCCACATCTCCATTCCAACCAGAAAGTCCAAACGGACAAGCTGGAATAGCCTTCCATTCTACTACCTAGTTCTACCACCCCATCCCCCTCGGCCTTTTCAAGTATAAGACATATGAAAAGAGCGCATAAAGAGAATCAGAGAAAATAACCTGACTTGGAGTCAAATATAAGTTGCAGGCCTTGACAGTCCAAGAAATATAATTGAGCTAATGTTTTTGAATATTCAGCAGTTTCAACTGGCTTGAACTTTGGATGACATAGTGGAGAAGCAATTAATAATGAAGATGCAGAATTCAGTGAAGAATCAGGCTGGCTTATAGCCCCTGGCCTTCCAACCAAATCAATCAAATACTCCCTGCGAAAGTGTATACAATATTGTTTTCTTCCGATTTCTTCAGAAAAACAGCATTTATATAGCCATACTGAAACCAAATAAGGGGAAGACGTGTATTTTTGTGTGTGTATATTATATTCAGATCTGCACTTGACAGCATCTAGATAGAGCTTTCAATAAGGAAAGTTCATTTCTTTAAAAGTGAACTACATCAAGTTATATGAATATTAGGTCACACAAGTTAGTAAAATTTCAGTGCCAATACATGGTTAGTTTGTTTAATTTTCACTAAATAAGAAATTAAAAATTAAAAAGTTATTTGATTGATGTATAGTAGCCTTAGACATAATTACCACGTAAATTTACTAACCTCTCTGTGCCTTATGATTTTCATTATACCACAACAACTCTGGTAACAGTTCTCCATTGAAACAACCCAAAGGTTGATTTTCAAAGTTATAGAACTACAGTTTTCCTATGCTTGATTACTGTATTTATATAGTTGTTGGAAAATGAATAGAGATGCATGTAATAGTCAAATTTTGACACCTTATATATCACCCCATACACACATATTAAAAACACGAGGGATTATTTTCATCATTTGAAATACCTTGACTACT
This sequence comes from Acacia crassicarpa, assembly GCA_034222035.1. NCBI lineage: Eukaryota > Viridiplantae > Streptophyta > Magnoliopsida > Fabales > Fabaceae > Acacia > Acacia crassicarpa. Next base: position 7,036,299 of record JAWXYG010000002.1, read on the forward strand.
TATCACTTTATCCCCAAGTTGACTATTTGTTTTTTTTTCTTATCTAGTCATTTGTTCCACACTTCAAGATTTCTGTTTGTTTGTTATGCTTCTATTACCTCTTGTTGAAGACACGTCCCCCCTTGCTTATTTATAAAAGCTTGCTTCTTGTACAATTGGACCTAGTAAAAATACCTTTAATATACTGGCAAGTACTCTACATTGAAAATACACACACATAAACGAGAGATGCATCACACCAGTGGCGAGCAAGGCTCATATGTTTAAAGAAGGAGATGGTTCAAACCTTATCAATTAAACATTATTGAAGCTGGATCATTGCTATCCTCTATATATTAAATTTCCAACAACTTTGTGATTTTTATTCCTCAAAACTAGCTAAATCCTTCAACTTCACTTATTTCATTTTCACATTGGAGATGCTGTAACAACATATAAAATTTCTATCACTTAGAGCGCACCCTACAACAAGGCATTTGTGTCTGTCTATTCCTAGAATTAGTATAAACATTCCCGTTACCATCTTCCCTTTTGGCACTCCTAAATTTGTTATGAGGAAAAGCATAATAGGCATTCACCCATTAATGTTATAGCCATTAGGCACAATGTTATAACATTCTTTCCAACACAAAACAATTAATTTTAATAGACAGATTCTAATACACCAATTTCTACCAGTTTATTGCTTAGCAATTAACCAATGCAACAAACCTGTCAGGGGAAATTTGTACTAAACATGAGGCACATACATCCATTTTACAATACTTGCAGCCCTTGACAATTCGGCATGGGAGGTTCACTGAGTCAGCTAATGCCTGCAATGTCAAACGTTAATGATAGGCACTCAGGCGCCAAAGTATAAGGGGGAAATGATAAACTAAATGGAAGATATATTTTTGGTTGTGAAATTGATGATTATTCCACTGATAATGATATTATATAAAAATCTATCTCATCATAATAATTTTCTTATTATAGGTATGGATAAGATACAAGCATATGAAAACTTCAGCTGAAATTTAATTTTAATTGAGGGAATGGTGGCAGGCAAGGATTGAACTTATGAGCCTTTGCCATAGAGGCTATGAAAGCATGTCAAAAACACTTCAACTCAAGCATTAAGTTGAGTAAATGTTCAATGAATCAATGAATAGATAGAACACAAAAGAATACTTTAAAAAGCAACGCTCGGTGGACACATAAGCCAACAGTTAAGCTTCCAATTGGAAGAATGACAGAATGAAGGATGTCTTTTAGAATTTGAGTGCACTCCTTCCAGCGTGAAGCTAAAGTTTCTTCAGTCCAGGTTTCACCCCTTTCAAAGACAACAAAAACTTGTAAAGAGGAGGTCAATAAAAAAGTGAATTCTAAGTTTTGCTTTTTCAATATTAAAGAGTGCACTTACCCCAACCTACTGCAAACAAGATTTGCAAGATGATCAATTACATCCTTTTTAGTAATCCAGTTATTAGAAAGACTAACTATGCCATTTAGCAGTTCCCTCAAACCAGGATCTCTTGATTTGTCAATTGCAACCACTACAACTGACAAATCATCACTTGGTTCAACTGACATCAGTGATTCAAATGATGGAATCAGGCCAACATTCTGCAGATCAGCACTTATGGTCCATGAATATGCATCCATCCCATGGATGAGATAAAATCCATCTGGAATTTTGTCTGAGTATTGCAAGAAACCATTGACCTGATCAATGTAAAAGGAAAAGGCCTTAAAATCACTTTTTTAAAAAACAAGACTAGCCCCACGTGTTTGGGTGTGTGCACCCACAATTGTAGGGGTAAGGTCATGTGCGTGTGCAACATTTACTCGGTCCAGTAAAGGAGAAAGCATTTAAATTTAAGCAACCAATACAAAGTTTACTTGGTGTTCCCAGATAAGGGGTATATTACATTATAGGAGTATTACTCAAGCGAACTTACTTGATCTGGTCAACGTTACTAAAAAAAGAATTAAAGTTTAAGCAAACGGTTGAAAATTTACTTGGAGTTATATTATGGATATGACATTACTCAAGAAAACTTAACTGTCAAATGCCAAGCAATAAAACAAATAACCTTCCAACCAAGATTTTAAAAAAACAAATAAAAAAGAAATGGCCACGAGAATCTTTCGTGATATCAGCAAGAGAATAAGAAGATAACTAATTTCTAAATTTCAACAGTTTAGATTAGATCAACATCTTTTCAAAGAGGGGGAAAAAGCATACCCAAAATCGATGAGACAATGCCTCGGCCGAATTAGAGGAAGAGCTGGATTCCAAGTCCAGGAAGTTGGGATCATCCACAGAAGCAGCCTGCGATGAAAGACGAAGCGCCAGAGCCTGCTGCAACTGGTAACTCTCCTCGGTTTGCTTGGCCCAACTCTTGAAAGATGCCTGTCCTTTCAAGTGATCAAACTCGTCAACCACATTCATGGGTAGCAAATCGCCTCCTACCACAGCAGCTTCCGAAGACGAGGACGACGACGATTCCCTCAGCAGAGCAGTTCTCTGAAATCGATTATAGCTGCTATCAGAAAAAGCACCATTCATTTCCATTTCGCACGGACAGAGAGCGACTGATTCAGGAATCAATCTTTCGAAAACAAGAAAAAATAAAAGAACCTAATTCAATAGCAACCACCTCTTGAACAAGTCACAGCCTCCGGAATCTAATCATTCATAGGAGAGCTCAAATAACCTTTAACAAGAGCAACAACAGTTCATGGTACCAGTTTGGGTGAAAGCCATTATTGGAGAACTAGAGCCTAGAAAGATTTTGGGAGAGAGAGATGGGCTGTGCTTTGAGCGAAGGGTATGGGGCTCACAAGGATGGCTTGTAAGTGGTGGGGTTGGTCCATCCATGTGAGAGAAAACGAAGGCACAATTGATTGCTTTTGCTCATGAATGGGATTTGATTCATTGAAGGTCGACAGAAACGCAAAAGGTGCTCCATTTTGATGGTTTCTCTTTTCAAGTGAATGAATGGCCGTTAATTCATAATCAAGCGTAACGTTTTTTTTTAATATATATATATATATATATATATATATATATATATATATATATATATATATATATATATATATATATATATATATATACTTTTAGTTCTTTAAATTTACATAAGGTATATTTTTTGTCCCTTAACTTCATAAAATATACTTTTGGTCTTAAGTCATCACTTGAGTTTGTTGCATCAGCGTTTTCCATTAGCAACATTAACGGTGTTAGAATTTTAGGACAAAAAGTATACTTTATTTTACATTTAAATACACTATTTAAAATAAAGTTATTTTATGTTTGGATACACTATTTAAAAAACACTTTTAATTTAAAAAACACTTCTAATTAAAAAATATATATGTTTAGATGTTAAAATAGAGAATTACTTTTTTATAAGTAAAATTACCGAATTAGACATAATAAATTATTCTTTAAGATTGTATTCTTTAATTAGTTTGCAAAATCAAATCCTTGGATTTTTTCCACCAGAGGCGAAATCTGGAGATAGGATTGTAATTTTATTGAAAACTAAAGGTAATTGGTGTTAAAACAAATCATTAAAGAAGAGCTAGCCCTTTTTTTTATTATTATTCTTTCCCTTTTTTCGCACTTGCTTTTTTGTTAGCTTAAAAAAATCATAATTTTAGCTTCTTTTTTTGTTGCTCTTGTTTTTTTAAAAAGCTCTCATCCAAACGCATTTATTAATAAGAAAACACTTTATTTTTTAAAAAAAAAAAAGAAATTTTTTGGGAATTTTTATCATTTCAATATATTTTTATGTAGTTCCACTTTTTAAATCAACCTGAATTTAAATTTTGAATACTTGATACTTTCTTTTTTTTGGTGCAATACTTGATACTTTCTTTATATATGAATGAAATCATGTAGAATAATGTATCTTCTGTTATCAAATTATTCTGGCCAATAAAACTTTCACCTAGTTAAAGTAATTTTGTCAATCAAATGCTCCACTCAGTTACACAAGTCAAAATAATAAAAGATAGCTAAAATTAATTATTATTTTTAGTATATCAACATGGCGAGCTTCACAATCTAACTTAGTAAAACTTTTGGTTAAAATTTTTTGTCTTTAAATTTATATAAGGCATATTTTTAGCCCATCAACTTTATAAAATATATTTTTTATCCTATAATTCTGGCATCATTAATGTTGCTAACGAAAACGCTAATGCAACAAATTTAAGTGATGATTATGTAATTAAATTCTATTAATCTTAAATTTAAAATATTTGAAAATATCTAAAAACCTAATAAAGCAATCAATATCAAAACCTTAATTGGATTTAAAAAAATTAGTTTAATAATCTTAATATATTATATGAAAAAATTAAAAATGTTATATCAATTGCACAATCAACATTTGAATTTGTTACGTCAACATTTTTCGTTAACAACATTAAAGGTGTTAGAATTTTGTAATACCCCCAAATTTCTAACAACTATAATAACTTAAAACTGCGATAATTTTTAAGATTAATTACTCAAAGTCAAAATAAACTACTTTAGGAAGTGTTACCGCTGCACTTGTACTGGGACAAGTGCAAGGCTAACTTATTACAATAACGTAAATTCAAACTTAAGCAAAAAAAAAACGTGTTTTAAATTAAAACTAAATAAAATAAAATGAACAGAATCAGCTGATTGTGCTTTCTCACTCCTCACTACTAGCCCTGTTTCACTGAAATTCTGCTCCTTTGAAGGATCATCGCAGCCCATGAACGCAAACATCAGCAATTGCTGGTAATTCTAATAAAACACAATTTAGATGGCACAACTATGTTAATCAAAGCGAACACACACACACACATAAATCATAAAGTAATTACATCAAACATTATTCGTTATCTTTTTAAATTTATTTAGACCCGGGAAACCCTGTCAGTCTATTTAGTTGGAAGAGAACCATGGTAGACCTAGGAAACCCTGCCAGTCTAAATTGTGACCCGGGAAACTCTATCAATCACAATTAATCAAATTTGGTCATCAAGTATTTCTTCCTAGTGTGTATACCTCTTCCCAAAGTTGCTACTAGTGTCCCGGAAAACCCTGTCAGACACCACTTTAGGAAGAACGGATATCATCTGTTCACATCAAATAATATTTCGAGGGCATAAAGGCCAATTGTGTTCATCACTTTGGGAGGTACCAACCCAAAGTTATCATCCCACTGTTAAATTATTTTAAAATACACACATAATAAAATCCTAAATTATTTCTATTATTTAATTGTCTTTTATATATTTTCCTATTATCTTAATTAAATATAGGATATAAGGATATTTTACATATAATCTATTCATATCTATTTTATTATGAGGAGATATTATATGAAGAAAAAACAAAAGAAACAAAAGAAATATCAAATAATACAACATGCGCAACTAACCTAACATAGTATATTATATTATCATAATATATTATAGTTGATAATATCCAGAGAACCTAGAGCAACAACAATGCACAAGGCTACCAGCATCTTACATTCAATGTTAAATGACTTTGTAAAAGAAACAAATATGTAGCACGAGAAGAATAATTATTCCTTCCCGTAAACTAAAACCCGGGGAACACACGTACATGCATGATATATATTCATCTATGCAAGATATTCAACAAAAACTCATCACGTAATTCAAGAAGGATGATTTTGGAATCACATGTAATCTAATGAAATAAATGCATTGGTCAAAAGGTCCAACTAAAGAAAAACAAAAGGGCGTAGGACCCGTAGCAATATGCAAAGATCTTACACTATATCCATCAAAAGCAGTAAGATGCACATATGCATATACTCAACGGCAAAACAGGATGCAAAGAAAAGAATCAGCGTGAGACGCAAGTTTATTTTAATGGTTAGGATTACCTATCAAAATTTACATAAAACTAACCTAAGACTCATGGGGATTAGAATTACCTATCAAAATTTACATAAAACTAACCTATGACTCATGGGGATTAGAATTACCTGGTCTTGGTGTTGCTAATTGACGAGAGTACGGAACGAGGATGTAGTAGCCGAGAGAAAAAGAAATAATAGCTGTAATATCCCGAATTTTGGGCCTAAAGACTTGAAAATTAGTCTATTTTTTAGAAGACTATTAAGCCCTATTTTTGAAGTGGCGAATTTAGAGTCAATATTTTATGACGGTTATAAGTTAATTGAGAAAGAAGAATCCTTATATGATATTAAGGGTTTATTTCTAATATTTATTTTATGATTGCAATTAAATAAAGAAAGGATCAAGTTACAAACAAAAGTCTTGTAGGAAGTCAAAGAAGAGCAAAAGAGAATATTTTGGAGTAGATCCCACAACACATCCTATTATTTTATAGGATAAATCACTCTCCCTTACATTTTCATTTCGGGAAGCATATACGCAAGACACCACATTTGTCTTCTTAATTATTTTGGCCAACATGCATGTCCCACACTCTTTAATTTTTCAATGACTTTGGCCAAAATGTTCACATGCACACTTCCTATTCAATCATATGCTCTACTTTCTCATTTCCTATCTCATCCGTGACAATGCAACTCCTTTCCTCATCTCTTCACGGGCTCCATTCATGGATAACACAAACACATGAGGACAAAAGGCATATGACAACACATTTCATTCACTTTGCTTATTCATTCACGGGTGGATTCTATGCAATATGTTCACTCTTTCAATTATATTGGAGAGCGTCTCTCCATTTCATTTTCGGTGAAGACACCGAATAAGAGAAAGAGAGCTCAGAAGAGAGTGAGAGATTGAGAGAAAGAAGTCATATGAGAATCATCGATCCACTTGTACAACACTATTATTCTGGAAATTCCGTAAGGCAGTTGGGTTCATGCGATATTTTGATCGGCTAAATGACTTCATCTGACTACAAAGTTTGGTAAGAATAAAGTACACTTCTTAAGCTTTCAAATGAGTGCTAGAACGTATTAATCCGACGTCTAGAACTCTAGTTATGATTTTTCTAAGTTTGGTTATAAAAACTGGAAAATTCTATTTCCAGATTTAAGTGGCGTTTTGTTTTCAAATTTCTGTGACTTACACAGCCATTAATTGGCTTGATGAATATTTTTCTCATAAACTAGACGTATAGAACTTCAAATAGAATTTTGAATCACTTTAATCGGAGTTCTATAGAATTAGTTATGATTTTTCAAAGTTAGAAGATGAACACTGAAAAACGCTGGTTTCCAGAAATGAACAGTGATTTTCGGATTCACTTTTAAAATAGTAAACATTTGAGTTTTTCTATGAAAATTTCCAGAATAAAAGTAGACTTATCAAGCTTTAATTTGATAGGTCACAAGCCTTATTTGGATTTATATTCAGGGAGTTATGAATTTTTGAAGTCAAGTATGAAATCTGGAACGTTTTCTGAAATATTTTCTGAACAGTGTTTATATTTTTGAAATCTGGGAATTATTGGCATATGATTAAATGTTGAAACCAATTTTCCTAGAAACTAGACTTAACGAGGAGTTCATGGATTTTTGAACCAACTGATTTGGACACCTAGAACTCCAGATATGGATTTTTCAAGTTCAGCATTAAACCTGGACGTTTTTCTGGAACAGTGATGATGAATGAAAATTCTGGGAATAGTTTACATATATTTGACAGTCAAATGTATTTTCCTCTGAAAATAGACATAATGAGGAACACGTGATTTTTGGAAGCACATCAATTGAAGTTTTGTGTAATTAAATATGAATTTTCAAAGTTAATTGGAAACTCTGCCAGATTATGGAGTTTATTTGGAAATAAGAGAAATAGAGAATTTGGACAAGTAGTAACTTGCCAACCATGAATATTTAATTATAGGATTCGGTATTTATCTGAGATGACCAGAGGATAGAGAACCGGATCAGGATTTGGAAAGGCTATCAGGTAGTAACTCTAATCTTGCATTCTTTGTATGTCTTTATATGATTGTATGTACCATTCAATATGTATAAATATGTACTGTATGAATTGTTTGTGCTGTATGTGCTGAATGTATATGTGATGGTTATCTGTCATATACTGATCTATGCTTAGAATGTAAGATTAACATGTTACTCTGGGAACCTTCGGGGTCCCAGTATTTGTTGCTACCTGTGGATTGTTCAGTTTAGAGAGCGTGGCTCACAAGGCAAGGCGGTACTCACTGTTGAATAGTGATGCTGGGACGGACCGAGAAATGCTATAGGTTATTTTTATTAGCCTATTTAGAGACTAGAAATTTATTTGTATAGCCCTATGTGGATTTTGTTATGTAATCAGAATTTAATATCAGTATTACTATGCTAGAATGACTATGCTCATTAGGCTGTGCGCTACAACTCTGATAATAATTGATATATCAAGGGGTGTTACATTTTATGGTATCAGAGCAAAGGTTCTGGCATTTTTGGAAGAGTATACTGATATTGGATTACATAAACAAATGAAATAGCACGGAAAATGGATTCTGTTGCTAACTATAGGGCTCTTAATGTTGTGACAAAATATGATTTAGATCCCCAGATTTTATTGAAACTTTGAGGTTAAGCTTGCTTAGGCGAGAAGATTTTCAAGAAGGTAAACCCTGAGTAGTATAGTAAGAATTTGAAGTCTCTTGATTTATGATGTGAATAGTATCTATGTTGATACTTGGATAATCCTGATTGGTACCAGGATTAAGAGAATTGGAGTGATAGACAAACCCAGAAAATAGAATTTTTTCCCTGATCACTAGTTGGCATGCTAGTACAAAGGAAGATGTTGAATTATAGAAAATGAAATGGAGCATTTGTGAAATGTTCCCAGTTTAAAAATAAAAATATATGAGCTGAAGTTCTGGCATTTGGCTAGAATACTCTGATGATATGAAAAGTATCTGTATTGAAAGTTAGATAATTCTGAGTGACAAGTTGGAATTAGAATATTAATTTTTATGATAGAATTATCAACTCAGAATTTCGAAGTCCGGTTAGGACATAAGTTCTGACAATAGGTTAGATTGATCTGCTGGAGCTTGAACTTATGTGATTAATTGAAAATGGCTGAGAAAAATATTCAAACTTGAAAATTCCCGTGAATCTTAGTATAAAAGTACAAGCAGAAATTAGAATGCTAAGAAGAAAAGACAAGATGAATTCAAGCATCAAGAGCAACAGTTGGTACAATCCCACCACAAGCGTTGACCATCTCAAGTTTAAGTCTATTAATTTCTTCCTGAGCGGCTGCACTTGAGAGAGGACCATCAGAAGACATTGTTTTTCTCAATCTAGCTATTTGCCTCATAGTGCTTCGAATTTTCACATAAGGCCAATGCTTAATTCCTCCCCTATGGCATATTTTCATTAAAACATTTTTGCATAAACGAACTTGATTAGCCGCTTCTTGTTGAGGTAAATGGAATAAGTCTCTAAGATCATTTATTGACATTGATGCACCTCTAATATTTTGTTCAGCTCTTGATCGGTATGAATCACTAGGTATGGGGACTGAAGGATTATTATTTACAACTACGAGCTCTTTTCCTTTATTGGATATATTTTCTGTATTGGTTGGAAATGAACTATTAGGGAGTTCATTTTGATTTTTAGTCCATTCCAAACCAACACAGAGGGCCTCATAGTAGGCTGATAGGGGATCTGACACCAGGACATACCCTAAAGATTTTTGATTCAAACAATAATTTTCTAGAAAATGTTTGACATCATCTAAATTTTTCTTACCAAAGTCAAATACTTGAGGACTGGAAGAACCTCCTTGTACGTCCTGGTGAAAGACAGCGTGGCATATCATACCAATCCTCCCATGAACTTCAAGTTTATGGTATTGAAGTCCATTGGTATGAATGATCTCTCGTAGAACATGGCAGCAACCACATGAAAATGGATTAGTAGTCTCAGTCAAGGTAGAAGCAGGATTCCTTGGTTGAGAAGGTACCGTAGACTCCATAAGTTCTGCCACATTACGACACCTTTGGACAGGTCGCCTTGATGGACCTGCTTCAGATTCCTTTCTGTTAGTAGTTGTAAAAATAGAATCTTGTGTCCTTGGAGGAGGAGTAGGAATGTTAATCGTTGAGGCAGATGAATGAACGTTCATACTTACGGGATATTGGGGAAGTAAAGAAGAATAAGGGTATGATACATTGTTTGACAAGTCAGACAATATGTTAGTCTGATAGTCATGAAGTAAGGCTTCAAGAAAGAAAGGGTTGAATGAATCAGAGACTGGAATAGAGTTACTTGAACCGGCCATGTTTAAGGATAATGTGAAAGGTTATAGTGAAGGTTATGATCGGAGAGGGAATGAATATGTGGAAGTTTTGTGAAGTTTGAGAGAACGTGAAACATTTACTCTTTCTTTACTCGATTTATAGCTGGGCTAGTAACGTCTAGATTTTGTTAAGCAGCATCAGATTCTCATCTGTCGTTGGCTCAGAATAGTGCAGACTTTGTTATTATGTGGAAATTTTATGGCACCGCACCCTAATACAATCTGACACGCCCTAGCCACCTCTATAGGTCGAAGTCTTATAGACTTTCGGACCAAACAGAAGACTGTGCAGCATTTATTGTCGATTGTATCTTCAAGAAATTTAGTTTGACGAATACACGTTGCATGAAGATTATTTCAAGATTGTGTCTCCTAGAAATTTGTCTTGGAGCGTGTAGTTGGTTCGAGATGTCAGACTGGCATTTGAAAATGGAAGTCTGATCAGTTAAAGCCATCTCGAGAAAGGAGACTCTCTGGAAGTATTGGGAATTTGAAATATCTCGGTGTAAGATCTGAATATCTTGAAGTATGGAAAATGGTGAATTTTTCAAATGCTAAGAAAATATAAGAACGAATGCGGTATGATTAAAGATAAGTTTGAATTTGTTCTGAGCCGAAACAATGTTTAGGTCAGTGTGTGATAAAGTAAATCTTGTGAACCTTGTGATTAGTGCTGCATTGTCAACAATGTTTTGTGTATGAATGGTTATTACCTCTGAGGTATAAGAATGATATTTAAAACATGTTTTGATGATATTGAGAAATGAGGTAGAGGTAGAACCTCGTAGAAATTGCTGAATTTTATTTGAATGTTGGAGGATAGTGCCTGAATATTGTAAGATATGAATCATGGAAATGTTAGCAGGTTTATGGAATATGGTCGAATTTTTAGAATTAGGTTGATAAACCTGAATGTTGGAGAGACAACTAAAGCATGTTACCAACTAAATTGAGGCTTGAGAATGAAATTTGGTAATGGAACTAATTCTTTAGGCATTGAATCGACCAGAATGAACAAAGGTACTAGAATGTGGTACCGATTGATTTAAATGAATTAAGGCACTAGAATATGGTACCAATGTGTATAAGGTATTTTGCGGTTGCTAGATGTTGATCTAGCATAGTGTTGGATTTTGATTCAAAAAGTCTCCTTGGAATGAATGGTATGTTCTATGAATTGCTCAAGTAGCTAAAAATAGAACCTGAAGTGTATTTAGAAGTGAAGACCTTCTGTAATAGTTGTCTGTTCTTGGTTATGTTGAAAATTGAATTTTGTATTTACCAATGCACCTGCAGTATTTGTGGATTTGCGGAATTGAATTTTCGAATTTTTGAATTTTTGAAATTGAATTTTTGAATGAAATATTTTTCAACCTAATTTGAGACCAGTTTGAATGGTCTGTTTGCGAAATGTGTTGTCTCATAAAAAGGGTTTTGTTAGAACCCAGAATTTGAAACTGAGTTTTCAACTTTGTTGTGGTAGATGCAGTACAGAACTGGAAGAGGCCAGAAACTGTTGTAGATGTACAAGGTTTGCTGGGTCTTGCCAGATGAATTTGAAAAATTTTAAAATCGCTGGCCATTGATAAAAATTCTTTTGAGGGGATTAGTTTGTAGAGCTGACACTTGCACCAGCAGTGTATGTTCTCAATCTGAGTAGTTCCGCCTTGTGAGGGCGTGCATTTTGCCTTGTTTGGTCGGTACCCACGCAGGCGTTTGGAGCAAGGCTCCTGGATTATGGTTCTTGTCCCGGGTATGGGATTCCGGTGGGTGACCCGTTATTTGTGCCAGTGCGGACACTGGGTCTCTTGTGGACGGAAACTCTCCCACATTGACCGACAGGTATGTCACCACTTCAGTGGTTTGCGTATGAAAGGATTGGGATGTGTCGCTCTACTGAAAGGTTGAAATGGTGCCATGTGCTCTCGATTGTGAAAACTTTTAGAAATAAGTTATCCCGCTCAAAAGTGTGTGCCGGTAGTAAATGTTTTCTGAAACCAATCCGGCAGTAAATGTGTTTACATGAATATTTGATCTGGCAGCGACGAAGTTTGAAAATGTGATAGTACTATTACTTTTTGGTATAATGTGAATTATGAAATGTTTTGCAACCACAAAGATTTTCAAAGCGTGAAAATTTGAATTTGAGACAACATGGATTAATGAAAAAGCAGTGATGTAATTAACATTATTGATATGTTAAAATTAAAGCGGTGCAGTTGCTGATTGTAATAATACCGGAACAGAAACTGTTAGAATGGTCTTGAGATCTGAACCAACTAGGTCAGATAGTACAAGTCAGTTATGGAGCTGAGAAAAAGAAAATAGTCTACAATGATTTTCCTGAGGTATAAATGTTCAAATTTCGAGGACGAAATTTATTGAACAGGGGGAGAAATGTAATATCCCGAATTTTGGGCCTAAAGACTTGAAAATTAGTCTATTTTTTAGAAGACTATTAAGCCCTATTTTTGAAGTGGCGAATTTAGAGTCAATATTTTATGACGGTTATAAGTTAATTGAGAAAGAAGAATCCTTATATGATATTAAGGGTTTATTTCTAATATTTATTTTATGATTGCAATTAAATAAAGAAAGGATCAAGTTACAAACAAAAGTCTTGTAGGAAGTCAAAGAAGAGCAAAAGAGAATATTTTGGAGTAGATCCCACAACACATCCTATTATTTTATAGGATAAATCACTCTCCCTTACATTTTCATTTCGGGAAGCATATACGCAAGACACCACATTTGTCTTCTTAATTATTTTGGCCAACATGCATGTCCCACACTCTTTAATTTTTCAATGACTTTGGCCAAAATGTTCACATGCACACTTCCTATTCAATCATATGCTCTACTTTCTCATTTCCTATCTCATCCGTGACAATGCAACTCCTTTCCTCATCTCTTCACGGGCTCCATTCATGGATAACACAAACACATGAGGACAAAAGGCATATGACAACACATTTCATTCACTTTGCTTATTCATTCACGGGTGGATTCTATGCAATATGTTCACTCTTTCAATTATATTGGAGAGCGTCTCTCCATTTCATTTTCGGTGAAGACACCGAATAAGAGAAAGAGAGCTCAGAAGAGAGTGAGAGATTGAGAGAAAGAAGTCATATGAGAATCATCGATCCACTTGTACAACACTATTATTCTGGAAATTCCGTAAGGCAGTTGGGTTCATGCGATATTTTGATCGGCTAAATGACTTCATCTGACTACAAAGTTTGGTAAGAATAAAGTACACTTCTTAAGCTTTCAAATGAGTGCTAGAACGTATTAATCCGACGTCTAGAACTCTAGTTATGATTTTTCTAAGTTTGGTTATAAAAACTGGAAAATTCTATTTCCAGATTTAAGTGGCGTTTTGTTTTCAAATTTCTGTGACTTACACAGCCATTAATTGGCTTGATGAATATTTTTCTCATAAACTAGACGTATAGAACTTCAAATAGAATTTTGAATCACTTTAATCGGAGTTCTATAGAATTAGTTATGATTTTTCAAAGTTAGAAGATGAACACTGAAAAACGCTGGTTTCCAGAAATGAACAGTGATTTTCGGATTCACTTTTAAAATAGTAAACATTTGAGTTTTTCTATGAAAATTTCCAGAATAAAAGTAGACTTATCAAGCTTTAATTTGATAGGTCACAAGCCTTATTTGGATTTATATTCAGGGAGTTATGAATTTTTGAAGTCAAGTATGAAATCTGGGACGTTTTCTGAAATATTTTCTGAACAGTGTTTATATTTTTGAAATCTGGGAATTATTGGCATATGATTAAATGTTGAAACCAATTTTCCTAGAAACTAGACTTAACGAGGAGTTCATGGATTTTTGAACCAACTGATTTGGACACCTAGAACTCCAGATATGGATTTTTCAAGTTCAGCATTAAACCTGGACGTTTTTCTGGAACAGTGATGATGAATGAAAATTCTGGGAATAGTTTACATATATTTGACAGTCAAATGTATTTTCCTCTGAAAATAGACATAATGAGGAACACGTGATTTTTGGAAGCACATCAATTGAAGTTTTGTGTAATTAAATATGAATTTTCAAAGTTAATTGGAAACTCTGCCAGATTATGGAGTTTATTTGGAAATAAGAGAAATAGAGAATTTGGACAAGTAGTAACTTGCCAACCATGAATATTTAATTATAGGATTCGGTATTTATCTGAGATGACCAGAGGATAGAGAACCGGATCAGGATTTGGAAAGGCTATCAGGTAGTAACTCTAATCTTGCATTCTTTGTATGTCTTTATATGATTGTATGTACCATTCAATATGTATAAATATGTACTGTATGAATTGTTTGTGCTGTATGTGCTGAATGTATATGTGATGGTTATCTGTCATATACTGATCTATGCTTAGAATGTAAGATTAACATGTTACTCTGGGAACCTTCGGGGTCCCAGTATTTGTTGCTACCTGTGGATTGTTCAGTTTAGAGAGCGTGGCTCACAAGGCAAGGCGGTACTCACTGTTGAATAGTGATGCTGGGACGGACCGAGAAATGCTATAGGTTATTTTTATTAGCCTATTTAGAGACTAGAAATTTATTTGTATAGCCCTATGTGGATTTTGTTATGTAATCAGAATTTAATATCAGTATTACTATGCTAGAATGACTATGCTCATTAGGCTGTGCGCTACAACTCTGATAATAATTGATATATCAAGGGGTGTTACATTTTATGGTATCAGAGCAAAGGTTCTGGCATTTTTGGAAGAGTATACTGATATTGGATTACATAAACAAATGAAATAGCACGGAAAATGGATTCTGTTGCTAACTATAGGGCTCTTAATGTTGTGACAAAATATGATTTAGATCCCCAGATTTTATTGAAACTTTGAGGTTAAGCTTGCTTAGGCGAGAAGATTTTCAAGAAGGTAAACCCTGAGTAGTATAGTAAGAATTTGAAGTCTCTTGATTTATGATGTGAATAGTATCTATGTTGATACTTGGATAATCCTGATTGGTACCAGGATTAAGAGAATTGGAGTGATAGACAAACCCAGAAAATAGAATTTTTTCCCTGATCACTAGTTGGCATGCTAGTACAAAGGAAGATGTTGAATTATAGAAAATGAAATGGAGCATTTGTGAAATGTTCCCAGTTTAAAAATAAAAATATATGAGCTGAAGTTCTGGCATTTGGCTAGAATACTCTGATGATATGAAAAGTATCTGTATTGAAAGTTAGATAATTCTGAGTGACAAGTTGGAATTAGAATATTAATTTTTATGATAGAATTATCAACTCAGAATTTCGAAGTCCGGTTAGGACATAAGTTCTGACAATAGGTTAGATTGATCTGCTGGAGCTTGAACTTATGTGATTAATTGAAAATGGCTGAGAAAAATATTCAAACTTGAAAATTCCCGTGAATCTTAGTATAAAAGTACAAGCAGAAATTAGAATGCTAAGAAGAAAAGACAAGATGAATTCAAGCATCAAGAGCAACAGTTGGTACAATCCCACCACAAGCGTTGACCATCTCAAGTTTAAGTCTATTAATTTCTTCCTGAGCGGCTGCACTTGAGAGAGGACCATCAGAAGACATTGTTTTTCTCAATCTAGCTATTTGCCTCATAGTGCTTCGAATTTTCACATAAGGCCAATGCTTAATTCCTCCCCTATGGCATATTTTCATTAAAACATTTTTGCATAAACGAACTTGATTAGCCGCTTCTTGTTGAGGTAAATGGAATAAGTCTCTAAGATCATTTATTGACATTGATGCACCTCTAATATTTTGTTCAGCTCTTGATCGGTATGAATCACTAGGTATGGGGACTGAAGGATTATTATTTACAACTACGAGCTCTTTTCCTTTATTGGATATATTTTCTGTATTGGTTGGAAATGAACTATTAGGGAGTTCATTTTGATTTTTAGTCCATTCCAAACCAACACAGAGGGCCTCATAGTAGGCTGATAGGGGATCTGACACCAGGACATACCCTAAAGATTTTTGATTCAAACAATAATTTTCTAGAAAATGTTTGACATCATCTAAATTTTTCTTACCAAAGTCAAATACTTGAGGACTGGAAGAACCTCCTTGTACGTCCTGGTGAAAGACAGCGTGGCATATCATACCAATCCTCCCATGAACTTCAAGTTTATGGTATTGAAGTCCATTGGTATGAATGATCTCTCGTAGAACATGGCAGCAACCACATGAAAATGGATTAGTAGTCTCAGTCAAGGTAGAAGCAGGATTCCTTGGTTGAGAAGGTACCGTAGACTCCATAAGTTCTGCCACATTACGACACCTTTGGACAGGTCGCCTTGATGGACCTGCTTCAGATTCCTTTCTGTTAGTAGTTGTAAAAATAGAATCTTGTGTCCTTGGAGGAGGAGTAGGAATGTTAATCGTTGAGGCAGATGAATGAACGTTCATACTTACGGGATATTGGGGAAGTAAAGAAGAATAAGGGTATGATACATTGTTTGACAAGTCAGACAATATGTTAGTCTGATAGTCATGAAGTAAGGCTTCAAGAAAGAAAGGGTTGAATGAATCAGAGACTGGAATAGAGTTACTTGAACCGGCCATGTTTAAGGATAATGTGAAAGGTTATAGTGAAGGTTATGATCGGAGAGGGAATGAATATGTGGAAGTTTTGTGAAGTTTGAGAGAACGTGAAACATTTACTCTTTCTTTACTCGATTTATAGCTGGGCTAGTAACGTCTAGATTTTGTTAAGCAACATCAGATTCTCATCTGTCGTTGGCTCAGAATAGTGCAGACTTTGTTATTATGTGGAAATTTTATGGCACCGCACCCTAATACAATCTGACACGCCCTAGCCACCTCTATAGGTCGAAGTCTTATAGACTTTCGGACCAAACAGAAGACTGTGCAGCATTTATTGTCGATTGTATCTTCAAGAAATTTAGTTTGACGAATACACGTTGCATGAAGATTATTTCAAGATTGTGTCTCCTAGAAATTTGTCTTGGAGCGTGTAGTTGGTTCGAGATGTCAGACTGGCATTTGAAAATGGAAGTCTGATCAGTTAAAGCCATCTCGAGAAAGGAGACTCTCTGGAAGTATTGGGAATTTGAAATATCTCGGTGTAAGATCTGAATATCTTGAAGTATGGAAAATGGTGAATTTTTCAAATGCTAAGAAAATATAAGAACGAATGCGGTATGATTAAAGATAAGTTTGAATTTGTTCTGAGCCGAAACAATGTTTAGGTCAGTGTGTGATAAAGTAAATCTTGTGAACCTTGTGATTAGTGCTGCATTGTCAACAATGTTTTGTGTATGAATGGTTATTACCTCTGAGGTATAAGAATGATATTTAAAACATGTTTTGATGATATTGAGAAATGAGGTAGAGGTAGAACCTCGTAGAAATTGCTGAATTTTATTTGAATGTTGGAGGATAGTGCCTGAATATTGTAAGATATGAATCATGGAAATGTTAGCAGGTTTATGGAATATGGTCGAATTTTTAGAATTAGGTTGATAAACCTGAATGTTGGAGAGACAACTAAAGCATGTTACCAACTGAATTGAGGCTTGAGAATGAAATTTGGTAATGGAACTAATTCTTTAGGCATTGAATCGACCAGAATGAACAAAGGTACTAGAATGTGGTACCGATTGATTTAAATGAATTAAGGCACTAGAATATGGTACCAATGTGTATAAGGTATTTTGCGGTTGCTAGATGTTGATCTAGCATAGTGTTGGATTTTGATTCAAAAAGTCTCCTTGGAATGAATGGTATGTTCTATGAATTGCTCAAGTAGCTAAAAATAGAACCTGAAGTGTATTTAGAAGTGAAGACCTTCTGTAATAGTTGTCTGTTCTTGGTTATGTTGAAAATTGAATTTTGTATTTACCAATGCACCTGCAGTATTTGTGGATTTGCGGAATTGAATTTTCGAATTTTTGAATTTTTGAAATTGAATTTTTGAATGAAATATTTTTCAACCTAATTTGAGACCAGTTTGAATGGTCTGTTTGCGAAATGTGTTGTCTCATAAAAAGGGTTTTGTTAGAACCCAGAATTTGAAACTGAGTTTTCAACTTTGTTGTGGTAGATGCAGTACAGAACTGGAAGAGGCCAGAAACTGTTGTAGATGTACAAGGTTTGCTGGGTCTTGCCAGATGAATTTGAAAAATTTTAAAATCGCTGGCCATTGATAAAAATTCTTTTGAGGGGATTAGTTTGTAGAGCTGACACTTGCACCAGCAGTGTATGTTCTCAATCTGAGTAGTTCCGCCTTGTGAGGGCGTGCATTTTGCCTTGTTTGGTCGGTACCCACGCAGGCGTTTGGAGCAAGGCTCCTGGATTATGGTTCTTGTCCCGGGTATGGGATTCCGGTGGGTGACCCGTTATTTGTGCCAGTGCGGACACTGGGTCTCTTGTGGACGGAAACTCTCCCACATTGACCGACAGGTATGTCACCACTTCAGTGGTTTGCGTATGAAAGGATTGGGATGTGTCGCTCTACTGAAAGGTTGAAATGGTGCCATGTGCTCTCGATTGTGAAAACTTTTAGAAATAAGTTATCCCGCTCAAAAGTGTGTGCCGGTAGTAAATGTTTTCTGAAACCAATCCGGCAGTAAATGTGTTTACATGAATATTTGATCTGGCAGCGACGAAGTTTGAAAATGTGATAGTACTATTACTTTTTGGTATAATGTGAATTATGAAATGTTTTGCAACCACAAAGATTTTCAAAGCGTGAAAATTTGAATTTGAGACAACATGGATTAATGAAAAAGCAGTGATGTAATTAACATTATTGATATGTTAAAATTAAAGCGGTGCAGTTGGTGATTGTAATAATACCGGAACAGAAACTGTTAGAATGGTCTTGAGATCTGAACCAACTAGGTCAGATAGTACAAGTCAGTTATGGAGCTGAGAAAAAGAAAATAGTCTACAATGATTTTCCTGAGGTATAAATGTTCAAATTTCGAGGACGAAATTTATTGAACAGGGGGAGAAATGTAATATCCCGAATTTTGGGCCTAAAGACTTGAAAATTAGTCTATTTTTTAGAAGACTATTAAGCCCTATTTTTGAAGTGGCGAATTTAGAGTCAATATTTTATGACGGTTATAAGTTAATTGAGAAAGAAGAATCCTTATATGATATTAAGGGTTTATTTCTAATATTTATTTTATGATTGCAATTAAATAAAGAAAGGATCAAGTTACAAACAAAAGTCTTGTAGGAAGTCAAAGAAGAGCAAAAGAGAATATTTTGGAGTAGATCCCACAACACATCCTATTATTTTATAGGATAAATCACTCTCCCTTACATTTTCATTTCGGGAAGCATATACGCAAGACACCACATTTGTCTTCTTAATTATTTTGGCCAACATGCATGTCCCACACTCTTTAATTTTTCAATGACTTTGGCCAAAATGTTCACATGCACACTTCCTATTCAATCATATGCTCTACTTTCTCATTTCCTATCTCATCCGTGACAATGCAACTCCTTTCCTCATCTCTTCACGGGCTCCATTCATGGATAACACAAACACATGAGGACAAAAGGCATATGACAACACATTTCATTCACTTTGCTTATTCATTCACGGGTGGATTCTATGCAATATGTTCACTCTTTCAATTATATTGGAGAGCGTCTCTCCATTTCATTTTCGGTGAAGACACCGAATAAGAGAAAGAGAGCTCAGAAGAGAGTGAGAGATTGAGAGAAAGAAGTCATATGAGAATCATCGATCCACTTGTACAACACTATTATTCTGGAAATTCCGTAAGGCAGTTGGGTTCATGCGATATTTTGATCGGCTAAATGACTTCATCTGACTACAAAGTTTGGTAAGAATAAAGTACACTTCTTAAGCTTTCAAATGAGTGCTAGAACGTATTAATCCGACGTCTAGAACTCTAGTTATGATTTTTCTAAGTTTGGTTATAAAAACTGGAAAATTCTATTTCCAGATTTAAGTGGCGTTTTGTTTTCAAATTTCTGTGACTTACACAGCCATTAATTGGCTTGACGAATATTTTTCTCATAAACTAGACGTATAGAACTTCAAATAGAATTTTGAATCACTTTAATCGGAGTTCTATAGAATTAGTTATGATTTTTCAAAGTTAGAAGATGAACACTGAAAAACGCTGGTTTCCAGAAATGAACAGTGATTTTCGGATTCACTTTTAAAATAGTAAACATTTGAGTTTTTCTATGAAAATTTCCAGAATAAAAGTAGACTTATCAAGCTTTAATTTGATAGGTCACAAGCCTTATTTGGATTTATATTCAGGGAGTTATGAATTTTTGAAGTCAAGTATGAAATCTGGGACGTTTTCTGAAATATTTTCTGAACAGTGTTTATATTTTTGAAATCTGGGAATTATTGGCATATGATTAAATGTTGAAACCAATTTTCCTAGAAACTAGACTTAACGAGGAGTTCATGGATTTTTGAACCAACTGATTTGGACACCTAGAACTCCAGATATGGATTTTTCAAGTTCAGCATTAAACCTGGACGTTTTTCTGGAACAGTGATGATGAATGAAAATTCTGGGAATAGTTTACATATATTTGACAGTCAAATGTATTTTCCTCTGAAAATAGACATAATGAGGAACACGTGATTTTTGGAAGCACATCAATTGAAGTTTTGTGTAATTAAATATGAATTTTCAAAGTTAATTGGAAACTCTGCCAGATTATGGAGTTTATTTGGAAATAAGAGAAATAGAGAATTTGGACAAGTAGTAACTTGCCAACCATGAATATTTAATTATAGGATTCGGTATTTATCTGAGATGACCAGAGGATAGAGAACCGGATCAGGATTTGGAAAGGCTATCAGGTAGTAACTCTAATCTTGCATTCTTTGTATGTCTTTATATGATTGTATGTACCATTCAATATGTATAAATATGTACTGTATGAATTGTTTGTGCTGTATGTGCTGAATGTATATGTGATGGTTATCTGTCATATACTGATCTATGCTTAGAATGTAAGATTAACATGTTACTCTGGGAACCTTCGGGGTCCCAGTATTTGTTGCTACCTGTGGATTGTTCAGTTTAGAGAGCGTGGCTCACAAGGCAAGGCGGTACTCACTGTTGAATAGTGATGCTGGGACGGACCGAGAAATGCTATAGGTTATTTTTATTAGCCTATTTAGAGACTAGAAATTTATTTGTATAGCCCTATGTGGATTTTGTTATGTAATCAGAATTTAATATCAGTATTACTATGCTAGAATGACTATGCTCATTAGGCTGTGCGCTACAACTCTGATAATAATTGATATATCAAGGGGTGTTACAATAGCGGCGAAGAAAAGTATTGAGCGTTTTCTAGGTTTAAGCGGCCAGACCTAAGTTTATAATTAAAATTTAAGGTTTAACTATGAGCTTTTTAATTACTGCCCCTTAATAAATTATAAAACAATACAATTAAATTCTAAATTTTTATTATTACTATAATTATTTCCAATTAATAAATTATAAAATAATACAAACATTATTAAAGTCTACATCTTTATTAACTATATTATTATTATTATTATTATTATTACATTTTATTATTACTATATTATTATTGGTATCATCATCATCATTATTAATCCGGGTATTACAGAATTATATAACCAAAAATATACTTTATAAAGTTAAGAGATTAAAAATATACGTCATGTAAAACATAAATGACTAAAAGTATGCTTTAGCCAAAACTTTTAGCCTATAAAAATTAATTATTATGTTTAAAATTATTTTATATTAGGTTAATACACTTTTGGTGATTAAAATTTCACTCAATTTTAGTTTTGAAACCAGTAGTTTTAGTCATTCAAGTTTACTCCGTTTATAACTATTTGTTCCTGAAGTTTAAAAAAGATGTGGAGCTACATTTAATGGTGTTAAATCATATTTCTTAGTCAACATGCTATATAAGCTAATTTAACAGAATTAGTTCCACATACGTAGGATAAATCAACACCATAAATATAACTCCAATTCCCTTTCACACTTCGATAACTAATGGTTATAAACAGAGTAAACTTAAAGGACTAAAACCACAAGTTTCAAATTTGTAAGATCAAAATCAAAATTGGATGAAACTTCAAAAGACCAAAAGTGGTATTAACAGTTTTGTCTAACAAAACGTATCCTTAATTAAATTAAATCAATATTAAAATAATTTTAATTATTCCTCAATCTCTCTCCCTTCACGTAAACTCTAATTTGAGAGTAGTTCTGTAACACCCCCAAATTTCTAACCATTATAATGACATAAAATTGCAATAACTTTAATAAATAATCACTGAAATTCAAAATAAACAAATTTGGGAAGTGTTACCGCCGCACTTGTACTGGGACAAGTGCAAGGCTACTTATTACAATTAAAAGAAAAAAAAACAACTTAAACAAAATGTGTTTTATTCAAAATTAAAATAAAATAAACTAGCTAGAATACTGATGATTCTTCCTCACTTCTCACTGCTAGCCCTAACTTCGAGACCTGTTTCACTGAAAATCTGCTCCCCCGAAGGATCGTCGCAGCCCATGAACACACATACATCAGCAAACGCTGGTAATCCTAATAGTTAAAAATAACACAAAATAATAACAATAGTAACCAATAAACAAATAAATAGTTAAGTTAATTACATATGATGGAGAAAATACCTTATATATATTTATAATCCACAAAATCAGTTTCTCATATTCATCATAGCTATACATTATCATTGACTCAGATATTATTATTTATCATCTTTTAAAATTTCTTTAGACCCGGGAAACCCTGCCAGTCTATTTAGTTTAGTGGGAAGAGAACCATAGTAAACCCGGGAAACCCTGCCAGTTTACCCTGTGACCCGGGAAACCCTGCCAGTCACAATCAATCAAATTGGCCATCAAGTATATCAAGTATTTCTTCCTAGTGTCACACCTCTTCCCAAAGTTGCTATTAGTGTCCCGGGAAACCCTGCCAGACACCACTTTGGGAAGAACGGATATCTCAATTTTCTCATCACATAATATTTCGAGGCACAAAGCCTAAGGTTGTGTTCATCACTTTGGGGATACCGTCCCAAAGCTATCCTCCCACTGTTAAAATGTTTTCAAACACACATAATAAGTTCCTAAATCATTTTCATTATTCACTTATCTTTTATACATTCTTATATTATTTTAATTAAATATAGATATAAAGATGTTTTGATCGGTAATATGTTGGTGTCTTATCTTATTGTGTAAAAGATATAAAAAGAATAAATAATAAAAGAAAAGAAAAAAAAAGAATATAACATGGTCAACAAAAGAAACAAAACAATACATACAGAGGATATATATATGAGGAGAGAAAGCACACACGCGAATCGAGGAGACATTGGAATGCAATATATAAGGGGAAAAAAAACGTACAGTCGACCAAAAAGAAAAAGAAAACGTACAGGGGTCTATATACATGAAAAGAGAATGCACGGAGGTCGAGGAAAAGGAAAAAAAAAACATATCAATCAAAGAAGATAAAACGCACCTACAGGAAGAATTCGATTAACTTATATCTATTGGCAATTACGCAAGGTCGAGGCGGGAAAAGAAGAAAAATCATTAAGGAAAAACGAACCATATATTATGTAATTAATCCAACAATCATTAATTTATATGATTTAGGAGTCAGATTACCTATCAAGATTAACCTAAACTCATAGGAATTAGGATTACAAAATTTACATAAATCTAACCTACTCATGGGGATTAGGATTACCTGGTCTCCGTGTTTGCTAATCTCCTAGAAGAACGAGGGTTTAGCCGTAGAGAAAAGTATCGGGTGTTTTCTAGGTTGAAGCGGCCAGACCTGGTATTTATAATTAAATTTAGGGTTTTGACTATGGGCTGGACCTTTTAATTATTAGATATATTTTGAATCCGATAAAAAATTAAAATTATATTTTGATATAACTAACTCCTAGAATCTAGGATATATTCTTAATCAATCTAATAATATTATTTACAAAATAATATGGTTATCACCGGAACAATACAACACCATTAATATAATTTATTTATTTATTTATTTTGTATTATTTTAATCTATCATTATCATTTCTATTTCTATTATTATTATTATTATTATTATTATCATTAAAATCCGGGGTATTACAAGTTCATTGGGGTTTGGACATGTTAACCTATTTTTGTTTTGTTTTGTTTTTTTAATTGGGTTAAGGTGCTAAAATAACTTTCAAATTTTATCAAAAGCGCAATAACAACCATAAACTATTTTTTGGAGCAAAAGTAATCGTAAATTTTCAAAATTAGGGTAAAATCATTAAACCTAGCTAACTTCAATCTATTACACTGAGGAAAATTAATCTTTTGACTCCTAAAGTTTGACTCACTTATAACTCAGTTCTTGAACTTTTAACTTGCCTACAGCTCCATCCCTAATGTTTTTGAGTCATCCTGTGTGGCAATGAAATGTCAAAATATTGTTAAAAATAGCTTAGGTGGATTTTACATAAATTAAAGAAATAAAAAATAGTCCCTTCCCCACTAACTCGCATCCCCTCTGCCTCTATTTAGAAACCTCACTAGGCATCTGCGACGTCCATGTCAGATCCTTCAAAGGCTCTTTTCATGCACAAGGTGAGATCAATTTTCTTATATTAATGGGTTTCAAAGTTATGAGCATCAGGTATAGCTCCATTTGTTATTATAAAGCGAGATTGTGCGCCAAGTATGTTGTGAAGTGGGTGTGCTTTGACTTTTTCTAATCCCATCCTCTTCCAAGTGTTGTTCATTATTTATCATTCAAAAGTTAAGAAATCTATTTTTCTACAATGGTTTTTTCATGTATACTTGGGTGCTTTATCAAAATTAATGGCATCATAAGTGCATTTAACCCGTTCCCCCATCTGAGTTTTTCACTACTCCCTAATGCTTCAAAAGGATCTTTCATGGGCACCGCAGGTACTTGGTGAGGTTTTTGGAAAATAGAGGCAAGGGGGATGCAAGTTGGTGGGAAAGGGGACATTGTTATTGTAATATCCCGGATTTTTAATAATAATAATAATAAGATAGTAAATAAATATTTAGATTTAATAATGTGTGTATTATTTCACAATTTATTAATTGAAAATAATTATAGTAATAATAGAAATTTAGATATTTAATTGTATTGTTTTATAATTGGAAATAATAAAATAAAGCCCAGCCCATAGCTAAACCCTAAATTTTAATTATAAACTTAGGTTTAGCCGTCTAAACCTAGTAACGCTCGATAGTTTTCTTCTCCGCTGCCTTCTCTTCTCAAATCCTCCTTCCGGACTCTCATCAATTTATTTTTCTAGGAGGCTAGCAAACAGAGACCAGGTAATTCTAATCCCCATGAGTAGTTTTATGAAAACTTTGATAGGTAATTCTAATCCCTATGAGTAGTTTTATGTAAATGTAATTCTAATCCTCATGAGTCTTAGGTTAGATTTATGAAAACCTTGATAGGTAATTATAATCCCTATGAGTAGTTTTATGTAAATGTAATTCTAATCCTCATGAGTCTTAGGTTAGATTTATGAAAACCTTGATAGGTAATTCTAATCCTCATGAGTCTTAGGTTAGATTTATGAAAACTTTGATAGGTAATTCTAATTCTCATGATAAAGCTCCTAAAGATTTAGATGGGATTCCCAAAGTACCAATTATTTTAATCACATGATTAGAAGTCTGAAAATATTAAATGATACTTATTATCGTGAGTACCATAATAACCTTATAGGAAGTAAAGCCAAAAAGAGATAATGAGTAGAAGTCTATAGATTTAGATGATGGTCATAAGAACTTCTCATGACCACCTCATAGGAACCCATGAGTAAAAACGGATAATGAAAAATTAAGGATTTAAATGATGGTCATGAGAACTTCTCATGACAACCTTATAGGAACCTATGAGTAAAATGAATAATGAAAAATTAAGGATTTAAATGATGGTCATGAGAACTTCTCGTGACAACCTTATAGGAAATGGATAATGAAAAATTAAGGATTTAAATGATGGTCATGAGAACTTCTCATGACAACCTTATAGGAACCCATGAGTAAAATGGATAATCGATAGGAACAATATTAAAGGCGTTGCATTGTAATACAGTTTTGGATTATGTGAATAACTTTTTGCAATCAATTGTTGAATTCTTAAAGGATGAATGGAATACATTTGACAATTGTTTTATTTCTTCATCTCGGCCTGTGTGCTTTAGTTGCATAGATATATGATTGAATCCAAATTTGTCCCTGTGCGTCTCTTTTTCTTTGCGATTGAAAACCAATTTTTTACCTCGGCTTTCGTGCGTCAATTGAATACCTGGTCCTGTGCGTCATATTCTCTTTGAATTTTAATATAATTGCTTATGCTCCTTTTATTCATTTACTAATTGATTTTCTTTTTCTTTATATAATACCTTCTACGTAATAAAATAAGTCATGAACAGATTTTAGGTCAAAATATCCTTATATTTATATTTAATTAAAATAATATAAAAATATATATATATATATATAAGATTAGTAAATAATAGAGATAATTTAAGAGTTTATCATGTGTGTGTTTTAAAACAATTTAACAGTGGGAGGATAGCTTTGGGATGGTACCTCCCATAGTGATGAACACAACTTATGGGCTTTGTGCCCTCGATATTTATTTGATGTGAAAATGATAGTATCCGTTCTTCCCAAAATGGTGTCTGGCAGGTTTCCGGGACACTAGTAGCAACTTTGGGAAGAGGTGTGCACACTAGGAAGATATGTTTATGGCCAATTGATGATTGTGACTGGCAGGTTTCCGGGTCACAGGGTAGACTGGCAGGTTTCCGGGTCTACCATGGTTCTCTTCCCACTAAACTAAATGGACTGGCAGGTTTCCGGGTCCAAATGAAATTAATAAAAAAAGAAAATAATGAATGATATTTGATTCAGTGTGAATATATGTATGTATATGTATATATATGACGAATCTTGGATTTGTTATTTGATTAAATCACTATGTGATTATATATTTGATTTTACTAATACATTTGAGCCATATAAATTGTGTTTTCATTAGAATTACCAGCTTTTGCTGATGTTTGTGTTCATGGGCTGCGACGATCCTTCGGGGGAGCAGATTTTCAGTGAAACAGGTCTCGAGTTGGGGCCTGGGGCTGTTGGGGCCAGCAGTGAAAAGTGAGGAAGAACAATGAGAATGCTAGCTAGTTTTCCTTATTTTATTTTATGCTTGAGTAAAACATTTTTATTTAAGTTTGGATTTATATTAATGTAATAAGGTAGCCTTGCACTTGTCCCAGTACAAGTGCGGCGGTAACACTCCCCAAGGTTGTTTATTTCGAATTTCATTAATTTATTTGTAAAAATGATTTAAAATTTTTGTTATTGTAACCGTTAGAAATTAGGGGTGTTACAGTTATATATATATTTTATTTACATAAAATCTACCTAAACAATTTTTAACAGTATTTTAACATTTTTTTGCTAGAGGATAACTCAAAAACATTAAGTTGCAAGCGAGTCAAAGATTCAGAGATTGAGTTATAAGTGAGTCATAACTTTAAAGATTAAAAGATTAATTTTCCTTATTGTAATATATGGAAGTTAGTTAGATTTAACGGTTTTATCCCAATTTAGGAAGTTTTTGGTTAATTTTGCTTCAAAAAATAGTTTATAGTTACTTTTTCACTTTTGAAAAAAGTTAAGGTGCAAAATACAATATTCATAATAATTAATTTCTTCAACTATCAGTCACTATGAAAATAAGAAGTTTTGTCCCTTTAGGAGCATTCGATGAAATTCACACGATAAGGAGAAGATTATCATGACCTTGTATAGGGTTGATCATGGACTAAATTAGATCGGGTTTAGCCTCAGGCCGAGGTCTTATCTAAATAGTACCTCGGGTTGTATAAGATAGCCTGAGATCTAGTTTGGTCTAGCACTAGCCCAAGCTTAGGCTGGACCAGAATGGTCCCGTAAACTTCCTAGATCGGTCCAAAACCTGTTTGGTGTTTTTTTTAAAAAAAAAAAAAAATTTTATCTTCTTTGAGAGAAAATATTTGAATTTAATAAGATCATAGTAATATCCATGATCATATAAAACACATCACAAAACATTAAACCCTAATTATACATCCATAATAATCTCCAACAACATTGGACAATAATTTAAAAAAATAAAAAATTTAGACTGGTCTGGACCAGACCAAGAAGTCTGAGGCCTTGACCTGAAGTCCAGTTCAACTTGTAAAGATCTGTCTAGTCTGATCTGCCCAATATTATTTCGGACCAATATTTTTCACCAAACCGGGTCAAATTAGATCAGACTACCCGGACCACCAGGTTTTTTTTTTCCCCCCTCATCTAACCCTGCACAAGGATTACACGCACAAACATAAGTGGTTTTATCTCAAGCGCATCCGCACGCCGTCACTGTAGTCACGTGACTGCGAGAGGCTCACGTGACATGACACCCTACAAAAAGTAGCGCATAAATAAGAGCACAGCTTTCATCTTTCCCGCTTTTTTCTTCGTTCTCCCGGCCATTCGAATTCTCGTTTCGTCCTGACCTCCTGGGTTCCCGATTCTTAATCTCTACAGGTATGCTTTATTTTCAAACCAATGTTCTAGTTTTGTTAATCCAAATACTACTCTCTTTAACTCTTCTCTTTTTTTCTTTTGGTGAGTATTGCTCCTATTTCTTGTCATTAGAATGTTCTGGACGTCAACAAAAAAATTTTTCATAAAAAAAAGTTTAGATTAGTTGAGTCTAGATTGACTATGGTTAGGGCATGCTTCAAGATTAAAAGAGCACTTATAAAAGTATTGATCGCCCATCAACAAGGTAATCACGTTCACAAGGGAGATTTGTTTCAACATGTCAAGACAACTTTAATTGGAAGAAGCCTATATGAATGATTTTGATAGTGGGAAAATCCTGACTTACAGCATGATACAGTTGTTCTGATTTCTCAGTTTAATTGTTGGTTATGCTTATGATGATGGAGAATTAGGGTAACTTAAGTGCTTTGTATTTTGATTTCTTTCATCGATTTCTCTTCATGAATGGTTTTTATCGACTAATTAAGATTGGACGATTTTCTCAATGATAAACAGCTTAACCATGTTGAGTAAAATTTTATAACAGACTGGCCAAATTAAACTATAATAGACCAAAGTATTAATACTTTGGTCATATAAATTTTGCTAAAATTTCAATTTTTCTTAAATACTTCATTTGTATCGATTTTTGTTTACATATTTCTATAAGACTTTAATGTTTTCCCAATTTCTGCAACAATAACCACCTCCAGCTTAAATAAAATAAGCTTGTTATCTGAGGTGATTAGGGTCCCCTCATAGCGGACATCTTCCTTGAGTGGGATACTTTTTGCTGACATGTCCTTGTGTACTATCAAGTATGCTGAATTTAAAGGTAAAGAGAATCTATTATAAAGAATAAGCTTCTCTAATTATTTCATTGAAATAATCAAATTACACAGTACATGATCAATCTCCACCTTTGAATGAGGCTTTTTATTAATGAAAAGCAAGTAACTACAATTGCTCTTGGTATAATGTCAGCTACTTTTCAAAGAATTGCTGTTTTGGGCTTCAATCAAGATGATTTATAGTTCAATACCACACTGGCTTTGAGGTTCTGAATCTTCCGTTAAAAATTCTTCTATTTTCTTGCTGACTTGGTGGCTTCTTTCATATCAGCTTCGACCAAAAAAATAATAACGGAGCAAAGTATGTTACCCAGCAATCTTCTATCACTCAATCAGCGACACAGACACTTGCTGGTAAATTCCCGGTCATCATGTCCTATTATTCTCTTTTGCTTTCAGTTTCTCCCCTCTATTTAATCTACTAACTGGAAAATGCAATCTGGCTCTTAGAGGGCAAGGCGCGCGCCGTTTTTGGTCAAACCCTCTGACGCAAACAAACCCTGAAATGCAGGATGAACTTCGTAAAAGATATGCTATATAGACTCATAAGTTATTTAGGCTTCTTTAAACTTGAGTTAGCATCATTTGTGTAATTGGCATATATTGGAAGAGACCATTGTGGTGTTGTTTTTTAAGCATACTCATGCATACTGAACATGTAAACATATTTGCAAAGCACATGCTTAACAAGTTGGGTTAATGATATATGGATTTGATTAGACAAGTTTGTAATTTTGCTGAATGGATTGATCAGACAACAGTTTTAGTTTTGCATGAATTAAACATATCCATCTTCTATATAACATCAATGTGCCTAGCGTTGAAGGAGATCCACGTACCTCTCCAAAAGCATTGTTGAATCGCTTGAGTTGAGAGACCTAGTAGACATATTTTTTTCTGGTGAGTAATTATTTATCTAGTAAAGGAAGAGATATGTAGTGGATAAACATGTAGTAAGTTTGTACCTCTGAAAATGCTTGAAGCAGATGTTCCAAAGTACACAGTCCTCCTTGGCAAATTCCATATCCATTCCCTAGGGACATCAATGGGTTCAATGCTGGATGCATGGTCTGCAAATACCTGCGTGTTTATAAAAAGATTTATGGACGTTATGGATGAGTAATGAATTTAAATGGGAGTAGACCTCTGGTTGAAGTGATTGAACAGCGACAAAACCAACATTACACTTGCCTCGTTAACTTGAAAGTAAGTACCATTTAGTGGAAAGCTCCCCCTTGTTGCTGTTCTACAAGGTATCTGCATATGGATTAATTTTAATTTCAGTTAAGGAAAAATACAGGCAAGAAAACAACTATCTCAGTCTCCTGTCATCACGAGTTAGTCTTACCAGGAGAGTTCCTCTGACTGTTTGCGAATTAGCTTCCCTAACGCTATTGCATGAAAAGCATGTCTGGTCATAGCATAGGTTGTTTGAGTCTTGGGATTTGCATCTTTTCTCCGGTTGCTCGATCGAATTTGCAGTTTCACCTAATTGTCAGTGTTGCAGAAGTGGTTATAAGTAGATTTTGATGATTCATAATTATCTGTGTCCTTAACATGCTGCAAGAGTAGTAACATAGTCCAACTTTGGGTTCACTTATATATTCCTCTCAGGCTTTCTTTAATATTTTTGTGCATTGATAATATTTCTATGATCTCACATCAGAAGTCCCGACTATTCTCGCTTATAATCATTAAGTTCATAATTTTAAGTTTTTTAATTTAAATAAAAAATGTTAACTTTTTGATGTTTTATTACAGGTTTTCTGGTTGACATACAAATGAAAGGGAAAGTCTAGGAAAACATCATCTGGTCACTAATAGAGATAATTTTACGTGTTTTTTGCTTACCTGGCGTCCAAATTGCAAGAAGATATGGGCTTGGGTCATCAGGTTCACGCTCATCCATCTGTAAATTTTAGCAGGCAAGAAATTATAAAACCGAGTCTGAGATGAAGCTCACTACTCATTTTTGAAGTACAAAGTTAACTGACCTTTTCCAAGAGAGGATGAGAATCTGGAAGCTCATATCTGCATCAACCAAGTTGTAAAACAATCATTTGTAGTTTCATTGAAACAAAATATGGGACTTGTCAAATATTCAGATAATGAATGTTCATGCTTAATATCCTTATGACTGGAGCTACAGTATGCAAATTCCTACCAGTATATTTATTTTGATTTATGACACTCCTAGCTTCTGGACATTTGCTAGGTTATAAAACATGGAGATGTTAGACATATTTTTACAAGGTCAAAAGGAAAGTCACGCTTATTTTATTAATAACTAATGGCTGAGCCCTACCCTTTTCCTATGGGTGATTCAGGTGTGGCATAGGTGCAAAAAGAATGCCTTGAAGTGGGACCCTTTCCATGTGGTGATGTCTTTTAACAAATATTTCAAACTTTTCATTTTTCGCATTACGTTTTCCTGTTATAAATAAAACCAAACTATACTTACACTAGGTGTTCTGTCCGTAGCCGACTAACATTCTTCAGTTTTGGTGTAGGAATAGAAGCTGTAGCTGGATTTAAAGCAACGAGTGCCTTAGATAAGTCACCTTCCGCAAGCTCCATGTTTCCTTGCAATATGTTTTGTATATTGATTGCAAACTCTTCAGCATTGAGCTTGATAGTTGGAATTTCATCAGGATCCTCACAGTACCAGTCCTCAATGTCACTTTCCAATGCCAATGTGTCTGTGCACTCTCGTTCTGGTGATACCGGTTCTTCAATGATTGGCTCACACCCACGGATTACAGAAGTTGCTTCTCTAAGCAAATTGTTGTCAGGGAGAGGTAGTACCACTGGATTCATATTTAGAGTAGGATTTCTCTCAGATGCAATGGGAACTGGATTACACACCATTCCTTTCTCTTCTGGTCCAGGCAATGCAAGCCGGGCACTGTACCAAATGGTTAGTTTCAGCTTAGAAAAAAAAATCACTGAAGCTTAAGGAAATAGAATTAAATGATCGAACTTAAGGAGGAGTAAACAATCCACCCTTAAAAGTGCTTTGTCATGGGTAAGAACCATTATAAAATATCACACCAAGCATCCTATACCAGTAGATGCAGGACATAGACATCACATAGCACACATAACAGCTTCTTAATTATCTGTCCTATCAACTTTATAGCTCCCTGGATGGCTTAGGAAGAATATGTTATCTTTTACTTTCCTCATCAAACTCCCAAATTTATATGCTTCAGGTTTCACACGTGCCCTATTGGATCTCCTTTGGGCCAGAGGAGACAGGTAGTGACAGGTATTGCTTTTATTTCTTCATTTGGAGCAGCTGACTTTTTAAATTGTTAATTGTTGTTATTTATACCAATGCATGATATAGTGGAAACCGCTGTATTAGAAATTAGAAATTATATGTCTTAATTTATCTCCTTTTCTTTCCCTATGTAAATTAGTCAGACTTGGGATTTTATTCTCTCTTCCCTGATTTCCAGTGAATGTGATTCTGCCATTAATGTGCATGCTGTATATATTGTAATATTCTCATAATGAAATCAGAGCATATTCAGATCTCCACTCACAGATATAAATCTAGTACATGGTATAAAATGTGTAGGAAGCCGCTTTATTCATATGCCATGAACAGTACAACTGATCTCAAACTCTCCAAAGCATGGGCTTATGACCTTACTTTATAGTTTTGACCAAACTGGAATAAAACTTGATAACGGTTTTTGTCCATTTATATCTTAGGTTAAGTAGAAAATTTGTCTTGGAAGTTTTCTCTAAAGAGCAATGTTACCCTAGAAGTTTTTCTTGTCTTAATATTACCTTGAAAGTTTCAAAATATAGCAATGTTGCCCATTTCCATAAACAGTTAACGGTCAACATCAATTTTTTGACGGTCAACATTTGTTTTTTTACGAAATAAGGTAATATTGCTATGTTTTGAAACTTCCGGGGCAACATTGAGACAATAAAAACTTTAAGGGTAACATTACTTCTAGGCCTATACTTCCGAGGCAGATTTGCTACTTAACCTTTATATCTTTGACCTTTGATTTCTTGTAGCTGATACAATAACTAATTAATTTTAACTATGGGAATTTTTTTAATTAAATTGCCTTTAAATCTAACATGCTCAATATTTGGAAATTGCACATTTTTCTGGCTTAAAAAATGTATCTCATCTTCTCTAGCAACCAAAAAGTTTCATTATTCCATATGCTTCCATTCATGTAAATTCCTCAAGATGGAGGGCGTATGTAATGAAACCAATGTAATTGAAGTAGCTAACCTTGCAAAAGCACTTGCAAAGTGTCTGCACTCTGCACGCATAGGACATGCATTGCAATTTGGTTTACTCTTTGTACAGAAAACCTGCATATTTGGAGCATGATTAATTTAATGTTCTCCTTCCCTGCTCATGAAATAGAGTTATGGCAAGTTGGCAACATTGGTTCTGCCTTTCTCTTCTGAATGCAGTATTACATTGAAAGTAAATTATAACTATACCTTTCCAAAGGTAATCATCTGGTAGTGCAGCTCATACCTACATTGTGTAACGTAAACATTAGTTACAGATTTAGCTATGCTATCAAAGTAGTAATGCCTGTTAACATGACTTGTGAATGAATTGTGATAAATGCAAATTTTGGGGGGAGTAATGTTATTACAGGGTTCTCTGATCAAGTTTGCACAATCTGGGCCAGAGATACTTCTGAATTGATTCCAACACTGGATACCTACAAGCACGGTAATTAGCAATGTTCATTTGTGAAATAAATATGCTTAGTGATTAGCAAAATAGACTTACAATTCAAGGAGGTGTAGTTGAAGTGATTCAGGAAGTGGTTGAAGAGGGACCCATCCAAGTCTAACTGCTATCCTCCCAACATTTGTGTCAACCTGCAGAGATGTGTCATTGTAACCCAATTAGTTGCAAGACTTCCTGATGATTTGGATTATCTGGAATAGCAAATGGATTTCAAGTCAATCTTACTGGGAAAGCAAGATGATGAAGCGTTAGAAGCCGTACACACTCCACACTCTTCAGCCCCAATCCACGTATGCTTAGCAAATAATCTCTACAGTTGAAGGTTTTTATGGAAATCATTTAGAAGGACATGATTAAAATATATTATATGTTGCCTGTGTTTTTGGTTCGTTGTTGTGGTTAAATGTTTTCAAGACAAATTCTATTGATGGAGGAAATTATGGCTTTGGAATTGGCGTACTTTGTTTTATCAGGAGGAACATCTCTTAACCACTCCAAATCAATGCTTCCATGTTCCCTAACCAGTCTGTCCAAAAATTCCTGCAACACAATAAACATGATTTTTCAAGAAATGTCTTGAGGGAAGAAAAACAATGGCTTTCAATGAATGCCCCAGATGAACATACCTTCATTCGTTCTGCTAGCATATTGTTCATTCCTCTTTCTTTAATAGTTTCAGATATTTCTTTGACTGAGGCACGTCTCATTGCTTTGTAGTCCAGTGAATCCATTGTTTCCTTGCTCCTTTCCCTTTTTGTCCCATTGGCATGTGCTTTCTTTCTTAAATCATCCCAATTAACTTTCTTCACCTTCTCGGTCTCTAGCTTTATTTTCCTGGGTCTTGAAGCTTTCTGCTTGCTCTTTATATTTGTGGTGCCAGAAGAGCTAAGTTGTTCCTGCAGCTTCGGCTCAGCAGCTCTATCATTCGAGTAGGCTTGTCCATTTACCTCAGATATTCTTTTTTCAGCATGAAAACCTTCCACGGAATTACAGATGTTGGGAGAATTCTTCACTGAATCATACTGCCCTGTACTCAATTTCTGAGTAGTACTTACTGATTCTATAAATGGCATGCCATTGAATTTTAAATTTTCCTCACCTGCAGGATGATGGCCAGATAAAGATTGATGATGATTTGTATCAGATCCTGATGAAGAGTTATCTTGCAGTTGAACAACATGCACACTTAATGGTTCATATGGGTTAATTATTGGTAACTCTTGAGACTCAATTGGCCCATATTGCTTCTCAGTCAATTTATCCACACTTCCTCCTACATCCTGGATGCTGACTCTCCTATGGTCAGTATCTTGTAACTTCTTGATGAGGGAAATAGTTGCTGGCCCAGAAGGCTCCTTACCATTCTTTTGAGAAGTTTTCAACATCTCACGTGCCTCTAAGTCACGTAACTCATAGTCTTTTGAATAAACTTCAGGCACTTGCTTTTGTGGATTTCCAAAATTGATCAGATGATTAGATGCTGAGTGCGAAATGAGATCATCAATTTCACCTGATCTTGAGTTTTGATTGGCATATTTTGCATGTAGAACCTGTCCATCTTTGGTTCCCTCATCAAACAGTGACGCTCCATTTATACTACTGCAAAATTCTTGGAACTGTGTCATCTTTCCTACCTGTGCAGAATTTGTTGAATTTAAAAGTCGAGTCTTCCAGGGTTCACACCCAGTTGTGGGGCCTTCTGCATCTGAATTGGAACCTGAGCAGGATCTTATCCCTCCAATGGCTTCAGAAATTGAATGGTCAAGAGAATCTTGTGACAATATGATTTCATCCTTTGAGTTCTGATTATATGGACCTCCTAGACTTGTTTTTATTCTTGAGGTCTCGCAGTCTCTCCAGTGCTCACTTGTATCATGGGGAGGCACAAAGCCTTGATGGTAGGTTGGGTGACTTAATCTTTTATCGGATGATATCATGATGTCATCTCGATTTATCATGAAGATTTCTGGTTTTTCAACCAATTTTTCTGTACCAACAATACAGCAAGATCTATCGTCACTTTCTAACTTGAGAGGAAACCTTGCTGCTAGAGACATGAAGGCTGAGCTGAAAAAAGAAGCAAAAGAAAGCATGAGCCTTTTGTCCAATTTCATCTCATCCATTGCTATGATGGACAATTTTGGTTTGAGTCTTGGATTTTTAACTTACCTTGAAAGATGATCTGAAACATTCTGAGTAAGGAAGACTCCTATCACTGAATCCACTACTGATCCCTTCCACCGTGAAAAGCGTCTATCTCCTGCAAAGATATGTTTTATAGATGAACATTTCTGAAAGGCAAATAAATTAATGAGAAAATGAAAAATAATAATAGAATGTTGACTTCTTTTGCTCTTAATCTGAATTGAGAGCCAGTATCTGTTACTGAAGAACTGTTATTGAGAATCTTCCTCTATATGTTTTCAGAAAAGAAGCCCATGAATATCTAAGCATCTCTCTCCAACCGAATATGCCAAAGGATCACAAGAACAGCAAGATTCTGACCTTATTTTTGTGACAATGTCATGTTTATTATAAGAAATTGCTCCTAAGAGTTGAGGCAGATGAACTGCTACTCATAACTAAAAACAAACTATTCTATAAGGAAATTGATGTATGACAGTCCAGGAATAAGGAATACAGCATGTAATCCACATATGTTCATATCTTATTTTGTATTGGCTCCCTTTCATTCTTTGGGTTGACATTCATGAACGTTTGCACCATGTTCTTCTCTTTTCATACTCTTATGCTTTACATTTTGTTTTCTTCTTTTCAGGTAAAGATATCTGACCAAAAAAATTTCAGGTAAAGATAAGCTTTCTATATAATTTATTTATTATGATGTATTTTAAGGTATTATAATGATAAGGTTAATTCGAACTTGTTAGACATTATACTAAAATATCTATGAGCCTTTAATTAACAGATTATGCTTTTTGACTTTACTTCGTACTTACTATTAGCCAAAAAAATGTGTATGTGAACAGAATAGAAAGTAAAATATGGCTGTTTACAGAGACAAGGTAAAAACAAATTGTGATTTTTGTTATATTATATGTTTGGGCTCAAAATATGATGTGTTGTACCTTGGACAAGATGCATTCGTGCGATGAAGGAATCAACTCTTCCACGAAAAACTTCTCTTTCCTCTTCCCACCACTTCTCCTTTTCCTTGTCATTTCCCTCAAGGCCTTCACTTCCATCCTTATCCATCAATAGTTTCCAGGTTCTCTCTGTTTCTGGGTCAAGATCCACTTTGGGCCTTGGTTTGCGTTTTTTTGTGAAGTCAAACCCCTCATATGGAACAATTGAATTTTCTCCCTTATATAGGACAATCGCACTTTGTTCATCCATTCTTGATATATTGCTATCCCCAAGGTTGAGATCTTTGAATCGACAAATGATCTCGTCAATTGGTGTGGGATATATCTTCTGGAGTGCATCTGCAAAACAATAAAAAGCCATTATTTGTAAACAAAAAAATAAAAAATAAAAAACCTCCTTAAGAATCCATTGCTTAATGAAATTTACATCACCTGAGCTAGTTAGGAAATCACCAGAATAGCAGCCTGGTGTATCATCAGTCAAATGGGTTTGAGATTTATTTTTGCCTTTTCTTCTTACTTTTTGTGAAGCAAGTTGATTTTGAGTTTTCCTCCTTTTCTGAGTATTCAATACATGTTTATCCATAGGTGTGCCATTATAATTTTCATCCACCTGGAAAATCTCTTGATGCAATAAGGAAGAATTAAGTGGATTTGTGGCAGAGACATATTGCTTCTCATCGGCATGGTAATATTTTCTCTTCAAACTGCTTCCTTCAATGCAATTGGACAAAAAGTTCGGCAACAAATGAAGGATATTTTGGGACATTGGTACTTGGGTCCTTTGAGGGAACTCTAGACATGTCACTGATTGCAAGGGAACATTTTTAGATCCATCTGCATGAATACGTTGCTCCAAGCATCCTTTGTTTCTTTCCTTGCATAACCCAGCATTGCCTTGAGCTGGACCTTTCTCAGTCTCTGACAAATTTTTAACCAGAATTTCTGTATTTGCCGACAAGGGTACATTTGCTTGCTCTTTCGGCAGGTATCTGTCACTTAGCTTTTGGTGAAATAAAAAGGCACCATCATCTCTGGTTCTGGGTTGCTGGTTTTCAATTGTAAATACATCTTGCTTGCTGAAATGCAAAGCTGAATTTGTATCATAACATATGCTTGCTGCATTGATCAACTCTGTGAACAACCCATTTCTGCCCCGTATTTCCTGTTGATTGACAGTTTTGTTCTGGTCTTTATATCTACTCTCTTCTAAATCAAAATTTAGAACTTTCCTGCAAGATTTTCTTGTTGCAGTTGCAGAACCTAAAGTTTCTACAACATCAGCTTGCGGTGTTGCTCCTTCTTTCAGGACTTTCTTTCGTACATACTTCCTTTTTTGGGGTGGATTCTCCTTGGATACTCTCTTCTTTCTAGTTTCAGCATTTGGAGTTCTTTTAGGCTTGCCTTCTACAATTACCTTTGGCCTATGTTTTCTTCGTCTAGGTGGCTTCTGCTCAGGTGTCTTGTTCAGATCAATATCCAAGCCATTTCCACTACGATAATCATTTTCAGAACCGTTGTGCGATTTAGAAATTGCTGCAGATGTATCAACAATATGTTGTAGAAGTTCATTGCAATATTCGTTGTGATCATTTTCTGTGGATGCAACCAAGTTGTCTGTCACCTGAATTTGAGTTTCAGCTGTTGCATACTTCATAAAGTGGTTGTCTGTAAATTTATTGAGCTGATCGATTGATCCAGGTGCTGACTGCAAGGAGTTGGTGAAACTAAAGACATCATCAACTTCTGTGACATCTGCAGAGTTTTGATCATAGTTGGGTCTGCAAGGTGTGTAATAACCACCTGTGAAAGTAGTCGTAAGTCATTCATCAATTAGTTGCAAAAAATTATAACAGCAAGGTATTGTTTAGGCAATAAGAAGAAATGGAATAATTTGTTTTTGTAACATTGAAATCTTCATGACAGTTTTTCATAGTAGTTTGTTATTAAACTTGGGGGAGGGATATCAGTTTCACATAATTACAATCTACAGAAAAATTGGGAAAGTAAAAAACCAATTACATTCCTTGTAGGTGCTTAAAATTTGAAGGATTTCTGTTTTTTTTTTTTTTTTTAAAAAAATTATTTAAACAGAAAGCTTTTATCAGTGTTTTAAAGAACAGATTTTTTCTGCATTTCCATCAATGCCAACTGATGCTGATCAAATATCCTTTTCTCTTTCCTTTGATTGCATTTCAGCAGACATTTCACCTATTGTAATTAAATTATAAATGAGGTTTTCCCTGAATTAACTGATATGAAAAGGATGTCTGCTTAATCTATATTTTTATGCAAACTGAAAATTATGTTATAAATCATAAAACTTCCCCAGGTATTTACTTCACAGTCAAGTGCTCAATGCTTCAGGGGAAAATCTTGCTAAAAACGTTATTGGAACAGATATGACATGAAATTTATAATTTCTACAATACTAGAAGAATAGTAAGAAAGCATTGCTGCCAATATCTGGAAGGACTTCTCTTCCCTCAATAATTTTTCATTGAAATTTAAATTGCAGGGAAAAACAAAAGTATGAAGTTACCATTGGGTATCTCCGACTCAGATAGGCTACTATTCAACAGGCTTGAGAATGAACAGTTAATGTCATTGTTCAGAAAATCATATAAGTTGCTGCTGTCACATTCAGAATTCAAATTTGGGACAGAAAGATTTGTGTCTGTGCACACGGAATCTGAATCTGCATAGTTATTGTTTTCGTTGACAGCGAAACCATCTACATTGAAATCTCTCCCATTACTTCTTGTGTGAGGATGAAATTTTGGTAGCACTGGTGTTCTTACTGCCATGCTTATACTTTCACTCAAGTTCCTGTCAGCATAACCATTGTTACTTTCATTGTTCATGAATAGAAGTTCCAAAGTATTCAATCTATTGCTGTCAAAGCCCACATCATGGTGATTGATTACACCAGCTCTCTCTGAAGAACGGCCACCAAAATAATTGTACGCCTCAGTTTGTCCAACTAGATGGACATTGTGATCTAGCCCACTACACTGCAGCATCTGTTTCATGTAGCCACTATTCAAATTCCCTCCCACCATTCGGTTTTCCTGCCAGCCAGCTGATATTATATCTGATCTTATTTGAACTGGCTTCTCAGGGGTGACAGGTACCCAAGAACCATTCATCTGAACTTGTTCTCCTTCCAGAGTAAAGAGTTTTTCTCCCAGGTTCATCATTGAAATCCCTGGAAATTACAGACAATATGACAGTTCAATGTTTCTTTCACCGGTGCTTGATGTATTCATGGTAAGTTTGATACCATGTTAAAATTAAAAGGTAGAAGGTACCCCAAACAAGATTGGTAAACAATTAAAATATATATAAACACAAACCAGCCAGGTGTGCATTCTGCATTTGCATTTCACACACACACACATCATTCAATATCTATCAGCACAGTCATATAATCAAGCAGGGAATATTCAACATTGAGTACATCAGGCTGACAAGAATGGTCTGAAGAAACAACAACAAATAGTTGATGGAATATCTTAACAGAAGGAGAAAGCAATAGAAGATCTAACCTACAATCTGTTGCTATGTCCTTGACTTTTTTGAGTATGAAGAAATTCCAGAGCTTATGTTGAGACAATGGAATGGGAAATAGCCGCAAAATGCTACAGACTCTAAAGTAACTCAGCCCTAAATCCACCTCTTGCTAGATTCTGCAAAAGGTTGCAGAAATTACAACGCATTCATCATCAGCTTCACTGTTTAATCCCAATGTGTAATCCCAAAACCTGCCCCAAAAATCCCCTCCATACATTTCTCACCATTGCAACAAAAAATGAAAAGGAAAAATAAAAATAAAAATAAAAATGAACCCCTCTCTCGTGACTAATTCAATAAATTCATGATTTAAATGCAAGGACGTGAACGGCTTTTTTCTTTTATAAAATGCCACGTCATGCTTAAAACCACAGAGGAGGAGGTGGTTGATGGTGGGTAGTACTATTCATCGTCTTCTTCCTGGGTTGAACTAGTTGGAAGGGAAATTTAAAGTTCTCAACCTGATAATGTCCAATGCTTTCTCATGGATCCTCGATTGGTTCCCCAAATGGTTCCCGATCGAAGGCGAGACCTACCTTGATTGTCTCTCTGTGAGGTATGAGAGGGAAGGGGAGCCGAAGCTGCCGGCGCCAGTGGATGTGTCTGTGAGTACGGTGGATCCGTCTTCAGGTGGGAATGTTGGCCAACAACCAAAACCAAAAGAAGAATCAAAAGTGTTTATGAATGTTACTAAATTGGCGGATTAAAACCCTGTATTAATTACACAGGATTTTTTTTTTTGTAATCTGGAGAAATCTTTGACATGAATGATCATATCAAAACACTTTCTGGGTTTTGCCTATCTTCTACCAATTAAGTTTATCAACTTAACTAGTAGAGAGAAATGGGATTAGAGAAATAAATCCGTTGCGGCTAAGGTCACCGATCCAAGGTGACTCATCTCACAGGGCATAGTCAATGACGGAATTAACAGAGTCAGTCTTTTAGAGAGAGAAAGAAGAAGAGTGAATGAGAGGAAGGAGAGAGACAAACGTACCAGATGGGATGCTTATAAATTTTTTTATTAATATTAAAAGCACTTTTTTTTTTGGGGGGAAGCTCTCTTTGAGTAAGAATTGGGCGCTCTTTTTCTAGTCTTGGTGCTTTTATTTCTCCCCTTTATTCTCTTGCCATACAAAACAACTTTAAACTGTTGTAAAATTAAAATATATGTTTTTTTATATAAATATACATATAATATAATTTTAGTGAGTACAATATAACGTTTTTTTAAGAAATAAAATAAGAGTTTTTCCAAGATGTTCCCTTTTTTTAACGTTGAACTCTGCAAAATACACTGATTCTTATGTTTAATTACTTCCTCGGTAAAAAATTGATTTTTTTAAAGATATTAATGAAACTAATTAAATTATTTTAATATATTTATATTTATTATTTTTTCTCTAAATTATTTTACCTAATATATAGATTGATATATAGCAATATATGATATGATTAAAAAACTTACAACTATATCTTATATTTAAAATAAAAAAGAACATAATATATGCCGTGTCTCCGAGGCAGGTCAAAATTGCAAACATGTTTTAAAGGCTATTTCATTAATTGGCACATAAATTGATTTAGTACGTGTATTTGGTGCAGTGTCATCACTTACCTATTTAGTTTAGGCCTTAATTAAAACTATTTTGTGGTGGAAAATATGACTTTCTAGAAGAAATTAATGATCAATAAGGGAAGTGACGTAGGGAGTTATTAATTGTTATTTTCTTAATTAAACTTTTGTTTATTGATATACAATAGTGCATCAATAAGAGAAAGGTAAGACGGATTTAAATATAGGTAAAGTTAAAAAGTTCTGGTAATTTAAGATAGCTTTAATTGACATGTTACTCTTTTTTAATTACACTGAATTGAATGAAAGTGACTTATATTTTGAAGTACATCTGGCACTTTATTTTTTTAATTTTTTTTCTATTTGGTTTTATTAACAAGAAATTAGGACATTAAAACTTTAAATGTGGACAGTATCTTAGGATTAAAGGACTAACAATACTGTAATGAAATGAGAACTAAAGAACTAATTTTAAAAATTAAGAGACAAAACTAAAACTAAATATAAGGTTAGAAAATAAAAATAAACCTTCACCCTAATTAATATTTTGTGGCAAAGTGCAATGAATCTCCAACGGTTAGTTTTACCCAAGTGATAATGTAATTACTTTTTTTATAAAATGATTAATAAATTAATTACTTTATATTGCTGGTGAGGGGTTATTTTTTTCTTTTTGACCAAATATTTGGGGTATACGTAACATGCATATCTGTTAGAATAAATCAGGCACATTTTTAGTGTTTTTTGTGGATATAAAAAAAATATAATTAATTTAAATAAATTGATTCCCATTAAAATCGTCCCAAATTCCCGTACGTGGCTCACATGAATTATATGATTTCTTAATTAAAAAATTAAAACATAAGTTGCAGTAAGTTGTTATAATTACCGTATAAGAAGAAAATTGAGAAACAAATAAACAAACAATTTACT
This sequence comes from Acacia crassicarpa, assembly GCA_034222035.1. Taxonomy (NCBI): domain Eukaryota; kingdom Viridiplantae; phylum Streptophyta; class Magnoliopsida; order Fabales; family Fabaceae; genus Acacia; species Acacia crassicarpa. Next base: position 7,080,030 of record JAWXYG010000002.1, read on the forward strand.
GTTATGAATATATTATGTGGATAACTCATTATGGGCATGAAGGCCCCCACTATTGTTATGGTGGGGAGTAGGTAGTCACCAACTATATTCATGATGGTGAGTGGGTAGAAGCTACATAAAACTTCCCCACTCTCCAACCACTATAAATAGTCCCATACCTCCTCACAAGTGTACTTTGAACAAATTGAATGAGAATTTCTCTCTCTCTTGAATCTCTCTTACTCTTGTTCTCTATCTTTTACTTCTTCTATATCCTTATATTTATAACACGTTATCAGCACGAGAGCTCTAACGAAGGTATGATGATTTCATCTACTTTTTTTAAGGATATACGTTTATTTATCCAAGTTCTTTTCTATTATTTATATTGTTATTATAGTATGGCCAGAAGCCATACGCCCCTTGATTTATTATTATGAAATTATATGACCAGAAGTCATATTTCTTTAATTCTTATTTTAATATTATATGACCAGAAGCCATACACCTCTTGATTTATTATTATGAAATTATATGACCAGAAGTCATATTTCTTTAATTCTTATTTTAATATTATATGGCTAGAAGCCATACCCTTTGATTTATTATTATGAAATTATATGACCAGAAGTCATATTTCTTTAATTCTTATTTTAATATTATATAGCCAGAAGCCATACCCTTTGATTTTTTTTTATTATTATGAAATTATATGATCCGAAGTCATATAACTTTCATCTTCTTATTGTATGGCTGGAAGCCACAATATTTAACTTTTATTTATCCTGAAAATAAATGGCCAGAAACCATAAAATTTTGATATTATACAGTCAGAAATCATATAGATTTCAACTTATATCTTATGGCTGGAAGCCATAATATTCAACTTTTATCCCGAAGATAAATAACTAAGATTTGAGATTATTGTTACTTTTATATGTTACTTTGATTTCCTTTATGAGTTCTTTTATATTATTAGTATTGTTATGATAGTATGGCTAGAAGCCATCTTATTATATGACCAGAAGTCATATTTTCTTGACTCTTATTTTGATATTATATAGCCAGAAGTCATATAACTTTTATCTTCTATCTTATTGCATGGCCGGAAGCCAGAATATTCAACTTTTATTTATCTTGAAGATAAATGGTCTGAAGCAATAAATTTTTAATTTTGTTGCAATTCTTTATGAATTATTTTTGTAAATTTCATCTTATTATCATTAGTGTTTCATAATATTTGTTTATTCAAGATAAACGACATATAGATTTTATGTCTCATGTTTATCCTGAAGATAAATGATGAGAAGTTATATAGATTTAATTTTCTATGAAAAGTCAAACTGGCATGAAGCCAGGAGATACAAAATGGCTAGAAGCCATATTCATTTGATTTTCTATTATATGACCTGAAGTTATATACTTTTTATCATTTATTTTATTGGATGGCTAGAAACAGATATTTAATTTTTATCTATTCTGAATATAAAAGGTCAAAAACCATATAATTCTAAATTCTTATCATTGGCCCGAAGACCATGAGACTAATTAACTTAAAGCTATGAGAATTAATTAGCCTGAAGCCATTAAAATTGAATGGCCTGAAGCCATAAATTTTTATTTTCGTAATTTATGGATTATTTGTTGTCTTTATGAATTTATTATTTATGTTATTATATTGTATGTTATATCTCATAAATTTATTTAAATTTGTATTTCATGAAGCATCAAAATTATATATTTGGTTTTATAAGACCCTCTTGTTCTTTAGAACAAATTAAAGGAGTTGTATTACTATCAAAAGATGGTTATTCTTCCAAAAGCTCATTATAAATGGGTATATTCAATTTGCTCCTGTAGTAACAAAATTGTGAAAAATATTTTAAGAAATATGTTGAATTAATTTCTTGATCTTATATGGCCAAACAAAATAATGTGTTTTTGTTGCAAATATCTTGAATCCAGGCTCAACTTCATTCCCAGAAGTGAATGAAATAGCAAATGAATCTAATTATGGCCGTAGATATAAGAGTGAACATGTTTACAGTCTTGGGCATGATTAAGATTGTAATCATATTGGTTCAAATTCCCACTTGAAGTAGAGAAAGATTATTGATAAAAACCACAAAAGGGATACCATTGGGCATAATAAATATGCTGTAAATTCATCATATTGCAATGGTATCTTGCACCCCACTATTTTATGATTTATAAGATTTTGATATTTTCTATAGGATCTTTAAATCGGTCCAAAATGCACTTCATACACTGATTTTACTATTGTGTACAATGATTTTACTATTTTGCATAGTAATATTGTATAATAATTTACTATTTCGCATAGTAATATTGTATAGTGATTTATTATTTTTCACTATGATATATACTTATGAGTTAATTGGTGTTCTAAAGAGATAAGTGCTTGTTCACACCCAGAAATGAAGGGTGGATAAGACTGTGACATTTGTTTGTTATTAATATTAAGGCTCTGAAGGCTCATGTTTCAAATATTGTATGATATAATAAGATTTTAGTAGCCTTGGAAAAGTATTGTCTAGAAGACAATAACTTACAGAGATTTATGTCGTAATAAGTATAGAGGCTAATAGTCTTGAGGTCTAATTAGCATATTTTGCCCAACTCTATAAGAGAGACTAATGTTTAGACTATATATATGACAGTGTAAATTTGATAGAAGACTCTGGAAGAGCTAATATTTTGTTACCCGAAGCTCGTATAAAAGAAACTTATTGAGTTTTAAAGATATCTATAAAAATAGATATCATATAAAAACACATGTTATTATAAACCAGAAGTTTACATATAACAATACAGATTGGAAGTTTGGTGTAAACTAGAAGTTTACAAATAATAATGTAAGATATTGTAATTGTAAACCAGGAGTTTACAAATATAGCAAATCAAATGTTTGCTAATGATGCCAATGAAATATTAAAGAGGCAATGAGCTGCAGAGAAATATATCCATATTTATTTTGAAGCCCAAGACCCAAGAAAAATAAATAAGCCCATAAGGTAACATGTTGTTTAGTTTTTATTATTATTGTTATTTGAATTTATTGTGATCACATATCATAAATCTGTTGCCATGAGAATTTTCTGCTGAAAAAAAATTTTACTATGTGATTCTAAGTCATTTTGATTATGACTATTTTCATATGTGGTGGACTATATATTTTACATATAAGTAAATTGAAGTATATTATTAATAAGATTATCTAGTAATGTAATATTATATGATAGTTTCTGAAGAACTAATATATATTTTTCTTTTGAGCTTAAAAAAGTGTGAAAGTGATTTTAAATACAGATATAAAGAAAGTATATTTTTATGACTCACACTTGAGGGGGAGATTGTTAGAATACAAGTGTAAGCTAATTTTTGAAAAGTTATATACTTCTTACACAAAATCTAAATAGATCTCTCAAAATGGATGTCAAATTATGATTTAAATCATAATTTTATGGAAATTGAAAAGCTTATGATTGGTTGAGATGTATGTTACAGTAAACTAGAAGTTTACTGATTCAAACAAATTCTCTGTTGGCATGACTTGTTTGATCATCCAAGTCACATATATGATAAGATTATGTATTGACATCCATTGAAGAACCAGAAGATTCTTCATAAATAACCAACATATTATTTATGAATTATGTGCTGCTTGTTCTCATTGATCATGATGGATATCAGTATTTCTGGAAATATATCAAACAGTATTATATGGGCCCATTGAAATAGCATGTAAACCATATAAATTTGAAAGATGCATCTATAAGATGGTTACATGTGAGACTATTAGTTTGCAACCTGAAGTTTGTGAGAATGTTTATAACCTAAAGTTTACAACAATGTTTGCAACCTGAAGTTTGCAATAATGTTTGAATAAATTGAAGCGCACTATTTCCAAATTATACGATCCAAGAATCATGTATTAAAGCATCCAGAAATAGCTAGATCAATGCTTATGAGAATAAAATTTCTATGTTGGTTTATTTGATCTTATATATTGCAACATTTATGTAAGCCAACAAAATTCTCCCTGTATAATTGGCTTTTGGTCAGGAGCTAGAAACATTCCACCTTAAAAGGTTTGAATGTGCATGACAATGCACATAGATGGATAAATATTGTGTAAGGACCTCCTTCTTCTTGTTTGTCTCTAAATGAAACAAAATGATGTTTTTAAAGGAAACAAATGGATTTAGAAGACTTATACTGTATGATTAGTCAATTGTTATTTGACATTGTTTTCTCAACATTAGGGGGATAAAATAAACAGTTGGGTAAATAAATTAGCTAGAATGAATTATTATTGGCTCATTTTGATCCTAGGACAAAACAATGTGAACCAGAAGTTCAAAAGATAATTAATTTGCAGAACTGAGCTAATCAAATGCCAGAAGCATTTACTAACCCAAAGAAAGTGACAAAGTCACATATCCCAGCTGCTAATGCTCCTATTGATGTCTCTAAAGGACAACCTATTATAAATGAATTTAAAGCACGCCTGAAGCGTGGTAGCCCATCGGTTTTAAAGATAAAAATCCTTGAAAAAGAAAAAGAGCTAAAAACATAGATAATCAAGTAGAGGATAATTAAGAAAAGTTAGTAGCTCCAGAAGAGTCATCTCTTGAAGAGTTATTATCTCTAGTAGAGATTTTTCTAGAAGAGAATGTTGTAGTCCCAGAAGAGACTCAAGTACCTGAAATATGTAAAAAATTATGAGATCTCAAGAAATTATGTTATGAATAGAATCTGATGGGATTAAAAAAAGAAGTCAACGTTGACGACATCTTTGCTTATAATATAGCATATGATGTAATAAATGAAAATGATGATCATGAGCCATAATCTATTAGTAAGTGCCAGAAGCACAAGTCCCCAAAGGACTTAAGGTGCCAGAAGCACATGTCTCTGAAGAACTCAACATATCAGAATCATTTAATTCAAGTTCTTGAGAACAATACTTAATTAAGTTAAATAAGCCTCTGTAGGACCTGAAGCAATCAGAGTGCATTTGATATAATCGTTTCAAGAAATATTGTGAAAAGAAGAGTACAAAAATGATTTAATATGCCTATGCATTTTTGTGAAAAGATCTAGAATTGAATTTGTTATAATTGATGTTTATTTTGATGATATCAACTGGAACTCTTGAAGAGCAATTAATTATTCAAAGAACTACTTAGTCCAGAAGTACCGTATTTTAGTGATATTGGAGCACTGATTTATCTTGCTTATTAGTAAAATAGTTATTCACCAATACGAGGACATTGGAAGTAATGTTGTCATCAGGGGGAGTAATACTGACGTTGTTAAAAGGGGGAGTCGATACACGCTGTACTCTTTTTCCTTTATCTAGGTTTTGTCCCATTGGGTTTTCCTGTAAAGGTTTTTAATGAGGCAGCATTGGAAAGTGTATCAATGGATGATGTACTCTTTTCTTTGGCTAGATTTTTATCCCACTGGGTTTTTCCTAGTTAAAGTTTTTAATGAGGCACATTCATAATGGACATCCAATTGGGAGTGTTATGAATATATTATGTGGATGACTCATTATGGGCATGAAGACCCCCACTACTGTTATGGTAGGGAGTGGGTAGTCACCCACTACATTCATGGTGGTGAGTGGGTAGAAGCTACATAAAACTTTCACACTCTCCAACCACTATAAATAGTCCCCTACCTCCGAACAAATGTACACCGAACAAACTGAATGAGAATCTCTCTCTCTTGAATCTCTCTTACTCTTGTTCTCTATCTTTTACTTTTTCTATATCCTTATATTTATAACATTTACATATTTTTTAATTTGTCTTCTATAAAAACAATTAGGACCCGTCAAATTCGCGAGTTTACAGTTTTTACATTTCTATTTACAAAAATGAGTCGAGGAAGTAATAAATTCGTGTCAGTTGTAAACTCGGTTAAACTCACAGTTTATACACCGAGATTACTGTTTTTACGTTTCTAACTTATAAAACTATGTTAACTTATTTTTAAACTCGTGTTAACTTTTTTTTAATTGATTATGCTCAGTAGATTTATGTGTAAATTTTATAAAAATTTCTTTATTAAATATGATAAAGGATGAATATTGATGGATTTAATTTCAATTATTTGGATTTAAAATATATTTAAATTAAGGGAAAAAGATTTCTCCTGTCACTGGAAATAGAATTATCTCCAGTGACCCTAAAACTACGTCGTTTTGAGTTAATGAAGGGTTTGTTAGTAATTTCAAGTGAATTAATGAAAGGTGTTTTGGTAAAATGTATATAATTAAAAAATAAACAGAATTACAGAAACACCCTTCATTAATTCACCTGAAATTACTAACAAACCCTTCATTAATCCAAAATCACGTAGTTTTGGGGTCACTGAAGATAACTCTATCTCCAGTGACAGGAGAAATCCTTTATCCAATTAAAAATAAACAGAATTACAGAAACACCCTTCATTAACTCACCTGAAATTACTAACAAACCCTTCATTAATCCAAAACGACGTAGTTTTGGAGTCACTGGAGATAACTCTATCTCCAGTGACAGGAGAAATCATTTACCCATAAATTAAACTGTTCTCTTTTTTATATTTTAATTCTTTAATTATACACTATTAACACATTTTTAATAATAAAAGTAAACTTTTATAAATTTACTATTTGACTTCAGTGACAACCTTAATTAACACTGTTAATTTGTTTGGCAAATTTCTCCTTATATTGTTATTATAGGTTGTAACATAATGTTTTAATTTTTAAATATAAAAAAATCATAAAAATTAAGCGAGCCACGCGCGGGTTTTTATATTTTAACGTTTCTCCATGTTGCTCTACGACTCGGTTGCTGATTTTAATCCATCATTGCAGTTTTTTCTCCTTTTTTATCTAAAAGAAAACTGTACAAGTATTTTAAATTTAGAATTAAAAATATAAGAAACATGATTGAGTGACGAATTTAAAAACGGTTCTAAAAATTAAAATATATTTTATAGTTGTAATATGTTTCTATATAAATATATGGAAAAGTATTTCTCCAGTCAATGGAAATAAAGTTATCTCCAGTGACCCTAAAACTACATCGTTTTGGATTAACGAAGAGTGTGTTTGTAATTTTAGGTGAATTAATGAAGGGTGTTTCGGTAAAATTCATATGATAAAAAAATAAACAAAATTACGGAAATACCCTTCATTAATCTAAAACGATGTAGTTTTGGGCTCACTGGAGATAACTTTATCTCCAGTAACTGGAGAAATCCTTTACCCTAAATATATATACTATAATTTTACTTAGTATAATGGTGAAATAAGAATTTTACCAACATGTTACCCCCATAAAATAATCTTTTTCTTTCTCTATTGCTTTTATTTCTCCCTTTCATCCTCTTACCATACTAAAAATAACTTTAAAATGTTCTAAAATTAAAATATATGTTATAGTAATAAGTTTACACACAAACACTATCATTTTGCAGTTTTAAAAATAAAATAATAATTTTACCAAAATGTGACCCCATGTTTTAAATCTACTTTCTTACCTCAAACCCCATGAAATAAATTTGCTGATTCTTATGTTTTACCATTCACAATTTTGGAGGCATCATGCTTATTTAGGATTCATACATATTGAAAAGCTACTTTTAAAAACTTTACCCGTTATTTCAAATGTCAAGGTGAAAATGGCAAATATCCTTTTATGGACATTTCATTACATGGCTCATAGATTGATTTAATATTTGGTGAAGTTTTACTGGTTCCCTTTTTAATTTTTTTTCCCCTGGGTTCCATTTTAGTTTAGACATTATATTAATTAATATGTAAAAATGTTCTCCCTCTTCTAAAAGAAATTAAGTGATTAATTACTACCATTGTTGTCAAACTCACAAGTTGACTCTCCAAGTTTAACCATTTTACAAAATTGAGTCGAGTCACTGGTAAACTCGTGCTAGTCGTAAACTTGTATAAACTCACAAGTTTACACATTATATTTACCGTTTTTACGTTTCTGACTTACAAAACTATGTTAACTCATTTAAACTCGTGTTAATTTTATCTATTTGATTATACTCAATGGTTGCGTTTATGAATTTTATATAAATTCCTTTGCTAAGCATGATACATTATAAATGTTGATATACTTAATTTAAATTATTTGGATTTAATCCTTTGTTTTCATAGGTGTCTTTTGTTAAAATATATTTAGATCCAATTTTTTTGTCATTTTATATTTTAATTATTTAATTATAGACTATAAATACATATTTAATAATACAAGTAAACTTTTATGAGTTTATAATTCAAGTTCACGATATGGTTTACATCACTGTCATAAGTTTGCTTAAACTCACAAGTTTGATACAACCTTGATTACTACTCTTCACTATACACAAAGTTTGTTCATTTTAGTATTTTACTAACAAAATTGCCCAATTAAAATTTTAAATGTTAAATGAAAATATTTTAAATTACTGAAATATTAAGTTTAATTTTTAAAATAACAATGACCGACACAAAAAAAAAATCATTTGAGATTAATGATGCTAGGGTTAAATTAATGAAAAAGTATTTTATAAAATTAAATGTAATCCGTGGTCGAAAAAAATATGACGCTTTCTAGACGAAATTACTACTCATTAATACCTAGAAGTGATCTAAAGAGTTATTAGTCATCGTTTTTTTCAATTATAACTCTATTTATTGATGGACATTAAAAAAGAGGAGAGAGCTAGGACCAAATTAAATATAAGTAAAGTTGGAAACAAATTTTAACTTTCCTATGAGTTAATCATTTTTTCTTCTTGATTATGCTGGGATGATTGAACATGACTTATATTTTAAAGGCTAAAGTATACTTTTAGTCCTTTAAGTTTACATCAGGTATACTTTTAGTCTCTTAACTTTATAAAGTATACTTTTAGTCATATAATTCTAACACCGTTAATTTTTCTAACGGAAAATGTAAACTCAAATAATAACGGTGTAAATTTAAGTGATAATTTTGTAATTAAATGTTATTAGGGTTAAATTTAAAATCTGGGTAAATTGAAAATATATAAAATTTGTGTAATTAAATGCTATTAGTCATCACTTGAGTTTGTTGCGTCAGCGTTTTCCGTTAGCAATATTAACAGTGTTAGAATTTTAGGACCAAAAGTATATTTTATGAAGTTAAGGGATCAAAAGTATACCTTATGTAAAACTTAAAGGACTAAAAATATACGTTAGCCTATTTTAAACATTTGGTATCTTAATTTTGTTTTTTTGTTTTTTGTTTTTTGTTTTGGCCAAAGAACATTTGGTTTTTGGCTATGAAGAGATGCTTTCATTATCTCAATTTCTGATAATTCTGTGTAAGTCGATATGGACCGTTGATTAAGAAGATGAGCTAATATAAACAGTTCATTGAGAAGATGAGAAAGAAGTGAAAGGAATGATAATTGGATAATGTGACTCATTTTTTTACCTTTCAAATTTAATTAGACAGATATAATTTAGAGATTATGAAAAATGATAATAAAATGGACAATGAAAAAAACCCGACCTTTCTTTAGCGTTACACAAAGTTTCATTCTTGTCCTTTAATTTTATAAATTATCCTCTCAATCATTTAATCTTAATATCATTAGTCTTATTCATAAACATTTTTTTCTTTAATCCTTCTCCCTAATTTTCCCTTAATGATATTAAGATTAAAAGACTGAAAAATTAGTTTTTTTAAAAAAAAAAATTCGGGGATAAAACACAGTTGGTATTAACTTAGAAAATACAAATACACCTTGACCTAATTAATACTATTATGTTTCTATTTTACAGAAGACTGCAATTAATCTCTAACGGTTATTGTTACCCAAGTGATAATGTAATTACTTTTTAATACCATGGAAAATAAGTTAATTACTTTATCTTGATGGTGAGGAGTTACATTTTTTTGTTGACCTCATAGTGAGGGGAGGGGTTACATTGCATGCATATCTGTTGAATAAATTAGTGGGTCGGCCTGTGATGAATCCGGATTAATAGGAACGGAAGGTTCTGATGAACTGAGTGGACAACCAAAAAAAAGTTGTCCAAAGAAAAATATTTTGAATAAATGAGGCATATTTGTAGGATTTTTCATGGATAGATAAAAAAAAAAAAAGATAATTCAAATAAATAAATTGAATCCCATTAAAATCCTTCCACCTAAGTATTTGTTGGCTGGAGTTATCTGACTGGTTAAGCATATGCATATTGTCACCCAAAGAGCAGGTATTTAAATAGACTTAATTGAAAATCTAAAATTTCTATTCTTTACAGGTTAATTAAAGCATAATTTTTTTTAGTAATTGATTTTTTTATTTACATATTTTAAATATTCTTAAATATTTTTAATATTTTTACAGGTGTGAAAATAGAAATTCCCTTTTAATCCTAATTTTTCTTTTCCATAATTACCATCTTCGTAATTTTAAAATGTATAATTTACTGATTGAAATCTCAAATAAGCGGATAAGCTAAATTTGTAAAGTTTTGTTGATTTAATAATAACTTAATATTAAAAAATATTTCAAATTGCATGGGAATTATACTAAATTCTTGTGATTAGTATGTAATGCAATTACTTAAGACTAATTATCTTTTAACCACAAAAGTTAGGATTCTTTATTTGCTTAGCTGATTTCTCCCACTAGGTTTTTTTCCCCAAACAAATTTCTCCCTGTAAACATCACTCCCTAATCTTTTTTATAAGGAAAAATACTTAAGTCAAGTTTATTATATACATTTCGTTAAGTTCTACAATCACATATGTGTCTCTTATGATCTTTTAATTATAAATTCTTATGAAAAAAATAGAACACATGGTCATTTGTGATTGGAGATCTTGATGTAATAGATATAAAGAACTTCATGTAAATATGATTCTTTTATGGGATTTAAACTTCTCATGTTGCATGAGAAGAAGAAGATTCCTACACACATGAAATGGTGGGACCTACATATATATAATATGTGGGGTCCCACCATTTCATATGTGTGTGGCATGAGAATATATTTCTCCTACAACATGAGAAGTGTTTTTCCCTTCTTTTATATGGAACAATATCTTTCTTTATAAGGAGTAAATCTGTTTTGTTTGAAATTTAAAGTTAACCTTTTTATTTTTTCCCTTATTAAATATATGTTACTTATTAACCCTCTACAATAAATTTTTACACATTATCTCTCATGTACCCTAATAACAAACAAGAATATAATTCGAAAGAAAAATATATACTCCTTCTTGTCCTTCTTATAAGGAACATTCTCTCATCTTGGTGATCCTTAATATAAGGAACAAATTATTTTTGTCTAAAATTTTAAAATGATTTTTTATTTTTGCCCTATTAAATATAGTAAATTTTCACTTGTTATCTCTCATATATTCTCTTTATAAATAAGGTTATAACTGAATATATATATATATATATGGGTAAAATATTTCTTCAGTCATTGGAAATAAAGTTATCTTCAGTGACTCCAAAACTACGTCGTTTTGTATTAATGAAGGGTATTTTCATAATTTTGTTTATTTTTTTTATTATATGAATTTGACCAAAACACCCTTCATTAATTCACCTAAAATTATAAACATACCTTTCATTAATTTTAAACGACGTAGTTTTGGGGTCACTGGAGATAACTTTATCTTCAGTGACTGGATAAATATTTTTCCCTATATATATATGGGTAAAGGATTTCTCTCGTCATTGAAAATAGAGTTATTTCCAGTGACCCCAAAACTACGTCGTTTTGGATTAATGAAGGGTGTTTCTGTAATTTTGTTTATTTTTTTAATGATTGGTATTTTACCGAAATACCCTTCATTAATTCACCTAAAATTACTAATAAACCTTTCATTAATCCAAAACGATGTAGTTTTGGGGTCACTGGAGATAACTCTATCTCCGGTGACTGAAGAAATATTATTCCCTATATATTTAAAGGGTGAAGGATTTCTCCAGTCACTGGAAATAGAGTTATCTCCAGTGACTCCAAAACTACATCGTTTTGGATTAATGAAGGTTGTTTTTGTAATTTTATTTATTTTTTAATCATATAAATTTTACCGAAACACCCTTCATTAATTCACCCAAAATTACTAACACACCCTTCATTAATTCAAAACGACGTAGTTTTGGGGTCACTAGAGATAACTCTATCTCAAGTGACTGGATAAATACTTTTCCCATACTAACACACCCTTCATTAATTCAAAACGACGTAGTTTTGGGGTCACTAGAGATAACTCTATCTCAAGTGACTGGATAAATACTTTTCCCATATATAAATAGGGAAAAGTATTTCTCCAGTTACTTGAGATAGATTTATCTCTAGTGACCCAAAACTACGTCGTTTTAGATTAATAAAGGTGTGTTTGTAACTTTAAGGGTCTGTTTGGTTCAACGGAGGGGAGGGGAAGGGAGGAATTTTAATGGAGGGAAGGGGGAGGAAGGGGAAGGGAGGGATTTTAATATTACCTTGTTTGGATTGATCAGAAGGAAGGGGAGGGGAGGGATTTTAATGTTACCTTGTTTGGTTTAGGAGGGGAGGGGAGGGAATTTTTTTTAACATTGACAATTTTACCCTTATATTTTCTAAGCAAATGAGCTAATCTAATTACTGAAAACCATTTGCATAATGACTTTCTTGCGCCGATGAGGGGGGCATTGAATCATTGCTTTGAGTTTGCTCCAATCATTCATGAGGAAGCAGTAGATATCATCGATCTTATCCTCATCACATCCACTCTCTTCAATCAACTTATAAGTGTCCTCTCCCGAAATTTGTGATGTATATCTATCTCGAAAAACTTGATTTCCTTCCTTCAGAGCACTTACCATACCTTGTATTTCGTCTGCAATTAAAACTCCTTCAGAAGAAGTGTCTTTTGCCTTGTTTGCACCAACCCTTCTAGTAAAAAAAACATATTGCTTTCTCATTTTAGTCTACACACAATACTTCTGCCAAGTAATATTTTTAAACCATAATCACTGTAATTTAACGCTTTGTATTATTATCCCCTATTAATTATCTCTTTAAAACCAGTCAACTGCATCTCATATAAGCATTCCTTTGTGGCTGTATCTCCTCGTTTCTCCTCACTCAATATTTTTCTAGTTCATTTAATATACTATAGCAGACAGCCATCCATATACTACAGCAGACATTTAATCCAGGTCAAAATTTTGAGAACAATCTTTCTCATCCATCCAACTCTATTCAATATCAAATATATGACTTCTTTTTATATCCTCGAAAAATTTCCTCCATAATTTTAGCTTATTGCCCTTGTTTTAAGTGGCCAGTTTCTCGAAGAAGAAATTATGTTTTCACTCAACAACTCCAACTAAACATATAGACATCTACTTCCAAGGCCAGCAAGTCTGAGGCTATTCCTTTCTCACCAAAAAGTCATCAAAACTTCACTTTTTTAGGACTTTAAACACATAAGCGCGCGCACAAAAGCCAAATATATGTTATTCTCATCAATCTTCTTTAGGTTTCCTCCCCTCAGCTTTCTTCTAGCTACCGTTTACTTCAATTAGACACGGCAAAAATTTTACCAAAACACACACATGAACGAAAAATTCGTCTTCACTCTGTTTTTCAGTCACAAACGAAACAATGAAAAAAAGAAAAGGAACCGAACGATTTGCAGAAATAGAAGAAAAACAGAGTGAACATAAAAGATAACCCAAAAACCTAATGTTACTATCAAGAAAACCTTAGAAGAAAACAGATTTGTAGAAACAGATTGGATGCATAACTGGATTGTTTCAATCGAGATTTATATGACGAACAATTTTTATATGGGTTAGGGACGAGAGATACTCATCGGAAAGAATTAACGCCTTCAATTGTGCTCTCATAGGTTGTAAGCTGATCGAGTAAGTCTTATAGGTTGCAGGGTATTTTTGGTATAAAAGCAAAATACTAGGGATAAATTTGTCCTCTCATATATCTATTTTAATAATCCTTCCGAATCCGTCCGATTTGGGGGGTGAAGGTTTGGAGGGGAGAGAAGGGAAAATTTTAAAAAATTTCCCCTCCCCTCCCAAAAAATTTCATTAGCCAAACGAGGGGAGGGGGCTAAAATCCCTCCATTCTCCTCCGCTTCCCTCCGATCCCCTCAAACCAAACAGACAAGTGAATTAATAAAGGGTGTTTCAGTAAAATTCATATAATAAAAAAAAATAAACAAAATTACGGAAACACCCTTCATTAATCCAAAACGATGTAGTTTTAAGCTCAATGGAGATAACTTTATCTCCAGTGACTGGAGAAATCCTTTACCCATATATATATGGGAAAAACATTTCTCATGTTGTAAGAGAAATATTTTCTCATGTTACACACACATAAAATGGTGAGACCCACCTATAGATATAATGAGCATTATATATATATGTGGGTCCCACCATTTTATGTGTGTGTAAGAATATATTTTTTCTCATGCAACATGAGAAAATCAAACTCCTATATATATATATATATATATATAAAACTAATATTTCAGACAACATAATTTTCTACTCCCTTTGATTCTTATAATAAAGCATCAAGTCACCAACTACTAATTATCAGGGCAAAACAATGGGAAAATGACCAAAAAAAAAAAACATTGAAATTGTGAAATATCAATTAGAGTATTTATCATAGAATGGGTTATTAATTACTTATCAAGTTTTGTTATTAGCATTGTCTTGTCAATTTTTAGTAACCAACCTGATTTTAGATTTTAGAACTTCAAGATTCATTTTCCACCATTTTCGCAAAGAAAATATTGATTACTAGTTCATGCGGATTCATTAAAAAATAGTTATTCATGTCATTAAAATTGTCATAAATTGTCATAAGTTGTACCTTCTTGTTAAAATAAAAATATTAAAAATAAGGAGATATTAAAATAATAAAATAATTTGAAATTTTATCACATAGCATTTCTCTTGTCCCCCTATTCTCCGTGATAAATCATTTATTTTTTTATATTTTATCACAACTTGACCTATGATAAATCATTTTTAGAAATTAGAATGTATTTTTATTTAATCAATAATATTTATTTTTTTGAATTGTGATGGATCATATCGTCGGGGACAAAATATCTCAAATTCAAATAAACTTATTATTTGCATGTATATTTTAGTTTTTAAATATAAAAATATATATTATCTATTATGTACCACAACATATCAACTCACATATTGCATCACTCTTGATCTCACTACTCCATGTGATAAGTCATTTTAAAAATTAAAAATTACTCTTATAATATTTTTTGAAATTAAAAATTATTTCTATATTTCATAATAACAACCTCATCTATAAATCCTTAAATGCGATAATAACAAATGGAGTCAGAAGAAGGCGGAGAGACGACCTAGACAAAGGCATGCAGTTGAGATTCATTTGAGAGACGAAATGGGGAGCCAACGGTGAAAGGAGAATGGGGGGAGAACAAAATAAATCAAGGAAATAATAAACATGAAAAAATTGTTTTGAGTTTTTTTATTTTTTTAAAAATATTTATATTTTTTTAAAAATTAATTAGAAATTAAAAATTAAACAATTTTTTTATGCCTAAAATTTTAAAAAGCTTTAAAATTCGTAACTTCTTAACCCATTGTTTATTATTTTTATTTGAATTTATTTGGAATTTAGATTTTAAATTTAGAATCAAGATATTTATCAAAATAAAGTATCAATATTTTTATATTAATTTTTGTTTGGGCTAATATAATCTTTAATTTCTTAAGTGGGCTCTCATTTTGGTTTTGGTTTCTCAAATTTCCAACAAAAGGTTTTGATTTCTCAATGGACAAAATAGTCTATATTTTTATTTAATGATAAGAACCAATGTTTTAAGTGGAATAAAATTTCAGGGATTAAAACTAAAATGAGGATAAACTTAAAAGACCAAAGATTATATTAACCTCTTATATTTTTACAAACATGCCCTTTCTTTTATTTATGTGGCATAAATAACCATTCATTTACACTCTTTGTGCGCGAGTATGATATGTATATATAATAATGGGTTAATATGTACATTTAGTAATCAACTAATTTTCTTATATGCACCCAACACAATTAACTATTTTGGGGTGTAAAATTAGATGTAAACAATTTTTTAGTAGCATATATAGCAATGACATTAATTTTAGTTAACTTCCATTACTTTTTACACGGTTGGTCTCACCAATTTCACTCTCTATTATTTTAATATATTTTTAGAAATATATACCTTTTTTGATATGAAAATATCGCTTAGACTCCATTGAAGCAATTTTATTTTGGTCAACTCCTAAACATTTTAAAATTTCATTGCATCCTATTGGGTTAAAATGAAATTCAGTTTTGTCAATAAAAAAGATAATGATGTTATTATTTTATTTTGTCAATAAAAGCATTTACAAGATAAATAAGAGTATTCAAAAGATAAATAAACGGATTTAAAAGAATCAAGGGAGTTTAAACCAATTGTTGCATCCTATCATAAACCGATGTGATACTCTCTGCGCCCAACTGTACTCTTTTCCTCTATGAAACTCTTATAATGAACATTGGCATGATACACCATATGGATCAAGATAAATCACACTCTTTAGTGACAGTGGCGGAACCAGAAAATTTTTTTAGCCCGGGCCAAAAAATAAACAGATCGAACTATTCTCTTTAATTTTTATTATAAGGTATTAACTAACAAGTATATTTGATTCTTTTTATAAAACACTTGCTTGTTTTCAAATAGCATTAAATATTTTTTTCCATGTATACCCATAATTAAAAAGCTAGTGAATGAGAGTAATAATTAATAAAAATAAATTATTACTCTCTTTTTTTTAAGAAAAAAAGAATAATAATTAATATGGCCACAAAGAGGTTCCACCTCTGTTTAGTGACCGCGAGGACGTTGTAAACCAATTGTTGCATCCTATCATATACTCAGAACCTTGGGTTATCTAGACTTTAAACCTCTCCAAGCAGCACTTGTCGAGAACGAATTCAGAATCAACAAGGAATACCAAATCGATAAGGTATGACCAAAATGTGAAGAACAAATCCGAAACCGAGAGGGAGATAGAAGGGCGGAATTTTGGAATCAGGATGGTGGAGGGAGAAGAAATTAAATAAAGAGTAAATACCCTATTTGGTTCCTGAAAAAAAAAATACGGACCCCTTTTTTGTTCCCAGGGACTAAAATGATACATTTTTATGGACTAAAAGGGGTTTTTGAAAATTTTCGATGGACAAAATGGGGTTCTTTTTTGGAAATTCATCATTTTCAGGGACTAAAAAGGGGTTTCGTTGTTTGAGGGACAAAAATGGGGTCCGTTTTTTTTTTCCAGGGACTAAATAGGGTATTTACTCTTAAATAAAAGGAGTCAAAGATTTGAATGAAAACTGCTCCAAAGATGAGAGAGACTAACGCTACAGATTGTTGTAGATTGCGAGCAATCTGAAAGAACAAAAAAGTGGATAGTTTCAGAAAACACTGTCCTATAGAGTTATTTCACCAGTAA
Source organism: Acacia crassicarpa (assembly GCA_034222035.1). NCBI lineage: Eukaryota > Viridiplantae > Streptophyta > Magnoliopsida > Fabales > Fabaceae > Acacia > Acacia crassicarpa. The sequence continues at coordinate 7,097,577 of JAWXYG010000002.1, forward strand.
AGAAGTGATACTTTCCAAGATTAAATGGACCACTCTTAATTAAATTAAGGTGACAAAACTGACGGAATATAAAGTATTTCAACAAGAGATTATCGATGCTCACTACCAAAAAAACGTGGATTAGCCACGGAAAAAATTCTGTCGGAAATTACCCATAGAATTTCGCAGGTAAGTTTCCATAGATAAAAATTACCAACGAAATTCTGTTGGTAACTGGAATTACCGACGGAAAATTTTCATCGCAAAAAAAGCCGTGGAAAAAATCAATTTTATTCTACAACGGCCTTTTTTGCAATAGAAATTTTCAGACTGAAATTTTAATTACCGACGGAATTCCGTCGGTAATTTCAGTTATCGATGGAATTTCATGAATAATTCCGTCGGTAATTTTTATTCACAAAACCGTGGGTAATTTCGATAGAATTTTTTCTATGGGTAATTCCATAGGTAATCCACGTTTTTTTTTTTTTTTGGTAGTGACTTCTAGTTCTCTACTTCAAATGGTGCTACAATTGGGGTATTTATAGATAATGAATCAATGTCTTTAAGTGGTCACCCTTAAACATTACACTTCTTTAATTAGAAAATCATAACTATCTATTAAATTCATGAACTATATTGATTCTTGAATCAATACAAATCTCCCTTAATTTATAAAAACATGACTTCTCAAAAAGCATCTCTTCATTTAAACATATTCCATAATATTAGAAAGACTCTTTTTTGGACACATTTATATGCAATATTTACAACAATAATGCCATAGGATAGTATATCATACTCACCATAGGTGATAAAATAAATCAGCAATTTAGGCCATTAATCTTAACTATATAAAAGTATAGCAGTAAGCATTTCCCTAACTGATACATTAGCAAGATGATAGGCTCAAAACATTAAAATAAAAAAAATAAAAAATAGAAAACAAGGCAATGATAAAAGATGGATAATGAGAAAGTTAGTTACACAATATTTTAGAAATTAATAATGGAGGAGGTAGGTACAAAATATTTAAACAAAAAACGAGGGGTTATGAAAGATAGATAATGAAGAAGATAGTTACATAATATTTTATAAATTAATAATAGAGAAGGTGGTACAAAATATTTAATAAATATTTAATTTAATATTTTAATTATTGCTTTAGAAATCTAGCTAACATGAATATTATGGCAATTACTCAAGTCTGAAGGCTGTCTTTTGGGGATTATATCGTCCCGACTTAGTACGCCCCGTTTTACAAGTCTTTGTCGAATCTTGGGTTGGGTTGGCGATTGGCAAGCCCAAAGAAAAGCTGTTATCCGACAATGTTGGCCCAAACAATGGAGATAAGATTTTTTTTTTAACAATAAATATAATTTTTTGGTCCCTCAAGTTTTAAATTAGAGATTTTGGTTCCTCAAGTTTCACTCTATTTAAAATATTGGTCTCTATCATTAAATAAAAGGTTAAAGTATACTTTTAGTTCTAAAATGTTAACACCGTTAATGTTGTGAAAGGAAAACGCTGACACAGCGAACTCAAGTGATAACTAATAACATTAAATTACATAAATTTTATATATTCTTTAATTTACTTATATTTTAAATTTAAGTTTAATAGTATTTAATTACACAATCATCACTTAAGTTTACACTATTATCAATTGAATTTGCATTTTTCGTTACCAAAATTAACGGTGTTATAATTATAAGACTAAAAATATACTTTATAAAGATAAGGGATCAAAAGTATACCTAATGTAAACTTAAAATCTAAAAGTATACTTTAGCCTAAATAAAAATATGGATCATTTTACCCCTTGAAGGATACTAAAACCTTTAGTTTTAAAATTAAAGAATCAAAACTAAAATGAGGGCAAGCTTAAAGAACTAAAAATTATACTAACATGTTTTTTTTTAAAATTATTATAAAGATAAGTGGGAAACTTGGAAGCTAGTTAACATCTGATATTGATAGTAGTTAACAAACAATTTAAGTGTTATAGTTAGAAATTAAACCATGGTCAAATTAAGGAGCATGGCTTTTTTGCGTTTTTAAATTATAAAATCATGTCAAATTACTCATAAACTCATGTTATTTGCAATTTTAACTAAACTTGCTAGTGATTTTGTCAAATCCGATAAACTTGCTGATTTTTTTCACCAAGTTGAACGAGACCAACATGTAGAGGGTAGAATTGGATTTATAGGAGGTCCAGGTCTTAAGGGGGGAAAAAAACAGGAAAAAACTAATATTAATAATAAAAAAAAAACAAAAAAATATCAAAGATAACTTGTCCTATTTTAAGGTGTAGTTAAATTAAGTTGTGGAGCCTTCTTCATTGTCTTCTACTTTATTCTATTGCCACAACATTTGGCCTTTAGTTATGAGTCAAGACTGAAGAAGAGGAAGAAGGAAGAGAAGGACAAAAAAAGAGAAAACGAATGGATATAACATGTACAAAAGGAGAGAATAATGGACAAGTTTTTATTTTTATAAAGGGTTGTTGATTGATCAAATATTTTTTTAATATTATCAAATAGAGACTTGTGACTTACATACTTTGCTTTCTCACATAGAGAAAGAAAAGTGGATGACCATTGAAAGAGGGAGGTGTGAAAAAGAAAGAACCGTGTAGGAATCACACATGTTGGCATCTTGAAGCAAAATTAGCCTATTTTCTCATTTTTATTGTGAGTATGATAAACTATATACGAAAGTAATATATGTTAGAAAATAGGGTTAAAGTGTAGATTGACCAACAAATTATTACCCAAAGAGCATCTGGCACAAATAGTAATTAAGGGTGCCTTAATTATCAATCAACAATTAAAAAGTGAAACAAAAAGGTACCAAATAACAATTAAAAAACAACAACTATCATAATTACGTTAAAATATGAGGCATTAGTGGAGGACGGTGGAAGAAATGCTGGTAAAAAGAGCAGTTATGCCTTCTTGTTGGATAAGGCAAACACCAACAGAGATGGGACCTATGCGAGCAGGTGTTGTGGCAGCGGCGGCGGCTACTGCTTGTGGCATCGGAGGGACGAAATTAGGGTGTAAGGCCCATGCCGGTCGGAAGCTATGAACTATTGGATTTGGTTTCGGTGAGTGATTCTCACCCTAAAGTTGCATACGGACTTTGATGAGTTCAAGAGGGTGAGTGAGACACCTAGCAACTAGGGGTGAGCAAAGGACCTGCTACCCGCCTGTTCGCTCGCAACCCATGCTATTTTACTCGTTTTAAACCCTCCCATATTGGACTCGTGACGGGTAACGGGTTGCACGTACCCGTTTATAATAAATGGGCGGGTTACAGGTTAGGCCACGGGGCACCTGTGCCTGCTTGTTACCCGTTTGTATATAATTTTTTTTCCCTTCATATATGTAATGTTTATATATAATAATAATATTTTACCATTAGTTACAATGCTCCACTTAGTTCAGTGGCAAAGGCAGTAACTAGACAAGCTGTAATACAATGCGTGTTTGATTCCCCAAGGCACCCACTTTAAATTTTAACAATTTTCATATTTTCTATTTTTTTTATTCACAAGCATAATTCATTAATTGCTAACAAAACTAACCCTAAGTCTAACCTGAGAAGAGCCTCAGTCCTTATGCATCAAGAACGTTTCCAATTCTCACTCTCCCAGCATCTACCCATGTCGGAACACCAGCAACGTCTCCCCACATCGGAACACCAATAGCGTTTCCGATCTTCTTGCCGTCGACTCCGAATCCATCTTTTATGCACCTTGTCGTTGACTCCGAGCATCTCAGATTTCCTCCATCTTCTCGACATCTTAGATTTGTTCCCCATCTTTTCTTCCATCTTGCTATGCCATCTCAGATCTATTTTTTGTTTTTCTTTTACCTTATCATCTCAGATCTGTCAGTTTTCTGATTTTTTTTTTGTGGGGGCTTACCGATTTTTTTCCAAAATGTTTGAGACATACACAGGTTCCCCCGTACCCGTCTAAAACGCCTGTGTTCTTCCTTACCCATTTATCATGGGTTAAACGGGTTATACTGCAGGTACGGGTTATAAACGGGCGAGATACAAGTTAGGGCATGAGGTAGCCCCGCTCGCTGATGAGGACCTTTTGTCATTAGCCTTGGGGTCCACAATCAACAATTAACCAAGGATTGCATATAGGCAAACCAAGGATCGTTCTCTCTTCTCGAGGAGCCTTTTATTGGATCCTAAGTAATCTAGATGTCATGCAAATGAAATGAAAACAAGGGGGGATTGGTTTTTGTTGAAATTAAAACAGGAATTAAAGACAGAATGAAGAAAATTGAGATTAATCAAATTGAAATGGATCAACCCAGAATTGGGATTCCAAGACCTTCCATCATCGAACAAAAATAGGATAACTGAACTTGTGATTGATTCTAGACAAACCGAGATCTCTGCATTTGTCCAGAAACTCCCTCGACTAGACGATCGCCTAGCATTTGATCGAACACGTGGTGAGCTCGTTGTACGATCGCACAACGTTCTCTGCAACCCGGTTCGACCTAAGTCCTTGGGATTTCAATCTGGATATTAAATCTAATACCCAATCCATAATTATAATCGGATCCGATTAAAATTAATAGAAACAAGTCAGTTACTGATTAAAGCGCAAGTCCTCCGGATGACACCATGGAATCCTCAACTCATGGGTCGATCACAGAAACTTAGCCAAGCATGGCTTTGTGAAATGAGAATGTAGAAATGTTCATCATGACCATGAAGAACATGAACAAGTTCATCATGAACACGAAGAACACAAAGAACAATTAAAGAAAATGAAAGCTTCTATTCAAAAATAAATCTCAACAACATAATGAATCCATATAGAAAAAGAAGAAGAACATAAAATCAAAATAAAATAATTAAAAGGAAAGATTAAAACCTAAGCCTTCCATGTAGGAGGCAAGAAATTAAAGACAAGAATTAAAGACAATACATGAAACTAATAAAGAAAAACTAAGCCTTCCATGTAGGAGGCAAGAAGTAGAAGAAGGAAAGAATGGGAGAGATCTTGGTCTCTACAAGGTGTGTCTTGCTCTTCACAACACTCTTCTATTTATAGGCAGCTAGGAGCATCTCATCCATGCACTTTACAACCCAAATTCGTCACTTTAGTTAGTGGCCAACTTGGAAGCATCTTTGAATCACTTTACAGCTCCAAAACCGTGTCTTCTTTTCCTGCCCATGTTAGGCCACGAAATCATCCGAATCTGGCCATGTGATCTTAATATGAAATGTAGCCCCGGATGTCAGCTTTCCAGTCGTTCAAACGGTGCCCCATTTGGAGGTCTGTAGCTCCATATATGGGCCAAATACCGAACGTCATTCCAGAGTCCAGTGAAAGCAGCCTGTTTCGGTTTCCAGTCCAATTTTGGCCCTCTAAACGTCTGATTTAGCTTTTGGGCTCTTCATAGGAGTTGTAGGGCTTCCTCTTAGCTTTCTGGAAATGCAAATTGGGGATCAATTGGATTTACATAACTCAAGTTATTCCCAAAATACCGAACAGTGTTCATGACCCAACTGCAGTAAGAATGTGACAAAAGTCCAATTTTGAGTCCAAACTCAAGATGTGACCAAGATTAATGCAAATAAAATCTAAAAACTCCTTATGAAGATGAAATCACATATTTGACTAATTGTTCCATTAAAGCATGATAATGACAGAGTTTATAGCTTCTTTTGCATTTAAAATAATATGAATTCAATGATTATCAAACTCCCCCACACTTATCCTTTTGCACTCCTGAGCAAAATTAAAAAGTAAGGAACAAGAGAAATTTCTCTTTTCTAACAATTGCTGAAATTTCAAAGCTCAACAAGGATCACAAAAGCTTCAAAAGATCAACCATTCAAGACAGAAATCTCTTCATCTCAAATTACTAATCATGGCAGTATCATTCAATGATGCTGATCACACAAAATAGTCTCTCAAATGATGCCCTCAATCAATCTCTCAAGTGTATATGGTTAATCAGTGTATCACTCAAATTCTGCTCAATGAAATTGTTCTACCATAAGCTTGCTCAAGTTCTACTTCTCCACTACTGATAACACATGCTTGCACAAATCAAGAGAGCTTGTTATTACAGGTTGTAATGGGGTAAGGGTGAAGGTAGGTAAAAGTATGGAATGAGAGGCTAAGCACCAAAGAAATTAAATTGAGCACTGATTAACACAATCATTCTCTATGTATGAAAATTTTTATTTAACTCAAATACTTCCTTTCTTTCTAATTTTTTTTTTACACCTTTTTTTTCTTTTGTTCTTTATCTTTTTTTTTGTTCTCTTTTTTTTTTTTGTTCTTTTTCTTTCTTTTCTTTTTTTTTTCTTTTTTTTTGAACTGTACTATATATATAATCACAAAGCCAAAATCAAATATCTTCCCCCCACACTTAAACTGTTGCACTCTTGAGCAACCCCCACACTTAAACACAAAACCAAGGTAAACCAATGCTCAATAATTTTTCACGGTGCGGAATAAAATGGTTTTACGCTTAGGCTTGTAATGTGGCTTAGAACAGAATGGACAAAAAGGCACAAAGGGGTTACCAAAGGAATAATAATGCATGGGAAAGGCTATTTGGTCAAAGTGTGGAAAACAAAAGGAAACATGAACAAGCTTCCATCATACCTATGCACATAAGTGAAAATGTAGTTTCAAAAAGAAAAGGAGCAAGTTCTAGAGAACGTAAATCATAAGTAGATGCACACATGAAAGAAAGAATGGCAAAAGATGAATTCCATTCATGTAGGCTCAAAACCTCACCGGGTCAATACCATCTTATACAATCAACATCACCAATTCAACTACCAAGACATGAAATCGAAGAGTTCAGAATTGCAAACCAAATGGAATGATCCATCAAAACAAAAATGTTCAAGTTCATAATATGTTGCAATCATAGAATGAGAGAATGTATTGTTCTTATTCTATTTAATAAACTACATTATTTCTACTTTTTCTACTGGATTGTGTCCCTCCCCCACACTTGTCTTCCTCATACAACAATTAAGCCCAAAAAAATTTATAGAAATTAGGAAGGAAATAAGTGAGGAAAGAGACAACCTGGGTTAGCAGATCTTGAGTCGCTTAAAGGAGAAGTTCTCATCCCGGATGGGAATCATGCATTTGTCTATTAAAACATCTTCTCCCACATTGATTTTCCTTGGTGGAGGTGGTTCAGGGTCCATTGGAAGAGGTCCAAGAATGTACGGTGGATGTTGGTTCCATCGAGGACCTTTCCAAGAATGTGCCTGCAAAGAAGACAAGCAACCGGCAGTATCCCATCCAAAAATAGAAACATGGAGAAGTTTCAAGTGAATTAAAGGCATGCTAAGTTCCAAACTCTCCAAGTAACTATCACAACCAAGGAAATCAATGATACTCCCATCAGTAGGAGTCAAGGAACCAATTATAGTTTGAAAATTCTCTTGTGGTTGCAAGATGGAAGGTATGGAATCCAACTTAGTGTTGGAGTATACCTCATCATTGTCACAATCACAAGAGATGAAAGGGAAAAGAGTGGAAGAAGGAAGAGGATTTTTGAAAGTGTCACCACCCGGAATGTGTAAAGATTTAAAACAATTATCTTGTTTTTCTAAATCAGGTGGTAAATCACAAGAGAGTACTTGTTGGAATGATTCATTGACATGCAGGATTTTATCAATCAAAATCTCAGAATCTTCATCACCAACAAGACTACAAGGAGGTAATCCAATGGGAATTTCGTGCATCGGACATTCCAAGCTATGATTGTTCTCACTCATATCAACAGCAAAATCCACAATCAATGCAGAATCACTAATCAATTCAGAATCACCAAATAATGCAGCATTAATCTCAGTGCAAATAGGACACCATTCATTATCAGAACATGCACAATTGGCAGAATTACTTGTCCATGCAAAATCAGGATAATCAACATACCATTGTGCAAGAACATCATCAACAACATGAGCATCCATGCTTAATTCAACCCTTTTAGAATTGACATGCTTACTATCTTCAATAGTATAAGACGGTGCATTTTGATCAATGGTAGAATCAACCACTTCACTAAATGCTTTCTTTTGAAGTTCAACAAGTGAATGACATTTTTCATGATAACAATTTACACATATTTGATATTCTTCACAACAGCATGAAAATATGTCATTCAATTGATTGCAATCATCACTAGTACTATGAAGAGAAGCATTTTCATCAGTTAAAGTATCACATGAAGAAATAGGAACACACTTATCAACAAGTACAGTCAAACCACTACTACTAAAGTCAATTGGCTGAGCAATTTCATTTCCAAAGAATTGAGGGGATTCAACAATGATTTCCTCGTCCACCTCATTATCGCTCAAATTATGAATTGCTTCATTAACCAAAGTAGTAGGAGAGTCTACTTCTATAAGGGTATGATTATTACCAAATGGATGAGAAGATTCTTCAATGTGCTTTTGCACTTGTCTCACTTCTTGTGCATGTGTGCCCATGATAGAAGGAAAACTCATTTTTAAAACTTGTGCTTGCTGCTCAATTTTCCTTGCTAATTTCTCAGTTGATTTCGCTTGTTGTTCCATCATTCTAAGCATAGAGTCCATCTGTTGATGAAAGTCATCCTTACGTGACCACTCCTCATTTATAGCCCAAGTCGTTTGATTGTGGAAATCTCCAATGACTTCACAAAATGAAGGATCTTGGTAGGGCAAACATGGTTGATAATGAGGTTCATAAGGTGGCTCAAATGAGTATAGGGATTCATGAGATGGATGGCATGGTATAGAAGTGGGATGGAATGGAGGATGGTAAGGTAGGTGAGAGGGTTGATGATATTGTTGGAATGAGGAGGGTTGATGATATTGTTGGAATGGAGAGGATTGATGATATTGTTGGAATGGAGGTTGTTGGTATGGTTCATGGTATTGGTGGAATAAGCCATCACATTCTTGATTGCCTACAAAAGAGTGAGAATTGAAAGGTGGATTATGATTATCATAAAACCAAGCCATGAAATTTCACTACAATTAATTCCCAAGGAATTACAAGATGACTATCTAACTATAAATTATAAAACTAAGAAAAGGAATTTAAGAAAATACCAATGCAAGTGAAAAAGAAAAGAAGAATTTTTTTTTTTTTTTAAAAAAAATACGAGTATGTTATGAATTAACTTGGAGACATGGTGAATTCAAACAAATGAGCTCAAAATTATATCGAATCTGATTTTAACACACCACACAGAAGCTACCAAGTCAAGACGGTGCAATAATGCAATGAATGCTATGCAAGCTACCTAAATGCAAAAATCCTAAACTATATGCAATGAAAAATCAAAAATGCAAAACTAACAAGCTTCACACGAGAAACCCCTTGTCAAAAGTAAATTTGACAATTAGATTACCTAGGGAGCCAATTACTTAGCTCCCCGGCAACGGCGCCATTTGATGAGGACCTTTTGTCATTAGCCTTGGGGTCCACAATCAACAATTAACCAAGGATTGCATATAGGCAAACCAAGGATCGTTCTCTCTTCTCGAGGAGCCTTTTATTGGATCCTAAGTAATCTAGATGTCATGCAAATGAAATGAAAACAAGGGGGGATTGGTTTTTGTTGAAATTAAAACAGGAATTAAAGACAGAATGAAGAAAATTGAGATTAATCAAATTGAAATGGATCAACCCAGAATTGGGATTCCAAGACCTTCCATCATCGAACAAAAATAGGATAACTGAACTTGTGATTGATTCTAGACAAACCGAGATCTCTGCATTTGTCCAGAAACTCCCTCGACTAGACGATCGCCTAGCATTTGATCGAACACGTGGTGAGCTCGTTGTACGATCGCACAACGTTCTCTGCAACCCGGTTCGACCTAAGTCCTTGGGATTTCAATCTGGATATTAAATCTAATACCCAATCCATAATTATAATCGGATCCGATTAAAATTAATAGAAACAAGTCAGTTACTGATTAAAGCGCAAGTCCTCCGGATGACACCATGGAATCCTCAACTCATGGGTCGATCACAGAAACTTAGCCAAGCATGGCTTTGTGAAATGAGAATGTAGAAATGTTCATCATGACCATGAAGAACATGAACAAGTTCATCATGAACACGAAGAACACAAAGAACAATTAAAGAAAATGAAAGCTTCTATTCAAAAATAAATCTCAACAACATAATGAATCCATATAGAAAAAGAAGAAGAACATAAAATCAAAATAAAATAATTAAAAGGAAAGATTAAAACCTAAGCCTTCCATGTAGGAGGCAAGAAATTAAAGACAAGAATTAAAGACAATACATGAAACTAATAAAGAAAAACTAAGCCTTCCATGTAGGAGGCAAGAAGTAGAAGAAGGAAAGAATGGGAGAGATCTTGGTCTCTACAAGGTGTGTCTTGCTCTTCACAACACTCTTCTATTTATAGGCAGCTAGGAGCATCTCATCCATGCACTTTACAACCCAAATTCGTCACTTTAGTTAGTGGCCAACTTGGAAGCATCTTTGAATCACTTTACAGCTCCAAAACCGTGTCTTCTTTTCCTGCCCATGTTAGGCCACGAAATCATCCGAATCTGGCCATGTGATCTTAATATGAAATGTAGCCCCGGATGTCAGCTTTCCAGTCGTTCAAACGGTGCCCCATTTGGAGGTCTGTAGCTCCATATATGGGCCAAATACCGAACGTCATTCCAGAGTCCAGTGAAAGCAGCCTGTTTCGGTTTCCAGTCCAATTTTGGCCCTCTAAACGTCTGATTTAGCTTTTGGGCTCTTCATAGGAGTTGTAGGGCTTCCTCTTAGCTTTCTGGAAATGCAAATTGGGGATCAATTGGATTTACATAACTCAAGTTATTCCCAAAATACCGAACAGTGTTCATGACCCAACTGCAGTAAGAATGTGACAAAAGTCCAATTTTGAGTCCAAACTCAAGATGTGACCAAGATTAATGCAAATAAAATCTAAAAACTCCTTATGAAGATGAAATCACATATTTGACTAATTGTTCCATTAAAGCATGATAATGACAGAGTTTATAGCTTCTTTTGCATTTAAAATAATATGAATTCAATGATTATCACTCGCCAGTTGCTCAGCCCTACCAGCAACAATGGAAGCTTTGGAGATATCGATATTGTCGACACTGTGACAGTCAATGGAAGACGGAGACACCAAGACAGTGACAAGGTAGTTTAACGGCATTGTGTGTGTGTGTGTGTGTGTGTGTTTTTTTTTTTTTTTACTTTTTGTGTTTTTTCCCCACTTTTTAATTGTTGATTGATAATTAAGGTACCCTCAATTAATGTTTGTGCTAGATCCTCCACGGGTAATAGTTCATTGGCCAATATATACCTTAATCCTAAAAAATATCATAGAATTTCATATTATAATATTGTGATAATATTATGATTTTATTATTTACTAATATTGTAAATATACGTATGGAGATATGATTGTTACGATATTCTCCATTAGGGTACACACGTACTAGCATTATATATATGCCTCTAATTAATTAATGAAAGACATACAATTCATTCTCATATTCATATTTCACATGGTATGAGAGCATGGTCTCCCTGCTATCCAAATTGTGTTAGACGAAATGATGAAAACCCAAAGATCGATGTAAAACCATTAAAGTGCAATCATTATGGGACACTTGGACACACCAAAGATCGATGTTACAGGATCATAGGTTATCTACAAGATTTCAAGAAGGGGACATGACAAAAGAGAACGGAGGCAAGGTTTGAGAGCGACACATGTGAGATCCAATGAAAGCCCCCTTCCTAGTCTCACACCCAAACAAATAAATATCTGGTGTAATATCTCAACAAGGAAGACAATTCCTTGAATCTTGGAAGAAACAATGTACCAGTGGCAAATATGGCAGGTAAATTTATTCTTAATGAACCTTGGATAATTGATACAAGAGCAATGATAGATATAACATTTGATGAGAGCCTCTTGCGGAATGTGACTCCATAAAGGATCAACTTCCGGTTAAAAAGTCAAATGGGCATAGGAGATGTTCGCTTGTCAAATGGAATAATACTTATAAATGTTCTTCATATACCAGAATTTAAGTGCACTTTGATTTCTGTCAGCAAGCTAACCAGAGGTTATTTGTGCTAGGTAATATTTGTTAGAGGCATGTGTTTGATACAAAACTTACGTTCAAGGAACATGATTGAAGCAGGTAGAATACGTGATGGACTTTATTTGTTAGAAGAGGGCCAACCAAATAAGACTTTTCATGCGCGGCAAAAGCTAGACAACGAAAATTTGCCACCAGAGACTTGGACACCTTTATGAGGAGAAGCTTAAAAAGCATTAACTTGCCTTGAAATTCTTTTAAATCAATTCATTGTGATTCTTGCATTAGAGCAAAATAGACTTGACTCAGTTTTCCAATCAGTTTGATAAAAACTTCTTCATCTTTTGAACTGATACATTGTGACACGTGTGTAGTTTTCATATAACCTCTTTGAGTTTGAGTGGTGCACACCATTTTTTAACCATTGTGGATGATTATAGTAGGGGAACGTGGGTCTATCTAATGAAACACAAATCAGACACAAAAAAGTGTTTGATTGATTTTTCAAACATGGTGGAAACATAATTCTGTAAGCAAATCCAATGAATTAGAGCAAATAATGGCCTTGAATTCAAATATGAGCGCATGATGAAATATTATTCTGATAAAGGAATTATATTACAGAATAGTTGCCCTACACACCACAACACAATTGGGTCGTGGAGCAAAAACATGGACACATACTTGAAATTGCTTGAGCACCACGTTTTCAAGCGAGCTTCCTGATTAAGTTTTGGGGTGAATGCATACTCATAACAGTGAATCTAATCAATCAACTATCGTCCTACACTCATGACACCATATAAATATCACTTGGCAAATGACCTGAGTATCATCACTTGAAGGTCTTTGGTTGTCTGGTCTATGCTCAAAACAAAAGCAAGAAAGATAAATTTGATGAGAGAGGCCAACCTTATGTTTTCTTAGGTTACCCCACTAGTCAAAAAGGATATTATGTATATGATATTTGTGATGAATAGATGTATGTTACACGTGATATTTTGTTTCTTAAGGATTACTTTCTGTATGCCACATAAGAGGACTGCAGTAAATCATTTTCAAGCAAAACTCATTTTTGCCCTGTCATTGATGATCATGAAGCTATTTGGTTAAGTCGTACTGAGTGTGACACCAATACTGTTCCCTTAACTCAGGGGAGCCTAATCAATCGAATGATAAAGAGACTAGTCAAGAAGAAACACAAGTACTTATTGCAAAGAATCCACAATGACTTTGACAAATTACGCCTAAAGGGCACGTACCCTGGCACTTGGATAGTTATGAAGGCAATTTACCGCAGTCATTAGTCCATGCGGAACCACCTCCTCTATCATGCAACTCGATCAGGTATCCTTTTTCACACTATAATTTGAATAAAAGATTTTTTGCCTCACATAAAACTTATCTTTCAATCATTGAGTCATATGATGAGCCTAAGACCTTTAACAAGCATGTAAACACTATTCACGTGAGGCTATGAAAAAGGAAATACAAGCCCTTGAGTCCAATGTGACTTGGGCACTTGAACATCTTCACCAGGGAAACATTTCATTGACTCTAAATGGATTTACAAAATAAAATAAAAAAATCAATCTAACTGGAGAATTGCATTCTCGTAAAGCATGATTAGTGGCACTAGGTTTTACTCAGTGAGAATGTATAGATTTCCATGAAACTTTTGTCTCAGTTGCAAAACTTGTTACTATTCGAATCTTGTTGGATGTGGCAGTCAAACGAGGACTTACAGTTCACTAATTGGATGTCAACAATGCATTCCTCCATGGTATCTTCATGATGAGGTTTACATGAAAATATCTGAAGGCTTTCTTAAAAAAGGAGAGACACGGGTTTACATACTAAGGGAGTATCTATATGGGTTTCGTCAAGCCTCATAGAATTGGAATAAAAAGTTTACTGGCTCGTTGACAAGTTTGGGTTTTAGGCAATCCTATGCAGATTATTGTTTATTTACTTATCAATATAGTAACATATACACTATGACCTTGATTTGCGTTGACAATGTCATTCTCGCCAGCATCAGCGATGACCACATAAGCCATATAAAACTCTTTCTTGAAGATCGATTCACCATCAAGGATCTTTAAAGTATTTCTTGGGCATTGAAGTGGCTCGATCCTCCAAGGGCATGGCACTTAGCCAATGCAAATATCCTTAAGTACTTAAGAAGGACTAAGGACTTATTCTTGGTATATGGTGGCTTGGAGGACGAGCTCTGTGTGACTGGTTACACATATGCAAGTTTCCAAACTGACCAAGATGATTCAAGATCGCAATCAGGATATGTGTTCCTGTTGAATGGTGGTGCGGTGAGTTGGAAGAGCTCTAAGTAGAGCACTGTAGCTAATTCTGCAACGGAAGCTGAGTATATAGCAGCATCGGATGCAGCTAAGGAAGCCGTTTGGATCATAAAGTTCATCACTGAACTGGGGGTGGTTCCTACCATCTCAGATCCAATAGACTTGTTTTGTGACAATAACGGCGTCATTGCACAGACAAAGGAGCCTAGGTCACATCAAAGGACCAAGCACATACTCAGGCGTTTTCATCTCATCAGAGAAATCAATGAAAGAGGTGATACAAACATATGCAAAGTACCAGGAGAAGACAATGTAACAGATCCTCTCACTAAGCCGCTTGCACAAGCGGCACATGAGCGTCATGTTAGGGCAATGAGAATTAGAGTAATCAATGATTGCACCTAGTGCAAGTGGGAGTCTGTTAGAAATTATGCCCTAGGGGCAATTCATTGTACTTTGGATATTTAAGTTATTTAAAGTATTCTCTTTTGTTATCATTTTCGTTTTCATGTTCGTATTGATAACTGCATCCTTGGATAATCTTATAGATTATCCTAAATGTCCCTGGTCGGTCATCTACACGGGAGTGAAGATGAAATAAGACCAGTATGACTTTGATGAGGTATGGAGATACGAGTCAAAGTCATGGGCACTTGTAAGAGTACAAGGTGCTGGACCGGCCCACTATGAGAAAGTTGCATGGATTAAGTCATAAGCTTATCTCATGTATAACCGCGTCACGACGCCCTATGACCTGAGATCATCATAGATTCCTACATGATGAGTCACTGGTCTTTGACCTAGCCAAAAGTCACCTTTGACCAGGTGATGATAAAGACTAGGATCGGGATCAGTGGTTTTCATGCGGAGGAATGTGAGTGGTCAAGATGGGATTTGTCCCTCACATATGTAGAGAGATAATGCTGGGCCCCTCGATGAGTGAGTCTAAGAAATGTATAGCCATACTGTGATGGAAAAGAGTTTCAATTTCACTTATTAGACTACTCAAGAATCGAGAAAGCAATGGTCAAGAAAAGGAAGTTGACATTATCCATGCCTCATTCTTGACCAAATTATCGCGTGACAAAAGGGACGTGACATGGTTGTACGATAGGTAGTATCGTGTCATCGATCCCCTTGTGAATTGGGTAGTCGCAATGTCTTGCTAGAGGCCGCTTGCGACTTGTGGGCTGATACAGTGTTGGTCCACTGCCAATCTCATATGGGCCTGTAGGGTCGCACACAAGAATAATCCAACACGGGTAAAAGCGTCCAGATTCATTGAATCCCAGATTAGTCTGAGATTAAATGAATACTAAATTTGATCTAGGATTTATATATATATATAAAATTCGAAATTAATATATATATTATAAATGAAGATTATAATATTATATATGATATTTGTTTAGTATTTAATTTATTTGATAAATTAAATATCTGAAACAAATAGAGATATTGTATCTCATTTAATTTCGAATAAGGATATCGTATATCTGTTTAATATTAAATTGAGATATAGTATCTCAGATTTAATTAAATAGATAGATATCATATCTCGGATTTAATTTATATTGATAAATTAAATCAAAAGGCTTTAAATTTAGATTTGATCTAAATTCAAGATTCGGATTTCAAATCTGACTTTTAATATATTTGATTACATTTATGAGATAGATCTGATTAATATATTGACCAGATTCGAAATTCCGAATTTCCAAAATTAATCAGGATTAGTTTTGGTTATATAATACGCCTATCAGGTTTTAGAAAGACTTACGGACTTTTCAGTCGAGCGTATTAGAAAGCCGCGAGAAACCCTAGAGCAACTTGAGAGAGAGACGCACAAGAAGCGCTAGCACGCTGCCACAACCGTGTTCGGGGATTGTTCGTGTGGATACCAGTAGAGGAAGCCGATCCTAGAGTCGACTTCTGCTGATCGAGAAGGTAGTCCACCTGATCAAAGAGAACGAGACGCGGACGTGTTGATCGAGAAGGTAGCCCACCTGATCAAAGAGAACGTGACGCGGACGTGTTCAATATAAGGTATGATTCGGTTCCCAAACATTGATTTAAACGTCGTTGAGTGATCCTCAGGAAGGATTCGTAAGAAATTTTAATCCGCTGCGTGTACGAATCCCTACACGATTCACCATCAAGGATCTTTAAAGTATTTCTTGGGCATTGAAGTGGCTCGATCCTCCAAGGGCATGGTACTTAGCCAATGCAAATATGCCTTGAATGTCTTGAAGGAAACAAGAATGACGGTGTGTAAGCCCATCAAGTTTCCCATGGAGCACAACTGCCATCTTAGTAGTAATGAGGGTGATCCACATCCAAACCTAGGGCACTACTGAAGACTGGTTGTCCGATTCTTGTACCTCACAGTCACAAAGCTCGAGCTCACATATGCAATAAATGTTTTTAATCAATTTGTAGCTGATCTGCAACTCCTACACGTGCGTGCAGCGGAACATGTCTTTTGATACCTTAAGTCTACAATAGGACAAGGTATCTCCTTACCAAGTACAAGCTCTCTTGACATGAAAGCATATTGTGATGTAGATTAGGGATGTTGTCATGAGACTCGACGTTCTTGCACTGGTTATTTTATTAGCTTAGGTAGGTCTCTCATCTCATGGCGTAGCAAAAGGCAACATATGGTTTCCCTTTCTTCAAAGAAGCTAAATATTGAGCGATGTCTAGTACAATTAAAGAAGTTGTACAGTTGGATGGCTTTTTCATGATCTTGAGGCGAATCAACGGTGTTTAACTCCCTTATATATATATATATGATTGAATTTACGTTCCTAGATTTATAAGTTTCATCATTTTAATGTAATCAATCACTTTAGTAAAAAGACTATTGAGTTTGACAATTTTTAACCAAAATTATTTGGGTATATTTCAAAATGAATGTGATGGATGATTTATACCTATGGTTTCAAAATAATTGAACAAGGATACAAAATAAACGAAGACAAGAAGTTGGGTGGAATAAAGTAGGTCCAAAAAAACCATAAAAACCAAATAAATGGGAAAACAAATGAAGAGCGAAAAAGGGGTTGGGGAGTTTTCTTGGAAAAGCCCGTCTAAATTAGTACTCCCTCCGATCCTAATTATAAAAACATATTTTGGAGTTAGTTTTGGTCCTAATTATAAGAGCAAGTTTTAACTTTTGTCAATTTTTTTCCTATAATACCTCTATTTATACTTTCTCAATAATAATTTAATAATAGACCAATATATTTTATAGAGTGAATAATGTTTGCAACTCATTAATATTATATACACCTTAATTATACTTACAAATATCCTGCTTTGTTAGTATGCTCTGTAAATTAATAAACATATTTATTGAATTTATAAAAACCAATGGTATTTACAAATATCCTGTTTATTTTTAGTATGCTCTGTATATTTGTGTAAATAACGTCACCGACTACTAAATTTGACTACTTAGTTGTTTTTGGAGATAAGATTTGCCCGTAAGGAAATTAGGAACAAGTTTCAGTGTACACCTAATGCGGCCAACGCGGGTAAATAAATAATTTATTATTGTAATTTATAAATACCACTGTTTATCAACTAATTTTGTCTTGATTGAATTTTCAATTTTCAGTAGGGGTATTTTTAGAAAATAATTATAATTAACTAATTTAACTTCTCTCCTTGATCTCTCCAAATTCTAGTAAATAGTTCTTATAATTAGGACCAGAAAGATTATATCATATAAATGTTGTGCTTTTGCTTGCACATCTCTTATTTCTTGAGCACGTTTCTTCTTGCTCGCAAACTTCCATGTTGAAATATCTCTCTTCATATGTACAACGGTTATATATATATATATATATATATATATATATATATATGGGCGGATCCAGGTTGTATACAAGGGGGGCAAGTGCCACCCCTTGAATTTGATATTTTCTTAAAATAAATAAATAAATAAATACATATTTGAATGATTACCAACCCTTAAATTAAATGTCCACCCTTAATACATCAAGATTGCACTTCATAATCAAATGGGGGATGAATGATTGAATAATTGTTTAGTGCCTTATATTGAAAATGATGTATTTAATAGCATCGATAATAAGGCAATTATAATGAAATTTTTTTAAAAAAGGCCTAAAATGATGACATTGTAATTATTTTTATTGTAATATACTTTTATTATTAAAATATATGTACTTGAACTTATTGAGTGCCTATCCTTCATTATAATTTATGTAACTGCATTTCTAATAGTAATTAGCCTTGCTTTTCTAAATGACAGATTTGTAAAATAATTGCCTCTCTTATTACATCATCAGTGTTCACTTGATTTCATGAATATTTTTTTTATATTTTTTTCTTTTCTTGTTTACATTCTTTTCTTTTTTTTAATACATTTAAAATTTTCCTTAAAAAAAATTTTGGGGGCACTGCCCCTAAATCCCCCCGTCAATGGTGCCCCTTTGACAATTTTCTAGGTCCACCCTTGTTATATATATATATATATAAAATAAATATTTCATGTCAAAATTTAAATGGTAATTATGCAATTAAATGTTAATAAAACATGTTAAATTTAAATCCTTTAATATAATCAATTTTTATGTTACACATTATTTCCTAACATTTAAAAGTTTAATTAAGCACCATAATATTTCATACTTGGCATTTGACATATAATTTTAAGTATTTTTTAACTTGAACTTATAATGATGGTTCTGCGCAATTGACTTAAAGTTTAATAGTTGTTATATATTTCAACCTTAAAATAAACATGCTTAAAGGCATTTTTGGAAGTTTGTTATATGTTAAAGATCTATGGATAAGTTTTACAGCTAGTATTAGATAGAGGGAATAAAATAATTTCCCATGTTATGCATGAATTTCACGGGTCAATCTTGTATAAATTAAAGTAAAATACTCTAAGGTCTTCTCTTTATTCATTTAAAAAACCTTTAAAAAAAATATTATTTTTATCGTATTTATAATTTATTATTAAATATTTAAAATTAATAGAGTATAAATTATACTGATCAGTTTACACGTCTCTTCATATTAAATTTCGAATTCATTAAATCTTTTTAATTAATTTTCTCCAGTTAATTAATACACTATTAATTATCGTGGAAAATAAGGATATCTCATGTTTTTGTTTTCATATGCGCATATGTTCCCTAGTCCTTACTTTCTGGAAACGTAAGTTTGACTATACGGAAGACAATGAACCAGCATATTCCTACTATTAAAAGCATGGTTTTTAAAAACTCGATTTATCACTGCATTTTTATGTTTTTATGATTTTTTTTTTCATTAAAACGATTTTATCAATTTTCCAAATACTTTTAAATTTTTACGATTTTATTATGTTACAATTTTATGTTTTACGATTTTTCATTCTTCTCCCGTTTTTAGGTAAAAACTCGTTTTTAGAAACCTTGACTATGAGAGATCAGGTCAATATATATATATATATATGAGAGAGAGAGGGAGAGAAGTTTTACCACATAATTAAAGGGTTTAATGTCTCCGTTTTTATTGTAGAAATATTTTTTCTGTTATACTCACATAAAAATAAGTGGGAGCCACTAGCATATTCTCTCTTCTCTTTATAATAGGACCCATTTATTTTTATGTAAGTGTGATAAAAAAAACATTTATACAGGAAAAACAGAAACATTAAACCCATAATTAAAACACTAAAAAGCTTTTTTAATTGAGTCTTTTGTTTCCCAAACACTATAATGTATGTTTGGGAAAACTTTTAGGCTCTTAAAAAAGTTTATTTATATAAATCAAGATAATACTCATATCACATATTTACCTCATATACTGTAAGTCATGATTAAAAATTTATTTTTAAAAGCTCCAATAGCTAAATACTTGATTCAATTGCCAAACTTTTTAGAGAAACACGATGCTTCCTAAAAAGCTAGCCTTTAATGAAATTAACATATAAGTTGCCTGGTTAGTTTTGCATTTTCTCATAAATTAAATTATCATTATTTTCTTAATATATATATATATATATATGGGGTTATCGTTTGTTATGTCATTTGACATATAGTTATGTCAAGTTCCCCTAAAATTATGTCGTTTAAGGGTTCAAAACGGCGTAATTTTGGGTTTATGGGAATTAATGAAGGATCTTTTGGTAAAATTCATATAATAAATATAAAAACACCATTTATTAATTCTCTTAACTCCTAAAACGATGTAGTTTTGAGGTGACTTGACATAATCTTATGTCAAGTGATATGACAAACGATAAACATATATATATATATATATACAGACAAAAATAGTGATTTTCTCATAATTTTTCGGAAAGTTAAGAATTTCAATTAACCACACAATATAATTATCTACATTTCAAGAATTCCATTCCTCCGGCTAAAGGTGGAAAAACGGATCGGCTCATATCTAGAGGACCGGTGCTTGACCGGTTCATGTTTAAAGTCAAGCTGAGCTCATTTAGTCTAAAGTCGTGTTTTTTAAAAATCGCCCCTAATTTAAACCCTCTCGGCCTATTTTGTCAACTCGACCTCTCTTGTTTACCTCATCAAACCGCGGGTTTCCGGTGTAGATTAAAACAAATAAATTGGCATAAAAATAAAATAAAATATAAATCAATAAAAATTTGAGACAAAGCTGACATTATTTTGAACTAAAATTTAAAACGTTGTAAAATACAAACTATATTCAGCCTAATAAGCATGTAGTATTAATTACGTTGGTTACTATATTTAGTTTTGTATTGATTTTTTTTTTTAAAAAAGACAAAACAAATTGTGAACCTCATTTTAATGAATAAATATTTATTTTAAAATAATATCATAGGTATCTATAAAATTATAGAAGAAGATTGGCGCCCAAAAATTATAAGAATACAGTTCAGAATTAATTGAAATTGATATTTTCAAGCTTTTACGTATGTATAGTTGTTACGACAAGAAAGAAAATGACGTAAAAGAATGAGAATTTGATTTCATCCACAAACAAAATGACAATTTGAGTTCAAACAACTTTATTCTATTTGAATGTTCAAATCTATCTTTTTTAAGTCCATGTTAACTTTTGAGAAAATTCATTTTAGATCTTAAGGAGCTAAGAAAATGTAAAAAAAGTCGCATAGAAAATTCAGATGTCAGAAAAGTCCCATTGACAACTTATCCTGTGGGATTAACAACTCTCATATATGAGATTAACAACTCTTTAGGATTTTTTTGATATCTAAATTTTCCTTATGACTTTTTTGACATTTTCTTAATCTATGGACTTGAAAAAAAAATTCCCTTAACTTTTTCCCCATATTAATTTTCTTCTATGAGATACCTTTTTCTTTTATTATAAGCCCATATAAACTATATTCATACGAAAGGGAGTAAGAGGCAACATACAAATGTCATCGATCTCCATAAAAATATATACATGATAGTTGAGTATTAAATTCCATATAATCATATTAAAAAGTCTACATAGAGTTTCATATTCTAAACTTATGTGTTGGAGCAATTTTCTTATGTGTAGGGAACAAAAAGAGTACCTTAAAAAGTTTACATTACCGTTTCATATACATAAAGTTTGAAGCAATTTTCTTTCCTGGCTTTTCAATATATGCAGATCCATCGTTTTATATACTGGTAAATTTGAATTGTTTTTAATTTTTCAAACAAATTCAATTAATTAACCCCTCCTTATTGATTCTCATGAAGTGATCGAAAGTGTCTATTATGAGAAGATTTTCAGAAGCAATTTTATAAATGATTTAACTAATTTTTTAATTTGTGTAAGCTCTTATGCTCAAATTTTGACATAGGGCTTGTTTGGGATGACATCAAGAGGGAAAAAAAAAAGTCCAATGACAATAAAACTATGATTTTTTGGTGTTTGAAAAAGCCTCAACATTTAATGAATTTTTGGGTCTGAAGCCAATACAAACGGAAGGATAAACTCTTAGTGGTATCTCTCTTATCATTCCTCGATTTGTGGTAGTTTGAAAGAGATGACGTGTCTCCCTCTGAATACTTCTTAGATCAAAATTTCACGGTTTAGATTGAGGAATGATGAAGGATGATAAGAGAGATGTCCGGGGAGAGAAACCAGAGGACGGTGAGAGGAAGGAGCAGAGAGTGAGGATGAAGCATGATGTCGTCATAATGTGAACACGTGGGAAGAACGCGCTCATTTGGTGAGGCAGTACCATGGTACAACGCTACATGGCGAATGGTGATTGTGTATGGGGCTGTCATAACTTAGTTTTGTTTGGTAATGGTACCCCACCATCGTCTCTCTTGTTCAGCCTTCCAAGGTCCAATTAATGGATCTTTGTCGAATCTTTTTCGGCATATCCCCCACCTTATAATAAGAGGACGACGTGTGGGGGTGCCGTTCCAAATATATAAGACATAAAACAAAAACCTAGGTATTACGAAAAGCTTGAAATAAGTAGCATATCCAGCTATTTAAAACATTCAAAACTTGGAAAATTGTTAATAAATGTTTGACATTTTTAAACAATCAAAGTCATTACTAAACTTTCATGAATCTCAACGGTAACCCTTCTTCACTCATGTCCAAGTTGAAGTTATCAATTGCACTCCCTCAAGAATATGGGTTTACAGGTCAGAGAATTTTTCAGCCATTTTGTAAAAGTAAGCATTAATATAATATTTGATCCTTTAAATTTGGCTTCATTTTAATTTTAGTTTATCAAGTTTTATTCTGTCTAAAGCTTTAGTCCATATCATTAAACAAAAATCTGGAATATTTTAGCCCTTAAAGAACCAAACCCTTTCATTTTAGCCGTAAACCTAATGGATTAAAGATAATATTAACCCTAAAATGAATTTTAAAACTCAACTAAATTGGAAACTGCTTCACGAAGAATTAGACCTCTCACGGTCTCACCAAACCGGAAGGATATACTCTCATTGACACCTCCTTCATTATCCTTCAGCATCCTCATCTGAACCGTCCAATTTTTAATCCAATAATTCAGAAGGCTTTTTCAAAAAACCGCATGTGGTTTTTTCGAAGGCCCCTCTAGATTATTAGATAAAAAATTGGACGGTTCAGATGAAGGATGACGAGGGATAACGAAAAAAATACCAATGAAAAAAACCACCAGACTCCACCAAACCATATTTTTCTTTAGATGCAAAATGAAGCAAAACCCTCTGAGGCTCTGACCATGACTCTATTTTATTGGTACTGTAGCTCTGCATGACCACATTTCTTTTACTCTCGCTCAAAGCTAATTTGATTTGATTTGATTTTTTTTTTTTTCATTCGTCGCTTCGTCGTCATCATCGGCTCTCTCCCTGCTTTTTTCCTCCCACAACACAAGGATGGTTCGCCGTCACAGGGCCTCACCAACCAAAAAGTGCAGGCCTATAAAAATGCACAGCGCTATGAGTTTCTGAGCCTGATGGATGCGTAGGATAAGCCTGGCGGCGCATGTTAGCCTCCACCACTTCTCTCATGCTTGGAGTACTCTGTAGTGCCCGCCCAAAGCCTTGGATTCTCAGCTCCCTCTCTTCATTCCTTCACGGCTCCGCCGCTCACCACCATCACCACCACCACGCTCGACTACCTCCCAACTCCGTTTATTTCGGCGCCGATGCCTCTCGTCGGCGCCATCACTCCAGCGCCTGTAAGCTTGACGGTTGCGCCGCCGCCGCCGCTTCTGTATGGCATGTCATATTGCCGTCTGGAGGCACCGCGGGGTTTCGGAGTGATATCCGTCGCTCTCCGATGCTTCACCAGGAGTTGAAAGGGGAGGGGTCTTGGAATGCTGCCTGGGACGCACGCCCTGCCAGGTGGCTTCACCGTTCAGACTCGGCCTGGCTTCTCTTCGGCGTTTGCGCCTGTCTCGCGCCGCCTATTTGGCTTGAAACGAATCCCGAAGCTCCGGCCTCCGATGACAAAATTGACGGTGGTGAATTGAAGGACGTCGGCTGCGACAAAGTTGATGAAATCTCTTCCGATTACAGAGTTACAGGTTCCTTAAACTTCACTTTCCTTTTCTTCTTCCAAACTTCAAATATTTATCTCGATGTGTTTATGTGCACGGATAAACATTTCTTGGCAATGATTGTTGTGCTATTAGAGATTCATAATGCTGCTCACATGCCTAGAATTCGCATTGAAAGCTTATTCAATCATCCAGTAACATTCTAAAGACTTCTGTGATTGTCTGTTCTTGTTTCCTGATTAAGATTTTGAGTGATTGAAATGTTTTTAATGAGCTATTTTCTTGTGACGACGATAATTTATTTATTTTTTGAACAAAGATAATGAAATTAAATAAATATAAGGTCTACAGATCGCATATTGTTAGAACACCAATAGAAGAACTAAAGAACTAAAGAAAACAAGACCAAGTAATAATCTTACCACCAGTAAAAGAAAAAGCATAAAGTAAAGCCAATATCCCCTGACAAGTGATGGTCAATGAATGAGAAGATTCAACTGGTAGACGAATGAAACATTTCTTGACACAATAAATGGTGAGAGTCGGCTTTTGATTATGATACTAATTGTTCAAATTGGTGAAATGCGTCTGGTGCAGGGGTGCCTGCTGATGGACGATGCCTGTTCAGAGCCATAGCTCATGGAGCTTGTTTAAGAAATGGGGAAGAAGCGCCTGATGAGAATCGCCAGAGAGAGCTTGCTGATGAACTAAGAGCTCAGGTAAGAGCAGAACAAAAAGCCAGTCCTATTTGTTTTACATACTTTCTCCCTAAACATATTTGTAACCTCATGTTATTGTGCTAGGTTGCGGATGAACTTCTGAAAAGACGTGAGGAAACAGAATGGTAAATATTTGCAATATGTGACATTTCACTGGTTCGTATGCTTTTGTTGAGAATTTGTGATTAATTGACTCGGATATGTATAGGTTTATTGAGGGGGATTTTGATGCTTATGTGAAGAGACTTCAGCAGCCATATGTGTGGGGTGGGGAACCAGAACTGCTGATGGCTTCGCACGTTTTGAGGTGAGTTTTTGATTATGTTTCTTTATACTGACTTAAGGTTCGTTGTTGATGTCTATTTAGATTTGGTTACAGGTATTTATGTTGATATTAATCACTCATTTATCATGATCTGCGTTCCTCTTCTCAATTAGTGAGACATGATATTTTATATTTATACGGATAGAAAAAATCAATATACGTGAGCTTGTGAAGTAGTTGCCCACCTTTATGAAACTTCAAATACTATTTATTTTGACTTTCAACTTGGTAATCAAAGCTTTTATATCATTTTAACTTGTAAATGCTTAGAATCCTGATAGGTATAGACATATAGTTGAACCTTGTACAATTGCGAATTCAATTCTAGAGCTCAAATTGTGGGAATGAGATGGTCTTACTACCAAGGACCATGTGGATCTTCTCATTGATGTAACTGTAGTTTTTCAGTCTTCATTACCCTTATGATGAACTCCATCTAATTTGTCAGGACAACAATCTCGGTCTTTATGAGGGAAAGAAACTCTGGTGATTTGGCAAAGATAGCAAATTATGGTGAAGAGTATATGAAGGAGAAGGAGAATCCTATCAATGTGCTATTTCATGGGTATGGTCACTACGACCTACTAGAGACTTTATCAAACCAAAATTGCCTGCAAATAAATGCACAGGAGTTGGTTACATTTGGACCTCATTTACCTTAATCATACTGTTCAGATTTGTCTGGAGAAGAGCTCATTTCAGATTAGAATTGGCTTGGTAAATTTAAAAGTCTTCTAAACTTCAGTTTCTGCTGCAGCAACTAATTTTATTCAAGCAGGCTTGTGCAATTTTTGTAGTTTGCTTTCTTTCTCCTACCCTAGAAAGTTCAGTATAGATGGACAATGGGAATAATCATGATAATAAGTTCTGTGGTAATAATGAGGATACAGGATTTGTGTTTGGTATTTTCTGGGCATAACTTATTCTTTAATCTGACTTTATTCCTGTTTACTTAGGCACAGCGTTCATGTTATTCTATTGGGTTATTATTCTTTTGGTCAATAAGCAATTGTATTATTCATTCTTTTTGTTACTTTACATTCTCCTCATGGATGGTGAGGAATTTTTTTTTTTGGTCAAAATGGATGGTGAGGAATAGTGGGTATGTTAGTATGTTACACAATTTTCTTAGCTCTAGGTTGTGTAGTGTGTGCCTATATTCTCAAGAGAAAAAGGTTGGAATATTTGTATGAATTTATAGTAGGTAATTTGGCCTTCCTATGTACGGAATATGTTCTTTTAATGATTAAGGTTATCTTAATAATCTTCATTTTATGCTTGTGGAAGATTTTGTTTTGTCTAATTATTAGCTTTTTGATAAGTATATATTTTATGATTAAACAAGTGTATATTTTATAAGAATTAGTTGAATTTATTGATATTATATACTTATAGGGCAAAACTTTATAACCTAAAAAAATAATTATATATATATATATATATATATATATATAAATGAAACACTTAAAAACTTGATGAAATGTTTCGTTTTTTTGGAATGGCTGAGGTGTTAGGCTTTTAGCTAGCATACCATACCTAATAGTCTTAGAAGAATCCATTAATTTGCTACCACTTTGGTATATATCATAAGTCCACTTGTAAAGAAATTTGTGGTCTTTCAATAACTATTTTTCAATTTTATAAGAATAAATTAAAATAGACTTATAATAAGTTACCCGAAGGTATTATTATTATCATTATAATTACTGACATCTCTATTGTGTATATATATATATATATATATATATACTTCTCTATGTTTCATTATAAAATGTTATATTTTCAGTTTTTTAAATGTATAAACTAACCTAATAGTTAATGCCCAGAGCCCCAGATAATTTCTTGATTGATTCTAGTCTTAACATGTGGGCAGTAGATTGTCTTTTAACAGATTTAAAATTTAATATAAACAGAAATTAAAAATGACTTTATGTAATGAAAATGTCTGATATACGAAAGTTCTGTGACTACCACCTTTTACTTTGAATAAAATAATGTGCTTTTGTGGGGACTGGGGATACTAAGAGGAGAGAAAAAAGCAGATGTTGGTAGTTGTATGAAGGTTCGTTGTTGTATTTGGTTCAAAGTGAAAAACAATGCAACTTTCTTTGTTCTTATCTTTGATGAACTGAACTGAAGAATATATTCTACTTTGAATTTCACATTGCAAGCTGAGTGAGTATCCAACGACATATTGATACCGCTTGATGTCCTGGAAAAACATCTTTATTAGGAGAGAGGCAATTTTTTTTGGGGTGCTCGAAGCCTTAAAAAGAATTATTATATCTTTTTTTTTTGATATGATAAGGCAAGCCGAAGCTTGAAAGTGAAGGAGGGAGAAAACTAAGAGTCTACCCCAAAATACAACAAACTAGACCCAAAAAAAAAAAAAAAACTAGTAACGATACGGAAGCTGGTCCTTCAAGACCATAGGTATGCATCCTTCGAGGACTGTTGGAACTAGCGTCACATCCTCTTCAGCAGAAGCGTCTTGACCCACTTTGGCCATATAATCAGCACATGTGTTGTTCTACCTTGGAGTATAGTGAAGCTCTACATTCAAGTCTTGAAAGAGGAGTCCGGAGCAATATCTTCATTGGGGTCCCAATGGTCCGATGGATCATCCTGTTTATGACCTTTGGTAGGAACTGTATTGAGATTCATTGTTGGAGGCCATTGTTGAATCATAGCATTAAGATTCCCGTGAACAACAGTGTGTATGCGATGGCCCTTGATTTACTTTTCTTTTCAATTGTTTTTTTAGGACCTAAATGTGCCACATTATGGATATTTGAATTTCATCATGCACCTGACTGATTAGCATGCTTTGACCAGGTTCTTGTTGAATTAATGGATCCAGCGAATTTCTAGGCCCAGAGATGTCATCAGCTTTTGCCAGCCCATGTTTGTGGCTTTCAACTTTTTCTAGCCGATTTAATTGGCTTTCATCCTGCATCATCACGTGGCCATCTTGCATCATCACGTGGCCATGAATTAATGGAACCATCGAATTTGATAAAAATATAAAACAAGAGATTTGTAAGGTCGTGTTTGGATACATTAAAAGTGTTTAATTATGTAAATCGAGATAAAACTTATTTCACATACTTATCTCATATATCGTAAATGATGATTGAAAAGCTTATTTTCAAAGTTCCAATCATTGTTCAAAAGCTATTTTTAAATGTTCTAATCACCATTATAAACAATAAACAAGAGAAAAAAAAAATACTGATTTAAATTTGTACTTTCCTTTCGTGGTTTAGATCGCAAACACAACTCCTAACAAGTGTGTCATGCGACTCAAATTTGCCAGTATTAGGCTTTCTAATTCAAGAATTAGTACTTTATCTAGTTATAACCCGATTTTTTTTTTTAATTTTTATAAATATTGTCATGATTTAAATGTAAGACTTAATTTGTATAAGGAAATAGGTGATGTCGTTGGCCATTTTAAAGTCAAGCAAAGGATCAAAGTCTTTATAAGGGGAGAAAAAGAAAGAATCTTTCTAATAATCAAATATTAATATTCTTTCTAGTCATAAATATACGACAAAATTTATAATACAAATACAAATTTTATTCTTTATTTTGGACAGGTATGTATGATTTTGTTAGATACCTTTACAAGATATTTGCCATATCAAGGAAGGCCAGGACGGTGAAATCATCTCCTAATCCAGAGGCATAATAAAACCTCTGCTATAAATTGAAAATCGTAGTTTTTTGAACCTTTAAATTAAAAAAAAAAAAAAGCGTATAAAAAATAATGAAAGGACATTATAGTAAATCCTAATACCGCTGGAAGGAAGAACAAGTCAGGCAAACCTTCTGTGGTTTGAGCTTGAGGCTTCAAGATTTATCCTCATCTTCAGTGGTACAAGGCATCGTTACGAGCGTAATAGGAAAAATGATAACTTGTGAAAGTACCAATTAAAGACAATTTTTTTTATAGGTGAAGGTGCAATTTTACCAACAAATTATTAGGGATAGAGCACCTGACACAATTAACAATTGTGGGTACCTTAAATACAAAAGAACAATTAAAAAAAAGGCAAAAACACACAACACCGTCAGGTTTATGATGTAACGGATGTTTAGCTTGGCAGAGACGCTGATGTGGCTGCCGTCAATAAACATGTGGCTGAGTAATGATATAATGAGGACCTTGGTCTAGCGGTTGGATCATTCTCCATTCCTCCATCATCACCGACACCCACCTCCGTTGCCGGCGATTTGAGCTCTTAACTCCATTAATTTCGGCGACATGAAGAAAGAAAGGAGAGATGCGAATTGAGAGGAACCAATAGCCGGACAGGAACTCTGAAACTGAAAGCATTGAACAAGGTGCATGCCCTACCCAGCTTTGCCGCGTCTTCTTACCCGGCGGAAGTGTCGACATCGTCTCTTCCTCTCTCCATGGCATCAGCTCAAAGGAAATCAAAGAAGGATCTAACAGAGAAGATCAAACTTAGTGGCGGTTGATGTGTTTCGAAGGAATCGATTTTAAGCAACCCACATGTATATTTCTGCAGTCCCAACAGGAGAAAGCATCATCATCTTCAGCTTGGAGATTCAATTTGATTTCAGCCCTTTAGGTCTCTTCTATTTTCCATTTCCCATACTTTTATGCTCTCTATTTTGATCCCGAGAAAATTCTGATACGCCCATTCTCCTTTGTTACTAGCAAAGATCAAAGCTGAAGACCAACAACAATATTCAAGAAACAAAAATTAATTTAAAAGCAGTATTTTAGATAAAGAGAAGTGCATAAAGTAGTCAGATTTCTCATTCATCTCGCTTTTGCCAAAATACTCTGCAACCTTACAAATTTCCTCAAACGCCTAAAAGAAATAGCTTAAGAAATTGTCCAACAATTACAAATTGAAAAAAAAAAAAAATAGCACCATAGCATCGTAACCACGGGTCCTGTTTCATAAAGCACACATTTATTATTGACACTAGATTTTGAAGCAAATCTGGAGTGAAAATCAGCGAAAGTAAGGGCTTCAACGAATCTACCTTGAGTGGCGAGGCGACGCTTAATGGACTCAGCGATTGCGGCTGCGTCGGGAGCAACAGATGGCATCAATCTGCTGGAGAGGATGCGAAATGCACAGCGACGAGTTTGAAACTCTTGAGAATTAGGGATTGCGGTTCTTGAATCGGATGAGAGGACCTGGACATTCTTGACCAAAAATAATAATAATAATAAATGGAGCCACTTGGGCAATTGGGCATTGACCAAAAGAAAAAAAGGGAGCAGTTGGACTTCAAATATACGTGGCTAACGGAGGTTATTAGGTAACTGACGGTGTTGTATTTTTTTTTCCTCGTTTAATTGTTTTTTTGTATTTAAGGTACCCAAAATAGTTAACTGTGTCACATGCTCTTTCCCTAATAGTTTGTTGGTAAAATTGCACCATCACCCTTTTTTATAACATAAATTGTTAAGTTTTGATTTTCACTTCAACTTTATTACTTCTTCTTCCGGTGCTAATTATAAGATCTAATTGGTTTTTTTTGGAGAGATTAAATAAGCTACATAAGTTGTTTAATCATTTTATTTGTTGTGTATTTTTAGATTATATATTAGTTTATGGGTGTTACGGACCGGCCCAATAGGCCCAAGTCCGGACCTCGGCCCAATGGCGCCTATAAGGGAATCCGCGCTATATTAGGAAGGGATCCAAGATCCCCTATTTTTAGGATCTCATCAATAAGGATTCTCCTACGATCATGGTAACAGCCAATCAGCCCTTGACGGCTCAATCATAGATATCCCTCTTTAATAGGGAGATACGCGTACCAAGCTCCTCTATAAATAGAAGGAAACCCTAAACAGGTGCACACGTTCTATCTTATGCTCTTGTTACTTTCTGCCACACGGAGCACACACCCCACTCCCCTGGCTACGTGCCTTCAAGTTTGTTACGAACTACGTGGACTTTGATCCCTTCGAGGGTACGTAGGCTCTAGGCTTGACACCCTAGTCAAGTCCAATCTCTGTGTTCTTCATACAGAACATTGGCGCCGACCGTGGGGACTGTAAACTTCAATCCCCGTGACTACTAATGGTGAGCACTAGAAGCCACAGCAGAAATCCCCAACCGGTGGAAGGAGACCCACAAGCCAGCCGCCCGCCGCCAAGCCAGCCGCCGGCACCACCTCGGAGAGGAAACACCCCAGAAGGACATGTTACTGATATGGTGACTTCCTCCCTGGACAGGGAACAGCCGCTCCATGAGGAGCAGCCGCGGCATGAAGACCGGCGTCCAGAAGAAGCACTCGCGCCATCTCCAACGCGTGATGTCCGGGCAGTTGATGCCGACGTCCGCATGATGAGGAGGACTCAGGAATCGTTCATGCGGCGCCTGGAGAACAAGGAAAAACACGATGACCTGCAGAGGCGGGCTGACTTTGAAGCTATCGGAAAGATGATCCAAGAAGCGCTCGAGAATGACCGCCGCGTGAGAGGCCGCCACAGGGGTCGCGGTCATACAAGGAGAGCCTCGGCAGGCGACAGCAGCTCCTCGAGCAACTCTGAGCCGAGGAGCCCACGCCGCGACGACGGCGAACCGAGGCGGCGCCCGATTGCAGACCACGGCAGACCACGGTCCCCGGGAGACAGAGGAAACCACGGTGTCGGTCCTAACCGCACCAATCGGCGTGAAAGGGAATACCGAGATCGAGAAGAAACCCGCGCCGAGGAAAGAACTCCCCGGCCTCGCCACGGATCGCCTCGGGAATATCGTGTGACGTACTTATCAGAGACGGGAAGATCCCCGTTCTCGAGGGAGGCGGCAACAGCCCGTTTCCCAAAACGCTTTGATTTAAGCAGCCTGCCGAAATACGATGGGAGCCAAGACCCCCGGAACCACTTGGTTACCTTTGAGAAGCTCATGTGGGTCCGACAGATCAGCGGCCCGGTCATTCAGCGCCTTTTTGCGGCTACTCTGGACGGGCTAGCGCACAGGTGGCTGACGTCTCTTCCGGACAACTCTATCCGAGACTATGAAGACCTCGGACGAAAATTCGAGCTGCACTTCGCCACCAGCAAAAAGCAGCCGAAGACTACGTTCACCTTGAGCAAAGTGCGTCAGAAGAAGGGTGAGGCCTTGCAGAAGTATCTGGATCGGTTCCGAGAGGTGGCCATGCAAGTACGGTCATTGCCCGAGGATGTCCACGTACACTGCCTGGTCAATGGACTGGACCCATCATCCCGGCTGGCTCGTCACCTATGCAAGAACCCAGCGTACACCTTGACCGAATTCTATACTGAGGCGAAGAAGTACCTGGAAATGGAGCAGATGGAGGCGGCCAATGCCGATGAACCTGAACGGACTAGGAAGAGCCCGCCTAACGACGAGGAACGCCCAAGAAGGACGAAGACCGACCCGAGACAACGCAGCCGGGACAGCCGGACAAAGTCTGACCGGGCTGACCAGAAGACCAAGTACGACAGTTACACCCCGCTGAACGTCCCTCGGTCCCAGGTATGGAAGGAGGTAGCCCAGACCGAGATGAAGCGGGTGGACAGGCCAAAGCCGATCAGAGGGCGCTCCAACACGGACCGTTCCAAGTTCTGCAAGTTCCACGACTGCAACGGCCACACCACCGACGAGTGCTATGACCTCCGTGACGCAATCGAGAAGTTCGTAAGGATGGGAAACTGCGTCAGTACGTGATCAAGACTCAGGGAAGGACGAACGGGAAACGCAACAACCGCGCCCGCTCCAGAAGTCCGCCCAAGGAATCCCGAACTCCGGGAAAAAAGCAGAAGGCGGCCTCGGACGACGAATTTCCCGACGTCGATTTCCAGTGCAACGTCGTCAGCGGAGGATTCGGTGGAGGAGGAGACACCGTAAGCCAGCGGAAGAAGTATCTCCGCAAAGTACTGACCGTCCGAGAACCCCCTAAGTTTAAAGAGGACTCAAGGAGGCCTCGGCCGCCAACCCTGACCTTCACTGATGAAGAGCTGGAAGACGTCATACCCGGACACCTGGACGGACTGGTAATTACTGGAACTCTAATAAATTGTCGAGTTAAGAGGATCTTTGTGGATGCAGGGAGTTCGGCCGACATTATAAGTTAGGACGCGTACAAAAGGATGCACCTCGACAAAGAGGACCTCAAGCCGTGCAAGACCACCCTGGTCGGCTTCAATGGGGAGCAGTCCTTCCCAAAAGGCTACATCGACCTCCGGTTAACTCTTGGCACCAAGGAAACCTTCAAATCGGAACGGGTACGATTCGTAGTCGCCGACTTCCGGTCCCCCCTACAACATCATTCTGGGCCGACCCACGATCCACAACTGGGATATATTAGTATCCACGAAGCATCAGAAGCTGAAGATGATCAACAGTAAGAACCAGATAGTCGTGGTATCCGGGGACCAGAAAGAGTCCAGGCAGTGCTACTTCGAAGCTCTCCGTGTCGAGGAAGGAGGACCCTCGTCCCCACCCCGGCTCGGATCCAACGAGCAAGTAGCCGAAGCCGGCTCTGGCGAGATCCCGCGGCGACAAGTCAACATGGTGGAGCTCGACCTCCGAGAGCTTGACAATCCGAGGCCCAAGTCGGAAGGAGAATTGGAAGAAATTGTGCTAGGCGAGGACCCGTCCAAGACCGGCAAAATAGGCCGGGATATGGAGGACGGCCTAAAGGCTCTCATGATCCGACTCCTAAGGCGAAACCAAGACGTCTTCGCATGGACCTCGGCCGAAATACCGGGCATCGACCCCCACTTCTGCTGTCACAAACTCGGCATCTGCCGGGATCGAGACCAGTGGCACAGAAGAAGAGGAACATTGCGGATAACAGGCAGAAGGCCTTGGAAGATCACATAGAAGAGCTCCTTGCGGCCGGTTTCATCCGGGAGGTGCAGTACACCACCTCTCCAACGTAGTCATGGTCCTCAAACCCAGCGGCAAATGGAGAGTATGTGTCGACTACACCAGCCTCAACAAGGCCTGCCCAAAGGACTCGTACCCGATGCCAAACATTGATAAACTGGTGGACAACTCCGCCGGATACCACCTCCTCTCTTTCATGGATGCCTACTCCGGTTACAACCAGATCGCCATGCATCCGGACGACCAAGAGAAGACCGCCTTCATGACTGATAAGGCAAATTACTGCTACAACGTCATGCCTTTCGGACTCAAGAATGCCGGGGCAACCTACCAGAGGATGATGAACCGGGTTTTTGAGGATCAGATCGGGCGCAACATAGAGGTCTACATAGACGACATGATCGTCAAGTCGAAACTCCCAGAAGACCACATCCGGGACCTAGAACAGACGTTTGAAAAATTAAGAAGACATCGAATCAGGTTGAACCCAGCCAAATGTGCCTTCGGAGTCCCGGCTGGGAAATTCCTAGGCTTCATGCTGACGAACCGAGGGATCGAAGCCAACCCAGACAAGTGTAAGGCCGTGCTCGACATGCAGCGCCCGAGAACCAAGAAGGAGGTACAGCAGCTAACAGGCCGACTAGCCGCCCTGACGCGTTTTCTACCAAAGTCGGCCGAGAAAGCCCTACCTCTCTTCAAATTGCTCAAGAAGGAGACCCGAGGCGGTTGGAACCCGGACTGCGATGCCGCCTTCTCAGAAATTAAGCAATGCTTGGCAACCCCGCCGGTACTCACGAAGCCGGACCTCGGAGAGACGTTATTCCTCTACCTCTCAACCGGTAACGAGGCCGTGAGTGCCGCCCTAGTAAAGGAATCCGAGACCGGGCAAAAGCCAATATACTTCGTCAGCAAGGCACTACAGAACTCTGAACTACGGTATCAGAAACTCGAAAAAGTGGCCTTCTCCCTCCTTACCGCGACACGCCGACTCCGGCCTTACTTCCAGGGACACCGGATCGTGGTCCGAACCAGCCAGCCGATCAGACAGGTTCTCCACAAACCCGACTTAGCCGGGAGAATGACCAACTGGGCCATAGAACTCTCCGAGTTCGACATCACGTTCGAAGCCCGCCAGGCAATCAAGTCCCAAGCGCTTGCGGACTTCATCCGCGAACTGACACCGGCCACTACAGACGATGGGGTTTGGAAGGTCTATGTTGATGGCTCATCCAACGCAAAGGGAAGCGGCGCGGGAGTCATCGTAGAAAGCCCACAGGGGGTAACCACCGAACATTCTCTGCAGTTGAAGTTCCAGACCTCCAATAACCAGGCCGAGTACGAGGCCCTTTTGGCCGGACTGCTCCAGGCCAAGGATAATGGCGCCTAGCGAGTAAAGGTTTTAACCGACTCGCAGCTCGTCGCGGCCCAGGTAGACGGCACCTATCAGGCAAAAGGCCCACTAATGGCAAAGTACCTGACCAAAGCCAAAGAACTCATGGCCGAATTCGAAGAGGTCACAGTTTCTCATATACCCAGAGAAGAAAACGCTCGAGCTGACATCCTCTCCAAGCTCGCCAGTACGAAGGGGCCGGACAACCATAGGACCGTGATACAACAGAATCTGACCGAGCCGAGTTGTATCATGGCCATCTCGGCCGGGACAGATTGGAGGAAGCCAATTGAAGACTACCTCGAGAGGGGAATTATCCCGATGGACCCAACCGAGCCAAAGAAGCTAATCCGTGAGGCCGCCCTCTACGCCATGGTGGATGACCAACTATACAGGAAGGGACTCCATTGCCCCATGATGCGTTGCCTTGGAGACTCTGAAGCGACATACGTGCTGGCCGAGCTACACGAAGGCGCCAACGGTCACCACATGGGGGGCAAGGCACTCGCCCGGAAAGCATTACGCGCCGGCTATTACTGGCCCACTATGAGTCATGACGCCATGGAAAAAGCCAAGACGTGCGACAGTTGTCAAAAGCATGCAAGGATAATATGGCCGCCACCCTCAGAGTTGAAAGGAATGCCAGCCCCGTGGCCCTTTTACAAATGGGGCATGGACATCCTCGGTCCATTCCGACCGGCGCAAGGGCAATGCAGATGGTTAATAGTCGCGGTAGACTACTTCACCAAGTGGATAGAAGCAGAGCCACTCGCCACAATAACCTCGGCTACAGTGATTAAGTTCTTCCGGCACAACATCGTCTCCCGCTTCGAGATACCAGCCGAGGTCGTCACGGACAATGGCACCCAATTCATGGACCATCGTTTCCAAGCGTTGATGTCCAACCTGGACATCAAGCAGCACTTTTCATCCGTGGAACATCCCCAGACAAATGGCCAGGCCGAAGCCGCCAACAAAGTCGTCCTGGACGGACTCAAGAGGCGGATGTTGCAGGCCGAGACCAGTTGGACCGAGCAGCTCCACAGCGTCCTGTGGGGATATCGCACGAGCGTCCAGTCTTCGATGCAAGAAACCCCGTACAGGCTAACCTATGGATGTGAGGCAATGATCCCGGTTGAAATCGGACAGCCATCCTGGAGAAAGGTCAGAGCCAGACAGGGGGGGCAGGAATCGAACGACGACGCCTTGAAGACTAACTTGGACCTCATCGATGAAATCCGGGTTACGGCGCACTGCCGGGAACTAGCCGCCAAGCAACTACTCGCGGCTAAGTACAACAGAAAGGTCCGGCCCCGGTCTTTCAACCGAGGCAACCTAGTACTCCGACGGGCGGACATAGGCAACAAGAATGCCAGGGACGGGAAGCTGGCGGCAAACTGGGAAGGGCCCTACCGGATTAAGGAAAAGCTCGACGGAGGAGCATATACCCTCGAGACTTTGGCAAGAAAGCCAATCAAAAGGACGTGGAATGCCGACAAACTGAAGATCTACTACAGCTAGATCCTTCCTCGGCAGTGTTTGTTTCCTTAGCAATTTTCCCTTTTCCTGCCTATGTTTTCTTTTCGTTTAAAGTCCAAGTTATGTCATTTCTAATTACGATGCTTTGTAAAGCCCCGTAGGGCTATTTCTTTCCATCAATAAAGGATCCCACTGAGGATATTTACGAATGTGCACAAAGCTTAAGTATGAAGCCGGAGCCATTAAGCTCGGCCAAAAGCCATAAGGCCGAGGCCAAGGAACCGAAAGCCGCGGCTATTAAAGCCCGACACCGGTAGAAGGCCCCAAGGTCGTAGACCCGGCCAGAACCAAAAACATCTAGATGTACGAAAACCGGCCGTCGTACCCCGACAGGCATTGGTTAGAGCTCGGCGAAGGAATCGAATACGGCCCTTCGCGAAATTGACGCGTCAACGCTCGCCCGATTAAGCAAGCGGCCTACCATGCCGACCCTGATCAGGTCAAAATGTCCGACCAAAGGTAACTGAAACCTCGGTTAGATACGTGGCAGCCCCGCCCTTACATCGGATAAATTCCATCCAACTAAAAGAAAGTTGGAGCTCGGCTACTTGAAAGCCGAGCCGAGGCAGTATGGTTAGTTATGCCTGACGAGGCTGAAACAAGACAACCTTGCCCCAACCTCCCAAACATGAAATGTGGTATAGTACCAACGGCCTGCACACATGTGGCCGACAAACGACCTAACTTAGTCAAAAGAGCGGTAAAGTCAACCATTGCCTAAGTCACCTAAGCGGCCCATACAACAGACGAAGGCACAAACCGAGGCAATAGGGCGATGGCAGAAAAATAAGCCCCCATTTGGCCCCAGGTAGCTGAACGAGCCCGGCCGCACAGAGAAAGGACGATAAGAATTTAAATCGTTCATTGTCGAGTCTGAACGAAAGGAACGGCAATAATCAAAATAAAGACGGACTGTGGCACAAGGCAAGAACAATATCGTAATTGTCATAAAAGTTTGTACAAATGGCACCAAGGCCAAAAGAAAGCAACAAATCACAAGGGCTCCTACACCCCAAAATTCACAAACAAGAAAAATAAAAACTAGGGCGGAGAGCTAGGCCCATCAATAGCTTCCTCCTCACCCCCGGCAACGGCAGAGCCCTCCACGGCTTCCTCAACAGGGTCTTCGGCGGCTTGGGGATCGTATGGCAGGAAGGACCCATCATCCTTAACAAAGGCACGATGATCGTACCCTTCCACCTGAAGCTCAACCCCGGGATTGAAGTGCCGGATCTGGAGCAAGGCTTGTTTGAAACAGGCCTCGGCAGTCTGCACCAGGGCGTCTGTAAGTTCCCGAGAGGTCACCTTCTCTGCAGCAAGGGCTGCCTCAAGTGCCTCTTCCTTCCGGGCTGAAGTGGCCAGCCGCTCCTCCAAGGCCTTGGCCGCAGCCAGGCTCGCTGACCTCTCCTTCAGAGCCCGTGTGCACTCCTCGGCAACGGAGTCAGCATGCTCCTGGGACAGCTGCAGCTCCTGATCCGCCTTCAGCGCCGCAGCCTTCGCGACGTCCCGCTCCATCTGCGCAGAAGCCAGCTCCGCCTGAACCCCATCAAGCTCCGCCAGGGCCGCATCCCACTCCGCCCAGCCTCGAGCCAGCTCCTCCCCCGCCGACCTCGCCTTGGCCTCAGCCACCTCCAGTTCCTCCTTCAGGTCGCCAGCAGATGCGGCCTTGGCCTCCGCCGCCGCCAAACCCTTGGCCAACTCCTCGACCTGCGCCCGCAGCCTCTGGACGTCAGCATGGGAACGAGCATAATGCTCCCGGACCAGAATCAAGGCTTGGTTATATCCCACCGCCCGACAGAGCTCCGCTTGGTTCCTGTGCAACTCATCCAGGGCCGGCCAAGTAAGTGCGGCACATCCAGTGAAGTGTCGGGGAGGCAGGAAAGCGGTAGACACCTCAGGAACTACCCCATCGCGCCATAGACGGCCACGAGGGAGAAGCGACTTCGGGAGCGGTGGAGGCGGAAGCGAAGATGAGGAAGGCAGGTCCGGCAGGGAGACAGGAGGCTCATCCATGAAAAACTCAGCCTCAATATCCTCATCGGAAATCGAGGCCTCTCGCCCCTCAGAAGCCTGGGACTCAGGCGCCGGGGTGGGACCAACAGCAGCAACCTCCGGGCCCCCCTG
The DNA here is from genome assembly GCA_034222035.1 of Acacia crassicarpa. NCBI lineage: Eukaryota > Viridiplantae > Streptophyta > Magnoliopsida > Fabales > Fabaceae > Acacia > Acacia crassicarpa. Next base: position 7,136,922 of record JAWXYG010000002.1, read on the forward strand.
ATCCAGAGTCTCCACCACGGGAACGGCCTGTGGTGTCGGGACGGAAGAAGGGCTGTCAGCTGCAGGACCCTTAGCCTTCTTAGAAGCCGGAGCAGTGGGTGCACCAGCAGCAGAAGGAGCCGCCCGTTTCTTCTGACGACTCGAAGACGCGGCGGCCGCTCTCGACAGGCGAGCATATAACGGCAGGTCATCCATGGCCCTAGCTGCAAACAAAGACAAACAGAGTAGGTCAGAATTTACCAGTTCAAAAGACCAATACTGAAGCAAAAAATAGATACGACTGCTAAAAAACCCTACAGGCAGGGGGCAGCGGCTCGGCGGATATGTAGAACCCAGCCGGCTGCAAACCATACTCGGCTACCAGGGCCTCTAGCCGTGGCAACGCAGAAACCGAGTCCGGCACCAGATCTTCGAATGGAACCTGGTAAGAGATGGCCTTAGCCTTGTAGTGACCTTCCCCCCAATACAACGGGAATCGACCGCCCTCTTCTAAGAACCACGGCCGCTCCCCCGCGACGGCCTCAACCTTGAAGAAAGCCCCCTTAAACCGTTTAAAGGAGTCAGAAAAGGGCGTCATCAACTGACGCTCTGGGTTGCCCCGCAGGGAGACCATGCCCCTCAACTTGTCACCCCCCTTGGACGTGCCAGGGGTAAAAGGTCCGAAGAAGTGGAAAAAGAGGTTGGTGGTACAGGGGATGTGAAGCGGAAAGTGGCTGCACAACCGCTCGAAGGCAACCAAGTATCCCCAACCATTCGGATGAAGTTGGGTCGGGGCGAGGCGAAGATGCCGCAACGCCTCCATCTGGAAGGGGGAGAAAGGGAGAGAAACTTGGACCCACGTCACGTAGTCCCGGTAGAAGAAGAAAAAATTCGGCTGATCCTCGGACCGAGCCGCACAAACAGGCTCCTCAGGCCCCGGACGCCTAAGCACACACCCAGATGCCGCCGGGACCTCCAGCCGTGCTATGTCCGCCTCCGACATCAGCGACGTTGTAGCTAGCACGTCGTGTGATACCCAGCCGTATCGACAAATCAAGGCTTCGGGCGGACTGGGTGAGTCCGAACCACCGGTCTCCGAACGCTTTTTCGAAGATCCCGACTTGGGAGCCATAAATAAGCCTATATGAAAATAAACAAAGCCGGTATTAGCAAAGAAGCAGAAATACCTGGCACAGGCATAACAGCAGGTACTAAAGAAGGCCGACTAGGACGAATGGGGACACGAGAGGGAACAGCCGGGGCAGACCAATGCCGACAGGAGCCCAGAATAGATGAGGCCTCGGCATCTCCATCACCCGCCATCAATACGGAAGCCTCCGCCAGGCAGTCCCAGCAGGGGCCGGCATAACCCTCTGGGGCGGACGTCTGGCGTGCAGCAGAAGGACCCTCGTAAAAATTTAGGGGTCGAGCCATCACCACCGGGGCCTCGGTACTGGAAGAGGAACCAACCCAGGTCCCACCAGGCGATTCAAGGGGAAGAACCCGGGCAAGCGGCCGGAAGGGATGACGTGGGATGGGAATAGAAACCCTTCCCGAAGACGGGCGAGCTCCAGCTCGTCCCGGACGCGCGGCACCACCCCGGCGCAAAGGATCCAGGACCCTCGTGGCAGGAGGCTCACCCCCAAGAACCCAGTAGGTCATACGAGGAAGACGCGCACGGAGGAGCATTTCCTCCTCCGGCGTCAACAACCCCTGCGGTCGCGGAATATTTCCATCTCCCGCCATAATTAAAGACCTACGGTATGAGGAACCGGTGTTTGAAGGAGGTTTGGGAGGAACTTTGAGTACAGTGACGCTAACGGAAACCCAGAAAAACCCAGAAGAACAGAAACAGAGACAGCGATTCCCAGTATACACGGAAAAATACGGAAAAATACCGAACAAATGCACAAGGGAATAAGTGCAGTACCTGTATAAGTAAAATGAAAGAGACTGGAACGCTGGAAGACGGTGAAAAGTCTCAAACCAAGAATCCCCACTCACGCTCTAGAGAAAGGAGAGAAATTTCTGGGCAAAAGAGTGAAATAGCGGGAAAAAGTGGAAATGAATAGAAAGAAGGCTATTTAAAAAGCCAACGCAGGGGCACGACGGTCTATTCCCGCACAGACGCGACGGGATTGGTGCAGCACAACGCCAGCGCAATAAATGCGCATTCACCTCGAAAGGCGAAAAGGCGCGGCGGTTGCAGAACACCCCAGTAAAAGCCTGACACCTGTACGCCTGCAATAGTAGCGCGTAAGAGCGAAACCCGAAGCGTCCGGAGAATCCCAAAAGGCAAAGGGGCAGAAGACCCGGGAAGGATAGAAAACCGCTCGGACGAGAACGAACCCGACGTCCTAGGTGGGGCAAGGACAGGTTGAGCCGACCACAGTTCTGAAACGGAATGATGGCCGCAAAGCCGACTCAGTCCGCAGAAATGACCTCGGCCATAATGGGACCGGGGTACTAAGCATCTCGGCCGTCCAGAAGCCTGAACGACCAAGCTGGGGGGCAACTGTTACGGACCGGCCCAATAGGCCCAAGTCCGGACCTCGGCCCAATGGCGCCTATAAGGGAATCCGCGCTATATTAGGAAGGGATCCAAGATCCCCTATTTTTAGGATCTCATCAATAAGGATTCTCCTACGATCATGGTAACAGCCAATCAGCCCTTGACGGCTCAATCATAGATATCCCTCTTTAATAGGGAGATACGCGCACCAAGCTCCTCTATAAATAGAAGGAAACCCTAAACAGGTGCACACGTTCTATCTTATGCTCTTGTTACTTTCTGCCACACGGAGCACACACCCCACTCCCCTGGCTACGTGCCTTCAAGTTTGTTACGAACTACGTGGACTTTGATCCCTTCGAGGGTATGTAGGCTCTAGGCTTGACACCCTAGTCAAGTCCAATCTCTGTGTTCTTCATACAGAACAATGGGTAAAGGATTTCTCCAGTTACTGAAGATAGAGTTATCTCCAGTGACCATAAAACTACGTCGTTTTGAATTAATGAAGGATGTGTTTGAAATTTCAAGTGAATTAATGTAAAGTGCAAAATTACGGAAACATCTTTTATTAATTCACCTAAAATTACAAACATACCCTTCATTAATTCAAAAACACTTAGTTTTATGGTAACTGGAAATAATTCTATCTCCAGTGACAGGAGAAATACTTTTTCCTTAGTTTATTAGTCAAACTATTTAGTTTGAAGAAAAAAATAAAAATAAAAATATTTTAAAATAATTTAATTAATTTCCTTAATCTCTCTTAAAAAAATCAATTTATAATGGGTAAATGATTTCTCCTGTCACTGGAGATAGAGTTATCTCCAGTGAGCCCAAAACTATGTCGTTTTGGATTAATGAAAGGTGTGTTTGTAATTTTAGGTGAATTAATGAAGGGTGTTTCGGTAAAATTCATATGATAAAAGGATAAACAAAATTACAAAAACAACCTTCATTAATTCACCTAAAATTACAAACACACCCTTCATTAATCTAAAACGACGTAGTTTTGGGCTCATTGGAGATAACTTTATCTCTAGTGACATGAGAAATCATTTTCCCATTATAATTATGTTATAATTAGGAGTGGACGGACGACGGAGTACCTTCGAGGGAGTACTTTGACGGAGTACTTTCGATCCAGAACCAGAGTGAAGAAGAAGAACATCTGATCTGGATGCGTTTATGGTGATGGCACTCGACGTTGCAACCTTTGAAAGCATTTGCCCTTCTCGATTCCTCACCTTCACGATTCCCGACCCCACTTATCCTGATTCACTGCTCAGAGTTGCTGTTCTGGACTCACCGGTTCCAACTTCTGACTCACCCCTTGTTGCCGCCATGTTCGTCCCTGAAGCCCGCGAAACTGATTGGATATTCTCTACTGAATGGGGTCATTTCCAGCTTCTCTTTAGTTCTCCTGGTGTATCTCGCCTCATTTTGATGGGAAACCAATTCAATGAGGATGAATCTTCGCCAACCATTTATCATCGTCGGTTAGTATCTTCACCGCGTCGGAAGGAGCTTGAGGTATGCTCAAAGCCTCTTTTTCTTGCCTTGTCTCCGAGATCCTTATTTAAAAACGGCATTCCGGAGGTACCTATTTTGATTTATGAAGATAATTTGGTTTCTAGTGTGGTAATACATAAATGTGCGGGTTGTCTTGTTGGTGAAATGTTGGTTGAAGATGTTGAAATTGAAACCAAGAGTAGGGCTGATGGTTGTTGTAAACGGGAATTTCGGAGGCGTTTGAGGTTCAAGAGGATGCCTAATTTGATTCAGACTGAAATTCTTATCGTTCCTGGTACAGAAGATTTTCATTTGAGTAGTTTAGGGATTGGAGAGGTGGAGTTTATGCCTGATCTCCGGGTTTTGGTTCACCCTTACTTGGCTCCAATGGTGGCAAGCCTATCTTTGATCAGTGATTATATAGAGTCACGAATTCAGCTTGGGTTTAGGCCAAAAGCTTTATGTCTTGGGGTTGGAGGTGGGGCTTTACATTCTTTCTTGAGAAACCGATTGGATTTTGAGGTCATGGGCGTGGATGCTGATAAGGAAGTTTTGAGAGTTGCAAAACGGTATTTTGGATTAGAAGATAGTGAGTTTATGCATGTTGTTATTGGAGACGCCATTAAATTTGTGAAGAAGCTTTCACCTCAGGCAAATTGGCATCCTATGTGTTCTTCTGCCACTTGTGAGCACAAGGGTCATTGTCACTTTCCTGATGGTGAAGATGTCAACCATAAATTCGATGTCATTATGGTTGATCTAGATGCAAGTGATGTAAGGAGTGGTACTAGTGCCCCACCATTGGAATTTGTTGAGAAGCATGTTCTTCTGGCAGCTAAGTCACTTCTCTCTGAACTTGGAATTCTTTCTATAAATGTCATTTCTCCTAGTAGGTCCTTCTATAGCAAACTGGAACGTCATTTTCAGGAAGATTTTGCACAGCTGTATAAGATAGATGTGGGAAATGGTGAAAATTTTGTAGTTATTGCATCAGCATCGCCACGAGTTTCTTCTATTGGAGACCACAATAACTCTTTTTTTATGAGACTGAAATCAGTTATACCAGAAGCATACATGAATTCCATAACAAAGATATCTAATTAATTCCAGTTCGGCTAGGCAAATGCATTTTTGGGATTTCATTTGGACCCTCTTTCTTATTGAGAAGACTGATGATTGATTGAAGACGTGTCTATACTTATGAAATGACACAATTCTGAAATTCTTCTTCATGCTTATTTTCTCCTCTGGTGAGATCCACCTTCAAAGAATTGAGCAAATACTGGAATTAAGGGACATTTCCTTGAAGCAGTAGCTTTGCCTCTCTATAGGATCCAAGTGCTTTGATGAGGTATTCACATGGTTTCAGACTGTGAGCTGATTGGATACCCACTGGATTTAGCATTGAAAAAGCTGTGCTTAGCTGATCATATTTAATTTTTGACATTGAAGAGCTTATCTTTAGTTATAATGGCTGCCAGTTTGATAATGATGATGTTTGAGAGAAATGTGTTCAGACTTTCAATGGGATGATAATTGGTAGTTGTCAAGGTAACATTTACCCACACTTATCTGACTAAAATGCTTGTAGTTGCAATACATTACATATGTTGTAATTTGTGGTTGAAACTTAGAACAAATGTGAGTGGAGTATTTCTTCTCACTGTGCACGTTGGACATCTGGATTTGTTGATTAAGCCACATTTTGGTGCTGACCTAAGCAAAAAACTAGCCATACTACATATTCTCCAGGCTTGGTCTGGATCCTGATATTTGTAAAAGAACGTATACTTTGAATAGCAGCTTACTGGCGAAGTTGATTTATGATCTTTCTTGTGATGGGCTTGATGTCAAATGGCAGATACTTGAGATCTTACTGACGGAAGAGATGTACTAAGAATTGGAAACAAAGACACCAATGTAGCCAACCCCTGCAACAAAGAAGGCAAGAGATTGTACGAAGAGGTATATGAAGTACTGGTTCTTCCCAAAGGCTAGGTCGTAGCATCCACAGACAAAAAGGTAGGCCCCAACACCAAGTTCGAGCAAATGGATTCTGATTTTAATCGTCATGAAAGAAGAAAAGGTTAAATAAAAAAAAAAAAAGCTAGTTATAGAAATTATTTGAGTTGTTTGCAGGATGATTATTATCTTCGTAGCTTCTATCTTTTTTTTTTTTTTTTTAATGGAGGTAGATATTACATGAAACTTATTGAACAGTAGACTTTTACTATGTTGATGGGAGCTAAAGACATATTCATTCGTAATCTTGTAGGAACATTTCCAGTTATAACTAATGATGGGTTAACAAAGTAGATTTCTTCTCCATGTGTGAGGAACTCTTAATTACAGATCACTTTGATGGTTACATTTTCTGTTGAACAGAAGGGAAACTCGCAGGTCGGCTACAATGAAACTATCCAATTTCTACTACGTATAGTAGTTTTGTGCACTAGTCTGCAGAATTTATTTTGTAAATTTTGCTGTATATCAAGCACTACTTGATCAATCATAGTTTAACTGAAATATAAAATGTATATGAATATAGTGCTGAGAATTCTATTTTGCTGATCAACGAAATTATGGAATCACAAGGTATCGTTCACTTCTTTTCTCCATTTTTCCTTTAAACTACATTAGCGGTCTTAATTCTTTGCTAAGGGATACTTAGAAAAGTCTAATAGGTTGAGAAATACTTGTCCAGGCTGTTTCTCTCATAGTAAAGGATTCAAGTGTCATGATATATGGTTATATTATTAGTATATTACAGGTTGATGAGTGTGTTAGACATACTGTTGATTCAGATCAGCTATATATATGTTGGCATCTCTTCTTTCTCTAGAATTTTTCCTACTTTTCTTCGTTTAGATTTCAAAATCCTGCTATCCCAGGAAAGGTGGAAAGAAACATACCTATCAACAATTGTGCCACGTGGCTTCCTTGGTGCTTTGCCTCCTGATTTTGTTTTAAGGGCATCTCCCAATTTCTCAGTGACCACCCATTCATTTGCTCTCCCTGCCTCCAGCAAACCTATGAGTGTTGCCTTAGTCCGATGCATTGACATGACATTTTCAAATAGGACCCAGAATACCAATAGGTGGAGTGATCTGCACCACATAATTTTAGAAAGTTAGGAAGGAACTAATTAGTGAAGGTAAAATTTCTTAGGCTTACTTCTACGGGGATCTGCTATCATGTTCTTTGTAAAAACATAACAAGCGGATATTATTTACGGTTTAGAACTTCATCAATGGCTCTTTGAAAGAAGTTCTTTCATGTGTGATAATCATATTGAAGAATCTTATCTGTAACTGCTGAATAAATTGCACCTTACATTTATAAAATAAGTCTGAGCAGTTGTTGACCAAAAAAGAAATGTTTGAACAGTCACTAAGTTAACTCTAAAGACTAGAGGAAACAAGTCACATATTTTCAACCTTGGAGTTCCTACAGCATTAAGCAGAGTAATGATGGAAGGTATGTATACAGAACCCCACTTTGGAACTTCCACTTCAGGAACAAGAACAGTCGCAGGCAGAACGACACAGTAAAACAAAAATGTCAGCGCATGAGCTATGATCTTCCTGACAAAGAAAAAGCTATAAATCACATAGAACTTCTTCCACATTGTCACTTTCTGCAAGGTATGATAGACAGAGAATTGGAAGAGATGGGTAAGTGTTGAATGTCCTTATTAAGGTCTCACGAGGTAATTGTGAAAAAAATTGAGATTAATACCTCGTTTCTTATGATTTCCATTGCCATTTTCCTGAAGAGATTAGCTGGCCCACAAGACCATCGGTGTTGTTGATAACGGTAGGCTTTGAATGTACTTGGCAATTCATTTTTCACCTGAATTTATTGATGAAAATTACGAGGTCATGCAAGAGATCGGTTGGAAAAATTCTTATTAAAATCACTGTACACCATCTTAATGAATCGAATCATTTAAGATGCTCCTGAGAATATCATCTATTGCATGAAAAGTTCTTGGGTATATGATAGACACATCCAACAAATTATGAAGAAACAAGCATGTTAGAGGTGTTCCCTCTAAAAAGTAGCACTACAAACTTTGTCTTATATTTAGGATCGGAGGAGTACATTATATGTTTCATATTTATTCATAACCGGTTTGCTCTGTTTTTATTTTATTGGTCTATCTAAGAGTTATATAACATGACCTGACTTCAGACTGAATTTCTATCTCTACTCTTGTATGATTTGTCGGGTTTTGGTTCTGACTATGTAGAAATGATAGAAAATTATTCTTTATTTAGTGAGTTTTGGTTTGGTCAATTCAAAATCCTTCTAATAAGCCTATTAATAAAAATAGATAAATAAAGCTAATCACAACCTAGCTCATATTTTATGATACCTGAAGATCACCAAGGTACAAAAATTTCCAGCCCTTGAGACCGGCTCGGACGGCCAAGTCCATGTCTTCCACAGTGGTTCTGTCCTTCCATCCTCCAGCCTCATTCAATGCTGAAAGCCTCCAGACACCAGCTGTGCCTGCTTATGCAAACAATTCATATGAGCCTTTAATTCTTTTGGTCATGCAGAAATGAAACATGGAGTGGAGCAGTCTGTAAAGAAGGTAAGAAGAATGGTTTTTACCATTGAAACCAAAGAAACCGTAGGCAGAGGATCCAACTTCTTGCTCAACTTTGAAATGGTAATCTAATGACATTTCTTGCATTCTTGTCATTAAGCATTCATCAGCATTTACTGCAGTACAATAGGATTCCATGACATACTTCTCCTAAATTCTAGTAATTGTTTTGAGTTTTAGGCCGACTTAAATTTTCTCTACCTTCATTTTGCTTTTGATTCCTACAATGTCAAACAATTGGTTTTGGTTCTCGAGTTTCTTTCTATGTAAAACATTAGTTCCTATATTTTAATAAAAATCTGGACCATTTTGCCCCTTTAGGGATTAAACCTATGGTTTGAAACTATACGGATCAAAACCAAAATAAGGACAAATTATAAGGACCAAACATTGTACTAACCCCATACTATTTATTAGTATCAATAGAAAGATCCCTGCCAAAGAGGCAGGCTTTATGTGCATCTTCTCAAAATCTAATAAAGTAGAAAGCCCTCGACTTATATTGAGTTCAAGTGAATCTAATGTTTTCATCTTTTGGATTAAGACGTGGTGTCCAATATATTTATGTGTTCCCTTTTAGCTCAATAATGAAGTAGAAGACTCAAAAAAATGTCTGTAATGACGCTATTAGAAACTTGATCGATACCGAAAGTCCAGCGAGCTTGTATGAGGGCGAGTTGAGGGTTGTGGATGAGGAAGGGGATGGTATGGAGGAGGAAATGAGGTTGGGGTTGGAAGTCAGCATCAAAGATGGCGACATAATCACAAAGATGGACATAGGTATGCTTCAAGCCTTGCTTAAGAGCTCCTGCTTTGTAGCCTCTTCTGTTCTCTCTGATCTCATACTTTATGTTTATACCTTCGCTCTCCCATCTCTTGCACTCTGTCTTCACCATTTCCTGTCATTAGAAATCAATTTTGTATGGTGAGAGATTAAAAAACAAATACTCTTCTGGTCCTTAATATAAAATATATTTATCTAATTTTATTATATTAAAGAAGTTGATAAAGTTAATTAATATGTGTGGGAATATTATATAATATAATAATATTATATTATATTATTCTCTAGGTTGTAACCTCTCCCCTATTTTCTCCTTAGTCCTCTCCTAGATCTTCTCTATTAGTTATCCTATTTTCTCTCTATTAGTTATCCTTTATTTTCTCCTTAGTTTGTTTAGGTTTATCGGTCTAATTTTTATATAAGTAGGTTGTATCGCGATATAGATAATTCAATAAAATAAGAATACAATTTTTCTCTCATAAATTCCACATGGTATCAGAGCAGGATTAATTCCTGAAGAAAATTAACGGTTTTGTTCTGGTTTTTCGGCACTGGTGAGTTGCTATCTGCCAAGTTCTCTCCTCCGTGCTCCACTGTTGAGCATTAAGAATCGAGGGAAACAAGGTTGGAGAGGCAGCAAGACACACTAATGCCGGGAGACACACATCTCTAGTTGAACCAGAAAATGCAAACAGAAAATTCTTCATCTTCTCGAATCACCTTCACCTTCACTGCTAAGCCGCGAGAAACAAATCTCGACATCTCAGAGCTTGTCAGGCCAAAGAAGCAGCACTTGAAGGCAAGAATAGTTGTGATATTCAGAGACACGGTTGTTGGCGGGAGTGTAGAACCACGGCCAGCCATAGACTCGTTGAGGTAGTCGCTGCCTCACTCCGTCAACCACCTTCGTTGACCCTCGCTCTCCACCACAACCGCGGGACAGAGCTTGACAGATCAGAGCTCAGAAGCGACCAAACAGAGGTAAGAGAGAGAGAACTCGAACAAGGAAGGAAAGCGGAGGTTCAAACTTCCACCATCGTTGACGTTAATTCCATAATTACCGTCTGTTAGCTACCACCAGAGAAGAGACAGAGTCCGAGAACTAGGGCAGAGCAGCGCCTAAAAACCGCTGCATCAGCACCTTCTCCTCCTTGCCCCACCGTCCCTTCATCACCGTTGTTGCAAATCGAAGGAGAAGGAGAAAAGAGAAGGAGAAGATGGATCTGATCCACCGCGTTGGTAGTGAGATCGAGATGTATGAAGAAAAAAAAACAGAAGAGAAGGTCATGAGGGATCTGACCTAAGTTATTATTTAAATAATAATAATAATAATCAAAAAATGCTGCAGTTTGTTGACAGAAGAGTAAATTGCCATTTCAAAAATTCGAGGATCAAAATGTCATTTCTGAGATTCGCAGGACCAATCTGTCATTTATCAAATTGAGGGACCAAACTGTCATTTCAGAAATTTGTGGGCCTCTGAGACTCAAAAAGGAGTACAAGTCCAGACAAAATAAATGGACCTCTGAGACTCAAGAAGTACAAGCCTAAGGATTTTGAAGACTCAAGCAGTTATGGGACCCTCATTGTTGATCTTGTCGCAGCCGCTGCCCGTCGATCTTGTCGTAGCTGCTGCCCGTCCACCAATGTTGTCAAGTTTTTGTTACTCTCTAAATAGGCCGCTGAGACTCAAGAAGTACAAGCCTAAGGGGAGTGTCATTAGTATAAAGTTGTATATGTAAGTTGGACATGTTTAATAACCATGATCCAACTTGAGGGGGAATGTGGGAATATTATATAATATAATAATATTATATTATATTATTCTCTAGGTTGTAACCTCTCCCCTATTCTCTCCTTAGTCCTCTCCTAGATTTTCTCTATTAGTTATCCTATTTTCTCTCTATTAGTTATCCTTTATTTTCTCCTTAGTTTGTTTAGGCTTATCGGTCTACTTTTTATATAAGTAGGTTGTATCGCAATATTGATAATTCAATAAAATAAGAATACAATTTTTCTCTCATAAATTCCACAATATGACATGTATTTTCTAAAATACCTTAATTACCTTCTTTAATTCTTCTATCCACCCTCTTTCTTGATTATTGTTGAGAGAGCATTAAAATAAGAAATGATTGACAAATATAAAAGTTTTGTCTTATATGTAGGACAAAGATAAACTCTTTAGATATATCTTATATTAAGGGTCGGAGTACAAAGGTAAGGCTAATAGAGAGGACCTTGATGAGAGGATCAGTGGAGTCATCCAGAACTTGAATGATAATCCTATCAGACGGCCATGATAGCCGACATGCTGCTCCTATCGACAGCTTGTACACCTGCATTCCAGACATGCTAGGTTGGGTGCATCATTTGACCGAGACTAAAGTTTATGTTTGATCTTTTAAATAGACATTAAGTTTTAGTTTGGTCTTTTAAATCTATATAAAACATATTTTCAATTTTTTAACGTTAATACTGTTAGTTTTATTAACATAGAATGCAGATTCAATGAACTTAAATAGTGAACATTTGCAAGTAAATGTCGCTGACAAGGTATGCCTAAAAATTAATCCTTCATTATAATATTTTTATATTTTGAAAGATGAGTTTTTGATGTTCAAAGTTTAGATCATATGGCATCTTCATTATGCTTTAGATCAGACTGAAAAGACACCTTTTGATAGTAAATTATCTTAAACAAGAAGGAGCACATACCTCGATCTCATTGTACATTGGAATTTGAACGAGGACCATGGGATAAGTGGAATTGCCAAGCTCAATATCAATATCAACATCATCTTCATGCTGAAGAGGCTCCCAATTGTAACACTTCTTAGGTTTGCAGAGTCCAGAGAACTTAACGAGCAGTATCACTATTCCCATATACACTCTCTCCACAAACAACATCACTGACATGGCAAGGCACACTCTTACCATCATCTTCAACCCTGGAACCATCACTGCAACCCTAGTTTGCTCCCACACCGTCCCCATTAATGCTGATGCAGCTGAATAATCCATTGTTTGAGGCATTAATAATATAGAGTAGTAGAGAGAGACCAATAATATATAAACACACGGATTCTAGCTGGTCTTTTGATTTGCTTTTGAAATGAATTTTCGTGATTGATGCTTTGGAGTTCCGTCAAGCCCACAAATAGCATGAGGTTGATGAGCAGCACTGAGAGTCAGATTGAAGCAATATTTGACGATGCTACTTCAAATTAGTTCTCCGTGCTTATGTGTGTGGTTTGAGATGGTATGAACAACAATGTGTAGTGAAGAGTTGTGTATATATGCAACTTAGAAGGATGAGTCTGACTGAAACCAGTAGCTAGTAATGAATGTCACATTCCAGCAGCTCTTCACCTGAATCGAGCAGATTAATAATTATAATCAACTTTTAAGAAACTCGATATATGAATGAACTCGCCTACCAATTTGTGTGTGCTTTGGGGTTAGAAAAGTACTGCACACTGCCTCCCTACTGGTGGTGGGTCTATTATGTGATTCAATCATCATCATCATCACCACCAACGAGTACTATGAAGCATATCCACTTTTTAAGCTCGCAACAAGATCCATGGAGACCACCGCACTTTGTTTTGGGGTCCAAATCAGTGGGATAAAAGGAAAGCCAACAGTAACATCAAGCATTTGGTTCAACAGGTATAAGGTTGTATCAGCTTAACCTGAGACCTTGAGTTTGAGCTCTGGGAAGCAAGAGTGTTAAATACTTGGTCATAGAGCTTTGTCGTCCTTGTGCTTTTACCCAGCTCGATCCAGATTATCCTGGATCCAATAAATCCTTCAAGTTAAAAAGAGATAGGTCCAGGATACCGGATTCTTCATGCAAAAAGAAAGAAGAAGAAAGAAAAGAAAACCAAACAGTGTTGAAGGGCGAATAAAAGAAAGAAACCTGAAACCATATCATATAAGTTAAAATCTTATCATGTTTGTATGAAGTTGAGAAATCAAGCTTATTATTTAGGGAAAGTTACGTGCAGTCCCAAGGTAGAGAAGGTAGAGAGTTTATTACAATAAAGTTTCTTGAAATTATGAAATTATATAGAAGTCCTTAAGGACTTCTGTATAATTATTTGTGAACGTAAAATTACTATTTTGAATTTTTTTTTCCCATTTCTAACGTTCAGAGGCTATTTACAACAATAAATGCTATATTTACAATAGAAAAGGCATATATTAATAACAACCATTAAAAACCAGAATTTTTTTCATTTCTCACGTCTAGAGGATATTTACAAAAACAAATATTATATTTACAATAGAAAAATCATATATTTATAACAACCTTTGAAAACCTGAAGTTTTTTTTTTTTCATTTCTCACGTCCAGAGGTTATTTATAACAACAAATGCTATATTTACAACAGAAAAAGCATATATTTACAATAACATTTGAAAACCTAGATTTTTTTTTTATTTCTCACGTTCAGAAGCTATTTACAACAACAAATGCTATATTTACAACAGAAAAAGCATATATTAACAATAACCATTGAAAATCAGATTATATATATATATATATTTCTCACGTCCAGAGGCTATTTACAACAACAAATGCTATATTTATAACGAAAAAAGTATATATTTAGAACAACATTTGAAAACCATAATTTTTTTCATTTTTGATGTCTAGAAGCTATTTACAACAACAAAAGCTATATTTACAACAGAAAAGCATATATGTACAACAACCTTTGAAAACTAGAATTTTTTTCATTTCTGACGTCCAGAGGCTATTTACAACAATAAATGCTATATTTACAACAGAAAAAACATATATTAACTATAACCTTTGAAAACTTGGATTTTTTTTTTTCATTTCTGATATCCAGAGGTTATTTACAACAATAAATGCTATATTTACAACAGGAAAAACATATATTAATAACAACATTTGAAAACTTGGATTTTTTTCATTTCTATTTACAACAACAAATGTCATATTTACAATAAAAAAATCATATATCCACAACATCTTCTGAGAATTTTGACACTATATAACAATTCACCCCATTCTTGAGTTGAAACACAGAAACTGCAATCTTCACCAACAAACATGGCTATATTTCCCAAGCTTTTCACTGGAACCCATTTGCCCTCATCCTCATTCAGCTTATGAACGTCAAAATAAATGGGCAGTACATCCTCGTCGGAATCAGAATTCTCGCCCGCAAGAAACCCACGCTCAGGATCCGGGTCCTTGTGTAGGATCCGGGTCCTTGTGTAGGAGGAATAATCACCAAGATAACTCACCAAGCACTTATTAAATTTACTGAAGGTGTCAATTTGATTTTTTTTTGATATATATATATATATATATATATATATATATTCGTTAGATAGCCGATAGAGAGAGTATAACAATGGCAATGTCTTATTTTATCTTCTCGCCACTTGACTTGAGTAAGTCGGATTAAGTCTTTCTGAGGGTTGAATCATTTCTGAAAGAGAGAAGAAAAAGGGAGAGAGGGGAGAAAGAAGAAGGAGAACGAGAGAGAGTGGAATTGGAAGACATGAAAGGGAAGGTCAGATTGGTAATTGTACATTTAAATTTAATTACAATCAGATCACCTGGGACTTCTATGTAATTTCATGATTTTAAAGGACTTTTATCGTGATAAATTCTTTTCCTTGAGACCTACGCATAATTTTCCCTATTATTTATTATTTATTGTTGATGAACATCTTCCATTATATTCTTTTATGTTATATGTAGGTATCCAAAAATTATTTTAGACAACAAAAAAGTTAATAATTAAACTATAGTGATGGATAGAAAATAATAAAATCAAGCATTCTACGCATATGTCAAAAAGAAACTTAAAATTTTTTTAGACAAAGGACAAATTGATAACATTTGAAGTGAATGTGCTCAAGTAAATATTTGAGGAGTTGTTGAAGGGATTGTTATTAAAAACTAGTGTAAAAACATAAAAACGTACATTTTTATGGTTTTATTAGGGTCATATGTGCTGAAATGCAAGTAAAAATTGTCATGAACATAAATTGGTAAAAACACCTCTCAAACACGTAAAAACGGTAACAACTTACTTTAACCAAAAAAAAAAAAGGATGAAAGTTTTTTTTTTTGCCTGAAAAAAGGATAAAAAGTTGAAGACGCTATTTCATTTCGATATTAAAAGTTTAAAGATGAGGTAACAAAACTACAGTTATCATGGGAAAGACATTTTATGACAATATAATTACTTTTTTGGTACCAATTATAATTGGTGTCCAATACCACCAAAAAAAAAAAACAGTAATTATCTCGATAATATCCATCGCACGGAAAAAAAACCTAGAGAATGACTCTCTCTAACGCAATTTCCTTCCTTCTCTTTTAGACTCGAGAAGGGGAAGAATGTCTCCTTCTCTCACTAGTCCTTTCACATTCCTTATTTAATTTTGAGTAGTGATTTATAATTTTTTCCATGCATATATATATATATATATATATATATATATATATAATTAATTAATTTTGAGCTTTGATCTTAAATAGTAGAAAGAAGAAACTTTATGTCTTGTGTCATTTCTACTATTTTTGTTTTTACCACTCCCCTTCCGTATTTACGTAGAAAGTTAATTTTGACACCATTGGTTAAGGGAATGGAGAGATGAAATTGATTGCTCACTGATTAACTAAAGAATTTTGTTTTAAAAAAATATAAGCAAAAAAGGAAATGTTGGCCTTGCTAATTCATGATGATTGGTTAGTACACTAAATTAATCTTGATTACAACGAATCAGATAATCCCATTGCATAATTTTGGCTAGTAATCTAGATTCTATGTAACATAACGATCCATGATTTAGATAATCTCCCCAACTCTGTTTTGAAGTTCTCATTTGACTGCTTTTCTAGCTTACAGTTCACAAAAATTAAAACATCTTAAAAATTAACATTTTGGGAACAAGATTGGAAGCTTAAATAATTTTAGAGGAGCTTCACACGTTGTTTAAATCATGCACAGCATCTTTTTTTTTTTAAAAAAAAAGTTTATATTCTCCATCGTTTTGATGTCTTTTCAATAGGCAAAGTTTGGTAATCATTACTAATTAATGAGGTTATGCAAATCAATTAATTAAAGCAAGGGGACAATTCTTTTCTCTCCTTAAGATAATCTACCAAGAAAAGTTTGATTGTGGTTTGAAACTAAACATCATTTTGGAAATTGAACATTTATTTAAATTATTGCTTTTGAAAAGTTATTTTATTAACGTGAAGTTGGATAAATTTAAGGGAGAATTCCTGTAATGTCACAAAGACTTAATTATTAAAAAGTCTAAATGACAATTGAAGAGTATGTAATGCCAACTTTCGGTAAAAAATGACAACACCTCACTTGTCATTGAGACTTAGGGTATGTTTGGTTTGGGGGAGGGGAGGGGAGAGAAAATGGAGAGAGAGAAAAGGGATTTGTAGTGGGGCCCACAAAAAGTTTTCTCTCCTTTTAACATTTTCCCTCCATTTTTCTTCCCCTCCCCTCCCCTTCCCCCCAACCAAACACACCCCTACGTCTTTTCCTTAACACCTTCTAGGAATTACCCTAACTCTAAATTAACAAAAATAATGGATGCACCATGAAATCCAATTGTTTTTATTATTTTCTTTTTTTTTTTCAAAAAAGAGACAAAGTAATGGGCATGGCATCGAATTGTACAAAAAGCTAGGCTTTCACAAACAGCATACTACAAAGTAAGCATTCAACAAATTTAAGAACATGTGATTGACATGTCATTAGAACACAGATCCTCAAACCAAAGATGGCTAAACTTTGAACATGTCGTTATGTGTAGTATTAATTACAAGGGAAATATTCAGATTGGTTGAGACCATTGACTGTTCCAAGAGGGCATCATATGATTAATGGGAAACACATTGGTTTTGCACTGAAACATTTTGGTGTAATCATATCACATACAAACCTACAAGGAACAAACATGGGATCTGTTAAGTCAATTACCATATTTTCAAACCCCCCACACACACAAAGGCAGCAAATTGTCATTGAAGACATAATAATGGGCTGCATATGTCATTATGATTAATGGGATATCAAAAGAGGTGGTAGTATAAACGCATAAAATGTCTCGTTTTGTTTATTCACTTTTTGTGAAACATTGGGCTCACAGTAACAATTTAGATGAAAAGACAAATGTATAAAAAATATCAAATGCAAAGTGCGATCCAGTTCTATAATTAACAGATTATGCTACCGCAGTCAACTTGAAAAACGAGAGTTACCCGTAAATTTGTCCTGGTGCTGAAACCTGCGCAGTAAAAATTGATGACGAGTTATGTATAACTTGCCAAAAAAATGAATTGTCCTTCAGTTGTCTGAACACATGAAATACAAAATCTTACAACAACAACATGCACAACCCATGATTTTGCAAGTAATTTCTGTTCTTAATTTCCTATATCACCAATGGGCATGCATAGTATGAAATCAGCATTACAGCGTGCTTCTGGATTATGACCATCCACAGTTTGAAGCTTCCTGGCTGTAGTTCCAGCTGGAAAATGAATTGGTCTTGTGTAATTGTGTTGGCAATCATTAATCTTGAAGAGCAGGAAAGAATTGACCGATGATAATCAAAGAAGATTCAGGTTCACTCTTCCATCATGTGTGGGGTAGCATGCAAGCTTCTCAATGCTTCAGGCACTTCCTGCCCACACTGCTCTAGAATTTTAATTAGTGGTCCAACATGTTTTGTGTCTCCTTTAGTTAATAAACTGAGCAATACACCATTGATACTGTGGCGTGCCATCTTCGATAAAATATGCGTGTAACGTTCAATAGAGGGTACAAAACTGGGCAGAATTACTATATCATACTTCCGTATATCTGCAGTGGAGATATGCTCCAAATCAATCAAGGCTACTGCTCGTTTCGTGCTGCTATCTGAATCCACACTGTATAACAACATAGAATAAGCTAAATAATAAAAATTTGAAGTGACATAGAAAGAGAAAAGAAAATCGAAAGATTGAGTTATGGCTAGCTTTAAAAGAATAACTGATAACATGATGAAAATGAGATTGTTCCAACAGTCATGCACTTGAACGATGACTTAGATACAACTATCTCGGGGACCTCAACATCCTCGTGAATGTGATTCTTTTATCTTTTACTGCCAAAGGATCGCTCTGCTTTGACAATCACATAATTTAGCAATCTGTGGTGGAACCAACCTCAGCAAAGCAACCCACTACTGTTAATAAATAAGCACAACCTTGTTAGCTTTTTTAAAAGGGTCTTTTCTAGAATGACATAACAATGACCGATTTTTAGGTTTATAATATTGTGTTTCATCTTCTGACCATTTTAAGAGTTTGCTCATCAGAAAGTTCTTAAGCCCATCCCACAAACTTCTCAACGTTTCAATCTTTGAAACCATGACTTGCAGAGCCAGAATTTTCATCTCAAGCTATTATGTCTTATTATCAGTTTTTAAGCTCTGAAAATTATTGACGACTACAGTACAGCTGGCCATTGATAAATTTCCACTATCTTTATCTATAGGATTCACATTCACAGATCCGGGGGAAGTTCAATAAACTACAGTGTTGGTAGGTTAGATTTTCTTTTCTGCAATAACTATCAATTTGCAATTAGAATATATAAAGAAGCGTCTCCTAATTTACCTATCATTATATATTTGAGAATCAGATCCAACCATAACGGAATAGCCTCTGGATTTGAGTGCAGCCACCAACTTTTGAGATTTCACAACTTTTCTTCCAATATACAACACATCTAGTTTACATGTCTGGCCACTCCAACACTGATCCAAGGCTTGGATGCTCTGCACAAGTGAGACATTCACAAAGTGTTATACAATTCACGGGGGGGAAAAAAAAAAGAACAATCACGTGCATGCATTTTCCAGAGTTGTAGATTGGAAGAAAAATGTTATGGTTTTTAGAACAAGAATGGAGATTAGAGATAAAAAAGACACAGAAAAGGGATTAGAAGAGAAGACACAAGAAAAGAGATTAGAAGAGAAGATAGAGAAGAGAGCTCCAAGGCTCTCTTAATTCTATTATTGTGATATGTAAGGTGTAGAGAATATATTAGTTAGTTAGTTATGAAGTTAATTGTGTTAGTTGGTTAGTTAGTTAGGAGGGTTAATTAGTTAGTTAGTTGTTAGTAACCATTTTAGATTAATGGGTTTTGAGGGGTTGCCTATATAAGGCATATAGCTCTTCATTGTATGCTATGCTTTTATGTTGAATGATGAATATGTGAATGAATGAAGATGCACAATGATGTGATTATGTGTATTCTCCCTCTCCTCCTCTCTTCTCTTCTCAAATCCTTTAATCTTCTACAACTATTGCAACAGTGGTATCAGATCGAGTCATCCTCGGCTCCCCCCACTGTGAATCTGTGTAGTTCTTGAATCAGTCCAGAGTCATTCTTCTCTTCACTCACGGCTCAGTTCTGATATTCAAGATATTTTGACCCAAATGCAAGGCGAACCAGGCGGAGTCATGACCCTAATGGTTCAGTTGGCATCTGTGTTAGCCAGAAACTCCAAAAAGAAGCATCAAGAAATATATTCTTGAGATTAATTCTGGTCCCTTCTTCTACTCTCGGTCCAGTTTTATTTCAAGACTAAACCAGAAAAAGAAAAAAAAGAAGACAGCCAAGACTCGAAGACAACAAAGACACGGGCCAGTTTTGTTCAAAGGCTTAACGCAGAAAAGACAAAAAAAACAATCAAGATAATCAAAGAACAGGACTTGCAGCGTCAAACTCAATGAAATCAGACAACAAACACCTTCCACGTATCAGGCTGAGCTGTCGACATCTAAAGAAGTCCACATTCTTGATCGAATCGACTTACAGCATATTAATACAAATCTTGAAGAAGTCGACGCCACAACGGTCGGCAAGTCACGTCGATTTTGAGTATCAACAGTAACGTCACGTCCGACTCTTCACAGTGACTTCGGCGTATTACAATCAGTAGCATGAACCATTCGGGCTCTAAATTTTTCTGTTCTGTGATCATTCAATTTCGACATTGCATCTATTCTGTCATCGAGTTCACGTCAGGTTCGTCAGGATCGGAACTCTACATTGCATCGACTGATCCAAAGTTTCTTTAAGGTTCCGCTTGTATCGCATATGTCACTGAGATTCTGGATTCTTCATATTCGATGGCATCGTTGACTGGTTCTGGGTTATGTTCGTCACTCTATTTCATCGTGATTCTGAGTTCTTGGCGATCCGAACGCAAATGGGTACCGGTCTTGATATTGCAGCAAAAATATTGGGCTGGTTTCTGAATTTGTTAAAAAAAAAAAAGAAAAAAAAGTTTGGAAAAAAAAGGAAATTCTCTTAGTGTTGGTATGGGTCAAGACCAAGAAAAAAAAAACCATTCCTCTTTTTGTTGGTATGGGACAAATGTTGGAGGAAACCAAGAAAATCAATGATGTGTTCTTTGAGAAACGGCTAACCAAAGAGGCTACCTACGAAGGGTTCTGACCGGAGGGGCTGACCGGCAAGAGGTTGATTAAAGCGCCGTGTAAAGTATCGTGGAGTGAAGTCGTCAGAAAGTGGGCTTTCAAAGGAGATGTTTTTGATTAATTCAATTTTGTATTTTTGAGTTTTGTAATTTTTGTTCTTTAGATTTGTGTTTTTGTTGTTTACATCCTTGAGGGCAAGGATGTTTTGGGGAGGGAGTATTGATATGTAAGGTGTAGAGAATATATTAGTTAGTTAGTTAGTTAGGAGGGTTAATTAGTTAATTAGTTGTTAGTAACCATTTCGGATTAATGGATTTTGAGGGGTTGCCTATATAAGACTATGGCTCTTCATTGTATGCTATGCTTTTATGTTGAATGATGAATATGTGAATGAATGAAGATGCACAGTGATGTGATTCTATGTATTCTCCCTCTCCTCCTCTCTTCTCTTCTCAAATCCTCTAATCTTCTACAACTATTGCAACAACATATTGCAATGCCATAACAAGTCTGATCTTATTGTTACAAATGGAGAGTAGGCTATTTATAACACTATAGCCTCCCTCAAATCCTAACTAATGGGTTAATGACTAGTTACCCTACTACTTATCTAGTTTATACTTAGGTCCCTAGGCCTATCTTACAATTAGGTCCTTAAATGCATATTATTATCTTTACATATCAAAAAAGTAGCACAAGATGCCTGTGCATCTTACGGATGGTAACGAATTTGCAAAACATGGGGAGGTTACTTTTAGATAGAAAGTTAAAGTCTCAACAAAGGCAACAAAATGAAGCCCAGACCATGTCAAAACAATTGAGTCTCATAGATAGAAGAATAATTTAGCCATATAGTGTTCGGGACACATGTCATATTCTAGTTTAGATACTCAAGGGAAGTTAGGAGTAGTTATTAATGCTTATCTGTTGTGATTAGGGAAGTTAATTCTTCTTATCTGTTGTAGGGTAGTTATGATAAGTAGTTATTTAGGAATACCTCTATATATATTTGTATTATGTTTTAAAGAGATTATGAAGAATCTTATATGGAAATTACTGTGTCTTGGCTATAGTACAGATTCTGTCTCTAGAGTGTTTGGCTAGACTTTTAGAACCTAGCTCTAGATTTCCCTTTTTCTACTTCTCTCTTACTTTCTTGAAGTTCTATAAATAAGGTATTCTTTAAGTTTTATCATATAGGGGTTTAAAAGATATAAAATTTAGATTCATGGAGACCAAAACAGATTTGGAATTTGATAACAAGAATTTAAGTTATTTGGAAAAAAATCAAAAGTGCTCCTAGGATGGAATCGCTTCTTGTAAAACTAATTATATGGCCACGAAAAGTCACTAAAACAAGCTCTGTTAAATCCATGACGACACGTTGCTATATAAAGCCCATGCATAGCCCCAGTACAAGTACGCCAACATCATTTATTGTTTGGTAAATATCCACTAGAGCCCAAAACACACCAAGACCAAGATCCACTTTGAATTCATTCATAACTCGAGATTGCAAAGGTAACCTGAAACCTAAAGGAAAATCTAAAATCAAAACATATATGGTAAGTTTCCCTTCGATTGAAAACGAATCTATTGATAAAAAGAAGAACAAGGAATCCTCCACAAGTGTGACTCACAGATCAAACATATCTTTGCTCTGCAAAACTTTCCCACCACTTTGCGAGCATGTGCAAGGTAACGCTAAGCAAAGCACTAGCTGAAATCAAAAGGGATAACACTTCTCCAATGAAGACGTAGAGGACAAAACGAAGAAACATCTAACAAAAACTTCTCACATTCTATCAGCCAACTACAGTAAGGGACTAGCGGGTGTACTTTTCCTACCAACAAAGATGGATTACGAAAGAAAACAACATATCAACAGAGTGGAGGACTGGTAGCCGTTGCAACTTTTCTTTGAAGTAAAAAGTGCTCAAGGCACTAGTCATTGCTACTAAACCTAAATCTTTTTTAACTTTTTGCCATCGCTGCTAAACCTATATCTAGTATTAACAGACTACTTAACAACTAAAGTTCATGAAATTATACAAGAGGAAAACAATTGCTTGCTAAATTAAATACAAACAAAATCCAAAAACAGAATATGTCGTGCTAGTCCCGATAGTCATAATTGAATTAATTAAATAAAAATGAAAGAAAACAAGCTTAGTATACCAAAACACATACCTCTTGAAGCCTTTCATCTTCAGATGCACACACTTTTACAGACTGGACAATGCAAGAACTTTGACTTGTAACTGAATCATTAAGAGATAGTCTACAGATTGATCCCGCCAAAAGATATTGAACAGTCGGGATAGATGAATAATGGGTACAATCGTTGAAAACCACGAGTCGGGGAGCGCCAGAAATAGAATCCTTGATTGATTTTATAGCATCAATGTGGCCAGAACTAACGAAAGAGTTCAGCTGATCAAAAACCTATACAATATCAGAACAATAATTAATAAAATGATACACAATTTCTTTTTCTTTTTTTTTTTTGGAAGGATAGTTTGATAAAAATAGTAGTACTTGTAACTCATCTTTTGCTGCACAGGAGCAATGAGATTTTTAAATGTAAGGGAAGATCATGTAATTTAAACATCTATCTTGGGAGTAGAGCGCAAGTTATCCTCTTTTAAAAGATAGTAATAGTATTAGTATGATAAATAAGCATACAGAACAAATGAGAACAAGAAGGAAAACTTCCATTTACAGTAAAATCAACAGAATCATTACCAGCATGGAGACACTAGATATATCAATAGCCTTCAAAGAAACAAGTTCCAAAAGCCTTTCAGGAGTGGAGACAAGGAACTCAGGCTCACAGGATTTCAGACTGTAAAACAGCCGGAAAAAAATGGTGAGAAGCTGAATAAGATGCCAAGGATTAGTTTATGCATGTACAAGTTTTGAACTATCATAAATAGATAAAGGAGCCTTTTACAATTTATGCTTCCAATTTTCCTACATAATTCAATTAGAAAATCACATTTTATTAACAGCTGTCCTATACCTTTATTTTGTTGTCTTTTGATTTTAGTTTCTATTTTGCATCCCCCAGGATTTAATCATTGCTCTGTTTTCGTTTTGAATTTCAATTTGCTGATTTCAAGGGACCCAAGGGCAGGACCATTGCCATCTTGTCTCTGATCTCTATATTCTCTGAACTCTTTTTCAAGCTAAGCAAACTATCAGAGAAATTATTGATTCTGACTGTCAGCACTTTCCAGATCGAAAGGCTACTTTGCACCAAAAGCATTCAAGAATAAAGGGTTTCACTCAAAGATGAAGTTGTTCATTTGGATACAGTGCTGAAGGTCATTAATATAAATGACTTATAGAAGATTTGCAACTACAAAGCACTGTCTCCTACTATTTGCATTGAGAGTTAGAGCTGTAAATTCCTCATTGTTCACATGCCAGATAATTATGGTCAAGACTCTTTTGGTCTTTCAAGGAAATGCGGTATGCATTGCCAAACAGCAATAAAAGATATTGAATATGCTCCTAAAATGTGCTGCCTTTTGATAACAAGCATCACTATGTTACAGAATTACGTTAAAAAGCAAAAAACAAGAGAGTCACCCATTACCCTTGAATCTGGTGGTCTAAGGAGGCGCCTGGATGTATACTCACTGTATGAATGCCAAGAGGCTTCAAAGCCTTGCAGACTGAGCGGATCTGGTCATCAATTTTTTTAATTCTTAAGTATAGAAGTTACAAAAGTACCAACAAGTAACGGGTAAGAATAATCCACAGTAACAAGCAAAGTCAGTACTTCCCTTCTATTAAACATTATGTCTCAGTGAAAGAACAGCAAAAGGTATCATGAATGTTGCATTAAGAGTTCAGATTAAGCACATATATCTCTTCCTTTATTATAGTATCTAATTATTCATGAAAAGAATAAAGCACAATTCCAACAACCAACCCAATACACAACAAGTAAACCATTAAACAGGGAAACTTAGAAGCATGAGCAATAAAGACAAGAAAGAAATTGACCCTAAATAAAAGAAGAAGAAGAAGAAATAAGTTCTGCTTCTAGTAAGAAATAATATATAAATATAACAATGAAAGATTATCTACAAACCTTAACAGATTTTTCTTGGGAAGGCACGAGATATAGAAGAAAGGGACTGCCAAGGCATAAACCTTCTTTCTCCTTTCTTGCAATAGTATCCGCAGCACTAGAAACCATCCAGGCAATTTGTTCAGTGGTAGCAGAATTTCCGCTGGTCTCCATTATATCTTTCCCAGTAGAATAACACTTCCAAAATTCCAATCCCCATGAGTCAAAAAGCAAAGAGTCTCCCTCTTGATCAGTGCAAGCATCATCATGCTGCAGTGCATTCCCAATTGAACTTAAACACCACATTAGAAACTTCGAAGGGGACTCAAGGTTTTCACATTCTTTTCCCTGGGGACCCCAAAGGCATCCCTTCTTAATCACCTCCATATTCGCTCTTTCTAGATTAGTACATTCCTGGTCTAGATAACGTGTGTTTGTGACAGATTTTTTACGTTCATGCTTCCCATCTGTAATCTCATTTTCCCCTAATTTAGATTTTGAAGTATGGCCTCCAAGCATGTCTTCTGTTCCAGCAGCACTTTTCCCATCATTAGAGCTCTCATCTTTCTGGGAATGCGTTTTCCTTTTAGAACGCTTCTTTTCAAATTCTGGTTTCCCATGTCGATCATTGAATGGATCATCTGGAGTGGGCAGGCTAAAGCACATCCCCTACAAAACCATGAAGAAGTGACTTACATAAGTTTACAAGAGAACTTATCATATAACCAGAACCAACGAAAATAACTCATAACATGGAACATAATACATTCCTCACATTCTTCAAAATTAAAGATTGTGCAGTGCCAGAGAATTCATGCTAGAGCTGCTTCACCAGACATGACAATATCCAGAAGTATGGGAAGAAAAGAAGAAAAGCTTTATGCTCCATTTTCTGTTTTTTTTTTACTTGTAGTCTTGTTATAATGAAATCCCAAGAACCATGACATACTAGTCCAATTGTAATTATCGAAAATTATTAATTTCAAACATATATTTTTTTCCATCAAACTTAAACGTAAAAGATTTCAACCACTATACCATAATGTCACCAAATCCATCAAAGTTTGTTTTGTTTTCTCATTTTCTGTTTTCACTTTCATAGAATCTATATATATATATATATATATATATTTTTTTTTTTTTTCCTTTGGTGGATATGTTTAGTATTATAAATAGGTTGGAAATGAGAAACATTAGAGAGAAATTTTCAGCACTTCCACAGAATGAAAGGTGCCCTTTTGTAATTTAAGCAGAAAGTAAACACTCCTATTGCTCTTGATTGATACAGACTTCACCACTTGTTGATGATCAAACTATAAAAGAAAAAACTTGCATGTAGTTTTTACATCCTTATTGTCAAATTATCTGGTCAAAATATAATCCATTCGTAATTCTTCATGAATAACATGTTGAGTGTAAGGTTTTTGCATATAGTTTCATTGTATCCCAAATAAATAATATTTATGTCATTCTATGATCTATCATTAGAGAACCATACTTTGGTTAGAAAACAAGATAGTAAGGGTACAAGGACTGCATAATCCAATACACATCAAGCCTTGCCCCACTGAATGAGATAACTGCATAATCCAGTCCGAACAAAAAAAATAAATTGCAATTTATAGTCATTTAAATCATTATGATTAGAAACAAGACAAATACCATCAATCCCAATAGAAACAGATTAAGGGTCGACAACACAGAATACAAACTGAAAATGGATCTGTAAGTTTAGCCCTACTTTATAGTAAATTTCGTAGTTCACACTGCAATTCAGAAGGACTACTAAGAAGAAAATCAAAACGATGGAGATCACCATAATCATTATTGTTTGAAAAGAGAATAAAGTTGCGTAGCATTGAGTATGCATAAACTTCAACTCACTACATTTCAACAAAGAATAAAATCTTAAATTCTCAAATGTTTCATTCACAAAGAATTCCATACAGAGTGTAACTAACAGCCAATGGTTCCATGAAACATCAACCGGCACATAAAAACTACCATTTCCTCAAACTTACTGCCAGCAGTTAACAATACGCACCACTGTTGTTACGTAGGGAGTAGAGTACCTGGCACATGCGCCGTTTTCCTGAAAGGCGACGCTTCTTTGCGGCGATGATGGCGGCGACCCTGGCAGAAACGGAGGAGGAGTCACTCTTCTTCCGGAGCTTCTTGCGAATCTCTTTGTTCTTCTTCCTTCTGACAGCGTCCTCTCCCTTGGCCATTGCTACAATACAATGAAAGCTCACAGTTGGAATCGGAGCAGCAAGTGGAGGCTATGCCTTTGCATAAACGGCGCCACTGCGGAAAGAGCCTATGTTGGCGGCGCGTTTCTGGGGAAGGACGAAGCATTTCTAGTTTTTCTTTTTTTCTTTTACAAAAATAAAAGGGAGAGAGAGAGAAATTTTTCTTTTTTTTGCTCTGAAGAGAGAGAAAATTTTCTGATGTCCTATTTTTTTTCTCATAACACATAAATTAAGTTACAACACTATGTTTTTGTAAATATTCTTAAATTATATATTAGTTTATTAGTCAAACTAATAAATTTGAAGAAAAAAATAAAAATAAAAATAATTTAAAGTAATTTAATTAGTTTCCTTAATCTTTTTTAAAAAGTCAACTAACTTCTATAATTAGGACTGGAGGGAGTAATTCGAAATTGGCAATCTAGCCAATTTTTTAATTTTAATTAAAATGAGATGGTAATAGAAATTCAAATTCGTGACGTGAATTATATAAAATCAAACCTCGGAATAAACGTTTTATTTTTTTGCTAGCAAATAAATTATTATTATTATTTTTTTTATATGGCCATGTGATTGAATCCTAATTGATGGCCCGCTTGATGTCAGTTAAGTTCTAAGTTGCAGAAGTATCCCAAAAAAAAAAAAAAACACCACCAATATTTTTTTAAAAATAGATTTCACTTGCTTTGCCAAAACATTCAATGCTATATTTCACCCTCGCGTTGGGCCCACGGTCATGGAGGAATAACCCTTAATACTATTTTTTCTATTCCTACGCCTCGAACTAAAGATGTGTTAAGGTAGGGTAAGTCTTTTTGCACTTGCTCCCAATAGTTGTTGGTCCACCAACTTTTTTTTTTTTTTTTTAAATATAAGAGATGGCTAAACACCTACATATTACAAGAAAGGAAATTACAAAAGAAGAGGAATTTACCAATTTTGTCACAATGGGGAATGGGTAAAATGGTAAAGTTACTACCAGAAGCAGAAAAATGAAATTGGGCCAAGGCTAAGCCCAACTTGGTGAGCCCAGAACGTGGTAACTCAGACCAAGGGGAGGAGTCTCGGGTTTTGAGAAGTTTGGACCAAGAAGAATTATTAAATAGATTTATTTTAATAACGTGGTAACTCAGACCAAGGGGATGGAGTTATTAATAGCCATGGAAATAATGGGCTATATATAGTTAATAATAGAATAAAGCTTGTGGTGGTTTACTTCATTACATGCATGCAGACAATTAATAACACGTGAATTTAATGCAAAATAATACAACAAGACATAATTAAGGTAATCTGCTAAAGTTTCCTCATCAATCCCAATCCCACCTCTACATATATATGAACCTGCATGTAAAATAGGATGAAGATTTAATACAAACACAGAAAGAAATATATATAGTACTTTACCCCCTTCCTTGCTCGTTACTTTTTATAACTAAACTAAATTGTGCTGTTTAAAAAGTTAATTAAAATAAATATGGAAGAAAAAAAGAATTTTGCTTTTCAAAAATGCCCTCATTTATATGGAAAAAAAGAGAATAAGTGCTGCCGAAAGAATGGGTGGTAGAGAGTGAAAGTTATCTTGAAAAATAGAGAATTAAATGAGTAATTTTTTTAATTAAGTGGAGTTAAAATGAGAATTTTACAAAAATAAAAAAAATTGAGCAATCCACTGAGCCTAGCTATCTTAAAAAAAAAAAAAAAAACAAGATCATACATAAATATAAGGGTTTAAACTTCTTATATTGCATGAGAATAAGAAGATTTCTACACACACATGAAATGGTGGGACTCACATATATATAATGCTAATTATATATATATGTGGGTTCCATCATTTCATGTGTGTGTAATATAAGAATACACTTCTCCTACAACATAAGAAGTGTTTTTCCTATATATATATATATATATATATATATATATAAGTATTTCTCCAGTTACTGAAGATAAAGTTATCTCCAGTGGCCCTAAAACTACGTCGTTTTAGATTAATGAAAAGTGTGTTTCTAATTTTAGGTGAATTAATGAAAGGTGTTTCGGTAAAATTCATATGATAAAAAATAAACAAAATTACGAAAACATTCTTCATTAATCTAAAACGACGTAGTTTTGCAGTCATTAGAAATAACTTTATCTCCGGTTATTGGAGAAATCCTTTACCTTATATATATATATATATATATATATATATATATATATATATATATATATATATATATATATATATATATATATATATATATATATATAACCGAAACTGTAAAAAGAAAAAAGAAAGAGTTTGAATTACCAGTTTCAGTGATTGCGTTGCTATTTTGGGGGAGGCTTAGTTCTGCCATAACCAATACTGGTTCCAACAGCATTCGTTTTATCATCCATCCTTCTAATAAAACCACCAACTAGCCAACGACCAAACACTAATTTATTTTGGGATTTGCGATACAAAAGATGTTCTTCTTCTTGTGTGATCTTCAATTTATAACAAAATCATTCTATTTATTATAGACAACCCAGAGGCATGGGCTAGCTTTTCAATTTCTTCAATGGAAAATGCAGTAATATTTCATGGAAATTTTCTGAAATTTTCTTTGGAATTTTTCTACCATATTTGTAAATTATATTAAGGTTGCTTGTCGTATAAGTTTTCCTCCCATGTGCGCTGTGTCATTGTTTTTATGGAAAATTCAAAGCTATTTCATGTTTTCAACTCTCAAGAAGCCATTCCCATTTGTGGGCACCTGCACGCGGTTTCATATTTTTGTTTGTTTTTAGAAAAATAATTTCAGTTGTTATGCTTTTATTGGATACAGTTAAGATCATTGTTGTCAAACTCGCGAATTGACTCTCCGAGTTTATCGTTTTTACACTTCTAGTTTACAAAAACGAGTCGAGTCAGTGGTAAACTCGTGCTAGTTGTAAATTCGGTTAAATTCACGAGTTTACCGTTTTTACATTTCTAACTTATAAAATTGTGTTAACTTACTCTTAAACTCGTGTTAATTTTTGTGATTTGATCATGTTCAACAGCTTTATATAAAAATTTTCTAGAAATTTTTTAATTAAATATGATAAATAATGAATGCTAATGGATTTAATTTTAATTATTTGGATTTAAAATATATTTAAATCAAATTGTTGCTATTTTTATATTTTAATTATATATTAGTAATACCTATTTAATAATAAAAGTAAATTTTTACCAGTTTACGATTTGAGTTTATAATACGGGTTACGTCACTGTCACGAGTTTGTTTAAACTCGTGAGTTTGACAACCTTGATTAAGATGACATGACACTCTTAAGTATGGAAGTATTTAATATTTATTTGGCTTATGAAATTATGATAATAGGTTTTCTAAGTTGGAATACCCATCTGGTCAATTTTATGCGTTTTGATCGAATTATGAGGAATACTTTTAAAACGCTAATGCAATGAACTATTTTATGCGTTTTACCCGTCAGATAAGGGCTCATAATCGAATTATGCGTTTTTTTAAAAAAATAATAATAAAATTTGTTTAAAATAATAAATACGCAGGAAGTGAATTATTTGTTTGTAAGGATGCCCTTATATATAAATAAGGGGCCATGTAAGAAAGATAGATAGAAGGGTTAAGGTGCGATTTGGCCAACAAACTATTGGCTTAGGAGCGTCCAGCACAATTAACTATTACTTGAACCATAAATACCAATAAACTATTTAAAAGTTTAAATCAACACAATTCCGTTAAAACAAAGTTAACGCCGTCTTCCTCATCACAGTGAAATGGATTCTGAAATCTCCCGACCATTTGACCATTGGACTTGGGTGGTTTATTCACATCTGGGCATTTGTTCCACAGCTCCATCCACTCCCCATCTTCGCCAAGATCGACGCTCGACGGCACTAATCTTCCACCCGAGGTCGAGATCGATCATCAGCCACGATCCGCTAGCCTAGGTCGAGCACGACAGTCAAGATCGAAGATGGGGACCAACGACAAACCCTAGCTTATCACCCAAAATCCAGCCATGGCGTCTACCTCGGCTACAACCTTGCTGGCTTCGGATTCGCGCCGGATAGCCCCTACTGGCGAAAATTGAAGAAACTCGTCATGCTCGAGCTCCTCTCAGTTCGGAGAGTGGGATCACTGAGGTATGTGTACGAATCTGAAATTGACGTTTTCATCGGCGATCTGTACTCGTACATCGGAGAAAACAAAAAAGCGCAGGGTTGTGAAACTGATAAAGGATTTTATGCATATTTCTGGGGAATTTGTTCCTTCGGTTTTGATTTCGTTTCTGGGATGGTTTCCATGGGAAGGGAAAGTTCTGAGATCAATGAAGAAGATTTCGAGTGATTTGGATTCTTTGGCATCGAGTTGGGTTGAAGAGCATCGTGTGAAGAAGAAGGAAGAGTCGAGGGATTTCAATTCCGGAGGTCAATTCTCAGAAATTTTCCAATAAAACCATTTGTTATTGTAGAGGAACTCACTCAAAGATAATTCCTGGAAATTTTCTTTTGGGCACAAATCTGCTTTTATTTTTGCAAAATAACATGCATATTTGAGTATTTGACAATTTTTTACAGGTCCAAGTTCAGATCATCCCCTTCTTCCAACTACGATCTGTCATCTGCACTTTGATTCATGGCAAAGGTCCTCTAGATGTATGTCTTTAACGGGGTTAACTTTGTTTTAACGGAATTGTGCTGATTTAAACTTTTAAATAGTTTATTGGTATTCATGGTCTAGTTAATAGTTAATTGTGCTGGACGGTCCTGAGTTAATAGTTTGTTGGCCAAATCACACCTTAACCCTAGATAGAATAATAATAAGAGATTTTTTTTTTGGGGGGGGGGAGTAGTACGGAAAATGAGAAAAGATAATAAAATTAATTAGGGAAAAATGATAAAAACACATTAAATGTTTAAATAATCCCAAGTTTAATATTACAAAAAAGTATCAAGACAATTTTTTTTTTTTTTTTTATACATGTGAGGGGAAAGGGAAGGGGAAAGAGGAGGGGGGACGGGATCGGAATCGAACCCGCATACATGAGGAAGGCCAGCTCTAGGAGCTGGCATGGAAACCATTGCACTACTAAGTGCAACCCCAAGACAATTTAAATTTTAGACTCTCATAAAATAATAAAAAATAAAGGATAGAGTATATATATTAAGGAGTAGATTAATTGGGTTGGCCCAAAAAAAAAAAAAACGAGCAGATTAATTAGTGATTGAAATTTCATAAATCTTTTGCCAACCTTCATACTATTGTTTATATTATGCATTAGTTTTGGGCCTTCTTGACCCACGAATATGCGAGATTATTATATTGCATTATGCATTAGTTTTGGGCCTTCTTGACCTACGAATATGCGAGATTATTATATTGCAGTATTAAAATTTGAAGGCCTTTTTGTAAAAAAAAAAAAGGAAAAAAAATGAAGGCCTATCCAAACAAGCAAGGTTCTGAAACTCGGACCAGTCACTAAACCGGTCGGGGTACTGGGTTAAGGTTAGTGAGTCAGATCGGAGTCAGCCCAGAGTCAACCCAGGCCTAGATCGGTGAGGTATAAAAAATTGGAAAATAATTAATTTCTCATCACACCAACCTAAATTTGACATACTATATATCATTTCACTACTTTGGATCAGTGACAAAATAATTATATACTCCAATACTTGTGACATATTCAGATATTATTAACAATTTTCTTTACAGCCTACATTTGACACCTACTAAGCAGAGCCAACCGAAAACAGAGAAATCACAAAATGCGGTCGAGGAGCAGAGAGCACTAAGAAGTTTGAGGAAGTTGAGTTTGACAGTGGGAAGAGTCGGAAATCACACATACGTTGTTTCAAATCTGATAAGAATCAGATTGCATTCTTTAAAAAAAAAATTGAGGGAGAAATAATTTTTATTTTTATTTTTATTTTAAAAAACGGTCTGACCCAATGACCCGTCCAGGTTACCCCGCGTTCATCGGGTCAGTCCAGTTTTACCCTAAACCGGACTGGTTTTGCCTCCGGTTGGCCGGTTTCCGATCTGAACCGGCCGGTTTCACAAACCATGCAAACAAGAGAAGATTTATATTTCAACTGACTATTGTTAATAGCTGATAAGAGTTGGTGCAGATGGTAAGAAATGTGTTTAAGTCACAAAAGGACGAGAGCTCGATTCTCTCTGCCTTTGTGAAGGCTCCTTCGGTATGCAATCTCGTATGTACCCCTATAAGTGCTCAAAGAGCCCTAGGGCCGTGCCCTGGCCTTGGTGAGGGACCGGTGCCGAACTCACCTAAACTTTTCTTTATAAAAAAAAAAAATCCCCAATACCAATGGAGGTTAACACAAGTGGTAAGCGGCTTGTGTCGTTTAAGTAAGGTCTCGAGTTCGAGCTTTATGAATGCAGAGAAGCCTCGTTGGAAAACTTTTCCACCATAGTCAAGTGTGCAATACGGTTTGAATCCGGATTAGTCAGGACGAAACTCTAGATATTTGATAGACAAAAAATAATAATAATAATAATAACTATCCCTAATAAATATAAAGGGTAAACTATATGTTTACTCATTTATGGTTATATCAATTATCAAGATTCAGCTTAATCTCTTCAGTTTATAAACTATATTTTTAACTCTTCAATCTTAACACATCTAATCAAAAATGTCGATTCATCAAATTGAAGTGATGATTGTATAATTAAATGTTGATAAAGCATATGCAAAGACAAAGTTGTTTTAGTTTTAAAAAAAAAAATTTACAGAAGGACTTAAAATATAAAAATATAGTAATAAAAAGATTAAAATGCAAACATGCTTTATCATTTTTAGAAACCACAAAGACCATGGAGACAAACTTGTGGGTATTGGTGCGAATGTCTCTACAACTCCCCCCTCGTTGGTTTTTTTTTTTTTTTAAAGATCTATTTATATTATTACTGGAAACTGGTACAATACATGAAAACAAACTGAAAATGGAATACAAATAAAGCAAAATCAAGTACAATAAAATAAGTCAAATACAAAAACAGGCAATCACCGTATATTAAAGATTTAAGAGTAAAAGTAGAAGTATGAACAAAATTGGCTTCCTCGATATTTTCTTCTCTAATTTTATTGCTCAAAAGCCCTAGCTAATTGATATATAACCCTTTTCCTTCTTCCCAGATGATTCATAATATGAGGTGGATGCTCAATCATCATTTTAATTAGAGGGGCATTATAGTATTTTAATAACATTCAGAAATCCATAATCAAGTCTCTTGCCTTAATTAAAGATTAGTTAAAAGCGGAGGGCTGAACCTAATTAAATTTAGATATTTCAATTGGATTTTAGTAAGATCCTCAAAATCGGATATATGAAGCTTAAATTTAAATTTTAAAAATTATTAAAATTTATGCCCAAAAAAGTGTGAGTTAGCCTGCAATCCCCCCCAACCATATAAGTCTACAAGGTTTTATACTGGGTTGGAAATTTTTTTGTTTGTTTTTGATTAACTAGAGAGAATAGACAGTCTAGCTACTCAAAGGAGTGCTAGTGTGATTCGACATCGAAGAAAAATCCTGCTGCAGTAGACTTAAAACATCCTTGGCGGATCAGAGAAGACGAGAAAATCTAAAGGCATCAACCTAGCCTTCCTTGCTAGGGAATCAACAACGATGTTACTCTCTCTGACATACTGTGTCAGTTACACAGACCAACTCCATAACAAGCATGCCCGTGAGTGAGCCACAATCTCATGGGCACTCAAACATTTACAGTTAAAGATTATATCATTCCGCTCAAGCCACAAATTTCGGCATATAATCACGAACCATTGTCTCCATTGAAACTGCTCCGATACACCAGTAGGTCATATATTCCACTTAATCCACTCATGGATGTCAGAATATTGGAAGAAGTGGGAAGCCTATTTATCAAGTTGTCCCATAACGTATATATGCGAGCATGATCGCAATCTCGTAATGCATTCAACACTATCTCAGTATGTTTTCCACAAATTTCACACATACCATTTCGGTGTAGCCCTGGACGAAAGCGATTGAAATTTGTAAGCATGCCGCTCCTTAGCACAAATCCATAAGAAGGGACGACACCATTAATTGCGGCACATGCATTCAGCATCCACAGGTGGCGCCAGGGGCTAGCTGGGGTTCTGGGTTTTTTCATCTCTTACTACCCTATATGGAGATTTGATGGAAAAAGAGCCATCATTCGACCATCGCCATATCGGAGTATCGCATATTGCGAATTGCTTCAGTAACGCTGCACAGTAACAAATGCGCAAACTTTGACCACTCCCTGAGGCTTCACAGTTCACGGGGAATATCTCTGATAGCGTTGATAGGCACAAAATAAAGAGTCAGACCCCACAGGTGCATGTATCAAATAATAAAGAGTGAGTAAGATAATTTTTCTATGAGGACGGGCTATCCACAATATTGTTGATTTTGAATAGAATATAGGAGTAAAAACTAACTAAAAGATCATGAACGAAAGACAAGTGGGAAATAGCCATACCTCTTCTACGAAGACGAAAAGGCTTCTTTCCACTTCTCCTTGAATCAAATGTCACATTTTTCCAATACTAGAACAAACAGATAGGGAGATAAAGCATCGCCTTCACCATGTATAAGTGATGCTAGCTTATTTTAAAGAGCATAAAAAATTTTAATGATAAAAAAATTTGCTACAGACATTATGAATGAAAAGTTCGTGACTAACAATCGTAGAAATAAGCAATGATTGTCTGATTATTTTTATAAATTATTATTCATACTATTATCTAAATTCACAATTATTTTCACATTCTACAAAAGTAATTTTATTCAAATATAGTAGACTATATATATTGATATATTGATAAAAGTATAGTAATATGAAAAAAAGTAAATAAGAAACAGATTTTAATATCAAACTTTAAAGTGTTTTAATGTCATTGATATAAAAAAGGTTGACCACGAATTCAGGTAAAAATACATATCTTTAATTATATTTTATTATAATTAACAACTCACACATGTTGAGTGGATTACAATCAAACACATAAAAACCTACAAGTTGAGGTGGTAAGTGATATCATTCTTGTAAAGAGAAAAATATAAATTTGAACCCTAAAAAATTGTACTTATTAAGAGAGGTAAAGAGTAAAAAACTCTTTACACTTTAAACTTTAAAAGGGGAAACCCTTAATTTAAAAAAAAAACAACAAATAAAAGTCTAAGTGACAAATTTATTCTAGTCACTCAAGAGGTTTTCTTTTTCCTCCCTGGTACTCAAGAGCTATTGGGATTCTGACTGTCAAATGCATGTTTATGTGCTATATCTCTTATGCAAATCAATAAAATGGTGTGAGTTTAATATATTTTATGTGTGGAAGTAATATATATTTGATAGTCAAATAGTTTAATTAGTAGAATTATTCGAACACTTCAATAATTCTTGTACCTTATTATGTGAATGCCTGTGGCGTGTAAAAAAGCATTATTGGAGAAATTGGACTATTTAGAAATCTAAAATATGTGTTTAATGATGAAGCAAATAGATTCATAATCATCTGGGTAATAGCCTAACATTATTGGGATCTCACATCAATGGTAACATCATACCCCACCTTTTTTCTTGTGATCCAAGGATATCTTCAAAATGTTCACGTCCTAGTATTATTATGAAGAATTGTCAAAATTGCTCCACACTAAGAATCGACAATTTCTTTTAATATAAAAATTCGACTTGGGATAATGATTGATAGGCATTTTTCGTTATGCCTGTGATAGATGCAGGAACCAGTTTCCCTGCCTATCCAAAAGATAGGTAGGGAGAGCTTGTCTTATCTGGACCGTCCAGATGAGATCTAGATGGTCCAGATTTAATATTTTTTTATTTGGTGATTTTTAAATTTAAAAATTATTTTTTGAAAAAATATTAGTTGAGAGATTATCTTTATTTTAGATTCTCTACCTATTAAAATAATTTTTTTAAAATAAAAAGAAAAAAAAAATAAATCTGAACCGT
Source organism: Acacia crassicarpa (assembly GCA_034222035.1). Taxonomy (NCBI): domain Eukaryota; kingdom Viridiplantae; phylum Streptophyta; class Magnoliopsida; order Fabales; family Fabaceae; genus Acacia; species Acacia crassicarpa. Next base: position 7,174,165 of record JAWXYG010000002.1, read on the forward strand.
CCAGATGAGACAAGCTCTCCCTGCCTATCGCAGGGAAACTGGTTCCGATAGATGCACCTATTCTCAAATTTTTAATTGTTGACCAGCTCTATTCTTATCTTGTCATACTCTTACATGAGAAAGGGAAAGATCTTCCCTGGAGGAGCAGGCAGCGCTTGTCCTTTGGGGAAGAGATGTGGAGGGTCCAAAATCTCTTTTTTTTTTTTCTTTTTTTTTTCTAATAATTTGTTTCAATACCAATATTCTAAAGTATTTTTTTAGTACCATCATAATGAAATAATTTTTTAAAATCTTAAAATAATTTTTCAAGATTATAAAGTATTTTTCAGTCAGTCAGTGTCCTAAAATATCTTTTTAGTCTCAATCAGTACTCTAAAATATTTTAGTAAGATCCTCAAATTAGAGTATATAGAGCTTAAATTTAAATTTTACAAATTATTAAAATTCATGCTGAAAAAAGTGAGTTAGCCTGCAATCCCCAACTATAAGTCTATAAGGTCAATGCTGGTTGCTGGGTTGGAAAAGTATTTTTGTTTGTTTGTTTTTCATAAAGTAAAGAGAATAGACAGTCTAGCACTCTAGCTAACCTTCCTTGCTAGGGAATCAACAACAATATTACTCTCTCTCTGAGACATACTGTCAGTTCCACAGACCAACTCCTTCCAGTGTCATATTTCCAGCGAGTGAGCATCACACAGTTTGATCAATCCCGGCCACCTAAGTTATCAAAAAACTTAACAATAGCATTATGCGATTTATTCAGTTGACTGACAGTATGATCAATCCCCACCTAAGTTATCATCATTGCACCTATACTTTTCCTGCATAAAACTAACCCACAGAGCATCACACAGTTTGATCAATCCCCACCTAAGTTATCATCGCTGCACCTATACTTTTCCTGCATAAACCTAACCCACAGAGCATCACACTGTTTGATCAATCCCCACCTAAGTTTCATCATATAGGCAGAGTTTTGATCCTTGGAATGGCGCAACCCAAGTCCATCCTCTAGCTTACCTCGACATACAGTCTTCCACTCAACAATATGTATCTTCCTCCGGTTAGAAGTGATGCCCCAGAGAAAATTTCTAGATTTTTTTTTTATCAATCTCTTTACAGGCTTGGCAGGGGAACATTTTGCATGGCATAATTAGGCATAGCCCCTAGCACCGACGCCACCAATGTGTGTCTTGCAGCAAAAGAAAGTGAGTTTAATTATCTTCCACCCCAGTACGTAGTCGTGCATCCATTTTGTACAAGGGGCCCGATAATCGAATTATGCGTTTAGGTTTTAAGGATCCTTCTCTAGGTCGACCGTTTGTGAGAACCCCAAAAAGTCTGCCACCTCTTTACACCGATTATGGTTGACAATGACATTACTCGAGAAAATAAAATCCTGTTTTTTTAGTTGCATTAACCTTTTATGCCGACACGTCGCAAAAATCATCCAAGATAGCTCTGATTATCCCAGCTTGTTCCATGTGTCTGCCTCCGCAAACAGAAAAAGATCATTAACGAAAAACAAGTGGGAAATAGCCATACCTCTTTTATGAAGACGAAAAGGCCGCCATTCCCTTCTTTCCACTTCTCCTTGTATCAAATGTCCACGTTTTTCCAATACTAGAACAAACAGATATTTAGGGAGATCGATAGAGGATCGCCTTGACCATGTATAAGTGATGCTAGCTTATTTTAAAGGTCATTGAAAATTTTAATGATAAAAAAATTTGCTACGGACATAAATCAAAAGTTCGTGACTAACAATCGTAGAAATAAGCAATGATTATCTTATTATTTTTAAAAATTATTATTCATACTATTATCTAAATTCACAACAATTTTCACATTCTACGCAAGTATTTTTATTCAAACATAAGTAGACTATATATATTGATAATAAGTACAGTAATGTGAAAAGAAGTAAATCAGAAAAAGATTTTAATATCAAATTTTAAAGTATTTTAATGTCATTGATATTTAAAAAAAATTGATCACAAATTCAGGTAAAAAAACATATCTTTAATTATATTTTTTATAATTAACAACTCACATATGTTGAGTGGATTACAATCAAACACATAAAAACAAACAAACTGTAATTGTAATTGAAATAGTAAGTGACATCATTCTATTATTAAGGGAAAAATACAAGTTCGAACATAAAAAATATACTTGTTAAGAGAGGTAAAGAGTAAAAAACTCTTTTGACTTTAAACTTCAAAAGGGGAAACCCTCAATAAAAAAAACAAAAACAAATAGAAGTCTAAGTGATAAATTTATTCTAATCACTCAAGAGGTTAATTTATTTTAATAACATTCAGAAATCCATAATCAAGTCTCTTGCCTTAATTAAAGATTTGTTAAAAGCGGAGGGCTGAACCTAATTAAATTTAGGTATTTCAATTGGATTTTAGTAAGATCCTCAAAATCGGATATATGAAGCTTAAATTTAAATTTTACAAATTATTAAAATTTATGCCCAAAAAAGTGTGAGTTAGCCTGCAATCCCCCCAACCATAAGTACCTACAAGGTTTTTTATTAACTCAAGAGAATAGACAGTCTAGCTACTCATCAAAGGAGTGCTAGCTAGTGTTATTCGACATCGAAGAAAAATCCTGCTGCAGTAGACTTAAAACATCCTCGGCGGATCAGAGAAGACGAGAAAATCTAAATGCATCAACCTAGCCTTCCTTGCTAGCTAGGGAATCAACAACGATGTTACTCTCTCTGTGACATACTGTGTCAGTTACACAGACCAACTTCATAGCAAGCATGCCCGTGAGTGAGCCACAATCTCATGGGCACTCAAACATTTACAGTTAAAGATTATATCATTACGCTCAAGCCACAAATTTCGGCATATAATCACGAACCATTGTCTCCATTGAAACTGCTCCGATACACCAGTAGGTCATATATTCCACTTAATCCACTCATGGATGTCAGAATATTGGAAGAAGTGGGAAGCCTATTTATCAAGTTGTCCCATAACGTATATATGCGAGCATGATCGCAATCTCGTAATGCATTCAACACTATCTCAGTATGTTTTCCACAAATTTCACACATACCATTTCGGTGTAGCCCTGGACGAAAGCGATTGAAATTTGTAAGCATGCCGCTCCTTAGCACAAATCCATAAGAAGGGACGACACCATTAATTGCGGCACATGCATTCAGCATCCACAGGTGGCGCCAGGGGCTAGCTGGGGTTCTGGGTTTTTTCATCTCTTACTACCCTATATGGAGATTTGATGGAAAAAGAGCCATCATTCGACCATCGCCATATCGGAGTATCGCATATTGCGAATTGCTTCAGTAACGCTGCACAGTAACAAATGCGCAAACTTTGACCACTCCCTGAGGCTTCACAGTTCACGGGGAATATCTCTGATAGCGTTGATAGGCACAAAATAAAGAGTCAGACCCCACAGGTGCATGTATCAAATAATAAAGAGTGAGTAAGATAATTTTTCTATGAGGACGGGCTATCCACAATATTGTTGATTTTGAATAGAATATAGGAGTAAAAACTAACTAAAAGATCATGAACGAAAGACAAGTGGGAAATAGCCATACCTCTTCTACGAAGACGAAAAGGCTTCTTTCCACTTCTCCTTGAATCAAATGTCACATTTTTCCAATACTAGAACAAACAGATAGGGAGATAAAGCATCGCCTTCACCATGTATAAGTGATGCTAGCTTATTTTAAAGAGCATAAAAAATTTTAATGATAAAAAAATTTGCTACAGACATTATGAATGAAAAGTTCGTGACTAACAATCGTAGAAATAAGCAATGATTGTCTGATTATTTTTATAAATTATTATTCATACTATTATCTAAATTCACAATTATTTTCACATTCTACAAAAGTAATTTTATTCAAATATAGTAGACTATATATATTGATATATTGATAAAAGTATAGTAATATGAAAAAAAGTAAATAAGAAACAGATTTTAATATCAAACTTTAAAGTGTTTTAATGTCATTGATATAAAAAAGGTTGACCACGAATTCGGGTAAAAATACATATCTTTAATTATATTTTATTATAATTAACAACTCACACATGTTGAGTGGATTACAATCAAACACATAAAAACCTACAAGTTGAGGTGGTAAGTGATATCATTCTTGTAAAGAGAAAAATATAAATTTGAACCCTAAAAAATTGTACTTATTAAGAGAGGTAAAGAGTAAAAAACTCTTTACACTTTAAACTTTAAAAGGGGAAACCCTTAATTTAAAAAAAAAACAACAAATAAAAGTCTAAGTGACAAATTTATTCTAGTCACTCAAGAGGTTTTCTTTTTCCTCCCTGGTACACAAGAGCTATTGGGATTCTGACTGTCAAATGCATGTTTATGTGCTATATCTCTTATGCAAATCAATAAAATGGTGTGAGTTTAATATATTTTATGTGTGGAAGTAATATATATTTGATAGTCAAATAGTTTAATTAGTAGAATTATTCGAACACTTCAATAATTCTTGTACCTTATTATGTGAATGCCTGTGGCGTGTAAAAAAGCATTATTGGAGAAATTGGACTATTTAGAAATCTAAAATATGTGTTTAATGATGAAGCAAATAGATTCATAATCATCTGGGTAATAGCCTAACATTATTGGGATCTCACATCAATGGTAACATCATACCCCACCTTTTTTCTTGTGATCCAAGGATATCTTCAAAATGTTCACGTCCTAGTATTATTATGAAGAATTGTCAAAATTGCTCCACACTAAGAATCGACAATTTCTTTTAATATAAAAATTCGACTTGGGATAATGATTGATGGGCATTTTTCGTTATGCCTGTGATTTTTTTTTTTTGCTCAAACGTTATGCCTGTGATAGATGTACCTATTCTCAAATTTTGAATTGTTGACCAGCTCTATTCATATCTTACCTTATTCTTACATGAGAAAGGGAACGATTTTCCCTGGAGGAGCAGGCAGCGCTTGTCCTCTAGGGAAGAGGCTTGTCCTCTAGGGAAGAGATGTGGACGGTCCAAAATTTCTTTTTTTCTAATTTTTTTTATATCAGTATTTTAAAGTGTTTTTTTTAGTACGACCAACATCCTCAAATAATTCTTTAGAATCCTAAAATAATTTTACAAGATTATAAAGTACTTTTCAGTATCAGTTAGTGCCTTAAAATATCCTTTTAGTCTCAATCAATACTCCAAAATATTTTAGTAAGATCCTCAAATTAGAGTATAAAGAGCTTAAATTTAAATTTTCCAAATTATTAAAATTTATGCTGAAAAAAGTGAGTTAGCCTGCAATCCCCAACTATAAGTCTATAAGGTCAATGCTGGGTGCTGGGTTGGAAAAGTATTTTTGTTTGTTTGTTTTTGATAAACTAAAGAGAGAATAGAGTAATAGACAGTCTAGCTAACCTTCCTTGCTAGGGAATCAACAACAATGTCACTCTCTCTCTGTTACATACTGTCAGTTCCACAGACCAACTCCTTCCAACGTCATATTTCCAGCGAGTGAGCACCACACAGTTTGATCAATCCCCACCTAAGTAATAAAAAAACTTAACAATAGCATTATGCGATTTATTCAGTTGACTGACAGTATGATCAATCCCCACCTAAGTTATCATCGCTGCACCTATACTTCTCCTGCATAAACTTAACCCACAGAGCATCACAGAGTTTGATCAATCCCCACCTAAGTTTCACCATATAGGCAGAGTTTTGATCCTTGGAATGGCGCAACCCAAGTCCACCCTCTAGCTTACCTTGACATACAGTCTTCCACTCAACAATATGTATCTTCCTCCGGTTAGAAGTGATGCCCCAGAGAAAATTTCTCCATTTTTTTTTATCAATCTCTTTACAGGTTGCACTTGGCAGGGGAACATTTTGCATGGCATAATTAGTCATAGCCCCTATCAACACCAACGCCACCAATGTGTGTCTTGCAGCAAAAGAAAGTGAGTTTAATTGTCGTCCACGGTCCACCCCAGTACGTAGTCGTGCACCCATTTTGTACAAGGGCATGATAATCGAATTATGCGTTTAGGGTTTAAGGATACTTCCCCAGGTCGACTGTTTGTGAGAACCCCAAAATTAAAGTCTGCCACCTCTTTACACAGATTATATATGGTTGACATTACTCGAGAAAATAAAGTCCTGTTTTTAGTTGCATTAACCTTTTATCCCGACACGTCGGAAAAATCATCCAAGATAGCTCTGATTATCCCAGCTTATTCCATTTCTGCCTCCGCAAACAGAAAAAAAGATCATCAATGAAAAACAAGTGGGAAATAGCCATACCTCTTTTATGAAGACGAAAAGGCCGCCATTCCCTTCTTTCCACTTCTCCTTGTATCAAATGTCCACGTTTTTCCAATACTAGAACAAACAGATATATAGGGAGATCGATAAAGGATCGCCTTGACCATGTATAAGTGATGCTAGCTTATTTTAAAGGTCATTGAAAATTTTAATGATAAAAAAATTTGCGACGGACATTATAAATCAAAAGTTCGTGACTAACAATCGTAGAAATAAGTAATGATTATCTGATTATTTTTAAAAATTATTATTCATACTATTATCTAAATTCACAACAATTTTCACATTCTACACAAGTATTTTTATTCAAATATATAAGTAGACTATATATATTGATAAGAAGTACAGTAATGTGAAAAGAAGTAAATCAGAAACAGATTTTAATATCAAATTTTAAAGTATTTTAATGTCATTGATAAAAAAAAAAGAGTTGAAGACCATTTTTGCTCCGGGAGTATACCCGAAGACTAATTTTGCCCTGGAAGTTTCTCTTTGATCAATGTTGCCCCGAAAGTTTTTTTTTATAGCAATGTTGCCCCTCCGTCAACGGTCAACTAACGGTCAACGGTCAACTAACCGTTAACCGTTAGGGTTGTTAACGGAGGGGCAAAATTGCTCCTAAAGAAAAACTTCCAGGGCAAAATTGCTAAAAAAAAAAAAACTTCCGGGGAAAAATTGCTCATGGGGATAAAAAAAAAGTTAAAACTGTTATTTATGATATCATATATTTTTAATTCTTATTTATATAATATTTAGTGGTGGAAACAGACCAGCTAGCTCAGGCTTACCTTTAATTCGACGTGTTTAAAGCATGCCTATTTTTAGTTTGTTTGGAGTAGACTTGTTTTGTAGTGAAGCCTGTGGCCTGTTAGCCTAATTATAAAATTTTAAAAAATATAGGCCGCCTTAACAAGGCACATGCTAGGCTCAGGCTGAAAAAATGGCTTTTAACAGGCTACAGGCTAGGCTCATACCACTTTGTTATTGAACAGGCTTGGTCTGTTAAGGGTGAAGTTTGGGCTGATCTAACCTATTTCCACCCCTATATAAATAAAAATTAAAAATATATGATATCATAAATAACATTTTTAACATTTTTTTTGGGTTAAATAGCAATTTTGCCCCAAAAGTTTTTTTTGGAGCAATTTTGGCCCGGAAGTTTTTTTTTTAGAGCAATGTTGCCCCTTCGTTAACTGTCAACTAACCGTTAACTGTTAGTTGACCGTTGTCGAAGGGGCAACATTGCTCAATGAAAAACTTCCAGGGCAAAATTAGTCTTGGGGGTATACTTCCGGGACAAAAATGGTACTTAACCCTAAAAAAAATTTATCACAAATTCAGGTAAAAAAAACATATCTTTAATAATATTTTTTATAATTAACAACTCACATATGTTGAGTGGATTGCAATCAAAACACGTAAAAACCTTGAAGTGGTAAGTGACATCATTCCATTAAGGGAAAAATACAAGTTTGAACATAAGAAATATACTTGTTGAGAGAGGTAAAGAGTAAAAAACTCTTTACACTTTAAACTTCAAAAGAGGAAATCCTCAATAAAAAATAAACAAATAGAAGTCTAAGTGATAAATTTATTCTAATCACTCGAGAGGTTAATTTTTTTCCTCCCTGGTACTCAAGAGCTATTGGGATTCTGACTGTCAAATGCATTTTTACGTGCTTTAACTCTTATGCAAATCAATAAAATGGTCCGAGTTTAATATATTTTTTGTGTGGAAGTAATATATATTTGATAGTCAAATAGAATAATAGAATTATTTGAACTACACTTCAATAATTCATTTACCTTATGTGAATGCCTGTGGCGTGTAAAAAAGCATTATTGGAGATATTGGACTATTTAGAAATCTAAAATATGTGTTTAATGATAAAGGAAATACATTCATAATCATTTTGCTAATAGCCTAATATTATTGGGATTTGATATCAATGGTAACATCATACCCCACCTTGTTTTTATGATCCAAGGATATCTTCAAAATGTTCACGGCCTAGTATTATTATTAGGAATTGTCAAAATTGCTACACACTAAGAATCGACAATTTCTTTAAATATAAAAGTTCGACTTGGGATAATGATTGATAGTCATTTTTCATTATGCCTGTGATAGATGTACTTATTCTCCAATTTTGAATTGTTGACCGGCTCTATTCATATCTTAGCTTACTCTTATATGAGAAAGGGAACGAGTTTCCCTGGAGGAGCAGGCAACGCTTGTCTTTGGGGTAGAGATTTAGACGGTCTAAATCTCTTTTTCCTTTTCTAATAATTTTTTTTTCAGTACAGTATCCTAAAATATCTTTTTGATATTGTCCAACATCTTGAAATAATTTTTTAAGACCCTAAAATAATTTTTTAAGATCATTAATAGTGTAATATTGTTATATTAAGGCAATTTGATAGACTAGGGTCCAAGCCTATTTATAAGTAGGACAAAAATAGAAATAAAGCAAAGTTATAAGGCAAACATGTGCAATATATCTCTTTATATAAAAATGTACTAGTTACATATATAGTTTCGTGTGCAACATTTTTTTGAATAAGAAAGACAAGAGTTACTTCTTGGGTTGCATTATTTTTTTGATACAAGGCGCGGGGCTGGGGAGGGGGGGGGGGAATCGAACTCAGGACCGGGAGGGGGGAAATTAATCCCAATATCACTGCACTACTAATAGTGCTGGTTCTTGGGTTGCATTATATTGACACTACAAAATACAAAAAATAGTGATACAACATCAACCAATTTTTAGCCCCAGTCTGCTAACATTCGATTTGAAAATGGTGGAAATTGTGATAAACTTAGCTTATTGTTCACCTCCAGTGCCATTTTAGCCCAAAAATCTGCACATTTCATGGCTTTTCCGTTTGAATAAATTATTTTTATATCCTAATCAGAGAAAATCAATAATCTAATTTCAGAAATCTCTTGAGCCAATGGGTGATACGGTCCGTATTCTGATGTCAATAGATAAATAGCTTTTATGGAATCTGTGCACAACTTAATTTTTGTGGAACCAAGTGGTTTACAGATTTGCATACCAGCTTTGATTGCTTGTAATTCTGTTGCTGTAATGGAATAAAAGCCAATCCGCTCCTCTACAGATGGAATGCTATCATCCACGCCCCAATGCTATCCCGAACAATGCCACTATAAGCTGCAACTTTATGGTGTATAAGATGTAACATGTTTTACAACATAAATACGTGCAACATTAATACCTGCGTTGATCATTTGAATTACAAACGTAAATTTGAGAGTTTGATTTGAAAATGACCTCATTAATAAGTGGTGGGAATGAATACTTAGTTTTTGTTTAATTGGAGATTAATTCAAGGAATTAATTATGTGATACTGTGGGAAGAAAAGTCCAAGTTGAAAATCCAAAATATAAATACCAAAGCCACAGTGAATACATACCTAATTCCACATACATCGATTCTGATTCTGATTCTGATTTCCAACTAAAGTGCTTTCGGCAAAAAAGCAGCATTTTTTTGGTCATATTCTTTTGATCAAGGTAAATAATATTGCGTAGTGAACCTGACTTTTCAAACTCATTTTTGGAATTAATTATGTGAAACACGTGCTTGACATTATGGACCATTTCTAGTCAATTGGCTTATTAGTTCATGATGATGTTTACACACACGTACACACACAAACAGATATATATCCAGGGATACTTGGGTATATTATTATATATATTATACTCCTTTCAAAATCAACCGTTATCTTAATCTTTTTAAGTTAGGTATTCCCAATTTTTTTTAAATTTTTTCCTCGCTTCTTCGTTTCTTCGAGTTTTACTATATACGATCCTTTAATAAATCTAAAACTTAACAATAACATTATGCGATTTATTCAATTGAGTTCATCGAATAGGATAAGGCTGACTTGTACTACTTGTAATCAATTATATATATTCCTTATTTCAACTACTTTTCCTATAATTTCAATTGAATTTTTTTTGGTTAAAAAGATTTCATTTTTATTTTATTTTGTCATTACTCATTACACATTGTTTGTGCCCGAAGAAATTAACAACATTGTGCAGTTTGGTTTGTACAATGTCAAGGAGAATGACTCCAAGATATATAAATCAAAGAATGTAAACACAAAATCTCAACACAAGTGATGACTAGTAATAAACTTTTTAGACATATCATAACATTTTGTAAGAAGGACATGAATTAGAGTACTGCTATTTTTTGTGTGTATATATAAAAACATATCAAATCCTTTTCGGTAAAAAAAATCTCAAATAGGGAATTCTACTGTTTTTCCATTAACAATCAAATTATATTAAAGCTGTTAGTATTTTTGCTAGGTGAATCGAAATTATTCAACGACATCATAATTATTTAATTTGTTGATGAAAGAGAAAGAGCAACATGGTAAGCATTAACATTTGGTAAACGTACATTATTTCTTATTGCGTAGTTTTTTTTTTAAAAAAAAATCTTATTGGGTAGTTAGAGGGGGACTTGTGTACATGAAATTAATTAATTATTATCACTAAATTAAAGAAAGATCATTTCATTCCGTTAAAACTCCACAGTAGTACCCATATCTCCATATACATTAAAAAAGAAAAAAGAAAAAAAAATTAGTAGGTTGAGTATTGAGATCCATGAGTTTCAAATATTTACGTATTACCCATCATTTTAAATTCGAATTGGCAACAAGAGTTAGAGCAACCTAGCTTGTAGCTGGATATCTTTAAACACCTAGTTAGAGCCTTAGAGGTATGATCTCTGACGTTGTCTATGGAAAAGGTTATTTGGCCAGGACCAATATTTCTTTCAGATGACTACGGTGCGAAGGAGGATTAGCCTCTGTTGTCGGTGGAGGATACCCCTGATTTCCATCAATAATAATAATAATAATAATAAAAGAATTGGCAACAAGGCTTCAATTTATATCTTTTCATGATATTTACTCTTTTTAGTATTATTCATAATATTGATTTTTTTGTTATTATTCATGATATTATTTTTTCTCTATTGGACTAACTTTCCTTTGTGCCCCACACGTACTCTTTAATACGAAAATAATTTAATTTAGCTTTGAAAAGAAAAAAGAAATTGGAAAAACAAGGCTAAAATGTGCATGCATGTTGTTTTGGTCTAGACAGGTGGGATCTGGGGGAGACTTTTCTAGAGGGAATATATTAATAGAATTTGATTTCTTTTATTATTATTTTTGAATAATACAGCAGTTTAATTTGACTTCCACATTCATGCTAGCTGAGTCATGAGCCACCTAATTAATTAGTATGTCCCACCATCCCCACTTTTTTCTAATCATTTTATTCCACGTACGATATATTCACATGCTACAACTTTGGAAGGGGATTTTATCAGAAGCTTCTACCTCAGTATTCCTTAGAAATAAGATTTGGGCCCTCCAAAAATAAATCTAACTGCCAGAGAAAAAGTTTTACAATTTTTATAAAAACCGCGCGTGGTAGTTTTCACCGCTCGCGGTTTTTGACATAATGATTCTGAACCCTTAGATCAACTTTTGGACGGTCCAGATGAAATGATACTGAGGGATACTGAAGGATCTGATACTGAGACAATCCGGATCTACTACTCATATGTATATAATTATCAAAAATTTCATAAATACTCGTATTTGGAATAATTAATTTGCAACTCCTTATACTTTCAACTAATTTTAATTATATCCTTAGAGTTTTTTCTAATCAGGTCTTTATAGTTTTTTTTACTAGGTTTAATTTGTATTTTTTTTTTTTGAGAAAATCTAGGAATAAGACCTCAAAAATCTTAAAATCCTGAATTATGTTTGTTTTCTATAACTAACAAGGATTGGCTATATTTGATTTGATTTGATAAGAAATTCACAACTCATTTTAATGACAAGTCATTGATTTAAGATTTTAAAATTTTGAAGGTGTTTTTCTGATATTTGCCCTAATTTTTCCCCCTTTTACTTGGTCCTTTTAATTTCTCACATGATTTTTAATCAAGTTTTTATAGTTTCATATAACTAATAAAAAGAACATAACAAAAAAAAAACTTTAGGAACCTAATAAGTGCAATTATAAAGACATCATAAAAACTTTTATAGTACCTTAGAAGATATTTATTTTTTAAAAATAAAAAATTTAGTCCACACTGAATGATAAAATCCAAAACAGTTCCAGAGAGGACTTCAAAGTCTGATAAAAAAAGACAAAGCTAGTTTATACTCCATGTGGATCATTGAACGCGTTGCACTTTAAAAAACAAAAAAAAGATTAGTCTGAAAAAAAATATTACAAACACTTTAATTATTTTATAGAGTTGCTTCTTTAAAGTTGGATAAAAAAATCCAAAACAGAGAGGACTTCAAAAATTGATTTTATAAATTTTTTTTTTATAAAAAAAAAAGGTCATTGAACGAGTTGCACTAAAATCCAGAACAGTTCCAGAGAGGACTTCAAAGTTTGACAAAGAAAAGGACAAAGCTAGTTTGTACTCCATGTGGGTCATTGAACGAGTTGCACTTTAAAAAAAAAAAAAAGATAAGTCTGAAAAGAAATATTCCAAAACTTTATTAATTATTTTATAGAGGTGCTTCTTTGACTGAGAATAATAAGGAGAATACATATGTTACTTCTGTATGTACTCAAAAGGCAACAGTCCCTTTTGAACACATTTGGGTCAAACTTGCCATTTATTATTGGTCGTCTTGTTCAAACATCTTTTATAACTAATATATCATGTGCCTATATATGATTATCCCAAGGCACACATATATTGAAATTAAATCTCTCAGCTTTGTGTGAGTATATATAGAGAGAGGAGCCTAAAAGAGAGAGAGAGAAAAAAAGAATAAAATCTGACAGAGAGAGAAAGCTTGAAGCAAAGATGGGAACTGTTGATATTGAAGCTGTGACAATGGAATTGCCTTTAAGATCTTCAGTAACTGGGAAGAAGGAAACGAGCAGCCATATTAGTAGTCCTATCATTCCCTCTGATAATAATCCACAGGAAGTTGATGCCGGAGCTCTTTTTGTTCTCAAATCTAGAGGTTAGTTCTATCGCTTTTTTACACTTTTGATTTCTGTAAGAAGATTAATTTAGAAGTCTGGTTCAGCATTTCTGTTTTATACTACCTCCGGTCTCCTTAGTATAAGATCTTGTCTGTAGTGTAATTTATTCTGCGGATGAAATCTTATATTAAGGAGGAGAGGTAGTAGATATACATGAATTCTTCGACTGTCATAGCTCCAATTGAACTTCTGATATAGAGGCTGAATCAGAGTCGTCTGCATAGTTTTTTTTTTTTTTTTTCATTTTTAGAATGAAGAAGGAAAAAAACTCCAAACTCAGTTTGACTCTAGTATCCAGAATCAGAAAATTGGGACGCGTTTCGGTGCTAAGTGATTGATGAGCACCAAGAGCTCATTAGGATTAAGTCATATTAAAAGCTCCGTTGATGGACATGTCTTTATTGATCAGCCCAGAGAAAAGCTATTGCTTGAAAAAGTGATACTACCTTTTATCCTTAATATAAGATCTACTTGTTAGTGTAATGTGCACTGTAAACACTGATAATCGCTTTGTGATGTAAACAAGCCCAAGTAGTAAATTTGGTAGTGATCAGAATATAGAATCGTCTCATATCATCAGAAGCAAGAGAGAAGAGTTAATTTTTAGAGCTCTCTGATGATGAAAGGCTCCGAAAGACTATTACTTGACAGCTATGTTTCGATACAGAGTGAAGAGAAAATAAAGGAAATGAATATTAGGAAGGAAAACTTTTAAGTTTGCTTTTTTAGGAGTTTTTTATTTAATTTTCTTTCCATCCGAATAGAGGATGTCTAAAAGAGTAATTAACCTTGGTGAAAACGAATGATATATCTTAGTGGAATGAAATTAATAAGTATGTAACAAATAATGTTTTGAATGAATAAAACAGGATCATGGTTACACAGTGGGTATCATTTGACGACATCAATAGTGGCGCCGGTACTTTTGACTCTTCCATACTCATTCAGATTATTAGGATGGGTCGGTGGGGTATTGTGCTTGACTTTAGCTGGCCTAATCACCTTCTACTCTTACAACCTGTTATCTTCTGTTTTGGACCATCACGCTCAGCTTGGCCATCGCCACCTTCGCTTAAGAGACTTGACCCGACACATCTTAGGTATCTACTGTCCATTATTCTTCACTAACATTATCCTTATCTGTCCTTTAATCAAATTAAGCCGCCTTTGGTTACAGATTTCATTGCTGTCATTGAACAGTAAAGTTTTCTTTTTTTGATACAGTAAAGTTTTTTTTTTTTTTTTTTTATTTACTATGCAGGACCACGATGGGCAAAATATTACATTGGCCCACTTCAGTTTGCTATTTGCGTCGGTACAGTTATTGGTGGACCTCTTGTCATTGGGCTCAGCCTTAAGGTTAGCATAAGGTCCATTTTGTATTATCATCACAATTTTCCATTATTCCATTTCTATTTGCTTGTTTTAAGAGTTGGGTGATGACTTGTGCGTATAAATTAAGGGCATGGGTGAACAACAGTTTCCCTTGTCTCATTTGGTTGGATCTGTTATATGAATCAAATAACAACCATTATGCTCTATCAACAGTTAGATCTTTAAATAAATTGTTCATTAAGTTAAGAAAGGTCTCGCTCAATAATTTCGTTGAGTGCTCTATTTAGTTTTCCCATAACTCTTTTTAGAGAACGTCATAAATTGTTTGATCTATTATCCTCATTGGTGCATCTAACGAAATTTTTTATATGTGTCCAAATCACCTTGAATGATTTTCTATATTTTTCTCTTCAATATATGTCACTCCAACTACTCTTCATCATATATGTTCATTACAAATATATATATATATATAAATATATATATATTTTTATTTATTTAACTTTTATGACCATCCATCTATTTCAACAGCTTCATCTTAGTTATCCTAACTTCATACTTTTTTTGTTCATTTAAAGTCCACATTCACTACCATATATAGCATTACTAGTCTTATAACAGTATGATAAAATTTCATATTTTACCTTATGGGAACATTTCAAATTTGTTGTGTGCAGTCTATTTACATGCTGTACAACCCAACAGGAACAATGAAGCTGTACCAATTCATCATGATAAGTGGGATTGTCACATTAGGGCTGGCTCAAATGCCATCATTCCACTCTCTAAGGCACATGAATCTTGTTTCTCTTATTCTCTGTCTGGCTTATAGCGCTTGTGTCACAGCTGGTTCCATATATATCGGTAAGCAAATTGAATCAAATTAAACACAAAAAATCAATATATATATATATATATCCCGTGTTCTCTTCTTATTCTTTTGTGTTTTTTCAGGTCATTCTAAGAACGCACCCCCCAGAAGTTATTCAGTGGAAGGGAGAAGTATAAACAAACTCTTTGGCGTCTTCAATGGCATTTTAATCATTTCCACAACATATGCATGTGGTATCCTTCCTGAAATACAGGTAATTAATAAGAAACTTCTTCTTTTATGTTTGGGTATATCAATTTGGAGGCTTAAACCCAGTTTCCATTAAACGATTGTTTGGCCACTTTTTATGTTAAACTGGTTTAAGTTTTCTCCTGTCAAACCTCATTATGGCATGCATGTGTAAATGCTTGCCAACAAATGTTAGTCTATTTGGTAAGGAGCCAGCTCATATAACCTACTAGGTTTTGTGAGTTCAAATCTCGCTGCTTGTATAAAAACTTTGTTATCTTTGTGTATTTTTTGATCTTGGAGGCATGTTTTCACCTTAGTGAACCCTTAAGACCCAACTAACCTAAACTTTGTTGTATAAACCCAATAGTTTCCATTAAATGCTCAATCGTTTGGCTAGCTACTTTTGTTATAAAATGGATTAATTTTTCTCCTCAAACCTCATTATTATGTCATGCATGTAAATGTCTGCCAATAAAAGTTAATCTAATTTATAAGGAGTTGGCTCATAACCCATTAGGCTATGAGTTTAAATCCCGCTACCAAGATAAAAACTTTGTTGTTAGGCGATCAATCTGTAAGAATAACCTCCTTAAGCATTGATCCTATTGCCTAGTAAGTGATAGTAATGTTGGTATTAATGTGTTGCAGGCAACGATAGCGCCACCGGTGAAGGGAAAGATGTTCAAAGGACTGTGTCTATGCTATGCAGTGGTGGTCACAAATTATTTTAGTGTTGCAATATCAGGATACTGGGCATTTGGAAATCAAACATTTCCAACCATTATGGGTAGTTTCGTCGAAGAACAAAAGCTTTTGGTTCCCAAGTGGTTTCTGGTGATGACCCACTTATTCATTCTTGTGCAAGTACTAGGAGTCACCGTGGTACGTAAGAACTAATTTACTTGCTAATCATTTCTCTCTTGTACATTCTATTTCATAAACTTCAAATACGTACGTACAGTAACTCTATCAAAGTTGTAAGACATGAGCATTAGTTCTAGGGATTGAACTGGGATTTAGATATGAGAGGGCTCGAGATTTAAAAACAAATATTTAAATGTACAACACATACAACAAGAAGTCATATCCCGTTAGGTGGGGTTGGACACAACGTCATTAAGTTCTATCAATAGTAAAATTTTTGGATAAATTATTAACCAAGAGATTCTATTTAATAACCTCATTGAATGTTTCTCTTCTATTATCCTATAACTTTTTCAGAGAACTCTTCTATATTGCTTAATCTATCACCCTCACTGACATATCCAATAGCCTTTTTCTATGTATCCAAACCACCTCAAATGATATTTTTACCATTTTCTTTTTATATTAATAGATGTCACTTTAACTCATTCTGGTATATGTTTATTACAAATTTTGTCTTATATGACCACATATTTATTTCAACATCCCCATCTCAGCTGTCCTACTTTATACTCTTCTAGTGTCTCATTAAAACCTAACATTTATTACAATATAACATTACCGATCTTACAACAGTACGATGAAACTTCCTGGATCACAAATAGATCTCATTGCCTACTTTTCTCCCAATTATCTTACTAGCCTTTCTTCATTTAAATCATCCGGTTTGAATTATATATGACATCTCCATTAATTTCATCGTCTTTTCATAAAAATCATCACAAATATATATGTTTTTGTATAGCACCTATCCAATACTGAGAAAAAGTCTGAAAACTCAAGGGACCAGTAATATATAGTTTGTATTTTGAAGTGCGCGCTCAAACTCTATACTACTACCTCTTCTTCAGACTCTAGGAGTGCGTTAGCTTAGTGTCAATATATATATATATATATATGCATGCATGCATGTATGTATGTATGTTTGAACTGACAAAACTATACTTTTTGATGACGATGTTGCAGATCTATATGCAGCCAACAAATGAGTTATTTGAATCAATGTTTGGAGACCCAACCAAGGGGGAGTTTTCAGTTAGGAATGTAGTGCCAAGGGTGATTTCAAGGTCACTATCAGTGGTGGTAGCCACAGTATTGGCTGCAATGTTACCATTCTTTCAAGACATAATAGCAATTTTTGGTGCCTTTGGTGTCATCCCTATAGACTTCATTTTGCCAATGGTTTTCTTCAATCTTACCTTCAAGCCTTCAAAACGTAGCCTCATCTTTTGGGTCAACACTTCCATAGCTTTAGCTTCCTCAGTTCTGGTTGTAATAGGAGGAATAGCTTCAATTCGACAAATGGTTCTTGATGCCAAAACGTACAGTTTATTTTCAGACGGCACACAGAGTAGTTAACGATATAAAATATATACATATATAGTTGAGTCTCTATATATATTGGTTTTCAAAAGGGGAAGGTGAGTGTCAATTTTAGATTTTGTTCAAAGTCTTAAGTATCAGATTTTTTAGGAGGGATTTGATCAAAACAAGAACTTGGAGAGAAGCCTTCTTATTAAACCAGAATGGTGGTGAGAATCTCTCCGCCAGTCCGAAGTGCACAGTGAAGAGGATCATGCAAGAACCACATATATATTACCTCTGGTCTCTAATAAAATATCTCGTTTATAGTGTAATAATTTACATTAAAAATATTATATTAAGGATAAGAGGTAATATATTAGATCAGTTCAATGACTGTCAACTAGGAATTGTGACAACAATATGGACAGCCTCTCATGAAAGTCAATGAAGAAGTGATCAGATTCTTTGTTAACTCAAGAGGGATGCTTAGGGAAGCGAATGAATGTGCCAACATTATAGCTAGGATTTCACACATTGATATAGAAGAAGTTTTAATTTTGATCATCAACCTCCACATTCTTTGTAAATTAATTCTTTTTGTCAAAGATATATATTACTGTTTCTCTATAATTATTATTATTATAGGAGCAAGAAAATGAGTAAGTTATTTGAAGGGTAATAGGTTATCTATATAACTATAAATTCAAATGAAAAGAAGAGAAGATCACAATAAATACGTTTTGTATAAAGTTAGAGAGAGGGACATGACCAAGAGATGAAGAGAAGTATATGAGAATGAGATCAAATTTCTTTTTAGGAAAATGATAGAAAAATGCTAATTGAACTTTAAAATATTGTTGTTCACAAAAATAATGAGATTAACAAAAGCAAAATGTAGTTGACAACTCGTTTTAGAAAATCACTTATTTATAATTTCGAAGTTTAAGTGATATATATATATATATATATATTGGATTTTCCCTTTCTTTTTCCATCCATGTCTCCCCCTATTAATAATTCTTTATTTCTTTTATAATGTTAATTCGATATTTTAACTTTAAATATCCTAATTATATTCTAGGTTGTTCTTTTCAATTTCCTATTCAACGATATGTTTAATGTGTGGATGCATGGAGCTTGAAATATGACATGAAAAAGAATGCGCACCTGAAAAAATGCGGAGATTAGCTAGCTAAGTGAAATCTATAACTGAAATTTTCGAAGTGAATGATGTGTACGTACTCCGCAGGAAAAATATTTATGAGGATACTATCAACATTGGCTAACTCCTTATTTACTTTAAGACTTTAGAAAATCCAAATCCTATAAGTTAAAGTAAATACTCCCCAGGTGTTTAATATATGATTTAATTAAAAAGTTGATCAATCTTGATTCTAAATGTAAGACTTATTTTTTATATTTATCAATTTTTTTCTCAAATTACATATATTGATGCTCCCTCAATCGGACAGGGAGGGATGGTTATTGAATATAAAAAAAATTATTAAAGTACTTTAGTATTAACATATCATATTTATTATGATTAACTAATTTACCTAGCTTTATTTATTTATTCAAATTAGTTAATAAATAATAGGTCTTAAGAGGAGTATAAACTATATAAACTTTTAGAGAGGAAATGACCAAGAAAAGAAGAAAAGTATGAGTAAGAATGTAAGATCAAATCTCCTTTTTTCCTTTCTATCTCTCCCTCTTAATTCTTAGTTCCTTTATAATTTTAATTCAAGTTTTTAAGTATTCTAAACTTACTCTAGGTTGTTATTTTCAATTTCCTATTCAACAACATTAAATATGTGTATGCATGGAGCTGGCCATACGGGGTCAACTCTCTAGAAGTCATAATAACCGATTTTGGGTGTATTCAGTGTTATAAATATTGCATATGGGTGTGTTAAAGAAAGAGTCTTTCCAATATTATGGAATATGTTTAAATGAAGAGATGCATTCTGAAAAGTCATATTCTTATAATTTAAGGGATTCGTGTCGGTTCATGAAGAAACATGGTTCATGAATTAAACAGATAGTCATGATTTTTTTGAAAAGGTGTAATGTTCAAGGGTCACCTCTTTAAGGCATTGATTCATTATTTATAAATTCCCCAATTGTGACACCATTCAAGAGAGAATTAGAAAATATCGGTAATCTCTTGCTGAGTTATCTTATTTTCTGACGGTTCTGCCGCTTTGATTTAATTAAGAAGAATCTGTTTAATCCTGGGGAGTACTGCTTCTTCTTTACCGATGGTTGCGGAATAACTCTATAGGACAGTGTTTTCAAACACGACTCAGATTATTTTCTTCTTTGTTTTTCCAGATCGCTCATGACGCCTACATCCAGCTGCTGTTTCTTTTGTTTGTTTTAGTGTAATATTAATGTATTACAATACTACCTCCAATCCTTAATACGAAGAAGTTATCAGATCCTTGTTAACTCTAGAGTGAAGCTAAGGGAAGTCAATGAATGTGCCAACACTATAACGAGGATTTCAAACAATGAATACTTTTTTTGTCATAAATATAAGATAGAATTAACTTTTTATGAAGATATTAGAAAGCTAATTAAATTATTTCAAAATATGTATACTATCATTTTTTCTCCAAAGTATTTTGCTTTACTTATAAATTGATATATAATCTAAGGGTATATATAATATATGAATATGATTAACTAATTTATTTAGCTTCCTTAATCTCTTAAAAAAATAATAATAACACTTCAACGACATTGAATGTGTATTATGTAAGGATCGGGACATTTGGGGGGTCAACTTTTCTAGAAGGCATAATAATCATTTTTGGGCGTATCCTACTGTTTCTTTTGTTTTGTTTTGTTTTTTTTAGTATAATACTAGTATCTATGTAGTAATATATAATATAATTCAGCAATTTATTTTGACTTCCATGTATATGCATGTGCTTTCTTTTGCCAAGTCAAGTATATATGCTTTAAAGAAGCTATCTAATGACAAAGTACACTCACAAATTAAAATCATATCTAATTAGGTGTTGTAATATTTTCAGCAACTACTTTTCAAAACAAATACTTTTCAAAGTAAACAATTCAAGGATATCCAAATCCAAGTATATGCTCAAATACATTTGGAAGGGTCAAAGCATATATAAGCACATTGAATTAATACCCATGCGTGCACTTATTATACAAAACATAATTACGAACTTTTTTTTGTCTTTAATATAAGGCATAATTTTTTTATTTATCATTTTTTTAATTTATCCTTATTGATGTTTTCTCAACAATAATCAAAGAGTAGAGTGGATGAGAGAATTAAGAAGATGACTAGGATGTTTTAGAAAATACGCTATATTAACTAACTCAACTAACTTATTTAATATAATCAAATTAGGTAAATATATTTTATATGAAGGACAAGAGGAGTATTTGATTGGTCATTAGGAATATTCTTATGTGTAAAATCCCTTATAGAGAACTTTATAAATCTTAATGGATAAAAAGATGTTTCGAATATTAATAATCTGATAGAGATGTTAGACTCAAATTGTTTATTTTGAAATTACAAGAAATGAACAAAATTGTCTTTAAATAGACTTTTTTTTTTTTTTGGAAAAAAATTGTTACCCCCACCTTGACCACCCTCTGCCAGCAGCCGGAGTTTCTAGTAGTCGGCTACTGGAGCTCTGGCAGGAATATTCTAGTGGGAAGGAATATCCTATAGGGAATAAATATTCCCAAAGCGCCAAGGATGGATTTGAACCCTGCACCACTTGGTTTGCTAAAAACATTGGTGGCTATTGGTCCACTAATGGTTTGCAATATGTATTGTGTAAGCAATATATATAAGCTAACCCTTTAGCTTTAACTCTAACTCATTCACAAGTTTTATTAAGGAATTCATAAAATTTCATAAGGTTTTAACAATCTTTGTTTACACAAGAATAAAAAGGTTTACACTATCAGCCCATTCACAAATTTGTTAAGGAATTCACAATATTTTATTAGGTTTTAGCAACTTTTGTTTACCAAGTAAAAAAAGTCACACTATCAGATTATTCACAAGTTTTGTTAAAAAATTTACGATATTTGATTAGGGTTTAACAACTTTCATTAAAAAAGTCACACGATCAGGTTTTAAAACCTTGCAAAATTTTAATCGAAAAATGAAAATTGTTAAAACCTAAAGAAATATAGTCAATTTCTTAACAAAACTTGTGAATGATATAATAGTGTGACCTTTTTACTTGATAAACGAAAGTTGTTAAAATCTAATGAAATTTCGTGAATTTCTTAACTAAACTTGTGAATAACCTCATTGTGTGAATTTTTTACTGGGTGAACAAAGTTGAAAGTTAAAAGGTTAGCTTATATATATTTGCTTGCGCAATTAAAAAGTACCCTTTTTTTTCTTGCAAACCAAGTGGTGATCTAAGGTTCAAATCCCACTCTTGACACTTTGAGAATAATTATTCCCCAGGAATATTCCTACCGTAGCTCCGGCGATGGTGGGGTAATATTTTAATAAATATATATATTTAATGACAATTTAGTCATTTCTTTGTAATTTTAAAAAAGTCAATTTGAGCTCAATATCTTTTTAAGATTATAAATATTCGAAATACCTAGAAAAAATTATTTATTTATTAGGGATTTTCTGATTATTATATTCACGACTTATAAAATAATGCGAAATGAAAACTAAGCCCAAATGGTATTATATAATAGAAATCTGAAATTTTATCAGTCAAATGTTGCTTAGTGTGCATCTTTTGTCCTATTCAATATGTATCCTTAGAAAACGATATTTCGACCTCAATTTTCCTCCAAATATCTTTAACATCCCTTCTTTTCAACAGAGGAGTGAGTTTGACCAAAAAAAAGAACAGAGGAGTGAGAACCTGCCATAATTGTTTCTTTTCACTTATTTAATTTGTTCCCTTGCCATTGCCTATATACATGTCATTCATTGACGCGCACACACACAAACGAAGAGAGAAAGATAGAGAGGGAAAAAATATCAGAGACAGAGAGAGACTCAAGCAAAAATAATAAGACACAAACGAAGAGAGAAAGATAGAGAGGGAAAAAATATCAGAGACAGAGAGAGACTCAAGCAAAAATAATAAGATGGGAACAGTGGTTCATAGCTCAGTGACCGTGGAAGTGCCTGCAAGTAACAAGGAAAACGGCCATGCCAACCCCTCTGATCCTCATCAACGAGACGCAGGAGCACTCTTTGTTCTCAAATCTAGAGGTTAGTCAACGGATCTTTCTTATTGTGTGTGTGTGTGTGTGTGTATATAGGTATGTGTATGTGCGAGAAATCGAACTAGAAAGTGGATCTTATAAAGGATTGGAGTGACTACATTAGTTTCAAGTCCTACTTTATCACCTTTTGAAGAGAAGTCTTGTTTAAAATTAAATTGGTTTTTTCTGTATGAATGATTCCTTTTATGGCTGCAATGTCATAAACTAGTTGCTGGGTGTGTGTATGTCTATGTATAAAACTTTCTAAATCTTTCAAAACAACTTGAGATTATGATGAAGGTGAAAGTGTGAGTCATCATTACCAAGGAGAATCTGTAATGGCCTCTTTATGAGAAGGAGATATTGGTGGTGATATATGAAATATTGTCTGTCTAGTTAAGTTGGTTAAATCACTCATGAGCCCTATAAACAGGGGTAGTCTTAGCTCGAGACTTACTAATTAAGTGTATAGGATACACAGTTAAATATATCCCTACGACAAGAGAGAAGCAGATATCCTTAGAAGCCTTTTTCCTCTGCAGAATCCCATACGAAAAGAGGGAGGTTAACATGGATTCTCTCTCCTACACGAATCACAAGGATTTTGGGATGATTAATTTCTTTATTTTTTTTTTTGGGATGATTAATTTCTTTATCGCCCTCAATAAAGGGTTGATTCATCATTCATTATTGTATGAGCTGTTGCTCTCCCATAGTTAATGAATATGGTTTCATCGTTCGTTATCTTCTAGCTATATCTCTCTAGTCTCTCTATATTCAATTTAGTTTACAGAAACGATCCCACCTAGCTCCTGTCCTAAATATATAAGACTTGGTTAATTTTTTTTTCAGAAATCAAGGAAGTTAAATAAGATATATAATCATATCATATTAACTTATGGAAGATTAAATTATATATCAATTTACAAGTCAGACAAAATAATTTTAAAAAAAATAATAAATATAAATACTTTAAAATAATTTAATTATTTTTTATTCTTAAAAAATGAAAATGGTTGCCTGATAAGAAATGTTACAGGGTCGTGGTTGCACAGTGGGTATCATTTGACTACATCGATAGTGGGCCCAGTGCTTTTGACTCTTCCATTCTCATTCACACTGCTAGGATGGATTGGTGGAGTTTTATGGTTAACCCTAGCTGGTCTTGTCACTTTGTATTCTTATAATCTTCTGTCTCTCATCTTGGACCACCATGCACAGCTTGGTTTTCGTCAACTTCGCTTCCGAGATATGGCCACTCATATTTTAGGTATCTCTTATCTTTCTTTATACTTTTCATTCTTATGAACCACTTTGCAGACTTTTATACTAGGGTCTAGTACAAGATTCTCACTCGCACAACTATCATTTGAAGGGTGTAAAGTAGACATGATCTTTTTTAAAATGGAATTAGCTGGCAATTCAATTAATTAAGTTGGTCCAAATGTCCATTATAAAGTTAAAGGGAGAATAAATAGGTCGTACATAAAAAAAGAGGCGGACATTTGGATTAATTTAATGGAATTATTAAAATTGCTTTGTTTTTAAAATATTGTATCTATTTTTGCACCATTTAAAACTGATAGATGCTGATGATGAACATTTTTATTGCTAAAATTACATCTTAACCTTTTATACTAATCTTGACTTTAATTTATGCATATATATATATATATATATAGGACCAAGATGGGCCAAATACTATGTAGGCCCACTTCAATTGGTTATATGCTTTGGCGCTGTTATTAGTGGTCCTCTTGTGGGAGGGCAAAGCCTCAAGGTTAGAAAATGGAATTGTCATATTAATTAGCTTCTTCGTTTCAATATTTTCTGGTTTCAACTAATTAATCAGTTACACATACATACATACATAAGTGTGTGTACATACATACATATATGTGTTTGTATTTATATTTAAAACCTTTCAACTATGTTATGTATAACTTTGTGTGTGTGTGTGTAGTTCATTTACCTGCTGTACAAGCCAGAAGGAACGATGAGACTATACGAATTCATAGTGATATTTGGGGCGATCACATTAGGGTTGGCTCAAGTTCCATCATTCCATTCCCTAAGGCATATGAATCTTTTCTCTCTTATTCTCTGTCTGGCTTATAGTGTTTGTTCCACAATTGGTTCCATATATATTGGTAAGCAAATTGACTATAACACACACACACACAGACGCATCTTCAAATGAAACTATACAAAGAAAATAACTTCTTATTATATGTGTGTGTGTGTATTATTTCAGGTCATCACTCAAAGGATATTGCAGCTTCCAGAAGCTATTCAGTGAATGGGAGTAGTATTGAGAAGCTCTTTGGTGTCTTCAATGGCATTTCAATCATTTCTACCACATACGGGTGTGGTATCATTCCTGAAATACAGGTAATTAATTAGAACCCTGTTAATAAGTACATATAAACTGTTAAATATATAGCTCTGTCATTGTGTGTATTGACTCTTAACATCACTGTACAACTATAAGGAATGCATAAATATATCTCTGAATCATCCACTGGAGATAAAGTCTTCAAAGAAGTTTCAAAAGTGTTAAATGGTATATAAATTTATGGAAATCCTAATCAATTTGGTTTGACCTATTTTGGTGAGATGGATAGTTTAATTTGTAGTCCCAAACATGAGTCCGTTTTGGAGTCACCTGGTTCCAAGGAAAAGTCTAAAGGGTGAGGGCCTATTCTAAAAGATTATTAGTTTGTGGGGGAATGGAAAAGCGTGTGGATAAACCCTACTTCTCGGCTTCTCACCACAACACTTGATTGAACCTCCTACTGGTTATACCTTTTGAGGGTAGCCCTTTTCGAGGTCATTAGGTGCTCTTATCCAAAACTATATTATGTTGATTAGTTAAAAAACCTCTTGAATTTATAAATCACACTTTTCTTGTGGGACTCTTAGTGTAAAACTCATTGAAGGCAATATATTTCAAAGAATATCATAGAATTTGATATTATAATATTATGATTATATTATTAATTAAATATTGTAATATATCAGTATATATAGAGATATTATTGCTATGATATTCTCCACTATGCCACCCATGTACTAGCATATAATATACATGTCACTAATCACTTAATGAAAGAGGTACAATTCATTCTCATTTCAATATTTTCACATGGTAGAGTCTCTAAAATATAAGTTAGACCAATGAGTTTGAGATCAACACTTGATAGAGTCTGAAAATTTGATAACTTTATTGATGGCTTCTGGGGTGGATTCCATGGATTTGATGTTAAAGGGGATGAATGAGAACCTGTGGCGTGAGACAAGGTCGTGGATTTCCTGCATGACTTCAGGAACAGATCGGACGATCTTGTCGGCTCATGCAGTTGTGTAGCCTTTCATGGCCGGCAATTCATTCTCATTTCAATATTTCACACTCATAACACACTTTATTGGGGTCCATACAAAAACAACACCGCAAATTCAATGATGGAAGTGTATATATATTTATTTGGAATTAATGTGTATGCAGGCAACAATAGCTGCACCGGTGAAGGGGAAGATGTTTAAAGGGCTAATTGTGTGCTATAGTGTGATATTCACAACTTATTTCAGTGTTGCAATAGCAGGATATTGGG
The DNA here is from genome assembly GCA_034222035.1 of Acacia crassicarpa. Classification (NCBI taxonomy): domain Eukaryota; kingdom Viridiplantae; phylum Streptophyta; class Magnoliopsida; order Fabales; family Fabaceae; genus Acacia; species Acacia crassicarpa. The sequence goes on from JAWXYG010000002.1 coordinate 7,201,051, forward strand.
CATTTGGTAATCAAACCAGTGTCACTATTATTTCTAACTTCATGGCAAAACCACCCCACAAGCCTCTTCTTCCCACTTGGTTCCTCTTTATCACCAACTTATTCATTATCCTCCAAGCACTCGCAGTCACCGTGGTAAGCTTCCAACTTTTGATTTTTATTTTTTTATATGGAATCAAGTTTTCTTTCACTTAATTTAATCATTGTGGGTAGATTTCTTAGTTTTCAAATGATAATGCAAAACATAAACTTGCATGACACATTAATTCAATCTATCAGATTCTATATTTTGTTACATACAAATATCTAGTGTATATGCAAGCATTGTTAGTTCAAGTTGGAAGTAATTCTCCTATTATTTTTCATATTCGATTTGAATTACTGAACTTGTTTAAATAGCATTGAGTCTCTGATTTCTTTTACTAGAAAGTGCCTAACTTTTTAAATTACTCTGGTATAAACCGGTTCGTTTAGGTGAGATCTAAAAAGCCCTTTCCGACCCGTCTACAAAGTGCATGACTCATTGTTAGTTCAAATAGGGAGTAATTGTCCTATGAACTTTCTGATTCAGAATATTTAATTTATATTATATGCTGACTTTATTTAAGAAGAATAGAATCTCTATAATTTATTGAGTCTCAATGATCTCTTTTACTAGAAAGTGCCTAACTTCTTACATCAATGTTATCTAGACCAGTTCCAGGTAAGATCTAAAAAGCCCTTCTTTAAACTATCTAAAAAATGCATGACGGATATTGTTAGTTCAAGTTCGGAGTAATTCTTCTATGATTTTTCTGATTCATAAGATCTGTATTTTATATTGACTTTATTTAAGGACAATTAAGTCTCTACAATCTATTACTAGAAAGTGCCTGACTTTCTAAACTGCCATTTTCTAGGCCGGTTCTGAGATGTGGTCTAAAAAGTAGTTTTCTTAACGGGTCTAAATGTTCATTTTTGTACAAGTGACTTGATGCAACCACTAATGCAAATAAAACAAGTTTGATATAATCATTTTGTGGGCAGATATACATGCAGCCAACAAATGAATTGTTTGAAACAATGTTTGCTGATCCAAAAGTGGGAGAGTTCTCAGTTAGGAACGTTGTGCCAAGACTGATTTCAAGGTCATTATCAGTGGTGGTGGCTACAGTGTTGGCTGCCATGTTGCCTTTCTTTGGAGATATAATGGCAGTGTTTGGTGCGTTTGGCTGCATCCCTCTTGACTTCATTTTGCCAATGGTTTTCTTCAATCTCACTTTCAAGCCCTCCAAACGCAGCCTTATCTTTTGGGCCAACACATTCATAGCTTTATGTAACGCCCGGAAGCACACCAGCACAGGAACTTCCCAGGGGGTCACCCATCCTGAGATTTTCCTGGGCCGAGCACGCTTAACTGCAAGGAGCGCTAACCACCATGCCAAAAGCTTAAGCTGATAGCAGAGGCGCACTCCATATTATTTATGCCCCAGAAACCTTCCCTCATCCTGCCCGATGTGGGACTCGTCATGGTGAGACCGTGACAAGCTCCCCCACCCATCCCGGTGATGCCCCCATCACCCAGTAGGGGTCCCCCATCCACGGGGAAGGCGGCCCACCCCCTGTAACATCCTGAATTTTGGACCTAAAGACTAGAAAATTAGCCTATTTTTGGAGGACTATTAGACCCTATTTTTGAAAATGAATTTAGAATCAGTATTTTATTGGACATGAATAGTGTTTACTATTCACAAATACGTACATGAATAGTATTCACTATTCACAAATACGTATTCACTTTTTATAAATACGGTATTTAATCGATATTTTGAGAAATATGAAAAGTATTTACTATTCACAAATACGGTATTTACTATTCAAAAATACGGTATTTACTATTCCTAAATACGTATTCACTTTTTGAAAATACGTATTTACTATTCATGCGGGACCCACGTCAAATTATTTCTCCTCTGCCAACACCCGTGAAGTTTGAAAAATTTTGCGCGCGGGACCCACTTAATAATAATATTATTATAATATAATATCTTATACTTTGGAAAACAATAGAAATAAAATTATTTCCAATAAACCGTGAATTAGGTTTTTAAAGTAAGGGTATATTATAAACAAGCGAATTTCTATCTCAGAGTGGGTTATCTCCAAAGTCATTTCCGTAATCGGCGGAATGATTATTGAGATAGGTTGAAACCGATATTTTGAAGCAGGACAGATAGTGGAATCTATACGAAATAAATCATAACTCAAACTCCTTGAATTAAGTAGTAAACAGCTGGACATATTATGAATCAGTGAATTTTTGTCTAGAAGTTGGTGTCACCCGAAGTAATTTCTGTAACCGTCAGTGTCCGACTTAAAATCTTCGGCAGGTTACGGAATACCCTAAATAGGATCAAAAATTTAGTTGACCTAGATATTTCTGAAGAGGAAAAATAGAACTTCAAGGCTGTGCTTCCGGATTCTTGAGAATTTCTAATATAACGCGATTAGAACACCGATCAGGGAATCTTTATAGGATAAATGCAAAAGAGTAAGAAAGTGTCATCGTCATGATGACGTCATCGATGACGTAAGCATCTTGATGACGTCATCGATGACGTAAGCAAATGGATTGGGCGGTTGAGATGAAGCCATGTTTAAAGTCAAGATCCAACGGCCAAAATCTGACCTGATAAAGTATGAATAGTATCATGCTTTTTCACTATAAATAGAGGCTTCACTTCTTCATTTTCTTCACACCAAACTCAGAGAACAACAGTTGAGTTTAAGAGAAGAGTGAGAATTCTTAGAGTTAGAGAGAGAGTTTAGAGTAAAGTTCTTGAAGCTGGAGAGAATGAGCAGGAACTTCAAGGGTAAGTTCTTTGGTCTCTAGTCTTAATATTTGGTAGTTTCTTTTGGTAATTATAGTAGAAATGCCAGATAGAGTTTTTCTGAGTATGCTCTGTGGCTGCAGCTTAGTCTGATCTGTCACATCAGAAAAGAATTATCCTTGGACAGTAAATATTATTTACTGGCACAGTAAAAAATATTTACCGGCACGGTAAAAATATTTTTACTGGTACTATTCACATGAATAGTGAATATCCAACATAGTTTCCGCAAATGCTGAAAATTAATGGTCACTGATAAAAATGATATTATAGGATATCCGAGGATTCCGGAGTCAGATTCAAAGGAAGTTTGGGGATACGTGAATAGTGCCGTATACGTGAATAGTGCCGTATACATGAATAGTGCCGTATACATGAATAGTAATTTACTATTCACGTGGAAGGAAGGTACGGACGCGTATTGTAACCTTAACTCTGATGCTTATGGTATGCTTATATGTGATAGATAGTCTGAAATTCTGTTTTTGAAAATTGATCATACACATACAACTTGATACGGGTTATAGTCTTGATAACGCCGTTATGTTTTCCTAGCGCTGAGGACACGGATGTACACCGTGGCACTGGTGAATAGTGCAGACTATAATAACATGCATATTGCAGTGGCTGTGTTATGTTATTATGTGAATATATGAATAATGTATGTGATTATTGCTGTTTTGACATGAATATCTGTCATACATATTTGATACATAAGCATGAGGTTAACCGTTACCTGAGGTTCAATGGGTATTGAACCTCAGCTCTTACTGTAGCTTCAGGATTTTCGGAGTGAACAGAAACAGAAACAAGGGTAAGCAGCAGGCAGAAGGACTAGCTGGAGAAAGTCCTGTAGATATGTATAGTCTTTCGAACTCTTTGTATCAGCAAACCAGTACACTACAGTGGTTGAATATCAGTTACTCTGTATTTAAAATCATTTCGTTGCCCTACTCTGGTTAAATTATTTTGAAAATGCTTTAGAAAAGTTGGGGTGTTACACCCCCTACCACACAGGAGGGACCTACCACGGGGCCCACCCCCTACCACACGGGAGGGGCCCACCACCACTGCCCATCACCGAGTGAGGGTCCACCTCCATTCCATCCACGGAGGGGCCACCACACCGGGGCGAGGCGAGGTCGGCTCTGATACCACTTGTAACGCCCGGAAGCACACCAGCACAGGAACTTCCCAGGGGGTCACCCATCCTGAGATTTTCCTGGGCCGAGCACGCTTAACTGCAAGGAGCGCTAACCACCATGCCAAAAGCTTAAGCTGATAGCAGAGGCGCACTCCATATTATTTATGCCCCAGAAACCTTCCCTCATCCTGCCCGATGTGGGACTCGTCACGGTGAGACCGTGACATTTAGCTTCCTCAGTTTTGGTGGTCATTGGGGCCGTAGCATCAGTTAGACAAATAGTTCTTGATGCAAAAACCTACAATTTATTTTCGGGATGAGTATTATTTTTGTCCTGAAAGTTTTAGTTAAGGAGCTCTGGGTACTGGGTACTCGAACGTTTTTTTTTTTTTTAATCAAAATTGCCCCAGTAGTCTAAAAACATAGTAATCTTGTATTTCCGTTAATTTTGATCATTAAATTGTTGCTTCAATTTGTAAACTTTTAAAAATAAAATTGCTTCTAAAAAAACTTTCGAGGCAATTTTGCTCTCAAAAAAATTTTTGGGTGCCCAATGCTCTTTATCCAAAACTTCTAAGATAAAAATAATACTTATTTCTTTATTTTCTAATAATTAGAATATAAAAAATTGAAAAATTGGGAAAAGGTCTCCCATTGAAAATCTCATTAGTGAGAAGGACCTAAATAAGAATATCAGTATTTTGTATGCATAAAATTGTAGAATGATAGCTTCTATTGATTAGTTTTCTAAAATCATGGGCTTAGACAAATAGTATCTTTAATAGTTCATGATGCCAAAACCTACAGTTTATTTTCTGATAATTAGAATATAAAAAAGGGAAAATTGGAAAAGAAAAAAAACCTCCAATTGAAAATCCTATTAGTGAGAAGGACCTACATAAAAAAACCTATACCTTGTGTGTACAAAATTGCAGATTGATAACTTTTATTGATTAGTTTTCTAAAACCATGGAGTTGGGATGTAGTGTGTGTGTGTGAAATGTGTTTTTTTTTTTTTACACCAAAGTGTAGTGTTACCTCTCAAATAATTGATTTTGTAGTGGAGGGATGTGACTTATTCTCTCTGATATTAAATATAAGAGTTAATCAAGAGTTTTTATTTTAATTTCTAAACCTATAACTACTTTATCTTCCAAATTTATTATCTTTCCCTAACTTATTTATATAAATTACATATATTACCGGATTTCCAATCAAGAGGTAATTGTCATGTAAATGATTAAATATGATTTTTTTTTAAAAAAAAAAACAGCACATATTTTTTTTACAAATGAACACTGACTTAATTAATGATTTTTTTAGTAAAATTAGTTATCCAACTCTTTTTATAAGATCAAATGAAGTAATTAATTGTGAAAAAGGATCTCGATGGAAGAATAAGTAAAAATGATATAAAAAAGTGAGTGAGAGGCAAAATAATTGTGCTTGCAATTTAACATGAGAAAATGGTTGAAAAATTGACCCCTAACCCCAAGAGAAGAACGTGGCAAAAGGAGGCTGTGGTAGGTGGAAGGTGTTCAAAACATGAGTGTATTGTATTAGTTAATTACTGGCACCACAAGTAATTTTAATAAATACTTAATTGACTTAATAGAACTACAATATCATGGCATTTTTCACATAGAAGAAAAATCATGGTATTCCCTCCAATCTTTATTATAAGACATCAATTAGTACTTATATTTAGTCTTTTTTTTTATATATAAAGTACTTATTTGTTTCCAAAATATATTAATTATTATTTTTTTATGTATGTCTATAATTAATAAAGATAGTGAATGAGAATGATAATGAATATAATATTAGAGTTTAGTGTAATTAATAGAGATAATATTGAAAGTTACTTAAATTTTATGACAATTTTATTGACTTTAACCATTTTTATTGATTTATGAGTATTGTTAGTTGGTGTCTTGTAATGAGGACTAAAGGAAGTAATTAATGGGAGCTTATGGTGAAAGAATAACAATTTTTTAAAGTATAAATGATAAATATGAGATACGTACTTTGAGGAGTAAAAGTAATAAATTAATCAATAAAGAATGAAGGTTAAGCACAAAATTATAACTTCAACAAACAAAACGTATACTTTAACCCATAACTTGCACATTAAACGAAGTATTGTCCTTGATTAACTTGCAAAAAGTTTCTATCAAAATAATTGAAAGTGTTTTTTTTTTTTTTGATACGATGAAAGTTGTATTAATAATACGTTTATTTTCATTTTGCCTCAAATCTGAGGTTTGAGATTTGATATTGATACATTATCCATGTCGACATTGATGTTTCTTATATTTGTAACTATAATTAATAATTTTTTTAGATAATTAAAAAATATGAGAAATTTTCCAACAATTTGAAATAATTTATATTTCATAGGACGATCTAAAAATTTTAAATAGTATACTTCTATAAATCTTACTATATTATATAGACTATAGTATTTATAATTAATTAATTTTGATATATATTATATTATTTATAATTAATTATTTTGATGAGATATTGATAATCAATTATTAATTAATATAATTAACGGTGACTTTTGTGATCACAACTTACAATTTACGCCACCACGTGGCTTCGTAATGATGGCACGATGAGACAGACGGCTTTGATGCATTCAGGAACACGAGCTGCTGCTTATAGGCGAGCAGACAGTCCGTGATTCCCTTGCCGTCCGATCCCCGTTTCCTTGTTAACGAAACAGACGGCGAATCCATAACCTCAAGCCCGTTTGTTATGACGGCATTGTTACCCCAACTCACGGAAACGCCCGCCACCGTCTTCCTCCGTCCCACTTTGCCGTCTGCTTCCTCCTAACGGCGTCGTCTCTCTTTCCTCCTCTCCTCCGGAATCCTAACTTTCCGGTCTCTCTGTCTCTCTCTTATGGCTACGGAAGACTTCCCTCTCCTCGATTCTCCCTCCCACAATCCCCACTCGCAACCTCTCCTCCACGATCACACGCGCCAATTCCCTTCCTCCACTAGCCCCACCACCGGAGTTGCACCTACCTCCGCCGGTGCCGGCGACTCCTCCAACGCCGACTACTTCTCTCAACCCTTTCCTGACGATGGTGAAGAGTCCTCTGATCCCAACAAATCCTCCTCTGGAGTCTTGACTCCTAGTTCGAAGCGTAACGCTGGCGACAGCTCCTATTATTTTAACAAGAAGTTGAAATCCTCCGCCGCCGGTGGTGGAGGTAGCGTTGCTACGAGCGCTGAACCCGATGTAGGATCCGAAGGGACTTACCGGGTCGATTACCGAAAGGATCGGGAGGAATGGAGCGACACGGCGATCGATTGTCTCCTGGACGCTTACACAGAGAAATTGAACCAGCTGAATCGCGGAAATCTGCGCGGGCGTGATTGGGAGGAGCTGGCGAGAACCGTCAGCGAGCGGTGCTCAGCTGGTAGCGGTGGGGATGGAAAGAACAAATCGCATAAAAGTGTGGAGCAATGCAAGAACAAGATTGATAATTTGAAGAAGAGGTACAAGGTAGAGCTTCAGAGGATAAGTAGTGGCAGCATCACATCCAGTAACTGGCACTGGTTTAAAAAGATCGAAGCTATTGTTGGAAACTCATTGACTGTGAAGACGGCGTCAGATGATGAAAAGGGTGCTGGAGCTAATTCCTTCTCTGCAGCGAGACGTCCAAAGAACAGGTACTAATTCATTAATATCCTTTTTTAATTTTCTCTTAGGCTAAAATAGTTCATAGTCATCTTTGTGTTGCATTGCAATTGTTTTTTTGGGGGTAATTGTAGAAGTAGAATGAGCTAACGTTGTTTATAAAACTGACTCTTTCTGGGTGTTAGAGCTTCTGCCATCATGGGTTTGTTGAATTTGTGGTTGAATAATGGGAATTTGTTCTGGTGGTGATATCATTCCGTTATAAAGTTGATAGTTATGCTCCGCTGATATGGTTGCTTGTTCGTGGAATGTATTTACATATATTGGCAGATATACACCTACCAATGTTGCAGTGTTGAATAACCCAAAAACAAAACCAGCGTCTAATCTCAAATGGCATAGGGTTCTGTTTAAAATCAGTGGAGCTGCATTAGCTGGAAACTGCCAAAGTATTGACCCCAAGGTGCCACTTTTGTTCGTGATCCTATCACATTTAATAAAATGATCTTTTGGGATATTTGAATAAATAGATTGTTTCCTACTCTTAGAGACTTCTTAACTGGAAACTGCAATTCAAATGCTTCCTTCCATTAGGTGGCAATGCAGATTGCTGGGGAAGTGGCAACAGCTTGCCGCCTTGGCATAGAGGTATAGCCTCACCATCTTTATTCTTATTTTTGGTTTTATTGAGCAATCTTTTTTCTTGGGGGTTTTGTTTATGTCAGCATTTCTGGAACTTCAATTTTAAGTTTAAATATAAAACTCAGGTTGCCATTGTTGTCGGTGGTCGTAACTTCTTTTGTGGAGATTCCTGGGTGTCTGCTACTGGGTTGGACAGATCTACGGCTTACCAAATTGGGTAAATATTTTGTGCTTTTGTGCAAATTGCTCACCGCAATGACTGATCATTAATTTTAATCCTTGAATAGAGATAAAAGCATGTGTTAGTAAATTTTGGGTTCATGTATGGAGTGAGTAAGATTGAGAAAATACAATGAGATGGTGACGAACAGTAATTTTTCATTTTAAATAGTATGAACTTTCATGATTGAGCTAGCTGTTTTGTTGGCTAAATTTAATCCAATACTTTCATGTGTGTGAGAGAGAGAGAGAGTATTTTGCTGTTATAACAACTCTGCATCCATGTTCATTCCCTTTTCCGATCAATTATAAACCCCAATACCAAATAATTCTCTCTGCTAAGTCATGTGTGCTTCCCAGTCTTCAGTTATACATTTTGTGCTGACCATGCGGTTATTGTCTGTAAAACAAGTATGATGGCTACAGTTATGAATTCTATTCTGCTCCATTCTGCTTTGGAGAAGCTGGGTATTCAGACACGTATTCAAAGTGCATTCTCTGTGCCAGAGATTGCTGAACCTTATAACAGGCAACGAGCCATCCGACATCTCGAGAAAGGAAGGGTTGTCATACTTGGTGGTGTCGGTGCTGGCTCCGGAAATCCTCTCTTTACCACTGATACAGCTGCTGCTCTGAGAGCTTCCGAGCGTATGACCTTTTGCCCTTATCTGTGATATCTCATCTTGGTCTTAATTTTGTTATCTTTGCATCAAGCATCGCATATTTGCATCCCTCTTAATTATTGTTATCGTCTGTTTCCTGTTTCCTTTTTTCCCCCCAGTTAATGCAGATGTTGTGCTGAAAGGAACCAATGTCAGTGGGGCCTATGATTGCCATAGTGGCAGTGAGAATGCTACGGTTGATCACATTGCTTTTCGGGAAGTTGCTTCAAGGGGCATCACTTCTGTAGATGTGATGGCATTAGCATACTGTGAAGAGAATGGAATTCCAGGTTGGTCTTGGTTGGTTCAGTGTTGGTATTTTAATAATTCCATTAAATTTGTCTTTTGGCTTTAAGTATTGCCTTCTTCAGTTGTAGTCTTCAACATGCTTGAACCGGGGAATGTTTCAAGGGCTCTATGTGGAGATCAAATTGGTACGTTGATTGATCAGACAGGAAGTGTTAGTTAAACGAGGCAGACCATGCCCTTTTTCAATTGACATCAAATCTTTGTATTTAGTCCTAATAAATTGCTAGGTTTTATTGCTATTATCATAATCATCATCATATATATTTAGCTATTAAATTTACTCCCCGTAATGAGGTGATCAATCTGTTAATCTTGTTACGTCCTAGAGATTCACCACATTATGAAGGGAATATCTTTAGGGGCAAGAATGCAATGGTTATTTAAACTTCTTAGTATTATGAACGATCTAGAAAGAACCAAAGTTTTGCAATCCTATACTCGCTTGATCGAGAAATTAATTAAAAGTTGTGAGGGTTGTGTTTGTGTTGGAGGGAAAATTAATTTTTTGGCCCTATAATATTGATTTGGTTATGATTTAATCCCGATGTTTTGATTCATGTAGCTCAGTCTTTCAACTTTAACTTACTACAATTTAGTCTTATAGCTTACAATCAACTCGAAATTATAGGAACTGAGTTGCACCAAATCAAAATATAGGGGTTGGGTTACAACTTATTTAGAATTATATGGATAAAAAAGATTAATTTTTCCTTATGCTATTTACGGCAATGTACCAATTGTTTGCTCCTAAATACAGCTGGTACCAATCCTCTCACAAGCTTGAAGGCAATATTGTGTTATATATGGGTGGGTAAACATATTTTACATGTAATTTATTAGCTTTGAAGGTTCAACCTCATATAATACAAGTATGGAGTTTTGCTAAATCCACAATGCTTCATGATGATATTGTACTTTTTTAGGCGGCTTCTTCATGAAAATAATGGACAATCAATCAACAAATGCCTGTAAATTTTGTTTGCTTTCAGCATTTGTTACAGTAAACTACTGGTAAGATAAAAGGAATTTTTTTTTTTGAAGTTTCTTTTTTAAAAAGAAAACAGGACTCGTGATGTTATGTGGTTGTGCATATTAGGTTTTAAAGGAACAATGAGTATAAAGTAGGAATAACAAAGATGGAGATGTTTAGATATATGTATAGTCATATAAAGAGAGGGGGGGGGGGGGGGGGGGGGAGGGAACAGAGATCCAAAATAAATAGAGTTAGAAGATTTGAAGGGATAACTATTGAAGAGAATGATAAAAAATCATGAGTGGTTCGAACATATTCAATTGATGAGAATTATAGATCAAGAAGTATGAATATTTTTAAAAGGGGTAAAGATGACCCTAGAGAATTAAGCCATTTGGTTCATTATTTATCTAAGAATTTGATTATTGATAAAACACAATCAGGAATAACATAGTGCGATGTATGTAATTAACTCCACCTAATAGAATAAAACTGTTTTTTTTTTTTCTTTTAAAGATGAATAAACCAAGCTGATTTCAACGAGACAATTTGCTTGACGAGTTTCAAACTTGAATAACAAAAGAATGATAATAAATCGATTACTACCTCCCGTGAAAAATATACTCATTCTAATCTTTATTATAAAATACCAACTAACATTATATTTGATTCTCTTTATAAGGCACTTGTTTGTTTCCAAAGAACATAAAATATTATTTTTCATGTATGCTCAAAATTAATAAAAATAGTAGGCGAGAATAATAATTAATATGATATTAAAGTTTAGAGCAATTAGTAGAGGTAATATTAGAAACTATTCAAATTTTAGGACGAATCTAATAACTTTAACGGTTTTTATTGATTTATGAGAATTAATAGTTGACGCCCTATAATAAAGGCTAAAAAGAGTAAGATCCAATTGATTAATTTAGATAGATTAAAGAAATTTGTTAATTTATAAACAAGTAAACATGCCAAATAAATTTAAGTTAATTGGCTTGCAAGTCTGTCTATCACTGTATCTATAATACCCTAGATTTTTATTAATAGAAATAACCCATTTATTTTTATTTTATATAGCCTTGGTGGGCCAAATTCTCCTAACTTTAATTTTCTCCTAACCCATTTATTTTATGCTCTAAGAAAGAAGTTTTTGGTAATAAGTCCTCTACTTGTCAATCAAGTCACATTAAATTTACATCATGATTGATTAATTGAATTTAACATACTCTATTAATGACATTAAATTAAATTCACACCATGATTAATTGATTGAATTTAATATATCATATTAATAAGTTGGCAATAGTAGAAGGGTCCAAAGCTAAACCCTAATTTTAAGTTATAAATAGAGATCTAGCCTAACCCTGAATATTCATCTTCTCTTCTATTACTCTCTTCTACTGCTTCTTCTATTCTTACTCTTAAGTCAATTATTTTTATAAGAGGTTAGCAAAAACGGAGACCAGGTAATCCTAATCCTCAAAACAACCCAGAACAACATTGCGTCTCGTGCTTATTCTTTTTCTCTACATCCTATTTTGTTAATCCTAATTCTCATGAGTCTTAGGTTAGTTTTATATAAGTTTTGATAGGATTGTTATATATGAAATATATTATATGTAATCCCAATCCCCATGAGTCTTAGATTAGTTATATATGAAATATATTATATGTAATCCTAATCCCCAGAACAATAGGAGTTAGTTGTTGCATGTTGGTCTCAATTTTTGTGAAAAAACCCTTAAATGTATCACTGCATTTTTTTTATATGTATATATATGTTCCTTTTCCAAATTACTTTATGAAAGCAAAACGCTTCACCTCCTTGTATACATGTATTTCTCCTTCTTGATTTGTGTTTAACTATTTTGTAAAACCCTTTATCATTGAATATACATGTACACTTTGGTTGCTTCGGCTTTTGTGATTGAAACTTATAAATGCTTTCATATATATATATATATTGAGAAATTCATTTATTATATATGTATTTCAAAATAATTTTAATAGTGGGAGGATAGCTTTGGGACCCTTAGGCTTTATGCCTCCGATCCGATATATTATTTGATGTGAACCGATTATATCCGTTCTTCCCAAAGTTGCTACTAGTGTCCTGAGAAACCCTGCCAAACACCACTTTTGGATATAATCGGTTCACATTAAATAATATATCGGAAGCATAAAGCCAAAGGGTTGTGTTTATCACTTTAGGGGTACCATCCCAAAGCTATCCTCCCACGATTAAAATTATTTTGAAATACATACATAATAAATGGATTTCTCAATAAATATATATATATATATGAAAGCATTTATAAGTTTCAATCATAAAAGCCGAAGCAACCAAAGTGTACATGTATATTCAGTGATAAAGGGTTTTGCAAAATAGTTAAACACAAATCAAGAAGGAGAAATATATGTATACAAGGAGGTGAAGCGTTTTGCTTTCATAAAGTAATTCGGAAAAGGAACATAGATATACATATAAAAATGCAGTGATACATTTAAGGGTTTTTCACAAAAATCGAGACCGACATGCAACAACTAACTCCTATTATTCTGAAGATTAGGATTACATATAATATATTTTATATATAACTAATCTAAGACTCATAGGGATTAGAATTGCATATAATATATTTCATATATAACAATCCTATCAAAACTTATATAAAACTAACCTAAGAGTCATGGGAATTAGGATTGGCAAAATAGATGTAGAGATCAGAGTAAGAATAGAAGAAGTAGTAGAAGAGAAGATGAATACTCAGGATTAGGCTAGACCTCTATTTATAACTTAGAATTAGGGTTTAGCTTTGGGCTCTTCTACTATTGTCAACTCATTAATATGGTATTTAAATTCAATCAATCAATCATGATGTGAATTTAATTTAATGTCATTATTAGAGTATATTAAATTCAATCAATCAATCATGATGTGAATTTAATGTGATTTGATTGACAAATAGAGACTTATTACCTAAAACCTCTTTCTTAGAGCATAAAATAAATGGGTTAGGAGAAAATTAGGGTTAGGAGAATTTGACCCACCAAGTCTATATAAAATAAAAATAAAAGGGTTATTTCTATTAATAAAAATCTGGGGTATTACTATACCCCCCTTAAAATAAGTTTCGTCCTCGAAACTGAAATAAAATTCACATATTAATAACAATCACATAACAAATCACAAAAATAATTTTAAATATACAATTATCAAAATTTCAAAGAAATAAATCATTAAATAATAATCTGGGGTATTATACTCTATCCTCCTTAAAATAAGTTTTGTCCTCAAAACTTAATTAATGTTTTTTCATCAACTCTAATTATCACTTACCACACATATTAGATATCAAAAATCAATCACCAGATAATGCTATATAGATTCAAACGATAACCAATCATGAATTCAAATAATAATTTTAGTAGAAATCCAAAGGATAATCCAACATCTTTAAATTAAATAAACAAAAATAAGAATTAAGTTATCTTTTCTGCATCTAAAATGAACCCTTTAGCCTAAAAGAAATTCGACCCATTTGCTCCAATAATATAAAATAAAATTTACAATTCAATAAAATTTTAAATCACATAATGAGTCAAAGTAATCTCAAACATATAATTATCAGAGACAAGAAAATAACCCTTTGCTACCCATCTCTCACGTTGTTGTTATTATTATTATTATTACTATTTTACTCATTTACTCACTAGTAGCAACTTTGGGAAGAGGTGTGCACCAAGGTTCTTAAAAACGAGTTTTTACCTGAAAACGGAAGGAGAATAAAAAATCGTAAAACGTAAAATCGTAACGTAGTAAAATCGTAAAAACTTAAAAGCGTTTGGAAAATTAGTAAAATCGTTTTAATGAAAAAAATCGTAAAAACGTAAAATCGCAGTGATAAAACGAGTTTTTAATAACCATGGTGTGCACATTAGGATAAAATGTTTTATAGCCAATTTGATTGATTGTGACTGGCAGGGTTTCCCGGGTCACAGGGTAGACTGGCAGGGCTTCCCGAGTCTACCATGGTTCTCTTCCCACTAAACTAAATAGACTAGTAGGGTTTCCCGGGTCTAAAAGAATTTGAAAAGATAATGAGTAAGATTTGATTCGATGAGAATATATAGATATGATGAGTATTAAAATTGATATTTTAGATTATATATATGTATATGATATTTTTTTTTCATCATGTAAACATTTTATTTATTTATTTATTTATTATTTCTATATTATCTTTTTTTTTTTGCTATTGCACCCGGTTCACCAGAGCTTCGCCTTGCCTAGTCCGGATTTTCTATATTATCTTTGTTTATTAGGATTACCAGCTTTTACTGATGTTTGTATTCTAGGCTGTGATGATCCTTCGGGGGAACAGAATTTCAGCGAAAAAGGTTTCAAGGTTGGGGCTAGCAGTGAGACGTGAGGAAAAATAGTCGGCTAATTCTAACTAGTTTTATTTTATTTTATGCTTTGAATAAAAAAACTTTTATTTAAGTTCGGATTTATGTTAATGTAATAAGGCAGCCTTGCACTTGTCCCACAAGTGCGGCGGTAACATTTCCCAAATTTTAGTTATTTTAAATTTCAATAATTATTTATAAAATTATGGCAATTTTATTGTTAGAAAATTTGGGATGTTACACTATCTATCTATTATCCCTCTTCAAAACTTTTATAGTAAGGTATGTCAGATTTGAATAGGTGTCATCATGTGAGAGGGATTTTCAACCTCAAGACCAACATTTTGAATATCAAAAAAATCAAGAGTAAATATTTATTTATCACATTACTTGTTTGATCTTATAATACATTTTTAAGATTTATTTTTCTGTTGAATTTGTCCACCTTAATTAAAAAAAAGAAAGACATTGGGAATAAGTTGATGGTCAAAAGACGTTTCACATTTGGAGTGGAAGTCCCACTAACCACAACATTATGTTAATTTAACATATATTAGAACGTTAAAAAATAATTTTTAAATCATAATTTAGGATATGTGGAGAGAAATTTATAGAAATAAACAACTTTTATCCCAAATTATAATTCCAAACAACCACAGTATATTCACACTCACTTTCCTAGTAACCCACGTTCCTTCCCAATAACTCACATTCTTCCACAACACTCTGACCGGGCCCCACATTACACACCATTTCACCTGTTCTCATTATTTAACTTTGGCGAGTGGCATCATGTACTATGACACCACTCACCAAAGTAGTGGCGTCATGTACCATGATGCCACTCTCAATTTCCAGTACGTTTTGGTAAGTCGCGTCATACATCTTGATGCTATTAGTCTCATCTAATCAGGTGACGCAATTGACTACCCTATTTTCGTAATTCTTTTCCTATGTGCTTTAACTAGGAACCATTTTTGGTAAAAGTTGCTACATTGGTGTTTTTCCCTATTTCATTCATTAATTTCAACTTTATAACAAATTCAAAGTTCATTATTTGCTACAAGCGTTGCCTCATTTTCATAATCTTTAATACTTAAAGTCCTTTTATTCCTGCGATGAATGACAAAACTCATAATGCACTAATACTAAGCTACTTATACCGTTGGGAAGTTCAAAAGTTTTAAACAATATTTATCAAAGAATAAAATATTTTATGCATAGCTTCGATCTCATTTAACATATTACAAAATTATGTGGTATTACGGACCACATTGATAAATTGTCTATCATTTTGTGTCTATGACTACTAAGGGCTTCTGCTATCTGAATACTATTTAGATATTCTTTCATTGAATTGACCATCTAGAACTCCATTTGCATTGGAAAAAAATGACATACCGGAACAAGGCTTAAATATTTAAATTTATTCATGCTGTACATTGATCCCTCTTGACAAATAGTAAAACATTAAAAAAAAAAATGAGTTAAATCGTCTGTACAAGGTAACCAACCCTATTCAAGAATAAATCAACGATATCTGCAGCTGTGGTTTGTCACCTTATTTACATCCAAGTAGCAAGGTATTGACCACCACGATGTACATCCGCCCTCTGTATCTGCCATCAAAACTTCCAAACTCAAGAAATGTTTGTGCCAACTACCAAGAAGTTTTTCAGCTATCTCTATCAGCCTGTACAAATCCAGAGACCCAATAAAAATGGCTGGGTCCTCTATAATTACTCAATTTCTTCATCTCATGGGTGAGTGTATAAGTATTCTAGACTAGGCTTACTAAAGAAGATACCAAAACCATGTTCATATGAACAGAGGATCTTTTTCCTTTCCATGTCAAGTATTTTTGGGCCGCCTTCACTCACTGTTCATTCAGATTTAAAATAATTCTCATCAATAGACAATTGATCAAATGCATCAAAATTTGCCCTTAAACCAACAAGCTGGCTACTTAGACGCGCACAACCCGCATTTGGCCACCAGCACCGTCCATTTGGTGTACGAAGTGGGCATAGAGCTTCACATGCTCGTAAAATTGGATTGTTTGCATAATCGTCGTGATCATCATCCTCCGTAGCTGCTACTGAAACAGACGGATCCTTCTTGTCATCATGTAATGTACTACCATCCAAATCCTTCCTCGTGGAAAGGTGCATAGTGGTTTGTGATGACCCCATTAAATTGCTTTCAATATCAAAAACACAATCGCCACTGTCAGATAAGTGAAACCTGCACCCCAGTGACTGAATTGCTCGTTTTATGGCCACGTTCTCTCTGCTTGTTTTATTGTTCATATTCGTAGCTGACCATCTCAACTGTTTCTCAGTTCGTAATTCTGAGCTCAATGATTCCATGACAACTTCAATTTCTTTAGCTTTCCTCTCTGCCAACTCTTTAGCCTGATACACATTCCACAAAGCAAAAGCTTTTACTTTAAAAAGACAATCCAGACAGAACATTTTAATTCAATTGGGAGTATGCAAAACCAACAACAGTCATGATACTCAATAAACTCATCTCTCCTTACGTGTTTATAATGAGTGTCTTATCTTACCTATCTTTCAAAGCCACTTAAAAATTTCAGGACAAAAGAAAAGTTTTATAACGTTACCAAACTAAGGATATCAACATAGTGTTAAAATGACTAGACGACCACCATAAATTTTGAGAATGCAAAGGGAAGCGGCTTTTAGATAAAGATATATTGATTTCCAAATCAGACAATTGAAAAAAAAAAAAAAAGAGTCCACCTTCTGGATCTCAGAGAACTTCAGAAACATTTGTCTACATTCTGCTTCTATTTCACCAGCAGCTTGCGCTTCTTCTGGACAGGCCCAGCGAAGAATAAATTGGGGCCAGAGTGTTGGGGCTAAAGCTGCTGCTGGGGGGAAGATAGGTCCGTTGTGCTTCAATGGATCATAATAGAGATTATAATGCACGTGAGATTTTCCTTCAGAAGCACGCAAGTCAGCCAAGTATGCCCACAAACATCCACAAGCCTCAAAAACATTGCATTGCTCCCTCTCCTTCTCACTGGATAAAGAATGCAATTAAAATAACAAACTATTTCTACTACATCAAGAAACAATATAACAATTAAAATTAACTTTTGTGTGTCCCCCAGATTTTCCTGAGACAAGTACAAACCTTCTAGAAATTCTATAGCAGATGAGATTTCACAGAACTCACGAAAGCAAAGGAAGATATATGGACAGTGGGATTTCAAGACTGGACTCTTTCTATGCAACTAATAACCACCAGACCAATAAGTTTGGCTGAGTGTTACTAGCATTTTACTTGTCTCCAGGACTGAAGAATCATAGTTCAGATCCCGATTGAACTCAAACTAACCAAAATAATGCTTATTGATCACTTAAATGCCTAATGATCGACTTTACAATTAACCGTAGATTAGAGCACATCACCAAAATTAGGAAGAGAAGTTACATAAAACACATCCCAGACCCGTCTTAAAGAAATCATAAACTAAGCAAAGAGAGAACCAAACACTCAAAAGTCTCAAACAACATTGCCAGTTGGTGACAGTCATTATAAGTCACCATACTTGTAACTGAGACCTGTTTTTGTTGAACCAAAAAAAAAAAAAAAAACGAAGATCTGATTTTATTTGCGTGCATTATTTATTTATTTATTTTTTCTCAAACAACATTATTGCACAATGTATAAGCCTTTTTCCTCATCACCTTGTTTCAGTAACATAATTTCTGCTGATTGGCCAACATATGTTAAAATAGGAGGGGCACATCAAG
Source organism: Acacia crassicarpa (assembly GCA_034222035.1). NCBI lineage: Eukaryota > Viridiplantae > Streptophyta > Magnoliopsida > Fabales > Fabaceae > Acacia > Acacia crassicarpa. The sequence continues at coordinate 7,219,721 of JAWXYG010000002.1, forward strand.
CCTAAAATGTAAAAACACACCAAAGACCTTAGCCATTCCATATAAAACAAAATTGCTCAAAAATCAAATACCTATTACATAAGAAGTTTCCAAATCGACAAGAAAGAAAACAGTCTAGGAAATCCACCAGGAAAACCTGAATCATGAAATAGTGCAGGTGAGCAGCGAGCAAAGCCAAATATCAGATAAGAAAAATTCGTATCTTTGGACCTCAGAAAAGTCACATGAAATATATATACCGAGGAGAACTCAAAAGCAAAAGGATACATCCGCAGCAGTTGTGAAACGCAATCAACCCACTGAAGGGAAACATAGAGCAGATCATTAGTCAATACTACATGAACACCAGTCTCATCATTAACAACGGTTTGGATATAATTTTAGGGCCTATAAAGGATACCATATTGATTGTGGTGCTAGTAAAGGATAAATATCAACAATAATTTCCAGTGAGATAAACTGTCAAAGAATCTGTAGAAAGGGCATTCAATTAAAAGGAAAAAGAGAAAGTAACTTTGAAAGTGCAATTGAGGGAGAGATCTATTAACCAAGTTGAATATTGACTACCTGCATCAATTAAATAATACCTAGAGGTTATTAAGGAAACAAACCTGCAAAAAAATGGGAGAGTAGTGGCTTGAAGTCTGTGCATGAGAAGTGGATGATTGAGATGAGACAGGTGACTGGCGCATGGGTGATCCAGGGGAACTTCCAACAGAAGGCTGTCTAGTCAACTCAAAAGGCATGTTGGCACTTCCAGAGACTGAGGGCATTCCCATACGATCTGAAAATGGATGACCAAATGCTAGCCAGTCTTTTTCAACAAGTGCCTGCATAAGGAGAAAACTTTTGAAGCGTGACAAAAAGATCTAAGGTCATTGCTGTATTTTCCACAGATGACACACATGAAGATAAGTGATTTGTCCATCAAGTCAAATGTGGAACTAGAACGAGTTTAACCAGAAACAAACCGCAAAAATGTGGAAGGGCTGCTTCTTTAATATACCTTCAATGTACTATATACATATAGGGGCTGTTTATCACACCATCTTTTTTATCCTAGGTATTGGGTAGCATCCAAAGTGCTCGTGTTTGGTACTTCGGCAAGTAAAATGCCTGTCACCCAAACCAAAAGGCAACAGTGATACCTTCGGATGGCATCTTGTAAACAGCCCTCCCCCCACATTGATGACTTTGGTAAGATACCAATTATGATCTAAATGCTGAAGAGATAGGGAGAGAGGAGAAATGTGACAGACCAGTGTCATTTCTTATTACATTCTTGAGAAGACCAATACATTACATATATAGAACAGAAGGAGGCAACAGTCTGTCTCATGACCCAGATTGATGCAATGGAAACAGCAAAATAAATGTCTCGGATTTAGTCAACTTCAATGTCTGCTAACTAGGAAACTAAGCATTTGAAAATAAAGCAAAAATAGGAGGAAAACCACGATTAAAGGGATATATCACATGTTAAAACGTAGTGACAAAACATGGTAAAACGGAGGTAACATGATAGGAACCAACATCCTTTACTAGTCTATACGAGGAAGAGGCATGGCAGCCCCACTTCAGATGAATACTCGATCTAGGATTAGATATTATAATAGTTGTGTTTTATGTTTTATGTCTACATGTGACCCATGTTATGTATGCTGAGTTAACCACTACAAGTGTCTAAGTGTGTTATTACCTATTTCATGTATCAGGGCACGGTAGTTCTTTTACAGTTATTGTGTCAGACTATAAATATTAAAGTATTATTCAGAAAATTTTGGAGAATCTCCTACTACTAGGATTAAATTCTGATTCTAGAAGACTTCCACACCCACTTTCTCCTTCGTCACCTCTTTCTACCCCTTAAACTATCTTTTTCCCTATCAAGTTTCTACAATACTATGGCATGGGACTTTGTGACAAATACCATTCTATTTTATACTTGGGCATCCTATATAGCAAACCATGATATCCAATATACAAAGGAATTTAAGGTAATAGTATACCAAATAGCTCATTAATAGAATAGTAATAAAAGTCATCACCTGAAACCCTGCGAATGTGCGATAGTATGGATCAAGTAACAAATTAGCAAGAGAAACCAACTGACTTGTTCTATCCCAGCCATCACTGATCAAAGGACAAACTTGGACTTCAAAAGCCAAATCAATTTGACTATGGACAGCAAACTGAAAAATACACCATTATATGTACCTGCAATGTACAAGAACAGAAGCCTTCTCCATATCAAGGCGAGCAGCAATCCAAGCAGCCCCAGCTAACACATTTTGAACGTGTAGTAGCCATCCACTGTCCCCAAGAGTAGATACTGAAGTAGACATACTACTTAGATTGCCTCCACCCCACATTGACCCACCATGTCTCTACAAATAGACCCCATAGAAATACATATGGTCGGTAAAACCCATACAAAAATCTCAACCCATAATAAATATGATAATATTGTTAAAGTTCAATAGAATAGCATAAAAATGCCATTCATTGAAATTCAGGCCAAAACAAACAATGAATAACCCACAGAAAAACAGAGTTGGAAGAAAAAGTGCTCAAAGATACTGTAGTGGATAACAAATAAGATAATCACCCATGAGATAAGTAAAATAGCACTAAAAATGTCATTCATTAAAATTTTGGCCAAAATGAAGTTAAGCTAACATTTTTTAAAATTGTGAGCTGGAAGAATATCACAAACATAAACTGTAGAAGAATCATTATCTGGAATAAATTACTTGTTGACAACGTATTTCAACATGTAATTCCTCACACAACTACACAATCAAATGGAAGATAATTTAACTATAGATGCACATTTGCACAGCATTTCACATTGTTTTCAGATATATATGTTGGAACTCAGCCCTTGATTTCTAACATTTATTACTCAAATCCCTTGATTATAGGATCTTATCTATCCCCTGATTATGTGCATCCAGTTTAGGAAAGACTACACTTTATTTTGATTGATTGTAATCCTTTTAATTTCTTATTCCTTCTCATCGTGATTGCTCCTTTGTGAGCCTATATATTGTAGCTTTCTCTCAAATGAATAATGCAATGAAACAGAGCTCTCTGGTTTCTCATGGCATCAGAGCCTAAGTTCAGTCCGAACTCAGAGAGAGAGAAACAGTAAGAGGAAAAGGAGACAGTCAGAGAGAGAGACATAGAAGAATGACGGACTAGGATTTCTGCAGGAGAGCATGTGGCGTGTCACCACCACCATATCCGTGAATGGAAGGCTCCCATCAGCCCATCCTAGAAGTCTGACGTCAATCTGAGCTGCGAGTGAGCCTCACACGCCACCTCTGTCCCCGTGTGTTCTTCACGCATTGCCCACTGTTCTGCCCAGAAAATGAATCCAAACGAATTTCCACCCCTTTTCGGATTTGTTTCACGTAGTCCAGCCACTATGGGTGTTAATTACTTAATTCAAAGATCCTTATGTCAGGTACAAAATCTCAAATTCAAAGTTCTTCATCATCTTCTTCTTCTTCTACCTCTTCCATCAGTACTACGGTACCAGAATTCTCAAAGAATCATATTATGATTATTAAACATAAGTTTAATGGAAGAAACCATCTCCAATGGTCTCAAAGGGTGTTGAGATACATTTGTGGAAAGGGAAAGGAGAAATATAGCCCTCCCACCAGCTCTTGATGATCCATGTTTCAACACATGGTTTGCAGAAAATAATCAAGTCATGACTTGGTTATGTAACTCTGACTCTAGACATTAATGAAGGATATCTTCTAGCTAACACTGCAAAAGAAATATGGGATGCGGCCAAAAGAACCTATTCTTCTCTTGAAACACCGCTGCCTTGATCCATTTGAAGTGACAACTCCGAGACTTGAGACAAGGTAACATGTAGATGACTAACTATTACAATGCTTTGTTGAAATTGTGGCAACAACAGGACTTGTTTGAGATGCACCTATGGAAGAACATCAAGGATGATCAATTGTATAGGAAAATGGTGGAAGAAGGAAGAATATACAACTTTCTCTTTGGCCTCAACAACTCTTTTGAGGATATAAGGGGTAGAATTATGGGATCAAAATTACCACACCTATTTGATGTAGTCAACCATGTGCAATTCAAAGAAAGCAGAAAGCTGCTCCTAAATCAAAGTCGCGCAAGTCAAATTGAGGGTTCAGCCCTTTCTATGAAAGGGCTACAAGGTGAACAGAGGAATAACAAGGGGTGTAATTATTGCAAGAAGAAAGGTTATACCAAAGAAGAATGCTGCAAGCTGCATAGAAAGCTATCATTTGGAAAACAACACTTCCAACAACGCTGTCTTACCACAACTAAACAGAAAATTGAGGATGCTGACCCCTTAAGCCAGGAGTAATTGCAGGTGATGCGCAAGATACTTGACAAACACAATAAGTTGAACTATAAGCCCAGCGTCAATTTAGTGCAATAAGGTAACTCTATTATAGCTCTCAATGCTATGATGACTAGTGAAGATACATGGATTGTTGACTTAGGAGCTACATATCACATGACTAGTAATAGAACCTTGTTTACAACTCTTAAGTTGTGCCATGAAAACCTTAGAGTTAAAGTAGCTAATGGTGTATTCACAAAAGTTGAAGAAATTGGCACAATCACGCTACTTAATCATTTAAGAGTTCACAATGTTTTGTTTGTACCTGCACTAGCTTGTAATCTAATCTCTGTGAGGAAACTGACAAAAGGGCGAATATGCCGAGTAATTTTTGACAATGATTTATGTATTTTCCAGGATTTAAACTCGGGAAAGACGATTGGGACTTCTAGAAAATGGGATGGACTTTTCTACCTTCAAGGATCAAAGATGAAGAATAAAGATACTTAGAATGCAAGGAAGACATTGGTTAGCTCAAGTCCTCAAAGTAAAGATGTATTTTTATGGCTTTGTTGTTTAGGCCTCCTATTTTAGATTATATGAAACATGTGTTTCCAAGTTTATTCAATAAAAATTCGGTTTATTTTCATTGTGAAACTTGTCAACTTGCTAAACAAACACAATCCTCATATCCCAAATAGTCCTACACATCCTCTACTCCTTTCCAACTAATCCACAGTGACATCTGGGGTCTTGTGAGAATAAAAAATCAAGCAAATGCCAAATGGTTTGTCACTTTCATGGATGATCACACCAGAACCACATGGGTTCACTTGATAAAAGAAAAATCTGAGGGAGTCAAAGTGTTTCAAATTTTCTATACCTTTGTGAAAAATCAGTTCCAAGCTTCCATGAAGGTACTACAAAGTGGTAATGCTAGAGAGTATGTGAGTGGAACCTTTAAGGAACTTAAAAATCAATTCCCAGACTTCCATCAAGGTACTACAGAGAAGGAGTACATGAGTGGAACCTTCAAGAAATTTCTTGACCAGCAAGGAATTCATCACCAAACCTCATGTCCTTACACTCCTATATAAAATGGTGTTGTTCAGCGCAAAAATCGTCATCTATTGGAAGTAACTAGAATTTTATTAATGGAACGAATGTGCCCACAGTCTTCTGTGGTGATGCAATCCTAACTGCTGCCTATCTAATCAACCGAATGCCTTCCAAAGTCCTCCATTATGCCACTCCCAGTCAAAAACTCCTTGAGACTTTTCCAAATTGTCTTCTAATCAATCCATTATCTCAAAACGTGTTTGGTTGTGTTGTCTTTGTTCATATCCCTGATGACAATAAATTTGATGCCCGAGCCAAAAAATGTATATTTTTTTGTTACTCCTCAACTAAAAAAGGGTACAAGTGCTACTAATCTACCTCTAAGAAACTACTCATCTCCAAAGATACCGTCTTCTATGAAGAGGAAGCTTACTATTCCAAATTACTCATTCAAGGGGAGCATTGGATATCAAATAGCCAATTTCACATGATCCCACTTCTAAAATCCTGATAGTTACCATCAGTCCCTGATACCTTACCATCACATCCTGATACCACTCAACCTAACCAATCTGAGCCTATTCCACCTTAACCTAATCCTACACCTAATAAACTAGAAATACATGTTGAAATCAGTTGGGGGATGGACATAGAAGTGAGAAAGAACAATCTAGAGAGGAGGAAGATAATGTTAGAAATGTCTCTCCTACTTGACAAAACGACCATGACTTTAACCCAGGATTAGATCCTCAAGAGTTGGGCTAGCCTATTGAACTTTGTAAACAGGTAAGATCCTGCACTTAGCATCCACTTCACTGATTTGTTTTATATGGTAATCTGTTTGCAAAGATGCAAAACTTTATTGTAAAAAGTGCATAAATCAAAGTTCCAAATGCTTTCCAACAAGCTATGGCTAATCCGAATTGGAAGCAAGTCGCAGAGAAGAGTTGAAGGTGCTAGAGGAAAATAAAACATGGAAGATCACAACTCTTCCCACAGGAAAGAAACTGGTAGGATGCAAGTGAATCTTTACCCCAAAGTTCAATCCTGATGTAAGTATCAACAAGTACAAAGCAAGACTAGTTGCAAAAAGGTATACTCAGACATATGGAATTGATTACTAGGAAACCTTGTCCCAGTAGCAAAATTCAATACCATCCAAGTACTGATGTCAATTGCAACTTGCTTGGATTGGTCACTACATCAGCTAGACGTAAAAAATGCATTTTTGAATGGCGACATGGAGGAAGAGGTGTACATGGAGATCCCAAATGGAGTTCTAGCTCCAAACAACTCAGTCTGCAAACTTAACAAGTCCTTGTGTGAGCTAAAGCAATCTCCAAAGGCATGATTCGACAGGTTCACTAAATAGTAAAAAGGCTTGAGTATAATCAGAGGCAAGCAAATGACACATTCATCAAGCATAATAATAGGAGAGTCACTATCCTAATTGTCTATGTAGATGACATAGTTATTATAAGGAACAATGAAAATTCCATTTCCCAACTAAAAAAAGATTTGTCAAATGAATTCCAAGTGAAGGACCTTGATCAAATATGATACTTCTTGGGTATGGAAGTGGCAATAACCAAAAGGGGCATCACTATGTCCTAGCAGAAGTACACCTTAGATTTGTTACATGAGATAAGGATGTTAAGGGCATAACCTATGGGAACACTGATAGAAGAAGGGTGTCACCTAGAGATCAAACCAAATGGCGTCCCAGTTGTCTCAGAACGATATAGGAGACTTGTAGAGAAGCTGATATACTTAATCCACACATGTCCAGACATCAGTTATGTGATTAGAATAGTAAGTCAGTTCATACACCAACCAAAGGCACATGGTTGTATACAAAATTCTGAGCTATCTAAAACTTAATCCTAGAAGAGGAATTTTCTTTAAGAAAGGCACTGCCAAAAACATCAAAATCTACACCAATGCAGACCATGCAAGGGATAGAGAGACTAGAAAGTCAACCTTAGGGTATTGCACATGTGTTGGGAAATCTGGTTACGTGGAGAAGTAAGAAACAAACTGTGGTGTCAAAAAGTAGTGTAGAAGCGGAGCTGAGAGCTGTTAACGATGGAGTATGTGAAGGAATCTGAGTTATCAAACTATTGACAAAATTGGGAATTCCACATGAGGGACCAATGCAACTCCAGTGTGACAAAAAGACCAGCAACATTGAGATGACAAAGAATTCTATTTATCACAATAGAACGAAACATGTTGAAATAGACAGGCACTTTATTAAAGAAAAGGTTGAAGCTGGCATCATGAACTTGTCATACATAGGATATGCATACCAAATTGCAGACGTAATGACAAAACCACTTGACAGAGCTAAACTTGAAGGGCTTTGATGCAAGCTATGAATGACTGACATCTATTCTCCAGCGAGTGTCGGAAATCAACCCTTGATTTCTAACATTTATTACTCAAATCCCTCGATTATAGGATCTTATCATATCCCCTAATTATGTGCATCCAGTTTGGGAAAGATTACTTTTTAATTTGATTGATTGTAATCCTTTTTATTTCCTATTCCTTCTCACCGTGATTGCTCCTTTGTGAGCCTATAGATTGTTGCTTTCTCTAATATGAATAATACAATGAAACAGAGAGTTCTCTAATTTCTCAATATCAAATTTTAGTTGCATAAAAGGAAGGCTCAAGGAAGAAATCAGATAACATTTATGCACGTCAGGGTCCAGAGTTATCCTTCTGATATCAGCCTTAATTACAAATGTTTCAATTTCAATCCTGCAATGTGTAACCCCATCGTTCCTTTGAAGGAATCCAGTGCACCCTTGTAACCATTGACTCCAAATCATTCCATTTTCAACCCCTAGTCCTACTCAATACAGACACAGATTCTTGGACTAACCAAAAAAGATGACATTCCATCTGATGATGCTTTGCCATGAGTGTCAAGGCATTCTCTCAGCCGAGTAAAGCTGTCTCTCATTGCATGGATATTGTCTATGCCAAAAAAAACTACCTGATGATATATTAGAAAAGACAGATGTTCAGAATATGTGGCTAAATTTATGAATAGAAAAAATCATGTATGGAGGCAATCAAGACTTCCACAGACCTCACTCTGAAAGTAGTTTGAAGATGATTCTGAACCACCTCCCATGGCCCCATTAGCTAATGCATTTTTCCTCGGTCTTGCATCAACTATATAAAGCTTCCTAAAAGAAGAAAAAACGAGTCTATTTATCTTCCCATAAAGTTACTGAAAACAAAACCACCAGGAAATACCACCTAGCATACTGATAGTGAAAAGGTAAACTGTAGGTATCATGCTTCAAGAATCTTCAACAGAAACATTGTTGATAATGATATTCAGTTTTGATTAATACAGACCCCACAAATAAACATCTACTGCAATATTTAACACATCTAGGTGAATCACAGACACATACAATAGTTTTGCTCGTGTTTACCGGAGCAACATATTGATGAATATGGGGATATTATGGCATAACATTCTAAAACATATTATGAAGGAAACTATAATTTACCTGCGCGAGCTATTGCTAAGTTTGCCACATAATCCAGCCACAAGCTTTTCATCAGCAATGCTGCAGGTAAGTACCAAAAAAAAAAAAAGCAAATCACTATTTATAGAGCAAAAATCCATTATCAAACACTGAATTGTCACATGCATCATTGCTACTATACAAGGTCCTTTAAAAAAATAGTAGTGGTTTGATCCCTCTAAACTTGCCCCAAGGAACAAAAAAATCTTTCATTTGGCATCAACAGGGTAGGTTTGATTAAATAGTCTCTAGTACCTCCTCATATTCATCATGATACCAACTAAAGGTTGGGATGAACGTGCAAGAACTGCTCCCGTACCTGTAAGTTGTCACTTGCATTAAGGCAACAGTCTTGAATTGAGATACCAAAATGTAAAATAATTAAAACAAAACAAAACCAAAATAAGAAGTACAAAATTGTCAACTGATGAAAATAGCAGAACTATGACTCCATATGTACCTGGGTGGCACCATGAAACTACAGGAAATCGACATCTACCACGAAAGCTGGATGCTTGTTGCACTTCATCATCACTAGCATCAGTACCATGTAAAGTTGTCAAACAAATGGTTCAACAGAATAAACCATGGAAAAAAAATAGAACATTGGTATCTCAATGAAATACCTTATGGTCTTTGGCACAATCAAAGCAAAAGGATAACTCGGGCACACATTGTAGTTAGAGTTCACTTTACTTATTCTCCACAAATCATTCGACAAGTTAAAGGACTCACTTTCAATCATATTGACTGAAGCACGGTAAAAGCGTATTCCAAGAAGCCGGAAATACTCATCTAGTAAGCGCACCTTTGGGCTAGAGTTAGTAAACCTAGAAGGTCCACATGCAAATGCATAAAGGTCCCATAGTACAGCTGGTTTTGTACTTAGTAAGGCATCAAATATGACGCGTCTCTGTAAAATTTAATAAACAAAAATTAAAACCTACACATGAAGAGCATGATAACATCTATTCATTTGTTCACAACACAATCTTAGATACTAAAAACAAGTTATCAATGTAAGATCACTTAACTATTCCTTCAGGAATCCTTTCATGTTAATCGTAACATTTAAACTTACCATAAGAGTCCAGTTAGACTATGAAGAAGTAAAAATCATTGATTATTTGAGCAACTATGCCACTCATGCATGAAAGTTAGATGTTCATGCTCAATGTTTAGGGGCTGTAACTCATTCAACCCATCTGAGGTCAGAAACTGGGGCTTTATAATGCTAGCATATTGAAATTATGAAATAGCTAACAGTTTGGCTTGTGAAGATAGAAGATGACATAGGATTTCCTATGCCTTAAAATTTACATGCAAAGTCAAGCAGTGGAATACATAATTTAATTCTAAACAAAAGAGATGTACCATTTGTAGAAAATAAAGGCAAGAAATAATGCCGTCAAGGTAAAAAAATATAATCTGTTATGAATGCCATGATTACTGTCCCAGTAGAATTACCTGTTTTGTACGAGTCCTGAAACCAAAAACGATAATTCTCATATCTTTTCCTACATAGAAGAGAAATTATATATTATCAGACAATGCTTACAAAGAATCAAGTAAAACATTAAAGAGAGGAAACAACATAATAGGAAGACGAGTGGTGAGGATGTTGCAAGGATTTGCAAATGGGTGAATTATTTGCAGTATCATGGTACCTTTTACTAGAGATCAATGATTAGAGTTTTGCATTGAAGATTTTAAGCCACAGAAGTTTTGTGAGATAAGTCAGTTTTCCTAGGCTCATCCTGGGCCTCTACAAGCTTCAGATTTTGGTAGGGTTATATCTGTTTTGATAGTGAAAAATTGGAAGTCTCTTTCAGCTGATGTATTCTTTCGTCTTGCTTTTTCCTAATTTGTCCAGTGCTTTTAACTTCTCTCTTCCTCTCATAAATTATTTTTTTTATCATACGCAAGATTAAGATAACCAACCAAAACTGGCCGAAGTTCATGGATAAATAACCACCTTTTTTCTGCATTATGTAGTGACTCAGCAAGTTTTGAATAAGTTGTTTGGTTGAAGAAGAGGAGGAGGATGATAGAAAAATAAATATCCAATTATAAATACCTAACAAATAATCTTTCTTATTCAAACACCATTATAATACAATTCCCTCCACTCTTGGACAAAGTTCTAACTTTGCACATATTGCAAATCTCATTAATGTCAGTTTATTTTAGCTGTTCAACGTTCATGTAGATTATTTGTTGTGGGGAGAGCGAATTTCAAAGAATGCATTGAAAACATCTTCAGAACGGCAAGAACCATTCTTTCGACAAGGTGATAATCACATAAAAGATTAAAATATATAATAGCTCATTATTAATTGTTAGCCACCACCATATTCACCCAACCAACTAACTTTGACTGCAACATAACATAATCAGAGTGGAAATCAATATGAATTTGTAAAATGACATAACTCATAACAACCCCGGATTCCAATTAACTAAAAGATCCTTCTTCCATTTTATTGTTTTGATAAACCTACAAGCATTATATTGGGCCAATCTAATCCTTAAACATCATGCAAGGTTATTTGCTTCTATGCTCTCAAGCATCAACTTCTCTGCAGAATACTAATTCTTTCAAGTCTTGGCACACATTTGGTCAGTACTAACTTCCACAGCAATTTCACATGGATTGTGATTTTGATCAGAACGAAGAGGCCCAATTTTCTGGGGTTGTGAGTGTTAAGAATCAGAATCCTTCGGCATATTTGATTTAAAGGAAATGCTCAAATTTTAACAATATAATTTCTTAAGAGCTCAACCAATGCCTTTCTTACCATGTCGCTAATTTCAGCATACAAATGGTTTGGTTGACTTTGTTGCATTTTTTACCCTATTTGGCAGTATTCATTCTCTATGTTCATTTGGAGGATACTATGCATAGTGGCCTCAATAATTCAAGAATGAAGGAACATTTTATCCAGAGAAACTTATTTGAGATCATACCAATAACCTGGAGCAGTCTTTGTGGGGGTGTCTTGTCTGATAGACGATTAGCTGACTGCATCTTTACAGCCTACATGTAAATGACAGCAACCAGCTCTAAATCAAGTAAAACTAGAATACAGACACAATAAAAGATGGAACCAACAAAGAATATGATGCATAAATAGATTTCCTGGTTGAAATTTGAAAAACACATCATAGGTAATGTTTAAAAATATTACAAAAATCAAAAAAGGAAAAAGGATAATATGAACATCCATTCCCATGACTCGGCTTATATGAACATGTAAACCAGTAGCAAAAATAATATCATGTCAAGGAAGTCCAAAGCAAAATAAACAAATGAACAAAACAAAATATAACAAAATATGAAGCTCCATTTTCCATGTATCAGTCAATTTACGCACACATTAGTAATCATGCCAGTGTTGCATGAATATGCACCTAAAAGTGTAATTATGAGGACTGTAATCCTTACATAGCCAACAAGAAAACTTGGACTGATAATTAAAGAAAATAGAGTGACACAAGCAAACAGTAAATCTGTACAAGGAAAAAGCAATTTATTAAAGTGGATAAATCCAAAAAGGCATGAGTAGAATAGACTAAATCACACTGATATCTATGGGTCTGGCTAAATTATATTTGATAGCTCTTTTGTGCTAAAATTTACACTCAACTCCCCTGACTTCTTGACACATACATACATAGATATATGTATATGTACGTATATATATACATATATATATATTGCGAAACACCTGTATATATATATATATACATATATATTGCGAAACACCCCCCCCCCCCCCCAAAAATCCAATTTATTTCCAATCGAAAAGGATAACTTTCTAAGCAATTTGAGACTACGATTTTGTTCTTAAACAACAGAGAAAATGATAAAATAATTTTATCTGAGAAAGCAATAAATATGGTTAAAAATTAACTTCATCAGTAGAAAATTAAATTAGAATGGAGCCAGGTGAAAGAGATCAATTCCAATTTAGCCATACCATGAGAAAGGTTAGTGTAATTTACTCTACATAATATGAACCTGAAATGGAACAAAATCAAAAGGTACATGCAAACTTAGTCCAAACTGTATGTACAACTTGCGATAATACCCTTCATAACGCATCAAATTAACAACTCAGATTTCGATTGATCCATTTTTGTTTATATTAGGTAAGTCTATATTAGGCTAGAAAGGAAAAACGGTTCTGCTCAATCCAACTTAGCACATGCAAAATAACATAAATCATGTAAACATTTTTAAAAAAAAAAACTATGGCATAATTTGTACATTTAAAAACTTACTATCTTGTTAAACTTCTCAATCGTTGCAAGTGGAATTGTTCCAAGGGCAATAATATTCCTAGTTCGATCACTCTAAAAAAAGTAAGAACACATCAGAGAACATTACTCAGTACAGTATACATACAGGTAAAACAAATCTAGTACCTGCAGACATGGTTTAGAAACATAAAAATAAACATAAAAGCTCAGAGATTGATTTTTAAAAAAAAAAAAATTGATCAGAACTCACAAACTTCGGTAAAGGGGAACACAGAGATATTAACAGGAACCCAATAAGAAGTTGGAAAAATAGGATCATAATCACATCCTAATTACATTTTTTGATAGAACCCCCATGTGCCTATAACTATTCAAACAGAAAACTAGCAACACAGCACAACCAACAGAAATGAATAGGAAGAATTGTGTAACATAGTGACTAAATGACGGAGGAAAACATGCCAGAAAACAGAGCACAAGGGAATTTGGTCAGAATGGGGTTGCCTCAGTAGGGAGCAATAAGGGAACAGTATAATCATTGATTAAAGCTAGTTCAAATACTATGACTATGGTGTGTTAATTAGAATGAGTCGATTGTGCAATATAAGGCAAAATCCTAGGAATGATTAGCTTTTGTATGATGCATATAGCTATACATAACTACTGAGGTTACCATGTACTATTCAGAGTGGAAATTCAATTCATTTATAGTTCACAGGAGTTCTGCAATCAGCCTTCTTTGCAGCTTCATCTCTGAATCTCCACAAAGGTTATTCTTCTGTTTTTTTTCTTCATATTTATTTTGGTCTCTAAAACTTTTCATTCTCCCAAAATTACTCAGCAAAATTTTAGACAAGCACTATTATGTTTATGATATGTAATCTGTAAATAAATGAATAATTAGAATAATTAGGGTACGTAGTTAGGAAGTTAGAGCTAGTTAGTTAGGATTAGTGAGTTAGCTAGCACATAGAAACTAGCCGTTGGGAACTACTTGGATTGTCTAAGTTGTCTATCCTATATAAAGGGGAGGCTTAGACTACAATCTGGGTTGAATTGTTATGATGAATGAGAATATGCAGAGATTCTGCCTCTCTCCCGTCTCTGTTTCTTTCTTCTCTCCTCTCTCTCTGTTCTGTTCTTTTCCTCTCAATTTTTCTGATTTCCGTCTCCTTCCTCTTCTTCCCTCTTTCTCTCCTAAATTCTCTACAACCTATCTATCAGTTTATCACCTTACTAGCAGGTGAGTAATTCTAAATCACACCTTAAGGTCCTCTCGTAACATCATATTGCCTAGTAAAAATTCTAAATTTCAGATGATGAAATATTCTGTTAGGGACTTACCAGAAAAACAAGACGAAAATTTGTGACCATCAATGTGCCTGCATCATCTGAATTAATAAGAACAACACCATGTCCCTGAACACAAACAATATATGCAGATAAATTTCATTTACAATATATTCACTTATAATAAATGTAAATTAAAAACTAGGATTTGAATTTCTAATAATCATAGCTGTTGGTGGCGCATAGCACACCTTTGTGGAATGGACTCCTAAAGCCATGGCACACATCTCACTGCGCACTAATGGCAACATTGAAATGTAATTCCCATGATGAAATGTTTCACTATAATTATAAAACACAAGTTAAATAACACACTCACCGATGGATAATTGTAATTCGGATAGAGAGAGAAAGAGAAAGGAAGGAGAATAGAAGATGAGAAACAGGAGTTAGAAGGAAATGAGGGCACAGAGCGCGATCAAGAGAGAGAAGAACAGAGAGTCAAGAGTTTCTGAGTAAACTTATTGATTCACAAGTCTGAGGATTACAATTGAATAGGGATCCATTTATAGACTTAAGCTAATAGCTGACTCCCTAACTGACCTAATTTTCATATTTGATGAAAACTGAATCTGAGATATAGCCTAAAGCTTTGTCACAAAATCCTATGAATTTTTCATTCAAGAAGCAGTCTAACTAGCCCTTTGGATATTTGTGGTCCCTTGCGAGGTTCATGATACAAGCTGAGATAAACCATCATATTAGCTGACTTATATTGACTTAGTATAATCCTTTGGCTGGATATTTTAGGGTCAGAAAGTTGAAGTAACGAATAAGTATATAATTCAATTTATTTTTTGCAGTTGAGTCACGAATATTGACGATGAGGTATTTGTTTAAAACATGCTAATAACTAACTAATAATGGCAGTTGAATACAAGTGTGCTTTGCTAGTCTCAAATTCTTTCAACACTTGTGAGTACACTGGTTGCTGCAGTGTGCCCATGACCCGAAATCTAACTTATACAGAGAATGAGAAGAAAAACCAGAAAATGAGAGATAAATAAAACAAATGGTGACAGGGGAGCAAGATAGAGCAAAAGTAAAACACTCAAGGATACAAAACATGATGCATAACCACAAAGGATGCAAGAAAGAATAAATGAAGTGGACGAGACGTTGAAGGGCAGGAGTGCCATAATACAATCCGCATGTTATTATTCAGCGCTTACGCTGAGTGCCAAGTGACATGAGGCTAAACATGTTTACTCTATGCAACACAAAAACGCGATTAGAGTATTTAAAATCACCCTCACCACTCTTTTTTTTTTTTTAGGTGACACACCATCATCACTCTTTGCACTACAAATTCCACATGTTTTGCAGATTCTGCTCGTTGTTCGCGTTACACAGAGCAAAGAAAGTAAAAAGAAAAAAGGTGATGTAATTTCTTCGAACAGAGTAAGAAATAGTCGCATACCTGGGCTATGACGTTTTCCTCCTCCAGCAAGAAATCCAAATTGGCATGCGAAACATAGTGTGAACCAGGCTGCAGATAAATTCACACAAAGACCCAAAAAAAAAAGGGAAAACAAATAAATTGAGAACGTAGAAAAGGAACAGAAAGAAATGAACTGAGAAGCCAAATAGAAGGAAACCTGCATCTTGGTCCATTGGAGGGTATCCCAGGTACCGGTGCCCTCCATCTTGGAGGAGTCAGTGTCGTCTCTAAGAGACGTTGATCGAGTGTGGCGTGGCTTCGTTGCGGCCATGGCGGCGAGGAGGAAACCACCGCGATGAGAATGCAATGCGAGACGCCGACACCGTCCCGGAGAGAGAGCGCGCGGCGAAGGCTCAGCTGCCGTTGAAAGAACGGGATCCTTTTTTCATGCTCTGTCTAACCACCGGCAAATATTGGCCGACAATATTGAATGATTTTTTTTTTTTTGGTTGCAAATATATTTGTTTTTAGAAATCGAAATTAAATTAAATATTCGCTCAAAAAAATTAAATTAAATAATATATAAATTTGGGAAAAAAAATCAATGGTATACTTTAATAAAAAAATTATTATCAAGAATTCATGATTAAAGTATATGTTTCATTGTAATTTCTAACATTATTAAACTAAAATTACTTGTTCTTTTAGAGCATTAACAAGCCTAATTAAGCATACATTTAAAAATATTAAAGATAACAAGTGGTCTCAACCCAACAAACATAAGAACACAAATATGAGTCCCGCTTGTCAAATGATACATTCTCGCTCCTCAAACCCAGACTAGTCGATTGTTTAAATACTTGACTCAATTGAGAAGGTTAGGATCCAAAAAAGATGCCATAAATCCCACGGTAGGGCTCCCCATCCATTTAAAAGAAAGGGGACAAGTTAAAACTTTTTTTGATACAAGGCGATAGGAAGAGGGGGATCGAACCCAGGACTGGGAGGGAGGAAATGAATCTCAATACCATTACACTACTAGTAATGCTGGTGACAAGTTAAAACTTAAATACAACAAGCAATCAAACATTCACATAGACATTTAAAAATAGTGTGTTTAGAGCATCGTAACACTTTATTAAAATAAAGAGTTAATACAATATTTGATCCTTATAATTTATCTTCATTTTAATTTTGACCTTATAGTTTCAAATCTTTAGTTTTTGTCCTCTTAGTTTCTTTCTGTCAAAAAACATTAATCCCTAAAATTTAATAAGAGTGTGAACCATTTTTCCCTTACCAAAACCTATGATTTAAAATTATAGGGATCAAAATTAAAAATAAGAGCAAACTATAAAGACCAAAAGGTGAAGCAACTGTAGACTAGAATTAAAATAAGAGCAAACTATAATCCCTTTGTTAGTATCAATGAATTTATGGTCTAGAAACAGGAAGGCGAAGCAACTGTAGACTCGTGATATGATAAGGGTGGGAAATGCAAATACAAAAGGTGCTTGTTCTTATTATCAAAGTCAACATCTTAGTAGTGAGTAGGGCCATAAGAGTGAAAAGGACTGGAGAATTGGTCATACCAGACAACGCACAGTGTTTGTTTTGTTAAGTGTTTGTGTGATAATCTTATTATATTATGATTTGTCATAGTGCAATTTGTTGGCATTCGTTAATTAATTATATCATATCTAGTCAAGATCCAAATTAGAGTGATCAACATAAAGCTTAGAGTTTTTTTTTTTTTTTTTTTTGGTCAAAATATAAAGCTTAGAGTTAAAAACTAGATTTACTCATCACCCCTAGTCTACAAGAGTACATTTCAAGCAAATGACACAGTAATTTCTTTTTCTTGCGTTATATAGATAAATTATATGACTTAGTTGAGAAGGAGAGGAGAGGAAATGGGAAAAAAGTTTTTTTTTTTTTTTTTTGGGGTCAAAGGGAAAAAAGTTTCACCTAACATGTTCTTCCTTTTTGCTTCAACTGTCACAAAAACTTTAAATTTTGAGAAAGCAAAATTAGGGGAAGAAAATAAAAAAATAAATAAAAATAAAAATTAAGCTATTATCTTATACAGTTATACTAGGACAGGACTGAAATGAGGAACAGATAAAAATAACTCTTGCAGATTGTTTAGAAGCTTAATTGTAAGAATTTTTTTCACTTCAAACAATGATGGAGACAAACGAGAGTGAGTGTGAAAATTATAGAACACAATGTTTACTTATAATGTACAAACATCATGTCAAACTTTGATGCTTGGCCAGCAATAAGATCATATAGAAGTAATCATGAAAGCTATACTATTAAAGTAATACGAATATGTTCCTGAATAAACACGCCCTAAACATGAAACAGCAACTCATCACTGAAACAGAAAGGCTGTGATAATTTGAATATCTCAAGCTTCAAGCAAACTGAAATTTATGGATACCTCCTTGTTCTTATACTGTATTTGATAGGAAATAACCAACATGGGTACATTCAAATTTTCAATATATATATATATATATATATATATATATATATATCATATCCAAATATCTTATAAATTTCAAATTACTTAAAAACTAAGATATTACATACCACACACCCATCAAAAGATCCACTCCTCTTTGCAGGATGAGACCAGCTATACAAGTTTTGGCAGCTAGGAACTCGGCAAAGAAAAAGAATAATAAAGGTCCATGAAACTCGGCTCACTGGAATTCATTCTGATACTACAATTTCTATAGTATAGAGGGCATTTATCTCAACTTCATCCAGTATTTGAGCTTTTGTTCTGCGAGTGCTGGGATTTAAGAAGCCAAGTTGTTGGTGTTTGTCCAAAGTATTTCCCCACCGAACTGGAGTTTTGTTGGAGACGGCAACGAGCTAAGTACAACGTGCTTACCCTTTCAGTTCAAGATACTCACTGAATGTTCTGCTACTGGCACACTCTGCCAAAGCTTTCGTGTTAAGTTCTTGACCATATCTCCAGACATAATTCAGTCCAAGAAGAAGCTCAGTTATTGTTGCTTCAGTTCTTTCTTGATTTGCAAAGTAGAGGGTTTGTACCAGCAGCACATTTGTCCGAGACACGAAGCTCTGCTGCTCAAAACTTCTCTCAGACTGCCATCGAATCATGTTATGAGCAAGTGGAGCCAACCATTCCAATATTCTTGACATAGCTTCAGTCCATTCTTCTGCCAGAGTCGTGTCGTAAACTGATGAAGCCATGGTCTTGGCATATGGCTTTAGCTTGTCCCTAAGGGCAGTCCTCACATTTGTTGGTAACATATTGTACAGGTCTTCTCTTGCATCAGGGCCAATCAAGTGGGGAGTAGCTGCCAACTTCTCAATCACAATGATAACATTCGCATAGTGTAGTGCCAAAGCAGCAGCACCAAGTGTATCCGGCGGAGGATTTAACAGCTTGCGCTTAGAACTTAAGACTGATTGATTATAATGAACAGCTTTTCCACGACCAACTAGGCTTGGATTAGCATCATGGACATTCTGAGTCCCCGTATGAACATCAATGGGGCTTAGATAGCACTCGCTGACAGAGGAACCATCTGCAGCCATTATACAGCCCTTGAAAGGTCCTACTTGAGTTAGCCGACTGGCTTTTGTATGAGTTTTCTTCCTGTAGCCAGGAAACTTCCAAATTTTGCCACTTTTATTTTTTTGATTAACTGGGGCAGACCCCTCCAAATTACTCCTCAAGGGACCAGAATAAAAATTGACACTTCTATTATTTCCTGAAATTGGGCCCGATTTTGAGGACGAGTCACCAAGAGGACCTGAATGAAAAATGCTGGTTTTATTTGTTTTTGCCATTGGACCTGGTTTAGCAACAAGATCCCCAAGGGGCCCAGATGCAAATCTGGGAAGACCATTCTCAGGCGGGTAGACTGAAGGTTGCAACAATGCAGAAACAGATTGGCTACGGTAAATATAATCGGAATTCAAGTCTCTTGAATCATTGGCTTCACTACCATCCACCATCTCTTGAATTCCAAATACATGGTTGATTCTCCTAAAAATAGTGAATAAGGATCTGGCTAGAAGAAGTATAGTGTAATCATATGTCCTGTTCCACAGAGAAATATCCTGTAGGTTCTTCACCTCATGCCTTTTCCATGCAACCTTCTTCTGAAAGTCAATTAAATTTACACCATCTGACTCGCCACTAGTCTTGATTCTTCTAAGAGTTTGCTCAAAATCAGCAAGCACTTCCATCTCTTGATAAAGACTTGCATTAGTTGATATAAACTTTTCCA
The DNA here is from genome assembly GCA_034222035.1 of Acacia crassicarpa. Classification (NCBI taxonomy): domain Eukaryota; kingdom Viridiplantae; phylum Streptophyta; class Magnoliopsida; order Fabales; family Fabaceae; genus Acacia; species Acacia crassicarpa. The sequence goes on from JAWXYG010000002.1 coordinate 7,239,956, forward strand.
TCTTCTTAACTTTCTTTTCCATCTTCTTCCAAGTGAGTTGCCAGCCATATGGATCAACGTCCATGTTGATAAACTCATCAAACGCATTCCCAAAGCCTTTCAAACTTGGGTCGCTGCATTTCTTCCCAAGCCTAGCCACAGATTTAGCCACTTGTGATAAGGTCTCAAGCATCTCTGCACTAATTAAACCTGCAATAAAATTCTCATCATCTGAAACAAGCTTTTTTATGCCCACTGAGTTCGAAATCTCTTCTCTCAATTTAGCAACCTGCTTATCACTCAGACATTGCCACAAATTAACCACCTTGGACATCAAGCTGGCCACTTCAAATGCTAATACTCCAACCACCGCCTTCTCAATATTAGCATCATGCTTCCGTGGATTCTTCCACAGACTACGAAACCATGACTCGGAAACCATCTCTTACCTTGGAAAGCAAAAGAAATAGTCTTTCAAAGATCAGTGTTCCATCAAACCTCTGTTGTGCACAATGGAAAAAAGACAAGTTAGACTAGTTACCAGGCCAATTTCAAACCATAGTGAAAAGAAAACGTGAGAAGTTTAGCACAGGATAACCTCCAAAAATTTATATTATATGAAGCAACAATATGCCCCAGAGATCAAACATCTTACAATTTTCATGAACTATGCACTGTGAAACTACAAATACGTTCAATAGCTAGACTTCACAAAAATTTAGAAATCAAAATTTTACTAAGTGAAGCATAGTATTAGTAATGCTTCAGTAGCAAGACCTTCACAAGAATTTAGGAAGCTGAAACTTTTTTTGTGAAGCATATAAACAATGTTCATAATCCTCTCCTTTAGTCATCTAACGTTGAATTCAACATATATATTGTTCTTTGAAGCATGGAGTGAAAAAAGAAATTTAACTTAATCTGAGGTGCAAAACCAGACATATTACAATACAACTAAAAATTGTTCATATTCCTCTCCTTTAGTCCTTTGGTTGTCTGCATTGCTTCTTCTTCTTGTTTTTTTTTTTTTTTTTAAAAAAACAAATTATGATATACAGAAAAACTAAATTGGGAGGTAAATAAATTAATATCGCTTTCTTTTCTGGTAAATATTGATGAATGATATACATCGAAATTTAAAATTTCACATCGCCTACTCCCAAGCTAAATCTGAAGATTCCATACCTTATTTTTTGTTCCCTTGTTCACCAAAAAAAAAAAAAAAAATCCACAAAAACGAGGAAAGAACAAAAATATACTTTTCTAGCAAAGGGTTTCATACCAATTTGTATGAGACAATAAAGGAAAAATAAAACACCCATATCTTACCAAGAGGCAAGAAATCACTTGGCACAGATTCCAACACTTTTATTCTGTAGGTTGGAAAAACATAATAACCACTTGACTTCTTCTTTGATAGTGAAAATCTACTAAACATCACTTCACCAATTTGTTCTCTCGTCTGGTAAAACATTATCAGTTCGAAGTTCAATCTCAAATTCTAGCCACTAAATAACTTGACCACATCAATGATAAAAGCAAACCAGAGCAATCCAGTAGGATCAAAAAAGAGGAACAAAGCAAAAACAATAATGGAAGAATAACAAACCCAGAAACTTACCGATCAGCCTCTTAGCTGAGTGCTTCAGCGGAAGACGGAACTCAGGGAGGGAGGGGGAGAGAGAGAGAGAGAGAGAGAGAGAGAGATGGGAAATGGGAAGAAGCTGGGAAGCTGCAGTGAGGAAATTAGCCACATGGAAAGAAGCAGAAAACGGTAGAAAGAGAAAGCGATTTAAATAAAGGACATGTTAAATTAGTTATTTAAATTCTGACCCCTGTTCTTTCTGTTATTTGAAATTCTTGTGATTTTAATATTTAATAAATGTCTTTGTACCTTCTCTATTGCATGTTGAAACATTTTCTAAAATTTTCACGCATCTGTTATTTATAAACTGAGTAAATTATTGTATCTCTGACATTTAGCATGTTATTATATAAAACTTAAATAATTTAGATGCTTTTGAGAAGAAATTTCTCAATCTATACAATTTTTTTTAACAAAAGGATTTTTTTTTTTATCCATCAAATATCCAAAGCTTCGCCCTAACCAATCTGAATCTGACCCGATCACATACCTAACTTTGATGGATGAGTCTCCCAACAGAACTTTTTTGCATTCACAATGTTCTAACTTAAGACTTTATTTAAGTGATACAAGCCTCTTACCATTTATGTTAGGTTGGTAATTAAAGTATATCATTATTATTAGTTTATTATGCATTTTGGCCTAATATAACTAATATATATATATATATATATATATATATATATATATATATATATAGCTGTATTCAAAATCAAGAAAAAACAAAAAGAAAGAAGAAGAAGAAAACTAAACCTTATGTCCATTTATTATAATCATATGATTTATAATCTAAGTCTTATCTTGAAATATGTATATGGTATATTAGATATGCATTTTTAGGATTTGGTTTCCCTGCTCGACAAGAGGGAGCTCCTTAAATTTGGATGGTCCAGATCTTTTTTTTTTCTTTTTTTTAAAATTTTTAGATAAAAATCATTTTCTTAAAAAAATGTTAGTTGAGATATTATTTTTATTTTTTATTTTCTACCCGTTAAACAGATCCAGACTATCCAAATCAGATCTGGACAGTCCAGAATACAATAACTGGTTCCGCATTTTTATGAATTAAAATATTGGTTCATAATATTAACAAGTTTTCCATGTCAAATTGTCAATGATATTGATCCATGATCTGTAAAGTTTTCAATTTTAATTGATAAAAATGTAAGTACATTGCAATTAGTATTTTTTTTCTATATATATTTAAAGCGAGAGTACTTTTATTAATAATAATAGAGATACAAACTAGTCTCATCAATTATACAAGTTAAAGGAACTATCCAATTTTTTGCTAAGCTTATTCCATCGCAAGGCCTTGTTTTACTGTTTTGAGTTTGTTTGGTACAACCACGTTGCGTGTTATAAATAATAATAATAGTTGTCAATGAAAGTTTGCATAGATGGTAAGGGATTTAGGATTAGGCCCTTAGGTCGTGGGTTCGATCCCCTCTGCCGTTGCTGGGACTCCTTTGGTAGGCGATCTCATAAGTCCCCAATAAGTGCTCATAGAGCCCGGGGCCGTGCCCTGACCTTGGTGGGGGACTGATGCCGAACCCCTCCAAAACTTTTTCATACAAAAAAATAATAATAATAATAACAATAGTTGCATTACCATTTTATTGCTCTTTTCCGTCTTAATTGTCTTAATTATAGGATAATATTTAAGAATTGATTTTGATCTTAATTATAAGATAAACTTCTAATTTTTATGAATTTCTCCTCAAAATAACACTAAACACAATAATAATTTAATAATGCACATATTTATTTTATAAAGTGGGTAATGCTTGCAACTCATTAATGTCATATACACCTCAATTCTAGCGTTTTTTTAATTTTTTTAATAAAATAATTTTGACCAACTTTTGTCATATTAAATAATGGCATTACTATTAAATTACACTTCAAGTCTCCAAGAGTATACCAGAAGTTTTTGAGAGAGATGACAACGCCGGATTGTGTGAGAGCTCGAAGAAGTTATATTTGAGGTAAGAAAGGTCCAACAAAAAACATAGAATCTGAGTAACTAGATGTCATTTTAAATTTTAAATAAGGACATTTTGGGAAAACATATATAATGAACTAATTTAACTATTATCCTTAATCTCTTCAAAATTAGGTAAATATGTCCTGTAATTAAGACCGGAAAGAGTATCTTTTAAGACATTTGCTTCTTAAATCTATCATTTTAATACAAATTTTAGATAAATAATAATACTTTTTTAAAAAAAGTTATACAATACTTAACAAATAAGAATTCAATGTAGATAAAAATAAATGTACTTGTATGCAAATTATTTTGTGAATTCAAATGTCAATTGTTTGCTTAATTTGATTGTATGTGAGAACTTTCTACGTAAGTAACATGTTAATTTGTCTAATAGTTAATCTGATAGAGATTGGTAGGTGTGTTTTTGACTTATATATTTTTTATTTATAAGAAAAAAAATGTATCACATATTTTTGTCGATATTTTAAAGTATTCAATTCAATATCCAATTTAAACTCATCAAATTATAATTATAATAAATTCAAGTATTTATTTTTTGGCAGAAATTCAAGTATTCTTTTTTCAGAGGAAAATTCGAAGTATTACATTCCAAATGTAAATGTCATATTAAATGAAACAATCACAATAAGTAAGAATGAAATTGTGAAAAGAGATAAAAAGGAGGGGCATAGTGGAAATAAGAAGAATATGAAGGACTTGACACCACAAAGAAAAAAAGGAAGTTCCGTCACGATCATGAATGGCAAGTTGGCAATCACGCGGAAATATGTGGTTTTACCATTCTAGCCCCACTTTCACTCCACATACTACAGGCCACACCACGGATCTGGCTTGCCTCCGATACCACTATCATCCGCTGCCGTCCTATTCCTCAATACTGCGCCGTTTTGGCACAAAAATAGGTAAGGGTGATGCTTTTTTTTTTTTAAAAAAAAAAAATAAAGTATTGATAGATATTAAAAAGATACTTTAGAATACTAAGAGGTACTTAAAAAATCCTAACAGGTACTTCATAATCTTAAAAAATTATTTTAGGATGTTGAAAAATATTTTAGGGTACTGACTGGTACTCAAAAGATACTTCAGAATCTGACTGAGGATACTAGCTGGTACTAAAAAAAATACTTCATGATCTTAAAAAATTATTTTAGGATATATACTATCCTAATATATATCTTAAAATAATTTTTTAATATCATGAAGTATTTTTTTTAGTACCAGCCAGTATCCCCAGTCAGCATTCTGAAGTTTCTTTTAAGTATCAGTCAGTACCCTGAAATATTTTTCAACATCCTAAAATAATGTTTTAAGATCATGAAATATTTTTTAAATACCTGTCAGTATCCTAAAGTATCTTTTTAATACCCATCAGTACCTTATAAAAAAAAAAAACATCACCCTTACCTGTTTTGCGCCAAAACGGCGCAGTATTGAGGAATAGGACGGCAGCGGACGATAGTGGAATCGGACGCAAGCCAGATCCGCCACACCACACAGCTGTTCGTGGTGATCTTCCCTTGCTTCGAGACAATATTAAATTTTAAATTAAAATTAAACCCCTGTGTATTATTTATTTGACACATTAAAAAGCTAAGACTAGCCACTGCCTTGAGTGGCATGAAGTTTTTCTTATTGTAGCTAGGGCCTCCTCTTTTAATTAAGAAAAAGTTAAAACTATAAATGTAAATTATTTTTTATTTTTATTGGAATATTTAAATGTATTAAATAGCAAATTTACCCCAGAAGTTTTCGCTCAGTAGCAAAATCACCTTGAAAATTTTTCTTGTTTCAATGTTGTCCTAAAAATTTCAAAACATAGCAATGTTGTCTATTTCCGTTAAAAAGTTAATGGTCAACTTCTATTTTTAACTGAATGGGGTAACATTACTACGTTTTGAAACTTTCAGGGTAATATTAAGACAAAAAAAAAAAACTTTCAAGGTAACATTGTTCCTAGGCCTGTACTTCCGAGATGGATTTGCTACTTAACCCTATTTAAAATATCAAAATGGTGGTGAATTATAAACTTATATATTTAAGTTAGGGAAAATTCAAGTAAGAAAAAAAAATATAAATATATATACTTTTATACATGTTTTACTAATTTGATTTACAAATGATATGATTCGACTTATGAACAAGAAGGTTTGACTTATAAACATATATTGTTAAATTTGGCTTGTATATATATTAATTATGTTATAGGAAGAATGACATGTAAATATCAAGAGAAATTTTAAAACTTAAAAATATCTACTGAAAAGGGAAAGTGACCGAGAGGTAAGTAGGTAAGAATATGGGTTTTGAATATTTGAAAAAAAGAGAGACTAAAATACCCTTCCTTTTACTCTCCTCTCTCCACCGTCCATCAGAGATTGAGAGAGGCACCGCAACTAAAAGCTTGGAGAGGGGAGAGAGCGATTTGGGGAAATAAAGACCACAAAGCTTGAATGGAACAATGAGAGAGGAAGAAGAACACCACCTTCCTCCTCATCACTGGCATCTTGCTTTCCACTAGAGAGAGTTACAGTGTAGGGTTGCGGTGGGCACGATTCCGAGCTAGAGAACTCACATTGAATAGTAAATGAGTCTGAAGAAGAAAAATGTGAACAGTAAATGTGACATTTCACAAAATTCGTAATGGTATTCATAATAACAATAATGGGTTCAACCAAGATTTTCACAAGAGCAATAATCCATTAAAAATCATTTTGTGAAAATATTGCAAAAAAGTCTTAGGGACTTTACTGTAATTTTGATATTTTAAGAGATCATTTTATTGTATTTTCCCTTACTCGGAACCTAAGTGCAATTTTCCCTCATATTTAATTTTCTTGCTTAGGATCTAAGAATAATTTTTCCTTTAAGTTATTTTTAATTATGCATCAAGCGTTATTTTACGTGCCACTAATTTATATCACTTTTAACCTATTCTTAATATAAATTCTATATATTTTACTTGCTTGAAGTTCAAATTTTCAGTTGTCTTTTGCTCCTAAAAAGGTACTAATATAAATTTATAGATATAATTGATATTTATTTTTAAAAGTACTCCTCTAATCCTATTTATATGGGACTTCCAATATTTTTCATAATAATCAAGGAAATCCTTAAACATCATTAATTCTACTATAAAATTCAATAACTTTCCAACTCTATCCTAACTTAATATACACAAATACCACATAAAATAAAGTCAACAAATAAAAAGTGAATAATTAAATTGTACATTCATTTTAAAACTTAAATGAGGTATTTTATAAATAGGACAAAAAAAGGGCTTCCCTCTATCCTATAAATAGGATTAGACAAGTAATCCTTATAAGAAAATAAAAACTTCCCATCGCACTTTTGAATTTTTATCAACGGTCAAAGGAACCCGTCAAAATTTTAACATTAACTTGAGAAAATATTGTTTTGGAGTGAAATAAAATTAATTAAAAAAAGGAAAATTTAATTTGCAGATCCTTATAATTTCATTTAATTTTGAATTAGGTACTCGAACGTTTTTCCCCCTCCTTTCCTTTAGCAAGTCTTTCTCCTTTAAACTGTTAGAGGCATTAAGGGTGAAAATAGGCTAGGCTTTAACTAAGTGGATCTGGACTTGTGAAGAAGATCCAAACCCTGAGTTTAGACCTGAGTTTGGACCTGTATATAGGCTTTTTTTAGGGTTGAGCCTGAGCCTTCAAAAGGCCTGACAAAGCTTGAAATCTATTTAAAGGCCTACTTAAAATGTAGGTATTTAAATAGGCTTAAAGTCTATGCATATAAGTTCATATATATATAATTTATCAAGCCTATTTAAATGATTATGTTATACTCCCTCCGGTCCTTATTATAAGGCACCAATTAACTTTTCTCACAAACCAATAAAAGTAGTTAAAGTCAATAATTATCCTATAATTTAAATAACTTCCAATATTACCCCTACTAATTGCACTAAACTCTAATATTATATTAATTATTACTCTCACCCACAACCCTCATTAATTAGAGGTAGACATGGAAACAAATAATTAATACTCATTGGAAACAAGCAAGTGCCTTATAAAAAGGACCAAATAAACTTGCTAGTTGGTGCCTTATAATAAGGATCAGAGGGAGTATGTCTTAAAAGCTTAGGGATTCATTCTTATTTGAAATAAAAGAATTAGTAATAGAAAGAAAAGAACACGTAGTAGCAATAATTGTTTGAGTAAGAATGAATAAGAAAAATCAATTATACATTGACTAAGAAGATATATTTTTTGAAGTCAACCAAACACAACAAGTGGCATGTAAAACTAAATTTTATCTCTTGTTTTTCTTACAAAAAATGAGACAAACTCCATGTATTGAGATCATTTTCATTTAAGCATTACTAAAATAAACTTAATGCAATTATTATGTTGCATCAAATGATATAAATTAAGAGAGAGATAGTAAGCTAGAATTATCATTTCGACCGATCAAAATGAAGAGAAGTAGATGTGATTAATTGATAAATAAAAATGTTAAACTCATTGATAAATGATGAAATATGAAACTTAAAGTTAAGAATAAGTTATTAATTATATAAATAATTTAAAAAATTAATTTATATTAAATTATATATAATTATATTATGCATGATAATAAATTTTTTTGAAAAACAAAAACTAAATAGGCCAGGTCTGTAGACCTATAGGCTAGGCCTTATGAAAATAGGACTAATCTATTTTCCTAAATAGGCCAGATAACAGGTTTAAGCCTAAACCTGACCTATTTACTAAATAAGCTAGGTTAGGTTTACAGTAGGCTAGATCATAGGCTTTGAGAGAGGTTTAGCTTATTTCTACCCCTGAGGCATCCATCCTTGCAATTTAAAACCATTATAACTTCAGGACATAATAAAAAGGAAAGAAAAAGTTCAAGATCTAATTTAAAATTCAATGAAACTATAAAGACTTACATATTAATTTCCCATTAAAAAAAAAAAAAGTACTTTTGACATGAGTGGGGTTCCTCAAAAAATCATTAAAATGAATCATGGAGGTTGTTATTTGGAATGAGATTCAAATGTCGGAGGAGATGAAATTGAAATTAACATCAAATAAAATGAAGACTTTAAGTCTTTACATATTCCTTATCATCAAAGTAAAGATTAGTCTTTTGAAAATGACAAAAGACACCACAATATACGATGAACCCCAAGTGTCCTTCTCCTTGTCGCCTATACATATAAACAACAAATTGGATTATATATCATCAATACAATTACTTGCTAATTATTCTGTTTTCTGGCGGCCACGTAGCAATTAATTATTAATTATTATTCCTTTTTGTCATAAATATATGAGTTATTAAATATTTTTTTTCCTAATCCTAAATGTAAGATATCTGTCTAGCATATTAAAGGGTTAATAGTGTGTAATGCAAATTATTTAAAAAAAATAGTATTTTGGGAAAATTTAACACATTTTTAACGTGACTAATTTTCTTAGCCTCTTGTAAATTACTGATGTGGTCAAGTTTCTCAAACTCACGGGTTTACATAAACTCATGATAATGATATTAGCTTGTATTGTAAACTCATAAGAGAGTTTATTTTTATCATTAAGGTATTACTTGTGTGTAATTAAATAATTAAAATATAAAAATGACAACAATTTGATTTAAATATATTTTAAATCCAAATAATTGAAATTAAATCCATTAATATTAATCATTTATCATATTTAATAAAGAAATTTTTTATAAAATTTATATATAAAGCCGCTAAGATGATCAAATCCAAAAGGTTACAAGAGTTTAAGAGAAAGTTAACACAATTTTGAAAGCTATAAACGTAAAAACAGTAAATTCAGTGTATAAACTCGTGAATTTAACCGAATTTACTAATAATTCGACTTATTTTTTTATAGCTAAAAATATAAAAATAATAAACTTAAATAGTCGACTTGTGAGTTTAATAATATTGCATGTAGTCCTATTTATCTGGCATAGATGAAAGAAATTTTTTGGTCCTCTTTATAGGAAAGAGAGAAAAAAAAATTTATATGAATATGCAATTGTACTCTTTATTTATTATTATGTTGAATTTGTTTTTATGTGATATAATATATATTAAATAAGGAAAAAGTTGGTAAATTTTAAAACAGAATTAAACAAAAATTTAAGGGTTTTTTTTTTTAAAAAAAAATCTATGTTAAACATACCGAAAATGCCTTATAATTACGGAATGAAAGGAGTATTTATTCTTCAGACATGTTTAGATAATAATTAGAGAATGTATTGTCTTGCCTCTTGGATCATTAAACTTCATCATTCAGTTCAAGAGGATTTAATTTAGAGCTTAACAAATAAATTGAGGAAGTTGATTAGGGTACTTCCTTGGTCACTAGCATCACATGCTTTTTGTTTAAGAAATACAAAGATTCCTTATGCTTGAATTATTTTTTTAATTTTTATTTTGGTTATTTCTGATCATTACGTTTATGGCTGTCTAGAGACAATGCTTCATTAGTAATAAACAAGGATTTTTTTTTTTTGGTTGTTGTTGCAAATCTTGTTGACGAAATTACATCTTCCTATATTTTATTTTTCTAAGCCTTCTTATATATTATTTTTCTTGGTGAAACAATCTTATATATTTCTATACAATTATTAAACTACAAATAGCATTGCATTAAGTAATTATTAATTTTCATTTAATCCATCTCTCCAATCAAATTTTATCATGTGGACTTTTCTTAATAATAAAAACTCAACATTGAAAAAATTTCAAAATCTTATTAAACCATTATTAATAATAAAAATCACACATGACAAGATTCGATGGAAGAACTGGATCTCTTCTGTTAATTTAAAATTTATTATCACATTCAAACAAAAGTAAAATGGCCCACAATATCATTATTAAGTATCATCTTCGGTTCTAAATATATGACAAAATTTGTAATACAGTTTTCATGATAAACATTTTCCTATATTTAGGATAGGGAGGAGTACCTTTTTTTGGGCATAATTTTTTTTTCTTTCTTCAAGGATACATGATGTTAAAAATAATTTTAAATCATGACTTTCGCAAAAAAATATGCATAACAATTTTTTTTTTATTTTTAATTTTTAAAGAGAATAACATATGTAAACATGAAATGTAAATCCACACACGCTATTAGTTAGAACAAACTAAAAGCAAATCGTCTTGAAGAATTAAAAAGTTTCTAAAATAGCCGTCACCTAAAGACCTTAAAAGAAGACTTGACTGTAATAAATCATTAAACCTTATCTACCAAACTAAAGCAAAGGAAAGATTGACTTCTTGTCCCTCCACTTTGTTCTTTTTGGTTGCAAATTGTAATGACTAACAACCACGACTAACAACCACCATTTTCAAGCTAAAAAACTATTGGGGAAAAAAAAAAACAAACCAGCTGGTGCGAACCAGTCTTGATGTACCTGTATTTAATTCAATTCAATTCTATTTTATTTTCACTTTCTGTTAGGAAAAAATTGTACTTGATTTTTTAGGAAAAAATTGACGTGGGTTCATGAGTGCTTTATGTAAAAGAGACGGAAAGAAAGTAGAACTTTTGAACAAAAGATGTCCTCAATAAGGGACCTACACAGGACTTTGGATGCTAAAAGCCTTCAAAATACAATGAACCAAGGGTGCTTGAACAAAGCTACGGGTGTATTGTGTCAAACCATTCAAAATAAACTGTAGATCAGAAATTTTTATAACTAGTTTCACTTGCCTATTTTTTATACATGGATTCAAGTTGAGAGCAGTCTTCGCTTATAAAATGGGATGTGTCTCTTTCTCTTCCTCTCTTAAAGAATCATAGTGCCTCTGGGAATCGTAAATCAGCAGGACCAGGACCCAAAATCCCTTTTTGTTCGCTTATCTTGCCCAACCCAAGAGGAGGCTCCACGACTATAACTGGAACTGATACTGGTACTGGTACATTAACTGGAACTGGTACATTAACCGGAACTGGTACACTAATTGGAACTGGCACTGGTGGTACTGGTACATTAACTGGAACTGGAACTGGAACAGGCACTGGTACATTAATTTCCTCATCTCGCCAACTTGTTACCTGCCACAAACATACCATGGAATTGGGAGGTGAATACAGAAGATCAGCACTGTGCTCATTTTCCACAAGATGAACAATGAATCCAACAGATGTACATATGCATGAACAAGCAAATTCAAACTTTTCCTTTTATGGAGAAGATGCATTTCTACAAAGTAACTACTATAGAACTGAGAAGCATTTGCTAAATGGAAACAAGAAATAAGCTTATCAGTTGCTTTTGAGGGCTTAAACAATGTCTAAAAATTAATGTAGGATGTATCAAAAGATCGCTATTAATACCAGACATGCTTACAGCTTACCTCGTCGTGGCTATAAGTTGGATCCTGCATTAATGGAGTTGATATCGGGGGTGTGATATCTGGGTCAGGCTTTTGAAATATAAATGTGGTATAGAGACCTGTAAAAGAGAATATATCGAAAATTAAAAATCCCCTTTGATAAGCTCCAAAAGCCAGAATATTAAAGGAATTAGTCTGTTAGAAAGAACTAACAAATAAATTACCTAGTGCGTCATATAATCGTGGAAAAAATCTCCCTCTAGGATCCAACAGGTTTGGAACAGAATTCGCTAGCAAGCCTGCAAATTGTGCTCTTTCAGCATCGACAAAAATCAGCGTGAATAAACAGCCCAGCAAACTCCAAATATGCTAATAATTAACACTCAATTGAAGGATTCAAAAGGCTCAGCCTCTGATCATGCAATTCTAAAATACTAATATTTAATTTTCTAACAAAATGAGGTAGTACCTGTTGTCATCATAAAACTCAGTCAAGTTTTGAATCTCCACATACTCAAGGCCAGCATCTCTTGCCAACCTGAGTTGCACCAAACAGAAGTAATAGGTTGTTAAATGTAAATCAGAAGTATGAAACAAGTATAGCCTGATAAAAAGCATGCAGGCAACTTCATGTCCGTGATGTTTAGACATCCCACCACTCATTGCTTGCTATCAGCTCAAAAATTCATAGTACATTTATCCTTCCAAAGATTTCAATTTCCCATCCAGCTATAACAAAGTCAACTTAACCTGATTGTTATTCTTTATATTTGTAGCCTATATAAACAGTCTAAAGAAAATGGCAACAACGCCCTCACAATTGAAATCAGTATAGGGTCAGTAAAAACAGAAACTGCCATCAATGTAATCATAACAACTCGCAGTCATTGTCAATTATGGGTTATGGAATAAGATAACAACCTGATGAAGCTTGGAAAGTGAACCAAGCAATGGGTTTCTGCAGAGACATCATTAGAGAATTTCAGCTGATATTTCTTTCCAAAGAGTGGAAACCTGGAAACAAAACACACATTCAAAAGGAATGGCTTCTTACTTAGTTAAAGAAGAATAAGCAGCAAGCAGTTGATTAGTGGTAGAGAACTGTACTTTTCTTCTTCAACTTCAAAAGTAATCATGTAATTCTCTGTCCGAATACAGTTGGGAACAATGTTTGGCTTCATGCTGCTGCTTTTGTTGTGATAAGCTTCAACATTCTTCTGGTACTTAGCCCTAAATAGCCATATATAGGAAGAAAGAACTGCTGATTAAACATCATCCAGTATAGATGTTATAATGATCTCACACAAAATCATGTTAATTACCTAAAAAAATGGAAAAGAAGACCAAAGCAATACAGAGTTACAATTGATGACAGTGAAACCTTTACATAAATAGAAACAACTAAAACCAAACAGGGAAATAAGAAATAAAAAGAAAAATCAATATAAAAATGGAAAAGGACAAGAAAATACCACTTGAACTTCAAAATTTCAAATCAATCTTTTTGCTCACAAGAGAATAGATATAGACTAGACTTTAATAGCAATTGACAACTCGTTTTAAGAGGAAATAACTAATTTGAGATTTTGAAGTTCAAATGATATTTTTTTAACTTTTTCTCTATAAAAAGATATCATCACTTGTTTAAATCTAGATTAATCATGTAGGCTTCATCTGAAACCATTAGATAGTCCTTTACCCTTTTCTGGCTCTTGTCGGATAGAGAAAGAATTGCATTATACTAGTGAAAAACTGAAAATACACTTTGCACTTCATAAAAATGCAAAGATTACTGCTGAACTGAAAGGGAGCAAAGTTTCAGGTTTGTAATTATGCAGAAAAGCTCCGAAGTGAAGAAAATGCTTGACCAGGAAAGAGGACCAGCATGTACAGAGTCTTAAACCCGAAATAAAGCATAAAAAATAAAAATTACAGTACATATTAAGAAACCAGACACAAGGCATATAAAAACTTAAAATCAAAAGGACATATATGAGGATTAAGAAATCAAGAACATAGTAGTCATGATAACAGGTATCAAGCACATGGTTGAACAAGCATACTAAATGACCGGCAAGCTCAAAAACCTCCCTAATAATGAACCATACACTTTAATAAAACCAAAATAATGGTACATGCAACAAAATCCAAGAAGAGGCCTTTGGCAATCACATGTCTCATACCATATGGTAGATGAGTCAGGAGTAATACCAAAAAAATAACCCCCTGGTTTCAGCAAAGATGATACATTATGCAGAAGTTTCCGTGCTTTCTCCTCACTCTCAAAGCACAACTGCATGCAGATAAGTTATTCAGAAAAAAAAAAAAAAACGAGAGAGAGAGAGAGAGAGAGGAGAAAAGAAATCCTAAAAGACCAGAAAAATAAAAATTTAAACAAAATAAAAGTTCCAGATAAAAATGTAGTAACCACAAACACATTTCTCCCTCCTTTAAACTTCAAGAAAATGATCACAAAGACGTAGATAAGATTTCTTCTGAGAGCAAAAAAAAAATAGAGGCTCTAATAGACCTTAAAAGAATAAGCAAGAGGAGAAAAGTAAAATAATGCAAGAAAACATTATTAGAAAGTAAATAGGACCTGCAAATGCTGCAAACAGCAGACAAGATCAGCCTTATTGGTCTTCTCCTGCAGATGCATTTCTATATTCTCCTGTCAAAATCATGAATGAAAGGAGAAGTTAATAATGAATAATAATATTAAATATAGTCCCCCTTCCCCATAATTGTTTTTACACAACTAACATGATATATTCTTGTAGTCACAATTGGTGTTCTTGTTATGATATACCATACACTTCATCAATTCCATCAGAGTACTCTGATACCATATTCAGAACAAATAATATAAAATAACCAACTTAGATTTCTTCCCTTTTCTTTATTCTAATGGGAGGTAAATGAAGGTAAATTTGGATTCATGTAAGAATTGTAATAAACACTCACTTGGCTTCTCATGTAAAAATGCTACTGTAGAAATATTGGAAATGGAGACAGTGACAAAAATTTCCAGCTAGTTTTAAATGTTGATCCAGTAAATGCTTTATGGTAAAGTTGCAACTGATGAGGCAATGAAAACCTTATAGTCACAATGATAAAAAGCATATTACTGTGTAGAAAAAAAGAGCAAGAATTAGAAAAATACAATAACACAGGCATTGCAAGTTTTATCATATTAGTTTTCCCCCTAATATTACAGTGACACAGCAATAGTGAGTAATCTTCTTGGCATATTTTAGTTTTGCATAACAATAGCAGGTCTGCAAATGTCATAATCTTCTACAAGAGGCAACACTTCCAAGCACCGCACCTCAGGCATGCAATACTTAAACAAGAGGTATCTCTTGCTTGTGAACCGCGACTTCTAAAATATCACTAGAAATCAATTATCGGCTACAACAATCTCAGCGGCTCAAAGGACTAAATGAGCTCTTGCAACGAGGATGAAATCACGCATTCTTAGAACATAATTACAAAGAAAACCAATTACTCCTTCTCAGAGAGAAAAATTATAAGCGAAAAGTGGTCGAAGGATTAAAAAGGCACTATAAATTTAAAATCAAGAACATAATCCAAGCCAGCTTTATGGGAAATGCACGGAAAAAATTTCAAAGGAAACTGAGAAAACCTCACCGTGCAGGGATCAATCTCAAAGAACTCTGAAGTGTAAGCTTTCCTCTGGCTCTCCCACGCTTCTCGTATCTGGCTTATCCCAGACGACGCCGCATCTATAGCAACAATCAACCGTCAATATACTGAAACTTAAGTAGAAACAACCACAACCAACAGTAAATAAAATGTCGCAATTCGATACCAATTCCAATATAGTGACCGATTTGAGCTTCGTCCCACTTATCAGCATCAGCGCCGCCTCCACAATACAAGTCACACACCTTCAGGGACCAAAGACCAAGACAAGATACATACATGAATGGAAGAAGTTGTGTAATCGTATAGAAGCAAGCGAGAGAGATGAAATTAGCGCGGAAAAAAACAGAGAGAAAGAAATAGATGAGCGTGAGGAGGCCAGTACCGTGGCATAGGGATGAGCGAAAATCTTGATGAGAGCCAATTTGGCAAAGTCGTAGAGACGATGGGGAGTAGATTCAGTTCTCGGGCATGCAATTTGACTCATCGTTTGCCTCAGAAAACCACGTTCAGAGCTTCAGGTGCACTGATTTCAGAAATTTTGACGACGCATGCAGCACTATTATATCGAGAACACCTGGATACTCCACCCGGATGGATAGATTTAGCTTTCCTACCATCCTTTTCCCTCCTCTTTCTTTTTTTTTTTTTACAATTAGATTAAGATGTTAATAGTTTAGATTTACTATCATTTTTCCTCCTAGTAATATTTTTATCTTATGGTTAATCTAAATCGTTGAGATCTTAATCCAACAGTAGAAAAAAGAAAAGGAGGGAAAAGGATGATAAGGGTATAGGATCAAAGCCAAATCCCACTTGACCGCCATTCCTTTTAGTTTGAGTAATTTTTTCTCCCTCACTATTTTACAGAAATTTTTTCTCCAGATCTTTACTAGATAGTTCATAGATTATAATGAAATATTTTCTTATTAATACAATTTAGTTAATATCCTCTCTAGGTTTATTCCCTTCCCTTAAGAACTTGTTTGGTTTAAGGGGAGGGAGGTGGAGGGAAAGATGAGAGATAAAATTTTTTCTTTTATATTTATTAGATAGCCTATGAAAATTTTTTAATATTCTAAAAATACACTCTCAACAAAAAAGAATATCTTTCTTGTTAATGATAATTTCAATATTTTCTCTAGGAATTCATTCCCTCCCTTTAAACCAAACACACTAACGAAAAAAATTGATGAAAAATCATTTTAAAATTTTTTATCTGAAAAGACCTATACATATATGTGTGTGTATATATATATATATATATATATATGAATAGATGTAACCATTAAATACGGCTTTATGGCAACGGAAATAACTTTTAAACCATTAAGAAACATTTGTGGTTACAAACCCAAGTATGTCCATAACAATCCTGAGAATAAGTTTGTTTGGGATCATTTTTTAGAGTTTTAAAAGTGGTTCTTCATATAAATCGAGATAAAACTTCTTTTATCTACTTATATTGTAGATGAGGCACAAGAGGACCTGAATGAAAAATGCTGGTTTTTTTTTTTTTTGGCCATTGGACCCGATTTAGCAATTAGGTCCTAATGCAAATCTGGGAAGACTATTCTCAGGCGGGTGGACTGAAGGTTACAACAATGCAGAAACTGATTGGCCATGCGGTTGGAATTCAAGTCTCCTGAATCATTGGTTTCACTACCATCCACCATCTCTTGAGAATTCCAAATATACATGGTTGATCCTACTAAAAATTGTGAATAAAGGATCTGGCAAGAACAAGTATAGTGTAACCATATGTCCTGTTCCAAAAAGAGAAATATCCTGTACGTAGACATATGATGGAGATTTGATATTATATTATGATTGTATTATTTTAAATATTAGTTAGAGATACGGTTGTTATGATACTCTCATAACTTAGAGATTTTGCTCAATAACTTTATTGAGTGTTCTCTTAGTCTTCCTCTGCCCCTTTTTACTAGCCTTCAAATTAAACGATTTGATCCACCCTCCTCACTAGTTAACACATCTAATGACTTTCTTTGTACGTACGTGTCCAAATCATCTTAAACGATTTTTTATCAATTTTTCTTGAATAAGTGCCGTCTTATTGTCTTAACCCTTCCATTTGTAAGTTCAAAATATGTACTGGGTCTTAAACCTACAACAAAACTCTCATCTTCTGAAACGAGTTTTTTTATGCCCTGGTGAACAGCTACAATGATATGCTCCACTGATCACACATCTTACAATGTCCATGTGCTATGATATGATTATATCTTATATTAGTATTTGATATATTCTCATGTTTGTTGATATTTGATATATCTTACAAATATTATTATTAGAGTTTATGTTTGATCAAGATATATTTATATTAGATTATATTATATTTTACCTATATAAAGGCTCTTGTACTCTCATCGATCCAAGAGTTAAATATTAAGGATTCAATAATATTCGGAATCATTTGTTTCCTCTCTATTTTAATCCTTCAAATCCTAACACCACCAACTATATATACACCGTGAAACCACGAGTACATTATAGCTAGACCTCACAAGAGTTTGGAAAACCAAAACTTTTCTTAGTGAAGCATATTAATGCTTCAGCAACTGGACCCTTCACAATAGTTTAGTAAGGGGTTCACATTAGATGCTATTTTTTTATGTGCTATTCCCTCTAATTAAAGGGATTAGACATTTTTTTTTATATATTCTATTTATTTAGATTAGATTAGATTATCTGCTATATCTTGAAATTTTTTTACATCCAATATTTCAAATTAATTAATTTCCAGGATATTGGGGTTACAAAAAAATATTTCTGAATGCAGGGCTGGAATTTAATTAATTTGAGATATTGGGTGCAAAAAAATTTTCAAGATTCAGCATATAATCTAATCTAAATAAAAAGAAAATATAAAAAATTTGAGAAAAAAAATGTCTAATCCCTCTAATTAGAGGGAATAGCACCTAAAAAGCACATAAGAGAATGTTTCTTTTCTTTTTTTTGTTTTGTTTTGTGTGAAGCATATATAATCCGGTCTAAAAGTTTTTATATTTATGAAACTGCCAGCGATCATATTTTTGAGATTTGATCCAATTGAATCCGGTCTAAATGTGGCATCTAAAACCAAATTTTTGTAGTAGTGAACTACATTCAAATTAATTTTATTCTATCCCATTTTAGTTTGAACATTCTCAAAAAAAAAAAAAAGGTTGTAAACTGGTGAGTTAACTCTCCGAATTTATCATTATTACTTTTGTAACTTACAAAATCATGTGGAGTCACCCTTAAATTCGTACTAATTATAAACTTAGTCAAACTCGTGAGTTCACACACCGATTTTACTCTTTTTGCATTTCGAATTTATAAAATCGTGTTAACTTACCGTTAAACTTATGTTAACTTTTTCATTTTGATCATACTTAGTGACTTTATATATGAATTTTATAGAAATTTCTTTATTAATATGATAAATTATGAATATTGATGTATTTAATTTGAACTAATTGGATTTAAAATATATTGAAATAAAATTATTTTTATTTTTTATATTTTAATTATTTAATTAGGCATTATTAATACATTTTTGTTGATAAAAGTAAACTCTTACGACTTTACGATTTAAATTTATATCATTATTACGATTTTGTTTAAATTCATAAGTTTCACAATCTTATAAAAAAATAACAACTATTGTGGATAATCATGACAAAATCCTACGTTATCACTTATCAAATCAAAATTAATAAGAGAAATTAATTATGCACATAGACGTAGGAAATATTTCGTTTGATTTATATACTATAAATCGGATGCAAAAGAATGGTAATAACTAATAACATCCATATTAAACAGTGAGATATATATTATGCACTTATTAATTGGAAATTAATACATGCAATTAATAAAAAAATGTGATACATTAGTTATTAGTGTATGGCTATGTGTATAAATTGGCTTGCCCAAAGCTTATACTACAAACATTCGATCAAGAAGAACAAAAGTTGATACTACACATCACAAGATGGCTCTGAAGAAGTCTCAGCTCTGCTTCATAGTACTGCTCTTGCTTTTCACTGTCTCCTCCATTCCATCCACAGGTATTTCTTTGATAATTTATAGATTCAATGATTTTTTTTACAATTATTAAATTTTTATTTTAAATTTAAGTTTTTTTTGGGGAAAATTCACATCAGGGCCTTTTTATAGAAAAAAAAAACCTAAAAAAGGCCCCAAGATTCTGAAAATCCTAAAAAAAGGCCATGGGATTGTCAAAATCTACGTAAGTTGTTAATTGATATAATTGTTAACGAGGTACTGATATAGTTGTTAACGGGGTTGATTTAGTTGTTAGCAAATTGTTGTTAATGGTACTGATTTAGTTGTTAATGACCTACCTGTTAATAATTATATTAGCCCCGTTAACAACTCACGTAGATTATGAAAATCTCATAAAAGACCTTGAGGCCTTTTCTGGGATTTTCAGAATCTTGAGACATTTTTTGAGTTTTTTTTCCTGTAAAAAGGGCCCTGATGTGAATTTCCCTGTAAGTAATTTTATTTTTAAAAAATGAATAGTAAACTATACAAATCTCCTGTGAGATTACGTTATTATTTATATTTTGTTTAAAATGCATATATAGATTACACGCATAACTTTTTTTTGCCCCTCTGAGATTTAACAAAATTGCTACGTTTTTTGTAGGCAAAATTTGTGCATGATACAGTAATAAAATAGATAATTAATTCATATAATTTCAAAGAACAAAAAAAATGTGTATAGTTGTTGATTAATCTAAATAGATTAAGGAAGTTAAATAAATTAATTTAATTATCTGGGTATTTGATTTCAGGACAAGAAACAGGTGGTGGTGATCAATGCAAAGTAAACGGAGATTGTGATGTTATGTGCCCTAATAAATGTAGTTCTGGAAACAAGAATATTCCTGGAAACAACACTTGTTTCGATGATCCCAAAACTCACACTAAACGGTGTCAATGTTGTGATGAATGCAAAAGTAACGCAGACTGTGATGAAAATAGGTGCAATTATATATGTCCTGCTGGAACCAACACTTGTTTCAATAATACCAAAACTAACAGTACATGGTGTCAATGTTGTCCTCAGCCTCCTCCTCGGCACTACTGAGACTCTCTTTAAATTTCCTCCCTTTGTGATCTTCATCCTACTTAATTACCTCCAATAATAATAATAACCATTATGGTTTTTGATTATTTATACTCTTGTTCTTATCCTTCTTGTTTTTTCCTCTTACATTGATAAAAAATTTAAATTATATTGAACTTTGTGGGTTACGGTCGTCCCAAATTAAATTTGCAAGTTTAGCCTCATCTACAATATAACATAACATAGGTTATAATTAAGTAATTTAATTAATTTCTTTAATTTCTCATAATTAGTCAACTAAATCTTATATAAATGAATGTTAGAAAATTGGTCGGAATTATATATCAAGTAGTTAGTATGAAGTCATTTGAAAACGGGTAAATGAAGATGGGGGATAACACTCAATAAAGTTACTAAATATTAATGGGATAAAGACCAATTTTATTATGGAAGTATTGACTAGGAAGCATCCAGCACTTAGAAGTTTTTTGGGTATCATTTTTGCCCCGGAAGTTTATAAACATAGTAATTTTGCCCATTAGTTAATCTTGACCGTTGGATTGATATCATTTTTGCCTCGAAAGTTTACAATAATTTGCTCATAAACAAAACTTCCGGGGCAAATTTGCTCTTAAAAAACACTTTCGGGGTATATTGGTTCCATTTTGTAAACTTTTGGGGCAAAAATGATATCAAAAAAACTTCCGGGTACTAAATGCTCATTAGCCAATACTTCGATGGCAAAATTGGTATTCATCCCAAATATTAATTAACAATTTATCTAAAAAAATTAGTTGTTAATAGAGTATAACTAGACCCTGTCTGTCATTCATGCAACCCATCTCTCCCTAATGAGACACTTGTTGCTATTATAATCCTCATGAGTATTTTAAATTTATTATTCACTACATATTAGCCTCTCTCATATGTTTCCCCCCTTTTGGACTATATGTATTCAAATTCAAATATCGTGTATATAGGATTTATGTAGCATGTAAGTCAAGATATGTATTATCATCATTCATATTAAATGTAAAAATTAATAACAAATCATACTATTCATTATTCATTTCATTTAAATTATTGTTCTTATTAATAATTAATATTTTGAATTATTGGCTAATTCTAAAGGCAAAAAAAAGAAAAAAAAAGAAGAAGAAGGCTAATTCTGTATGTTAATAGAGGTTGACCATGCGTAATAAATTATTAGTGGTTCAAAATGGTAGAAGTGAAAATTTTAGATTAATAGTATTTGTAATTAGAAATTGCGTGGCGAAGAAAAAAATTAGAAGAGGCATCCACCTATCTTCTTATTCGTTACTCTCTCAGCGAACGTGAGCTCTTCTTTCATTATCTACTTCTTCTTCTTCAAAAGGGTTTATAATTTCTGTAATAAGGGGCATTATTCCCTTTCATAAAAAGAGTGAATCAAGTGATCAAACTAACAAATGTGTAGGAAGAGTTGTTGTTTTGTTTTTTTCCCCCAAGAGAATTGACACTGGGGTTCTTATAATTAATAAATCGGATTTGCACTATGTTAGGTGATGACAAGTATTGGTGAGGAGTGCATATAAACTCATTTTACAGTTGAAATTAACATCCTAAATGTTAGGGTAAGATTGTTGCAATTTGGAAACTCCCTCGATAAAATTATTGAATTCGAAAAAAGTTGTAAAAACTTTTAAGACAAATTTATCTCTTAACCGAAATAATATGGATGACATTAAGACCTGCTAACTCGTCATGGTCATATTCTATCAACGAACGGTAAAAAATCTAACTTGATAATAGCCTGTGCCATTTTGTTACCATTTGAAAATTTCCACGGTAAAAATGAACCCAAAATAAAAAACAATCCGAATAGAACGCTTCCAAATAAAAACTTAAGTGGAAAATTTGCAGTTTAACTAAAACACTAGTGCAAAAAAGGGTTTTAAGACCGGACAAAAGAGGCATCGTAAGACTGGACCAGCGACCAGTCTTGTTCCAACCGGTATTAAAAGTCTAACATTTAAGACCGAGCCTGAACCGGTCTTAAAGAAACTCTTTTAGACCGGATATTTAAAACATTGGGTTTTAAAAGTCGTACCAAATAAACCTGAAAGATTTTTTGTTCGGTTCTAAAACTCAATTTTTAAAACCGGCCAACAACTAGGCCGTTCTTAAAAAATCGGAATTTTAAGATCGGACAAAAATAAATACGGTCTAAAAAATAGTGGCTTCTAAGACTAGACGACTAATTATAGGCGGTCTTAAAAGACTGACTTTCAAGACTGAATTTTAAATACGTCCGATCTTAAAAATTTTATTTTAGATTGGACGTATAAATAAACCGGTCCTAAAAGACCAACTTTTAAGACCGGGGTAAATATCACACCTAACCTTTAAAACCGGACATATAAATACATCCGGTCTTAACAGTTCAACATTTAAGACCGGCGTATTTATTTCCGGTCTAAATTTCCTGAATTTTTTCCCTGTTCTGTTCTTCCTGATCATAATAATATACACAAATCAACCACCCAATCCAGCACATAAAAGTCGATACTTTAAGTTACAAGTTATGAACAAACTATGAATAAATTGAATTGGGAAAAAGAATACAAATATTATTCACTATGAGTTATGTGGCCTCTTAATTAATGATTATACTATGACTACGACACCTAAATTAATTTATACAATAAGACAACTTACTTACAAATACAATAAGTTACAAATATAATATACATGCCAATATAATATTCACCATACCTTCATCTGATTCCTACCCAACAACGTAACATCTTTTTTTATAACATGCCCCTTTGGATCGGATCCTGCCACAAAAATAAAACAAGAACAAACTTCATAGTCAGTGACATTGTTTATGAACATAGAAGGAATATAATTATAGATAAAACCTTAAAGTTTTCAAAGAATTCTGCATATGAATATTACCTTATAAATTGACTTTTTTATAAAGTGATATCCTCCCATATCCCTTCTTGATGATTTCTTGTGCCGGGTTCATTATCCGCTTTATCTTCTTCGTTCATGTCTAGTAGATCCCTTGAAAAATGAGTACTCTCAAGAAGACCATAATTTGAATGACTTTCCTCATCAATATCAATGACCCTTTTTCCTTGGAGAGCTACATACCACATTTTATTTTCTTGATTAGTAATATAGAACACTTGTTTCGTCTGATCTTCCATGATAAAAGGTTTATCTCCAAAACTTCTACCATTGACATCGACTAATGTAAATCCTAGCCGATCGATCTAAATACCATTATTGACATTAACCCACTTGCATTTGAAAATGGGAAATCTAATTTTCATATAGTCCACCTCCCAAATCTCTTCAATAACCCCATAATATGGCATGACTGCCAATAAATGCCTCTTGTCTTTTGACCTGGAAAAGTGCATAGATTCAGCCTTTAACATGACACCACTGATCTGGACTGTGCTCATATCATCTAGGGAATTCGTGTAAAATGTATAACCATTGATCACATACGAATTCCAACTTATGACATCAACCTCAGGACCACGTGCTAACCATTTGATTGTATTAGAAACACATTCCTCTCCCTTGACTTTTTGTTTGAACCAGTTAGCAAAAGTTCTGTTATGCTCTCTAATCAACCTTTGTTCAGTCATTCGATGATTTTCTTTCCTTACAGCTTCTTTATGTGCAGCTATGCTGGCTTTAACTTCATCAACATTATTCAAGATGTATAAGTGGACTTGTAACAATTCATCAGGATCTACACTCTTTATTGAAGTCCCTCATCTACCCCTTTCAGCATGCTGATGTTTTGGAAGCCTAATATGTCTTACTTTGGCCAAATAATTTTGACAAAATTCCATGGCTTCTTCAGAAACATATTTATGAACAATAGATGCTTCTGGCCGGTATGCGTTCTTCATGTACCCTTTTAGGAATTTCATAGATTTTTCAATTGGGTATATCCACCGTAAATGGATAGGGTCGCACAACTTTATCTCCCTCACTAGATGAACAATGAGATGAACCATGATGTCAAAAAATGTAGGAACAAAAAGCTTCTCAAGGTGGCACAAGATAAGATATCCTTCATTCTTCAATTCATCCAACTTTTCAATCTCGAAAACTTTACTACAAAGCGCATTGAAGAAGATACAAAATCTAGTCAAAACGACCTAAAGATCATATTCGGTGATGCCTCGAATAGCTATTGGGAGTAGCTGTTGCATCAAGACATGATGACAATCATGAGACTTTTGGCCTACTAATTTCAAGTCCTTTATCGATACAAGCCTTTTAACATTTAAAGAATACTTGGAGGGAACTTTTGTGCCATGTAAACACTCACAAAAACTTCGTTTTTCATCCTTAGACAAAATATGAGAAGCCGGGGGACAATAAGTTCTCTTCCCATATGGCCTTAGATGTAAGTCTTCGTGTATTCCCATTGCTTGCTAATCCAATCTTGCCTTCACACCATCCTTGGAACTACCTTGTATGTTGAGAAGTGTGCCAATAATACTATCACATACGTTTTTCTTCACATGCATGACATCAATATAGTGTCTCACATCAAGATTGCGCCAATAGGGAAGATCGAAGAATACAGATCTCTTTTTCCATATATTTGTTTCTTTTTTACTCTTTGTAGTCTTACCGAAGATGACATTGATAGTTTTCACCTTTTCATAAACTTGCTCCCCAGTCAATGCCACCGGAGCATCTTCGTACTCTTGGCCACAAAAAAATGCTTTCTTTAATCGACGATATGGGTGGCCTCGTCTAAGAAATCTCATATGTCCAAGATAAACCGTCTTTCTTCCATGTTGAAGTTGATGGTAGAGTGTGCCTTCTTCACAAACCAGACATGCTTTATGGCCTTTTACACTATACCTTGACAAGTTCCCATATGATGGAAAGTCATTTATAGTATAAAATATCATGGCTCGCATTTTAAACACCTCCTTATTGAAAGAGTCAAAAACATCGATACCTTCTTCCCACAACTCCTTCAAGTCTTCGATTAAGGGCTGAAGGTAAACATTAATGTCATTTCCGGGTTGTTTTGATCCCGAAATCAACATAGACAGCATGATGTACTTTCGTTTCATGCATAACATAGGAGATAAGTTGTAAATAATTAGGAGTACAAGCCATGAACTATGTATGCTGTTAAGGCTTCCATATGGATTCATGCCATCCGTGCTAAGGCAAACCTAAGGTTCCTAAATTCTTTGCCAAAGTCCGGAAATAATTGATTGATTTTCTTCCATTGAGAAGAATCGGCCGGATGTCGAAGTTTTCCATCAGAAATTCTCTCATCTACATGCCACCTTAAATTTTTTGCATCACTTTCATTCGCAAACAACCGCTTGAACCTTGGTATGATTGGAAGATACCACAACACTTTTGCAGGCCCCTTATCTAACTTGTACCTTGGGGTTTCACATATCGGACAATTCTGCTTCTCTTCAAACTCTTTTATATACAATACGCAATCATTCGGGCATGCATGGATCTTTTTGTACTCCATCCCCAGTAGACTGTTGGGATCCGTACACGAAGCGGATTTAAAATTTTTATGAATCCCGTCCCGAAGATCACTCAAGCGTGTTTAAATCAAGGTTAAGGAACCCGAATCGTACCTTATAGAATTCGGGATCATCTGGAGCCGGAGGTTTTCCTTTGATTTTGGCGAACTAGTAGCTCAAGAATCTACACAAACCTTTGCGCACATTTTCTCATGGTGATCAAGAAAACCCAAAATGTAGTGAATTCGTCCGCGTCTCGTTCTCTTTGAACTGGTGGACAACGTTCTCGATCAGCATAAGACGACTCTTAGAATCGGCTTCCTCTACCGGTATCCACACGAACAATCTCCGAACACGGACGCGGCAGCGTGCTAGCGCCTCGAACTGTGCGTCTCTCTCTTTTTCGCTCTAGGGTTTCTCGTGGCTTTCTAATACGCTCGACTAAAAGTCCCGTAGGTTTTTCTTAACCCATCGGCGTATTATATTCAAAATTAATCCCCATTAATTTTGAATTTTAATTAAAAAAATATATTAATTAAATCTATCTGATAGATTTAATCTAATGTATTTATTTAATTCAAATTAAAAGCCTTCTGATTTAATTTATCTCTATAAATTAAATCCGAGAAATGATATCTATCTATTTAATTAAATCTGAGATACAATATCTCAATTTAAATTAAATAGATAATGATATCTTTATTCGAAAATCAAATGAGATATAATATCTCTATTTGTTTCAGATATTTAATTTATCAGATAAATTAAATATAAAACAAATATCATATAGTAATATTATAATCTCCATTACATAATATTATTATATTATTTTCGAATTTAATACACACAAACACACACACACACACACACACACACACACACATATATTTATTCTAGATTAAATTCAGTATTCATTTAATCTCAGATTAATCTGAGATTCAATGAATTTGAACACTTTTACCCGTGTTGGATTATTCTTGTGTGCGACCCTGCAGGCCCATATGAGATAAGCAGTGGGCCAAGACTGTATCAGCCCACAAGTCACAAGCGGCCTCTAGCAAGACATTGCAATTACCCAATTCACATGGGGATTGATAACACGATACTACCTATTGTACAACCATGTCACGTCCCTTTTGTCACGCGATAATTTGGTCAAGGATGAGGCATGGATAATGTCAACTTGCTGTTCTTGACCACTACTTTCTCGATTCTCGAGTAGTCTAAAAAGTGAAATGGAAACTCTTTTCCATCACAGTATGGCCATACATTTCTTAGACTCACTCATCGAGGGGCCCAGTATTATCTCTCTACAAATGTGAGGGACAAATTCCATATTGACCATTCACATTCCTCCGCATGAAAACCACTAATCCCGATCCCAGCCTTTATCATCACCGGTCAAAGGTGACTTTTGACTAGATCAAAGACCAGTGACTCATCATGTAGGAATCCATGATGATCTCAGGTCATAGGGCGTCGTGACGTGGTTATACATGAGATAAGCTTATGACTTAATCCATGCAGCTTTCTCATAATGGATCGGTCCAGCACCTTGTACTCTTACAAGTGCCTATGACTTTGATTCGTATCTCCATACCTCATCAAAGTCATACTGGTCTTAACTCATCTTCGCTCCCGCGTAGATGACCGACCAGGAACATTTAGGATAATCTATAAGATATATCCAGGGATATAGTTATCACCATAAACATGCGTATGAAATGATAACTTAATGGAGAACAATGACTTGCCCCTAGGGCATAATTTCCAACATAGACAAAGTATTTTCTTAGCATCATAGTATCGATGCGGCAACACATTATCATTCGGAAGCATGTCCTTAAAAGCCTCAAGCATTTCAGAAAAACTCTTGTCGCTCCATCCATGACGTGCCTTCAAGCTTACCAATTTCAATTCAGCGTTCAACAATTGATATTTTTTACACCCAGGGTAAAGCGGGGTCTCTGCATTACTGCACATATTACCATATGCATGTGATTGATGAAAAGCCTCTTCTTTTTCTCCTACATCACGAATAATGTCCTCTATGCAATCATCCATATCCGTGTCATTATCATCGAAGGCCACTTCCCCATGTTGAGACCCACTTGGTATTTTTTCACCATGTCATACCCATACTGTATAAGTCTTACAAAATCCTTCACAAATTAAATGTGTGTGTATAACTTCAGGACTTAGTTGCCTCTCATTCAAACATTTTACACAAGGGCAATAAAACTTCCCACCACCATCATGGACATTTTGTTTAGCAAATTCTATAAAGTCCCTCACCCCATTCTGATATTCATCACTCGTCCGTAAAGCATTTATCCAACTGTGATCCATAATAGAATTCCTATAGACGGAAAGATTTAACATACGTAATCCGAAAAGATTGACCCTTGCATATAAAATAAGGTAACACCAAATGCATATTTATGCTCAATGTCGGTTATGTCCTTTTTTTTTTTTTTACGGAGAAACTTGCCCATTAAATGCATAATGAAGGATCACTTTTGCTCATAAATGTATCACAATGAATTCAATAAGCAAAATAAATGCATGACGAGGAAATTAAATGCATCGCATGAATGTCTTGTAGACTCACCTGTAGCATATAAATTCAAATGCGTTTCCTGAGTCTTTCTTCTCCCGCCACAAACGTTGATGTTGCAGACAGCAAGAGCACCCTAAAAACATTTGTTGGTCAGTTGGGTACGTCTAAAGTGCAAATATAATCTTCAAAATACAATATTCATTAACAACATAGAAACCAACAAGAACATATCATTGATTTCGTTTAACCAATGAAAAACCCAGAACGATAAGCAGTAAAATCATAAAGTTATACAACCGAAACACCTCTTACAGCTTGACCTATAGACGATTAGCTAAGGAACTAGAAAGTGATTGTCGAGAGAGCAACGCGAAGCAGTGATGAAGCAACATACAAACACTGGAGACAGAACCTGAGTAATCACTTTTGACGCGACAAGAGAAGTTCAAAGAGGGAAATTTAATGATTCTGCGTGACAGAGACATGTTTTAATATTTTGGAATTTATTAAGACCGGTTATTTATAAAGTAGCCGGTCCTAAATATATAATTGAATTTTTAAGACCAGAGTTAGAAGACTCCGATCCTAACTTTTTATTATTATTTAATTCATTCTGCGCGATAGAGACATATGTTTTAGTATTTTGGATTTTATGAATACCGGTTATTTATAAAGTAGCCGGTCCTAAATATATGATTGAATTTTTAAGACCGTAGTTTTCAACGACTCCGGTCCTAAATTTTTATTATTCATTTAATTTTAAGACCGGAGTTTTATAAAACTCCCGGTCCTAAAAATCCTCATTTTTGTTTTTTTAAAAATAAGGATTGGCTTTGGCGAGCGCAACAACTGAATGAATAAAAATTAAAGGAAAACTGAAGTTTCTTTAATTACTGGAGAATATGAACAAAAAAAGACACAAGCTTAATGCTACATATATTACTTGAATATGCATGTACACAAGAAAAAATACAAAAGAAAAACAAGCTGAAAATTATCAAAAACAAGAATCTGACTAAACATCCCAAAGCTTATTATCCTCCAAAGCTTTGACGATATCGGCGTGAACAACATTAATTTCTCGCCGGAGATCAGCAAGTTCTTGTCTTTGTTGCATCAGTCACAATGCATCACTAGAGGAAAGAGGAGAGGGGTCAGCGGTAGGCGTGTTGGGGCCAATTGGTTAGAGGGAGAGCAGGAACCTCTTCATGGTCTGAAGGCTGGGGGGTGCGGCAATCTCTTTATCATCCGAAATAACAATAGGTCCAACGACCCGAGACTCTTCTATCACAATAGAACGCACTCTCGCTGGAGGAGGTGCACTGTATAACGATCTAAGAAAGGCACGAGCATCACCAGTAAGTCTACCCCTACGAGCGGTTCTCTTGTATCGAACCATGGTTTGAGCAGTTGGGGAAAAGAGCCATGTAGTGTGGAGTTATAAGGTAGTGAGGAATTAATAAGGACAGAGAGATATGAGGAGTTAATAAAGGCAGAGAGCAAGAGAGACGCATAAATGAGAATCTACTTTAAGAGTGGATTTTATAAATATGCGGTCTAAAATTCTATTATTTAATTTTTTCAATTCAATTGATTTTAAGACCGACCTTCTATCTTTTATCCGGTCCTAAAAGTCATTTATTTTTTCAATTCAATTTTTTTATAGTAAGAATTTTTTCTTAAAAAATATTAGTTTTAAGAACAGATCTTTTACAATATCCGGTATTAAAAGTTCGTATCCCTGTTCAAATGAATTATTCAAAGTCTCTTTGGCTTCCAGATAAACTTCCAAACTAGGCGTCTCCTCGTATTCTGATGAACTATGCGTCTCCTCCTTAAAGTTTCTGGCGTTTCACATTGTTTAGGAAGGGTTCTCTATTTAAACTCGACGTTACTTTACTTCCATCACATTCTTCTCCATCACTTCAACAACCTCCACCGTAATGGTTGCTCCACCACCACCAAGAGGTCCTCAACCACCACCAGGTCCTCCTTTTCCTATAAATCCTCTTCCACTTCCGTACCCTCTGCCGCTGCCTTTGATCCCGTCCTTCTACCAGATGATGTAGCACCTTCTGGCCCGCGTTGATCATATAAATCGATGCTTGGGCCAGTTGTTTCAGGTCTATCACGCCGTCAACAATAAGCTGATTGCGGTACTCGACGCCTAGGACGTTGAGTACCATCCTTCAAAAGACAACCTCTTCGACCTCTCCAACAACTCCCTCCCCTCTGACAACGATGGGGAGGAGTAAATGTTTTTATTTTTTTTCTGTACTGCTGCTGCCCCCCACGAGGCAGCATAAAAAAATATAATAAATTTTTTGCTTTCCTATTTCGATCGCCTTGTCCTTTTCATTATCTTTTTTTTTTCCCGACAAAAAGGAAACAAACAAACATTGTCCTCGTGTGTGATCAACATTAAAAATTCACAGAATACAGTTAAGACCATACAAAACAAAAAACATCGTTTATCTTATTCGAATGAAAACAAACACAGTGACAATTCCTCTCAAGGTTGGACCGTCGTTGTCGTCGGTTTTACTTCGCCCTGATTTGAAACAGAGTGTCCTTTTCATTATCTTCCTTTTTTTTCGACAAAAAGGAAAAAGACAAAGAAAAGAGACTTCGATAATGCTGCTCAAAACTAGGAGAGGTAAAAACGATGACAACAAAGGACCTAGCTTGAGAAGAACGCCAGAACCTCGGTTGTCATGAAACCTAATGATTTGTCTGAAAAGCGAGTCCTTTCTATTTAAAGGAAGACTATTAAGACCAGACATTTAATAAATACACGGTCCTAAAAGTTAAGCAATATTTTCAAAAATAAACGAAGACTTACTTTTAGGAGCGGTCATAAGAAATAAGACTTTTAAGACCGATCATTTATAAAACATACGGTCCTAAAAGTCACGCCATATTTTGTAAATAAACGAGGGCTTTTAAGACCGATCATTTATAAAAAGTCACGAAGACTTTTAGGACCGGGGGTATAATAACTATACGGTCCTAAAAGTCACGCCATATTTTTTAAATAAACGAGGACTTTTAGGACCGGACTTTTATCAAATATATGGTCCTAAAAGTCTAGCCAAATTTTTGAATTAAACGAGGCTTTTAGGACCGGATCTTTAAAAAATATGCAGTCCTAAAAGTCGCGAATACTTTTTAGTCTCTTATTGCTCATTTACAACATTCTGTACCTCAAATTTCAAGCACTAAATAGCTAGAATGAATAAATGAATTCTTCAAAAAAATAAACAAATTTATTATTGAATTACACATTGCGTATGTATATTTACAAATGAATGAATTGTTCGAAAAATAAACAAATTTACAGAAAATTATTGTTGCTACATCATATATTTACAAATGAATTTAGGACATTAATTATTATCCTGACTTTAAGATCAGGTCATACAGATATTCACAAAACAAATTGCTATGTGCTCCACTTCATCATCAGGAAAGGGATCAGGACAGACAAACATCTATAAAATCAAAGACAAAAACTGAATTAACTTGCGTGCATATTTCATATGTAACATTAAGCCAGAAACTGAATTCAGCCATAATATGTAACATCAAATACATTTACCTTTGCAATTAATTTAGTCCTTCCTTTAGTGATAATATCATATATGTGTTTTATGACGTACTGGCCACATAAGTTGGACTTCGTTGGTTGCCGACGGGTCTAAAAAGAACAAGAAAGATATATAAGAGCATATATAGCTTACTGACCAAGTTCACAAGGCAGTGTGCCAGTGTCCAAATATGTACCTACCTTTGGTGTGTGCCATGTAGGATTAGTGGCCTGATACCCACGCTTTTTGTTTACCAAAATTTGGAAGGTTCTCATGGCACTATCATTAAAATCACAAATTTATCAATAATGTTCACTGAAAATTCACAGCAGAGATTTCAAATAAGAGAATCAAAATGACATGCTTACTCGTTGATGGTCTGCACCAACGTAGTCCCTGGATCGCTGTCAGTGGAGCATAAGAAGATAACTTTATGCTCCTCCATGCACATGAGGACCAACTACCAGTGGCGGCTGAAAATTCACAGCAGTAAAGTACTCGGTGATATATGTAGCAGGATTAAGTGAATTGCAGACAAAAATTGTGATATGTACCTGAGGAAGTACGGAAACATGTACACCTTTCTTCTCACTTCACACAACCTCATTGATATATACTCTTGTCTCTCCTCCTTGGATGTTGTACTGGCATAGACTGGGCACAAGAATCCAAAATCATTGATTCTGCCCTATTGATCCAATACTTGATACATGAACCTACAATAATGACATCGATCAGAGAATTAGTATATATGTATGTGTGTCTAAACGATGCATCTAAATTATGTACTCATAGAAGAAGATACTTCATCCCCAATTGAACAATTGCATTAGTAAGCTCCTGTCGAGGAAGCAATAGGGACGTTACATCATCGGTGTCAACGTAAATCGGTTGAGGATTAGTGAAGCCTACTACTTCATTGACAGACCACAATTTATCTTTAAAATATCCACTCTTCTCCATATCGGATATTTTTTCCTTGGCAGTCAACTTAGCAGTAGGGGATAGAGCTTGAGCAGGGGATGAAGCTTGACGAGGGGATGGAACTTGAGGAGGAAGGAATGAAGCTTCAGGAGGAGTAGTGACATGTATAAGCTTTGGTTCCTTCGACTTCCACTCTTGCTTTGGTTCCTCGTCGTTCACTCCGTTGCTTCTTGGTCTCGTAGAACTCTTGCCTCTTGCTTTTGTGTTTCGGTTTCTTTCTTCGCCTCACTCTCTCAACTCAGCTTTGTGAATGGATGGAGGAACTTGAAGTAACATGGATTATATGGGGGTGGAGGGCCCAGTTCGATGCCAAAACACGTTGGGCTCGAGGTGTGGAGGTTTTTGACCAAAAAAAAAAAAAAGAGGTGTGGAGGTCGGTCCTACGTGTGAACAGTCGATGGTGCAGTATACTTCCTGTGTTTATGTCACTGTTATTTCTTTTGTTGCCTGTGGCGTGTTATAGATGGTATGGAGTGGCGATTTCATTTTTTTTTTCTTGATCTAGCGCAGCAGCTGGTCAAATAACGAAAGGGGTGTGCTGATGAATAGAAACAAAGTGAGCTGCTTATTGGTTCTGTATGTATTCTATTGTGATATTCTTTTTCTCTATTTTGTGACGTTGAGCCAAGAATGAAAATATTCCTTTGAGGGAGTGTAGGTGTTTTACTAGAGTAAGGAACATATGGGCCGAAATACAACGAATGTATAAACCTTCTTGACCTATCAAATATGAATTCCAAAATTTCATTTCTTACAATTATTTCCTTTATTTATCCAATAAATGTTATAAATGAATCCTTGATGCTTTATAAGGATTTTCTTCCTTAATCAACTTCTTTAGCCCTTAAAGTAATTTCTCTAAAAATTTTAGGCTATAAATCAACCTCTAATTATTTTTTTTTGAATTTCTTAAGAAAATATAGGTCCTTAAATTCTAATAATTATTTTAGGCTAAATTTTCATCATAAATTTTCCATCCAATAATTCTAATACCAAATCCCAAATTTAGGATGTTACATAAACTAGTGAGTTGATTCTTTGAATTTATCATGTTTACTTTTCTACCTTACAAAATCGTGTTGAGTCACCCTTATATTGTAAGTTCAATTAAATTCGTGAACTAACACACTGATTTTACCCTTTTTTTTTTTTGTTTCGATCTTTCAAAATTGTGTTAACTTATTATTAAACTCGTGTCAACTCTTTTGTTTTGATCATATTTAATGGCTTTATATATGAATTTTATAGAAATTTCTTTGTTGATATGATAAATTATAAATATTGATGAATTTAATTTGAACTAATTGGATTTAAAAAATATTGAAATAAAATTATTTTATTTTTATATTTTAATTATTTAATTAGGCATTATTAATACCTTTTTGTTAATAAAAGTGAACTCTTAATGAGTTTACTATTTAAATTTATATCACTGTTACGAGTTTGTTTAAATTCATAGATTTCAAAACTTTATATAAAAATAACAACTATTGTAGATAATCATGACAAAATCCTACGTTATCACTTATCAAATCAAAATTAATAAAAGAAATTAGTTATGCACATAGAGGAGGAAATCTTTCGTTTGATTTATACTAAAAATCGGATGCAAAAGAATGGTAATAACCATTGTTGTCATTTGACTCTTCACAGCATTTTTACGATTTTAACTTACAAAATCAAGTCGAGTCACTAATAAACTCGGTTAAACTTACGAGTTTATATACTAAGGTTATCATTTTTACGTTTCTAGATCACAAAACAGTGTTAATTTATCTTTAGACTCGTGTTAAATTTTTCGATTTGATCATGTTCAACGGCTTTAAATATAAATTTTATAAAAATTTCTTTATTAACTATGACAAATTATGAATATTGATGGATTTAATTTCAATTATTTAAATTTAAAAATATTTAAATCAAATTGTTGTTATTTTTTATATTTTAATTATTTAATTATACTCTATTAGTATCTATTTAAAGGTAAAGTAAACTCTTATGAGTTCACGATACGAGTTTAACTCACTGTTACGAGTTTACTTAAATTAGCGAGTTTGACAATTTTTTGGCAATAACATCCATATTAAACAGTGAGATATTATGCACTAATTAATTGGAAATTAATACATGCAATTAATAAAAAATGCGATTCATGAGTGATTAGTGTATGGCTACGTGTATAAAACAAAAAACAGTTGATACTACACCTCAAAAGATGGCTCTGAAGAGTTCTCATCTCTGCTTCATTGTACTGTTCTTGCTTTTCATTGTCTCCTCCGTTCCATCCATAGGTATATCTATGGTAATTTACGTTCAATGATTTTTGTAATTTTTTTTAAATGAATTATATACATCTCCTCTGAGATTCCGTTATTATTTATATTTATATTTTGTTTAAAATGCATAAATTACACGCATATTTTTTTTTCCTTTGAGATATAACGAAATTGCTACGTTTTTTGTAGGCAAAATTTGTGCATGCTACAGTAATAAAATAGATAATCAATTTATATAATTTCAATGAAACAGAAAAAATGTGAATATGTTGTTGATTAATTTGAAGAAATTAAAGAAGCTAAATAAATAAATTTAATTATCTGTGCATTTGATTTCATTTCAGGACAAGAAACAGGTGGTGATCAATGCAAAGTAAACGGAGATTGTGATCATATGTGCCCTATTAGTTCTGGAAACATTAATATTCCTGGAAACAACACTTGTGTCGATGATCCCCAAACTCACACTAAATGGTGTCAATGTTTTGATGAATGCAAAAGTAACGCAGATTGTGATAAAAATAGGTGCAATTATATATGTCCTGCTGGAACCAACACTTGTTTCAATAATACCAAAACTAACAGTACATGGTGTCAATGTTGTCCTCAGCCTCCTCCTCTGCACTGAGACTCTCTTTAAATTTCCTCCCTTTGTGATCCTCATCCTACTTAATTACCTCCAATAATAATAATTAAAAAAACCATTATGGTTTTTGATTATTTGTACTTTTGTTGTAATAACTTAGATTATTAGTATAACAACAACAACAACAACAACAACAACATAGGAATAATGAAATTTAGAACTTTAATAATATCGGTATTATATATAACCTATTAATGAGTTGACAATAATTAAAGAGCACAGTCCATAGTTAAACTCTAATTTTAAATTATAAATAAAGGCCTGGCCTAACCCTAGCTAACTTTCAACACTCCTATTATCCTCTATTATTTCCTCTATTCTTACTCTGCATCAAATTATTCTTCAAGGAGATTAGTAAAAACGAAGACCAGGTAATCCTAAAACCACAAATGTGTTTTAATGAGTAGATCGTGAGAATTTCCCATGTACATCTGAATGATACATAATCAATGATTTCGGGATTTGTCTTACTCTTATTTTTGAGCCTTTGAATTAGCTTTAGTGATTATGATAATGTCAAAATTGATTCTTGCTTCTCGTATTGACGGTTCTATTTCCTGCTATGATCATGTCTTTCATATTTATGTCAAGCCTTGGTCTTCTTGATTTATTTGAAGATGAGCGTTGTCGGCGTCTTCCAAAGGTTTACATCATATAACAGTTTGATTGAGAGTTTTGTGATTAACCATAGGCTTGACTTAGCATTGGGGGTCCAGGGCATGTTAATCAAGCGTGGTTCTAAAATTCACATGTCTAATGTAAACCAAATATTGAAGGGCTTTTGTATAAGTAATGATATTGGGAAGGCGATGTGCTTATCTAATGAATTGAGAAAGAATGGTGCAGTCCTACCGAATAGCTCTAGCCACAACACACTTATTAGTGGACACTGTAAGGCAAACAATTTGAAAAAAGCAGTGAATTGCTTCATGGTAATGAAGGTGCAGGATTGGCCACCTGAAGTTTTTATGGTACAAATTATTTTAATCACATAATTAGAAGTCTGAAAACATTAAGGGCTCATTTGGATGGCCTTTTAAAAAAAGTGCTTTTTTTTAAGTGCTTATTTTTTAAGTTCCAAATTGGAGTTTTTTAAAAAAGGAGCACTTTGGCTTTTTTTTGTGACTTTTGCTTTTTCAAAAAAATATCATCTAAACACATAAATTAATTATAAAAAAAACATTTTTTTTTTGCATTAAAAAAGTGCTTTTTTTCTTAAAAAAGCCTATCCAAATGAGCCCTAAATAATATTTATTATCATGAGTACCATAAGAGTTATAAGTTTTCATGATAACCTTATAGGAAGTAAAGCCAAAAAGGGATAATGAGTAGAGCCAGGGGTTTAAATGATGATCATGGAAATTTCTCATGACAACTTTATAGGAATTAATGAGTATCTACTTAATAGTTTAATTTGGGAATTCAACCATTCAACCAATGAAACATTATGTTGATAAATTTAGTTTTTGATCCTCAAGAAAAAAAGAATGATGTGTGATGCTTGAACTAGTCAATGAGCTATTAACGAGAAGAGAGGTGACAAATATCAAAGAACCACTAGAACAAAGGGATAGAATCTATAAACAAATAAGAAGGATGATTCATGAACCCCTTTAATTAAGATCATTTATTTATTCATATCAAATTAGCAAATTAATATTTTGAATATGCCATAAATAATGAGCATTATTCCGTCTAGTTACATTCAATAAATCAATTGCAAAAGAATGGTAATAAAATCCATTGTCATTAAACGGTGAGGTATTAGGGAAAATGATATAAAAAAATAACTCTTAAACTTCAAAATCCTGTTAATAGCAATAGTAACAGGATTAACAAAAACATTGGAGCAATTAATAACTCGTTTTGTTAGGAAATCACTTATTTAAGATTTTAAAATTCAAACGGTATTTTTTCAGGAGTTTCCCAAGATATTATACATTTATTTTTTGGAAACTAAATATATATACACTTAATTAATAAGGCAATTCACTAGTGTATGGCATGTGTATATACATTGGATTATGCCCATGAAGCTTATACTCCCTCCGTCCCTATATATCAGAGTTTTTTTGAATGGGGTTGTCCCCAAAAGTAATATCTCTTTTGAGTTTGTTTTAATAATAAATACACATTTTCTCATTTTCCCCTAAATTAATTATTATACTACATACATTCTCTTTCATCATTTATTATTATTATTCTCTCTCTCCCCCAAAAGTGTTTCTCCAGTCATGGGAGATAAGTTATTTTCAGTAACCCTCAAAACTATGTCGTTTTGGGGGCCACTGGAGATAACTTATTTCCAGTGACGGGAGAGATTGTTTACCCTTAAAAAATAGGTGCATTTTTTAAAGGAAAAGAAATAAATTTCTTACATAATTATTACATTTAACAATGTTGTAGAAATTCACAATTCAGTTAAAAGGCCAAGGACGTACCTAGGGAGGGGCTAGGGGTGGCCCCCGCCCCCCTAAAATTACAGAATCCAACCAAAATTTTTTGGAAATTGTACTTTTGCCTCATAAAACTTTAAGCTTTTTCACTTTAGTCCTCATTGAGTGTTTGATAAAAGGACTAAAAAGAAAATATTGAAATTATTACAGGACTGAAGTATAATTTTATAAATACTTGGGTTTTATTTTATAAATTTCGCCCCTCCTAATTTTAATTACTGGTTCCGTCCCTGTAAAAGGCTCTTATATGCAAGGACAAAGAGAATAGTACATCTCATATCATAAGATGGCTCTAAAGAAGTCTCAACTCTGCTTCATATTGTTCTTACTTTTCACTGTCGTCTTCATCCCATCCACAGGTATATGAATATCTCTGATTATTAACAGGTTCAATGATTTTTTAATTAAAAATTATGAACATTGTTTAATTTTTCTTTTAAAATTGAAAAGTAAACTATATCAATTCTTCTGATACAGCATTACTTTTTTCAACATTTATATATATATTTTTTTCAAATTCATAGATTACGCGCATAAATTTCTTTTGAGATTCAACAAAATAACAGTTGAAAGTTTTTGCTATTCAATGAGTTAAACGAAACAAAAACAATGTGTATAGTTTTAGTCTTTTCATTCCATGTTGAGTTCTAAATAGGCCTTTTATAACTTTTTTTTTCCTTTCACCTTTTTTTTTTATACATCATGGTAGGGGAGGGAGGCAGGGTTCAAACCCTAGACATGGAGAAGGAAGACCAGTTAATATTAACTCCTATGCCACTACGCTACTAAGGCGCTGGCCCTTTCACCTTTTATAATTTAAAAAGAATACACTAGTAGTTTGAGGTTAGATCAAACCTGCAACTTCCCCCCCCTTCTTTTGGTAACATTGATAATCTGTTAAAAAAAAAAAAATCTTATTTTGTGATTATAATTTGATATTCAATACTACCATTCAATTTCATTACGAGTGCTAGTAAGTAGTAAGCACTTTATTTTGTTATATATTACCTCCAATCTTAATTATAAGGTTTAATTGACTTTTTTTTCTTATTCTTCGCTTAAAAGTTACTTTTAAGCTAAAACTAAAAAAAGAGATTTTTTAAAAAAAGCTAAAAGCTGTTTGGTAATTATATAAAATTTTTAGTTTAAAAGTTACTTAAAAACTGAAATTAAAAGTAAGTTGTTTAACAAAATTTTTGTCGTAAACATTTTTTCTAATAAAACTTATCATAAAAGGTATATTATAAAAGGGCGGTGGTGGCGTCGGCGGTGGTGACGGCGGCGGTGGCAGTAGTGTTCGATCGAGAGATTACATGTTTTCTTTTTTTTTTTTCTTTAAAAAAAAAAAGCTTATAAAAAAGCTCATATGAAGAGCTTATTTTTAAGTTCTTTTTTCTTCATTATAAAATAAGTTCTTATAATTATAAGACCTTT
This sequence comes from Acacia crassicarpa, assembly GCA_034222035.1. Taxonomy (NCBI): domain Eukaryota; kingdom Viridiplantae; phylum Streptophyta; class Magnoliopsida; order Fabales; family Fabaceae; genus Acacia; species Acacia crassicarpa. The sequence goes on from JAWXYG010000002.1 coordinate 7,280,173, forward strand.
TGTAAAATCTTGTTTGACCTAACTTATACTTATAAGTAGAAAATAAGCTAAAAATAAGCTAGGTCAAACAGGCACCAATGAAGCTCAATAAGTTACTTAATCATTTTCTATGTTGTGTATCATTGGATTATATATTAATTTATTAGTTAAACTAATTAGTTTGAAGAAAAAAATAAAAATAAAAATACTATAAAAGTAATTTAATTACCTTCTTTAATCTTTCCAAAAAAAGTCAACTAGGTCTTATAATTAGGATCGGCAGGAGTATAATGTTAACTACATTATGGCACCAATAAATTAAATGAAAAATAAATATCCCGTAAATTCAGGTGGAATTCATTAGAGGATATATTGTACATAATTTGATTTCAGGACAAGAAACAAAGGCCGGAGGGTTGTGAAGCAAAAGGACTTCGTTATGTTTGTCCTTCCGTAACCAACACAAATATATGTCATTATATTTGTCCCAAGTCTGTAATTCACCCTCCACCGGCACCAATCCCTTTCCCTCTGTTTAAATAACTTTCCTCCCTCGGAAGACTCTGTAATTATGGTTTACGATTACTTCTACTTGTTTTCTTTTTATTATTAAAAACACTTTGATATCCAGTTTGAGGTTTGTGGCTACCCCTTCTATTATTACTATGGGTATCTCCATTATTATTATTATTATTATTAAAAGCACTTTAAATTATATAAGAACATTATAGGCCGGTCGTGAATTCATGATCCCAGTTAGAGACCATATTCTTATTCTAATAGCACATTTTTTTTATTAAAAAAAAAAATCACATTAAGCAGATTGATTTAATCATTAGTTAAATAGTAATAAGTGTTTATTTTAATTGAGTTAATATAATATTTGGTCTCTTAAGTTTGCCCTCATTTTGATTTTGCTTTCTCAAATTTCAAACATGTTTTATTCCTCAAGTTTCATTTAATTTAAAACATTAATTCCTATAACTTAATAAATATCTGAACCATTTTGTCTCAAGAGGGACTAAAACCATTGGTTTAAAACTTGAAGGATGAAAATCAAAATGAACGCAAACTTTAAGGACTAAAGATGGTATTAACCCTACTTGCTCTCCATTCTGTGTCGTTAAATTTCTTATTGCTTATTCCACACGAAGGGACACTTCAGTACCCTGCTTTGCTGCCAATGTTATCAACAGTCAAATGAATATGCATATACCTAATGACAGATAACAAATACCAACAACACCAACAAAGCAGGAATAACTAAAATATAACCATATCAATGCCATGAAATTTCCTAAAAAAACAATATTAGGAATAATACCACTGCTTTATTTTCACAGCCAAATTCCTAGAGAACAAATTTAGAACAAAAAAGAAAAAATCAACACCAAAAATGAAATATATGCTTGGTAGGAAGCATGTTGATTTTTCTCAATTGACTCTTTCGGTGAACGACCAACCTTTCATAGTGGGAAAAGGCTTATTGTTATTGACTATTTCAAAGAACTAATCACAATTGCCTAAATTTGAGCTCAGTGATACATGTAGACAAGGCATCTCTTAGTTGGATGTTATCAGAGTCCATGTAAAGAGCATCTTCATATAACCTTTTAGCTTGTTGTAGCAACTTCACCTTCTCCTTGCTACTGGGCGGCCTCAAGCGAGACCTTTGCTGCAATGCCACTCCCCATCTGAACAGAGCTGTAAATTTTAACAAGTTCAAATCAGTCTCTGACACAATAAATTATCTAGAAACTAGAAATGCTCTAACTAAACAAAGGAAATGAATGGCTACAAGAATAAAAGTGGGAGCTGGAAAAGAGCAATTTGTGTTTGTAATGAAGTTACTGTCTAGTGTTAGTGTCCCTTGAACTGTGATGTGTGTATCTATTTGAAATACTTGAATTAGTCCCCACAATACAGTTGTTCCCCCCAAAAAGGTTATCTATTCAATTACTACCTCTGGTCCTAGTTGGGGTTGGATTTGGTTCTAAACACAAGACTTCAATCAATTTTGTTCCCCGAAGCATCCCTGTTGATTGCACATATTAATGAGTTTCCTCAAAGGGTAGTCATGAGGAAGGATGGTACCTCAGGAAAATCAACCCATTTTTATTACAAATAATTAACATGAATAGTTCCCTTAATCTACCCAAATTAGTTATCTAACTTATATTAAGGACCGGTGGTAGTACTTTTTACATTGGGTGCTATTACATTACACTGTCCATTGAGGGATCTGCACTTATGTTCTGTTTGGTTGTTGGAAATGATAGCAATGGAATGGAATGGAATGGAGTGATTGAGAATTAAATGGAAAAAATGATAATGACTATAGATATGTTTTGGAAATAAAATCATATAAAACATGCTTATATTGGAATATATAATGATTACTATGGTCGACCAAACACCTTTTTTTTTTTGGGTCAAAGTCGACCAAACACTTTAATACATCACTGGAATGTAAAATAACATCAATTGCCATACAAAACATAAACATTACGAATACCCAAGTAGTGCATACCATAACATATGAAACACTAGAATCTCAGACGATTCCAAAATTGAGTACAAAGAAATATTACCATCAGGAGCATAAATATTGCCCTTGGACAACATCGCATTAAATTTGTCAATTGCAGCTAAGAACACTCTGTCAGCCTCGTAAGCTGCATCCTGTAATATTTGAAAAGAAATCAATTAAATTATGAAACTAGGCATTAGCAGAAAAATGCAGCATGTCAAAATGGCAGAATTTCTTATGCCAGCAAAGAGCGAAATGACAATACCTATTGTATCAGATTCTAACTAACAAATCATTTCTAGACCCAATTGGGCTATTCACTAAACTATACTTCAGTGTCTAAGTAAGGCTTTACATGAATATAGTTCTCATACAAAGTTGCCAGGGAACCATAAGAGAACTCTCAATTGAATAACTGAAACATATAATTTCTTGATATCGACTAAAATGCATACCGGTCCAATATCTGCTATCAATTGCCCACGGAAAAACAAAGCAAGGCCCCAATTATATAAGGCTCTCACATCATCCCCATCAATTGACAATGCCAGCTTATATTTTCTGCCTGCCTCTATAAGTAGCTCTTCACACTCCTCACATACATCAATTAACACAGGTGCAAGATTTTCTTTGCTGGTGATTTTGTTTTGCAGTCTGTTCAGTAGTCTACTTTGTTTTCCAGATGATGAAGTGATGCTTCCAGACAGAAGCATCCTAAGGTTGCGACTATTCTTTAACTTTAATTCTCCATGGAGAAGATATGTATTTCCTAGCTGGCCTACAGCCAATAAACTCATAGGCTTCAAGTCTACAGCTCTGGAAAGTAAGTTGGCAGACTTATACAACATGATATCAGCTTGATCTTCTTCACACCTACCCTTCATGCACTCTTTGGCTTGCTTTAAAAGGTCTGTTGCTTCAGCAAGATACCTATCAAACATCATATCATTAGAAATCTTTGAAGAAGAAGAGACATTCAATTCATTCTCATGTGTAAACAAGTCATTGGGAACATTGCGGTGATCATTCCTGTTCTCCTCATTTTTTGAAGACCCGTGTGATCCATACTTCTTATGAGAAGACTCGGAAGTTTCATGAGCACTGTTGATCATCTGCTCATGCACAAAGGAAGATTCACTATCCGCACAATCCGAATCGAGCAGATTATCATGAGATTCCCATATGTCTCGAACATTCCTGGAATTCAACTTCACAGAGAAGCTGTGACTATTTGAGAATTGCAATCTATTGTTTTGGCGGTGCCTATATTCCTTTTCGTCAGGAACTCTTGTAGCGCTTCTGCCCTGATCATTTGAATCCAAAATTTCTTTCTCACCACTTGCATTTGTACTGCCTCTTCTGTCAGCTCCCAAATCAGGCATACTCATAGAATCATGAGAATAATCCAAATTGCCATATGCTTTCTGCTCAAGGACTGAATTTAAAGACCCACCATTACAAAGTGGAGTACTCTCATTCCCTCGAGTTTGAAGATTTTTTGTATTAGTTGTCTCTTGTTTGACATTTCCTTTAACTTTAGCTGAGTTGGAGGTGACCAAATTTTCTCCAATCAAAGTACCAATAGACTGCAGCATCCAGGACCCAATTTCACCAACTTCTTTCCTTTTTTTACCAGGCTTATGTTTCTCGATCAAAACACCACCAGAGTTTTCCTCACTTTCGATTAAATTAGTGACGACATTCCTAGCATTTGATGCTGAAAGTTTTATGGAATCCGCAACTTTAACATAACCATCCAAATCTCCCACTTTAATTTTATTATTTCTGATAGCACTTTGCACATCACTCTTCAAGTTAATAACTTCAGAATCAAGTTCGTCAAAAAATTTCACCAAGCTTCTCAATTTCTCAGCAGACAAGTTCAAAATTTCCTCCTTCATTCGTTCCTTACTTCTAATTGCCCTTACATCATCGAAACCGAAGGCCACATCACGAAAAAACCCTACTGCAAAACCAGTGGCAAAAACCAACACAGAAGCTGGAAGCAGAATTATGGACGAAACCTTAACCCTAGAAATTGCCAATGCACACACGAGACCCAACAGGAAAACGAAAATGTTCTTCCTATCATCAAGTCCCACAGAAATGAGAAAATTACGAAGAACATCGGACTCACCGGGTCCCTCCGCGGCACTAGCGATTTCCAGATCATCCCATCCGCCGTAAATGGTAGAGTTAGGAGCAAACTGAGCTCTTAAGAAACAAAATCTGGGGAATTTAGAGCCATGACTGCATTTTCTACCAGAAACTTGGAGAAAATTGTGGTTTCTCCAAGATATCGGAGGAAGAAAATAAAGACCATGTGAAGATGAAGATTGAGAGTTTAAGAGATTAATGGGACTTTTTACTATCACGGTTTTCATCGAAGAATGGCGCTAAAGACCATAGATTTTCGCGGACTCAGCTGCAATAGGAATGTTGATGAATCGGTGTAATGGCCTCATCATCGTTCGCATTCCATTTCCGACGAGTTATCCGGTGCTCAGCGACAGCGTTTTTGTTAGCGATGACGATGGTGAGTGATCTGAGCCGTTGGATTGGAAGCGAGGGTGCTCATCCGTTCTAAAAAAAAAAAAAAAAAAGTCACTGTCTACAAATTTTATTGTCCAAAAAGAGTGATTTGGAGTACGGATCTCTTTTTCGAGAGGGGAAAAAAACAGAGTACGGATCCCTTTTGGGTATGAAATATTACAAAGCACCGATATTTTTTATGTTTAAAAAATATATTAAGTCTTTTTTGATGAATTAAATTTTAAATTAGGATTATTCATCGATTTTCTCAAATTTTTCTAACTCATAACCTAGCTCATGTTTTAAAAAAATCTCAGGGTACAAAGCTGCCACTATAAATATTTTTTTTTCTTCTCAAAACTGTGAACTATAAATACATCACATAAGACTCTTATTAGATGGGGTTTAAAAACAGATAGATATATACAACCTTATCCCGTAAGTGAAGAGGTTGTTCCTACTATAAAGATACTATTTTGAAACTCTAAAAAAATAAAGAATTATTTGTTGGTATTATAAATAAGAGCTCATGGGTCATTCTAAAAGCATCCAATCGTTTATGAGTACCTCAAAAATTGTTTTAAAGATATTTGGAGCACATTAAGCTGGAGCGGGGAATCAGGGTCGGCCCTGCTCGACAGGGCCTGGCCCTACAGGGCCTGAAATAAGAAAAACATCTATTTTTTAGAGCCTGGCCTGATAGTACTAGGGCCAGGGCCAGCCCTACATGGCCTATAAATTACTATTCCAAATTTTTCCAATTTTTTTCCAAAGAAATATAATTAATAAATTGCAATCATTAAAGTTATAATTTATCAAATAAATTTTATCAACATTAATATCTAAACAATATAAATCATTAAACAAATAAACGCATTCATTAATTCGTAATAAAAAACAAATAAACACAAAAAATGTGTTTTTTCCCTTTTTTTTTAAAAAAAATATTAATCAAAGGAATTGCTTTATGTATGCCCATGCCAAAATGCTTTTCCCTCATAATTTTGTGTGTCTGCAGATTCCATGGGTTCATACATGATTTTACTGACAGGTAAAAATAATTATACTTATTTTACACAGAATATATTTATAATTTATTACTTACATAATATTGTAATACTAAAGTATTCATTCATTTAATATGAATACATCCCTTCTTTAAAATTTATAATAACTAATTATGTGTCTAATACAGAATAATAATAAATATAAAAAAGGGTTATAGTTTAAACTAAAAAAATCTAAATAATTACAAATAAACATATTCATTAAGTGGAAGTCTAAGTCATTATTATTTTTTTTAAAAAAAAACGCTACAGTTAAACTGACCTATTTTTCAAGCCCGAGCCCTGCAGGGTCAGGGTTTAAACGGGCTGGCCCAATGGGCTCGGCCCGATTTCCCGGCTCTACATTAAGCTAGCAAGATCGCCAACGAGGATTGACACAATTGGCTAAAGCATCGACTTTCACCCCAAAAGGTAAGAAGTTCAATACCTGCTGGTCGATGTGAAGGTCTTGTTGGTGGGCGATCTGTAAGTACCTCTATAAGTGTTCTTTGAGTCTAGAGGCATACCTTGGCCCTGGTGGGATAACAATGTCTACCCCCACCTAAACGTTTTTGTATTTAAAAAAAAAGGCTAGCAAGATCATTGGGAAATTTCTAAATTATATTTCATGTGCTTTGTTGTCTACGAGTGGAGATTTTAGAATAGTATCAACTCCTCCGTCCACTTCTTAATATAAAACTTATAATTACCTAATTTAATTAGATTAACAAAGTTAATTATGTTTGTTAATATGGCATATTTTTTCTAAAATTAAACATCTTAATCACCTTCCTTGATTCCCTCCGCACCTTTCTCTCGTTTGATTATTATTGTTGAAGGACCATTAATACAGGTAAATTAGGAAAATAAATTGACAAATATAAGACATATGTCTAATATTTAAGATCAAGATTAATTCCTCAATTAAGTTCTATATTTTTTATTATGTGTTCCTAAATTACTGAGTCGAAAGTAAAGGTATAATAGTATAATCCAGCTGAGAAATTAGCTTATACTCCGCACTTTTTTGTTTAAACTCTTCTTTATGACTTTTGAATAGCTGATCTTAAACTAATATTCTCCTTTCTAAGTCAATAAACGTTGCTGTTTGTGTAGTATTGTTTCTATATTTTATTCATAGAAAAGTGTAGATACAAGAAGAGATACCATGCATTAGTAGGAATAAACTTAAGAACATTCTCTTCTCATAGACCTAAGATAATAAAAGCTACAAACTAGATCATGGATCGAGGTTAGATTATTTAAGCAAGAGTAACCTCTCAATGAAATTTCTTTCTTTTTCTTTTGCCCTAATTTAAAAGCACTGTTTTTTTGATGGATCACAAATAGCAAGGTTTGTATTTCTTTTTATATGTTCCTGTTGCAAATTTCTATTTATAGTTGTTTTGCTTGTACTTCCTTCTTTATTGTACCTAAATTGAACACACTAATCAACTGAAAATTCTTAGGGAAAATTGCATTTAAGTCCCAAGCAACAGAAGAAATGAAAAATAGTCTTTGAAAATTTCAAAATTGCATTAAGTCTTGGGGAACTTTTTTGCAATAAATTTTAATTGTTGACTTGTCAATGGACGCTCATAGACTAGTTAGTGGATGCCTCTAGACTTGTCAGTGGATGCTCCTAGACTTGTTAGTGGACGACCACACCTTTACTTGTTAGTGGACCGCACCTGGAATGGTTAGTGAACACACCTGGACTTATTAGTGGAATTGGAATTTAATGCAAACAAGTCCCAAGAACTTAAATGCAATTTTGAGATTTCCAAAGCCATTTTTTCTATTGTTGGAACCCAAATGTAACTTAGTGAACTAATGAATCTTGTTGGATTGGTTTCCTTAAACATTTCAAGAAATATGTTCAGCACACAAATCCCTAACATTGGACAATTAAAGTTATTGGACTTTCTTGATTTGTCAAGAAATTACTTATCAGGATATATCCCTTTTGAACTTTCACAAATAGATCGTCTTAGTGTGATGAGTTTATCATACAACAATTTGTCAGGAGAAATTCCTCATGGCACTCAACTTTAAAGCTTTGATCCCTCTGCTTATACAGGCAATGCTCATCTATGTGGTGCTGCACTTCCAAAATGTTCCACGAATCCAACATAAGATCATCCACCAAATGATGAAACTTCTCAAGAAGATGAACAATTTTTCAGTCGAGGTTTCTTCATCAGCTTGTCAGTGGGATTTAACACAGGATTTTGGGGAATTTGCAGCTTGATAATTCTCAACAAATTCTTCAGATATGCCCATTTTATGTTGGTGAATGACATATACGACAAAGTTTACGTGGTTGTTGCTATAAATATCATCAGTTTCAACTTGAAGGTAATTAATAAATGTCTCTCTTTCTCATATGTATGTGTTCATATCATCAGACTCCATTCCCTTCTATCTTTCTTTTTGCATTGAATTGATAATTTCTTCCCAGATATAGTTGGTCTGTCAAGATGATAAGGGTTGCTTGGAGATGCTGCTGCTGCCGTATATGGTTGCCTGATCTGCTTATTTCATCTTTCAGTTGAACTACAAATAAGTCATTTACTTCATCTTTTTGTTGTATATAAAATATTGCCACCATCAAAGCGTTTTGCTTTGCGTGATTACTTAGAGAAATAGTTGTTGGATGCTTTCATGTAGGGGTGAGCATGGACAGGGTTGGGTAGGGCGAGACTCTTGCCTGATACATAACCCGAAGAATTAATGGGCTGCATTTTGTAGCCTGATGCTCAGCCCTGCCCGATAAAAGCCCTAATTATTTTTGGGCTGGGCAAGCATGGGCTGAGCAAGGCGGGCTTCCCCTGCCCAAGTAGTGACACCCTGCCATAATCTATAAAGATTCTAGTTCATACTTTACATAATTTCAAAGCTTTAAAAATATCTGAAGTATAATATAATATATTTGGACATAATGATATAATATATTTTAAATAAAATAGTATATATAGAATAATATTTATTTAAATATATTTAATTTTCCGGGCAGGGCCAAATGGGTAGAGCAGGACCCCCTGCCTGATACCCAACCCTACCTAGTTATTGGCCCAACCCAAAACTGCCCAAATTTTTTTCGAATTACCTTTTTAGGGTTGGGCAAGGCAATTTTTTACTGGATTTGGACAGGCGTACAGAGCATTTGGGCACCATACTCATCCCTACTTTCATATTTGGGGATTTAGTTTGCAAAAGTAATTGTACTGCAAAATAATTAATTAAATACATGCATATGTGTTCTGGAGGTCAATTATATCAATGGCCAATGGGTATGAGTTTGACGTTCGGTTGTTGATATTGTTTCTGTCTTCAATATCGCTACTAATCATAATTATTTTGAGCCTAACCCAAAAACAAAATAACGAGATAAATGCACAACAAAAAGAGAAAAATAGAAAGAAAAGTCTTTGAAGTGTCTGAATAAATTCTTCCAAAAAGAACATGAAGCTTGCACCTGGTCTTTCAAAGATCTTCCAATTGAGCTATTAACTTAGGAACAGGCTTCTATCCGCTGCCTTTTTCCTTCGCTCCCCTCCTTTTCTCTTAAACCGGTGTCGTTTTTGCTTAATCTCGCTGCAGTTGGTCACTTTTTTTTTCCTAATAATTTTTTAGAGTATTATTAAGTATTAGAAAGATACTTCATGTTCTTGAAAAATTATTTTAAAACTGTGAAAAAGTATTTTAGGTACTGAATGATATTAAAAAGATACTTCACGATATTGATTGTGGACACTAATTGGTACTGAAAAAATACCTCATGATCTTAAAAAATTATTTTAGGATCTCGAAAAAATACTTCAAGATCCTAAAATAATTTTTCAAGATCTTAAATTAGTTTTCAGTACCAGTTAGTATCCCCAGTCAGTCTTCTGAAATATCTTTTTAGTATCTATCAGTACACTAAAATATTTTTTCACAATCCTAAAATCATTTTTCAAGACTATAAAATATTTTTGCAATACTGGTCAGTATTATAAAGTATCTTTTTAGTACCTGATAGTATCCTAAAAAATTATTTAAAAAGAAAAAGGAGCTAGCTGCACCCTTATTTAGCAAAAGCGACGCCGGTTTTAAAGAAAAGGAGGGGAGCGGAGGGGAATAGCATTGGAGAGAAGCCAGGTCCATTAACTTAAAGGTTCTCCCACTTGTCCTTTTTATTTTTTTTTGGGTCAAAGTCTATGAAGCTTCTCACAATGGCCGGAAAGATTCTTTATTATGGGAAAATTGTACTAAGGTCCTAAGCTAGAGAAAATACGACCCAAAGGTCCTTTGTGAAATCTCCAATTTAAAGACAAGTCTTATGAGAGATTTAGGTAATATAATTCAATTGTAAAAAAACCAAAATACCTCAATGAAACAAACAAAAAGGTAGACAAAATCAAACCCAAGATTCTCAAAGCCTTGGATCCTCAACTCTATCTTTTCATTCCTTCACGGCTTCATCGCTCACCACCATGCTCGACTACCTCCACTACTACAAAAATCACTTTTTAGACCGAGGTTCTAGATCTGGTCTCGATACGACAAGTCTTAAAAGTTTGTTATTTTTTAGATCAGTTGAGCAACCAGTCTTAAAAAGTTCCTCAGGAGTATAGACTACCTTATGTTGCAACATCGAGACTGGATCTCAACACCCGTGAAGAAAACGATGTCACGCCGAAGAGAGGTTGCGCCTTTGTGGGCTCGTAGCGAGGTTAAGGGCAACAGTGGTGAGCGTCTAAGACGCCTATGGGACGCTTCTGAATTAGGACCAGCATTTGCCATGGATGGTTGTAGTTTCCAGAAAGACATGTCTTAGAGTAAATGCTCAAGTCTACACAAAAGAACAAAGCACTTTAACAGTTAAATCTTGACCTGATGAACATTTGGGTCAAGCTATACTGGTTTGAAAAATTCGATGATACGACAAACAAGAAAATTAGAAAAAGAATGATAATTTACTCATGAAAAGGATGAGATACGCACGCTTTTGCTTATGAATAATACTCAAATCTAGATTTGCTGTTTCGCTTTTGAATTTTCAATTTTAAGATCGGTTATAATCAAAATGAGGTCTTAAAAGTTAACATTTTAGACTGGTTATATTCTTAACACAACTGGTCTTAAAATGAATAATTTTTTATTTCCTTATTTTTTAAACCGGATATTCTTAACAACAAGTTTTAAAAGTTCACATTTTAGTTGTGTGTATATATATATATAAAGTTCACATTTTAGATCGATAATTTTTAACAATAGGTTTTAAAAGTAATATATTTTTTATTTTTTATTATCTTTTATACCGTTTTTTTTTTAATTAACGACAGGTGTTAAAAGTTTCCTATTTTAAAACCGGTCTAAAAGGTAATCAACATTTTAATTTTTTTTTTTAATTTTTTAGATCGGTTGTTTGGAAAACATATCTAAATCATATATTTTAGACCTCATATTAAAGGGACTAGTCTAAAAGGTTCTTTATATTTACGAAACCACTTCATACTTTTTAGACCTGATTCTCTATAATCCGATCTAAAGTAGTGCTCTTACCACCAATCATTTCGGGGGCACCAATGCCTGTTAATGGTGCCATCACTCCAGTGCCTGTAAGCTCAATGGCAGCGTTGCCGCGCATCACTTTGGTATGGCATGAGACATATTGTCGTCTGGAGGCACCGCCGAGTTTCGGAGCGATCTCCATCGCTCTCTGATGCTTCACCAGGAGTTGAAATGGGAGAGGTCTTAGAATGCCGCCTAGGACGCACACCCTGCCAGATGGCTTTACTGTCTGAACTCCGCCTTCTCTTCAACGTTTGCGCCTGTCTCACGCTGCCTATTTGGCTTGAAACGAATCCCAAAGCTCCGTTGTCCAACGCAGGAAGCCTATTTGGATTCTGATCATCGTAAGAAGCCTCCCGATCACTTAGTTCACTCTCGGTTCTTCCTCTTTGGCTTCTATAGCTAGGATCAGGAATTCTTAACCGCTCTTCTCCTCTTTAGTTGTTCTTCCTAATTATTCCCAATTTCAATTTCTAGTCCTCTCTTGATTCTATCTCTTTAATTTTCCTATACTTTACATTGGGTCGATCCGAAATTTCATTTGAGAAGACTTGTTCTATATATTCTGTGAGAGAGAAATAAAATGCGGATCAAGGAGAGAAATTTTGGGTTTGATTTTGTCTGCCTTTTTCTTTGTTTCATTAAGGACATTTTGGTTTTTTCACAATTGGATTATATTACCTAAATATCCCACTGGACTTGCCCACAAATTAGAGATTTGGAGGGACCTTTCAATCATATTTTCTCTAACCTGGGACCTGAGTGCAATGTTTCCTTTCGTTTTAGAAAAGTCAACTCCTTTCATTTTGATATCTTTTTCTATATATATATATATGAGATTATCATTTTTACATTTACTGCATAAAATTTTGTCTGCAGCAAGTGAGAAGACGTCGTTTCATTAATTATTATTATTATTTTGGATACATTAGACCAATACATCCATCTTCGTCCAACTCTGGAGGAACGGTTTCAGAAGCTTTGAACTTTACCAACCTCCGGAATGGTCCATCTTTGCCTAATGAAATGCCAGCTTCCTACACTTTTCCTTCTGTGGATGTCCATTATCACAGTTGGGAACACCATTCTGCGTCTTTCTCTACTGCCAGCAGTCGTCTTAGTGCCACTGATGATCAGCCTTCGATATCACCTGCCAGTCAAAGGCCAACCAGGGGTGGTTTGGAAATACTCAGATTGGGATCTTTTATGCATCCTTTTCTTGTTGGGCAGAGGTACCTCCTTTGTGATTAGAAAGAAAAAAAAAATTGTTTTTACACGTACGACAGAGGCATGTGTGGTTGATAGCCCAGCAACACTTCGGACCTGGTTTCGGTGCCTATCTTTTGGATAGGCACCATCAACCTATCTCATCTGGACCGTCCAGATGAGATCTGGACGGTCCAGATTTGATATTTTTTAAAATATGTTTTTAAAATGAAAAAAATTATTTTTTGAAAAAGTATTAGTTGGGAGATTATTTTTATTTTAGATCCTCTATCTATTAAAATAATTTTTTAATAAAAATAAAAATAAAAAAATATCAGATCTGGACCGTCTAGATCTCATCTAGATGGTCCAGATGAGATGGGTTGATGGTGCCTATCCAAAGGATAGGCACCAAATCCAGTTCCGCAACACTTCCCCCCACAATCACCGATTTGGCTTCCAATCGTAGGCAATTTTTCCTGTTTTCTCTTCCAATATTGCTGCTCAACCCAACCAACTACTCACTCTATAACAGCCCGTGTTGCTCCGCCCTTCATCTTTTACCCAAAAAAAAAAAAAAACAGAAGAAGAAAAAGAAGAAACGGCATCGTTTCTCACTTGCTATAGAAAAAATTTTCTACAGTAAATGCATAAATGATAATCTCATATATATATATATATATATATATTACTTTTTGTCAAAAACTTTGGTTACTATTTCTTAATAACTACAAATAATTTCCCCACTTTCGCATTCTGATGCCATGAACTAGTTACACACATACAGTGATACAACATATTTTTTCGGGCCACAAACACACACATATAGAGAGAGAGGGAGAGGATATGAGGTAAAGGGTTTATGCGTACCAGACCAATTCCCACATGTGACATAGATAACTTTGTTATTGGACACCTTTCCTACCCTGAATCTTCTTCCTGCATCATCATATATATTCTCATGTTTCTCATATATGTATATATATAGAGAGAGAATCTTGTGATTCAAAACTTGGAAACTACCACTCTGGTCCTATTTATAAGTCCCATTTTGACCAAATCACACATACCAAGGAGAGGTGGTTAGCTCAATGATTATAGGGTGAATTTTCAACTTTACCTTCATTTGTGATTGGTTACCTTCAACTTTTTCTTCTCTATCTACTTTCATTAGTACAATTAATATGGGTAAAAATGTCACAATCTCATTTATTTGGTCAAAGGGGACTTATAAATAGGACCAAATTTTTTTAGTCAAAAGGGACTTATAAATAGGACCAGAGTGGTATATAGTATCATTTTATGTGACCTGGGAGATCCACAAAGGGGTGTTTGGGATCAGATTTGAAGGCTTTGGTTGCGAAGAAAGCATTTTCTTCAGGGATCAGATGAGCCCAATGTACCGCCCATTCCGACTTGACTTATCGCTTTGATAGTCGCCGACTTTCCCGATCTCAAGTGACTCTTCGGGTCAATGACGAACATGAAAATCACAGTCAAACACTGCCTTATTACAGGTTTACACAACAAAGCAGCCATTGCTGAATTATTAGGGCCCGTTTGGTTCGAAGAAAATCAGAGGAGGGAAAAGGAAAATTAGCATTTTCCACTGGCGGCGGCCGTTTGATTCGCATTTTCCCTGGAAAATATTTTCCGCCACCACGCCATTCTCCTGCGTTTAAGGGAAAATGGGTTCCCACCAAAAATGGTGGGAACCCATTTTCCAGCGGCTATGAAAATGAGCTAAAGTCGATTTTGCCTTGATCACATGGCAAAGAGAGAAAATCGTGACGCCAAGGAGAGGAAGAGAGAACAATGTGATGCCGGGAGAGGAGGAGAGAGAAGAGTGTAACGTGGAGGAAAGGAAGAGAGAGAACAATGTGATGCCGGGAGAGGAGGAGAGAGAAGAGTGTAACGCAGAGGAAAGGAAGAGAGAGAACAATATGATGCCGGGAGAGGAGGAGAGAGAAGAGTGTAACACCGAGGAAAGGAAGAGAGAGAACAATGTGATGCCGGGAGAGGAGGAGAGAGAACAATGTGATGCTAGGGAGAGAAGGAGAGAGAAGAGTGTGACAGAGAGAGCGGTGCGAATTGCTTAGCCCCCAATTCTCGAGAATTACCTGGCAATTCTCGAGAATTGCCAAACAATTCTCAATGAGAGTTGAGAATTGCCATGGGCAATTCTCAAATGAGAATTGCCACCCATGTCAAGCTAGCGGTCGATCGTTGCAGGGTTGTTGGTGGCTAGCGGTGAGGGTATTTTTTTTTAATGGAATTTTCGCAAAAAATATTCTATCTATAAGGGTAAAATAGTATTTTTCCTACCATATTTTCTTCCAACCAAACAAAATTTTTCCTATCAACCCATTTTCTTTTTCAGTACCAACCAAACACATCGAGGTAAAATATTTTCCATTCTTTTCATTTCCATTCCTTTCCATTCCCACCTTTTCTTTGATCCAAACGGGGCCTTATTATTGAGCTCTCAGGTGAGTTGTTGGCTTCTTTTATAATTACTGTCCCTCAGTGTCTTCGTTAAATTTCTCTCACTGTTTTATAATTCTTTCACTTTTTTTTTAAACATTAATTTGTTTGGAATTACACAAGACTGTCGGGATTCAATTGTCGAACACATGTTGGACATTTCCATATATTAAAGCTTTTCGATCTTGTGATTTGATTGTATCTTCTCACCTTGCTGAGAAATCAATGGAGTGTCTTTTCAGCAAGTTGCTATCTACCTTGCTGGCTTGCTGCCTCCAACAGTCTCCGAATTATGAAATTAAAATTTCAAGTTTAATATTAGGTGTTTCAACGAGTATTAATCTTAACAATACATAGTGACAATCAAAATCAATACTATGTCTCTGTGGCAAGAGGTAATATATATATATATATATAGACATAGTTGATATCAATTACATGATTGGAGGGAACCGCCCTCGTGAATTAATTGATACAAACTGCATCCCACCACATCTTTCTCACATGTCCCTTTTTGTAAAAAGCTCTTACTAAAGTTAGAAAGTAGTTGTAAATTCTTATATTGGTTAATAATAAATTACAAAAAATAAGTGTTAAAACATTGCATCATATAACTTTGAAAATGTCACACTAACTTTTCGAAATATGACACTGACATAATGCAACTGATGTTCCAACTTTTAACATAGAATATTGAAAAACCTTGTTGCAAGTAAATTAATGAATTCATGATACTCATATTTTATAATTTACTTCTGACCATATGATAAAAAATGAAATCGAAAATTTAACATGAAAGATTTTAGGAAAAATGTTAATTATGTAATTTTATATGATTCCTAAGGACCACCAAAGTTCTCCTATACTCAAAGTTTAAATTTGTTTAGTCACAAATTAAAAATAAATTGATATAATCATCCAAAAGTGTTATTATCTCACACCAAAACATATTGCAAGACCATTACTTGATTCATTATTTTGTATTGTAATGTTTGGATTAAAGGAGGGATCCCAACAAGATTTACTAGCTATATTTATAAATATAAAGAAAGCACATCATGATTAAAATGCCTCTGAACGAGTCTAATATCTAAAGGAAGAAGAACATTAATTGTGGGAAGAAGTTAATAAAATAAAATAAAAAGGGAACAATGATAAAGACATGAAATTAATTGGAGAATATATTTAATAAGATCTTATATATAAGATGGATCCATGATTCTCTCTCCACAATTTTGTCCAACTATCTCACACACTCCCCATTATTTAAATAAAACAAATAAATAAAGCAAAATAATAATATTGAGAAACTGACAAGACCCACTTATCGGACTCACCATCGTGAACAATCCTTACATGATCTACTTGGCAGGTTATTCAAATATAATTAAAACAAAATAAAAGATTCAGCAACACAATAACGTTGGAGTCTCGCCATAATTTTCACAATTAATTATAAGATAATCAAATGTGATGATGAAGTGAGGAGGACGAGGACAAGGACGAGGACGGCAACATGGAGAGAAGCCGAAGCAAAACAGTGACAGCATTGGTAGCAGCAAGATCTTCAAAAGTGTCAATGTCTTGTTCTCCAGTCTTTCCCGCCAAATCTGATATCCCTCTTATCACTATCACTGATATTCCATTCGACAAGCTTGTCTGCAAGACAAACTCTTTCATTATTTTCTCTAAATAATTCATTCCTTCATCTCAATTTGCTTCATTTCACAATACTAATCCTTCCCTCCAATTTCTTCATTAAACCAGTTCGCATATTAAAGACAGGAGGTAGTATTACTTCCTTAGGTTCTTAGTTTTAGAAGTAGCTAGGAGCCAATTAGAGAGTTTTCTTGAGTCCTAAATCAAATGTAGTACTCTACCTCAATTCAATTTGTCTCTCAACTTTGCAATTTTTTTCCAAAACATACCTATTGATGATTACATATTAATTGTGGGGGGTAATTTTCGATACAAATGGCTAAAAAGAGCAATTTAAAGAAACCAACACACCTTTTTCCCCCCTAATATTTAACTTAACTACTTTTATTAATATCTACAAATTATTTATCTAATTATATTTATTATTTAAATTATGAGGGAGTATTATAATTCCACTAGCCACATAAATACCCTCATACCAAGGATACCTGTCTTTGAAAAAATTCAAGTATTAATTACATCCCACTAGAGCTTAATGTAGGAGCTTGAGAATTAGTTTGCAGAGATTATAAAATTTAATTTGTTTTGTTAGTTATTCGTAAAAAAAGAGGTGCTTAATTTTTCTAAAATACTCTCTTTGATCATTTAACTTATATTGGACCTATTATGCCCTTCGATAAAACTTCCTTAATGGCCTTAATTTGTGAAAATAATATATATTTAAAACTAAACTAAACCTCCAAACTAGCTCCATTGTTTAGAAGCGGAGGGAATAGTTGAAGAAAACTTTATAAACTAGAAGAAATGATGAGATAATGGAAAGCGGACACAAACACACACACACACATACACACAAAAATATATATAATATAAAATGAAGGTAAGAAGACAGACCATGACTATGGGGAAACTCTCCATATCAACAGAAGTAACTTGAAATTCTTGGAACAGAAAATGTGCGTAAGCTTCATTGTCCACATATATGTCCGCCGATGTACCATTCACACCACTCACTAACTTGGGACTGCGTGTAAGACAAAAGCTCGAGTTTACACAACGTTCTAGCTCTATTCCCTGTCACATATTACAAATACATAGAAACAAAATTAAATTCTCATATTGGTAATAATGAAATTTAGAAGTAGCATAATAATGTTTGGTTCTAACCTCCAAATTAGAAGCAAGATGAAGCCATTGAGAAGTAACTTTTGCCCAGATCAAACGTTCTGCTAAATTGGGTTTTCCATTCACAGAAAAGAATTCTTCAGAACTGTACCCAACACGTCCCAACAAATTGTTCCCTTTTGGCACACCAAAGTCTCCAAAATCCAAGTGAGCAAAGTCACTGCTTCCAAGTGTCCCATTTGGTTTCTGACATTAATATCAAACACAAACATAAATTAAAGGGTTTCTTCAATGTTATGTTCACAAAAGAATTGGGAAAATTGGTGAAAATCCGTGTTTGGAAATTTTACTAGTCAGGAGAGCCTGAATTTAAGTAATGGTACTATCTCTATTCAAGAAAATATCAGGTTCTCCTAGGCAATAAATTTTACAAACAAGGACTTTTCTCCGATCTTTTCAAAAGAAATTGAAGTACCAGCCAGTCCCATAGGCCAGTCTGAACGAATTGTTTAGGAATGGTGACATCTCCATAGGAAATGGAGTCATTTGCACTTCCAGCAATTCCAAAATGCAGAATTCCGATTACGTCAAACACATCAATCATTTGTTGTGTTACTGCTGCCGCATTCAGCTGTAATGGAGCCAACACCAAATTTTCAAATACTAATTCAAATAAGTTCTATGAAACTTAGAGGAAAAGTTAATCTGTAAGTCTTTAAAGTTTTACCATATTTTTAATTAGGTCTCTATAGTTTTATTTTTCCTTTTTTAATATTATTATTCTGTATTTAACTTAGTGTTTGTAGCCACCCTTCCTAACATAAGTGTCTCATATGAAATTTGAATTCAAAACTCAAAGGATCTAGTAGGGCTTTACACCTATAGACCAATACTTTTCCGCCCTTTTTTTATTAAGTCTTTATAGTTTCTTTTTATCCCGTGCTCATAGTCTCGCCTGTTTTCAATGAGGCTCTGAGGGGGAAAAAATATAGGGATCTAATTTAAAATAGGTGAAACTCTAAGTGCAGGATAAAAAGGGGGGGGGGGGGAAAATTACTGGGACAAACTTATTAAAAATAGGTGAAATTATAAGACCCTACTGAAAAAACCTACTGGGATCTAATTAAAAATTAGATGAAATAATATGAAGTTACATATTAATTTTTCTAAACTAATTCTGTAAAGACAATATAAATTGCACAAAGAAAGTATACACACCATTCCAAATCCACACCTCACAAAGATAACTTTCTTATCAAAGACCTTCCCCACCCTGTATAGCCTCCCTGCAACCACCATTATCAACACAAACTAGCTTGAATCTAAGCTTCTTAACATAATTATGAAAAATAATGACATCTCAGTTGTATATAGAACATGATGAACCTGATAGTTCCACAAAAGGGTGATTTGGATCTGGTTTAAATGCCTTGGAAGCAAAAAAAGCAATCTCCTCAGGTGGGTAAGCCGCTATTACGCCCAAGTATGGCCCTTTCTCCTTCACTTGCTTTATCACTTGAACCGCCCCTCTTCTTCTTAATGGCTCTGCAAATGCTAATGTCAAACTCAGCAACAAAATCACCAAAACTCTTGAAGCCATAACTGGATTCTCTTCTCGGGAAATGAAGAGTGAACTAAACAAGAAATAAGAAGCAAAATATATTTGTAAATGGATTCAGTTTATAGAACATATGTACATTGTAATGTTTGGTCATGTTTTATAGACTCTCTGTGTGTGTTAGCTCACTTAACTTTATCTGTCAAACTGATATCAGATTATGGAACAGTACTTACCTATAAGTCAAACGCTAATAAAAGTGAGAGCTTTCGTGTCTTAAAGCTAAAACATCAGTGATGACATGGAAATTTTCCAACATTTATAAGGCTTTGATTTGTAAGAAAGTGGGAGTTTACAAGTGATTTAGTATATTTAAAACACTTTTTAACAGAATCAATTAATCATCAGAAGTCAACAAGTCTGTTGAAAGTTTAATTAAAGGGCAGGTGAGGGTGGTGGATAAATAGATATCAATGGCGCCCATGAATAAATCTCATCTACTTTGTACATATAGTATCAATTGTGTTATAAACTATACTTCTCTATAAGACGCAAAAATTTAAATTATCTTGATCCTTTTTATAAAAGTCCGACAAGAATATTCTAAACATTCAATAAGTTTTTTTTTCCATTTGTATTTCTTATTAATTATATATGTTGCGTTAATTAAAAGCTTGGTGATTCTTATATTTACTTTATTTTTTTCACTTGCCCTTATAAATAAAGGCATACTTAAAAAATAAAGTTTATTTTAGACATATTTATTATTTTAACTAACTGAACCGCTTTCTTAAATTGTATAACTCAATTGTTAAATTCTTATTAAAAAGACTGGAGGAAAGTATTACAATAGATGTTCATATCCACTCCAATAGCCTTTTAAAATTCTGGTTGATGTCCTTAATTATACCCTATAACACTCAAATGGATGGTTTTCTTATATTTATTACTATAACGTCCTTCATTGGTTTCATGTTGTACCATAATATAATAATTCTTCTATTTATGAAATTGTGACTTTTGGAAGGGTGCAGTGGGATGCCAATAAATATACATTTAACATAAATGATTAGAGGTAAAAGAAAAGATATATGGATGAGGATTCTCCTCTATCCCTCATCTTACATTTCTCTCATGCTTATATTTTATTGCTCCTATTTTTCTTTAATACAAATAAATGATTCCCAACCTCTTAACATAGCCTAGAGTTGGTATTTTTTCACAATTATACATGTCAATCCCATAGAAGCATGAAAGAGGCTGGATAATTAAGTAATCATAAATTAAGTTGTGAGAAAAATTAGGTTGAACCAGTTTTGGAAAAAGCGAATCTGCAACTTCATTTTTCTATAGAAGAATAAATTATCAGAGGGTTCTAATTATTTTTTTTTTTTTCTGTCTCCTCCTCATCCTGAACGATAACAGGATACCGAAAAATAACTGTCGTCAGAAACACAGCACAGTTTCATCGGTTTTGATGCCCTTCAATTGCCTTCTTCCACTGCCATGCATGCTCTTTGTTTTGCATCCTCCAGTGACATTACTTTCTTTGGCTGCATTGTTTATTCAATAGAAATTCACAAATCAAAAATTTTCACACAAAGAAATTAAAGAAGCATGCTGGGAAAAATAAATCAAGGTGGAATCTGAACAATTTATGAATAGATACACACACATACAGTCTACTTTTGGGGTCAAGTCGTCACTGTTTGGCCACTGCTCCTTTTTTTTTTTGGTGGGGTCAAAGTCTATGAAGTTGATTGCTCACGCGTCCCTGTTAACTGTTTTTTGAACACGTGCTTATTGTGACGGGCAATAATGTGTGTGTGAGAGAGAGAGAGAGGTTTATTCATAATTGTACGTTTGGCATTGAAAGGGGCACAGAATTGAGAATTGGGACGCGGCATTTGTCCTTTGTGTGGTACCGTCTACTGTCCTTTATTTAAAAATATATTTTAACATGGGAAATTAACCAAAATAATAATTTTTTAAAAAAAATTTACCAGTCTGAAGCACTGTTCAAACTATTTACTAAAGTAATGCTGATGTTGTAACACCCCAATTTCCATACCACTTATTGTGTTCATAAACACATAATACTGAGGAATACGGTATTGTCAAATCAGAGTAATGCGGATGATAGAGCATACATTATCATTTGGATAATGAGTATCCGATACAATGCCCAAACTTAAGCTGGCATATTAAAAATCTCGAACGAATATTCTTTCCAGAACTAGTCTTTCTTCCGAACTTCGTTCTGTCTGGTGACATTTCACGTACTTCCTTGAATAGTTCCTTCTTTCATCTAGCTTCTCTTCTTGAAACTTTTGCCAAATCTAAGATTCAATACACATTGAATCTTAGGTAACAGATAACCTTATTTGCAAATATGAAAT
Organism: Acacia crassicarpa; assembly: GCA_034222035.1. Classification (NCBI taxonomy): domain Eukaryota; kingdom Viridiplantae; phylum Streptophyta; class Magnoliopsida; order Fabales; family Fabaceae; genus Acacia; species Acacia crassicarpa. The sequence continues at coordinate 7,302,250 of JAWXYG010000002.1, forward strand.
GTAAATGCAGTATAACACATGTAAAAGCATAGAATAATTTACAGTAAACAAGTCGCACCGTAACCGTAGTTAACGGCCAAGGACCTCAGCCCTTTAGGACACGCAGCCCTATGAGACCGCAGCCTCAAATCCATAGCTAGGAAATAAACATGCAAATTATCTAGCAAACATGATCAGTCATACATAATTACATACATACATGCTAATAAGAGTTAACGTTACTGTACGCGAACGTACCTTCCTTCCACGTGAATAGTAGTTTACTATTCATGTATACGTCACTATTCATGAATAGTAATATGCCCGTCCTTTGAATCCGACTCCAAACTTCCCGGACATCCTAACATATCACCGTATCACTTAGAATAATGCTCTAAGGGTTATTTATATCAGCATTGACCATTTTACCCTTACATTTCTCCAAAAACGGAATTTCCAGCATTTTGCCCAGATTTTTCTCTAACTTTGAAAAATCATAATTAATTCTACAAAACTCCAAATGAGGTGCTGTAAAATTCCACATAACCCTTGATATGTCTATTCTCAAGGAAAAATAACGGAACAAACTCAAAATCTCTGTATCATTCCCAGATTTTCCGTTTCCAAACACTACTCAGATTTAAATCCAGTAAACAAAGCTTAACTTCAAAAATTATGATCTCCTTGTCCAGAGCTCAAAACGTTACAAATTATATATCAACGGAAAGCCCTGGATGTCTACTTTATATCTGGAAAATTTCATAATTTTATCACATGCCGTTTATTCCCAGATTTTAAAAATGTGAATATTGTCCAGAAAAACATCTCCAAAATAACACTGTCTTATAAGGTGACAGAAAATTCTTATGAAAACTCTTATTTTCCAGTAAGCTTTTGATCCTCAAAAATAACATTAAACAACTGAAATAAATATGGGAGAGGTATTAAAATCCTTACCTAAGCCCAAAAGTCAATTGCATAAAATCTTCTTGTCTTCACCGAACACTTTCTCAGTTTCTATTATTCTCTCATACTCTCTTGGTATCTCCACTATTCTTTTCCTTTTGTCTTTCAACTCTCCACAATTTCTCTCTTTCGTTGGACAACATTAATGGAAAAATCTGATGTGTGTCCTCTATTTATATAGGCCAAAAGGTGGAGTAAGAGTGTTGTAGTTTGGTGGAATATTGGTAGATAATGGCCAAAGTTAGTGAAGAAAATATGTGTGTGAAAATTGTGCATTTTGCAAGATAGTGGTAGGTATTTGCGTAGATTGAAATTTCCTTCATTTCATACTTCACCTAATTTTCTTTTCCTACGGCACACTTCAACATATCTTCCAATTTTTCATATAGGTTGGCCAAAGGTAATTTTGATGGTGTGAAATTAAGAAATGAAATGGATGTGCATGCATACATTTCCTTACTGCCAACTTAAGGGAAATTTGAGGATGGAAAATGCTACCTAATTGGATAATTCATTTGGCTGCATGAAAAACCGCAAAGAATGATCAAGTAGCTATTAAACAATATACTGTATAGCCTACTCTTATTGACCAATGAAATATATTCATATGAGCATTTGGAATTTCCTACTTGTAATCCTCCAATAAAATTTTCTTATTTTCAATAATTACTCATATAGTCTTTCAGACCAATTTTTCATAATGTATACATGAATAGTAAAAACGTACATGTGAATAGTAAATTACTATTCATAGTCCCAAAATATACTGATCCCAAATTTGTCACATTTAAATACTGGGTCTAGTAGTCTTCCAAATATAGACTAATTTCCAAATCTTTAGACCCAAAATTCGGGATATTACATTTCTCCCCCCGTTCAATAAATTTCGTCCTCGAAATTTGAACGTACAACCTGAGAGAAAACACCTTAGACTTTCAGTCTATTCTTCCATATGCATGCTTACTATTCACGTAACACAATCATTCATCCTATCCCAGTATGTAGTTTTCAAATATATGACTCTCTGGTCCATTCTCCTAGTGCTTGGTTACACAAGCATCACGACCTGATACATTTTGCCTCTCAGCTTATCTCATTCTAGCCTTCCGGCTCATTCAATTATCACAGCACTGGATATTCTGATCTTACTGCCTTGAGTCTCTGCTCATCTGTTTCATCTGAGCTTCTTTCATTCAAGCTCTCAAAGTATTGTAGCTGACCACTACTATCTGACCCATCTGGTTTAAATTCTCTATTAGTTTCTGTTCCTATATCTTAAACTCCAACTACACAGCTTTTCTTTTCAATACAATAGCATCGACAATCATGTCATTGCTACCAAAAACTATTTTGTTGTCTCATTTACAAATTTTCTCACCTCGAAAATTTTCTGTGGTCTCCGTACATTTCACAATCCGCACTAAACCAAAAAGTAATAATGCTATCACATTTTCAAACATAATTGCTGTCCACAAAAATTAGTGAAAACACATTCACTGCCGGTTCGGTTTCAAAAGAATTTTACTACCGACACACATTTATGAGTAGGATTATTCTTTTCACAAATTCAACATTTGAAAGCTCTCGTCACCACTTCAACCTTTCGGTATAGCAGCATATCGCAATCCTTTCATACACAAACCACCGCAGTGGTAATGCACTTGTTGGTCAATGTGGGAAAATTTCTGTCCCCCCCATAAGAGACCCAGTGTCTGCACTGGCACATTAATGGGCCACCCCACCAGAATCCCTCCTCGGGAAAAAGGACAATGTCCAGGAGCCCTGCTCCAAACGTCTGCATGGGTCCCAACCAAACAAGGCAAAACACACGCCCCTACAAGGCGAAACTTCTCAGATTGGATGCATACACTGCTGGTGCGAAAATAAGCTTTTCAAAAACTAATCCCCTCGAAAGAACTTTCAATAATGGCCAGCAATTTCAAACATTATAAAACATCTGGTAAGATCCAATAAACCGTGTACATCTACAACAGTTTTCGAACTCTTCCAATTTTTTGCGTACTGCCTTTACCACAACATATTTGAAAACTCAATTTCAAATTTTAGGTTCTAACAAAACCCTTTTTTATGAGACAACATGTTTCACAAATCAACCATTCAAACTGGTCTCAAATTTTGTTGAAAAACATTTCATTCGAAAACTCAATTTCGAAAGTTCACAAGTTCAAATTTCAACAAAATCAGCGGGTGTATTGGCAAGTTTAAGAATTCAACCTTTAAACATATCCAGGAACCAGACAACTAATTTCTTAGATGGTCAACACTAACAAACCTTATCCTTGGCTACACAAACCATTCATATACATTGGTACTACATTCTAGTAGCTGGTTTTATTTTGGTCGATTCACACACCTAAAGAATCACTCAATCATCAAGTTTGATTCTTAGATAAAAATTCAGTTGGTGGCAACCTTCTGGATACCCAAACAATTCTTAGGCTCACCAATCCATTTTTGAAATCTCGACCATACTCAATACACATGCTAGAATTATCAAGATTCATAGCTTACAACAATCAAATATTATCCTCAGATATTCCCAAAATAACAATCATCAAATTCACAATTTGACTTTTAGAACCTCAATATCAACTGAGTTGAGAAATCATATTGCCTATTGTACATATTAGGATTGTGGTTCACAATTCTTAATCTGATCCTCAAAACACAAAGGCTCTTCTCACAATGTCAATATTATCACAAAGTTCTAATACTACCTCAAAAGTAATCATTAGTCACATTTCAACTTAGACCATATTCAAATATATCCTCAATTATACGAATTCATATCAGCATTTTCTTAGCATCCCTAACAATCACCAATTTTTCTCTCTACAAGGTACTCGACCTTTAATCAAAAAGTTTCAAATTTCAAACTCTGTCAACAATCACCTTATCCGAGATTACTATCGCCTTAGCACGCTTACACTCAGAATCCCATTTTCAAATGTCTGTCCCGACATCTCAAAACAACTGCATACCTAAATCGGATTTCCTGGAGATTTGGTCATTAAGTAATCACCATGTGACGTATAAACGTCCAAACTTAATTTCCTTGAGACATGACTAACAATAAATGTTGTGTCGATTACCGCCTGTACCAAAATTCAAAAAGGTTTCGACCTATAAGGGTGGTTAGGGTGCATTAGGTTGCATTAGGGTGCGGTGCCATAAAATTTCCGCATAACAACAAAGTCTGCACAATTATGAGCCAGCAACAGATGAGAATCCAATGCTGCTTAACAAAATCTAGACGTTACTAGCCGGCTTCACATCCTCTCAAGCTTCACATCAACATACATATTTCCTCTCCGATCGTAACTTTCCCTATATTCTTCCACATTATCTTTATACATGGCTGGTTCAAGCAACTTCATTCCAGTTTTCGATTCATACAACCCTTTCTTTCTTGAAACTTTACTTCATGACTATCAGACTAACATGTTGTCTGACTTGTCAAACAATGTATCATACCCTTATTCTTCTTTACTTCCCCAAAATCCCGTAAGTGTGAACGTTCATTCATCTGCCCCAATGATTAACGTTCCTACTCCTCCTCCAAGGATACAAGATTTTATTTTTACGACTACTACCAGAAAGGAATCTGAAGCAGGTCCATCAAGGCGACCTGTCCAAAGATGTCGTAATATGGCAGATCTTATGGAGTCCACGGTACCTTCTCAACCAAGGAATCCTGCTTCTAGCCTAGCTGAGACCTTTAACCCATTCTCATGTGGTTGCTGCCATGTTCTACGAGAGATCATTCATACCAATGGACTTCAATACCATAAACTTGAAGTTCATGGGAGGATTGGTATGATATGCCACGCTGTCTTTCACCAGGACGTACAAGGAGGTTCTTCTAGTCCTCAAGTATTTGACTTTGGTAAGAAAAATTTAGAAGATGTCAAACATTTTCTAGAAAATTATTGTTTGAATCAAAATTCTTTAGGGTATGTCCTGGTGTCAGATCCCCTATCAGCCTACTATGAGGCCCTTTGTGTTGGTTTGGAATGGACTAAAAATCAAAATGAACTCCCTAATAGTTCATTTCCAACCAATACAACAAATATATCCAATAAAGGAAAAGAGCTCGTGGTTGTAAATAATAATCCTTCAGTCCCCATACCTAGTGATCCATACCGATCAAGAGCTGAACAAAATATTAGGGGTGCATCAATGTCAATAGATGATCTTAGAGACTTCTTCCATTTACCTCAACAAGAAGCGGCTCAACAAGTTCGCCTATGCAAAAATGTTCTAATGAAAATATGCCATAGGGGAGGAATAAAGCATTGGCCTTATGTAAAAATTCGAAGCACTATGAAGCAAATAGCTAGATTGAGAAGAACAATGTCTCCTGATGGTCCTCTCTCAAGAGCAGCCGCTCAGGAAGAAATTAATAGACTTAAACTTGAGATAGTCGAAGCTTGCGGTGGGATTGTACCAACTGTTGTTCTTGATGCTTGAATTAATATAGTCTACTCTTCTTAGCCTTCTTGCTAATGTTTGTAATCTCTATTCTAGGATTCATAAGGATTTTCAAGCTTTTCTGCCAAACTCAACTTTATCTATTAAATTAAAACTTAAGCAAGTCATTCTAACTTATTGTTAGGACCAATATAAAGATTGGACTTCTAAATTTGAGTAGATAATTTCCATAATTTTCACTCTTGTCACTCAGAATTTTCTAAGAGTTAGTTACTATTCACGTATACGGTACTGTTCACGTATACGTATTATTCACTATTCACTCGAGCATACTAGCCAAATGCCAGAATCTCTGCTCTGATACCAAAAATTGTAACACCCCAATTTCCATACCACTTATTGTGTTCATAAACACATAATACTGAGGAATACGGTATTGTCAAATCAGAGTAATGCGGATGATAGAGCATACATTATCATTTGGATAATGAGTATCCGATACAATGCCCAAACTTAAGCTGGCATATTAAAAATCTCGAACGAATATTCTTTCCAGAACTAGTCTTTCTTCCGAACTTCATTCTGTCTGGTGACATTTCACGTACTTCCTTGAATAGTTCCTTCTTTCATCTAGCTTCTCTTCTTGAAGCTTTTGCCAAATCTAAGATTCAATACACATTGAATCTTAGGTAACAGATAACCTTATTTGCAAATATGAAATGTAAATGCAGTATAACACATGTAAAAGCATAGAATAATTTACAGTAAACAAGTCGCACCGTAACCGTAGTTAACGGCCAAGGACCTCAGCCCTTTAGGACACGCAGCCCTATGAGACCGCAGCCTCAAATCCATAGCTAGGAAATAAACATGCAAATTATCTAGCAAACATGATCAGTCATACATAATTACATACATACATGCTAATAAGAGTTAACGTTACTGTACGCGAACGTACCTTCCTTCCACGTGAATAGTAGTTTACTATTCATGTATACGTCACTATTCATGAATAGTAATATGCCCGTCCTTTGAATCCGACTCCAAACTTCCCGGACATCCTAACATATCACCGTATCACTTAGAATAATGCTCTAAGGGTTATTTATATCAGCATTGACCATTTTACCCTTACATTTCTCCAAAAACGGAATTTCCAGCATTTTGCCCAGATTTTTCTCTAACTTTGAAAAATCATAATTAATTCTACAAAACTCCAAATGAGGTGCTGTAAAATTCCACATAACCCTTGATATGTCTATTCTCAAGGAAAAATAACGGTACAAACTCAAAATCTCTGTATCATTCCCAGATTTTCCGTTTCCAAACACTACTCAGATTTAAATCCAGTAAACAAAGCTTAACTTCAAAAATTATGATCTCCTTGTCCAGAGCTCAAAACGTTACAAATTATATATCAACGGAAAGCCCTGGATGTCTACTTTATATCTGGAAAATTTCATAATTTTATCACATGCCGTTTATTCCCAGATTTTAAAAATGTGAATATTGTCCAGAAAAACATCTCCAAAATAACACTGTCTTATAAGGTGACAGAAAATTCTTATGAAAACTCTTATTTTCCAGTAAGCTTTTGATCCTCAAAAATAACATTAAACAACTGAAATAAATATGGGAGAGGTATTAAAATCCTTACCTAAGCCCAAAAGTCAATTGCATAAAATCTTCTTGTCTTCACCGAACACTTTCTCAGTTTCTATTATTCTCTCATACTCTCTTGGTATCTCCACTATTCTTTTCCTTTTGTCTTTCAACTCTCCACAATTTCTCTCTTTCGTTGGACAACATTAATGGAAAAATCTGATGTGTGTCCTCTATTTATATAGGCCAAAAGGTGGAGTAAGAGTGTTGTAGTTTGGTGGAATATTGGTAGATAATGGCCAAAGTTAGTGAAGAAAATATGTGTGTGAAAATTGTGCATTTTGCAAGATAGTGGTAGGTATTTGCGTAGATTGAAATTTCCTTCATTTCATACTTCACCTAATTTTCTTTTCCTACGGCACACTTCAACATATCTTCCAATTTTTCATATAGGTTGGCCAAAGGTAATTTTGATGGTGTGAAATTAAGAAATGAAATGGATGTGCATGCGTACATTTCCTTACTGCCAACTTAAGGGAAATTTGAGGATGGAAAATGCTACCTAATTAGATAATTCATTTGGCTGCATGAAAAACCGCAAAGAATGATCAAGTAGCTATTAAACAATATACTGTATAGCCTACTCTTATTGACCAATGAAATATATTCATATGAGCATTTGGAATTTCCTACTTGTAATCCTCCAATAAAATTTTCTTATTTTCAATAATTACTCATATAGTCTTTCAGACCAATTTTTCATAATGTATACGTGAATAGTAAAAACGTACATGTGAATAGTAAATTACTATTCATAGTCCCAAAATATACTGATCCCAAATTTGTCACATTTAAATACTGGGTCTAGTAGTCTTCCAAATATAGACTAATTTCCAAATCTTTAGACCCAAAATTCGGGATATTACAGATGTGACAATGACGTCAGAAAGTATGACTCGACTAGTGGCGTCGTACCGTCTGACTCGACTAGTGGCGTCGTACCGCGTGACGCCACCGTGTCATTTTTTTTTAAATATTGAATCAGAGCCTGTGATTGGTCCACGCCATCTGGTGGCGTGGACCCTGTGCACGCCACGTCAGTGGCGTGAAACAGGTCCACACCACTGGTGGCGTGGACCTGTTTCACGCCACTAACGTGGCGTGGGACCCCCCTGCACCACCGATGGCGTGAACCCTAGTTTGGAAAATAGTTTGAGATGTGTTTTAATCTGGTAAATATTTTTTTTTGTTTTTATTTTGGTCAAAATCCCATTTTAACATACTTAACGTCACTAGAAAAATGATGTTAAAAAATTATTGTAGGATCATCAAAGAATACTATAAAGTATATTTTTAATATAAGTCAATACTTAGAATATTTTTAAATATCATAAAGTATTTTTTCAACATCGGTCAATAACTCAATATCCTAAAGTATTTTTTTAATATTTTTTAACTGTCAATTAATACCCTAAAATATTTTTTAAAAGGAAAAAAAGAGGGAACCAACTCAGTTTTATAACAAAACGGGAAAAGCACCAAAATAATTTTTAAAATTTTTTCTTAAACCTAATTAGAGCAGTTTAAAAAGAATTTACCGAAGTAATGCAGTCAAACACGTTGACTGACAGGGCACCACTAGCCACGTCAGAAAGCCTAACGCCACTGGATAGTCACGTACGGGCCTATCACACCACTGGTGACGTGGTACTTTATCACGCCACTCAAGTGGCGTGGATCAAATTTGCTCCTAAATAAACCTTCCAGAGCATATTTGCTCCTTTTTGTAAATTTTCAGGGCAAAAATGATATCAAAAAAATTGTCGGGTGCTGAATGCCTCCTAGCCAATACTTTCATAGTAAAAATGGTATTTAACCCTAAAATTAATTATGATTTTCTAAAGATTTCTTAGTAAATTGGCAAACATTTGGCCTAAGAGTAAAAATGAAAAATAAGGCCCAAAATATATATTTTGGCGTTCAAAAATTAAAATGAACCTTGGAGAGTTAATACAAACCCAGTAGCCTTACATTAAGTCTAGTCCCATGACATTGGAGATTATGAAGAGTATGGACAAATAATAACCCACTGTCTTTAAATGTATATTTATAGAACGCGATAGTTTCCAAGACAATTAAACAAACATGAAGCCAGTTGAAGATTTTGAAGTAGTCAGGTAATAACTTAATCCTCACACACTCTCTATGGCTATGTATGTCTATTTTAAATTGTACATGTGATTGTCCCGTCTCGTGTGGACCAGCACCAATCGCGGCTCGATTGAGCGGAAAGGCTGACTATGGAGTACCTTCCCGATGAATAGAATTAGGATAGGGCCTATTGGACAAAAATCCTTAGGTAGCTAACCTAGTTGCATTCAGAGGACTCGGATGCTTCCGATTGAAAACTCTAGCGATTCCAAGGGACTCTTAGTAAGTCCTAGTCTACTATTCCTAGTTGGGTGTTCCGATTGAGAACTTCGGTGTACAGGGGGACTCTCGGTACAGACCACATGGTATACCTAGTGCTATGGTTATATGATCTGTGTTTGCTGTTTGTGCTACATGAGATCTACACTATGTTTACTGAATGCTATGCTGTTGTGGACTACTTGTTATGATTGACGATCATATATTGTTTATACTCTATTTGTGAGACTAACTATTACTCTAGGATTCAAATTGAGTCCCAGATATCCCTAAACATTCAGGATTTGGGCATGGTCATTATGGCAAATGAAGTCCCAAAGGAAAGGTAGCAAGTGCGGATTACTGATGGCTGGTATTTAGACTTTAACAAGCTTGGGAATTTACAGACATGCTTTGTTTAATTCCCTTTTCAAAATTTTAATATTTTGGTACCGATACATTCACGGATCACTGTATTAAGAACTCAGTAGATTATTCCTACACACAACCAAGTATGTTCTATTTATCAGTTTACTGTTATATCCTTGTATTGCTTACTATCATTCCCTGTAATACTCTGATAAGTGTTGTAATTACAAAAGGTATGACATAATTAGTGGGCATATAAACACTTGATTAAAGAGTTAATTAAGCTTCATAAACCTACCCCAAAAGTCAACAATGTCAACTAAGCACATGGGACCTGCTAACTATGAGATTTTGACACATGTATTACAATCCAATGGTCCCAATTAATTACCTAATAAAGCCTTAATCCTCGTATAAATAAATTTGCCAATGGAAGACTAGAAGCCATAAGATGAGGACACTTGGAAAGCCATCCAAGGGCTGAAAAAGAGTCCATAAAAATGTCCAAGAGTGAATGGAGAGGATTGGATTTCAAAAAGTGCAATTTGATCTAATGGTTGAAAGGAAAGAAGAGGAAATGGATTACATGTGGTAGGGATCACATAAGCTTGGATTTTTTCCCTATAAATAGCAATGAATACCTCTTCATTCTTCACACCAAAACTCAATTCAAACTGATTGAGATAGAGAGCAAGGCAAAAATAGGAGCAAAGAGAAGGAGTAAGAACTTCAAGAGGTAAATTCTTGAACTCTAACTTTAAGATTTTGGTAGAATTGTATGTAGTTTAATATAGGAAATTGTCAAGTAAATTTATTTTCATGTTTTTAAGGTTTACATTGATTTTAAAACGCAAAATGGAGTGAAAACATATTGGGAAATAATTTTTGGAATCAAAAGATCCAAATGGTAAAAGTTGGGAAAATTCTCAGATTTAAGTTTTCTGGAATCAGTCACTTTATAGATGTTATTTTATGTGGAAAATGATCTTTAAAAATTATGAAATTTTTTAGGCATAAATTATATATCTAGGGCTTTCTTTTTATATAAAATATGAAAGATTTACAGCTCTCTACAAAGAGGAATTAATTTTTGAAGTTAACCCATGTTTTTCAGAGTTAATCTGAATAGTGGTTGTTATACATGGATTTTGGCTGATCAAATGGTGTCTAAAACTCCTGAAATTTGTCAGAGATAAAGTAGACAAAGAAATATTCCTTTTTATGTATAACAAGTGATTTTTGGAATTTTATATAAAGAGTTATGGATTTTTCAAGTTAACCCATGTTCCTGGACTTGTGTGTGGAACAGCATTAAAGAAGCTAAAAATGGGAATGAATCTGGCATTTTGAGTTGCTAGAGATATTTTTTCATGAAAATAGACTTGTCAAGGGTAATTTAGGTTTTGGAAGCATATTAATTGGATTTTTTGCATTTAGTCATGAATGTTCAAGGTTCAGTGAAAATTCTGGACAAAAAACTGACTAGGTCCGAAAATAAGTACAATAAAGGTTAAAGTTGAATAACTTATCTTCTAAAGGTTATAAAGGGTCTTAAGTGATAAAGATGACCTCCTTAACCTTTTAAATAATATGACTTTGTACTTAGGGCCATAAAAGAATGCAATGTACTTCAAGCAACTCCGATGGTTGGAATCGAGTAAGGACATTAGTCCTTAAGGTAGTAAACTTACCCTACTTGCATGTATTTGATATAATTTTTTATACATATATATGAATGCCATGCTTGTTTGTTATGTCTAACATACTTGAATGATTGAAGTTCTGTTTAATTATTCTATAGCCATAAGAATGAGTATAAAGCATTGAGCATGCAAGAATGTCATTATGTTGGCATGGCCTGTACAAGGCAAGTATTTCATACACTAGCATTTATCTTGCATGCACATGTATTGGTATTGCTTGTTACTAAAATTCCCTAAAATCTCACCCTCCACAACCAACCATTAAACAGGTGGGCACAACAAGGAACTAAGGAAGTGCTTGGAGACAAACTAGCAAAGGAATGCCAGAAGAAGCTTATTAGGGTGTAGTTTCTGGCAATGAATCTGGCAAAGTTAGTTCAAACCATTTGGTGCCTAAGAAAGGGGTGGTCTATGTGGTTACAATAATTAGTCATCATGAAAGACGAGGAGACTCCCACTAGACTAACACTGACCCGGACAATAGATTTGATTAGCTATGTTGGGTTCCAAGCTATAGGTCTAGACAGACCAGGATTTTGAGTCTGTATAAATGTATCATACAAATATTCCTTTAGAATTTTCATTGTAACTAACATATGTCAAGGCATCAGCATATGTATGGGCATATGTTATTAGTTACTCATCGTTCAAACATTAATGATGCTCTCCATTCCGCTTTACTTTGACCTGTAGTATCGCCAACTCTATTGATATTCCTAATACTACGTGTTACCGAGTACAATAAGTAGTATAGAATTTCAGGTGTTACATATAAGGGTAAAAATGGAATAAACTATCTTCTTAATTTTGAAATGCTGGATTTCTGACAAGATTTTTCAGCAACTTTGAAAAATCATAATTAATTTTACCAAAATCCAATTGATGTGCTTAAAAAACTTAAATGACCCTTGACAAGTCTATTTTCATAGAAAAATATTTCCTGCAACTCAAAATTCCAGAGTCATTCCCAGTTTTAGCTTCTTTCAACACTATTCTACACACAAGTCCAGGAACATGGGTTATTTTGAAAAATCCATAACTTTATATAAAATTCAAAAATCACTTGTTATAAATGAAAATAAAGTTTTCTATGTCTACTTTATCTCTAAAAAATTTCAGGATTTTTAGACACCATTTGATAAGCTAAAATCCATGTATAACAACCACTATTCAGACTTCAGATTAACTCTCAGAAACATGGGTTAACTTAACAAATTAATTCCTCTTCGTATAGAACTCTAAAGCTTTCGTATTTTATATCAAAAAGAAAAAACCTGGATGTCTAATTTATTCCAGGAAAATTTCATAATTTTTAAAGATCATTTTTCACATAAAATAACATCCATAAGGTGACTTGTTTCCAGAAAACTTAAATTTGGGAATTTTCCCAACTTTCACCATTTGAATCTTTTGATTCAAAAAATTATTTCCCAACATGTTTCCGCTCCAATTTGCGTTTAAAAGAAATGGAGACCTTAAAAACATGAAGCTAAATTTACTTCATAATTTACTACATTAAACTACAATTTTACCAAAATCTAGAAGTTAGAGCTCAAGAACTTACTTCTTAAAGTTCTTACTCCTTTTCTCCTTGCTCTTATTTTTACCTTGCTCTCTATCACAATCAGTTTGAATTGAGTCTTGGTGTGAAGGATGAAGAGGAATTCATTGCTATTTATAGGAAAAAAAAAAAATCCAAGCTTATGTAATCCCTACCACATGTAATCCATTTCCTCTTCTTTCCTTTCAACCATTAGATCAAATTGCACTTTTTAAAATCCAATCCTCTCCATTCACTCTTGGACATTTTTATGGACTCTTTTTCAGCCCTTGGATGGCTCTCCTAGTGTCCTTATCTTATGACTTCTAGTCTCCCATTGGCTAATTTAATTATATGAGGATCAAGACTTTATTAGGTAATTAATTGGGACCATTGGATTGTAATATATGTGTCAAAATCTCATGGTTGGTAGGTCCCATGTGCTTAGTTGTCATTGTTGACTTTTGGGGCAAGTTTATGAAGCTTAATTAACTCCCTAATCAAGTGTTTATTTGCCCACTAATTACATGTGCCATTATATATTTGATTTGTTAGCTAACTATGATAATTAGTGCTTTACTAGACAAGGTTAATTTTCGATTTCTATCAGCCCCTTTTAATGCTTTTAATTTGCCTATAATCAAATTGAAGAATTATGCCACTAATCTCAATTAGTACAAGTCCATTAGTCAAGTAATTGTTGTTAAAGAATAACAATTTAACTAAGTGTCCTTATTTCCCTTTGTTGTCTCTTTTGTATTTAGAATAGCTATTATTTCATATGCTGTTTATACCACATTTTATAGTCCATAAATGATGTCTTATAATTAACCATTGGTTAATTAATTCTAAAATAGAATTTAGATGAAATTATAATCTATAGATTATAATTCTTTGAGACATATATTCACCTTCATATTTTGTTAATTATTTACCAAAATATAATATTTATGAAAATTGCGAAATTAGGGTATTACACCACTCCACCAATGTCTCAAATTCTGTAGAGTTTGGGAGGAGCTTTTTTTTTTAATTACTTTTGTGTTTTTTACCAAAAATTACTCTCACATATTTATCTTATAAAATCAAATATCAATTTTTTTAGTGTCAGATCCAAACAAAAACATATTATTGTTGTTTAAATTTTGGCTCTTTAATATGATCTTTTTCCGCAGCCGTGTCAAAGAAAATGAATGCGCGTGGAAACATTACTATGCAATAATGCAAACACTGAGATGCGCCCGATCTACGGCCCATTCCGATTTATCCCTTTGATGGTCGATCTTTTGAGTGACTCTGCGAGTGAATGACGAACACAAAATCACAGCCAAACACTGCCTTATTACAGGTTTCCACAACAGAGCAGCCATTGCTGAATTATTATTATTGAGTTCATGGGCGGACTCAGAAAATAATAGGAGGGGCATAATTGGTGAGGGTGCCCCGAAATTTTTTTTTTGTAAGGAAAGTTTTAAATGCATTAAAAAACAAAAGAATATAAACAAGAAAAAATATTTATGAAATCAAGTGAATACTGATGATGTAATAAGAAAGGAAATTATTTTACAAACCTGTCATTTAAAAAAGTAAGGCTAAATACGGTTAGAAATGCACCTACATAAATTACAATGAAAAATGGGTACTCAACAAGTTCAAGTACATATATTTTTATAAAAAAAGTATATTACAATAAAAATAATTACAATGTCATCCTTCTATGTCTTATTTTTAGAATTTCATCATAATTGTCTTATTATCAATGCTATCAAATACATATTTTTCAATATAATGCACTACACAATCTAAATATCATCCTTCTATGCCTTATTTTTAGAATTTCATCAAATACAATCATTCAACTATTCATCTCCCATCCGATTTCGAAGTCCAATCTTAATGTATTAAAGGTGGGCACTTAATTTAAGAGTGGACAATCATTCAAACATGTATTAATTTAAGAAAAGTAAACAAATAATAATAATACTAATGGAAAGTTGAAACCATTATATTCAAGTTATTAATTCAAACTCCTTTAACTTAAATTTTAAAATATATATATATATATATCCCAAATTTTTGGGGGCACTTGCCCCCAACTATGAATCTAGGTCTGCCTCTGATTGAGTTCTCAGGTAAGTTGTTGGCTTCTTCTATAAAAATTACTCTCCCTCTGTCTTCGTTAATCTCTCTCACTGTTTAATAATTCTTTCACTTCCTTTTTTTTTTTTAGAGATTAATTTATTTGGAATTACACAAGACTGTCGGGATTCAATTATTGAACACATGTTGCACATTTCCATATATTAAAGATTTTCGATCTTGGGATTTGATTGTAACTTCCCACCTTGCTCAGAAATCAATGGAGTACTTTTTCAGCAAGTTGCTATCTATCTTGCTGGCTGGCTGCCTCCAACAGTCTCTGAATTATGAAATTAAAATTTAAAGTTTAATGTTAGGTGTTTCGACGAGTATTACTCTTAACAAGATATAGTGACAATCAAAATTAATACTATGTGTCAGTGGCATGAGGTAACATATAAACATATTTGAAATTGAAATTTGGAAAGAGGAAATCTATACACAAAACTTGGTATTTGATATTGAAATTGATAGAGATGTTATATGTAGAATACAACTCAGTGGTTCAAATGCAGAAAAGTTACGCAAGTTATTGATAACGAGAAAGTATCTAATAAGCTTAAAAGAGTTTTATTCAACTTCTATAAGGCCAATAATGCTATATGGCTGTAAATGTTAGATTTTAAAAGGATAACAAGAGTTTAAAGTTGAGATGAGGAAGATGAGGATTTTGAGATATATTTATGATTACATGAGAAAAGATATCTAAGAACATATATACGAGGGAAAGTTGTGATGGCATCTATTGAGGAAAAAATAGCATAAATTTGTATGAGATGGTTCATACATAGATAAATAAAGTTAATAGAGACAATGACAAGGAGGTAGATCGAATAATAATATAGAATTATTTAAAAACTCTAGAAGAAGTTATTGAATGAGACATTTTACATAATAAACAGATGTTGGCTTGTCACAGTTGTTGTTGCTATTGTTTTGTTTTAAAACATATGCAATATCTATTTTAATTATATTAAAAGTGAAAATTATATGTTTTTTTTAAGGCAATTAAGTAAGTGTTGAAGATAAGAATAATTTAGAGAAATGCAATATATTCTTGTATTATTTCAGGAAGCTTTTGCGTATGGGCATTGCGTATCTGAAAATTTTCAAGGGGCCAAAAATGGCTAGGAAGTGTAAAAAACGGGGCAATGTCGCCCCTACGTTAACAGACACTAATAATGAACATTTGTTGACCAACTATATGGAGGCAGCATGCTTACATCGCATCCACCTCACCCTTCTTTTTCCATGTCAGATTTTTTGATTAAATTTTTTTTGTTGGAAAAACCCTCTCTAGTACTCTTCCTTCCTATCTCTTCCCAACAAGATTTACTAGTTATATTGATAAATAAAAAGAAAGCACATCATGATTAAATTGACTTGAGGAGTCTAATCTAAATCCAAATGGGAGGGGGGCAAAATGGAGATAAAGCGAAGCAAAACAATGACAGCATTGGTAGCAGCAAGATCTTCAAAAGTGTCAATGTCTTCTTCTCCAGTCTTTCCCGCTAAATCTGATATCCCTCTTATCACTATCACTGAGATTCCATTCGACAAACTTGTCTGCAAAACAAACTCTTTCATTATCTTCTCCAAATAATTCATTCCTTCATCTCAATTTGATTCATTTCACAATACTACTCCTTCCCTCCATTTTCTTCATTAAACTCGGTCGCATATTAAGGACTGAATGTAGTATTACTTCCTTAGGTTCTTAGTTTTAGAAGTAGCTAGGAGCAAGTTAGAGAGTTTTCTTGAGTCCTTAAATGTAATACTCTACCTTAATTCAATTTGTCTCTCGAATTTATAATTTTTTTTTTCAAAACATCCCTATTGATGATTACCCATTAATCATGAGGGGTAATTTTTTATGCAAATGGCTAAAAAGAGTATGTTAAAAAAACCAACAGACATTTTTTCTTAATATTTAACTTAACTGTTTTTATTAATATCTGCAGATTAATTATCTACTTATATTTAATATTTAAGTTTTGAGGGAGTATTATTATTCCACTAGGCATATAAAAACCCTCATATCAAGGATACATATCTTTGAAAAATTCAAGTATTCATTACATCCCTTCAGTCTTTAATGTAAAATGTAGATAACTAATTTGCAGAGATTATGAAATTAGTTTAGTCAGTTATTTGTTAAAAAAAATGTGCTTAATTTTCCTAAAATACCCTCTTTAATCATTTAATTTATATTGGATCTATTGTACCCTACGATAATAACTTCCTTAATATGTACAATCAATAACCATAATTTATGAAAATATTATATATTTAAGACTAAAATAAACCTCGAAACTAGCTCCACTGTTTAGGAGTGGAGGGAGTAGTTGAAGAAAACTTTATAAACAAAAAGAAATGATGAGATAATAGAAAGCCAACACAGACACACAAATAATATATATATATATAGAAGGTTAAGAGGACAGACCATGACTACGGGGAAACTCTCCATATCAACAGAAGAAACTTGAAATGTTTGGAACAGAAAATCTCTGTAAGCTTCATTGTCCACATAAATGTCCGCTGATGTACCATTCACACCACTCACTAACTTGGGACTGCGTGTAAGACAAAAGCTCGAGTTTACACAACGTTCTAGCTCTATTCCCTGTCACATATTACAAAAGAATCAAAATTAAATTCTCATATTGGTAATAATGAAATTTAGAAGTACGTAGCATAATAATGTTTGGTTCTAACCTCCAAAGTAGAAGCAAGATAAAGCCATTGAGAAGTAACTTTTGCCCATATCAAACGTTGTGCTAAATTGGGCTTTCCATTCACAGAAAAGAATTCTTCAGAACTGTAGCCAACACGTCCCAACAAATTGTTCCCTTTTGGCACATCAAAGTCGCCAAAATCCAAGTGAGCAAAGTCACTGCTTTCAAGTGTCCCATTTGGTTTCTGACATTATCAACAAACACAAATTAACATAAATTCAAGGATTTCTTCAATGTTATTTTTAAAAAAGAATTGGGAAAATTGATGAAAACTCCCTATTTAGAAATTTTATTAGGTAGAAGAACCTGAATTCGAGTACTAGTACTTTCTGTGTTTGAGAACATATCAGATTCTTGTAGCCAATAAATTTTACAAACAAGGATTTTTCACCAATTTTCTCAAAAGAAATTGAACTACCAGCCAATCCCATAGGCCAGTATGAACGAATTGTTTGGGAATGGTAACATCTCCAAAGGAAATGGAGTCATTTGCACTTCCAGCAATTCCAAAATGCAGAATTCCAATCACGTCAAACACATCAATCATTTGTTGTGTTACTGCTGCTGCATTCAGCTGTAATGGAGCCAACACCAAATTATCAAATGCTAGTACAAATGAGTTCTATGAAACTTAGAGAAAAAATTAATCTGCAAGTCCTCATAGTTTTAACTGAGTTTTAATCAGGTCTCTGTAGTTTTTTTTTTAAAAAAAAATTATTATCCGGTATCTAGTTCAGAGTTTGTGGCTGCCCTTCCTAACATAAATGTCTCATCTGAAATTCGAATTTGAAACTTAAAGAATCTAGTAGGGCCTTACACCATTAGACCAACAGTTTTTCCCCGCTTTTTATCAGGTCTTTATAGTTTCAAAAGTTTTTATTCAAGTCCTTGCAATTTTTTTTTTCTTTTTATTCGGTCCTTATAGTCTCGCCTATTTTCAGTCAGGTCCTTAGGGGAAAAAAAATTATATGGATCTAATTTAAAAACTATAAAGACATGATAAAAAGATAAAGAAAAATTGTAGGGACGAACTTATTAAAAACAGGTGAAATTATAAGACCCTGAGGAAAAAAACTTCCGAGATCTAATTAAAAATTAGATGAAACTATATAAACTTACGTATTAATTTTTCTAAACTAAATTTTGTAAAGACAATATCAATTGCACAAGAGAAAGTATACATACCATTCCTACTCCACACCTCACAAAGACAACTTTCTTATCAAAGACCTTCCCCACCCTGTATAGCCTCCCTGCAACCACCATTATCAACACAAACTAGCTTGAATCTAAGCTTCTTAACATAATTATGAAAACTAATGATATCTCAATTATATATATATATATATATATATATAGAAGATGATGAACCTGAGAGTTCCACAAAAGGGTGATTTGGATCAGGTTTAAATGCCTTGGAAGCAAAAAAAGCAATCTCCTCAGGTGGGTAAGCTGCTATTATACCCAAGTATGGTCCTTTCTCCTTCACTTTCTTTATCACTTGAACTTCCCTTCTTCTACTTAATGGCTCTGCAAATGCTAATGTAAAACTCAGCAACAAAATCAACAAAAGTCTTGCAGCCATAAGTGGCTTCTCTTCTCGGGAAATGAAGAGTGAACTAAACAAGCAATAATTAAGAAGCAAAATATATTTGTAAATGGATTCGGTTTATAGAAAATGTATGTTTATACATTGTAATGTTTGGTCATGTTTTATAGACTGTGTGTGTGTGTTAGCTCACTTAACTTTCTCTGTCAAACTGATATCTGATTATAGAACAGTACTTACCTATAAGTCAAACGCTGATAATGAGAGCTGTCGTGTCTTGAAGCTAAAAGTTCAGTGATGATATGGAAATTTTCCAACGTTTATAAGGCTTTGATTTGTAAGAAAGTGGGAGTTTACATGTGATTTAGTATATTTAAAGAACTTTTTAACAGAATCAATTAATCAGAAGTCAAAAAGTCTGTTGAAAGTTTGATGCACGTGAGAGTGGTAGATAAACTATTATCAATGGGGCCCATGAATAAATCTCTTATCTACTTATCAGAAAGTGGGCCCCATATAAGTGGTACTTTGTTCCATCATGTCAAATTATATATACATATTCTTACTATCAAAAAATATATACATATACTATCAATTGTGTTTTAAACAATATTTCCCTCTCCTAGCTTTATAAGAAACCAAAATTTAAATTATCTTGGTTTTTTTTATAAAATTTGTTTGAACCTTTAATGAGTTTTTTTTTTTATTGTTACCCCTTATTAATTATATACATTACATTAATTAAAAGGTTGGTAATTATATTTACTTTATTTCTTTCATTTTCTCCTCATAAATAAGGGCATATTTAGAAAATAAACTTTATTTCAGACATACTTATTATTTTAACTAACTTTAATCACTCTCTTAAATGACATAACTCAGTTATTAAGTTTTTATAAAAAGGACCAGAAGTAGTATCACAAATGGATGTTCATATCCACTCCAATAGCCTTTTGAAATTCTCGTTAATGTCCTAAATCCTAATGCCTTATAACACTCAAATGGATGGTTTTCTTATATTTATTACTATAACCTTCAATGGTTTCAAGTTTTACCTTAATGTAGAATAATTCTTCTATTTATGGAATTGTGACCTTCGGAAGGGTGGGAGGCCTATAAACATACATTTAACATAAACAATTGGATGTACAAGAAAAGATATATGGATGTTATACCAAAAAAAAGATATATGGATGAGAATTCTCCCCAATCCCTCATCTTACATTTGTCTCATGATTATATTATGTTGCTCATATTTTTCTTTAATATTTTATAACAAATTGACATTATTGTCCATTAAAATTATTTTTCATACCATGAAGTTTTGTCATTTTGTGATCATTTTTCGCAACAGAAGAAACAAAACAAGCTACCAACACTACTTGTAGTGCAGTGGTATTGGGAGTAGTCCCCCCTAGTCCTAGGTTCGATTCCCCCTCCCTGCATATATATCAAAAAACAAAAAGAAACAAAACAAGCTTGCAGCTTCTCTGTTCCTCACTATTCTGTCACAGAAACTTCTTTTTTTTTTTTAATGTTTTTTTTAATAAATAAATTTTAAAAAAGGAGCTAGGTTCACCCACAATCCAAGAGCAAGGCAAAATCTATGTTGGACATGACAAACCGTCTATTACCCTCAGGCGTTTACCTAGACACCTAGAAGTTAGGATGTCTCCTTCAGCGCCTTGACCAACTCCAGAATCGAACTCCCTCCCTTTGATAAGAGTGTCCGACCCCTTTGCCAGTTGAGCTGAAGGACAAGAGGCTAGAAACTTCTACTAAATGCATATAACAGTGTAGAATTGCCAGACTGCCAGATATTTTACCTACATTATGATTTTTTTTTAAAGGGCAAAATCTAATTGGTAATTTCAACAGTTCTGGACACCTTCAGCGTCCAACAAGGGCTTTAAATAGCAAGAAACAGAGATATTCAAAGAAAATAAAACGCAAAACTTGTGTCATCTTTCAACTCATGGTATAAGTTTATGACTTTTTTGAAGTTCTTTTATCTAGCACAAATAAATGATTCCCGACCTCTTAACATAGCCTACAGTTAGTATTTTTTCACAATTATACGTATCAATCCCATAGAAGCATGAAAGAGGCTGGATAAGTAAGTAATCATAAGCTCAAGTTGTGAGAGAAATTAGGTTGAACCAGTTTTGGAAAGCTAATCTGCAACTTCATTTTTCTATAGATGAATAAAGTATCAGAGGTTTCTAAATTGATTTTTAGTTGCCTTATCCTGAACAATAACAGGATAGCGAAAAATAACTGTTGCCAGAAACAGAGCCAAGTTTCATCGGTTTTGAAGCCCTTCAATTGCCTTCTTCCACTGCCATGCTCTTTGTTTTGCATCCTCCAATGACATTACTTTTTTTGGCTGCATTGTTTATTCAAGGGAAATTCACAAATAAAAAAATTTCACACAAAGAAATAAAACAAACTATAGTGTAAATCACGTCTTAAAAAACACTAGTGTCTTTCTACATGACTTGGAAATAGAATAACAGCCAAATTCTAAGTCTAAACCGGAGGGAATAACTTGTCCCATTTTATCTCATATATTTATCATTTTGGTGTAAACTAATTTGTCCAACTTATAAACTAATATATTCCCTCAGGACATATTTGAGATATTGATATTAGTCCTAAATAGATATAGTTTGCATATTTATCAGTCTTTTCCTAATTTGCCCCTATTGATACTCTTTGAACAATAATCAAGGAGGAGAAAATGAGGGAATTAAAAAAAATGACTAGGGTGTTTGAGAAAATACATGTCATATTAACCAGATTAGTGCCTATTTGGATTAGCTTTTCCAATATTATTTATGGTATACGAAGTACATTTGTAAGACAAGTTTGTCATCTTGCTTTTCCAGTGCCAATTCAAACGCCAATTCAAACAGACCCTTAACTAACTTCTTTAATTTAATCAACTTATAATTCTTCCGTATACATTAAATTTCAAATTAAATATTAATTTAAATACTATCCATAGCCATGATGGACATGGGGTCTTCTTTTTACCGTCAACACAATACAGCTTGCTGTAACTGTAAACAGAAAATCTTATAACAATTAAATATAGAGAACAGAAACTTACTGTGCAAATCTTAAAATGTGAAGGACTAGTCACTTGGACAGAAAGTTCACTTGGATTATCAGACCATAACATATTTCCCTTTGCAATTAGTTTAGATGGGTCCACGTAGATCAACTTTGGCTTGTTTGTAAGGATTAGCTGCACCTTCTTGCTAGTTAGTTTCTGTAATTTCTTTACATTTGAGATCATAAGTACAGATTCCCCAGGTTCCAAAAATTGTTGCCTGTAAGATAAGAAGCATTAATTTTGAGTTTTAGTTTGCTAATACATAACATGCACAAATTAACAAAAAATCAACCAATAAGAGAACTCTTATAGAGATTAATTAATATCAAAAGCTAAATGAGGGCCCTTCATTAGTGCAAAGATAAAGGATAACATGGCGACATTAAGGTTTTACAATCTTACAGGAACATACCTATTTCTTATGATGTTAACTCGTGTGTTTCAGTGAGACATGGATGACACAGTACAAGGAAGATAATGATTTACCATTTTGAATCGAAAGAATCGATTGAAGCTAGCCTGGTCACATGAGCATTCCCATCAGAAGTAGTAGCACTGGCATTTCCATCAGGTTTAGCGTAACCATCCTGAGGATTAAATGGGGAACCATGATGCTCAGGAGAATGACACTAATTATGAAAGTGAGATGATAATGCTAGAAACATCTTTTGTATTCGTCACTAAAGAAAGTGAAGAAAAAATAGAAGGTTGCCTATATATCCATAGGTAACATATAAAAACCAGAGTGAGAATCATACCCCTGCTTCTGGAGCTAGTTTTGGTGGATTTTGATCCCTTATGTTTTTCCAGTCTACTCCCTTGAAAAACGGATGCATTTTCAGAACAGCATAACCATCAGATAACGCTAGAAACATCTTTTTATATTAATCATTAAAGAAAGTGGTGGAAAAAAGGCAGAGAGAGAAGGCTTCCTGATCTCCATAAGTGACATTTAAAAACAGAGTGAAAATCATACCCCCGCTTCTGGAGCAAGTTTTGGTGGGTTCTGATCCCTTATGTTTTTCCAGTCTACTCCCTTGAAAAAAGGATGCATTTTCAAAACAGCATAGCCATCAGGTCCAGCACCAGGCCTCCTCGTTGGATTTAAATCCTGTACCATAATTGCATTACTGTATTGAAGACATTATTACTGATAAACGAACTACATAGAGCATCACAAGATTTTGTTTTTGATCGAGCTCAATAACATCGTGTGATCCATGTAGCCGAGTCCACTTAATGGGATAAGGCTATGATGTTGTTGTTGCTGCTTAATTATAGGGTAAATTGCTTTTCTGCAGCAAACGCAGCTAGAAACTCACTTTTATACCAGTTTAACCTTTAATATTCCATAAGGTCATATAAAGATCTCAAGTGGCTTTGAAAATTTTCTAATTAGCTGTGATCAGAATCTATTACTTGATGCATAGGATAGTTTTAGAAGTAGCTTTTTTTTTTTAACCAAGACTTTGAAGTAGCATGGATTCAACTTTTCACAAAAAAAGGTATATATTAGTTTTAGAAATAGAAGGGACATCGAGTATCCAGCTCTTCAGCTTATAAAAGTCAAACTTAGCGAAAGTGCACAGGTCTCCGGAGCCTCTCCTTTGATTTAAAAAAAGGCCGAAAGCTTAAGTTTATATCAAGCAACTTATCATTTGTTGCATTGCCGTCACGGCATTACATTATCCTGTCCAGCAACAGTATGTAGTGTTTTAGGCAACAAATAAACACATTAACTCTGTGGATTACACTGTCCTTTATGCCTTTAGTTTCTTATTATCAAGAGCGGATACATAAAATCAGAAATGTGTATATAACAAGCAGGGACTTCTGCATGCAAAATCCAAAAATACTAACCAGCAAACGGTCAATAAGGTCAATTGCTTCCTCAGAAAAGTAATCTGGAAATCGAAGATCTCGGGCTATAATTCTTTGGAAAATAAGCCATTCACTGGCATCTTTAAATGGAGAAGTTCCAGAAAGCATTTGATATAATGTGCAACCAAGAGCCCAGAGGTCATTCCTGTGGTAAAATATTGAAAGAAATTAAAAAAAAATTAAAATTAAAAAAAAAAAAGGGAGAAAATAGAAGATATTATGTGGTAGCTGGGCATGGAACGAAAAACAATAAAGCTACTCAGCGCAAAATCTCTCTTTGGCAACTGAAGTGCCAGAACTAATCCTTAATTCAGAAGAGACAATGAAATCTATAGCCATAAATAATGTAAAACACTATCAAAACAACATATAATTAAGTCCCTACCCAAAAGTTGCTGGGGAAGAATTAAGAACCTCTGGAGGGACATAAGCAGCTGTCCCCACAAATGTGCAGGCTTTATCATCTAGGGGAAAAAAGCAAGATCACATACATGAAAAATGATAAACATAACAAAGCAATTTCCACATCACTCCTGATTTTACCTGATGCTGCCGCATTTGGAAGGACTGTAATGCGGCTGTCCTGCATAGGCTTCACACTCCCAAAATCAGCTATTTTAATATGTCCTTCAGCTGTAAGTAACAAGTTCTCTGGCTGCAATGTTAGAAATGAGAGCTATTCACATAACCATATGACATGCTGAAGCAGAGAAGCAATACATCCATGGCACAGAACTACCTTTATATCACGATGTATCAATCCCAAACTATGTATATATTCAAGAGCATCCACAACTTCAGCTGCATAGAACCGCGCTTCATCCTCAGATAGACGACCTTTCTGCACACAGAAAATTAGGCAGACGCCAGTGGATAGCAAGTAACAAGTTGACAGAAAGATACAAACTACACAGATAGCAAAAGCTTCGAAATAGGCAAATACCAAAGTGTAGTTAAAAGAAAATACAATTTTTTTTTAAAGAAGGACCAATAACTTCGAACATATCTATTTGTTGGTTCGGTTGGGATCAATTGTCAAAGTTCATTTTCAAATGGTCACTAATATGTACGAATAATTTATTTAAAAAGATAATAGTAATTGATATCAACTCTAGAAAAATATCATAATAAACCTTCTTATGGACTTTCACAAGTACTTTATTCCAGGTGCAGATTGTAGAAGACCACAACAAATAAGACCCAACTTCTACAGTACTAAATATGGGGTCCTTCTGAACCCATGCCAGTCAAATTAACTGGACTCCAGCATGTTATATTAGCTTACCCGGGTTATTTGATCAAAAAGTTCTCCACCTTCACAGGACTCAAGTGCCATGTCTTCATGTTTGGAAAAAATGGGTCACAAGAAATATATACAACATTGGTTAATAGATCAAAATGGGTGGGAAGCAAATGCAAGATTGAAATAAAAAAATTTAAAAAAAAAAAACATAGAGGAGGAACAGCATTGGATGAATTTATAAAGAGAAACAAAGCCTAAGAATACCTACAAATGGAAAATGTGTCTTGAAATGTGAAAAATAGGCGCACAATGCCAGGATGGTCCAATTGATCAAGCACTATGCGCTCCAGCTTCACATAAGCTGTTTTGTTTTCTTTAGTAATAAATTTTTTATCCATGATTTTCAATGCATACACAACTCCTGTGTCCTTCTTCTTTGCCCTCACAACCTAATACCCAAAAAAAAAAAAACATTAAAAACATTTAAAAAAAAATTAACTATATTTTTATGCAACGGATTACAATTTATAGTCAATACAGATCATTGAACCATATGAACAGGAAGATTTAACAATAGTAGCAAGATGAACTACAGGACTGTAATTCCGGTCTCTGGATAAGTGATATCCTAACCACTAAAAATGGTAAGAGGTGAATTTTATCCTTTAAGTCACAAATGCTCACCAAAGTCTCAGAATACTTTGGCACGCTTCCCATGAAAAGCCCCTCAACATTGCTACAGTATCTCTTTGACCATGTCATCTAATGTACTGAATCACTTACACAACTTCAAGAATTATAACTGGTAGAAAGCTGCAACTCTTTTTCCTTCACCCATCATAAAGCCAAGACCAACTGTCATATTTTGGTCATGACAGGGGTTAATGGGTGATACGAACCCCCAGTCTGCCAACGGTTGCCTTCATCAAAACAAAGCTACACCTATAAGGTTCAAACACCCCATGACCAATTTACGCTTGCCAAATAGATCAAGTACAATGGTTAATACATCCAAGCCCAAGCACACTGATTACGAACACTTTCATTTTTTCTGGTCAAAAAAACACTGTCATTCCCCCTAACCATCATACTCATAATTATAGTAAATCGAAACTGTTATTGTTAAACACTAGTGCACATAACTATACTGGATATCGATGCAATCTAAAGAAGAGTGCATTTTCACAAGCCACATGAACTAGTATTTTTTATATACACACAAGGAGCAGTATATTAAGCTACTAGAGAATAATCTCTTAATAAGCTTCATGCATTTTCTAGCTAGGAATACCCAATACAATCAAATGAAACACTACTTGAATTTTCTGTTTTTTCAGCTTAATCAATAATTGAGCTATGCAGCACATAAGATACAGGACATAGACAAACAAAAGCATAAACATAAAAAACTCTAGAGCACATGGCAAACGCACACATATGACAGTATTAGTGTAATATTATTTGCCATCCACAGATATGCATCAGAGATATTAAGTAATAAAAAAGTTTGGCCTTCTAATGAATTGAGATGAAATGATTCTCCACATAGTTTATAGCAAGAATATGACCTTGCTGCCCTTGTAGTCCTAATCATTGCAAAACATTACATGTTGAGCTTCAAGCATGTGAGTGGTCCACATTTTAAATCCTAAAGGCTTTTACAAGGCAATGCAAACAGGCAGATGAAACATATTTACTAAACCATTTCAAGCTTTCGGTGAAAATTTGAGCTTTCGATCAAATGGTAATCAACACACAAGCACAAATATATTATCAGTTATGTAAAATGAACGATAATGTTCAGATAATAAAAAGAATCTATGATAAAATTTAAAACTATATTCAACTTTAAGTGAAGCCCAACATGATAAGTTGATAACCCTATCAGACGGTGAGGTATATCGTCATGTTTAGAAAGGTGCGTCAATCAAAATGCAAAGGCAAACCAACAACAGCAATTAAACATGACAGACCTTAGAATAAGAGCCAACACCATAAATCTTTCCCAATTCAAAGTCCTGTATCGAGAAATTCTCCTGAGGGGCTCTGAAGGCAAAGCTCTTAGATCTCTGTACATTCCCAGCAGCAGACGAATTCTCCTGAATTTTCAACTTAGAATCAAAATCCTTCTCCATAGCCAACATATCGAACTTCAGCAAAGTTCCTATACAATCTTGAAGCAAAATTCTCCCATTACAACCCCATCATCCTCTCTCTCTCTCTCTCTAAGAAACCTCGGGAAGAGAGCTCAGAATGGTCAATTAGACTACTGAGAAAAACCCATTGCCGCTTTGGATGAAAGCAATCATTCTCTAATATTCTCTGGTAAAAAGAAAAAGGTTAGGTGATTCTTTCTGATTAGGGGTATAGCATATGCCTATATGGGTATGCGTGTATAATCTGGAAGTGATCAGCTTTAGCTTTCTTCCAATTTCAAAACCCTAAAAAGTGATGCCAAGGAAACGGATTGAAGGAAGACATGGGGATCCAAGAGGAAGAGAGTGAGAGTGAAAATGGGCACATGGGAATGAATGATGGAGATGATTCAAGCTTTCTCTCTCAAATGCCTAAAATGGGAATGGAAGTTGCGCATGATTAGAGGCCTGGTGTCTTGAATGAAGTTAGAAATTACAACGGTTTTTGTCAAATTCTTTTTTTAGAAAACTCTGGTACCAGACCCGTTTCCTCTTCCTTCGTTCGAATACTGTTGTTCTCTCTGTAAGGACTCTGACTATATATCTATATCAATAATATATTGATATTAATTTATTTAATTTTTCTGTTTCAAATATTAGTAATTGGATTAAGGAAATAGTATCTCATAACAAAAACATTATTATAATATTATGATCTTCCTCAAATAGATAGTATTGATTAATATGATCAACTTCAAGCTTTGCTTGTGAGATGTATTGAATATATATATATATATATATAATTTATCGTTTGTCATGTCACTTGACATAAGGTTTCGTCATGTCACTTGACATAAGGTTTCATCAAATCACCTCAAAACTACGTTATTTTGAGGGTTAGGGAAATTAATAAAGGATATTTTAGTATTTTTGTTTTTGTATTTATTATATGACTTTTATCAAAAAAATTTCCTTTAACCCCCAAAACAAAGTCATTTTGAAGTTAGGAGAATTAATATTTTGGCATTTTTGTTTTTATATTTATTATATGAATTTTACTAAAAAACCCTTCACTAATTCCCCTAACCCCAAAACTACATCATTTTGGAAATTAAGGGAATTAATAAAGGTGTTCTGTTCTGGGAACAGGACTGATCGGACTTGACTAAGTGTCAAGCCTAGAGCCTACGTACCCTTTGAAGGGATCAAAGTCCACATAGTTCGATGAATACTTGGAGGCGTTTAGCCAGGGTGGTGGTATGTGTGCTCTGTGTGATAGAATGTAAAGTGAGCATAAGTTAGAAAGTGTGCACTTGGTTAGTCGACCTCTGTATTGATAGAGGTGTCCGAGGCAGATATCCCGGCCTAGTGCGATATCTAGGGTGAGCAATATCCGAGGCGAATATCTTGGGATGCCGATATGATGTGAATAGATTGCGTCTTGCTAAGATTCCAGATCTCCCCTTGATCAGTGAATCATACTCCCTGATTCTGTTGGGTCACACTATGGATTTGGGCCTTTGGGCCGATACGTAACAAAAGAATGTTTTAGTATTTTTGTTTTTATATTTATTATATAGATTTTACCAAAATACTCTTCATTAAATCTCCTAATTCTCAAAACAACGTAGTTTTGAAATGACTTAATAAAACCTTATATCAAGTGACATAAAAAACGATAAATCCTATATCTATATATATATATAT
Source organism: Acacia crassicarpa (assembly GCA_034222035.1). Taxonomy (NCBI): domain Eukaryota; kingdom Viridiplantae; phylum Streptophyta; class Magnoliopsida; order Fabales; family Fabaceae; genus Acacia; species Acacia crassicarpa. The sequence continues at coordinate 7,331,780 of JAWXYG010000002.1, forward strand.
ATATATATAGTAATAGTGTTGACTTTTTATTTTTAAATTTAAGAAATTTACGGTAATTGATTTTGATAGCTATTGCTTATCTATCAAAATCATATGTCACTTCAATGATTAATCTCAACGTTTGAAAAATTTTACCAAAATAACGTCATTTTTATATGTATTGTCAATTATTATTGAATCAGCTTGAAACATTGTTAGGTGTAATTAATGGTAACTTTTGAAAGTAGACTTCTTCTTTTTTGTGTTCAAACATACTTAAATTCAACATCTCAGTCTCATCTTAAACTCTTCTCCTAATTGACCAAAAAGAAACTCTTCCGCAAAAAATAAGTAATAGAATAGTATTCATAATTTATACTCTTTATTGTACTCCTTAATACAAGATACTTTTTATCAAATTTGATTAAATTAAAGAAGTTAGTTAAGTTAGTTAATATAATATACATTTTCTAAAATATTCTAAGAGCTTGTTTGGTACAAAAAAGATTTAAGGAAGTAAAGAAATTTAGAAAAAGAAACGGAAAATTTTGAGGGATGAAAGAAAATAAGTTATTTGGTGGGAAGAAAATGAAAAGGTGATAGTTGTTAAATAATCAAGAAATACTTATTTAACTTCGAAAATAACTAATTCAAAATGGAAAAAAAATCATAATTTGAATTTGTTAGGAATTTGCTTGCATATTGCATATTATGATAAATCATTTATTTCAAAAAAATGAGTTAAGGAAAAAAATGAATTTATGTGTTAAATTCGAATTTTACGACAAAACATTTATTTCAAAAAAAGAGGAAAAAAAAAGTTCGAACTTATCTAAAATATTCTCCCATCAATTTATCGCATAAATTTGAATTTAATCTTATTTTTTTGCCTCATAGAAAATAAATATTTTATGAGGAACTTGAGTTTCCACTAATTTTGGTGGAATGTTATCTTCCCACCTTCAAAAGAAGATTGATAAGCTTGGGGCTTAAGTTACCAAAAAGATTGGACACAAAAAGTGTACCGAACAAAGGAACATGCTCATCTTCCATTCCCTTCCTACGTCTTTCCTGTACCAAACAGGCCCTAATAGTCTTCCTTAATTCCCTCATCCTTAATTATTGTTCAGAAAGCATTAATAAGGGTAAATAAAAAAAATTGATAAATATGAAAAAATATATCTTATATTTAAGATTAAAATCAACTCCCCAAATATACCATGTATTCAAGGGGAGTATGGATTACTTATTTTTTACTATATTATATGTACATAATATGATAGTCGTTGTATTAAGTCAAAAGTGATTATCTACTTGTTTAGTGCTGACATTAAAAGTTAACTTTGTACAGCATGAAGTGTTTAAATTATTTCTCTAAGATTATATCAAAATATTTGTTCTTAATAACTAATTTATTAAAATATGTTTTGAATGCTTTTGTACATAATTTATTTTAGGGTTTAGGGGCAAAAATACACATGTAATTTACCCCAGGGAGCGTCCAACACTACGTAATTTAAACTATACCAAAAATACACATGTAATTATGTTTTGGAAGCGCCCAGCACTACAACCGTTAGTAAACCGTTAGTCAACTGTTAATTTGGATGGAAATGAACAGTAACTCGGGTGAAATTACACTTTTGCCCCTAATTTTAGGTTAAATTACACTTTTGCTCTTAGTTTTAAATATCAATTATATTTTTGCCCCTAGTTTGAAATATTTAAAAAAATTAAAATATCTCCGCCGGTGGGTCCCACAGTTGGCCGCTGCCACCACTGCCCCCCACCACCGCCACCGCCGGCGACTGTAACATCCTGAATTTTGAATCTAATATCTTGAACATAAACCTATCTTGGGAAGACTAGTAGGCTCTATTTTCAGAAAGTGATAAATTTGAAATCAGTATTTTGCGGGACCCACAACCAAAATAATTCTTCCTCCCGACACAACTCTCGTGAACTTTGAAAAAAATGGCCGCGGGACCCACTCAATAATAATTTATTATTTAAATAATATTATATTATAATAATAAAATAATATATATTATATTATATTATTAAAATTTTTAAAAAAAGGTTCACGGGGCAAGTCACGGGAAAGTTTTTTTTAGTTTTTAGGAAAATTACGTAAAACGACCCAGAGACGAAAATTACACTTAAAGACCCATTTTCCAACTATAAATAGACCTTCCATTTCATTTCATTCTTCACAACTTCTAAGAGCCATAGAGAGAGGTAGAGAGAGAGAGAGAGTAGAGATATTTGCTTGAGAGTTATAATAGCTGGTTGGTGATTCGGGTATTAGCAAGTAACAGGTAACTCTGAATATTCTTCCTTATACTTGTGAATTATGTATGATTATAAATTTGTTTGTTTACTATTTTGGCAAGAATATTTAGAAAATATTTATGGTTTTAAGATCTGGTGTGGGAACTTTGACTTGCAAATCTGTAGAGGTACTATTTATACGTATGTTACTATTCATGTATATACCGTATTTTACTATTCACAGATACGCATAGTATTTTACTAATCATAAATACGCATATCAATGTATATAATGGTATAATAATGCATTATTTTTGAGTAAATACATTCATCATGGCGGTTGTATTGTGATGGGTGGAGTAAGGAGGGAATTGAATGATAAGAATTGTTTATGCCACCACTCGGTGCACAGTGGATGGTACTTTTCAGGGCCCCATCTTCCATGTTTTCCTCTGGCCGGGATTTCATTGGAGATGTGGGACATGTGACACCTCCTTAGTTGTTATTTTAAAGGAGGGGAGCCATAGTCCAGATTTAAGCTCTATACCTTTGGCCGGGTGTATCTTAAGTTTTGGTGAGCTTGAAACCATCCAGTCAAATGAATGAGTTTCTATTGGACTATATGTTAGCCTATGGTTCCAGTCAGCGGTATACGGTTGGAAGGGGATATAAGGGAGGCTGCATACTGCATAGTGCATTTCTGAATTATTCAATAAAGAATGATGAGTATTTTGTAAAGGCATTTGATGTGAACAACGGTATATCTAAAAATATCTGAGTATATTAAATTCACATTATATTACCTTTTATTTTTGTCATATGTAATTTGCTCGTGTAAGGTAGAAATATTCAGTAGTTACTGAGACGTGGAATCTCATCCCATATTAACATTTTTCAGGTGATTATTCTAGTAGAGAGCAAGGGAAGGCACCTATGGAGTGAGCTCTGGAAGCTCTTTTGATCTCCAATAGATTATGTTATGTTATTATATTTGCCATGAACCTAAGACTTCCGTTTTGTATTAAACTCTGAAATATTTTCTGGAATTTATTCTGATTATGTATTACGGGTTTTATTCGAAATAGTAACATTGTAAAAGGATTTGGATATTGTTGAACTCTTTTGAAGGTATTTTCAATATTTTGACCGAGTTTTTGGGTATTAAAATTGAGGTGTTACAGCGACCACCATCGCCGGCCGCCGCCTCCGGCAACCACCCCCGCCGGCTGTGGTGGTGGTCGCCGGCATCGACGACGGCCGATGGTGGTGGTGGCCAGCGGTGGGGGGTGGCGGTGGCTGATGGTGGTGGTCACCGGCGGTGGTGGTCGCCGCGGCGGCGGTAGCGGTGGCGTCCGGTGGTGGTGGTGGCCGGCGGTGGTGGCAGCGGCTGACGATGGGGCCCACCGGCGGAGATATTTTAATTTTTTTAAATATTTCAAACTAGGGGCAAAAGTGTAATTAATATTTAAAACTAAGGGCAAAAGTGTAATTTCACCCGAGTTACTGTTCATTTTCATCCAAATTAACAGTTGACTAACGGCCGTAGTGCTGGGCACTCCCAAAACGTAATTACATGTGTATTTTTGGTCCAGTTCAAATTACGTGGTGTTGGACGCTCCCTAGAACAAATTACATGTGTATTTTTGCCCCTAAACCCTTTATTTTAACAATTAAATTGTTAGTTGAGAAATAATCAAAAGTGACATGGGCACTAACAACCATGTTTCATTGTTCTAGAAGAGATGCCACGTAGAAATTGTCTACCTTAGCTAATTTTTGACTAACCTCTATAACTTCGCCCTCACTTTAGCTACATCATTCCACAATAGGGAAATTATTATTTTCATCACTCTTAAATATAAGACAGAGTTAATTTTTTTTAGAAAGGTTAAATAAGGTAAATAAATTACTTAATCTTATCATATATTATATATCATTAGATTATGATTATATATTAGTTTATTAGTTAAACTAATTAATTCAGAGAAAAATATAAATATAAATACTCTAAAATATTTTAATTAGCTTCATTAATCTCTTTAAAAAATAAATCAACTTTATCTCATATTTTAAAATAGAAGGAATATTCTTTTTCATGTTCAATTGACATACTACAACAATAAATCTTTTCCTACTAAGTTGGTTACATAAATTAAAGGATATTTTTATATTCTATTAATAACCAAATATTTATATATGTTATTAATTAAAAGACTTCATTCAATAGTTATTAAGTGTTCTCTCTGATTTTGTTCTACTACTTTTCAAAGAACTTCACTATTTAATTCACCGATCACCGCCACATCTAATGCCCTTCTTAATGCTTGTTCTTAAGACTCTAAACCACTTCAAACGATTAGTTACTGATTTTATTTTAATAGATGTCACTCGGTTCTTTCGCATTAATATTCATTACAAATTTTATCTTTCAAGTCGCACACACATATTTGAATTTGAAGCATTACATAATAATGAAAAAAAAAATTGAATGAAAAATTTTATTTTTATAACAAGGAAAAATGAATTTTAGGTACCTCACATGACATATAAACCTTTTTAAAAGCCCAAAAATTTCTTTCACTGATAAAATTTTTATAATTAAATACAAACTCATTTATTCTTCTATCCGTGTTTCCACCTCTTATCCCAAAACATATTACAAATCACAGTTGAGTTGGAGGCACAAATTGAAGACAACAAAATCACAAAGACAATATAATTTAACAACTAGGACACAAAAATGTCATTACAATGCTAATTTACAATTTGTCGAGAATCTATTTGAAATATTCCCACAAAAATTCGGTGGGAGTGGAAAAGTATGAACAAACTTGTACCAGAATAAAATCTAAAAACACAAAAACTTGGTAAAAGGTCCTACCTCTTGATTCCAAAAAGAAAAAACCTCCTTCCTGTTACCATTTCTATACATCCCATCCATCTTTTCTACTGTCAAATCCCCACTTACGAGCAGCCAAAGTTCCATACAACTCTGTAAATTTCACAAGGCACTGAGTTCTCAGATGATAATGAACTTTTGTGTTCCCACTTATTGCCGCACCTGAAAATTTTGATGTGTCGATTGCCCAAGCTGGTTTAACATAATCCACAGTCCTAGATGAACTTGCATTTGCATACAGATAATTCATAAGCACGTCTTCACAGTTAAATGACTTGTCTACCATTTCTCTCCCTTCCTTTGCTTGCTCACTCCAGTACCTCTTGAAAGCTACTTGAGAATCCAAAAAAGCTGCACCGGTGAGAATCATGTTGTACCCTTTATGCAACCGAGCATGCTTTTCCGCCCGGTATTTCAGAGGGCTCCCGTCAATGAGCCTAGGATAGAACCCAACGATTCGATCTGGGTGCTGTCGCCAAACCTTGAAACCCCGCTCAACGTCATCACATGTCATCATAATGTCATCATCAAGCTCAAGAACAGCTCGTGTCTTTATCAACGGATCAACATTGAACCGGTTATTGAGTGAGTTTTTTTCCTCTATGCGGATTCTCACTGGGACTGCAGAGTCCAGATCAGATTCTTTTGGAGGGACTCCTTTGTTCCACACCACAACAATTTCTCGCACAGAGGAGCACCTCGAGTAATGCTTCACATACATTTTCAAGTTCCAGAGACGAGCATCGTATGTCATTGTTAATAATGTGAACTGTGAGTAGTGTCCTTCCACGGGGTAAGGTTCTTCTGAACCATTGCCCCCATAGATATTTTTGACCCCCACACACATTGATCCAACACCTACAGTAAATATTGCAATGAGAATCAACCTCCTAGCACAAGCATTATGTTTTATCTTGCTTCGTAGAAATGCTGGTGCTCTATTTAAGCGGCTACAAAACCGTCTAACTTTAGAAGAGAACAAGTTTGATCTTTCCCAAGCCAAGGAAGCAAAATACCTCTTTCCAGAGCCATACGCAGTCCAGTTGATAGGGACAATACAGTTGACAAATCCAAGTAATACCCCCAACACCACAATGAGAATAGCAGCAACTGTGACCAAAACACAGCCAAGCATGAATCGCCGAATTGGATCTCCAGAAGGAACACGATCCCCATCCATAACCGCAACCCAACCACCAGATGGCAATGGTTGTGCATCTAGGTGATGGTACCGAGCACCATTCCAAGCATTTCGACCCTTGCTGGGCTCAGTAAAACCCAAGGGTACTTCAATTTCTTTGTATTCTTCAGGGGTAAGAACTTCTATCTTAAAGGCACGCACACGTCTCCCGTATGTCTCACCACAGTCCTGGCCAATACGATAAAGATTCTCTTGATATAAAAATGGTCTGCCTCCATTGCGAGCACCAAAGCTCTTGTCCACATTATATATGGGGTTTTTCTTGTGAGGCTTCCAAGGACCAAGAGGCGAATTGCTATACCAAATCTCCAACTGACCATTTTTCATGGAGCCAAAACCACTATGATCTGAGCCAAACAGCCAATACCTTCCATCATATTGGATGATTAAGGAATCAACTAGGGGCTTTTTTATTAGGACCTTTTCTAATGTCCACTGCAAAGGGAAACTGATTGCTTTATAGAGACGCAGTTCTCCTTTCCTACTGCATTCAGGCATCATATATATCTGAAAAAAAAAGGACGAAACAAATGAACATTACAATTATTATGAACTCAAGTGGCTGTTAGCTAATGAAGTGAATAAACCTTAATGCTTAAAAGTGCATAGCAGAAACATATGAACCTTGACAAAACACTAATTTTCCCAGAACCAAGTTTTCTGGGGCATTAACGAAAAACAAATGATCCCAAAAGTTCATGCTGTATATCTGATTTCTAGAGTATTTCATGTAGTTCAAATATTCAAGCAAGTGCAAGTTTTGCAGATTAATTTAATTAAAAGAATAATAACTTTCATTGTTTTATTTGCCCAACCAGAAAATAAGGGCCCCAGAACAAACACAAGCTGCAGTTACCAGACAGTACCTGGCCAAGATGCTCAAAGACAAATGGAAAAGAAAGATGCCAACCCTCATTCAAGGCAATGCCCAACTGTTGCCATGTTGCTCCTTTGTCAGTACTTTTTGCTACACCAATATCACCTTTCATAGTGATTGAATTCTTAGTCTCGTAGAACAGGTAAAAGGCATCTTCCTGAAATGTAACACCAGTATAAGTAGCCAAACTCATGGAGATTATCCACTAAGGTACTAGAAAAATTGCAGCCCTAAAAACCTCGCAAATGAAATAGCAACTAATTATCATTCATCTGTATATAATGAAAAAAGTTTAAATTTGAACAGAATGCATCTAACAATAAGTTTATCATACAGACTTGGAATTCTAAGACAAATCTTGAATGACACGCATAAGGACCAAAGGTTGATGCACACTATCAGTTACATCCACTCAATAGTATCTCGGTTGCAGACTTAATGACACAAGAATTTGTTACGAAGTACAGTATAAGAGTTGATTAACAGTGAAAACTAGTAAAGAACCAAAAAGAAAAAAGAAATTAAGACGTCCTCTAATCAAAGAAGATAGAGATGAGCACTTTCCGCTTGTATAATTATTGATTAAGGTTTTCTTTCTTTTTTCCCTCCTCAAAATTTTTGTTCCAGGAGTAAACATACATGAGCACTTCACCAAAGAGGCAAAGAGGGTCCTACTACTTTTGCCAAAACCAGTCCAAAGATATTTCATATCGTTCCCCAATAAATGGTAATTCTCTCTTCACCTATCATAATCTTCCAAAAATAAAGAAGACACTTAAGACAAACATAGACGACTCAGATGACCACTTTCCGCTTGTATAATTATTCATCCTCCCAAAGAAGCACTTCAACTACATCTTACTTTCTGCTATATCTTTTTGCAGCCCTGTCATCATTAAACTTTGAACGCTTCAAATATAAAATTACCCTCTCGCCTAGCTTCCTAAGATAAAGATTACAGGCAGCTAGGAATCCCCGTGATGCCACAAAAATCCCAGGCTTCACTAAGTTTCCATCTCTTCAAAAACTATGAGAACATCAAATCTATATTTAACAAGGGTCATTGACTAATCCCAATCTGAAAAGCCTCATTCTATGGCAGCAAGCCATAACTGATCTCACTTTTAAGTTCCTTTTTCGTTTCTAATACGCATAAATCAGAACAAAGAACAAATGCAGAGCATTCTAACAAAACTGACCTTAAATGTCAAACTATGTCAACAAAAAAAAAAAAAAACTCATATCTAACCCGTGGTAATAGATTCCCCTTAAGTAGCGACCCTCTAAATCTCTAAAATCTAGAAGTTTAGCAGAGCAAAATATAGGCAAAACCAAAGGAAAAGAACAATATTGAAGCTGCTAGAAATCGTCCCCCAAAAACAGGAAAGTAAATTGGAAGAAATAGCAGCGATAGCACAGTATATGATGCCTCGCTTTGCCCATAGAAATCTAACTTTTCATTTTCTAGAGAATGAAGATTATTGATTGCCCCGAAACACTGAGTTGGCGAACACAACGGTAGGTATAGAATACTACTTCGCTGGCATGTACAGAAGGCATAAAAAGATAGATAGAAGCAAACTGTCTATAACTTTTTTTTCCTCAGAATCAGAAACTAAAGAAAAGACGGAACGGTTCAAAAAAAGAAGTTACCTGTATAAAAAGAAAAGGGTCGGCAACAAAATTACTGGGGAAACCAGCATCCGAAGCAGAAGCACACGTCACCACTGGGTTGGCTACCGGCCAAGCTGCACTTTCATCTTTCCACACATTCGCCTGCAAATAACACTTATTAATTCACCAATCTCGCATCACTAAGAGAATTCCAATGGAATTCTGTGCGATCGCCAAAAAAAACACAGGGATCAATGAAGAGCAGACCGGAAAGTGAAAACCCAACAAAAGAAGGTCTTAAGAAACCATGATCCATAAAAAAGGCGAAAAACAAAACGAGCAAGAGAAGACATAATCGCTTCCCAAGATTTCTTTCACAATTACAATTATTATTTTTCAAAACGGCATTTATGAGGAAATTAATTCCGGCCTGTATAGAAAAAGAAACCGAGTGAAAAAAGTGGAGCAAACTGAAAGGAGATAGGGAGGGAGAGAGAGAAAACGGACTTACAGTTTCAATGGGTTTTAGCGAGAAGGGAGAGTCACCGTAGAAAACCCCAATAGACCAAGAACCCTCATTGTCTTCTTGACAACCGTATGAGGAGAGGGCCGTACGAACAGGAGAGAAAGCAAGCCAAGCATAGAAGGTAGCAATCGATCCGAACAAAAGCAAACAACCAAAGAAGAAAACGAAACCAGAGGAAAACAAGCGGTTATAGAACTGCTGGTGTTCTAGTCTCCACCTACACCAGCACTTGAGGCTCATATCAGAGCAACTTCCGTTACCGCCACCATTGCTAACACCGCCGCTAATCTGGCCGGAACCCATTCGCCGTCAACGGAGCAGGTGTTTTTGTTAGCCGGCACAACTCTAACTAGAAACTCACAAGACCGCGGCAGCGCCGCCAGGAAGCCCCACTGTTTCCGGCATTTTTCCAATGAAGTCTTCTTCAAGTCTAGTAATTCTCTCTCTGAGACTGTTTTTCCTTTCTTTCTGGGTGCTCTCTCTCTCTCTAAAATTGAAGTTGACGGGACACGGTCATAAATTGCGGAATTTGAGGGGTAAAGAATGGAAAATTGTCCTGAAAACTGAATGAAGCTCTAATCTATGATCCATCTCAGCGAGGACATATATATATATATATATGGTGTACTGGTTTAGCCTGAAAAGAAAATTCAATTTGAATTTATAAAGTAATTAAATGAAACCAGATTCGTGCGAGTGGGAAATAAAGGTGTACTCGCTTCGTATGGGAGCCAAGTAATCCGCGGCGTCCGACGTGGCAAGAGTCAGGGAGGGAAATAGAGAGGAGGAGTGTGTTGTATCTGTATATTTTGGAAATGTAGTTGGTCTGAAACTTCAAAGCTTGTTTTATTTCTTTTTCCTTATTTTGAGGGGAAAAATTTAATAAAATAAAATATAAAAAATAAGGCGTTGGACTAAAACGTATTTTAAGAGAAACTTTGAAGCCATGATTTCATAAGCTTTTTTTTATCAGACCAAAACAAAACTTTTTTTTTACATGTTTATTTCGTAAATTGTTAAAGTTATTCTCCAAAATTTAGTTCACACACTCACTTTTAATCCTAGTGGAAGGGGTCTATTCTCTTAACTATGAGGTTTTAAGTATTTACTTAATTGTAGAGTCTTGAGTTAAGTTCGTATAAATGAAAAAAAAATAAGTAGACATTTAGCGAATTAAAATTTGAATCATGTGAAAACAGATGTCCATATTTAGAAGCCAATAGTGTCTTGAATATGATTAACTGGATACATGTGCTAATAAAAAAATTCAAAAAACAAATTGTTTGTTGAACTGGTAATTAGCGATCTCACTAGGTAAAAATGAGAATACAAATTCAAAACTCAAAAAATACGGAAGAAAATCCTCTCATTATCTCAATTTAAAGTCAATGGAGTAATAACTTAAAATACACAAGTTGAGGCAATAATAATTATGATTGGATGCATAATAATACTTAAAATATAATACCGTTGAATGGGGGATATAAAACAAAACAAGAGGAGGGAAGAAGCAAAGAAGTGAGGGGGGAAGGGGGGGCCGTGGGGTTTGGAGGGCAGTGTTTGGAGTTTTTTCATTGAGAGGGTGGAAGAGGGGAAAAAGCGTGGGGTCCACCGGCTTTATTTTCCCAAGTTGGACAGAGGCGGGCTGCTGGCTGGCCGGCTGACCGGCGATTACTGCGAAGATGCATTTTGCCCCCATTCTATTTTTGACTACTTTTCTTCTGACGGATGAGATACGTTTCATACCCCCAACTACATATATCATCATCATCATCATCATCATCATCAATTCTTTCTAATTTCCAATTTAAAAACCTCTTCCCCGGTTGAGGTGATAAATATTCAAATCTGATAATATAAATTCAAATAAAAAATTCACATTATCTCTTATAATCTCTCAATCATGTTTGTCCAATCAATCTAAAAAATACTATATTCTCTTCTCTTCTCTATCAATGGTTTAGATGAGTTCATAACAGAGAATTTAAAAAAAAAAGATCATGAGAGAATTTTCTTCCAAAAAATACTCACACATGCTTCACTCATAAGTAATATGCACATACCTATTTAATATTTCATCAGGTCTTTTTTATAAGTAAATTTATCTCTTTTGGGAATTGTCCTTACTATAAGCAATTTTTTATTTTAGGTCTTAAAATCTAAACTACCTTTTATTTTTTCACCTTTATTAAATACATAACTCTCTTTTTTCGGTTGCACATCCACTATCTAAAGTTTCATCCTGACTAATTTGGATCTAACTCGGGTCGCGCACCTCGCTATGGTGGGTGAGTCTCCCGACGAGGATTTTTTACATTTATAAGACTTAAACTTGAGATCTTACTTAAGCAACATAAGTCACTTACCACTTGTACTAACTCCGTTGGTAAATACATGACTCTTTATTAATTATTCCCCACTCACAATTAATTCTCTTTCATTTTATTATTTATTATCTATTATCTCTTATATTTTCTACTAATTCTTTCTCATATATAAATAGAGACATATTTAAAAAAGAGATGATATTTTTAACTAATCTTAGCTGTTAATTCGTTCTGCGCAATAAAAAAATGCTTATAAAAAAAGTATCGGATATAGAATCATAATCTTATTATGAAGGGCTAATCAGGCTATAAAAAGACCTCTTTTTTTTTTTGGTAAAAAGACGTTTTTTAAGTGTATCCTTGATTTTAGCCAATAGTTTTGGTAGAATCCTATTTATTGATTTACTTACATGCAATAAAAGTTTAATATATGAAGATCTTAGAAATTAAATGCTTTGAAATGATCAAATTTATTACCATATTTTAAAGGTTTCTTTGGCAACAAGTTTCTAGTAGCCCTTTCTTCTTCATTATGAACCGCGCTATACCATCACTAAATGGTTTTGACCTTTTAACAAATTTAATTTCAAACTTTTTAATTATGGGTCATTGATTTGGGGTTTTTCCAAATATAAAATATAAGCATACTTTTACCATACAGGGAAAATCAAAACTTCAATTTGGACCTTTCATTATATTGTAACAACGCATAGTAGTGAAAACATAGATTTTACATGAAAACGAAAGAAGAATGAAAAATCGTAACGTAGTAAAATCGTAAAAATATTTAGAAAATTAGTAGAATCGTTTTAATGAAAAAAAATCGTAAAAATGTAAAATCGCAATGATAAATTGAGTTTTTAACTACCATGATCACAACTCACCCCTTTTTCTATTTTGTGCATGAGAATAATACTTTTGAAAGTACTAAAGAATTTTGCCGTGTCTCATAAATTTAGAGAAATCTAGATGTTCTCACGACGTACGTGCTCTTTTTTTCACATTCTTGAGAAATAAGTTACGGACAACTTTGTTTGTAGTCATCTATATTTTTCATTCTTTTTTTAATTTCGTATTAATTAAATCTTTTATTTTTGTTATGTTAGCACAATTAACTCCTATAACTTTTCTCTGTTACCACTATTATTAGCCCACGCACAAGAGCTAACTATGCTAATAGAACAAAATTAAGGACTTGATTCATTGAGAAAAACACGTATAGATATCAAATTAAAAATTGGAGGAAAGTATAGGTATGTGCATTATGGTTTTTCTCATGAGTTAATTCATGAATTTGAATCCTCTCACAAGTCACAATTAAGGGATATTAACCATGAGATTCTGATAGCATTAGTGTTATAGAACTTGGATCCGCCGGTTCGACTCAGAAACCGGCAAATCCGTCAGTAAACCGGTTCGATATGGGAAGTAAACCGATTTATACAACAAATCTGTTAGTAAACCGATTCGATATGGGAAATAAACCGATTTATATTTATTTAAAAAGTCCTTTTTTTATTTTCTTTATAATTGCATATCAATAACCCTTAAATTTTCATTTCCTCGCCGATTTGATTTCAATTTGATCCACTAACCCTTAACTCAATACCCTTACTGATTTAGTGACTAGTCTGCTTTTAATAACAGGGATATCATAGAATTGAAGGGAGAGTCACAAATTTATTTTTTAAAAATAAATAAATATCTTTATATCAACATCATGTGCAGATAATTAACATCCCTAACTGGGATTCTATTGAGAGAGCTTAATTATGAGATCCAAATTCATTACTTTGATTTTTTTAAAAAATATATATACACCAGGAAATAACAAGTGTTTAATTTTGTCAAATATTAAGTGAGAAAAAAGCACTATTAAATTTTTTATGGGCACAAATATTTTTTATTAGAGGTTTAAAACATTATAGATTCAAAATGGGGAAAAGCACCAAAATAATTTTTTTTCTCAAAAAATTTATTTAATTAAAGCATATTGGAAACATTTTACCAAAGTAATGCAGTTGGTGACGTAAAGACAGGTCACGCCACTAGTGGCGTAAATAGAGTTAATGCCACTGACATTTTCTGACACAAAAATGTCAGTGGATTCATACCACTGACATTTAATTTTTTTTTTTAATATATGGGATCAAACCCACAATTGTGGGTATGATTTCATGTCGCTGACAGTTTTGTGTCAGTGGCGTGAACCCCTTTTACGCCACCAGTGACGTGAGCATTACTTTGATAAAAAGTTTCCAATGTGTTTTAATTTGTTTTTTTATTTTTTTTAAAAAAAACATTATTTTAGTGGTTTTCCCTTCAAAATGTGGTTGTTTCACCAAGCATGATGAAGAATTGGAGAATTGGTATAAGTTAGGCTTCGACTGTTTAAATTTAAAAAGGTTAAACTTTTGTGTTCAAGGTTGAAACAATCAAATTTATAGTTAAAATATAACATATAAAATTTGAAAAATAATTTACTTTATTCATAACTTAAAATAGTGTGTGTGTTTTGATAGGTAAATGTATCATCTCGTTTAAGACCATCATATTCGAGACACTCCCAAAAACTAAATGTATGCACGTTTTCCAACGGAAATCCAAATCTTAGTTCGTCATGTTATGAGGGAGGGACTAGCTCAATATTAGATTAGATTAAACTATATTTTACAAAATTAAACTAAACTAAATTGGTGATGATTCTGGTCAATGAGAGAAAGTTCATGGACCCATACGTTCTGCTCCAAGAGGGCTGCTGGATCGCTCATATATTTATATAAACAAAAAAAAATCATAATTCAAATAAATATTTTCTTTCACATGATATTACCCCATTAGCGAATGATTTTTAAACACAAGATATACCATTAATGAGATATTGTTCAAAAGCGCACAATCCAAGATTCCCACTGGGTCCATCATTATTGTATTATATTTATAATAATAAACATAGTGGTAATAAATAAAATAAAATAAAATATGAGAAAAATGTCATAAGTTGACCCGTGATGAATGGATGAGGGTTTTGTTGGGAGAACATGATAATAGGAGGACTTCGTCGAATAATTCAGCGTTGGACCAAACAGACGGCTAGCTGGCTCGCCAGCCTTGACTTTACTCTTTTGTCCTCTTCACATTTCATAATGCCGAAACACATGAACAACCACTCTTCCGTTAGTTTTTATATATATATATATATATATTTTTTCATGATAATATTAATAATTAAAAGGCAGGAAAATGGGTGAAAAGTCTTGTTGGAACATTTTTAATATTAATAAAGGAAATCAGATGAAAAGTCAGATTTGAAGATTTAAGATCTAAATTCGAGTATTACTGATTTTTCCTTATAATAATTGCAGATACTCCTTATCCTAATTATATAAGGTATTTTCCAGAAGAAATGACTTATCCTTGGCATAAGTCACTAAATGGGTTTTTTTTAAAAAAAGATTGCCTCTGTTTAAAGTTGTTGCAATTTTCATTTTTCGATTTTCAATATATAATTTTTGGTTTAAAATATGATTAAATTTGAAAAAAAAAAATCTTTAATCACCTTCTCATTATCGATCTAGGTGATTGAATGCCTCTTATAATAGAGATTGATTGAATACTCGTATTGATAATGATTGTTGTCATTGACTAAATGAAATGGCTAAAATTATTCTAAACAAGATTGTAAATATTGGGTTAGCCGCCTTTTTATGTAACGATCACCCCATTGTGATCTCACACCGGAAAAGGACCATTGTCTCTGTAACCACTGCCCCGAATGCCTGTATGGGTGTCGGCTTCTATTGAGGAGGTATTGTCCTCCCTTTTAAAAGATTTGTCCTTTAGGAATAAAATCTTAGAGTGCATCTATAAAGATACGATGACTTGAAGCATAAATACATTTCTTAAGAGTCACTCGGTATTCAAGTCCACCTAGGTGGAGGAACTCTTGGTTACCAAGTGACTCTTAAGCCATATACTTATGCTTTAAGCTGTGGCTTGAATTTATTCCAAATAGATAAATCCTCTAAAAGGGAGGATAATACCTACCTCAGTGGAGGCCAACACTCACGCAGACATTCGAGGAAGTGGCTCTCGGGACAACGGTCTTTTCCCAGTGTGGGATCCGGTGAGGCGGTCGTTACATATGAGCCTATTTAGTGTGATGGAATTAGAGGGTATGGAAATAGAATTGGACCTCATTTCACTTGGAAGTTTGTTTGGTACTATGGAATTGGAACTTTTTTCAATTCCATATCCACACAAAATTAATGGAATTTGGCTTCCATCAAAAAGCTAACTTTTGTAATTCCATGTGCCCCTTCTCATCTTTACCCTCTCCTCCACCTCACGTCATCTCACCCTCACCGTCGGCAACAACAATCATATAAAAAATTGTGAGGCTTTTTTTTTTTTAAATGAGAAAGATATTTTAAGCCCATCACTCCCACTCAAAATCAATGCTGCTTACCAAAATCAGTGCATAAGTATATGGCTTAAGTATCCAAAAAAAAAAAAAATATATTTCCATTTCCATCAAAATCAATGCTGCTTACCAAAACCTATATTTAAGCCCATCACTCCCACTCAAAGTTGACTTCATAATATTGGATATAAGATAATTAATTGAAAAAATAAAAAGTACTAATGATATCAATTGCTACGACAACATCAAAATTAATGTCATTAATGAGGGTTGGGTTTAACAAAAAGACTAGTCCTTCACAACGTATCGAATAAGATTTGATTTTTTTTTTTATACACATAGTAGGAGAGTGGTAGGGGAGTGGGCAGGGTTCGAACCTTGAACATGGCGGAGGAGAACCAAGCTCTCATGCCACTGCGCTATTAAGGCACTGGCATAAGATTTGAATTTCTGTTGGGAGAAGTGTCCACATTTAATGTTCGACAATATTTTAAATAAGATTGCTTCAAATAGAAAAATACTATATGCTGTTGAGATACCTATGCTTAGAAAATAATAATAATGATAATGATAATAACAATGTCTACTATCTTATAGTATTTTGGCAGTTTTTGCCGCAAGTAGGCCACTTTGGTTTAATCTAAACATTTGGCATTATCAAAAAATTTAATATAATGAGCTGTTTTTCTTAAAATAATGTGATTTCCTTGGTTTTGCCGGTTGGATACAAGGTTGGTTAATTATTGAACAATCAATTAGATTAAGAAAATTATACAAGGAATAAAAAAAAGACAACCAGCATTATTTTGTTCAAGAAAACGAGAGATTAACAATGAAAGTGGCCTTTAAAAATTTAAGGGGTCAATTATTAATTTACAAGTATGCATAATAAAAATATCAACTTATGAATGATCCGTCTAGTGAAGGTAGCATATGAAAACGAGGACTCATGTTCAAGGGCAACGATGGAGAGATCTACGGTTGAGACTCATGTTAATTAATTATATATAAATTGCGAGACAAGGATTTTTAATTAAATTAAAACGAGGTCAATTATTAATTAAGCATATTACTTGTGTATTAATTAGATTGGGTTACTATTTTTAGTGGTAAACAATTAATAAGTTGACATTTATTGGGAGTGTACATTCTCGAAATCCAACGTCCCTAGGTTTCTTCACCCCTAAGAAATTCATTTTGACTTGTTCAAATTCAAATTCGTTTTATCTTGCCCATGAAATTTCATTTTTGTGACAATTATATATATGGGTTTATCGTTTGTCATGTCACTTGACATAAGGTTATGTCAAGTCACCCAAAACTACGTCGTTTTGGGAGTTTGGGAAATTAATGAATGATGATTTAGTATTTTTGTTTTTATATTTATTATATAAATTTTATCAAGATACCTTTTATTAATTCTCCTAACCCCAAAACTACGTCGTTTTGAAAGTTCATTAATTCCTCTAACCCCAAAACGACGTAGTTTTGAGATGACTTGACATAACCTTATGTCAAGTGACATGACAAATGATAACCCCTATCTATATATATATATATATATATATATATATATAGTTCCAAACAAGTTTATATTGAGTCACTTATATTTTTTTAAAATTGTCATCAATATATAATCTCAAGGGGGAAAACACTTCAACACTAATTCATATGTAAATTTTGCAGAATCTCTATTAGCATAATTATGTAAACTGAAGTTATTCTTAATTTTTTTTTTTTTTTTGCAGATTTCCACATTGGAAAGGTCATCTTCTAGAAAGCGTTCAGTATGATGATTCCTAAGAATATGTCTTGTCTTTGTTCAAAATCGCATTTCTTAATGGAGATTTCAACAATGCATGACGTATATATATGAATGAGGGATACAATAATCTTATTTAGTCTCTACTCTCTGCTCGATTCCAAGTTTCTAACCATAAAAGTGTCAACAGATGGAGGATTCGTTATCATCCAAAGATCACATTATTATTATTATATGTATTGTAATAGATTAATAAATTAATTACACAACAACCCATTTCTCTATATATAATAATATTTGTCATGTTTATCCAATTAATAATATAAATCTATCATTTATTAATAACCCAGCTTTGTCATTGATTTCAACGATAAAAAACCAGGAAACCAGTGTCTTCACTAACCTCCATCTCTACTTTCACTCTACATAATTTCTCCACTATTAAATTAGCTTTTACTGGTTTAAATTTTGTACTATATTTAAAACATTAAATGGTAATAATATTTTTACAGAATAAATCTCGACAATTAAAAATCAATCAAGTGGTGGAGAAATTAAGTGGAGAGGGGCTCGTGAAGACACTCATTTAATTGCTGATTTTTAATCATTGGAAAGAATCACAAAGCTAGGATAATAAGGACCGGAGGGAGTAGATAAAAAGAACCAAATAAAGTTGATAGTTGGTATCTTATAATAAAGATCGGAGAGAGTAGATATAGATTAACTGGATAAACATGACAAATATTATACATACAGAAATGGGTTGTTGAGTAATTAATTTATTAATCTATTACAATACATATAATGTGATCTTTGGATAAACATGACAAATTCTATATACAGAAATGGGTTGTTGTGATTTTATACTATATTTAAAATATTAAGTGATAATAATATTTTTACACATCAATAAATCTCAACAATTAAAAGTCAAGTGGTAGAGAAATTAAGTGGAGTGGAATTGGATAAGGGGATAGTGGAGATAGTCTTTTCTTGATTAATACATGACAAAATATTCAATACAAAATTTAACACTTATAAATAATGAAAATTATTGAAGGGCCCAAGGGATAGGTGAAATATATCTTCAACGAGTGGTTCTCTTCTTTAGTCATACACACACAATCTATCCTTCATGCAATCTAACTTCTATTTTTAAATTAAAAAAATTTTAGGTGAATTGTTTCCAAGAGTTCATCAAAATTGGGGTATGCCTTTAGCCTTAATAAGAGCTTACAAAAGTTATTTATATAAATCGCTCACTATCAATATCCTCGCATTGTACCCAAAAATATTGTCCTAACCTTGGTAGTTAGATTTGAAATTACAACTTTATGGGGTATAAGTTAATTCCTTACCAACTGAATCAACTTTTTTTTTTTTTGCAACCCATTTTTAATTATGTGCAAAACAATAAATACATGTATAAATGATAGGTAAATTGAACACAGTTGAAGACGAGTTGTAATATAAACAACCCATTTTTCCACAATATGAATATCCCAAGTATTTGCCTGTAATTTAAGAAAAAACAAGTTATTGTTATGGATTCAGAAATGGGCAACCAAATGCGTCAATGTAAGCGTAGTTTTTACGTTGAAGCTAGAAGCTTCGTAAGGGCAGCCCAAAATTGACATTGAAAACAACATGCCAAGTCAATAAGTCGTGTTTAACATGGGATTTTGTTTTCCCACTTAGGCCACTTTAAGGCCATTCATTTTTCTTTTAATCTTGCTTACGTCATTAATCACTTATTCAGGTAATTATTACCATCCAAAAAGATATTTGACCTTAAAAAACCCATTATGAAGTTGATTTTCCAATTTAATTAATCAGCCATAGAAATAATTAGAAATTGAATTCCTTTGTATACAAAATCAAGGGTATTAATTGGGCAAAATTAATTCGATTTGGTTTGTTTTCCTATGAAATAAAAAGGTAAAATTTTAACATTGTATAATTTAAACAATCATTTAACTATCTTGAATATATGACTATTTATTGTGACATCTTTCATAACGTAAAACTGCATAAGTAATATAAGTTTAAAGTGTTGACTCAACAAAACAATATTAAAGAAAATGATACTCTATTTAGTTTTTTTTTTCATTTTTACCCGTCATTAATTATATGCATTACATTAATTAAAATGTTGATGATACTTATGTTTACTTTATTTCTCTATCTTATTTACCCCTAATAAATAAGGACATACTTAAAAAATAAAGTTTATTTCAGTTATTAAGCTCTTATAAATAGAAATTGAGGGAATACATAACACTCTGGTACTTGTAACCTCTTTCAAGTGCTCCTGGCCACATGGTTCTCTATACTCAAAGGGTATGTTTGGTACGAGGGATTTGAAGGGAAAGGGAGGAAAGGAAAATCTTTATCAATTGAATTTAAGAAAATTAAAGAAGTGTGGTTACAAAATTTTACTAAAAAGGAGCCGTAAATAAAAGAGTGAGAAAAATTAGAAACTTTTCACCACGTTTCTCTCATTTTTCTAGACCCAACTTAAAAGTATTTTTCGTCCGCTCACTTTCCCTCCGCACCCCATATCAAACAAGCCTTAAATGTGAGTACATATTTTCATGGGTATTCAAACATTGATTTCTCACATTATAAAGGATTAGCCCTTTTTGTTAGATTCAACCATGTTGGTAACTATTAATAATATTTTAATTAATAAAGTATAATGCATTTTTTTATACTCTTATAATATCAAGTTATGACTAAAGAAAGATTATTGATGATTTTGAAATGTAGCGAAGAATTTGGTTTTTCCTTTTCCAAAGATTTTTTTTTAATATTAAAAAGTTTTGGAGGGTTCGGCATCAGTTCCTCTATCAAGGCTAGGGCACGGCCCCGGGCTCTATGAGCACTTACTAGGGACTTACGAAATCGCCTACCAAAGGAGTCCCAGCGACGACAGAGGGGATCGAACCCACGACTGAAAGGCTTAGTTCTAGATCCCTTACCATCTATACCAACTCATATTGGCCTTTTCCAAAGAATTTTGATCCTATTTTTGGGCGGAATACTCATATGATCATATAGATCAAGTTGTTAATAAAACTTGGGCCGTTGTTTGCTTCAAATTCAACTCAAGTACATTTATAATACAAATGACAACATCCTATCAAAAAAACAAAAAAAATACAAATGACAACATCTTCAATTTTAAGGTTAAGGTGTAACTCTGTCGTGAAAGTTTTTTTTTTTTCTTAATACAACCAGTGGGGGGAGGGGGATTGGGGGAGGTAGGATTTGAACCCTGGATAAGGGGGAAGGCCAGCTCCTAAGGCTGGCCCTAGTGCCATTACGTTACGAGGCGCTTAGCTCGTGAAAGTTTTTGTTGAGGCGTATTTTTGCTTTAAAAGTTTTTTTAAGTTTAATGTCACCCTGAAAGTTTCAAAATGTAATAAAATTACCTTATCTCGTTAAAAAGTTGACGTTGACCATTAATTTCTTAATGAAAATAGGTAATATTGTTCCATTTTAACACTTTAGGAGCAATATTGAACCTAAAAAAATTTCAGGATAACATTATTCTTCAACGAAAGTTTTGGGACAAATTTTCACCTTAACCCTTAATTTTATCTGTGATACTCCTCCCGTCCTTAATATAATGTATTTACTTAATTTGATTAAATTAAGGAAGCTAGTTGGATTAGTTAATATGACATGTTTTTTTTCCCCTAAAATACCATTGCCATATTCCTTAATTCTCTTGTTCTTTCTCCTCCTTAGTCATTGTTGGTGGAGTATTAACAGGGATAAATTATGAAAATATTAAAAAAAACATAAAACTATGTATTATATTTAGAGCCAAATCAATTCTCCAAATACTTTCTCTCTCTCTCTCTCTCTCTCTCTCTCTCCCTCTCTCTTTTTTTTGCTAAACAAATTTTAGGGAGGAGGTTGGGTTCACCTACGATCCAAGGACAAGGCAAAATCTCCCTTCTTCCTAGGTGATACCGATGTTGGGCAGGACGAGCCGTCTATTACTCTCAAGCGTTAACCTAAGTACCTAAAAGCTAGGATGCCTTCCCCAGCGCCTTGACCAACTCCAAGATCGAACTCCCTCTCTTTAGTAAGAGTATCCGACCCCTTTACCAGTTGAGCCCAAGAATGAGGGGTTCCAAATACTTTCTCTTATCCTTTTTATAAGAATTTAAAATTTGAATTACTTGGTACTTTTTATATGTAAGAACCGTTAAGAGCTGTTTGAACATTTAATATATATATATATATATATATAAATTTTTTTTTCCATTTTTACCTCTCATTAATTTTATGCATTGTATTAATTAAAAGGTTGGTGATACCTATATTTACTTTATTTCTCTATCTACTTACTCTCATAAATAAGGGCATGCTTAAAAAAAATTATTTTAGACATACATATTATTTTTAACTAATTTTAACTATTATCTCAAACCGCTTAATTCAGTTATCAGGCTCTTATAAATAGGTCAGGAGTATGTTTTATAATAAGGACCGGAGGACTATATTCTTAACAATTAAGTATATTTGTCCAAGAGACTAATCAAAATTAAATTAAGATTTTGAAAGAATATAACTAACAAATACACCCTAAAAAATGATAAATAATCAGGACTGGATTATTTCAAAAATTAAGTTTGAACATATTTTTTCTTGACACACGTTTGATGATAGTTTATTAATTTTAGTTTATCCGAACATGCTTAAGCGTCAATATCACAATAAATACATTGAATTTCAATTCGAATTTCAAAAAGTCCTAATGTTTAATTAAACTTATATCTTTGGTTAAAAAATTATTTGATTAAACTTGTCATTAGGAGATCTTTGAAAGATCACTCTGGATGCTCATGGAGAATTGAATTCAGTTCCCATTTTATCATATATATATATATATATATAATCACTCATTTTAAAACATAAATCACTTTTAACTAATTTAAGTGTACTAATAAAAATAGTTAAAAATATTAAATCCGTATGAGATTTAAGTGATTTTCAATATTATTCATATTAACTGCACTAAACTTCAACATTATATTAATTTATATCCTTACTCACTCCCTTTACTGAATATAGTTATATATGAAAAAAAAAAAGAAGATTTAATCCTCCTTAGAATTATCAAGTGACTTATAAAAAATCAAGAACGCGTTCTAGAATTCTATCTATAATGGGGACCGGAATTATGCAATTAAATAAATAGGAGTTTAATACACTACAAACTTTTAAAATTTGTCCTGTAATATAGTGACCTATGACCACATTTTTTATATGTAATAATGTGAAATCTTGAAATTAATTATAACTTGAAGGATCACACCACAAAAATGTTTCAAAATTTGAGTCCTGTAATTATATTGTTCCAATAAAATTAAATAAGAATTTAGACAATAATACATTTCTGGTGATACAGTGACATCAGTAGGCCACCTTGATACGAAAGAAATTATGTGTTTAAATTAGTTTTTGGAAAATGGTTTTTACGATTTATGTGGTAAGCATGTGAAATGAGTTTTATCTTAACTTGCAGAAAATGACTTCTAAAACCCCGGATCTAAAAGTTACCAAACACCTGCTAAGATATATAGTTGTATAGCATGATGATGTATTGACGTAGGTTGATTTTTAATTAATCATGATTTATTATATGATTGATTAGGTGACATTGTGACAAGGTAGATACTAAGTTATCCTTACAACTGTTTCAAATCTTTTGGAAACCTTAACGGGTTAGTTACAATAACATTTTGCTTAGGAATCCCAAGTTTTGTTTTTTAGGGTTTGGTGAACGAGTTAATTATCATTAGATCATTAACGTCCTTTCTTATTATGTACTAAACTCCAAAGTCCAAAGTAAATTTATTCATTAAAGCAAAGTAAATCTAACGCGTAACTTTACACTTTAGCCACTTGTTCATTAATTACATATACATATGCAAATTAAAAAACTGGTGATACTAACAAACTTTGATAATAAAAGATTAATTGTTATCTTAATGCGCAAATCGAACTGGGAAATTATGTTTTTGTTTGGATGTGACTTTCAATATAAAAAGCTACATAGCATACGTACGCGCCTGATGCTTATAAATTGTAATATAACAACAACAACAACAATAATAATTTTTTATAACTATTTGCACTTTACCAAAAAAATATTCTTCTGATCCTACTAAAGGCTTTGTAGTCTGGTGGTACGACATATTCCCTCTAAATAGAAGGTCATGAGTTTATCTGGCTTGTAAGCTCAAGTTGTTATTCTTACCGAGTGCACATAATAAGAAGTCAATAAAGAAGGTACTTTAGAAAAATTATCATACACATATTTCTACAATAACTAACTTTACTAATTTTTTCTTAACCTATAAAAATTAGTAATTATCTAACTCCTATATTAGGGACTCAAATGAGTACTTTATAAAAATTAAGGAAATTAGTTAAAATTAGCTAAAGGTAGAATATTTTTATAACTTTACAAAATAAATCACCCTTAATCAAACAAATGGCATTGATATTCAAGTTAAGAGTGAAAGAGTGAAGGGTATTTTTGAAAATGTATCATTATTGTTTCATTAAATATTATAAAAATGTTTTGTATTAAGCGTCAATGGGGTCTTAACTCCTAAAAATAAAATCGGAAGGATTAATAATTACTTAATTAGTCATGTTGAAAAAATTTATTTTAAAAAGTTATTATTAAATTTAATCCACGATTCATTGCCCATGTGGGTGTGGGTGGGTGTGGGGGAGTAATCATCCGGATAAGGTATTATTCTTGTTATGAAAATATGTGGTGAATCTGAATTGGCTGATCAAAATCTTGGATGGTGTATCTGAATTGGCTGATCAAAGTCTTGGTTGAATAGTACATTGAAAATCGATTTTTGGAAGTTTTTATGATTAACAATGTGGCCCGTGGAAAAGAACTTGTGAAACCACGATTTCAGAGTTATCCAAACACTTACTAATATCTTATATTTTGATTGACACACACAGTAGCGGATCCAGAATTTAAAGTTTGTGGGTGCACAATTAGTGGTAGAATTTGGGGTTCAGGGGCAATGCCCTCGATTTTTTTTTTTTTTTAAGGATAAAAGGTATCATTGACAATTTCTATAAGAAAAAAAGTTTGACAAGATTAAGAAACATGTTACAACCCATAAACTAGCTTATCTCAATGCTTCCTCTATCCACATCTATAAGATTGTATATTTTTTCAGGGATACTAAAGCAACTAAATCTATAATTCCCAATTCCAAAAATACAATAAGCAAAACAGAATTCAGCCATAAATTCAACAAAACATAACCAAGAAGCCATAAATTCAGCAATAAATTCTTCCTAAAATCAGCAACAAATTCATGAGATGTGTGTGTGTGTGTTTTCCTTTACCTTTGAGTTTGCGGCTACGCAAGGAAACTTGATCTTCCTCACTGTTTTGTTGCTTGACATCTTAGTGTTTGTTGGTTGCCTCCCAAGCTCATACCTGTCAACAAAGGAATACCAATCAAGAAAAATGCCATGTCACTAGGTCAGGGCTAAATACTATATTACTAAAATATATAATCTCCTCATTCTGATTTCTTTATCGAATCTGGATAAACATTTATTTTTTGACATCATTTCTACCATCATGATACCGTATGAACAATACAGGGAAGAGGGTTAAGTGAGCAACCACGGGTTGAAAATTTCTCCATCCTTGTAATTTTCCCCATCTTTGGAGGCCTCTTGTTTAGCTTAACCTATAAACTACTTCAATTTCCATTAGATTCACTGGCACATAATTTCCCCTTACAACCAAACAAATAATCACTTACAGACGCAACCACAAACAACAGATATTAGATTAGTTGAATATGATAGCACACACTTATAATATATATAACAGATTAAAGAATGAAAGGGAGCTCCACCAAAAAAAAAAAAAGGATGAAAAAGAGCACCCTCGTCGATTCAAGTAGATAAATCAAACAAATCAATCATGTAACACCCCCAAATTTCTAACACATATAATGACATAAAATTTGCTATAACTTGTGAATAAATTCTGGAATTCAAAATAACCAAATCTGGGAAGTGTTACCGCCGCACTTGTACTGGTACATGTGCAAGGCTACTTTATTACAATACGAAAATCAAAACTTAAACAAAAATGTTTTTTTTTAATTTCAAAGCATAAATTCAAATAAACTAGCTAGAAATCTGAACGTTCCTTCTCACTTCTCACTGCTAGTCCCAACAGCCCCAACTTTGAAACCTGTTTCACTGAAATTCTGCTCCCCCGAAGGATCGTCGCAGCCCAGAACACAAACATCAGCAAAAGCTGGTAATCCTAATAAACAAGGGTAATATAAAATAACAACAACAACAACAACACCAATAATAATAATAATAATAATAATAATAATAATATTCATCATCATAATACCTATAAATATCCATATCAATATTCACAGGATGACAGAAAAACATCATATATATAATTCAAGGCATCAATTTTAATACTATCATATCTATATGTTCTCATCGAAAGATATTCATCATTATTTTAATTTAATTTCATTTGGACCCGGAAACCTGCCAGTCCAATTAGTTTAGTGGGAAGAGAACCACGGTAAACCCGGAAACCTGCCAGTTTACCCTGTGACCCGGAAACCTGCCAGTCACAAATAATCAGTTTGGCCATATCACAATAAATCAATTCGTCCTAATGTGCACACCTCTCCCCAAAGTTGCTACTAATGTCCCGGAAACCTGCCAGACACCACCTTGGGGAGAACGGATATAATCAAGTTCACATCAAATAATATATCGAGGCATAAAGCCTAAGAATTGTGTTCATCACTTTGGGGGTACCATCCCAAAGCTATCCTTCCACGATTTAAAGTATTTTATATATAGTCACATAATAAATAGATTTCTCAATAATATATGTATACATATGAAAACATTTATAAATTTCAATCACACCAAATAGATTTCTCAAATTTACGAAAACCAAACCGAGTATATATACTACTATTTGTTAATTATGAAAACCCAAGGTAAAATCATTTAAAAAGAGAATTGTTCTAAGGATTAGGATTACATATAATATATTTTATATATAACAATTCTATCAAAATTTATATAAAAGTATAAAAATAACCTAAGATTCATGGAGATTAGGATTAGTAAAATATGATGTAGAGAAGAAGAAGAAGAAGAAAAAGCATAAAATTACGCTGAGACTTATGGAATTATGATTAGTAAAATAGGATGTAGAGAAGAAGAAGAAGAAGAAGAAACACGAGATTCAAGGTTGTTCTGGGAATTAGGATTACCTATCGAAATATAAAATTACACTAAGACTCATGAGATTAGGATTACCTGGTCTCCGTTTTGCTAGCTTTTAGAAGAATAGAGAAAGAATAGAGGAATTAGAAGAATAGAGAAAGAATAGCGAAAGTAGTAGAAGAGAATATGAGAAGAGAAAGGGAGTATTCAGGGTTAGGCTAGGCTCATATTTATAACAAAATTTTAGGGTTTAGCTTCGGCTCTTTTACCATTGCCAACTCATTAATGGGGTACATAAAAAAAGATCAATCAACAATGATACAAATTTAATATCATTAATAAGGTATATTAAATTAAAAACCAATCAGCCATGATGTGAATTTAATATCATCAATAGGGCATATTAAAATAGAAAAAATCAACCAATCATGGTTCACATTACGTTCGGTCAATCAATCATGGTGTAAATTAATGTGACTTAGTTGACAAGTAGAGGACGTATTACCTAAAATGGTGTAAATTAATGTGACTTAGTTAACAAGTAGAGGACTTATTACCTAAAATGGTGTAAATTAATGTGACTTAGTAAACAAGTAGAGGACTTATTACCTAAATCTCTTTCTTAGAGTATAAGCAGAAAATTCCTACGGCAATTAAGACTAGGAATATTTGGCCCACCAAGGCTATCTAAAATAAATGGGTAATTACTACTAATAATAATATCATCAATATTAATAATAATCAGGGATATTACAAATCATATATCCTTTCTAGACTAAATTGATTCTGGGACATTATAAATATTAACCAAAAAGAGAAAATAATTACTTTCTCTTCTTCCTCCAAGCCTTCTTCTTGCCTCCAGTGGCACGCCTTTTGTGCATTGAATCACGAGAGATACCTGTAAATTCATGGGAATCAGAATGCCATACTTCGAAAACATAGAGAAAGAACTGGAATACCGATAGAACATACCCTTGGCTGCTGAAACACAGAAGAACTAGAGTAGGAGGGTTTCAAGCGGCCGCGGAGAGGGAGTAGTAGACGATGGAGACGAAGGTAGGGTTAAAAGATTCAGTTGCTGGACGGCGAACAGCAACAACGGAGGAGTTGGAGAGATTTGGAGAGCAATGACGTGGCTGCACAGGGATCGATTTGTCGATTTGAAGGTGGGTGCACGATTTGGAGGGATTTGGAGAGCAATAGAAATTGGGGGGGGGGGGGAAAGCAAAGGGCTTCAGCGACGGCGGCAGAGGAGGAGGTGGCAGAGGACGTTGCCAGCCAGGGGGCGTCGGAATTTTGGGGGACAAAATGTCGAAAAATTGGGGGAAAAGGGGCAGAGATGGCGTCGAGCAAAAAAAAGAAAGAAAGAGCAATGGAAAGCGTCGGGCAAAAAAAAGAAAGAAAGGGGATATTGGGGGAAAAAAAAAGGGACCAGGTGAAGCTCGAACCAGAAACTTGTGAGTGAGGGGAGAGAATGTTTACCAGCTGTTCCAACTATAACATATTCCTATATTTTACTTTCAAATTCTATATATTTTGTGTGTTCACTTGTCTACATTGGCACTGATGTGGGTCCGCCACTGGACATACACATATATATGTGTATATATGTGTGTGTACAATATGTATATCCATGTATATATATATATATATATATGTAAGAAAGCGCGTGCATGCGTGTGTGTGTGATGTGTGTTGAAAAATAATAATGTCTCGTGAGTAATTGTATTATAAATCAATTATCTCTTCTAAAAAAAAGTCCTATATTTTATATCAGAAGAAGTATACCCATTTCGTCTTATTTATAGGGCACAAAGAGAAGTAGCTTTTTAATCCTATTTATAAAACACTTTATTAAATTTTCTATATAAATATACAATTTTACCCTTTAGATAGGGATAATTAAAGTTATTTAATCTTACGGCAGAATTAATGAAATTTAAAATTTTTCTTGTTTTGTGTGAGATATATTGAAAGTTCCTTATAATTAATAGGACTAGAGGAGCACTCCCCATGATCTTTATTATAAGGTATTAACTACCAATTTTCACAAATCAATAAAAACAAATAAAAGCATTAATGTGTCCTAAAATTCAAGTGATTTTTAGTATTACCTTTAACAATTACACTAAATTCAAATATCATATTAATTATTACTTTCTTTTACTACACTTATTAAATATAGGCACACATGGAAAAATAAATTAAATGCTCCTTGGAAACTTGTAAGTGCATTATAAAAAATAACAAAAATCCTTATTAATTCGTGTCTTATAATAAAGATAAGAGGGAGTATGTATTAGTGTGTGACGGGTGCACACACATTGCTATAGCCCAAAAAAGAAAGGAAAAACTAGAATGGTGGGACAACTTAAAAAAAGGGGAAAATCGCATTGCAAATTCTTCTATAAAAAAAGTCCTTGGGACCTCAATCATATAGATTCTAAATATGAGCTTACTTTATTGATAAATATATGTGACTATATTAACATATCAACAAGCGGACATTGTTAAGCTCATATTGTTAAATAAAGCAGCTCTTGTTGACAAGTGTGTGTGACTATATTAACAAGTTATAAAGTAGTCATTGACAAACTCATTTATGTTAACCAAACCAGTTCCTGTTAACAAGTGTGTGTCATTATATTAACAAGTCATAGAGTGACCATTAATATGCTTATCTATGTTAACTCAAATAATATCCGTTGACAAGTCATAGAGTGACAACTGATTAGCCCATTTATGTCAACAAGATAACTAGTGACTTTTTTTTATAGATGAATCTACAATAGGACTTTTTTAATTTTTTTCCAGAGAGAGAGAGAAAAAGAAGAGGGGGGGGGGGGGGGGGAGAGCAGTTGGAGATAGGGATGAAGGGTTCATTGACTTGGAACATTAATTGACATCCATGGGCTCTTAATGGTAGTGGTTATGGTGGCCACATTGATAAAGACGTACGCAAAAATATTAATTGGCATTCTCATCATTCTGTTTATGACTCACTTTAAACCCTACATCATACATGGAATACATAAAGATAAATATTGTTAACATTTTTCTTTCATTTTTTTAAAAATAATTATCTCAACGAAAACCTTCAGAAAATATATATGTGGCTAATTAGGTTGATTTTCAATTAAAGAGTATTAATTAATTTATTATCATAATTATCAGTTGGACTTGATAATGCTAAATAATCTGTATACCCCAACTACCCAATAACAAATGGCTGCATTAAAAAAGACTAAAATAATATTTATTTTATTTTTTTAAAAAAAAACTTTGTAATAACTGAATCTTTTTGTCCAAAGAACTAGATAAATCCTTACAATACATATTGAAAGTAAAGAATATAAAACTATTGATAATTATTCTTTCTTCGCTCGTTCACAAAAGTTGTCTGGATATAATTTAAACGTTCAAAATTTTACTCAATGGTTGAAAATTACTCATTTTCAATTGCTATAGATGAGCACTTTCATCTACTGAAGGGAATTATTATTCTTTTGAATGTTATCTGGAAGGAAAAAAAAATATTTTTTTACATGAAAGAGCCATTTCTCATCCTATTTTGGTTGTTAGGGAAGTTGAAGAGAGATTCTGCGATTTTCATCTACTGCTTTCACTATTGACGATGAAAGCCATCCTCTGCCCAAAGATCGATCAGTCAACGTCTCAAAGGAGAATTATGTGTCATGCATGGATTTCTTTCAATGGACACCCATTTCGATATTTTTAATGGATTCGGAAAAATAGGATTGATATTTTCTTTAACTATAAATGTCTCATGCTTGGTTTTTTTTTTTTTCTGGATTATTAATTCTTTTTTCTTCTCTCATGGTGTATTGCTCCTTTGAAGATCATGACTTTTATGAATTGTCATACTGACAAATTTCTCAGCTTCATTAAGAGACGTCTTTATGGAGGATATTATTTGGGAGCTGAAGTATGTAATTCTTTTCCTTCTTTTTATGAGTTGCTTTGTCGTCCTGCTACTATTAAGACCCTCTATAATGTAGCTCTTTTTAATTATTATCATTTGGACTTTTTATCCAATAAATGAAAGTAAAGAAAGTTGGATTATATAAAAGTGTTTCTTTATTAACAACCATATGATTATATATTTTAACTAGACCTCAATAATATAACGAGTGATGTGGTCAACACACATAATTGTCTCTAAATTAAATGAATTGTCAAGGAAAAAACTTTTCAATGTGAAATATGCACATATAAGAATAATGATGGACAGTTTGACCAACTAGTGAAGCCATTATTTGAATTCATACATCGATAGAGTGCACCAAATGGGTGCACCATCTCAGTGGAGTCTAACAATCAATTATATTCTTTTGGATACAAAAAGTAAAAATTAGTTAATAAATATGTTCAAAATATAATCATTTAATAGTTGATTAGTGACTTGATATTTGTTCTGTAATAGAATACAAGTGTCTAGCCTCTATGGATTAGTGAATGAATTATGTAGAATCGAATGGCTTCCCCAAGATGTCTGTTAGTTAAACACCAAAGAGAAGATGATTACTCAATGATACCTATGAGGAAGATACCAAAGAGTGTCTGATGATCACTATACAACACGATATGCAGGCTCTTGCCAAAAGCGGGTGGAGTGTGTGCATAGTGAGATTGAATGTAGAATAAATGAATAGAGAATGTATATCTGTAGGTTAATCTCCTATTTATAGAGATTACCTAGGGTTTCGCTCCTCTGGCTATGATTTCGCTCCCCAGGCAATATGCGCCTCCACGTTCTACAAATGCCTACTCCACTACCTGTACTATCCGGAATTATAGGTATAGCTATACGGTGATTAGCGTTTTACCTTATTATGAAAGGATTCTGCCATACAGTTCCTACTAGGCCGCATGTTAGCCATGCCCATTATGTGAATCCATAACAATATTACTAATTAATAAATAAATACTCCTTTATAGAGTGTATGAAAAAATTTAATATATGATTCAGACAAGAGGATTTTGTGTTTGGAGATATATGATTTAATTTTTTACGATCACATTAGCAAGCCATTTTAGGATTTTATATTTATAAAGGAAGTCGTAGACTCCCATTTATAGATTAGGCGTGGGATGTGAGACAAATGAAAGAAACATGAAATGTTGTCTTGAAAAGTATTCTCACCTTTCTCTATTTATTTACTTGTTACCATTCTGATTATATTTATAAGTCTCTTTTAACTATAAAATTTGGTCCTATTTATAAATTCATTTTCAAGGTAATAAAAGATATTGTGACAATTTTATCCATGTTAATTATAACAATGAAGATAGAGAAAAAAGAAAAAAGTTAAAAGATATTTATTTATAAATAAGAGTAAAGTTGAAAATTTACCACATAATCATTGAGCTAATAATTACCTCTCCTTGATATGTATGATTTAATTAAAAAGAATTTATAAATAGGATCAAAGTGGTATTACTCCTTCCCCTTTTTTTATAAGAGTCTTATAAAAATTATCTCAACATTTAATGAGCCTTTTCTCTTTGTGCATTTCGTTAATTATATATATATATTATACATTATTTAAATGGTTGATGATAGAGTATTTACTATATTTCTTTTTCTTACTTGCCCTCTTATCAATAAGGGTATATTTGGAAAAAAAAAAGTTTATTTCAAAACATAGTTATTATTTTTAACTAATTTTAATCATTTATTAAACAACATAATTCGATTATTAAGCTATTAAAAATATAACCGAGGGGAGTTAATTCAGTTGTAGCAATAGTTAATCAATTATACATTTATGGGGTTTATTTTTCTCATGTTGCATAAAAGAAATAAGATTCCTACACACATATAAAATGGTGGGACCCACATATATATATATAGTGTAACTATATATATATATATACGGGTCCCACCATTTTATATCTGTGTAACATAAGAAAATATTTCTCCTACAACATGAGAAATATTTTTCCCTACATTTATATGCTAACTTTTCTTTCTTTCTTTCTTTAGTATTGCCTTTATGATGTTAATATCATTTGGTTTTTTTTAATATAAAAAAACTAAGATTATATTCTCTCTTATAACTCTAAGAATTTAGCGTTTAGTAATCATCTTGGGTTGATTAGTTCTTCGAAAACATTGATTCTTGACCAAAAAAGATTCATCATTTCTTTAGCTAGCTATCACTTTGTTTCTTATAAATAGGATAAAAATCTTTAAGAAATCCTCTTATAATTAAAAATTTAAGGAAATAAATAACATATATGGGCACGACTCTACATGGACGTAATCATAACCATACATCCTCTCAAACGTCGACCTAGTCATAACCATACATCCTCTCAAGCGTTGACTTTTCTTCTTCATCCTTCCTCTTTTGTTGTTTTTGCTTGTGATTTTTCCCCTACTCAAATCATTATCAACTATTACTTGGTCTTCTTACTCCCACCATCTACACAATTTCAAAAAATATCTCCACTTGAAAATACATATATTTGAGATATATATAAAATTTTTTTATTATACAATAATTAACATGCACCAATCCGTTAACTAACTCTTTTTTTAGACATAAAAATTTAGGTGAGTTGGATACCGAATGTTTATTAGTGTTACGGTATACCTTATGATAGGACTTAAAATACTTATAAAAGTACTTATAAATCATTCGTCAATATTTAACATTGGCAGAGGTACTTAAACTCTTAAACTTGTCACTTATAAGACAACTCCTTAAAAGCTAATTCACCTTTATTAGCTACGATTTAGTAAAACTCTCACACATCATGAATTGAATCTATACCCTCCCCCTCTATCTTAGAGGATTTGTCAATAGATTAATATTAATTGCTCAAACTTATTGGAATCTCCAAAGATTAGTTAATATAAAATCATAAAAATTATCGAGATACGAGTTCGACCTATAAAGTAAGGAGAGAAGGTTAAGTATTTAGAATAATTAGCGAGGTGGATCCATTTGACACAGTAGCCTCTCCAAAACCGGAGTTGGCTCTCATCCACTTCCCTTCCCATCCTCTTCTTCATCTCAACCGTTAGATTGAAATATTAACGGTTTAGATTTAATTTTTTTATAAAATATTAATAAAATATTTAAAATAATAGTTTTGTAAAAGATTAAATCTGAACGGTGAAGATTTCGATCCAACGGTTGAGATGAAGAAGAGGATGGGAAGAGAACGGGAAGGGAAGAGGACCATAGCCAATCCCCCAAAAAAAAAACCCTACTCACTAATTTAATATATATACTGACACACTCACATGTTGTAAGATTCACCCCTTTCTTTAATATTTCACTCAATGATTTGATTTTCTCATCATATATGATGATGACGAGAAATTTCCAGTATTAGGGAATTAATTATAGGTTTATCATATTTATTCACACCCACATGGAAGTTTTCAAGCTGCAACAATTAACGTAAAAACTAAATTAGCTATCAAGACTTTTTTTCATGTCTCAAAATAATTTTGTTTGTAATGCTTTTCCAAAAGGGTGAACAGATATTTGCCATGTGTGTGTGTATAAAAACAATATTAATTAGCAATTGGCGATCGAAAGCTATGAGTTTCTATTAAAAGTTCTTCAAACAAATTGAAAAAGCCTTCATGTGGCCGGCCTTTATTTTGTCTGAAATATTTTCACATGAATCAGTGGAAGGCAAAGATCACAGATTCTCTTACGGTTTTTTTAAATAAATTATAGTTGCACAATAATATTTCATAATCATGTATATGGACACAAAAAGTTCATGCTTATATTATTATATTTTATCCTTTTTGGAAAGCATTTATTCTTCAAGCCCATACTCTTCGATCTACTGTAGTCACATATAAGAAAAATTTGCTCAATGGCTTCCTTCAATCTAAATATCAGTGGCACGTTGGAAAAGGATACTATTTTCTTGCTTCTATGTTTTTCTAGTTATTCTCTCTACAAGAGTGATGTACTTCTTAATCCCCATTCCCCTTTCATATTTACTAGCTGTATGATTCTGTTGCGTTTTAAATATAATTCATCATTTTATATATAGAAAAAAGTCCATACTCCTCACTTTTCGATTCGGGTTTTAAAGAACTTAATAAATAATTCTGTGGGGTATATAATGTAGCTCTAATGACAATAATGAGGAACAAAATATTCAAAAATAAATTTTTTTTTTTTTAAAACCATATTCTCACTACTACATATTTACGCATTTATAACATTTAATACATAATGATTATATTATAGCTAATACACATCATATATGTCGAGGTGAAGTTCGCATAAGGATATATATATATATATATATAATGTTTAAAAGTAATAAATAATTATGCACATATTCATGTATTACGAGACGGAATTCGCGAAAACACAAAAATAACAATTATAGTTAATAACCATTTATTTAATATAATGGTTGGTTGCTTTGAACTTTGATTACATTTTGATGTTAGTTTAGACATTTCAGGTACTTGTACCATAATTACCTCGTCCCTTGCGACCTCTAGGACAAGATTAAGTTCACCCGCCCTGACCAAATCAATAACTTGGATGATGGTTTAAGGAAGATGTTAGTCAACGACACACGATGTTTTTAGGAGATGAATTCATCATGAGGGTGCCAGACAAAGTGACACATACTTCTTAGTGCCTTATGTTCAAGGGTAGGAATATCATTAACTCTACTTAAATTAGTTTTTTTTTTCTATTTTATAATTGTCCTGATGATGTGATCCATTATTGTACTTAAGAACCACTGGATGCTTATAGTCGTAAATCTAATGTGCAAAAGGATTTGGTACTATGACTCCTTAGCGGGATTCCAAACACAAGACCATACATGCAAGATACTTTCAGCCAGTAAGTTATTCATTCATTATATCTTATAATTCATTTTATTTTGCATGTGTCTATATATATAATTTTATATTGTATCTTCTCAGAGCTGTCTACACTTATCACACTCAAATTTGTCTTGAGTGCAACAAAAACAAGCTCACTGATAGTAGCTACAGATTCTTCCAATGGTTGTATTTGAAGGTATATATTATTCATCAATGACTATAATATTAATAAATTGATGAAGCGCGCGCGCACACACACACACTATATATATATATGGGAAATACACTTCTTATATTGTAGGAGAAATGTATCTTCATGTTAAAGATACAAAAAGATGTGGATCCCACAATTTCCATGCTTGAGTTTATATATATATATATATATAAGATGTAGGTTTCACCATTTTATATGTGTGTAGGAATCTTTTTCTTCTCATGCAACATAAGAAGTGTAAATCCCTATATATATATATATTGTGACAATTTGTTTTCCTTTTTTTATAGTGCCCAAAGCAACAAGACAACAACAACGATTGTGAGTATTGTGTGATGTTGTACACGAGTACATCATCACCAACGATCCTAAAAATATTGTTACAACTAAAGTATATTATATGCTTAATTTGTTCATATATACATACGATCAACTATATATTGTAATATCTAACTTTCATCTTGTTTCCTATTCTACACAGTATTTTGATACTTCCTGCATGATATTTAGCAACTCACAAATAGAAGAAGTTGTTGAAGAGTTCGCGACTTCTGTGAAATATTAGTAAGAAAGTAAATACATATAAAAGGACTCTAAATTTCTAAATACTAATCATTTGTTTATTTTTAAAATTTTGATTTTAATAGTGTATACATGCATAAAAATGACGGTAAACATATTCTGATTTATTACATTGTATGAATGTATAAGATAAATACCATATTAGATTATTGAGAAGGGTGATCTCTAGACTGTAACATGTCAACATATTTTACTGAATTCAAATCTAAGCACCAATAGGCATTCGCTCATAACAGCAGGTTAAAATTGTTTAAATATTTGTTTTTAATTTGATTTTAATATGTATGTAGTACACCAAAAATACACTTTTAGAAAATCTTTCCTAATTAACCCAACAATATTTGATCGACGAATAAATATTACTATGATGATACTTTTACGTTTTACAAAGTAAAATTTTTCTTTTATATTTACCTGCACAAAATTATTTAAAGTAATTAAACTTAAAATCGTAGATGAAGATGATGTTGATTTCAAAATGATAATTTTGATTAATTTGTTTTTTTTTTTGTAAGATGCAAAAACATAAATTTCTCTTTTTATATTCTTATTTTACTTCATTTTCTACTTTCTCAGGGCTCTTGTAGAATGAGAATCATTAAAACTAAAAAAATTTCGTCTAGGCCCATTGTCTCTAAGAAGAAAAACTCTTCAGCTGCTTGAAGAGCCATTACCGAGGTTTGGAACAAATTTCTGGATGGTGTTGGAAGGAAAGTTAATAATAGGGCTGACACCAAGTTCTGGTGTGATCTATGGCTCCCTCTCGATTGTCCCCTCTTAACCTTTGCCCTGGACCCATCCCTTGTCAACGAAGAGGAAACTGTAAGAGACAATTTATGGCTAAATGGTCGATGGGACAGTAGCAGATGGCAAGGGATTCTTCCCCCTGGCATCATAAATATCATCCTCAAAACTCAACCTCCGTGCAATAATTCCCTTGATCGCTTCATGTGGAGAGCTGCGAAGGATGGTTCTTTCTCCGTTAAATCTGCTTATCTTTATCTCTTTGGTCGAGATGGAGAAAGTAGTAATACCTTCTGGACTCAGATGTGGAAATGGCAGCTCCCTGAAAAAGTTAAATATTTCATGTGGCAAGTCGGCCACGAAAGACTTGTCACTAATACTCTCAGAGCCAAACGGGGTCTTACCAGTGACAACCTCTATCCGTTTCATTGCAGTAGTGCAGAGAGTGTGATTCATACGCTCAACGATTGCAAGAGATCGAGAAATTTTTGGAAAGAAATTTTAAAACCTAACTACTTTTCCCAATTTTTTGCAGGTAACTTGCAGGTTTGGCTAAACTGGAACACCAACCACAAGGCGGGTAAATGAAGGTTTCAAAATTTCTCCTGGCCTAGGATCTTCAGCTTGGGATGTTGGATCCTGTGGACGTCCAGATGCAAGTCCCTATTCCAAGGCGAAACCAAAAACACCAGGGAGTTGCTTCACTTATGCAATTATTTTCTCATGGAAGATACGGGCAACCATAATCTCTCTCACCAGATTTTCAGATTTGACAGGGACGTTGAAAATTAGTGGACCCCCCCTCCTGAAGATGTGGTCCGTATCGATGTTGATGGTTCGGTGCGGCATCAATTCCAAGCAGCTTGCGGAGGTGTGATCAGAAATTCTCAAGGACACTGGTTGATAGGATTCTGCAAATCCCTTGGCTTTTGCTCTGTTATCGAGGCCGAATTTCACGCCATCTTGCTGGGTTTAAAAACGGCCCTTCAATTGGGGCTACGACAGATCCTGCTCTATTCGGATTCACTAGATGCCATTAACATTCTCATGAGAGACTCCTGTCACACTGACCATCCTCTGCGTGACGTCATCGGCGAGATCAAAGACCTTCTCTTCCAAGATTGGAATGTCAACCTTCTTTACACCCCGAGAGACAACATATCGTGCGCTGACTTCATGGCGAAAGAAGGACATGCTATGCCTGCGAGTGAGGATGTAACTCTAATTCCGTGGATTCCACAAGGTTGCCTTCACATGGTATTGAAAGACCAGTTGGCTTGCCGTTGCTGTCCTAGCATCTAGGTTGCTGTTCTGAGGGCTGGATTTTATAGTCTAGCTCTTATCTTTTTTCAAGTTACGGCTTACTTGTATCTTCCAAAAAAAAAAAAAATCGTCTAGATTCAAGGAATTAATTTGTCATGACATTTTTCTCGCTTTTTTAACATGAATATTATTTATCCATATTCGACTTAGCTTGGATCAACTTTTTTCTATGGAAAATTGTTTATTTAAAGATTGTTTGTGGCTGGCACATAGAAACATCCGGATTTTAATATTTGTTGTGGCCAATGGTTTATTATTTTATTATTTGGTGATGATCTGACAGATAAACACAAGTGTCTTTTATTATTTTATAAATCTCAAAAAGATGATATATGCATTCGAATTCAAATCAGCATCCAGCTTTAAAAGTTCTAAAGTTTTAAAGGACCCAGCTTTAAAAGTTTTCGTTAAGGAGCAATGATATCTACAAGTTTTTTTTAGATTTAGTGTTATATCAAAAGTTTCAAAATGTACCAGCACTACTAATAGTACAGTGGTATTGGGATTCATTTCCCCCTCCAGGTCTTGAGTTCGATCCCCCCTCCCCTATCGTCTTGTATTTAAAAAAAAAAAAAGTTTCAAAATGTAGTATGTTTTCCTATCATATTAAAATACTAACATTAATCATTAAAAAATTGATGACCGTTAGCTTTTTAATGCAAATGGTTAATAACACTTCATTTTAACACTTTCAGAACAACAATAAATTAAAAAAAAAAATTGGGATCACATTACTCTGTAGCAAAAACTTTCAAAATAAATTTACACATTAACCCAATTTAAAAAAGATGACGGAGGGAAATCAAAATGTGGATTTGGATTTGGGGACAATGAAGTGGGTGTGAGAAAAGTTGACGAGTCTTTATTCCAAACCTTGGAATTGAAATAAAATAATAGAGAAAAGGAAATCAGCATATTTTATTATATAATTAATTATAAAGGGGTTTCAAAATTCTTGGTTGGTCCAATGATTCCTTTCTCTTTTTCTCTTAGGCTTTATTTTGTGGTTTAATTTATTTAATCCAATTTGTGGTTTAATTTATTTAATCCAATGCTAATCCTTCCCTCCTACGTATATTAGCTGGAAACGTGGAATATTCAAAGCAGGCCAGTTGGATTATGGGATTATTTTCTTAAAAGAAAAACCTGATCCTTAATTTATTATAATTTTATCCATTGGATCCAATTGTTTACTTGAAATAATGAAATGCTGATAAACAAGATTTTGCTATCATCATAAATTAACTTATAAATTTACAAAAGGTTTATCAAATTATCATCGATAAAAAATAATTTATTATTCTTTAAAATTCAATATTTTGATTTTTCTTAAAAAAAACTTATCTCAACATTTCATAAAATTATTACTCTTCCCGTCTTTAATATAAGATATCTTTACCTGATTTGATTAGATTAAGAAATGTAATTAAATTAATTACAATGATATGTATTTTTTTTTAAAATAAAACCCTAACTTATCTTCTTTAATTCTCTCTTTCGCTTTCTTCTTTGATTATTGTTAAAGGATGAATACAGGTAAATTAGAAAAATATTGACAAATAAATAAATTATGTTTTATAGTTAGAATTAAGATCAACTCATTAAATATGTCTTACATTAAGAATTGGATAGAGTACAAATTTTAATAATAAACATAAAGTAAATGGTGATAAAAATTCCCATATGTCATTTCATCTGACAAGGGATTAAACAGTAAATTTATGGAGATCAAAGCGACACAAAATGAGAGAAAAAGGGAGTGGCCACTATTAATTGGATAATATGAAACCATAAATTAATGACAAGGACATGGGAGAATAATTAGGTGAAACTTGATAATGAAATAAAGTACCCTTTTGCTCTTTCATGGGAGTGAACAACACTCTCCTTGTAGCCTTTATCAACTTCAAATGGCCCAAGAAAAAAAATTATTGAATCTTTTTTTGGCCATTAAATACATATATTGAACAATGTAAGTAGAGATCACTTTCATAATTCTTTAAATTTTACAATGAACCCTTGAACTCTTATAAATGCATATAACTCTCATTTGATTCTTTTATATGCAATTCTCATAGAATAAAGTATACATTTGATCGTTTATATTTATATCAAGTTTCATTTTACTCCTTTGAAGTTTACAAAGCTCATTTTAGTCTTTCAATCTTAACACCATTAGTCTTATTTAACGAAAAATGCTGACTCATCAAACTTACATGATGATTGTACAATTAAATGCTGATAAAACATTAGCAAAGATAGAACTGTTTTCATTTTATTTATTTTAAAATTTGCACCATTTAAAATACAAAAATATTAGGCTGCAAGTAAGCTTTGTCATAATTTAATTGCACAACCACCGTTTAAGTTTGATGAGTCAACATTTTTCGTTAGATAAAACCTGCAATGTTAAGATTGAAGGATTAAAAATGAACTTTCTAAACTTAAGGAACTAGTATAAAACTTAATACGGAGTACAAATATAAATGACTAAATGTATACTTTAACCACTCTTATTAGTTTATCACATCTCTAATCCGCATATTGCTTAAAGTTTAGAGGACTCTTTACCAATTAATCAAAATTTGAGGAATTATATGCATACAAAATAAATTTTAAGGGGCATGGTTGGGTTTATTAGTACAAATTAGAAAGGTTGTGGAGATTTATCACTCGATTCAAGGTTATGGAGTTAATTGTACATGGTCTAGAATTTAGGGAAATTTTGCTTAATTTAAATGTTAGTGGACAAGAAGACAATGGTGGCAAGTACAACGACATAAAAAGGAACAATTGAAAAGAAACCATAAAAGCTTGAAGCTTATTTCATACTGAAATACTTAACCAAATAATTAATGGCTGTGTATGTGTATGCTTTTAATTCCTTGCCAACCCATTACCTGAAAAGCCAATTCAAGTGGGCATTTTATTCTGTGGACAATTTCTCTCATATGGAATAAGTCAAGTATATACCAGTTTTAAACCTATCTTTTCTAAAATGTTTCTGATATAAAAAGGAATAAATTTAAAAAAAAAAAAAGAGTGAGTATGGAATATATTTGTACCCATTTTCTTGATTTGTGCTAAACAATTTTTGAATTTGGAGAATTCAAATTCAAGCATATATCCATTGGCAATTTATTTATAGCTTGGTTGATGAGTATCTTGATTTTTAAATCGCTGGTGTTTATTTTAGATCACCAAAGATGCTTTTCTTGTGCTTAAAGGAATGGATCATAATAAAGTAATGGGAATTAAAAGTTCGGAACCCATCATAGATTCATTTTATATATCTCTGAAATCCTTTATCCACAAGCATAAAGGGAAAGGGGGGTAAAAAAAAAATCGATGGAGCATAGAACAAATTCTTTGGGTCTGAAGTCTGAACAACTTGGGCCTTTTCTATTATTGGGTGTAGGAGAAGTCTAGACTCTAGACATAACCAACAGCTCAAAAAACCACAAAAGTCTAACGTAGCATTAAATGGTCTTTGAAAATTTCTCAGTGAGAATTAAAAAAAGGTCCAAAATTTCTATTTCTACCATGAAAACAAACAGTAATATAAGTATTTAAAAAACACTTTTTTTTAATCATACTTTCATATAAAAAATTTGTATTATTTTAATGTTTTCTAGTTTCAGAGAAAATATGTATCTTTTATATGACAAAAAAATACATATAATTTAAATACTAATAAAATGAAAATTTAATTTATTCA
This sequence comes from Acacia crassicarpa, assembly GCA_034222035.1. Lineage (NCBI taxonomy): Eukaryota > Viridiplantae > Streptophyta > Magnoliopsida > Fabales > Fabaceae > Acacia > Acacia crassicarpa. Next base: position 7,374,382 of record JAWXYG010000002.1, read on the forward strand.
AAATCACACCACTAATCATGATCATAAATACATGAACATAACTAGATATATCAAGCATCTACGTCAATTTAAACTTGACTTATATGCATCTATATTAAATTCTGGAGTACTTAACAGTTCAGTTGTCACCAGACGGACCTAACAATTTCTACTAAAAAGTCTAAAACCACTCTCACCGTCTAGCTTGCCAAAGAATTGCACTCTTTGGAATAGTTTTTTTTTTTTAATAAATTAAAGTTTTGTAGGGGTTCGACATCAGTTCCCCACCAAGGCCAGGGCACGGCCCCGAGCTCTATGAACACTTACTGGGAACTTACGAGATCGCCTATCAAAGAAGTCCTAGCGACGGCAGAGAGGATCGAACCCACAACCCAAGGACCTAGTCCTGAATCCCTTACCATCTATGCCAACTCTCATTGACCACTCTTTAGAACAGTTGCTTTCTTTATTCAACTGATGATACATTTAGTATTTGATGGAGATGGGGCTAATAGTAACAGGCCTTGAAAAGCTAGAGCCCAGATTCTCTGAAGTTGTTGTGAAGAGAAAAACAGAGTCTAGTGGGACCCACCCTACCTCTACATGTTAGAGTGTAGTAATTATGGGGCTCACCTAACCGGTGACTTTATTTAATCTCCAGAGATGACACTTGGAGGAATCTGAAAGTTGAAAATGCTATGAATAAAGGGTTAAAGAAGCAGCAGCCATGGTTACAATAGGAACAGAGATGTTGTCATCAATAATATCTGAAATAGGAAGAGATTCCACCATTGTTGCCACCAAAGAAACCAAAGCTACACTCTGCACTGTGCGTCCCCAATTTAATTCCATATATCCCAACACTGAATAGTAGTACAGCATCCTACACACATATTGATGCAACAAAATGTCAAAATCTTCCTCACAATTAAAATATTCCTACATGCATTTCTAGCAGCAAAGAACCCAAGAGCTTATATAAACTTGCCAAAATGAGTGTTAGTAGAACAGATGTAAAGTCACCAAAATAAGTGTGTTCGTATATTATAGTGAGTTTTATTAGCTCTTTGCAAAGCCAGTTAGAATATCATCCCTCAAAAAATTTTAGAGTAAATACCCTATTTGGTCCCGAAAAAAATCACGGACCCCTTTTTGGTCCCTCAGTAAAAATAATTCATCCCATAATCCCTGACTACATTTGAGACACTCCACTGCATGTGTCCACTTCAACCTGGAAGGACAAACGTTGACGGTTTTTTGATTTTACAAGGATTACGGGATGAGTTATTTTTACCGAGGGACCAAAAAAGAGTCCGTAATTTTTTTCAGGAACCAAATATGGTATTTACTCAAAATTTTAGATAGATCCAATTTGACAAAAGTAGAAGGGACAAAGTCCATGATCAAAAGGACATGTCAAAAATTGATTATCACCCAAAAAAAAATTGCGCGCACGGACGCAGGTTGCTTGATGAGTCCACATAAGCTATGTGCACCTAATGTGGACTCGTTGGTTGATCCAGTCCGCTGAAGAAGTTTGCCCATTAAGTTTAAAACGTCTCCTAGACAGAATACCTTCCATGTTGTACAGTTTTGTCCATTTCAATAGCTGATACAGCTAGCTAGCTATAAGAGGGAGAAGAGAGAATTGAGTGCAGGTCTTGAGAAGTTGATTCCCTACTTTTGAAAAGAACAAAATCAGTGAACAGTGAAGTGGTTAAAGATGGAAGCTTGGACGTACCCAATTGAAATTAATGATCCGAAAACAAACATGGATATACTACCAGCAAAACTCTTTTTCTTGTTGTAAGGTATCTTCACACGTCCAAATCTTCTGCCAATAATATCAGCTACACCTGAAAATCATCCAGTTAAAACACTCAATAGAAATAGAAAGAAAAGAAAAGCAAGATCCAATTTAGGATTCAAGGGACAATTCTATAAATAGCTTGACTTCTCAAAAGATTTGCATGAACAAGTTATAGCCTATAGCAGTTAACCTAGACTTCCTAAAGTAACAAAGTCATGGAGATTGGTGAGATTTGTGTTTGACTTGGGTTAATAAAGAAAAAGATGTACCATGACTAACACTAAAGGCTTCTGGTCCAGTATCTAAACAACCTCTCCAAAAGTTTGGTGTTAGCACTTGATTACAGGTCCGAATCCCACCTTTACAGTTCATGTCCGATGAAAAACTAAAGGGGAGGGAATGATGATGAAAGAGTTGCACCATATCTTGGCTAATAATTGTACTCATGGGTTTGATATTTCTTATGACAAGAGCAGTTTTGTCCACTTATATGATCAAAGTGGTCCTTTATACCTAATTTTCTGTTGAAGGTAAGGATAGGAATATATTGTGAGATGGTCGTGGGGTATCAAAACTATAATGTGAGATGTGCAATAATGATGAGAAAGGTAAGATTTATGAGGTTGAGCTCTGAAAAAATAAACAAAGAGCAGGATTATTACCATCTCCTCCACACATCATTGCCAAGCAGATTACCCCAACTGGGGAATCTCGCCAAAAAGTAAGAGAACACAACATAAGCATCAAAACATAATACAGGGGACCCTTCAGCAATTCCCTGCAGGCATATGAATAATCAATGTAGTGCAGTTCCAGTTCAATACTTCAATCAACAGTATATCTTGGCTGAATAATGTGCAATGACAAATAATGGTTCAGAAAATTTACTGTGGCTGTCCTTCTCTGGTCACAGACTTAATCAGTCCTTCATCAGACGTCAATGACAGACCATTCACCAGAAGCCTCAAGCCATTCACCAGAGGAACGAAGGCAGCAAAGTAGCGAGCCCCTGTAGAGTTGCTATCTTTGGATTCAGCCATTCAAACAAAACAGCCTTTGCCAAAATCTCAAAGTCACAGCACAGAGAATGTGAAAATGTATGAAGGAACATGAAGAAGAACAGAAGCCATACATATATACATTATATTATTTGACAATTCAACTGGTATCTACAATTGAAAGTTGAGAAAGCATTTCAAGTAAAAGGGGCTCAAAAGAGGAATTTTCTAAAAGAGATATGCAGGATACCTGAAAATTGGCCAGGAAGCTAGAAAGAGCAATCCAGAGAGCATATGAACTAGTTTTCTGCTCAGATTCTGAGATCAAATCGAATCAGTCCTAAAGGTCAATATATAGGACAGTGTAATAAAAATCCTCCATCCACATGTCAATTATAAAACCCCTAAAAAGTTACAACCGAAACTGAAAAAAAAAAATCAAGAAGTGAATCAGCAAGATTCATGTCATGCATGCAAGTCAGATTGAGAGCCAGAATGCCAGATACCTGTTGAAGAACCTCCCGCCGGGTCAAATCATTAAAACCGAACACAAGAGCGTACCCGCCTACGAGAATCGCCACCGTAGCTCCAGCATCATGAAGCAAATCCTCTGCGCCGGCGCTGAGACCTGCACGCGGAATAAACCTAACAACAGCTGATTCCTTAGCAGTAGAGCCCAGAAACCCAAAACGCACCGACCGTGCCAGACCGAGGCAACGGTCCCATTGGAGGCGAGGAAGACGGCGGGAGGCAGAAGTAGATTCCCGGCGGCGCCCGGCGGAGAATGCGAGGAAGCGAGGATATGAGGTAATAGACGATAGTGGGGACATTACAGGTGAAGAAGAGGAGGACAAAGAAGGTGTTTTGTTTTGTTACAAAGAAGCTAAGAGGATATGGAATACTGAAATGCACGTAAAGAAATCAAAGAATAAGAAATCAAAGAATTAGAGGCTGTTAGTGTTAGGCCAGAAAAAAATCAATCAATCATCAACGAAAGTTGCCAAAAAAAAATCTAAAACCTAAACTTTGGAGCTATGTAGACCTCTTATCCATTACCATACTTGTAGTTCTAGTTTTGCTAAAATTGGGAGCAGTAATGAACTGGTAGCAGAAATGGGGATAATTTTAAAGAAGACAGTGTCTGAGGGTTTTCTTTCTGGGTTTTTCTTTTCCTTCTGCGACATTTCACTGTGGAAAGGCATCAGTGAGAGGAGACTGGCGCCGACACTGTTTGGTGCTCTGACATTATCACAGCTTGATTGGGTCAGACAGTACTACAGTAAGTATTCATATGGCCGGTTGACTCCCATCCACTTCCCTTCCCATCTTCTTCCCATCCTCTTCTTTATCTCAACTGTTAGATTGAAAGATTAACGATTTAGATTTAATATTTTATAAAAATATTAATAAAAAATTAAATTATTAATAAAATATTTTAAATAATAGTTTTATAAAAGATTAAATTTAAACGGTTAAGATTTCGATCCAACAGGAGAATGAAAAAAGAACAAAAAAAGAAGATGACCATAGCCAATTCCTTTTTAGTAGAACCAATAGCTCATAGGGTATACTCCTTGTAAAAAAAGATATAAGATCGGGAAAGAAATTGCATGTCATCGTCATCATCCTTTTTTCAGTTGGAAAATCCTACATAAGTCCTAAATAAGAGGAAATATGACTAAAAAAATCCTTTAAAATCTTAAATTTGACAATAAAATCCTGTGGAAATTTTTATAATATATTTTAAATTGAACAATTCAAAATAACCCTTCATGAATTTGACAATATTTCAAAACTCTTATTTGCTCTTTCTCCCTCCCAATAGTTATTTTGTTCTTTCATCCCTATCATAGTGATACTACTAAAAAAAATTTCTGTTAACGACAATAATTAGGATCGGTTTTAAAAAATACAGAAATTAAAAAGGAGGCGATGGCATTTTTAAAATTTCAGTTTATCTTTTAACAACTGTTTCTAAATACCGTTGTTGAAATTTTGTCTTATGCAATTTGTCTTGGGAGAAATAGTCAAAAAATTTTGAAATGAATACCGGTGATTAATGGGTAAAGAATTTCTACTGTCACTGGAGATAGAGTTATCTCCAGTAACCTTAAAACTACGTCATTAAGGGTGTATTTGTAATTTCAGGTGAATTAATGAAGGGTGTATTTGTAATTTCAGGTGAATTAATGAAGAGTGCAAATACAGAAACAGCCTTCATTAATTTACCTGAAATTACAAACACATCCTTCATTAATTCAAAACGACGTAGTTTTAGAATCACTGGAGATAACTCTATCTCCAATGAGAAGAAATATTTTTCTCTAATAATAAATAAATAAATAAAAATATGACGAGAAACAATTGCATGACGTAAATTTAAGAATAATATATTATAGAATCTAAAAGAAAAAATTATTTACTCAACCTTATATACTTTAGGTGCTTGTTATCAATCAAATCAAAATATGCATATTTTTATATACATTATTTATTTTATGAAAAACTATTATTATTAATATTAATATTTCGAAACCCACTTATTCCCATTTGATTAAATTTACTGGTTAAATAAAAGTATATTAAGTAAATTAGTTTAAGTACTCAACTCCTTTTTAAAATATCGTACTCTTTCCTTGCCTTCTTTTTTATTTTTTTATTGTTTTTTTTATATAGTTATTTTTATTGTTTATAATACACAAGATCGGTCTCTTTCTAGGCATTCGGAGCATCGTTGGGCCTAATGGGCTTCTGATGTTTTATTATATATATATATATATATATATATATATATAAACTTCTGTTGTTTTAAGTCTAAAAAATATTTTATATCAAAAAAGTCTAAAGTAATTTACTCAGGCCTTAAAAAAAGGCAATAGTCTCTGAAAATGACAAAATCAGGTTCTCGATCAATGTCTTCAGGGATTACCAGTATTACTAGTAGTGCAGTGGTATTAGATTTATTTCCTCCCCTCACGTTCCTGGATTCGATCCCCCTCTCCTACCGCCTTGTATAAAAAAAAATGTCATCAGGGATTTGCTTTTTTACCACCATGTCCTCGATTCAAGGCGTGAAAATGGTGTTGGGAGCTCTTCCTCCCATGGTACTAACACTGAAAAACATGATCTTAAAAAATTATTTTAGGATTTGAAAAAATATTTCAGGTATAGACTGGTGTTAAAAGGATACTGACTGGTACTAACAATCATGAAGTATTTTAGGATCTTAAAAAAAATCACTTCAAGAATTACTTTTTAAAGATCATGAAGTATTTTTTTAGTACCAATCAGTATCCTGAAATATTCTTTTAGTACCCGTCAAAACCTTGAAATATTCTTTCAAGATCCTAAAATAATTTTTGAAGATCGTAAAGTATTTTTTCATTACCAGTCAGTATCCTCAAGTATATTTTTAGTACTAATCAGTACCCTGGATTATTCTTTAAAGATCATGAAGGATTTTTTAATACTAGTCAGTATCCTTTTAGTATCATTCAGTAGCTGAAATATTGTTTCAAGATCTTAAAATAATTTTTCAAGATCCTAAAATAATTATTTTAAGATCATGAAGTATTTTTTTTAAGTACCGGTCAGTATTCTCAAATATATTTGTAGTACCAGTAAGTACCCTAAATAATTTTTTTAAGATCCTAAAATAATTTTTAAAGATCATAAAATATTTTTTTAGTATCTGTCAATAACCTGAAGTATCTTTTTAGCACCCATTAGTATCCTAAAATGAGGGGGGACATGTGGGTCACTTTTTGTGCACCAAAATGACGCAGTATGGGAGAAGAGGATGGAAGAGGATATTAAAAGAAGAGGACCTGAGACGCTTTCGAGCCCGACGCGGGGCGAATTCGGATAAGTCAGAATCAAAGATTCCAATGAACCGGGTGGGATACTAAAAAAAATGTCATTAGTGTTTGGGAAACCATGAAATCATGGTTTTGGAAGCCATTTTTCGTAAACCGACACAAAAATCTTCTTATATACTTACTCCTTCTAATTCTTATTATAAAGCACCAACTAACAATTCTTATAAACCAATAAAAACAGTTAAAGTCAATAAAGTTGTCCTACAATTTAAATAACTTTTAATATTATCTCTATCAATTGCACTAAATTCTAATATTATATTAATTATTACTCTCACCCACTACCCTTATTAATTATGGACATACATAAAAAAAAATAATTAATACGCTTTAAAACAAGCAAATACCTTATAAAAAGGATTAAATACAATTGCTAATTTATATCTTATAATAAGAACTAGAGGTAATAGCTAGTAAGTCGTAAAAATTATTCTCTAAAAGCTAATTCAAACTGAGTCTAGCATGATGGACTAATCACTCACAACATGTTAAATCAAAATTTGAATGCATGTTAGAATAGGCGTCCATGATACCCCATCATGCCTTAAAAAGGATTGCCTCTAATAAAAAAATTACATATGCTTATAAATAATAATAAATAAAAAAATCAGTTCTCCCATAGTATCTATCGAATTGATTTTTTTTTTTAAAAAAATAATTTACCTTACCAGCGAAAAATGGAAGGATTTAATTAAGTTACAAGTATCTATTAATTAACCCATTGAATATAAAAATACTAAAGCATACTTGAAAAAAGTTTTTTTTTTTTTTTTGCATAATACAGGCAAACCGAAGCTTGAAAAGGAAACTAGAAATTAGACCATAAAATCTAGTTCTAAATAAACAAACTAACTACAATACTAAGATCGGCAGGCCATTTGGTCCCTTGCCACCAAATCAAGGCATCCCATAGGAACTGTTGGAATAATGGTCACATCCTCATGAGGAGGAGCATCATGGCCTTCCTTAGCCAAATAGTCAGCACATGCAATATTGTCTCTTGGCGTATAATAAAGCTTCACGTCCCAATCCTGGAAAAGAATATCTCTAATATCACCGATGATGTCTCTCAAAGGGTGATCATCATAACAGCAGTCTCTCATGATTATATTGATAGCATCCAGGGAATCAAAGTAGAGCATAATATGTTGAAGTCCCAACTTCTGAGCCATTCTCAGTCCTAGCATGATGGCATATAGCTCCGCCTCAATGACCGTATGAAGATCGAGGGACTTGCAGAACCCCATTAGCCATATTGTCCTTGAGAATCCCTGATCACTCCTCCGCACGCTGACTGGAATTGTTGTCTAACTGATCCATCAACATCGATGCGAACCACATTTCTAGGGGGTGGAGTCCAAGACTTCTCCTCATTCCTGCCAAGTTGAAAGATTTGGTAAGATAAATTATGATTGACAGTACTCTCAAATAACAAATAATTACACAAGTGAAGCATCTCCCTGATATCAACATTTTTTCCTTGGAACAAGGATTTGCATCTTGATGTCCAAAGGATCCAACAGCCCAAGCAAAATATTCTCGACCACGAAAAGTTCTGAAATTTTCCTTTTCCTGGCCTGTGATGGGTGTTCCAATTAAGCCAAACCTGCAAATTACCTGCAAAAAACTTGGAAAAATAGTTAGGTCTTAAAATTTCTTGCCCTTTCGCAGTCCCTGATTACATGGAGCACACTCTCATCACTATTACAAAGGAATGGACAGAAGTTGTTGTTTGTAAGACCAATTTTAGCTCTCAAAGAGTTAGTGGCAAGTCTTTCATGGGCAACCTGCCACATGAAATATTCCACTTTTTCCGGAATCTGCCATTTCCACAATAGAGACCAAAAGTGGTTTCCATTTTCACCTTCCTAGCCAGAGAGATATCGATAAGCCGACTTAACAGAGAAGCCTCCATCTTTTGCAGCTCTCCAAGTGAAACCATCAAAATAACTGTTGATAGGTGGGTGAATTCTAGATATTATGTTAATTATGCCCAAAGGAAGGATTCCCTGCCACCTAGTAATGTCCCATCTACCATTCATCAACATATGATATCTCACCGACTCGTCCTCATTTATTAAAGATGGATTGTGGACAAATGTAACCAGGGGGTGCTCAAGGGGGAGCCAAAGATCACACCAGAATTGCTTTCCAAGCTGATGATGAACTTTTCTTTTTGGAAACTTTAGGCACAGATGAGTTACCACAGTTATACTTAGCCCAAAGGCACTGGACCCACAAAGCATCTTTTTTATTAAGAAGGTTCCAATAGAGTTTCATAATGAACGCCCTATTCTGACGTCTCAAATTTTTGAATCCAAGACCTCCCTGTTTCTTTGCTTGGGTAATCTTGTCCCAAGCTATAAGATGCATTTTTTTACCTCCTCGTGATGCGACCAAAGGAAATTCCTCGAGAGCTTATCAATTTCATTTATAGTACATATGGGTAGGAGAGCCGTCTGCATATAGTAACTAGGTAAAGATGATAACACAAATTTAATCAAAACAGATCGGCCAGCTATAGTTAGAAATTTGCTTTTCCACATGGAGAGTTTCTTACGAGTTTTTTGCACAATTGGGTGATACGTGGCCTTTGTGACTCTTTTGTGTATAATTGGCACACCCAGATATTTCCCCAGATCTGATGTGATTCCAATTCCAAGCATTCGACTGAGGTCAAGAGCTACGTGTCTGACAATAATAATTCAGATGACTTTCTCATTGTCATTCGTTAGGTGGCATCAGGTTTAGCTATTCATTCCATTCCAAAAATAGGTCAAACCATGTATCTAGTCATCAATTCAGTGACCTTTACATATTTGGAGATGTTTGTGTCACATGACATATACTATGATGCTATGGTATGGGGATTTGGCCCAATATATCTTTCTTTGACTTTCAATACATTTTGCTTAATTTTTCTTTTGTACTTTGTGTTTTATTTTTAGTTTGTAGTCCAGATTCATTAACCCTAGCCTATAGATGAGTTGAGTTTTTATGAAAGTTATTAAATATGAACCGGCTACTAAACCGATCAGGGTATTGAGTTAAGGGTCAATAGGTCAGATCGAAATCAAACCGGAGTTAACCTGAGGCAAAACCAATAAAAAATTGAAAATTTCAGGGTTACTAATATGATTTTTGTTTTTTTAAAAAAAATCAAGTTAAAAAAATGGTGATTCGGGTTGATGCATGGGCATGACCAATTACATACCAATTCGCCCGTTTCCAAGCCAAATCGGCCAGTCACGTCTGAGTTTTAAAACCCTGATTTTTATGCATGTAACCATTGTACTTTTTAGGGCCCGTTTGGATTAGCAATGGTAGAAATGAATTTTATTCAATTTGAATTTTGTAACTTAAGATAGAATAAAAGTCAGATTATAAATATGATTTATGTTTGGATTAACTATGGTAAAAGTGGTATTTTCCTAACTAAAACTTGTTTAAATATTATCTGAAAAGCAAGTTTAGATGAAAAATTATTGAAATGGACATGAATTTTTATTAAATAATAATTATTTTGATAATTTTAAGAAAAAATATAATTATAATTAAAAAAATAAAAATAGTTAATAATTATTAGAAAAGACTTGAAGCTACTAAAATACTTAATTATAATACTTGTCTTGCCTTCTTTCACCAAGTCAGAATATATATGTTTTGGTAAAAAAAAATTATGCTCGTATATTCTTGCCCTTTTCCATCAAGTCAAAATAAGATAAAGGGTGGGCAAATATTGGGGTGATAAAATAAGTTTGATCTTTTCTAATAGGGTGAAAGTGAAAATTTGCCTCGGAAGCTTTCGCTGAGAAGTTTTTTCAGGTTTAATATTACTCAATCGTTAAAGTTGACTTTTAAATTTGGATTTTGACCAAATTAACCCATTTAACAAAATAATTATTCAGATATTTATATTTGTAAAACAAATTATACAACCAAGAATTTTATAATATATAATATTATAAAATTTATTAGTTTTGATTATATTATAAATTTTTTATTTTATTTTTCATCAAATTTATTAAAAATTATTCATTTAGATTTCTTTTAAAGGGATACAAATATATTTCCAATATATTTTATTTTATCCTAAAATATAAAAGGATTAAGTTTGAGATATTATATAAATTATTTAAATTTATGATATATAATTTTTTATTCTTTTGCTGAAACATATTTATAAGCTTATTGAGTTTGTATATGTTAATTAAAATAATTAATCATTTTTTTTATATCTACATTACATAAATTAATTAAACTTATGTTCAAATAAGATAAAATATTAAATAAGTACATTTAAAAGGGTAAAAAATAAATTCAAGGAAAAATAAAAAAAAGAGAACTCTTAATTTTTTATATATTTTTTTTTAGCCAAGAGAGAACTCTTAAATTACTCCTAACAATCTTAGTCAAAAATAGCGATTCCGTATCATAAAGGGTAAATTAGTAAACAAAACTTATTTTAATAAAAAATCTATTTAAAAAATATTTTCTTAAAATATTCTTAATGGTGTTAAGAGTATGGACATAATTGTGTGTTTTTAAAATAGAGGGAAGGTCAGTATAATTAAGACAATATGTAAGGGAGGTCAGTGTAATTAAAACAATATATAAGGGAGATCAGAGTATTTTGCTCTATATATATTTAATGATTTAACTATAATTTTTTAACATGTGAAAATTAATTAAAATAGAATTATAATAATGATTATAAATAATTACTCCCTCTTGTCCTTATTATACAAGGTATCAACTACTAATTCCCACATATCAATAAAAATGTTAAAAGTACTATATTTGTCCCAAAATTCAAGTGATTTTCAATATTACTCTTGCTAATTACATTAAAATCTAATATCATACTCCTCTGGTCCTATTTATAAGTTACTTACAACATGTTTCATATGGATTAAAAAAAAAAAAACCTTCATAGTGTGTTTGAATGGAGAGAAAATTAGGGGATGAGTAAGAGGGAGAGAAAATTAGGGGAGGAGTAAGAGAGAGAGAAAATGAAGGGAAAATGGATTTCCCCTTGCTTGGATTGGTGGGGGACATAGGTGAAAGAAAAAACGCACTAAATATTTAGACAAACATAACGTGAAGATTATATTTTGGAAAACACCCATTCACAAATTTGAAGCTTATAATAAGTGACAGAGAGTGTAATATCCCGGATTTTTATTATTAATAATAATAATAATAGAAATAGTAATGATAATGATAGATTAAAATAATACTAATAAAATAATAAAAATTAATAATGTTGTATTGTTTCCATGGTAATCATATTATTTTGTAAATAGTAATATTTGATTAGTCAAGATTAGATCAAAAAAACTAGGAGTAGTTAGATCAAATTATATTTTCAATTTTTGAATTTATCATCAGACTCAAAATATATCTAATAATAAAACTCTACAAATTGTTTTAATTCATTTATTAGGAATAATTAAAAGGTCCAGCCCATAGCCAAAACCCTAGATTTAATTATAAACTTAGGTCTGGCCGCTTAAACCTAGAAGACGCTCGACATTTTCTTGGCTGCTAAATTTTCCTCCGCTACTACACCCTTATTCCGTACTCTCTCAATTGTTCTGTTAGGAGATTAGCAACATGGAAACCAGGTAATCCTAATTCCCATGAGTCTTAGGCTAGTTTTATGTAAATTTTGATAGGTAGACCTAATTCCTAGAATACATGTACAAACCTTTTGCAAAGTGGTTTAATATTAAACATAAGATGTCTTCTGTTGCATAGCCGTGGGTTTCAATTTGGATGATTGAATCGAATATGTATAGATTTCTTCTTCTCGGTTTGCGTGCTTGATATACACATGCTTGTGCATTTTTCCTTACGAATTGAATGTAATTGAATTGCCTTGGTCAACGTGCTTAAATGTTGTATATATGATTGCATCCAATCTTTCATGTGCGCCTCCTGTTCATTTTGTGTTTGGAAAACCATTACGTCGCCTCGGTTCTCGTGTGTGAATTCCGTACACCTGATCCCTGTGCGTTTTTTTTTTGGAATTAGGAATCGCTTAAAAATGCCTTTACATATCTGTCCATGTTATTTTTCTTTTACTATTTGATTTTTCTTTTTCTTTATATAATATCACTTGCATTATAAGATAAGATACCAACAGATTTTAGGTCAAAATATCCCCATATCTATATTTAATTAAAATAGTATAAAAATATATAAAAGATAAGTAAATAATATAAATAATTTTGGAGTTTAATTTGTGTGTATTTTAAATAACTTAACAGTGGGAGGATAGCTTTGGGATGGTATCTCCCAAAGTGATGAACACAAAATTTTTGGGTTTTATGCCACCGATGTGAAAAGATAGTATCCGTTCTTCCCAAAGTGGTGTCTGGCAGGTTTCCGGGACACTAGTAGAAACTTTGGGAAGAGGTGTGCACACTAGGAAGAAAATGTTAATGGCCAATTGATGATTGTGACTAGCAGGTTTCCGGGTCACAGGATAGACTGGCAGGTTTCCGGGTCTACCATGGTTCTTTTCCCACTAAACTAAATGGACTGGCAGGTTTCCAGGTCCAAATGTAATTAATAAAAATTAAAATTTATAAAAATTAATAAATGATATTTGATCCGTTGAAGGTATATAGATATAGTGAAATTGATATTTTAGATTATAGATATGTATATACTATTTTTCTTCTTTTTATCATCCCGTAAATATTTTATTTATTTATTTATTTATTTATTTTTCTTTATCATTATTTTTCCATATTATTTTTGTTTATTAGGATTACTAGCTTTTGCTAATGTTTGTGTTCATGGGCTGCGACGATCCTTCGGGGGAGCAGATTTTCAGTGAAACAGGTCTCAAGTTGGGGCTGTTGGGGCTAGCAGTGAGAAGTGAGGAAGAACAATGAGAATGCTAGCTACTTTTCCTTATTTTATTTTACGCTTGAGTAAAACATTTTTATTTAAGTTTGGATTTATATTAATGTAATAAAGTAGCCTTGCTCTTGTCCCAGTACAAGTGTGGTGGTAACACTTCCTAAGGTTTTTTTTTATTTCATTAATTTATTTATGAAAATCATTTAAAATTTTTGTTATTATAACTGTTAGAAATTGGGGGTGTTACAAAATGGTATCAGAGCCTAAGGTTCTACTTAGCTTCGCTTTTGATACTAACTCAGGGATTAAAGATCCCAAAGTTTATTTAAAAAAAAAAAACTAAACTAATAATGATCAATGAATAAATAAATTTTGAATGTGAGAGATGGGTAATGAAGGGTTATCTTCTTGTCTTTTAAATGATTTGTTCGATAATGGTGTGCTTGAAATTGTTGACTCATTATGTGATTCAGAATTTTTTTGACTTGTAAAATTTATGTTATTTTAATTTATTCTATTTTAGCTATTAACAAATGGAGAATTTAAGAAGAAATGTTGGAGAGGTGATTAGAAGTGACCCATCAAGGTACAAATGGGATGAAGAAGTGTCAATAGAGCTGAATGCCTTACAATTGTGGATTATAATTCAAGCCTTCAATAGGGAATGCAGATTACGCACAATTACCCCTAATTCTAGGACTAAATACTTAATTAAGGCGCTACTAAGGAATGGAAGTCTTGGAAGGGTGAGGAAAATGCTAGAAAAGAAAATCCCTCGTAAGGGTTGGTTTCCTTATGGTTATCAACAAGTGATAGAGTTTGTAAGCGAAACTAAGGAGGAGGTTCAAGAAATCGAAGCTGTGATAAAGAGAACATTAAGAATTTCTGGACGACATGAACGTCCCCAACCATGAAGTAGCATGTTGAAAGACGCATTAAGAAGTTGTGAAGAAAAGCTTGAAAGGGTAGAAAAACCTCCACCACTAGTCCCTAGGAAGCAGTGGGAATGTGAGCAAATGGGTAGAATTACTTATAGGTTAGAGCGTTCCTTCTAGATCTAAATTTTATTTTATGAGTAATGAAGAATGATGTGATTCTTGTTCTTTTAAATAAAAGATATTGGTTTGCGATTTGAATTTATATTGGTTATTGTTTGAATTTATATTGCATTAATTGATGGTTGATTTTTGATATATATAAAACAAATATGTGTTGTAAGTGATAGCTAGAGTTGACTCACACATAGGATTCTAAAAACGTACGCCCTATGATTAGGTATTATACCCGTCGTAACCCTAGAATGGCCGCGAACAATGGTGCTGCTGAGGACATGGATCGACGTCTGAGGGCCATTGAAAATCTTGCCTTGGCTCTTGGACAACAAAATGTCCAACAAGCTAATGCTGAGAATACTATCTTTAAGAGAGTGGCGTCTCATCATCCACCTGCTTACAAAGGGACGATTGATCCAATCGCTCTGGAAAACTGGATTTGCGATATGGAAAAGCTGTATGACGTGACAAATTGCCCCGAGAACCTGAAGATTAGCATAGGCTCATTTTATCTAAAGGAGGAGGCAGATAGTTGGTGGTCCACAGTAAAGACGGGCTACGTAGCTTAAGAAGGATTTAACTGGGAAATTTTCAAGGAACGGATTCACAATAGATTCTACCCCGACGCAATTAAGTGGCAGAAACAGGAGGAATTTGCAAGGTTCAGGATGACGGGAAAGATGACGGTGCAGGAGTATACTGACAAGTTCATTGAACTCTCGCGTTTTGCTTCAAATCTCATTCCTACGGAGAAGGAAAAGGCGCAGAAGTATGAAAAAGGGCTAACATTCAAAATTCAGAAGTCCTTGGGAGGTATACCATCGAAGACCTTCCAGGAAGCTTACGAACGAGCTTTGAACATTTTTGATATCTTACAAACTGAAGAGGAAGTCATGGAGAGGAATAAGAGAAAGCAGTTTGGTAGTGGTCCTCAACAAGCTAGTGGCGACAAGAAGCCTCGTTATGATAACAAGGACAACAACTGGGGTGGCAAACAACCACAAGGACAGAAGTATGCTGACAGAGGTAATTATGGTGGGAATCAATTTAAGACCCAAGCTCAAGGAACAAGATCAAATCCTTGTAGGGGATGCGGTAAGGAGCCACACCCTGGGAGGAAGTGCAATGGAGAACTTATAACCTGTTTCCAATGCGGTGGCAAGGGGCATAAGGCTAATCGGTGTACTGTCGGGAGATTTATTCCACAAACAGGCTCTCAAGGAGGACAACCAAAACCAGATGGAGGACGAAATGGAAACAATAACCAAGGGGGAAGGAACAATGACAATCAGCCACGCTATCAACAAAACTTCCAAAATGGAAGTGGAGGGAACCGACCATATGCCACTACTGGGAACCTCAACAATGGAGCTGGAGCAAATCGAGCAACTGGTCAGAATGCCGTGGTTAATCAAACCGCAGGGAATCAAGGAAGGATCTACGTCATGAACCACTCTGAAGCTGAAGCAAACCCAGATGTTATTACAGGTACCTTCTTACTCCAGTCTGAACCTGCTTATATTTTATTCGACACCGGTGCATCGCTCTCAGTTATCTCATCTTATTTTGTTGAGAAGACGAGAATGGTACTATCATCAACCTTCTTAACAAACATTACCTTACCCTCTGGAGCTGTTGTCTCTTGCTCCAATATTTATGAAAACATTTCGATTAGTATAGCTGGATCTAACCTACCAGCTAACCTAGTCCAGTTCGACTTGGCTGATTTCGATGTTATTCTGGGAATGGATCGGCTTAGAAAATATAGAGCTAAACTAGATTGTAGAGAACAGAAGATATCATTTAAGACACCAAAAGGGAAATACCTTTCTTATAAAGGTGTTGTGCCTAAACCTTCCATACAGATAGTCTCTGCTTTGACTATCAAGAGTCTCCTTATAAAGGGATATCCAGCTTATTTGTGCAACGTTCGTGACCTAACTCTCGAGCAGAAGATTGAGCAAATCCCCGTGGTTAGAGAATATCCCGATGTCTTTCCCGAAGAGATTCCTGCCATGCCACCTAATAGAGAAGTTGAGTTTGCTGTCGATCTCATGCCCGGCACTGCTCCGATATCAAAAGCATCATATAGGATGGCTCCGGCAGAACTGAAGGAGTTAAAAACCCAACTTGAAGAACTGTTGAACAAGGGTTACATAAGACCGAGTGTTTCACCGTGGGGAGCTCCAGTTTTGTTTGTGCGAAAGAAAGACGAGAGTATGAGGTTGTGTATTGACTACAGAGGACTGAACATGGTGACTATAAAGAACAAATATCCATTACCAAGGATCGAAGACTTGTTTGATCAATTGAGGGGAGCAAGCATGTTCTCGAAGATCGATTTGAGGACTGGGTATCATCAAGTACGAATCAAGGAAGACGACATCCCAAAGACGGCCTTTCGTACCAGATATGGGCACTATGAGTTTACAGTCATGTCTTTTGGCTTAACGAATGCGCCGACAGCTTTTATAGACCAGATAAATAGAACCTTCAAGCAGTACTTAGATCAATTCGTGGTGGTTTTCATAGACGATATTTTGGTGTATTCCACGACGAGGGAAGAGCATGAGCAACATTTGAGGATTATGTTGGATATTCTAAGAGAGAAGAAATGGTATGCGAAACTCTCAAAATGTGAGTTCTGGATGGAAAGAGTTGCCTTTTTAGGTCATGTAATATCTCAAGAGGGAGTGTCTGTGGATCCAGCAAAGATTAAGGCTATCACTGAGTGGCCCGGACCTACAAATGTTGCAGAAGTCAGGAGTTTTCTTGGTTTGGTAGGTTATTATAGAAGGTTTGTGAAAGATTTCTTGAAGATAGCTCTGCCAATAACAAGGTTAATACGTAAAATGATGAAGTTTCACTGGGATGAGAGTTGTGAGGTCTCTTTTCAAGAACTCAAGAAACGACTCACTACAGCTCCCATACTGACATTGCCATCGGGAACGAGTGGATTTGAAATCTACAGTGTAACACCCCCGATACTAACAGTTTTCATAGCATAAAATTTCAATAAAATTATTGAATTTCAAAATAAACAACTTGGGGAAGTGTTACCGCCACACTTGTATTGGGACAAGCGCAAGGCTACTTATTACATTAATATAAATCAAAACTTAAATAAAAATGTATTATCCAAAACGTAAAATAAAATAAGGAAAACTAGCTAGCATTCTTATTATTCTTCCTCACTTCTCACTACTAGCCCCAACTTCGAGACCTGTTTCACTGAAAATCTGCTCCCATGAGGATCGTCGCAGCCCATAAACACATACATCAGCAAAAGCTGGTAATCCCAATAAACAAAGATAATACAAAAATAACAATAATAATATTCACATGTTATAAAAAGAAAAATATATATTTATATATAGTCTAAAATATTTGTTTCATATCAACTGTCATTCATTAATTTTTATTAAATTTTATTTGGACCCGGAAACCTGCCAGTCCATTTAGTTTAGTGGGAAGAGAACCATGGTAGACCCGGAAACCTGCCAGTCTACCCTGTGACCCGGAAACCTGCCAGTCACAATCATCAATTGGCCATAAACATATAATGATATCTTCCTAGTGTGCACACCTCTTCCCAAGGTTGCTACTAGTGTCCCGGAAACCTGCCAGACACCACTTTGGGAAAAACGGATACTATCATTTTCACATCAGTGGCATAAAGCCCAAAAGTTGTGTTCATCACTTGGGAGGTACCGTCCCAAGCTATCCTCCCACTATTAAGTTATTTAAAACACACACACAAAATAGACTCCTAAATTATTTCTATTATTTACTTGTATTTTATATATTTTTATATTATTTTAATTAAATATAAACATAAAGAAATTTTGACCTAATCTACAATACATAAAGAAGAAAAGAAAAAAAACGTACAGGGATGTATGCATAAAGAAGGAAAGGAACGCACGCAGACCGAGGCAATTCAATTTCATTGAATTCGGAAGGAAAAAAACGCACAGCCCTTTTGATTTATTCAATTGATCAATAAAGAATGCACAGGGGTATTACATGGATCAAGCACGCATACTGAGGCTAGCCATTGAATCCATTTTAATTCATGAAGAGAAAAAAAAACACATAGGGATTTACACACGCAAGTGGAGGCAAACCATAACACAATTATATATATATATATATTTCTATACATATGGAAATCAAATAGCAATTGGTTTCTATAGCCTAGGGTACACAATTACCTATCAATATATAAAATTAACCTAAAGCTCATGGGGATTAGGATTACCTATCAAAGTTTTCATAAAACTACTCATGGGGATTAGAATTATCTATCAGAGTTTTAGAATTACCTATCAGAGTTTTCATAAAACTACTCATGGGGTTTAGAATTACCTATCAGAGTTTTCATAAAACTACTCATGGGGATTAGAATTACCTATCAAAGTTTTCATAAAACTACTCATGGGGATTAGAATTACCTATCAGAGTTTTAGAATTACCTATCAGAGTTTTCATAAAACTACTCATGGGGATTAGAATTACCTATCAGAGTTTCCATAAAACTACTCATGGGGATTAGAATTACCTATCAAAGTTTTCATAAAACTACTCATGGGGATTAGAATTACCTGGTCTCTGTTTGCTAGCCTCCTAGAAAAATAAATTGATGAGAGTCCGGAAGGAGGATTTGAGAAGAGAAGGCAACGGAGAAGAAGACTATCGAGCGTTGCTAGGTTTAGACGGCTAAACCTAAGTTTATAATTAAAATTTAGGGTTTAGCTATGGGCTGGACTTTATTTTATTATTTCCAATTATAAAACAATACAATTAAATATCTAAATTTCTATTATTACTATAATTATTTCCAATTAATAAATTGTGAAATAATACCACATTATTAAATTCTAAATATTTATTTACTATCTTATTATTATTATTATTATTATTAAAATTCTGGGGTATTACATACAGCGATGCATCCAAAAATGGACTTGGTTGTATTCTAATGCAACGTGAGAAGGTGATATCATATGCCTCAAGGCAATTGAAGCCATATGAAGAAAATTACCCCACCCATGACTTGGAATTGGCAGCTGTGGTTTTTGCTCTGAAAATATGGAGACATTATTTATATGGTTCGTCTTGTAAGGTGTACACGGATCACAAGAGCTTGAAGTATATCTTCACCCAGAAGGAGCTTAACATGAGGCAAAGGAGGTGACTAGAATTGATTAAGGATTATGATCTCGAAATCCAATACCATGAAGGAAAGGCCAATGTAGTGGCCGATGCACTTAGTAGGAAATCGTGACATACCCTCAATGCTTTCATGATACCCAATGAATTATGCGAAGAGTTCAGGAGGTTGGAGATTGAAGTACTTTTACCCGCAGAGCTAAAAAGCATGCTTAAGGCTCTTACCATTCAACCATCTTTGATGATATCCGTGAAGCGCAAGTGTCTGATTCTTTGTTGCAAGGAATTAAAGAGAAGAAAAGCCAAGGAGAAGCTATAGACTTTGAAGTTGATGAAGGTGGCACAATGGAATTCAAGGGTAGATTATGCGTGCCCGACAATGAAAGTATAAATAGAAAGATTTTAGAGGAAGCTCACAATACGCCCTACTCAATTCATCCAGGAGGAGTGAAAATGTACAAGGATTTGAAGAAGAGCTTTTGGTGGCCTAGGATGAAGAGAGAAATAGCGGAATTTGTGGCCAGATGTCTGACTTGTCAAAAGGTGAAGATCGAACACAAACAACCTGCAGGAGTGTTACAACCATTGGAAGTACCGAGAGAGAAATGGGAGTCAATTTCCATGGATTTTGTCACGGGTTTACCTTTAACTAAAGGCGATAAGAATGCTATCTGGGTCATAGTTGACAGGTTGACTAAAACTGCAAGATTTATTGCGATGAAAAACACATGGGGTTTGAACCAGTTAGTCGATACCTATGTGCGAGAAATAGTGAGGTTGCACGGAGTCCCAAAGGACATAGTCTCTGATAGAGACACGAGGTTTTTATCAAACTTCTGGATCAAGGTTCAGCAAGCTTTTGGAACCCAACTCAAATATAGTACAGCCTTTTATCCTGCCACAGATGGACAGACGAAGAGGACGATTCAAACTCTGGAGGACATGTTAATAGCTTGTGCGTTGGAATTTAATCACTCATAGGATAAGTGTTTACCTTTGGTTAAGTTCTCTTACAACAACAACTACCATGTGAGCATCGATATGGCACCTTATGAAGCATTGTACGGGAGGAAGTGCAGGAGCCCATTATGTTGGAACGACTTTCGAGAAGCTGGCATTGTCGGTCCAGATATGATTCAAGAATCAATGGAACAAGTGAAGGTAATTCAAGAAAAGATGAAAAAGCCTCAGGATCGGCAAAAGTCCTTATGCAGATCAACGACGACGGCCAATAGAATTTGAGACAGGAGAAAAAGTATTCTTGAGAGTATCATCGATGAAGGGGGTAACGAGATTTGGAAGGAAAGGCAAGCTGAGTCCAAAGTATATTGGCCCGTACGATATTATTGAACAAATTGGTGAAGTGTCATACAGACTAGCTCTTCCAATGGAATTGGAGCATGTACACGACGTTTTTCACATATCTCAGCTCCGGAAATATGTACCAGACCCTTCACACCAGCTTCAGCCCGAATCTATCAAGATAGATCGGAATCTCACCTATGAAGAACGTCCCATAAAGATCCTTGATAGAAGTGAAAGAATATTGAGAAACAAGTTAGTCAAACTAGTTAAAGTTTTGAGGAGGAGTCAAAAGATAGAAGAAGCAACATGGGAGGCAGAAGACGATATGCACAATAAACATCCGTTTTTATTTGAAGAAGGTACACATTTAAGTTTCGAGGACGAAACTTATTTTAAGGAGGGTAGAATGTAATATCCCGGATTTTTAATAATAATAATAGAAATAGTAATGATAATGATAGATTAAAATAATACTAATAAAATAATAAAAATTAATAATGTTGTATTGTTTCTGTGGTAATCATATTATTTTGTAAATAGTAATATTTGATTAGTCAAGATTAGATCAAAAAATCTAGAAGTAGTTAGATCAAATTATATTTTCAAATTTTGAATTTATGATCAGACTCAAAATATATCTAACAATAAAACTCTACAAATTGTTTTAATTCATTTATTAGGAATAATTAAAAGGTCCAGCCCATAGCCAAAACCCTAGATTTAATTATAAACTTAGGTCTGGCCGCTTAAACCTAGAAGACGCTCGACATTTTCTTGGCTGCTAAATTTTCCTCCGCTACTACACCCTTATTCCGTACTCTCTCAATTGTTCTGTTAGGAGATTAGCAACACAGAAACCAGGTAATCCTAATTCCCATGAGTCTTAGGTTAGTTTTATGTAAATTTTGATAGGTAGACCTAATTCCTAGCATACCTGTACAAACCTTTTGCAAAGTGGTTTAATATTAAACATAAGATACCTTCTGTTGCATAGCCGTGGGTTTCAATTTGGATGATTGAATCGAATATGTATAGATTTCTTCTTCTCGGTTTGCGTGCTTGATATACACATGCCTGTGCATTTTTCCTTACGAATTGAATGTAATTGAATTGCCTTGGTCAACGTGCTTAAATGTTGTATATATGATTGCATCCAATCTTTCATGTGAGCCTCCTGTTCATTTTGTGTTTGGAAAACCATTACGTCGCCTCGGTTCTCGTGTGTGAATTCCGTACACCTGATCCCTATGTGTGTTTTTTTTTTTGAATTAGGAATCGATTAAAAATGCCTTTACATATCTGTCCATGTTATTTTTCTTTTACTATTTGATTTTTCTTTTTCTTTATATAATATCACTTGCGTTATAAGATAAGATACCAACAGATTTTAGGTCAAAATATCCCCATATCTATATTTAATTAAAATAGTATAAAAATATATAAAAGATAAGTAAATAATATAAATAATTTAAGAGTTTAATTTGTGTGTATTTTAAATAACTTAACAGTGGGATGATAGCTTTGGGATGGTACCTCCCAAAGCGATGAACACAAAATTTTTGGGCTTTATGCCACCGATGTGAAAAGATAGTATCCGTTCTTCCCAAAGTGGTGTCTGGTAGGTTTCCGGGACACTAGTAGCAACTTTGGGAAGAAGTGTGCACACTAGGAAGAAAATGTTAATGGCCAATTGATGATTGTGACTGGCAGGTTTCCGGGTCTACCATAGTTCTCTTCCCACTAAACTAAATGGACTGGCAGGTTTCCGGGTCCAAATGTAATTAATAAAAATTAAAATTTATAAAAATTAATAAATGATATTTGATCCGTTGAAGGTATATAGATATAGTGAAATTAATATTTTAGATTATAAATATGTATATGCTATTTTTCTTCTTTTTATCATCTCGTAAATATTTTATTTATTTATTTATTTTTCTTTATCATTATTTTTCCATATTATTTTTGTTTATTAGGATTACCAGCTTTTGCTGATGTTTGTGTTCATGGGCTGCGGCGATCCTTCGGGGGAGCAGATTTTCAGTGAAACAGGTCTCAAGTTGGGGCTGTTGGGGCTAGCAGTGAGAAGTGAGGAAGAACAATGAGAATGTTAGCTACTTTTCCTTATTTTATTTTACGCTTGAGTAAAACATTTTTATTTAAGTTTGGATTTATATTAATGTAATAAGGTAGCCTTGCACTTGTCCCAGTATAAGTGTGGCGGTAACACTTCCTAAGGTTGTTGTTTTTTTTAATTTCATTAATTTATTTATAAAAATCATTTAAAATTTTTGTTATTATAACCGTTAGAAATTGGGGGTGTTACAGAGAGACTATTAAATGATCATTGGAAACTAATAAGTGCCTTACAAAAATGACAAATAATTCTTATAACTTAATGCTTTATAGTAAAAACCAGAGAAAGTACTTGTTATATATTCCCTCCTATCCTTTTTTTACTAGGCTAAAATTTGAACTGCCTTGTATTTTTTTATAATATATTTTTTAGGGTTATCTAAGCATTTAATGTGTTTTGATAATTTTGCCTCTAATTAATTATATTATCTCTCATAATCTTCTCTCATATTGGATGTATTCTCTCCCATATTCTCTCTCTCTCCCTCTCCCTCTGTAGCTGACAACATATTTTCTCTTGTTACTATTATATATTTCTCTCTTTCTTGCCCCTTTATAAATAAAGGCATACTTAAAAACACAAAGTCTATTTCTTACATGTTTATTATTTTAAACTTATTTTAACTATTATCTAAAACCGCTTAAATTAGTTATAGCTAGACTCTTGTAAAAAGGATGAGAGACCTAATAAGTTACTCCATGTGTATAATAAATTTTAATGTCCAATAAATTACATTTATAGTTTGTTAACTCATTGAATATTTATTAAGAACTTTGAGTCATTGGTAAGTAGTAACTAATATTGTTAAACTCACGAGTTTAAAAACCGTAAACTCATACCGTGAATTTGAATCATAAAAATTCATGGGAACTTACTTTTATCATTAAATAGATATTAATAGTATATAATTAAATAATTAAAATATAAAAATGATGACAAATTGATTTAAATATTTTTTAATTCCACAGAATTGAAAATTAAATTCATCAATATTCATAATTTATCATAATTAACAAAGAATTTTTATATGAGTTTTAAGAGTAAATTAATACAATATTGTAAGGTAGAAATATAAAAACGATAAACTCGATGTGTAAACTCACGAATATAACCAAGTTTACATACTATTTAACATAATTTTATAAATTAGAAATGCAATAAAAGTAAACTTAGAAAGTCAACCCAATCGCGAGTATGACAATAATGATAATAACCCATGACACATTGAATTTTTTTTTTAATACAGCCAGTAGGGGAGGGGGAGGCAGGGCTCAAACCCTAGACAAGAGGGAAAGTGTAACATCCTAATTTTTATTTCTAAGATTTAAATGTAATTATAAAATAATTATAGGTAATTATTGTAATATTAAATAAAGTTTGGGCCTTTGTCGCAGTTTGCTCATTTTTTTTTTTAAAAAAAAAAAAAAGAGAGAGTTAAGGCAGGCGAGAAGAAGAAGAAAAAAAAAAAGGGAAAGACGTGAATCGCGTGGGAGGATTAAAATAATAATTAAAATATAATATAATATTAATAAAATCAACTTTGGTTTATTTATATATATGTATGATTAGAGTGTGTGTGTGCGCGCCGGATTGAGGAGAGACAGAGAGAGAGAGTGCGTGAGAGAGAGAAAGAGAAGAAGGTGGAGATAATATTTTGGTTATTTGAGGTATGTTATTTATCTTATAAGATAATTTTAGTAGTTAAATTAACTTCTTTTCAATGAACTTTCTTCATGAAAGTTGTTCTAAATATTTTTCTCTTTTCAATGAAAGTAATATCATGTTGATTAGTGAAAATTTTGAGGTTATGATTTTGGAAAAGTTTTGAGTTTTAACAATAGAAGACTGTATATATGTATATAGTATTTAATAACTAGTTTTGACCGGTTTAGTTTTATTGAAATGTTGTTGCAAGAATTTAAATTAATTTTTCTATTTAAGAGATTTAGGATTTACATCTTACTTTATATTTCTACCAATTAAAAGATGTATAAATAATTTATTTTGGGTTAATGGAGATATTATTGAAGTTTTGATCGGTTTGGTTTTGGAAATTTAAAGGATAAAATGGTTATTTTCAGTTTTATAACAAAAATTTATTATTATTATTATTATTATTTGTGTATTTTGAGTTATATAAGTTATATTTGTGATAATGTAGAGTTTACCTGTGACCGGTGATTAATCGAGTTTTATTTCTCAAGATAAGGTTTGGCCTGGAGTTGAGGTAACCGGGGTTAATTTATTTTATATGCATGTTTTGGAATGTAAGGTGTTTACTAAATCTTATTTTCATAAATACTAGTAACATGTGTTTTGAAATTGTGTGTTTATGTGAGTATGTTGCTAATTTAGAGAAGCAGTGTATTTTCTAATCTGTATGAATATATGTGAGTGAATTTTGTTATTGGAATTATTGTAATGGTGATTATTGTGTTAATTGTTGTAAGATGTTTTGTATGGGGTAGTATATCGTACTATGTTTTGATAATTATGATTTCATATTGTTATTAATTTTGAAATTTGTTGGGAAGTGTGGAAGAGACTGAGGGAGAATTTGTGCCCATTGGTTCACTCTTATTCCTGGCCCGGATTTGAGTTGAGTGTTTTGGGCGGACACCTCCCTGTTACGGTATATTGGTGGTGACACGGGAGGGAACAGTTTCCTTGAGGTGATAGTTAACCTTGGCCGGGTTACTAACACTGATGGGCTGATCCATGTCCATGAGGAAATAAGGAGGAGCAGGATGGTAAATGTGAGGATGGTTAGTTGATTATTGAAGTTGTTGTTATTATTTTGTTAACAATCCCGTTTCTCTGACTTGCAATCCTTTCCTGCATATTTTATAAATTAATTTTGGTTACTGGGACTTAATGTCTCACCCCGTTAATATTAATATTTTTCAGGCGAGGTTTCTAATACCATTAGTAGCAAAGGGAAGCAACCAGAGGCATAATTGTAGAGAACCTTGTAAGCCTCTTTTGGGTAATGGTGTTGTAATGATCTCTATATTGCCATTATAGGGCCCACATGTTTTAAAAATACTGTTTTAGCTGTTTTGGAATAACTGTGAGTTTGCTACTGAACTAAAGGTTTAATTTTATATGGTATGTTATTTTAGTGTTTGTTATAATGAAGTGGAGGATTGTAAATTAAGGTTTGCGTGTGGGTATTCTGGTAAACACTTCTATGATGGGAGTTTGGTATTATTAAAGTTGTGAGCTTACATTTTTTTCCGCCGAACAGTTGTGCCCAGAGTTTCGGATTTTATTGTGATGCGTTTGTGGGCGAATGTTGTGTCTTGAACTCCGTTGCACTTACTATAGTAAGTGGAGGGTTTTCTTTATTTATTTGTTAATTAAGGTTAATTAATGTTTTGTAAGGAAGGTCTTTTCAGAAAGCCAGCTCCTAAGGCTAGCTCTAGTGCCATCGCGCTACGAGGCGCTTGACTGACACATTGATTTCATTTCATTATAAGTTTGATAGCTATATTGAATAGATACATATTTGTCATAGTCACTAAATTCTTATTTTTCCTTCCTACTTTGCCATTTTTATTAAACAATCAAAATTAAACTTCTTATTTTGTCTAATTAAAATTTCAAATGGAAATGAATAGTGTAAATCCTCTCTAATTAAACTTAACTCAGAATAAATTTCTTAATTTTAGTCCCCCATTTTATTCAAATTTTTATAAGAGGTCAATTAAAATTTCAAATTTTGTAACACAATGTGAAAGGGGTATGCAAATTTAATTACAATTGGAGGATTTAGATACTTAACTTCTATATGTAATCATATTTCACCCCCATGTGACTGTGCCCCATGTAAAAAATGGATATTTCATTATGGTAAATTTGTTCATTAGTAGATTATCTGTATCATATATTATTTTATGGTAAGTAAGAATTTGAATATCTTTTTATTTGTTAAGACGTCAAGGATCGAAAAATAGATTCCCCAACACGCACATAGACCTTTTTTTTAAAAAAAATCATCTGTAAAAGGAAACACACTTCTTCCAAGATATCCAAAGATAGCATTTGGATATATATCTTCTCTACTTGTACTTACTCAAAAACTTGTGAGTTTTAATAAATTCGTGATAAAAACATAAATTCATATAATAAATTTATAAAAATTTATTTTTATTATTAAATATGTATTAATAATATATAATTA
Organism: Acacia crassicarpa; assembly: GCA_034222035.1. Lineage (NCBI taxonomy): Eukaryota > Viridiplantae > Streptophyta > Magnoliopsida > Fabales > Fabaceae > Acacia > Acacia crassicarpa. The sequence goes on from JAWXYG010000002.1 coordinate 7,401,769, forward strand.
AAATATAAAAATGACAATAATTTTATTTAAATATATTTTAAATCCAAATAATTAAAATTAAATCTATTAACATTCATCATTTATCATATTTAATAAAGAAGTTTCTATAAAATTTACTTATAAAAGCCGCTGAGCACATGATTTAATTAAAAAAAGTTAACACGAGTTTAAGAGTAAGTTAACACGGTTTAGTAAGTCAGAAAAGTAAAAACGTTAAAATTGATGTATAAACTCGTGCGTTTAATCGAGTTTACAATTAACACGAACTTACTAGTGACTCGACTCGTTTTTGTAAGTTAAAAATGTAAAAAAGGTACACTCTGAGAGTTAATTTACGAGTTTGACAACAATGCTTATAGTCAATATTGTCAAGATCGAGTCTTTACATAGAAATGGATGTAGGTGGTAAAGACGTAAATCTAGATATACGACATGAAAAATAAAGTTTCTACTACCTTTGGTCCTAAATATAGAAAAAAATTTGTAATATAAATTGTAAAACAAACTTTAATTTGTTTTATATTTAAGACTTGAGGAATACTACTTAAGGTCAAGATACAAATACACACATATGTGTGTGTAAACATATATCACTACTCAAAATTTAATGAACAACTTCATATTTAAAAGATATAAATTATATAACTATATAAAACATAAGTAAAAAAACATAAAGAGTTTAACAACTTCTACAACCAAAATTTCAAAACATTAAAAGAATAAAATTTCACAATTCTTAAATTATGTAATTGATTCAAATCAAACATACATAAACTTACATGTCCTTAATGTCCTCTTCTCTTACTCTTATAACAAGTTTATTTACAAAACTTAGAATGTTCAAATCATAACCATGCATTGGTTCCCTCACTTTAACTTCAATAAAGTTTTTTTAATCATGGGTATCAACATCTTTTTTTTTTTTTGCTATTGCACCCGGTTCACCAAAGCTTTGTCCTGCCTAGTCCGGATCGAGGTTTTGTCGGGCGCATACGCGGGGACCTCTCCCAGGGGAGTTTTCTGCATCTACAAGGACTCGAACTCAAGACCCCTACTTAAGCGGCCCAAGTCCCTTCCACTTGAGCCAACTCCCGCTGGTCATGGGTATCAACATCTAAATTGTCTACGTCTTCCCAATCTTCTTTATTTTCCACTATCCAATTATCATCCGATGGAAGATTATCAAAATTATAAGAGTTTTGAGTTTTCTTTTTCTTGTCCGATCTTGAATTGGCCATCACAAAAATAATATTCATAGCTTTTGATTTGAGGGAAATGAAAATAGGTTTTTTTTTAAAAAAAAGTAAAAAGATAAAAACTGTAAAAACTTTGAGTTTTTACTGTTTTAAGTAATTAAGTGTAGTTTTTACTCGTTTTTTCTTAGGATAACTTTTATTTGCATCTTAACACGCACCATTCCAATAAAAATATAAAAATGTAATTAGTTTTTGACAATAATGCTTATACTTATCTGTTTCAATCGTCAAACCCTAGAAAATCTTCTTAACTCTGCTTTTCTTTCAAAACATCATAATTGCCAAAGATTCAATAAACTGCATTCAACATTTTCTTAAAAAACATTCCAAATAAACTGAAACTTTAAAAGAAAGAATTAATGCAACGTATTATGGTTGTCCAAAAAAACAAAAACATGCTGCATACAATGCATAATATATATCAATTGTGTAATTAGTGATATCTCTATATATATGTCTATACGAAATTAATTAGAGTTTCTTCTTCATTTTTATATATGATTGTATTAGTATATATGAATTCGTGTTATAACAAGGTCAAGAAACTTGACTTACTTATTACACAAGGTAATGTTTGTCATAAGGTTTTTAATAAAAACATATGATATATATATATATATAATGATTATTAAATAATTTTATTTTGAACAGTTAAAAAACCATACATAACATTTTTTTCCTTGCCTAATTTTTTTTTAATAAAAAAATTCACATAAGTATATGTTGGTTTCTTTGGTTGCATAAAATTTTGAATTCAGAATACCTAATTAAAGAAAACGTAATATGTATATACAAATTGTCCACCTATTTCATCCTCATTGAATCATCTTAAAAAATATGGAATTAGATTAATCTTAATTCTATAAAATATCTTTTTAGTAATCTTTTAACCCTAACACCAACAAAAAAAAAATATGTTCATAGGACATTTTCAAATATTATATATAATCAAATAAATATATATATATATATATTCAAAATAATAATGAGTGTCACCAAAAACATAATCACCATTTGAGTCTAACGATGTTAGGACTTAAAGACTTATTTGTATTCTCTTTTATTGAAATATTTATTATTAATCTTTTTCTAATTTAATTTTTTATACTCACGTGATCTCGGGATGAAATTGAAACCTACCAAAAGATGCACCTCTAACCTGAAAACTTTTTTTTCGTAGAGTAAAATGAAACAAAAATGAGACAAACGGATATAACGATTGGTTCAACGATTGCAAACAATCATATATAGACACCTTTTCATTATCATCCTGATCCTTCATTCTATAAATAATAACCCTCAGTATCTCATTCCCTCACGAACTTTCTCCATAGTCTTGTGTTGTGTTGTGTTGCAATGGACATGTTGAGTTTATTACCAGATCCAATTCTCTTCAGCATCGTCTCTTTGCTTCCCTTTAAGGAAGCAGCCAGAACGTCCTCTCTCTGTAAGCGTTGGGTTCATCTCTGGCGTTCTACAACCAATATTGACTTCAACGAATATTTCTTCGTAAATCATGAGGATGATGAAACCAAACGTTCTCAGAAACTCGCCTTCGTTAAATTCATCAATAACTTCCTTAACAACTACCAAGAACCCTTCATAGAAAAGTTCTCTCTCAAGTTGTCGAAGCCCTCAGAATTTTCAGACACCGTACAACATTGTATTGCTTTTGCTTTTCAGCGTGGGGTTCGACAATTGGAACTCGATTTCTCTGAACGGGCATGTGATGAGGACGACAACGATGACGAAGAGGGTGGTGATGATAATCAAGTTGCCTCCTTTCGCTTGCCGAGTGATATTTATGGTTTTTACAATAACAATGGTGGGAGCAGGAGATTGGAGAGTTTAAAGTTGTTCTCTTGTGAGTTTTCATTGTCGGATTTGATGAACAATTTTGTGGGGCTTAAGGATGTTTCGTTTGGCTACGTGGCATTGAATTTAGACGAAGTGGAGGAATTGTTGTTTAATTATGTTGGGAACATAGAGAGTTTGAGTTTGAAAAAGTGTTGGAATTTGCCACATTTCGATGTGGGGAGTGATAGAAACCTTAATTTGAGGAGGTTGGCGATTGATAGATGCAATTTTGAGAATGATTACATAGTTTTTAAGGCACCAAATTTAAGGTATTTGAAGTATAGTGGGGCTGTTGGGGCTTATGATATGAATGTAGATGAGGCATTCGAAGAGGCAGATCTTGATTTTTCATCAGAGAATTATGCAGAACTTGGTGATGTTCTTTACAAAGTCTTACTAGATCTTTACGCTGTTAAGGTTCTCACTGTTTGCAGTTACTTCCTTCAGGTATCTATATATTCTTTTTCTTTCCCTAGTGGTGAAAAGCTTTCCTTCATGGTTTAACTGTATATAAGGTTGCAGTACTTTGTTTCTTTAAACTTTAATTTTATAATTATCCTTTTAATCCTCTAACCCAACATCATTAGTATCAAATGATGTTTTTTTCCCCCAATTCAAAGTGCAATTTTATAATTATAATTTATCTTAGGTATATATATTTTATTTGTCAGTTTTTAAAGTTTTTTTGATCTAGATTAATGCATATTAGGAAACAATAGTAATAATTATAACAGACTCATCTATCATTTCTAATCATGTACTTATAAATTATATTATCTTTTGAGAAAAAAAAAGAAATTGTATTGTCTAAATTCCAACTTATACATAAATTACCCTGATAATTGGTACTTGTTTGCTCTTTCTTCATCAATTTATAGTTTGTGATATCCATATTTTCCCTAACAGCTAGCGATCATGAACTTCATATATAATCATGTTATTATCTCCGAAGTCTCTCTCTCTCTCTCGAGCAAACATTCGAAGTCTCTTATTTACTTATACAATAGAACATTGTGTTCGTCATATATATTCGATTTAATTTGTCCATTTATCAAGGGTTTTTCTTTTTGTGCCAATACTCATCCATCGAGGGTTTACACACACACACACATTATATTCCTATAGGCCTCTGACATTCAATAGATCTCAGAAAATATAGGGTTCTTTTTCCATAAACTACATTCGCAATCTATTATTTAATATATCTATCTCGCTTTAATTCCAAAATCTAGGCTATATATTGCTTTCACATGCGTGGTTATACGTAGTTTGAACTTAATTAAATAAGTATCTCAAACATTCATAAGAAACCATTATATATATATATATATATATATATATATGAACTCCTAAGAATCATATATAATGATATAATTAGAATTGAATCTTTCTCTCACACTCGGTTATTGTTTTTGTTCAGGCGATTCCTCTGGGAGAAGAGCCATTTCGTGTACATATGGACTTGAACTTAAAGCATTTGATAATGAAAGCTTCATTGCAGACCACTGAGTTTTGGGGAATCTCTTTCCTTCTTGAGAGTTCCCCTTCTCTCCACACTCTCACTTTTAACTTGGCCTCTCCTGCTTTCATCTTCCAAGTGAGTGTCTCTCTCTCTCTCTCTCTCTTTAAACACAACACACACATGAGATGAATTGATGTGTTTGAGAAAAAACGATTAAAAAGAATAAATTTTGTGAAAAAGTGAAAGTAATAATTAAATAAAAAATGCTTGGACAATTGTAATCAGAATATAAATTACTAAAAGGGAGATAAGTTAATGTGATAATTACGCAAGGTACAAGGGGGTATGCTAAGCAAAGGGTATTTTTGGTACCCTGCTCTAAAACAATCTCTCTTTTCAAAATCTGATTCAAACCCCTTTTATCAAACTATGGTTTAGGCTTTATAATCAATTTTTTTGCTTTTGATAAGTTGTAGTTTGGATGGTTAGGGATCTAAAGCTTGGTTTTTGAGAAAAAAGTGATTTTTTTGATGGCTTTCCAAAGACCCACTAATTAAAGCATATGTATATTTATATGATCAGTTACTTAATAATCTTTTCTTTCTTTTTGTCAGCGTTAATAATCTATTTAAAAAATATGATTATAGCCAACCTCATCTAATAGGACAAGACTTTATTATTATTATTATTATTTACTTTGTGTATGTATATGATTGTGTCAATACATATGGATATAGGATTATGAAGGTCCAGTGACGAACATTGATGCAAGAAGATTCTGGATGGATCAAACGAGGTATTTCAAGTGTTTGAAGACAAGTCTGGAGGTTGTGAATATGAAGGGGTTCAGAGGGAGCTACAACGAATATTTCATGCTCCATGCTCTGGTAAAGTGTGGCAAAGTTTTAAAGAAGATGAATATATATCTGTCCACACAAGACACTGCCACCAAAATCCAACAACATAATGCCATGCTCCAATTCTTGCACACCACTCCAAAGGCTTCTCCTCATTTGAACATCTCTATCTATTAATTGTTGTATCTATGTTCATTTTTGTTGACGAGACATATGCTGTTACGATGTGACAATTCAAATGTGTGTTATTGTTGTTGTTAGACACTGCACGTCTCCTTCCTTTTTTGACTTGGTTTGTGACTTCTCTAATTTTCTTTTTTACTGCATCAATCACCCCTGAAATATTACCTAAACTATTTTTCAGTGACATCCAATATTTAGCATATATTTTAAAATGATTCTTAGTGTATTCATCCCATCATAATATTTTTTATTAGCACTAAAAATTAGAGAAAATCCTATAGAAAGACGATTGAATTACCCAAATTCCAATTTGAGTCACTAAACTTAACAAATTATAAATAAGGTTTTGTATCACAGTTAGGTATTTAAAATTTGGATTAAATTACCTCCATATTATAAAAATAGCGAAATTGATAACACTGAAACAAACAATAATCTCTCTTCAATTTGTGGATGGTTAGTACGTGGGATTTAATTCCCTCTCAAGCCCTAATGGAATTTAATTTTGTTATAAATGATTACCCTCTTCCTGCCTATCATCCAGACTTTAGATGGAATATTCACATCACTGAAGCTATTTTAGAAGCTTTTGAGGGGGGGAAAAAAAAAGAAGCTATTTCAGAAGCAGAAAGTGAACGTCAAAAGGCATTTACTGTATACATGATCAAGAATTTTAACCTCTCATACCGCATATCTATTGGAAAACCCTTTTGTTGAATTTGAAAGAATTGAAGTAGGCCAAAAGGAATTTCGATTCATTAGTCGATTTTCTCCCTAACTGATCAATCTCCCTAAAACCTTTCAGTGGAAAGTACCTATATCAACTAATCAAATAACGCCAGTTCAACCTACAATAGACCAATTATTTGTTAAATCCCCAATTTCCATCTTCTTATTGATTACCATTTCACCATGGTAGATAAACAAATCCAGTTTCGTTGAAACTGGAAACCACCCGTATGCAAAAACATCTTAGACCGTGAGACCTGTTTGGTTTGAGGGAAGGGAAGGGAGGGGGATGGAGGAGGAGAAATACATTTTTTCTCTCATCTTTTACTAAAAGCTCATGATTTTTTTTTAATATTTCAAAAATATACTTTCAATAAAGAAGAATTGTTGTTTCTAATGTATTGAATAGGTAGAGATTGAATATACAATAAACATAATAGCATAACAAGAATCTGTTTTATTAAAATAGAACATACAACAAGTCTGTATAATAAAGAAAAGCTTAAAACGAACTCACAAGACTGTCGATATGGAATGGAAAAATGCAGAAATCCGGGCCCAACTTTCGTTGTGTCCTGAAGACAATTTTTCTCCCTCAATATGGATGCCGAAGGTTTTCTGAGCAATTGCCTCCCAGGATAGAGCGGATTATTCATCTCGAGAAAGATGGCTCTGTCTGTCTGAAGCCCAAGCGAATCCAACGAGTCTGCTTTCGGAACGCACAGAATGTATATGCAGAATGCAGAGAGAGAGAGAGAGTGTGAAGAGAAAACGTGATCTAATTTGTGACTAATCTGTGACTAGGGCGCCCTATTTATAGACTCTAGAAAAACACGATCAGATGGACATGTTTGCTGCTGCAAACTGGTGCGTTGTGCAAACAGACGCACCAAAACGGAACGAACAGAGGCGACCCGCGTCTGTTCACAGTGAACTGGTGCGTCTCACGAACAAATGCACTAGAACGGAGCGAACAGAGGCGACTCGTGTCTGTTCACGGCGAACTAGTGCGTCTCACGAATAGATGCACCAGAACGGAGTGACCGAAGGAGAACGAAACGAACAGAGGCGACCTGCGTCTGTTCATAGCGAACTGGTGCGTCTCACGAACAGACGCACCAGAACGGAGCGACCGAAGGGATCGTAATACGCAGCCGCTGTGAACTGGTGCTCTCACGAATAGACGCACCAGAACGGAGCGACCGAAAGGATTGCAATATGCAGCCGCTGGTTGGAAAAGTCGGAGAGGTAGAAGGGCGCAATACGCAGCCGCTGGTTGGAAAAGTCGGAGAGGTAGAACGGCGCAATACGCAGCCGCTGGTTGGAAAAGTCGGAGAGGTAGAACGGCGCAATACGCAGCCGCTGGTTGGAAAAGTCGGAGAGGTAGAACGGCGCAATACGCAGCCGCTGGTTGGAAAAGTCGAAGAGGTACAACGAGATTTTTTAAAATTCGGAAATTCAAAAAAATAATTTAATAAAATATTATTTCTTAATCTAAAAAATAATTTAATAAAAATTAATTTTTTATTTCACACGCGCAGACCGGGCGCCTGGACGATTGTCGGCCGGACCGGAAGGCGATGCATGTGTGTGGTGAACCAAAGGTCACCTAAGTCCTCACCCCTCCACAAAAGTGGGTTGGCCCAATTAGTAGGAGCCAAGTTGGGGCTTATATACCCTCCAACTTCTTTCCAACTAAGCAATGTGGGACTATTCTCTTACACACATATTCCTTCTTACTTTTTCCTCTTCTTTTCATCCTCCTTCTTATTCATAACCCATGGGATTTTATCCTAAAATTCCAACAAGAATATTTATTAATGAAAATTTGATCAATATTATTTCTAAGGACTCTTCCGCCCCATCCTCTCTCTTTAAACCAAACAGGCAGGTGTTCCATGTACTAAGAATTAAGTTAAGATATTGAATATTACTAAAAATGCATTTTAGAATATTGGAAGCTTATTTTTTTTAAAGGAAAAAAAGTGCTCCACTTGTTTAGTTTTCCTCAAAACCATAGTTTTAAAATAGGGTAAAGGATTTCTCCTATCACTGGAGATAGAGTAATCTCCAGTAATCCTAAAACTACGTCGTTTTGAATTAATGAAGGGTGTATTTGTAATTTCATGTGAATTAATGAAGGGTGTATTTGTAATGTCAGGTGAATTAATGAAGAGTGCAAATACAGAAATACCCTTTATTAATTCACCTAAAATTACAAACACACCATTCATTAATTCAAAACGACGTAGTTTTAGGATCACTGGAGATAACTCTATCTCCAGTGACATGAGAAATATTTCTCCCTTTAAAATAAATGATGGAAGCTAATAGAAAAAGAAAAATAGAGAAGTCGGATCCGAGTTTTGTTGTCAACTTCGCGGAAGTAAACATTGGACAACACGATATGTTGCAAGTTGCAATTTTTATTTTTTTATTATTTTATTTTTTTTTACAAATAGATCCTCGTGGCGATGCCCCGCATGTGTTGGCCGTCTAACGTGGAGCGAATATTCTAGAGTTGTACTGTTTCATCAATGATTAATTATTGAAATGATATTCATCAATTAATAATGTTCCAAGTTATGATGAGACTATTGACCAAAATAAATAGTTACCGAATTAATATATAAAGGTAGGTTGGTATACAAGAATAATTGATCTATGTTATAAATAGTGAAGATTTTAAGAAAATACTATTTAAACTTTAAAATTTTAAATAGATGATTTCACAATAAAATAAATTGTTAATTGTTTTAATGTTTTTGTTAATGCCGTTGCGGTTGTTTTCAACGGGATGTTTTAATATTCGTCATTTTTATCTTATAAATATGACTCCCCCGTTGCCGTTGCGGTTATATATACTACTTCTATACTTTTGATCCTAAATATATGATTATATTTAAAACCGGAGGAATAGTAGTTTTAAAATGGGGTGAGTATCTTTCTAACTCATGAGTATTGAATATATACATAGAGTAGCAGTTTTGATGAGTTTCTTGATGGAAATGAAACAAGATTATCGAACCTAGATTGAATTAGGTGAGTCAACCTAGAACCTGACGACATGGCTATGTCCCTAATTCGGAAATTTGGCAACCCGACGAGTTGTTGAGTTACCAAAGATGCCTTTTTTAAAAAATTAACATGTTTTTTTTGTGGGGTATTAATTATAGACAACAATGTTACTTGAATTTAATAATAATTTTGGTATTAATGACTACTCTCTGGTCCTTAGTATGAGGCACCAACTATTAAGTTTATTTGGTCCTTTTTATAAAACACTTACTTGTTCCCAAGGAGCATTAATTACTCTTTTCTATGTATGCCCCGAATAAATGAGGGTAGTGGATGAGGGTAATAATTAATATGATATTAAAATTTAGTACAATTAGTAGATAATATTGGAAGTTATTACTTAAATTGTAGACTAATTTTATTGACTTTAACTGTTTTTATTAATTTGTAAGAATTGTTAGTTGGTGACTTATAATAAGAACGAGATGAAGTATTAGTTTAGCGATTAAATGATGGTAAGTAAGAATATTTTGTTATCATTTATCTGTTTTGATGGTATTTTGCTAGAAAGAATATTTAATAATTATTGATTATAGTGTATGATACTATGATGTCAAAATATCAAAGATATGATAATGAATGATAAATATGTATATGATTATTATGTTTTGATCCAAGCCATTAAATTGATATTATTAATATTTAATTTGGATGGTATGATGAAAATTTAAATTATGTTTTTTTTTAAAAAAAAAATCTCATCTATTCTAACTCTAAGCTAATTCATTGACTCTTAATCCACTAGGTTAATCTGATAAAAGGACGGTTTGATAACCTTAAAAATTTAGTTTTCTTTTATATAATAAAAAAATTAGTTATTACTCTTATTCGCCTCTCCAAATAGGTGTGTTCCCCAAAATTTGAATTTACTCCCTTAACCAATTGGAATATAACTCTGGTTTTGATGGCATTTTTGGTTTATAAAATGATTATTGTTATTAACTTATTATCTCAATTAATTTATTAACCGAATTTCCTCTTAAATTTAAGAGATAGCAATCGCTCCCTGGCACATCCTGTATTGTGACGGAACAGTTTCTCTCCTTATCCGGATGAGTAGGGATAGTCTAAATAGTTTAAATTTAATTTTTTTAAAATAAAGATTTTAAATAAAAAAGATTTTAAAAATATTAATTAAAAATTTATTTTTATTTTAGATTCTCTATCTATTAAAATAATTTTTTTAAATTAAAAAAATAAGATCTAAACAATCTAAATCTCACCAGAAATTCCAGAAATCTCAACAGAAGCCTTTTTATTCTTTTTCTTATTCCTTTTCTGGCCGGAAAAAAACTATGCGTCTGACTTTGACTTTATAAATTTCTGGGATTTTCCGCCTCCGATATTTCTTTGTGCATCGTGCCGGCAAAGTGCAAACCGTCATATTCAATACTCTCGCCCCCTATTTTCCATAACCTATTCACAAGAGCTTCGATCTCCAGTCGCTTCCAAATCCCAATACGTCGTCCATGGAGAACGATGGTGGCGAGTCGCTGCAGGGTCCGGTTACTTGCGGGGCGTGGATTCGGCGACCCGAAAAGCGTAATCTGGTTGTCTTGGGAAGGTCGAGGCGCGGAAATTCTTGCTCTTCTATGCTCGAGATTTTCTCCTTCGATCCCAATACCACTTCGTTACCTTCTTCCCCTCTGGTAATTCTCACTCTATGGTTGGGCTTTAAATTTGCTTTTGTTCCCCTGTTTTTGGAAACCGCCCTGTGGAGTTCATGCTTGAAAATTAAGAATTCATGTCCAAACTAATAATTCTTCTTTATTAGTGTGCAATAAATTTCGGATGCAACTTGTACTCTTGTGGGAATGAATTTACATAAGCCTCACGATTCAGGGAACAAGTCATTAATTTAGTCAAACAGAAAGACGTTAAAAAAAAAAAAAAAGCTAGTGGCCCTTTATGATGCTTGACTTTTTTGTTTTAGTGCATGCCCTTGCCATGAAGAACATATATTGATGCGACTTTTTTCAAAGTTACGTGCCTTTGGGTCTGAATGGTTGTGTGATTTGCTGGAGCTTTTTGTTTTTAAGACTTGTCTGATTAATATTATTTTTTCAGACCACTTTTGTGCTAGAAGAAGTGGAGGGCGATCCTGTTGCTATCGCCGTGCACCCTAGTGGAGATGATATCGTGTGCTCATTGAGCAAGGGTAGCTGCAAGTGAGCCTCTATCTATAAGAACTTTGTATTTGATACATTGATCAGCTTATTAAATTTCCCTCTGAAGGGTGCGCCTTTTGGTTTTATAGTTATTTGATACTTTGTATTTTTTTTCCCCTAAGATTTGCAAATTAAGAGTCACTCTCACCCCATACTTTATTTCATTTCATTTTAAGGGTTGAAGCAATTCTTTTTCTTTCTTTGTGGATTGAAAAATTTCAAAGGCATTTTAAAAAGCTAAAAAGCTTCATGTGAGGGCGCCTTAGCGTAATTCCTCTATTTTAATAATGACAGCATCTAAAATCTTCATCAGAAGCTAACATAATGAAGCTTTGGCTAAATTATTACAACTGCAAGATTGGCTTTAAAAATGACCTCTTGGCAGAGCTTCTTGCTACTCTTTCCTGAGAAACTACAGGATGACAGTATAGTTATTGAGTTTTAAATTTGTCTTGCTAATTTTTTGCCCCAAATTGTTGGTGCATCTTCCCTTTTGATATGAATCCAATATAGATTGAAGTTTACTTTCATGGCTTGCAGAATTTTTGAGTTGTCTGGTGGTGAAATGGGCATTAAGTTATTGGCCAAAGAACTTCCCTCCCTTCATGATGTTGGTCCTCAAAGATGCATTGCTTTTAGTGTTGATGGATCTAGATTTGCTTCTGGTGGTGAGGTAAGCATTAAGCCAGCATCTAATTGCTTTTATCAGCTATGAATGTGTGGCCACCTCTTTTCTTTCCCTCTTTTTTTATTGTTATAAACAGCATGTTACTGGGTGTTTGACTTCTATACTCAAAAATACAGAATGGGCACCTCAGAATTTGGGAGTGGCCCACCATGCGGGTGATTTTGGACGAACCAAGGGCACACAAATCTGTTCGAGATATGGATTTCAGGTAGGAATAGGAAGCAAGTCTTTTTGGATTCTGTTGCTGGGTTGAACTGGTATTGTAAAAGAGACTTGGAACTTTGCAGACATGGATATACTAAATCTTTATGCTTTGTTTGCTGTCATACCCCAGTCTAGATTCAGAGTTTCTGGCATCAACATCTACTGATGGTTCAGCTAGGATCTGGAAGGTGGAAGACGGTGTTCCTTTGACAACTTTGTCTCGCAATGGGGTATAGTGAATTTGATTTCATTATTTAAGAAATTGGAGCAATTTTGGCACATTTTTTTGATATTATCTGGGCATGGGTTATACTTCCTTTGTAGGATGAAAAGATTGAATTGTGTCGATTTTCCAAGGATGGAACCAAACCTTTTCTGTTTTGCACTCTTCAAAAAGGTATATCCATGAGTTTTCTGCCGTATACTATTTCTCAATATGTTCAGAACATCTTTTGAGAAATCAATTATTACCTTTATAGACACATTTATCTTTGAACAGGTGATAAAGCTACTGTTGGAGTTTGGGATATTAGTACGTGGAACAGAATTGGCTATAAGAGGCTGCTCCGAAAAGTTGCTTCAATAATGTCAATGAGCCTTGATGGGAAATATCTAGCTTTGTAAGAACCTATTCTTGGCCTTGTCACCATAACTGTAAAAATTCAATGTCAAAATTCAATTAGTTTTTGGGTTTTCTCTCATCTTTTATCTCTTTTTTTTCTCAAAATCTCATCTCCACCTTCAGATTAAAAAAAAAAAAATGAATGGTTTAGGTTTCATATTTCATAAAAATTTTATTTTAAATTTTTTAACATGAATAAATAAATTTAAACTATTAAAATATAATCTAAACAATTGATTACTGCAGTACAAACAAAAATTTAAAAATATTAAATTAGAAAATACTATAATAATAATTTTAGAAAATATTAAATTTGCACCCTTCATTTTTTAATTTGAGACTGGGGAGGAGAAAAAGGATTCTGAGAGTATTCTCTTCCTCTCGTGGTTTTGCATTTGTATCCCCATCCTTCATGCTAAAATGCATATTATGGTCTCAACAAAGAATGAGCTCTAGGTAGAGCAAGTATCCTTTGCATATTATGGTCTCAACAAAGAATGAGCTCTAGGCTATGTGCTTTAATGGGTCTGTCAAGGAATCTCATTACCTAAAATTAAAATATTTGAAAAACAAGACAATGAAATATCCTTGGCCACTTTTTTTTTTTAATCATATATTGCAATTGTTACATGTTCTTTGTCATTGATATCTCTAACATTTTGTTGAATTCATTTCTAGGGGTAGTAAAGATGGAGATGTAAGTGTAGTATCCATTAAGAAAATGGATATTTTGCATTATATTAAGAGGCTCCATCTGGGGACAAACATTGCAACACTTGAGTTCTGTCCCACTGAAAGGTAAGTTCTCCTTGAATAGATAGTTGTCTTAATTTCAAACCTATTAGGTTTCGTTTCTTCTTGTCATACGGTTAAACTGAATATCATGAAGATGTAATCATTTAATTTCAAGATAAAATTAAAGTTTTATGACTTTGTGCCTTTTAATCATTAAATAGGATAGAAGATAGATGTTATATGGCTTTTTACCACATAATTTCAAATTAGGAAGTAAAGCCATATAACTTATTATATTATATCAAAATAAAACATCAAAATGATAGGGCTTCTTTTTATATAATTTCAAAATATGAAATCATAGTTTCTATCTAACCTGAAGATAGCCCAGGCGCTTAATTTGATCACTGAGCTTTTCATTGAAAATAGATATACGATTTAGTTGTAAGAATGTGGAAAATTAGGGCCTAAGTCGTTGACATCTTGCTAGAGGATGTATATACTTTTGATCTTTAGTGATTTGAACAATGTATTTGTCCAGTTTTTATTTTTAGGGTGCGTATTCTTTTGATCTTTAGTGTTTTGATTTTAAATATATTGTTTTTTTGTAAGTCAGTTGCTTGATATCTCAATCTTCATCTAAATAAAATATGTTTGTGGATATCCATGATTATGAACTAGTGCTATATTTGCTCTACATATATGAAGATTATGAAAGATTTAATTCATTATTTTTTAAAAAAAAGTAATTACTTCAAATGTGCCCATAAAATGTCATCCATTGTTTATGATATATATACTTTGAAAAACATGTACATATCATGAAACAAAGTGAACGGATAATACATGTAAATCTCATGAAATAAAGGTATATAAATACATGCATTGTGAGCCTGAAATGTTAGAAGGGAAAAAGTACTCTGTTTGTGTAGTGCAAAACAGGTTCTACGTATCTATGAGACACTGACAGGGTATTCTTGAATACTTGATATAAACATAGTATAAGCCTGGACTATCATAACAAATTTAGATCTACACATTTAATTCTCTCTATATTCTTGACTACTCACCTGTCACTGGTGGTAACTCTGTAGGGTATTGCTTACAACCTCTGTAGAATGGGGAGCAGTGATCACTAAACCAAATGTTCCAGCAGATTGGAAAGGTTGCCTCTCTCTCCCGTTGTGTGTTTGTTTATGCAAATCCAACTTACCAAACACATGTTTATGAAGTTTTCATGTTAAACATGCAGAGTGGCAGATCTACTTGCTTCTTTTTGGGTTGTTTTTAGCATCAGCTGTGGTGTTTTACATATTTTTTGAGAACTCTGATTCCTTCTGGAACTTTCCAACGGCAAGACCCAGGATCCTAGGAGATTACCAGTCGTCAGATGATCAAAATGGTTTTGGTCCTTTTGGACCTGTGGATATGTGAGGATGCTCTTCATTTTGTTCATTCTTCAATTGCCTTTTGAAGTGTAATGGCCTCAAGCATTCATCCTCATAGGTCCTGTAGATTTAGACAAGTTTAGCCAACTAAACACGTCATGACTTGATTGTTTATAATTGGAGTGAATTTCATTTTCATTTTATTTTGTACTCTTGTTGGCCGGC
Organism: Acacia crassicarpa; assembly: GCA_034222035.1. Classification (NCBI taxonomy): domain Eukaryota; kingdom Viridiplantae; phylum Streptophyta; class Magnoliopsida; order Fabales; family Fabaceae; genus Acacia; species Acacia crassicarpa. The sequence goes on from JAWXYG010000002.1 coordinate 7,417,221, forward strand.
TAAATCTGGAAGTGGGTTTTTTAACATGTTGGAAGACCAATTTATCTTCCTTACTGTATAAAGTTTCTTAAAATGACTCCACTGTCTCTCTTACCGGTAGAAGCTTTTTCAACTCAATCCGTTTCACAGATTCATTGATATGGTGTATAATTTTAGTATGCTATTTTGCCTCATTTCCTTTTGTCAACGCCTCATTTCTTATTTAAATGTTAACTCATAAAATTGGTTTTAGTTAAATGTTAACTCATAAAATCCCGCTAACTTTTTTTTTGGAGGGATTAAGAAAGTTTATTAAATTTTTAAAATAATTACATTTATCATTTTTATCTGAAATTTATTTGTCTGATTTATAATATAATAATATACAACATAGACTATGATTGAATTATTTATTTAACATCCTTAATCTCTTTTAAAAAAGTTAACTGAGTTTTGTATTAAGAATTGGAAGGAGTACAATTTAAAGAATATGTATGGAATTAAAAGCAAATCAATCATGGGTTCAATGATCAATCCGGTTGGACAATTAAAATAGATCTCACATATTAACCTTTGCACGAAACCCACCACCCAAAAAAAATCTTTTAATACTAGTCATGTGAGATATTTCTTAACTGAAGAGGTTAAGATGAAATTGATATATATATATATATATATATATATATAACTGAACCTTGCATTTTTACTAGTACTCCTTACGGTTGGCCCAAAAAACTGAACCTTAATCATTACTTAAATCTATTTTGGATCCCTACAATGGTTTTTATTATTATTATTATTTATTGGATCTAGAGCAAAATATACCTATATAAATATAAACCCCTTACGGTTGCCCCAGTTTTTACTCAAAATTATTTTTATATATTTATTTGGGATAACCTTATTTCATTTAAAAGTAGTTAGTAAGTTTTTTTAATCGATCCCGTTATTGTTGATTTACTCAAACTATATATAGCCTTATTATAGGACACAAATAGATAATTTTTATTATAAGTCATTTAGTGGGGTATTAGTAAAATTTTTAAAAATATAACCTCTATTATAAGTCATTCTTGTTATTAATTTATGAAATCAAAACAACACCATTTAATCAGTGGGTTGGTTAGTACTTGCTATTCATCTGACATAGTATATGAAAATGTTGATAAATATCTTTTTTAAAAATATATACACACACAAAAGAAAACTTTGAACACCCCTACTTTGTATTCTTTAGCACAAAGTAGAGTGTTTAGTAATTAGGAATAAATTTGAAATTTTATTAAATTTAAAAATTAATAAAATTTAAATTTTTTGATAAAATATGTTGGCACTTAGCAATGATTTATAAATAAAACATTGCAATATATATAACTTTTTCATTAAAAAACAAGGGATTGAATATTGTCATTACCAATTTGGGTCATTTTCAATGTCACTACTACTTTTCTACGGTTATCTCTTGAAATTCTGATCTAATGGTAGAAAAGTAGTAATGGCATTGGTAGTAACCAAAATTGATACTAAAAATATCCTATCCTAATAAACAATACCACTTAACAACACGTGGCATATTTGGAGAAGCATCTTACAAAAGGTCCTTCTCTTAGAGTAAACACACACAAGCTTCTTCCAGTTATTGTCTTTGCTCATATTTCTTCTGCGAATTTCCCCACTTCTCTCACTCTTGAACTGTCTTCGGCTTCTTCCCTTGTGCGTCCTTTTCGATTTTTGTCATGGATATCATATACGTTTTAGCATGTTATACTAGTATAAATTTTGAATTTGACTCAGAATTTTCCCGTTTGGTTTCGCTTCCGACTTCAGATCCTCTGGTTTGCCTTTCCAAAGCTTTAGAAGCCACCATAGGAATCCTCTTTGCTCTGCCAATTCATTGGTATGTAGTTAACTATGTGTCTGTGACTCTGTGTACTTCTGAATGCTTTGTCTCTCTTTATGTTTATGCAATATTCTCACCATTTCTCGTTGTTTTTAATGTATTGAGTAGGCAGAAATTGAATATACAGTAAACAGAATATCATAATAAGAATCCGTATTAATTAAGTAGAATACACAGAGAACATATAATAAGTCTGTATAATATGAAAAACTATAAAACGAACTCACAAGACTGCCGTATTTCGAATGAATAATGCAGAAATCCGGGCCCAACTTTCGTTGTGTCCTTAAGACAATTTTGCTCCCTCAATACGGATGCCGAAGGTTTTTCTGAGCAATTGTCTCCCAGGATAGAGCGGATTATTCGTCTTCAGAAAGATGGCTCTGTCTGTCTGAAGCCCAAGCGAATCCAACGAGTCTGCTTTCGGAACGCACAGGATGTTTTATGTATGCAATATGAGTGTATATTTGAGATTAACTTTAGATCTAGTTTTTCTCTATATCTTTTTTCTCTTAGATTTTATGTCACTAGCACATCCTATTTGTAGATGACAAAACTGATCAGATGGACACCCGTTGGCGAACCGACGCGACTGTGGCAAACCGACACGACCGGTGGTGGCGAACCGGTGGGACTTCTTATTCATAACCTATGGGACTTAGATCCTAAAATCCAACAATCCCCCACATGAATAAGAAGTTAGTCCATCCTGACCAAATGCAAATGATCATGTATGCAAAGTGCGATTCCTCTACGAGAAACAACTTCATCGAGAAAGGTAGGGGTTGCCTTTGAACCTTCTCTAGTAAAAACCTATCGGATATACTGGTCAATCAGTGGATGCGCTGTCTTGAACCGTTGACCTTTTAGTGTATACCAAGACAATAGGAGTTACATAGTTGCTCCTCTAGCATCATTGGTTATCATGCTGTGTTCATTTGGGCCCTTGACACCACCTAGTTCTGTGAGTGTTCTAGAGAATCGGCTGTTTTAAATTCTCATAGAAGCGGCCTGCACTTCACACTCACATAGGTGATTCCTTGTGATGTAAGTCATCATACATCATCTGAACACATCAGATTAAGAAACCATTAAAAATTTAGAAGCTTACCCTTTATATATATGCATTGTTTGTCTAGGAATGAGTATTTATTTAAAACTCCATAGTGTTAACAGTCGATCATCACTTAGTTGTCTCTTTGAACCTAGTTCGTGGGATCTCCACTCTCCTAGGTAGAGTTACCGCAATAATCAACAATGGATCGGCCTTAAACCCATTCCTTTGGACAATTTCCTAACTATCTTTCTCGAAATCCCTTTAGTCAATGGATCCGCTATATTCTCTTTTGATTTCACATAATCAATTGAGATGATTCCATTCGAAAGTAGTTGTCTAACGGTGTCATATCTATGACATATATGTCTAGACTTGCCGTTGTCCATGACATTCTTGGCCCTACCAATAGTTGCTTGACTATCAGTATTACAGTGTATACACATTGCTGGTACCGGCTTTGGCCAACTAGGAATGTCTTTAAGAAAGTTACGAAACCACTCGGCTTCCTCACCAGCTTTATCTAATGCAATGAATTCTACTTCCATAGTTGATCTTGCAATGCAAGTCTGCTTAGATGACTTCCAAGATACAGCACCCCCACAAAAGGTGAATGCATAACCACTTGTGGATCTTGTGTCGTTAAAGCTGGTGATCCAACTTGCATCACAATACCTTTCTAGCAATGCAAGGTACTTCCCATGATGAAAAGCAAAGTTTTGAGTTTGCTTTAAGTAACCTAAAACTCTTATCATAGCTATCCAATGAAGCTCGTTTGGATTACTTGTAAAGCGACTACACATGCTTACTGCGTAGGCAATATCAGGTCTAGTGCGGTGCATAACACACATAAGACTGCCTAACACTCGAGCATACTTCTTTTGTTTTTCAGCTTCGCCAGTATTTCTCGACAGACAAAGACTAGAGTCTATAGGGTTCGTCACAAGAGCAATGTTTAAACTCTTGAATTTCTCAAGAATTTTAGCAATATAAATGTTTTTGTGATAAAGTCAACCCAACAGATGTACTATGGATTTTAATTCCTAAAATAACATCTGCTAGACCCATATCTTTCATGTTGAATTTACTGGTAAACATCCGCTTAGTAGTTTTAATCAATTGAGTATTACTACCCGTTATCAACATGTCATTTACATAAAGACATATTATGGCGAACCCATAGGTATCAAAGTAATATAAGCCTTCACGTTGTCTGTAGCCTTTTAATATCAGCCTAGCTTTGTACTTATCAATAGTGTTATCTGCTTTCATCTTCTTTTTGAAGACACTTAATTCCTAGAGGCTTATTACTAGGAGGAAGATCAACCAATTCTCATGTGTGGTTTGACAGAATGGATTCAACTTCGCTATTGATAGCCTTTTTCCATAATGGTGCTTCAGGAGAGCTTATAGCCTCTCCATGTGTTCGAGGCTCATTTTCCAACAAATAGGTCAGAAAATCAGGACTAAAGGATATTATGGTCCTTTGTCTTGTACTACGTCTAGGTTTCTCCTCTACAGGATTATCACTTGTTGTAGTATCCTACGGTAGCATAGTACTGTTATCATTATTACCACTTGCTTCACTTCTCTTGTTGTACAGAAATACATTCTCAAAGAACGTAGTGTCCCTTAACTCAATAACCGTACTAATCAGGATAACTGATACATCGGACCAAAAACTGATATGCACTATTGTGAAGTGCATAGCCAATAAACACATAGTCCATTGTCTTAGGTTTGACCCTCAGCCTTTTAGGTTTAGAAATTGCGACCTAAGCCAAACACTCCCACACTTTCAAATATTTGAAGAAATTTTTCTTTCTCTTCCATATTTTGTATGGTTTGTTTTGTATCCTTTTTGTGGGGTACTCTATTAATTAAATAGTTAACCATTAAAATGGCTTCCCCCACAACTTCTGTGGTAAACTAGACGTAATCAACATTTATTACAATATACAACATTCAACCACAATGATGCTATAAAAATTTCATATAATTTAGTAGTGATGCATACCCTAACTAAAAATATTTATCATATTTGGGTGTCAAATTAAAACTAACAACATTTAGTTTCAATAGTTATAAAGATAAAAATAATCAACATTTGGGTTGATCTATAAACACCTTATTATAAGAAACTTTAATAACATCATAGCATCAAGATTAAACTAATATTTGGAATTAAAATAATTCATAAAGATATGGCGACTTTGGTGACTAACAAATCAACCATAATCTTACCACATAGTATTTGGAATTAAAATAATTAACAAAGAATTGACCATTTTGGTGATTAATAAATCCACCACACTTAATTCCAAAATTTAAATATTTAGCATTTATCCAATTGCTAAAAAACATAAAATCATAGCAACAAACTCATTCATGATTATAAAATTAAGGCTATAGTTGTATTTCTACCAAGACATGAAGCCATGCATGCGTACACCAAGAGAAATAAAAATACTATGAAAAATTAGAGTACATTTATCCCTACACTAGATAAATGACTAAATGTTCATATCACAATCCTATGCTTGTCACGCAAAATATTTAATAATTCATAAAATTTGCTTTCAATAGCAAATAACAAATACTCAAAATCTGTTAAACCCAAACAAATTTATTATTATTACTTTAATTTGGCCCAACTATTTTTTTTCAGCCCAAAGAAAGAAAAAATTGCATCCTAAAAACATGTAGCCCAAAACACAAAAGAAAGGCAAAGAAAAATAATATTGCAGTTCAGCCCAATAAGAGGCTGGCCCAACAAATGAGCCCCCAAGTTAAATATACTTTAAATCTGATTTAGCCCACATCAAGCTAAAGAGGCCCCAGTAGCTCAACGGTTAAGGCGCCTTTTGTCAGACCAACACGTCGCTAGTTCGATTCCGCCAGGTGCCTTTTTACAAGTATTTATTTTTAAAAGGCGCTGCATAAAAAATTGGCACCCAGCGGATTCGAACTATGAACGTATGGGTGCGACGCATCTGAAGGCTAGCCTTGTGCCAGTTGAGTTAGGTGCCCTTTCAGTAAGAGGAGGTGACTTCAAGATATAAAAACACGTTGTTGCAAATTGGGGTACTATCTTCATTAATATCAAACAAATTAATATCTCCTATTAATAATAAATCCTTAATAATAAAATAAATCATGGCTAAGATATTCACAAATATCACCAATTTTATTCAGCCATTAAAAAAGCTTCACAAGATTTTAGAAGAGATTATAAGATATTAAAAATTATTAAACAAATTAATTAAGTCCTTAATCGAGACTAAATTCCCTTCCATTCTAATTAATTAAATGATTTTTTCCCCAAATACATAACATCCTAAACTTTAGGACTTTTAATAAATCTCATCATATAGCTATTAGATATATTTAATTTCTGCAATTTGAAGTATGAAATCAAATAATATCTTTACAATATCTAATAAAACCAATAAAATCTCCCGATGAAATATTATATTCACTTAATGGAATTAATATTCATCAAATCCTTATTAAAATAAGGAGAGATAGTAGGAGATTTATTAACTACCCTATCAAACAAAAATAATATATTTATTAACTAAAGATAATCAAATTTTTCAACGGATGTAAATTATCGTGCAAGTAATCAATATATAAATAATTAAATAACATATTGATTTCTATGGACACAACTATACTGAAACGTTGGCACATTAAAAGCTATACCAACATTATTTTAAAATTTTAATACCGTTTCATTTAAACAGCGACGCATCCTATCGAACACATTATTTTTTTTTTTAAAAAAAATAATAATATAGGCTCAAAACTTGAAAGGAGGCGTCCCTCTTTTTATTATTTAAACAAAATAAAAAATCAAATTAGTGTTTCCGTAAAACACATTAGACCACTCAAGATGAAACGATTTGTCTGTTCTGGCTGAAACAAAAGGGCACGTCAATTTGGTTCATCTTCAACCTCCAACAGGGTCACACAGACTCATGTTGATCCATAGGTCGGGTCATTCAGACCCAACTCTTGTTTTCTCCATAATCGATGTTTCTGACGTCAGTTTTTCATGTTCTTGGTGTTTATCTCTAAATTTTTTCTGAGATCTACGTAAAAACACCTATTTTGTGGCCAAAAACCACCTTTACCTTGTGACCCAACACAAGGCTTCAAAGGACGACTTTCCCGATAGAAAAACAAATTTCCATCCAATGTTTCTATATTATACTAATTTCATGGCCTAAAACATATACACACTTATATATTTTATTGCAGAAATAAATATTCACATAACAGATTTAAAAGGAATATATTTCCTTAAAACAAGCCAAGGAAATTGGAATATTTAAACCATTTGCATATATATATATATATATATTGCACATCAATCGTATATATAAGTAATTCCGAAACCCATGAAAATTGCTTTTAAAAATTCCTATGCAAATAAGAAACAATTCGACATATACACATCCACAGAAATCAAATCATAATATTGAAGTTTCAAACTTACACATATATAATCCATAGAAATCATAATTTTAGAAACTTTAATTTTCCAAAATCAAATCTTAAAATTGAATACAGATTCAAATCAAAATTTCTACCAACACAGATATCAACTTTATTTAATATAAATTAATCTAAGTTGATTCCAATTTAAAATTACTACCAATAATGAAATCAGTAATGCTCTAAGTTGATTTCAATAAACCAAAATTGTCTTAAAATTGTTGTTTTTAATGTATTGAGTAGGCAGAAATTGAATATACAGTAAACAAAATATCATAATAAGAATCTGTATTAATTAAGTAGAACATACAGAGAACAGAATATCATAATAAGAATCTGTATTAATTAAGTAGAACATACAGAGAACATATAATAAGTCTGTATAATATGAAAAACTATAATACGAACTCACAAGACTGTTGTATTTCGAACGAACAATGCAGAAATTCAGGAATGCCAGTAACTTTCTCGGTGCTGCGTAAGACATGGCCTGTACCTCCCAACACCCTAATTTCGTTCATATGTTCGATAGGTAAGTGTAAATGATGCACTATCCGAGGGTGGATAAAGTTGTCCGATCTGCCGCCATCCAAAAGTACTTGCACCTGAGTACCCAGAACCTCTCCAGTAAAGCGGATGGTCGCTGCCCCGAGTGTACTACGAAAAGCATGAAGCGACAGATGGTGTAAGGTAGCAGTAGGGTCATCGTCGTCAGCCATAGGAGAAGATGCGTCGAGTTCATCGCCATCGACACAGAGTAACATGAACTGCTTATTCGGTCATTTATCGAGGGAGAGAATTTGGCATCACATGTATAGCAGAGACCTTTTTCCCGGCGAATCTGCATCTCTGCGGCCGTCATTTTCCAAATAGGAGGTGATTTCGGGGTGGGTAACAGGGGAGGCAAGTTTGTCTTCCCACCACCGGACATGGACGCCAAGGTAGTCGGTGTAGAACTAGGTAAAGACGCAACCGGTTTGGGCGAGAACGACGAATAGCTGGGGAATTTTCCTGCTGGAGAGATAGCTGATGTAGATTCGGCAAAGAGCCGCGCCACGGCCATCGCACTCAACACAGAAGTAGGGCGTTGGACCAATACATCTCGTTTAAGCTCTGGTTTAAGACCTCCAAGATAACAATCTAGTAATGCCGGCTCAGCGAGATCGTCCGTCCGATTTGCAAGAGCTAAAAACTGGGTGTTGTAATCGGTGAGAGCACCACCTACACTCGATTGAGTGAGCTTGAACAGGGCAGAGCGCGCGCAGTCAAATTGGGAAGGACCGTAGTGTAACTCGATGGCCTTGGCCAAAGAAATCCAAGTAGGGACGCATTGCGCTTTGTCGAGCATTTGAAACCATGGGAGGACATCACCATCGAAATGAACCGAGGCGATAATCAAGCGGAGCGAATCGGTAATGTCATAATACTTGGAGTATTGTTCGGCCTTAAACAGCTAGTTCAAAGCATCGGTACCGTCAAAGCGAGGAAAATCCATTTTAACCGATCGTGGTGGCAGAGGATTAGCGGTAGGGTAAAGAGTACCTGGTGGCGTAGAGGTGGAGCCCTGGGAACCAGGAGTCGAGAGCAGGTCCAGTCGTTTGGTTATATCAGACATCGAACCAGCTATGCGCTTAAGCACCGCGTCGAGCTGGTCGAAACGGTGGTCCATCTGAGCTAGTCGTCCCTTCGTCTCATCAATGGATTCGGTGTTGCGTTTCGTGTCGGCCTGAAGTTCTTTTAGACGAGTGTTTTCCGCCATGCTGCGGAGCTCGATGAAAGCACCAAAATGTAATGGTTATAGCTCGTCGAATAGTTAATGGGGATACAAATGATAAAAGCTGTCAAGCAAATCGTATATCACTGAAATTCTCACTGGGAAATGAACAGAAAATAGTCACTGCAGAAGGAAGGTTCGGTACAAGCGTAACAGAAAAGCAGAAAAGGTAATGACAGATAAGAGAGAGAAGATCATCCAGATATATTCCACACCCAAGTCATGCTTCGTATCCTGCTATATAGCCTCAGCTTCCCCCAATTCACGTAGCCTCCTAGAGGGTTTTCTCACGCGTTTGCTACGCCTAGGCCCAGTCTCCTCTCTGTTCTCCATCCCCGGGCCCGTAGCACTTTGGTCCATGACAGAACCAATAGTAAGACAGCTTACAAATGGTCACGGCATGTTCTGAAATCTGCTTACCTACGAATTGAAGGTGGTGCATAAAATTTAGTAACTGTTGTATATTTTGTCATTTTGGTGCAAGCAATGGAAGTACAAGTGTAAATAAAATAGTCAGATAGTTTAACAGAAGTAATCAAAACTTGTACGGAGAAACAACATTTGTAACTTCTGGGCCTTGCTGTGCTCAATATTAACTGTGAGCTGAGCTTAATATTTTGGGTCTTTTTCATAAATGAAATTATCTGTTATCTGCTTTATATTTACTGTCTTTCCTGGAAAATGTGACTGAAATTTCAATTTGCAGTCAGCTTCTGGCTCCATGGCCAGTGCGGGGATGGATAGTGCTGATGTTAAGGAAGAGGAAAAATCTGAGACATATAGTCATAATATGATTGAAGCCATGGGTGCTGGTAGGTTCAATCCTTTGTGATTCTAGTTTGACGAGGAAATATGTTGTATGACAAGTTGGGGAAGAAGAGATTGCCTTTGCTTGCTTGAAACTTCATGTGTAATTACAAATTTGTTGGGTATATTGTAGTGTAGGATTTCAAATGATTGGAACAAATCTTCTCCTTGTCTGTTACATTTTATGATCAGGTCCAGCAGTCTATGAAATCTTCAAATTCATCTATTAGTTTGGGTTAATTGAAGGATGTTAGGACTATATTCACGGTCATCCTATTTTTGCATTCTTTGAATTTTGTGTTTTTAGATCTCTGATAACTTGGTCCTTTTCAGTTTTGACTTATAGGCACGAACTGGGGATAAACTACAACTTTATTCGTCCAGACTTAATTGTAGGATCATGCCTGCAGGTGATTTTTGTCTCAATGATGGAAAATTGCTGCAATTATGTCCATCTAAATTGGTCTTCTGACTATTGGTTTGTCTATGAATTGCTAGACTCCTGAAGATGTTGACAAGCTTCGTGCAGTAGGAGTGAAAACTATATTTTGCTTGCAACAAGACCCAGATCTAGAGTAACATAAATGACTTGTTTAAAGTTCTGAGTTTAGGATTACTTAAATATACAATTTCAACCTTTGTGACAACTACCACTCATCTGATCCAATGAAACTGTTTCTCTAATACTACTTCAGATACTTTGGCGTTGATATCAAGGCCATTCAAGGATATGCTGCGTCTTGCAATGACATTCAACACTTGCAAGCTGAGATATAGGTTCGTATGGAACTTTATTTTTATCAAGCAACAATTCCCGATGAATTTAAATAAGTTGGCCTGAAAATATTGGTATTGAGGTCGTGGAATGTCATGATTCCCTTTTTACCAGAAAAAAAAAAAGAAAAAAAAATTATAAGGATTTCTGTTCAGAAAAATTGTCACTATTATTTTTGAAAATGGCTGGTACTTCCTATGACACATTGAATTTTATGAAAAAACATAAATTTAAGGAATCAATATGGAACAAACGACCACTTCATTCCATGGTCTTTGTGCATTAGCGCTCCAGTTGCCAGTGAGCTAATCACTGTTATATATGTTAAACTTACCGACAGATGTCTGTTTCTTCAGTTTTTGCTTCACTCGTATTGCTTTCTGCTGGGAAATGAATTTACTTCGTTTGGGAACTAGTTTGTATGAAATTTACCTATACCATATTATATTATGTTTTCAAATGGTTATAGAAATTCAAATGGTTTTAGTAATGAGTTATTATCCTGCTTACAAAATGGAGGAATTTTTGTTATAAGATTCTGGTTTGCCACCTGCTATTTAGGATCACCACATAATGGTTATCTGTTTCATTCAGGTAACTTTTGTATGTTTTTATGTTAGAAATAGTAATTCAAATATGAAGATTACAAATGTTAGTTAGTTGTTTAGCTATTAACCTATATATTGTGACTAAATTTTGAGATACAATGCTTTAATTTGTGGTTAAATTGAACTCTGCATTTATACTTGCAGATAGTAGTTTTATAGCTCTATATCATACACCCACATATTTCTTAAATTTCATAGACAACCCAAAAAAAAAAAATGTTCTTGGAATTTTTGCTCTAGATCATGGAATTTGGATAGTTTGAGGGTTTTCTGTGTACATCATAGGTTTCCTGATTTCCTATTACCTATGAGTAAAACTTGGTCCTCTTTTTTGTGTGATGACTTGCATTGTAGTTTGTTGTTGTATATCTGAACTAAATAGTGATATCTACTTCATCATTCATGTGCTCAGGGACGGACCCAGCAATTGAAATTAGGAGGGGCGGAAATTATAGAACCAAACCCATATTTTTATGAAATCACATTTAAACCTCATAAAAATTTCAACATTTTTAGTTTAGTCCCTCCATAAAACTATTAGAAAGGGACTAAAATGAAAATACTGAAACTTTTATAAGGCTGAAATGTGATTTCATAAAATTTTGGGTTCTTTTCTATAATTTTCTCCCCTCATTTGGGTTCTTTCCTATAATTTTGGGGGGTCGGGGGCCACCCCTAGCCCCCCCCTAATTCCGTCCCTGCATGTGCTTCTCTCATCATATCATGGATTTCTTTCCATCATGTGGTGGTCTAACTTTGATACTGCATGGACTTTGATGCATTTGACTTAAGGATGAGGCTTCCGGCTGTAGTTAGCAAATTGTACAAGGCCATAAATCGCAATGGGGGTGTGACATATATACATTGCACTGCTGGACTTGGAAAAGAAACAAGATTATCAAACCTAGACTAAACTAGGTGAGTCAGCTTAGAACCCGACGACATGGCTATGTCCCTAACTCGGAACTTTGGCAACCCGACGAGTTGCTGAGTTACCAAAGATGCCTTTTTAAAAAAATTAACATGTTTTTTTGTGGGGTATTAATTGTAGACAACAATGTTACTTGAATTTAATGGTAATTTTGGTATTAATGACTACTTCCTGGTCCTTATTATGAGGCACTAACTAGTAAATTTATTTGATCCTTTTTATAAAGTACTTACTTGTTTTCAAAGAGCATTAATTATTCTTTTCTATGTATGCCCCAAATAAATAAGGGTAGTGGATGAGAGTAATAATTAATATGATATTAGAATTTAGTATAAGTAATATTGGAAGTTATTTCTTAAATTGTAGACAAATTTTATTAACTTTAATTGTTTATATTGATTTATGAGAATTGTTAGTTGGTGACTTATAATAAGGACGATATGGAGTATTAGTTTAGTGATTAAATGATTGTAAGTAAGAATATTTTGTTATCATTTATCTGTTTTGATGGTATTTTGCTAGAAAGAATATTTAATGATTATTGATTATAGTGTATGATGCTATGATGTAAAAATATCAAAGATATGATAAAGAATGATAAATATGTATATGATTATTATGTTTTGATCCAAGCTATTAAATTGATATTATTAATATTTAATTTGGATGGTATGATGAAAATTTAAATTATGTTTTATTTTTATTTTTTAATTTTCATCCGTTCTGACTCTGAGCTAATTCATTGACGCTTAATCTACTACCTCAATTTGATAAAAAGGCCGAGTCGGTTTGACAACCTTGAAAAGTTAGTTTTCTTTTATATAATAAAAAAATTAGTTATTACTCTTATTCGCCTCCCCAAAATTTGAATTTACTCCCTTAACCAATTGGAATTTAACTCTGGTTTTGATGGCATTTTTGGTTTATAAAATGATTATTATTATTAACTTATTATCTCAATTAATTTATTAACCGAACTTTCTCTTAAATTTAAGAAATAGCAATCGCCGGCACATCCTGTATTGTAACGGAACAGTTTCTCTCCTTATCCGGATGAGTAGGGATAGTCTAAATAGTTTAGATTTAATTTTTTTAAAATAAAAATTTTAAATAAAAAGATTTTAAAAATATTAATTAAAAATTTATTTTTATTTTAAATTCTCTATCTATTGAAATAATTTTTTTAAATTAAAAAAATAAGATCTAAACAATCTAAATCTCACCAGAAATCCCATAAATCTCACCAGAAGCCTTTTTATTCTTTTTCTTATTTCTTTTTTGGCCGGAAAAAAACTATGTGTCTGACTTTGACTTTATAAATTTCTGGGATTTTCCGCCTCCGATATTTCTTTGTGCATCGTGCCGGCAAAGTGCAAACCGTCAGGGCCCGTTTGGTTGAGAGAATTGAGCCATGTTCCCGGGAACTTAACATAGTTCCCTTGTTGGCAACGTGTTTGGTTCACTCTGTTCCTAGGAAGTGAATTTGCCGCCATCGACGAAGCTCCCACAACCGAGGGAAGTTTAGATCCTTTTAAAAATGGCGGGATCTTGAAAACGTTCCCGGGAAACTAAATTTTGAGACAAAAAAGCCCCTCTGAAATTATAAATCGCATGCTTCTCGCCTTCTTTCCCAGATTCAGCGTCACCATTCTTCTTTTCTTCCTTCAACCACCACAATCGACGCTGCCTTGTAGGCATGAGGGATCGAGTACTTCTTTGTGTTTCTTCTTCCTTCTAGTCGCATCTGTGTGTGTGATTGTGGCATGGGTTTTGGCTAGTTTTGTCTTTCTTCTTCATCGTTTCTGCTAGATGTTGTGGGTTTGTGGAGCTGCGTTTTCCTTCCCAGATTTCGCTGATGTGTGTGATTCAGGAGCATTTTTCATTTGCTTTTGCTCCTCGGCTCAATATATGTGGGTGGGTGTGGTGGTAGATAGCTTTTCAATGTAACTTGCTGTCGGCGCTTTAAGACTCTGCAACAGGGGAGACTCATGGAGCAAGGTTCTTGCAAAAATTTGAGAGATTGTGTACATGTTTATTTTTCACTTACCTCCTTAATTTTACTGTACTGGTTGACATTTTGTGTTGTGAGTTCAAACTTGACTGTTGTCCATGAATGGTTGGCAAATTCTTTTAAATGATTTTGGTCTTGCTTGTAATTATTTTCATATTTGCTCTGCTGATATGTCCTGCTGTCAAATAACGCATTCGAACATGTGTGCTCGTAAAGTTTGTAAGTTCGAACTTTACGCTTACGTTCGAACTTTATGCTTACGTTTGAACTTCTTCATGTTGCCCTGTAACATCAGGAGCATTGGTTTTTATGCTGAAGTTTTCTTTTAAGTAACTGTTTTTTCTTACCAACGTAGTAATTTATTTCATCCACTTCACAATTTCAAGGTTTTCACACTGAGTAATTCCAATTTTTGATTTTTCCCGTTAAAGCAGCAACTGGGTTCATTGTTCATAGATCCCTAATCCTCTTGCAATATTCATGTCCACTTCGATTTGCTTCATTTCGTGTTGTCCCCCTCTATTTCTTTCCATGTCCAGTGTCCTTCTCACCTTCCGTAGCCATTATGCTTGTTGCAGTTGCAGATCCCTTCAATGCTGGTTGCAATTTTCTTTCTCCACCAAGACGCGATTTAGTTTGGCTCTCTGTCCAATTCGCAAAACAAAAAAAAATGTTTTCTGGCTTTTTTTGTGGGAGGGCATTCTAGGAATTTTACCTAAAGTAACAAATTATCTTCCCTGTCTACCAAACAACCAAATTTTTTAAAGTTCCTCTCAATCTTCCCTTCAATTCCTTTCCCTCCTTTTAAGTTCCTTTCCCTCCTTAAAAGTTCCCTGAAGCAAACGGGACGTCATATTCAATACTCTCGCCCCCTATTTTCCATAACCTATTCACAAGAGCTTCGATCTCCAGTCGCTTCCAAATCCCAATACGTCGTCCATGGAGAACGATGGTGGCGAGTCGCTGCAGGGTCCGGTTACTTGCGGGGCGTGGATTCGGCGACCCGAAAAGCGTAATCTGGTTGTCTTGGGAAGGTCGAGGCGCGGAAATTCTTGCTCTTCTATGCTCGAGATTTTCTCCTTCGATCCCAATACCACTTCGTTACCTTCTTCCCCTCTGGTAATTCTCACTCTATGGTTGGGCTTTAAATTTGCTTTTGTTCCCCTGTTTTTGGAAACCGCCCTGTGGAGTTCATGCTTGAAAATTAAGAATTCATGTCCAAACTAATAATTCTTCTTTATTAGTGTGCAATAAATTTCGGATGCAACTTGTACTCTTGTGAGAATGAATTTACATAAGCCTCACGATTCAGGGAACAAGTCATTAATTTAGTCAAACAGAAAGACGTTAAAAAAAAAAAGAAAAAAAAAAAGCTAGTGGCCCTTTATGATGCTTGACTTTTTTGTTTTAGTGCATGCCCTTGCCATGAAGAACATATATTGATGCGACTTTTTTCAAAGTTACGTGCCTTTGGGTCTGAATGGTTGTGTGATTTGCTGGAGCTTTTTGTTTTTAAGACTTGTCTGATTAATATTATTTTTTCAGACCACTTTTGTGCTAGAAGAAGTGGAGGGCGATCCTGTTGCTATCGCCGTGCACCCTAGTGGAGATGATATCGTGTGCTCATTGAGCAAGGGTAGCTGCAAGTGAGCCTCTATCTATAAGAACTTTGTATTTGATACATTGATCAGCTTATTAAATTTCCCTCTGAAGGGTGCGCCTTTTGGTTTTATAGTTATTTGATACTTTGTATTTTTTTTCCCCTAAGATTTGCAAATTAAGAGTCACTCTCACCCCATACTTTATTTCATTTCATTTTAAGGGTTGAAGCAATTCTTTTTCTTTCTTTGTGGATTGAAAAATTTCAAAGGCATTTTAAAAAGCTAAAAAGCTTCATGTGAGGGCGCCTTAGCGTAATTCCTCTATTTTAATAATGACAGCATCTAAAATCTTCATCAGAAGCTAACATAATGAAGCTTTGGCTAAATTATTACAACTGCAAGATTGGCTTTAAAAATGACCTCTTGGCAGAGCTTCTTGCTACTCTTTCCTGGGAAACTACAGGATGACAGTATAGTTATTGAGTTTTAAATTTGTCTTGCTAATTTTTTGCCCCAAATTGTTGGTGCATCTTCCCTTTTGATATGAATCCAATATAGATTGAAGTTTACTTTCATGGCTTGCAGAATTTTTGAGTTGTCTGGTGGTGAAATGGGCATTAAGTTATTGGCCAAAGAACTTCCCTCCCTTCATGATGTTGGTCCTCAAAGATGCATTACTTTTAGTGTTGATGGATCTAGATTTGCTTCTGGTGGTGAGGTAAGCATTAAGCCAGCATATAATTGCTTTTATCAGCTATGAATGTGTGGCCACCTCTTTTCTTTCCCTCTTTTTTTAGTTATAAACAGCATGCCACTGGCTGTTTGACTTCTATACTTAAAAATACAGAATGGGCACCTCAGAATTTGGGAGTGGCCTACCATGCGGGTGATTTTGGACGAACCAAGGGCAAACAAATCTGTTCGAGATATGGATTTCAGGTAGGAATAGGAAGCAAGTCTTTTTGGATTCTGTTGCTGGGTTGAATTGGTATTGTAAAAGAGACTTGGAACTTTGCAGACATGGATATACTAAATCTTTATGCTTTGTTTGCTGTCATACCCCAGTCTAGATTCAGAGTTTCTGGCATCAACATCTACTGATGGTTCAGCTAGGATCTGGAAGGTGGAAGACGGTGTTCCTTTGACAACTTTGTCTCGCAATGGGGTATAGTGAATTTGATTTCATTATTTAAGAAATTGGAGCAATTTTGGCGCATTTTTTTGATATTATCTGGGCATGTGTTTTACTTCCTTTGTAGGATGAAAAGATTGAATTGTGTCGATTTTCCAAGGATGGAACCAAACCTTTTCTGTTTTGCACTCTTCAAAAAGGTATATTCATGAGTTTTCTGCCATATACAATTTCACAATATGTTTAGAACATCTTTTGAGAAATCAATTATTACCTTTATAGAGACGACACATTTATCTTTGAACAGGTGATAAAGCTACTGTTGGAGTTTGGGATATTAGTACGTGGAACAGAATTGGCTATAAGAGGCTGCTCCGAAAAGTTGCTTCAATAATGTCAATGAGCCTTGATGGGAAATATCTAGCTTTGTAAGAACCTATTCTTGGCCTTGTCATCATTACTGTAAAAATTCAATGTCAAAATTCAGGTAGTTTTTGGGTGTTCTCTCATCTTTTATCTCATTTTTGTTCTCGAAATCTCATCTCCACCTCCAGATTAAAAAAAATTAAATGGTTTAGGTTTCATATTTCATAAAAATTTTATTTTAAATTTTTTAACATGAATAAATAAATTTAAACTATTACAATATAAGCTAAACAATTGATTACTGCATTACTGCAGTACAAACAAAATTTTAAAATTAAATTAGAAAATACTATAATAATAATTTTAGAAAATATTAAATTTGCACCATTCATTTTTTAATTTGAGACTGGGGAGGAGAAAAAGGATCCTGAGAAAAAGGATTCTGAGGGTATTCTCTTCCTCCCGTGGTTTTGCATTTGTATCCCCATCCTTCATGCTAAAATGCATATTATGGTCTCAACAAAAAATGAGCTCTAGATGGAGCAAGTATCAATTAGGGTTACAGAATCTCTAGATATTAATTCAGGCCATGTGCTTTAATGAGTCTGTTAAGGAATTGCATTACCTAAAATTAAAATATTTGAAAAACAAGATAATGAAGTATCCTTGGCCACTTTTTTTTTTAATCATATATTACAATTGTTCCTGATCTAGAATACAATATTTGATCTTATAAAATGCTATTTGATTTGTAAGTCATGTTCTTCTTTGTCATTGATATCTCTAACATTTTGTTGAATTCATTTCTATTTATTTCTAGGGTTATAAAATGTTATTTGATTTGTAAGTCATGTTCTTCTTTGTCATTGATATCTCTAACATTTTGTTGAATTCATTTATAGGGGTAGTAAAGATGGAGATGTAAGTGTAGTAGAAGTCAAGAAAATGCATATTTTGCATTATATTAAGAGGCTCCATCTGGGGACAAACATTGCAACACTTGAGTTCTGTCCCACTGAAAGGTAAGTTCTCCTTGAATAGATAGTTGTCTTAATTTCAAACCTATCAGTTAGGTTTCGTTTCTTCTTGTCATACGGTTAAACTGAATATCATGAAGATGTAATCATTTAATTTCAGGATAAAATTAAAGCTTTATGACAATAGATGTTATATGGCTTTTTACCACATAATTTCAAATTAGGAAGTAAAGCCATATGACTTATTATATTATATCAAAATAAAACATCAAAATGATAGGGCTTCTTTTTATATAATTTCAAAATATGAAATCATAGTTTCTATCTAACCTGAAGATAGCCCAGGCTGACAATGCATGTATTTATATACCTTTATTTTATGAGATTTACACGTATTATTCGTTCACTTTGTTTTATGATATATACATGTTTTTCAAAGTATATATATCATAAACAATGGATGGCATTTTATGGGCAGGTACATTTGAAGTAATTACTTTTTTTAAAAAATAATGAATTAAATCTTTCATAATCTTCATATATGTAGAGCGCATTAGTTCATAATCATGGATATCCACAAATATATTTTATTTAGATGAAGATTGAGATATCAAACAACTGACTTACAGAAAACAATATATTTAAAATCAAAACACTAAAGATCAAAAGAATACGCACCCTAAAAATAAACACCGGACAAATATATTGTTCAAATCACTAAAGATCAAAAGTATATACATCCTCTAGCAAGATGTCAACGACTTACATAGGCCCTAATTTTCCAAATTCTTGCAACTAAATTGTATATCTATTTTCAATGAAAAACTCAGTGATCAAATTAAGAGCACTAGGGTGTGTTAGAAGGGAAAAAGTACTCCGTTTGTGTAGTGTAAAACCTAGTATAAGTATTCTTGAATACTTGATATAAACCTAGTATAAGTCTGGACTATCATAACAAATTTAGATCTACACATTTACATTCTCTCTATATTCTTGGCTACTCACCTGTCACTGGTGGTAACTCTGTAGGGTATTGCTTACAACCTCTGTAGAATGGGGAGCAGTAATCACTAAACCAAATGTTCCAGCAGATTGGAAAGGTTGCCTCTCTCTCCCCCTGTGTGTTTGTTTATGTGTAAATCCAACCTAGCAAACACATGTTTATGAAGTTTTCATGTTAAACATGCAGAGTGGCAGATCTACTTGCTTCTTCTTGGGTTGTTTTTAGCGTCAGCTATGGTGTTTTACATATTTTTTGAGAACTCTGATTCCTTCTGGAACTTTCCAACGGCAAGACCCAGGATCCTAGGAGATTACCAGTCTTCAGATCATCAAAATGGTTTTGGTCCTTTTGGACCTGTGGATATGTGAGGATGTGATATGTAAACAATAAATATAACTAATTAGGTTAGTTAGTTAGTTAGGAAGGAATTAGTTAGTTAGTTAGTTAGTTAGTAACTAATAGTAGTTAGTTGGGATTAATAGGTCTAGTATTGCCTATATAAGGCATATAACTATCCATTGTATCTCTCATGCTAGTTATGATGAATGAATGAGCATCAATTTCTGTTCCTTTCCTCTGTTTTTGTTCTTCCTCTCGTCTCTCCTCCTACGTTTCTATAATTTCTATAACAGTGGTATCAGAGCTGTTCAGTCCTTGGCATGCTTCTGTATGATCTGTTAATCTTGAATCAGACTGAAGTCTTTTTCTCACCTGACGGTTCAGTTCTGATTAGGGAAAAAAAAAGAATTTTGACCTAGTGCAACGTGAACTAGGTGGAGTCATGACCCTAATGGTTCAGTTCAATGTCTGAGTCAGTCAAGAAATTCCAACGGATGAGCAAAACACCTCAAGACGACAGCAATGGAGTCTTGCGATCAACCAAGCATCGATCAAGATCATTTTTTTCCACCCGATTACTTCGACTGTTCCTGTCATCGTCCAAGTCGGAACTCTGGGTACAATCGGGCTCTGTGTCTCTGTTTGTTGGGTCCTCGTTAGTCAAGCAATTTCATTGAGACGGCGTCGACTGAATCTGGGCGTTGCTTCAATGTTCTGTCCTCGTCGACACTTTGGATTCTAGTCAGTTTAGGCATTGCTCGCGTCACTGGCTTCTGGTAACTCGTTTCTGTTGCCAGTTCTGCACGCCGTGGGCTCTGCTTCTGTGCGTCGCCGGGTCTTGGTTTGTCGATCTGCTTTGTCGAGTCCTAGTTCATCGGGTTCTGGTTCTCATTGCTGATTTAATCGATTAATCTGGGTTCTGTTTCTTTGCCTCGTCAAATCAAATAATTCTGGGTTCTGGAGCTCCGCAGACTTGCAGACCTGAATGGAGGGTGCAATTGAGATACAGGGTCAAATCGCGTCTTTTGATTGGCGATTTTGTGTTTATGTAAAAACGAAAAAAAAGTTGGAAAAAAAAGAAGAAGAAGATTTCTTGTCCTGTTGGTATGGGACAAAAAAAAAAAAATCCTTTTCTTGTTGGTACGGGACAACATCTGAAAGGAAACCAAGAAAGCTTCTATCAAGGGTGTTTTCTTTGAGAAAGGCTATCCGGAGAGGGCTACCTACGAAGGATTCTAATGGACTCGAAGGGGATGTCTTTGATTGATTCAGATTTATATTTTGAGTTTTGTATTTTTTGTTTTTTGTTGTCAATCATCCTTGAGGGCAAGGATATTTTGGGGGAGGGGTATTGATATGTAAACAATAAATATAACTAATTAGGTTAGTTAGTTAGGAAGGAATTAGTTAGTTAGTTAGTTAGTAACTAATAGTAGTTAGTTGGGATTAATAGGTCTAGTATTGCCTATATAAGATATATGACTATCCATTGTATCTCTCATGTTTGTTATGATGAATGACTGAGCATCAATTTCTGCTCCTTTCCTCTGTTTTTGTTCTTCCTCTTGTCTCTTTTCCTACGTTTCTATAATTTCTATAATAGGATGCTCTTCATTTTGTTCATTCTTCTATTGCCTTTTGAAGTGTAATGGCCTCAAGCATTCATCCTCATAAGTCTTGCAGATTTAGGCAAGTTTAGCCAACCAAACACGTCATGACTTGATTGTTTATAATTCGAGTGAACTTCATTTTTTGTCTCTCTTACCTGCAGAAGCTTTTTCAACTCAAAATCCATTTGACGGATTCATTGATATGGTGTATAATTTTAGTATGCTATTTTGCCTTTTTCCCTTTTATTCTCTCTCTTTCAGGTTTTTGTCAACGCCTCATTTCTTATTTAAATGTTTTCAGAACCGAATTGATCATTGAATCAGCCAAGGATTTGGTTCAAGGTTCATTGATTAGATTATGTTCAAACCGTGCTCGAATTGGTTTTGGTTAAATATTAACTCATAAAATCCAGCTAACCTTTTTTTTTTAGGGATTAAGAAAGATCATTAAATTACTTTAAAATAATTACATTTATCATTTTTATATGAAATTTATTTGTCTGATTTATAATATAATAATATATAACATAGATTATGATTGAATTATTTATTTAACATCCTTAATCTTTTTTAAAAAAGTCAATTTAGTCTTATATTAAGAATAGAAAGGAGTACAATTTAAAGAATATGTATGGAATTGAAAGCAAATCAATCATGGGTTCAATAATCAATCCGGTTGGACAATTAAAATAGATCTCATATATTAACCTTGTACAGTGTAAAATCGATTAATGTAATTGTCTATGTACAACGTCTAGTCTTGGGTCTATACTCCATGCAATAAATACGACCTCATCTGATTTATTTTAATATTAGTCTAATTTATTTGGTTGTCAGTAGTATCGGATATCGTGGGTTAATCCAAAAAAGGGAGGGTTTGATCATGTGTTTTGCTCGTTCGTCCAAAAAAGATAAGGTGTTTTGCACGAAATCCACCACCCAAAAAAAAATCTTTTAATATTAGTCATGTGAGATATTTCTTAACAGAAGAGGTTAAGATGAAATTGATCTTTTTTTTAAAAAAAAAAAAACTGATCCTTGCATTTTTTTTTGATACATCATGGTAAGGGAAGGGGGTAGGGCTCGAACCCTGGACATGGGGGAGGGAGGCCAGTTAATACTGGCTCCTATGTCACTGTGCTACTAAGGCGCTGGCTGATCCTTACATTTTTACTAGTACTCATTACGGTTGCCCAAAAAACTGAACCTTAGTCATTACTTAAATCTATTTTGGATCCCTACAATGGTTTTTTTTTTCCCCTTCTATTGGATCTAGAGCAAAATATACCTATATAAATATAAACCCCTTACGGTTGCCCCAGCTTTTACTCAAAATTATTTTTATATATTTATTTGGGATAACCTTGTTTCATTTAAAAATAGTTGGTAAGTTTTTTCAATCGATCCGGCTATTGTTGATTTACTCAAACTATATATAGCCTTATTATAGGACACAGATAGATAATTTTTATTATAAGTCATTTAGTGGGGTATTAGTAAAATTTTTAAAATATAATCTCTATTTAAAGTCATTAATTGTGAAAGATAATATAATCCTAATCTGACATTTTTTTAAAAAAAATTAAATGAGCAAAATCTCATCTCCACCTTTAGATTAAAAAAAAAAAGAATGGTTTAGGTTTCATATTTCATAAAAATTTTATTTTAAATTTTTTAACATAAATAAATAAATTTAAACTATTAAAATATAATCTAAACAATTGATTATTGTAGTACAAACGAAATTTTAAAAATATTAAATTAGAAAATACTATAATAATAATTTTAGAAAATATTAAATATGCACCATTCATTTTTTAATTTGAAACTGGGGAGGAGAAAAAAAAAAAGGATTCTGAGAATATCATCTTCCTCTCGTGATTTTGCATTTGTATCCCCATCCTTTATGCTAAAATGCATATTATGGTCTCAACAAAGAATGAGCTCTAGGTGGAGCAAGTATCAATTAGGGTTACAGAATCTCTAGATATTAATTCAGGCCATGTGTTTTAATGGGTCTGTCAAGGAATCTCATTATCTAAAATTAAAATATTTGAAAAACAAGACAATGAAGTATCCTTGGCCACTTTTTTTATTATATATTGCAATTGTTCTTGATCTAGAATACATTTTCTTCTTTGTCATTGAAATCTTCAACATTTTGTTGAATTCATTTCTATTTATTTCTAGGGGTTATAAAATGTTATTTGATTTGTAAGTCATGTTCTTCTTTGTCATTGATATCTCTAACATTTTGTTGAATTCATTTCTAGGGGTAGTAAAGATGGAGATGTAAGTGTAGTAGAAGTCAAGAAAATGCATATTTTGCATTATATTAAGAGGCTCCATCTGGGGACAAACATTGCAACACTTGAGTTCTGTCCCACTGAAAGGTAAGTTCTCCTTGAATAAATAGTTGTCTTAATTTCAAACCTATCAGTTAGGTTTCGTTTCTTCTTGTCATACGGTTAAACTGAATATCATGAAGATGTAATCATTTAATTTCAGGATAAAATTAAAGCTTTATGACTTCGCGCATTAGTTCATAATCATGGATATCCACAAATATATTTTATTTAGACGAAGATTGAGATATCAAGCAACTGACTTACAAAAAACAATATAAATGTTTTCAGAACCGGATTGATCAATGAACCAGCCAAGGATTTAGTTCAATGTTCATTGGTTGGATTATGATCGAACCGGTTTTAGTTAAATGTTACCTCATAAAATCCAGCTAAGTTTTTTTTGGAGGGATTAAGAAAGTTTACTAAATTACCTTTAAATAATTACATCTATCATTTTTATATGAAATTTATTTGTCTAATTTATAATATAATAATATATACACATAGACTATAATTGAATTACTTATTTAGCATCTTTAATATTTTAAAAAAAAAAAGTCAAACGAGTCTTATATTAAAGATCAAAAAAAGTATAATTTAAAGAATATGTATGGAATTAAAAACAAATCAATCATGGATTCAATGATCAATCCGGTTGGATAATTAAATGTGATAGATTAAAACATATCTCACATACTAAGCTTGTACGATGTAAAATCGATTAGGTTAATGTAATTGTCTATGTTCAATGTCTAGTCTTGGGTTACTCCATGCAATAAATACGACCTCATCGGATTTATTTTAATATTAGTCTAATCTATATGGTTGTTAGTAGTATCGGATATATCCGTGGGTTAATTCAAAAAAGGAGGGTTTGATTATATGTTTTGCAAAGAATCCACCACCCAAAAAAGGGTTTGATTATATGTTAAAATCGAGATTTTATGTAAATTTAGAAGAGGGATAAAAAATCGTAAAACTTAAAATCGTACAGCGTAAAAAATCATAAAAATATAAAAGCGTTTGGAAAATTAGTAAAAATCGTTTTAATGAGAAAAAAAATTTGTAAAAATGTAAAATTACAATGATAAATTGAGATTTTAACTACCATGATTATGTGAGATATTTTTTAACTGAAGTGGTTAAGATGAAATTTATCTTTCTTTTTCTTTTTTTTTTTAAAAAAAAGAAAAAACTGAACCTTGCATTTTGACTAGTACTTCCTTAGTCATTACTTAAATGTATTTTGATCATTTTGGATCCCTACAATGATTTTTTAAAAAAATTATTTATTGGATCTAGAGCAAAATATACCTATATAAATATAAACCCCTTACGGGTGCCCCCGCTTTTACTCAAAATTATTTTTATATATTTATTTGGGATGACCTTATTTCATTTAAAAGGAACTACTAAGTTTTTTCAATAATCCAGTTATTGTTGATTTACTCAAATTATATATAGCCTTATTATAAGACACAAATAAATAATTTTCATTATAGGTCATTTAATGGGGTATTAGTAAATTTTTTAAAATATAATCTCTATTTAAAGTCATTAATTGTGAAAGATAATATACTAATCTACAATTTTTTAAAAAAAATTTAAATGAGCAAAATCGGGATTTATTTTTCCCATTCTCAGCGCATAAATTTAAATGGGGTGTAAACTTCGTAAAAGGGGTGTTCTTGGGATAGAACAAGATTAGAAAACCCCATTTCAAATCCTAAATAATCAATTAGGATCAAGAGTTTCCTAAAAATATCAAAACATGCAATGCTTCAGAATTTATCTAAAATAAAAAAAAAATTTCCAGCATCAATTCAAGAATTGTAACAACTTTTCACTTGATAATCAACATAAATATAATGATTTTGGTTTGAAATCTTGTTTAATCATTCAAAACTTACTCAATGATAGATCACATCCAATATATTATATAATCAAATAAACTAATCATTGTTGTTATTGATTTATGAAATTAAAACAACACCATTTAATTAGTTGGTTAGTACTTGCTATTTATATGAAAATGTTGATAATTATTTTTTTAGAAAAAATACACACACACACAAAAGAAACCTTTGAAGACCCTTACTTTGTATCACTTTGGTTCTATTTATAAGTCTTTTTTTGACCAAATCACACATAGTAAGGAGAGATTGTTAGTTCAATAATTATGAGGTGAATTTTCAACTTTACCCTCATTTATGGATGAGTACTTTCAATTTTTTCTTCCTCCTTTATTTTCATTGGTACAATTAATATGGGCAAAATCCTCACAATTTTATTTATCTGGTCAAAGGGGACTTATAAATAGAATCATAGTAGCACACAGTATAGTGTCTATTAATTAGGAGTAAATTTGAAATTTATTAAAATAAAACTTAATAAAATTTAAAATTTTTGATAAAATATGTTGGCACTTAGCAGTGATTTATAAATAAAAACATTGCAGTATATATAACTTATTCAAGTACTCCCTCTGGTCCTAATTATAAGAATACTTTTTGGAGTTGGTTTTGGTCCTAATTATAAGAACACTTTTAAACTTTTGTCAATTTTTTCCTATAATACCCCTATTTATATTTTCTCAATAATAATTAAAAACAATAATAATTTATATTTTATAAAGTAAATAATGTTTCTAACTCATTAATTTTATATACACCTCAATTATACTTTTTTCTCATAAAATAATTTTGAGCAATTTTTGTCATTTTTTCCCATATTACCCATACTAATACTTTTTCCACAATAATTAATTTAATAACACATTTATATTCTATCAAGCAAAAGATTCTACTTTATTTTTTATTTTTAAATAAAATAATTTTAATATTCCTTTAAATTCCCCCCGGTAACTATCTAAGTGATTGTTTTTTTCCCCTGATAAAACATTAATTTCATTATCTTTTTTCCAACAATAAAAAAATAAACTTGCATTTGTTATACCCAATTAAATAGATATTCTCTTGATAGAAATTTTTTTTCTTTGAAACATGGAAAATATACAAAAAAAATATATTTATATACATTTAAAATTCATTTTAAATCTACAACCTAGCATTTCATGATAGTAAAAAATCATTTTGAATCTATAAAAAATTCATGTTTACAAAAATAAATAAATAAACTAGCATTAAACACATAAAAGGTGATTATGTAGACTTTGCAAATGTGTACATAAATTTGTCCCCAAAAAAATGTGTACATAAAAAACAAATATCACTACAATTAGGCTAGATTTCATCCCATCAAAGACTAAAATAGTGTCTTCATGGAGTATATAAGAACTTCTCATAAACCCCTCAACAATCTTGAACATTCCTAGATTGTATATACACTTATTGATCAATCTAGAACATGTAACTACATCAACATAGAATATACTCTATACATCAACAAAGGAGAATCTAAAATTGCATCAAGCTTAAAAGTAGTGTCATCCATTTTTGACTTAATCGAAAGACCTTTTATTCCACATTTGGAGGGATCATTATTCTTGACCGTGTGTTGTGTTGTGTCATCAAAATACAAAATGAATTATCCATCCCAACTTCCAAAATTATTCAAGATAACAGCGGGGATCGATCTCTGCATGCACAAAAACATCCCAGAATTTGTCAAAAGAAAGTAAACATCACCACTACCCTATTTACATCACCACTTTTACGAACTGGTAAACAAACTATAAAGACAAGTGCTGTATCTTAGTCAATTTCCACTTTAAACAAGAGAATAGGTCATAATCAAAGCAGCACAGCCATCATTTGAAAATCTTATGTTTTACAAGGAGCTGAAAAGCATATTGAGGAGGCTTATAAAATATCTATTGAGAATTTTAGCTAGAGTTATTTGTCCCGGTGGTATCCTAATACATCAAAATATTCCCCAATTAACAGAGTTTGTTACATAGTTACCATAGTTAGTTAAACTAACTTAATTAGTCCAGCACCGTTATACAAATTAGCTAGAGTTATAAGTGATGAGCTGCCCTGTCTTAGCTATCTGGCACATGTATACAAGTGTGTATGTACAGAGCATTAGTTTCTAATGAAATCAGAATTATTTTCCCCAATTTGTGTTACCAATATTCAAGCAAGCTCATGCTAAATTCAAAATTATAATGCAAATTCACAAGATACAAGATAAAAGATGAAAAGGGTTACCTTGAAGTCACTTTATCAAGAATATAGGCCACCAGCCCTGCATCCACAGGAAATTGCTCGTCACTCATTGGGAATCTCTGATTCAGATATGAACCCATTTGGAACAATTGATCGTCTCCATTTCAAGTACTTGAGAAACATTGCTGAACATTGAACAGATCACCTTTCTTGGGTCCTGGTGAAGTTATAACCTTCCATAAGTTACTAAAGAAAGGTAGAAATGACACTAAAACGTAGGATGTAAATATCATCTTAAAACTTATGAGTACAAATTATTTTGTCAATTGTAAGCATTAAACTACAAATTATTCTTACCTCAAATACTCTCTCACTTCTTCCACTAAATTTGGATCACACTTGATTTGATTGGGTAGTGAGTCTCTTTTTTCCATGACTTCTTTTCTTATATGTGGAAGATCATATTTATTAGAACCCTTCTTTAAGATCTCTACCATGCAACATTGAAGTGTCAAGAATATTTTGTTAGACTTCACAGATGAAAATGATTCAAAGGATTTAACCACTGCTGCAATTAAATCATCAGTTGTCTTTGGCACTTCCTTGTATTGTAAAGATTGAATAGCATTGAAAAAACCAAGATCAAGGATATTCAAGTCTGGAGAATTCGGGGGTTGATTCATCAAGCGGATATCAAACCCATCCTCTATGGCAACTCGACAAAATTCACTGTCATTTGGATGGACGTGACATCTCGCATTGTCTTGTTGAATATATATTGGTTCTCCTATTGAATTTCTTGGCCACTTTTCTTTTATAGCAGGAACAACATGTTCAATAAGAAACCGTCTACTAACGTCTTTGGTCACTGAAACTATAGGCTTCGTCACAAGTGTGCCTGCAGGTCTATTAACACTTTTTCTCTTTGCCGGCTCTTGTGTGACTAAAGGAAAGACTCCAATTTTACCAGAGAAAGTTTCATTACCATCTGAATCAAACCTAGGACGAGCAACAGCAACTAAGAACATCACCTTTCCAATAAAATTCTTGTTCTTTGTAGTACGTAGTGGCTCTTCCTCTCCTGGTAACAGATAATAGTTTGCATTCTTTTTTGTCATATAAAACCACTTTTCGTCTAAATGAACTATATTGTGCATACTTTTAAAAGTTAGATCTCCTATCATTGAACCATTTTCAATCATGGTCAAGCAAAATCGTAATCAAGCAACCATATTCTCTTCCTTCAAAAACGGCTTAATGGCATTATTATGACGCTCGATAGCTCCCTCCTTTTTAAGCCTGACCAGTGAGGTTTTATTTATGTTCAGTGCACAGGATAAATCTCTCAAGGTGGTTCTCCTAGCTAAAGGAACTTGAAGAAACAGCTGAGGGTCAAGTTCAACCTTCTTGCGACCACATTTTTTTGTTTTTCTATGACACACTCCATCCCCACCCATTGTTTTTTTCAAATGCGACGAATGACACAATTGGATACTGAATACATTGATGCAACCTTTCTTGTAGCCCCTCTACGTAGTCTCCCTCCTTGACTATTCGACAATAAGAGATAGGAGATGGCTTTACGGTCTTCATTACTCAAAAACTTACGGTGGTTGCCTGAATTTAAAAATGTAACAAAGGAAAATTGAAGAGCCTTGAAGAGCCAAGACAAAGGAAACTTTAAATTTCCAGCATTCTAAGAGGACTACTACAATACAGTTTCTCTAATTTATTTGTTCAGTGATATGCTGATAATGGTATTAGTGGGCCTAATGCGCCTAAGGACCCCCCAAAAAAGGGTATAGTCCATTAGTTGAATAACATAACAGGAAGAGTAGAACATTTTTCATCTTAAAAAGACCTCAGAATGAAGAAGTAACGCAAAAGACACTGAAACCTTGAAAAAGAAAACCCAGAAGAGAAATAAAACAGCAACCAAAACAACCAACAAATAGCCACTCAATCTTTCAAAGCCCTTGAACAGTCATGTTTGCAGTTCCCCCCAATTTGGGGAGTTTCAAGTAGATATTTTTGCTATTGTACTCTTCATTATTTTAAGAAATTTCAATTTCAAGAAGCAAATCAATTGTAATTAATTTCTTAGAGGTTACTTGTGAAAATATACCACAGTTAATCTATTTTTATTCCATTTAACATCCTATTTACAATGTCCAAATGAAAGACTTAACCATAGAGTGTTCCTTCAGATGGGTTTGACAAAAAAAAGTTCTTAAGCTTTGGGAAGTGCATTAGGCACTGAAGGGGGAAACAAATTACCTGCCACAAACTGTCACCTATGAGTTACTTTCATCTTCTCAAGATACTGAAACTCCGGTGGTTCTAAAACTCTCATCAGGCTAAAACTCAACACAATTGATATTTTAAGTCAAACAAGAAACACTAAGAACATAAAAATACATGGAAAAGCAAGAGTTCACATCATTGTCAGTTATGACATTGCAAACAACCATAATATCAACCAGGGCATGAAAATTACAAGCCAGAAAGGCGCTGTGACGATGAAGGGTTTCTCCAGTTTCTTGAATTTTGGCAGCGACATGACCACATATAACATTGACAGTGCCAAATACTAATTTCTTTCGCATTAAACAAACATGCCTATTGATTTATTTCCCTAAATCCTTGGTTTCATCTCTCAAAAAGGCGTTGTTCTTTTAATCATCATCACAAGGGTTCAGATGAATTCTGAACCCAATTGATAAAATTACCATATGGTCAAACCAGAAACAAGACACAACAGAATGAATTCTGGATAAAATTACCGTTAGTTTCAGATGCATGAATGAGTTCCTCCTCAATTTCTTGTTCAATACTATCGTGTTCTGTTTCTGAAATTTCTTGACACTGACTTGGTATTATGTTCAGGTCAAAGAGAAAACCACCTGAAACCGATGAGGAAACAAAATTATTCCATGTAGAACAAGGCCTCTACAGTCTAATTGTATTTATGGACCATAATCAAATGCGCTGCTTTGCTATAATAAGAACAAGCTTTAATGTTCACCTGCATCAATTTCTTTACTATTAAAATCCATCGACAGCAGCCAATTCAGGGATCTATAGCAAGCAAAATCCGAAATCGACAGAAATCTGAACTCCAGAGAAACAACATTCAAAATTGCGACAAGCAAATCTAAAATCGATGGAGATCTGACTAAATTCTAGAGAAGGAACTTTGAAGAACGGAGTAGGAGCATCTGAAATCCGAACTCAAAATAGGAAACATACCTATCGATTTGACGGAGAAATCGCGGAGTCAGAGTACCACTGTCGATAAGCTTCGAGAAATTGCTATCGATAAGCTTGGAGAAATCGCTGATAAGCTTGGAGAAATCTCTGTCGGTAAGCTTGGAGAAATCGCTCGCGGTAAGCTTGGAGGAATCGCTGATAAGCTTAGAGAAATCACTGTCGGTAAAGCTTGGAGAAATTGCAAGTCCGAATACCAATTGCACGGACCAACGTTTCAGTTGAGATTGCCTTCATGTAATGTTTAATCTTAAGCAGGGGTATTTAGGGAAAATAATTATAATTAACTAATTTAACCTCTCTCCTTAATCTCTCCAAATTCTGTTAAATTATTCTTATAATTAGGACCGGAGGGAGTACCACTTAACGACACGGGGCATATTTGGAGAAGTATCTTACAAAAGGTCCTTCTCTTTCCTCTCCCACCGTTCCTGTCACAATCAGGCCCGCGCTTCTATTATTAGAGAAAAAATATCTCCACGAAAAAGGAAGCCTGAGATTTCACTTTCGGGGCGTCTCAGAATAAACACACACAAGCTTCTTCCAGTTATCGTCTTTGCTCACATTTCTTCTGCGAATTTCCCCACTTCTCTCACTCATGAACTGTCTTCGGCTTCTTCCCTTGTGCGTCCTTTTCGATTTTTGTCATGGATATCATATACGTTTTAGCATGTTATACTAGTATAAATTTTGAATTTGACTCGTAATTTTCCCGTTTGGTTTCGCTTCCGACTTCAGATCCTCTGGTTTGCCTTTCCAAAGCTTTAGAAGCCACCATAGGAATCCTCTTTGCTCTGCCAATTCATTGGTATGTAGTTAACTATGTGTCTGTGACTCTGTGTACTTCTGAATGCTTTGTCTCTCTTTATGTTTATGCAATATTCTCACCATTTCTGAGTGCTGATTCAGGGAATGTCCAATACTAGTGATCCAAATCGAAGTATAGCGGTGAAGGTAAGTCGTAATATTCTGCGGTGTTTGATTTTTCATTTCATTTCTAATTTTAGCATTTTCATTCGTCCCCTATCATTATCTTATTGTTCTGCGTTTGCACCATTTTGTTCGTATTCAATCATTATATGCTCATGTTTGTAATTGATGTAAATAACTTTTGAATAAGGTTCAGTGGTTCCGTAGCATCATGGTAATGCAGAATTTTCGGCTTTCACTGTAAGAACCAATAGTAAGACAGCTTACAAATGGTCACGGCATGTTCTGAAATCTGCTTACCTATGAATTGAAGGTGGTGCATAAAATTTAGTAACTGTTGTATATTTTGTCATTTTGGTGCAAGCAATGGAAGCACAAGTGTAAATAAAATAGTCAGATAGTTTAACAGAAGTAATCAAAACTTGTACGGAGAAACAGCATTTGTAACTTCTGGGCCTTGTTGTGCTCAATATTAACTGTGTGCTGAGCTTAATATTTTGGGTCTTTTTCATAAATGAAATTATCTGTTATCTGCTTTATATTTACTGTCTTTCCTGGAAAATGTGACTGAAATTTCAATTTGCAGTCAGCTTCTGGCTCCATGGCCAGTGCGGGGACGGATAGTGCTGATGTTAAGGAAGAGGAAAAATCTGAGACATATAGTCATAATATGACTGAAGCCATGGGTGCTGGTAGGTTCAATCCTTTGTGATTCTAGTTTGATGAGGAAATATGTTGTATGACAAGTTGGGGAAGAAGAGATTGCCTTTGCTTGCTTGAAACTTCATGTGTAATTACAAATTTGTTGGGTATATTGTAGTGTAGGATTTCAAATGATTGGAACAAATCTTCTCCTTGTTTGTTACATTTTATGATCAGGTCCAGCAGTCTATGAAATCTTCTAATTCATCTATTAGTTTGGGTTAATTGAAGGATGTTAAGACTATATTCACGGTCATCCTATTGTTGCATTCTTTGAATTTTGTGTTTTTAGATCCCTGATAACTTGGTCCTTTTCAGTTTTGACTTACAGGCACGAACTAGGGATAAACTACAACTTTATTCGTCCAGACTTAATTGTAGGATCATGCCTGCAGGTGATTTTTGTCTCAATGATGGAAAATTGCTGCAATTATGTCCATCTAAATTGGTCTTCTGACAATTGGTTTGTCTATGAATTGCTAGACTCCTGAAGATGTTGACAAGCTTCGTGCAGTAGGAGTGAAAACTATATTTTGCTTGCAACAAGACCCAGATCTAGAGTAACAAATATGATTTGTTTAAAGTTCTGAGTTTAGGATTATTTAAATATACAATTTCAACCTTTGTGACAACTACCACTCATCTGATCCAGTGAAACTGTTTCTTTAATACTACTTCAGATACTTTGGTGTTGATATCAAGGCCATTCAAGAATATGCTGCGTCTTGCAATGACATTCAACACTTGCGGGCTGAGATAAGGTTCGTTATGGTACTTTATTTTTATCAAGCAGCAATTCCTGATGAATTTAAATAAGTTGGCCCGAAAATATCGGTATTGAGGTCGTGGAATGTCATGATTCCCTTTTTACCAGAAAAAAGAAAAAAAAAATCATAAGGATTTCTTCAATTTTGGCTTCACTCGTATTACTTTCTGCTGGGAAATGAATTTACTTCGTTTGGGAACTAGGTTGTATGAAATTTACCTGTACCATATGATATCATGTTTTCAAATGGTTATAGAAATGAGTTATTATCCTACTTACAAAATGGAGGAATTTTGGTTATAAGATTCTGGTTTGCCACCTGCTATTTAGGATCACCACATAATGGTTATCTGTTTCATTCAGGTAACTTCTGTATGTTTTTATGTGAGAAATAGTAATTCAAATATGAAGATTACAAATGTTAGTTGGTTGTTTATTTATTAACCTATATATTGTGACTAAATTTTGAGATACAATGCTTTAATTTGTGGTTAAATTGAACTCTGCATTTATACTTGCAGATAGCAGTTTTATAGCTCTATATCATACACCTGCATATTTCTTAAATTTCATAGACAGAACCCCCCCAAAAAAAAAATGTTCTTGGAATTTTTGCTCTAGATCATGGAATTTGGATAGTTTGAGGATTTTCTGTGTAAGACTTGTCGTCATGCACCTTGCATCATAGGTTTCCTGATTTCCTATTACCTATGAGTAAAACTTGGTCCTCTTTTTTGTGTCATGACTTGCATTGTAGTTTGTTGTTGTATATCTCAACTAAATAGTGATATCTACTTTATTATTCATGTGCTTCTCTCATCATATCATGGATTTCTTTCCATTATGTGGTGGTCTAACTTTGATACTGCAGGGACTTTGATGCATTTGACTTAAGGATGAGGCTTCCGGCTGTAGTTAGCAAATTGTACAAGGCCATAAATCGCAATGGGGGTGTGACATATATACATTGCACTGCTGGACTTGGAAGAGCGCCAGCTGTTGCGGTATGTCCCTAGGTTTAATTTCCGAAATTAATTCACTCATACATGTATCTGAACTGATGTTTTTTGAAATGCAATTGTGAATTGTTGATTTAACTTGTGTTTCACATATACACTATTAGGTTTGTTGTGGTTGATTGGCATCCTATTTTTTATCATGAGTAGAAGAATTACATGACACGAGTATAGTTTTGGCTTTGAAACTTTCTTCCCTCCTCTCTAGTTTATATTAATTTCTTAACACAGACTTCCTGCAAACTTTATAAAGTGTTCATCTGTTAAGGCATCGAGCAATAAGCAAGTTCTTTATACTGGCTAGAGTTCTTTTGTACAGTAAGTGTAAATGATTCTTGTAGAGTTAGGAATAAATATCTAGAGGGGAGAAAAACTACTTATACTTTTGTTTCTCCCTAAAATTTTGGCTGGAAAACTTGATTTTGTGGTATGTTTATATCTCATCTTAATTTAATATGATTATATCGATAATCCTCCCAAGAGTCATTTACTAACAATTGTTCTTGGATTTTCAGTTGGCTTATATGTTTTGGGTTCAGGGTTATAAACTTAATGAGGCTTATAGATTGCTTCTGGTAACTTTTCTTAATCCTTTTTATTTTTTTGTGTTTTATGTAGGTGTATGATGTTCTTGGTAGATGATATGTTGCATGTGTTTGACATTCCAGTATTTCTAATGTTTTAGATTAAGCTAGAGTATTTCCATTTTTCATCTTTTTTTTTTTTTAAAAATGCCTTTTTTCCTTGGGCTTTTGTTCGAAGCGTCTTGAACATCAAGAAATCTCTGCATCTGATTGTTTCCTTATAGTACTTCTTAAGTCTATTTGTCCTATTACATCCCTAAGTGAAGATAGATTTAGAGGTGAATTTATTGAAATTGTAATTTCTAAGCATGATGATCATGTAGTGATTCATGGGGTTAGATGAAATGAAACACAATTAGGTTGAAATATGTCAACTAAGAAAATATATGAATCCCGTTAGTATTCATGTGCACAAGAGCGATATATATATACACAAGAGAGGGCCTTAAAGTTAATAGGCCCATTATGACTTATTCCTAACACTCCCCCTCAAGTTGGAGTATAGATGTTAATTAAGCCCAACTTGTTACAAAGATAGTCAACCGAGTCCCATTTAAGGCCTTAGTCAGAAGGTCAGGCAATTGGTCACTGGAATGCACATGTCCCGTAGAAATAAAGTTCTCCTTGATCTTATCACGAACAAAGTGACAGTCAATCTCAATGTGTTTCGTACGTTCATGAAACAGAGAGTTGGAGGCTATGTGTAAAGCAGCTTTATTATCACACCACAACTTCGCGGGTAATGACGTGGCAAGTCCAACTTCCTTCATTAACTGGTGAATTCACACAATTTCCTGTACTGACTGAGACATGGCTCTATACTCAACTTTTGCACTTGACTTAAAAACCACATCCTGCTTCTTACTCCTCCATGATACTAAATTTCCGCCCACAAACACACAATATCCTGTGGTAGATCTTCTAGTAGCCTTTGATCCCGCATGATCTGCATCACAAAAACATTCAATCTTATTGTAGCCATGATTCGTATAGAGTACACCACGACCAGGTGAGCCCTTCAAATAATGTAAGACATGCTCCAATGCTTCCCACTGAGCAACGGTTGGTGCAATCATAAATTGACTAAGCACACTCACTGGAAAGGTCACATCGGGGCGAGTTACTGTGAGATAGTTCAATTTCCCAATTAATCTACGATATCTCTTAGAGTAGGCAAACGACTTGATCTTCTCCGGATCAACTTTCTTACATCCTCAGGTAGCTCATCAAACGGTATGCAGTCATTCATGTCCAAGAAGGGATTAGGAATTATTTTAGGAAAGCTACTTGGTGCTGCTTCGAGTTTCTCGGTTTCTTTTAACAGATCAAGAACATATTTTCTCTGTGTCAAAAGGATACCTCTCTTACTTCTCATAATCTCTATCCCAAGAAAGTACTTTAACGGACCCAAATCCTTTGTTTGAAAATGAGAATTAAGAAAGGCCTTAAGTGATGAGATTCCCGAAGCATTGCTACCCGTAATAATAATATCATCAACATATACCACTAACAGAATCATGCCAATATCTGTATGCTGATAAAACACAGAATGGTCGCACTTACTCTGAATCAGACCAAACTTCTTAACAACAGAGCTAAACCTGTCAAACCAAGCACGGGGGCTCTGCTTTAAGCCATATAAAGACTTCTGAAGATGACATACCTTCCCACGCTCCCCCTGAGCAACAAAACCAGGTGGTTGCTCCATGTATACTTCCTCAAGAATATCACCATTCAAGAATGCATTCTTAATATCCAACTGATGAAGATCTCAACCATAGTTGGCTGCCATAGAAATGAAGAGACGGACAGAGGACAGTTTTGCCACAGGAGAGAAGGTTTCCGAATAGTCAACACCATAGGTCTGAGCATAACCCTTGGCAACCAGTCAAGCTTTCAAACGTTCCAAGGTGCCATCAGCTTTCGTTTTGATCGTGAACACCCACTTACACCTGATAGCCTTCTTGCCAAGAGGCAAATCAACGAGATTCCAGGTACCAGCCTTATCAAGGGCCACCATTTTGTCTTCCATCGCAGCACGCCAACCGGGATGGGTTAAGGCTTGTTGGAGAGTAGTGGGAACGGTGAGAGACTCTAAAGATGTTATGAAGGAACAGGATGGAGGGGACAAATGGTTATAAGAAACAAAAGAAGAAATAGGGTAAGTGTAAGTACGCGTACCTTTGCGTAAGGCAATAGGCAAGTCATCAAGAGGATCAGACACTATATTTGGTTCTAAGGTAGAAGCGGAAGGATCAGGAGTATCAAGAATATGCATTGGTGTTGGTTCAGAAGTAGGAGCGGAAGGAACTGATGCCGAATTAGACGTCGAAGCAGTCATTGGTGGGTCATGAACCTAGTCGACAACATTACTCGCTTTAGGGCGTTTCCAATAAACATGATAGATAGGTGGTTTAGCAGGTGTTGAGTCAGATGCTTGCACTAGTGGGAACTGAACCGGATAGACCAAGAGATCATCAAGACTGTCGGAAGTGTCATCGGTAGAGACAGGAGATGGTGGTGGAGTAGAGACAAGAAAGAATGAAGTCAACTCATGGAATGTGACATCGGTAGACACAAGATAACGCCGAAGAGTGGGAGAATAGCACCGATAACCTTTCTGAACCCTAGAATACCCAAGGAAGAGACACCTAAGAGACTTGGGGTTAAGTTTGGTAACAGTGGGACCAACATCACGAACAAAACAGACGCAACCAAAGATTTTAGGGTCAACAGGAAATAGGGGTTTGGAAGGAAACAATGTAGTGTATGGAGTGGCACCATTGAGGACAAGAGGGGACATAAGATTAATAAGGAAGCACGCAGTAGACACGACATCAGCCCAAAAAGGTTTAGGAACATTCATTTGAAACATGAGAGCCTGAGCGACTTCTAATAAGTGTCGGTTCTTACGTTCTGCAACACCATTTTGAGCTGGTGTATCTAGACAAGAGGACTGATGAAGCATGCCATGTTGAAGCATATAGGTTTGAAATTGGGCAGAAAAGTATTCTTTAGCATTGTCACTCCGTAAGGTTTTGATAGACACACCAAATTCAGTTTTGATTTCAGCACAGAAATTACAAAAGTGAGAAAACAACTCAGAACGAGTTTTCATTAAACAAAGCCAGGTGGTACGAGAGAAATCATCAACAAAAATAACAAAGTACCTAAAACCAGGCTTAGAC
Organism: Acacia crassicarpa; assembly: GCA_034222035.1. NCBI lineage: Eukaryota > Viridiplantae > Streptophyta > Magnoliopsida > Fabales > Fabaceae > Acacia > Acacia crassicarpa. Next base: position 7,455,519 of record JAWXYG010000002.1, read on the forward strand.
TCGACAGGACAGGGACCTCAAACGTCAAAATGGACTAAATCAAAGGGACATGTAGCTCGTTTATGAACTAGAGGTGGCAAGTGAACACGATGATGTTTAGCAAACTGACATGACTCACATTCTAAAGAAGACAAATTATGGAATTGAGGATACATCCTCTTCAAAGAAGACAAGGACACATGACCTAAACGACAATGAATATCAAAGGTGGATGAACCACTAGAGCAAGCAATTGAACGCAGTACCTGATTCTCAAGGAAGTAATGGCCACCAGATTCATAGCCTCTACCAATAACTTGCTTCGTCGTAAGATCCTGAATCAAACAATGGTCAGGAAATAAAGTAATGAAACAATTTGATCGGCGAGTGAGCTTGCTAGGAGACAAGAGATTAAATGTAAGGTCAGGGACATTAAGGACATGGGATAAGGGAACAGACGGAGTAGGTTCAACAGTGCCAGAGCCAATAACACGAGAATAAGAGTTGTTGGCAATTGTTATATTGGGGGGATTGGCATAAGGCAAATACGAGGAAAACAAATGGTGGTTACCTGTCATATGATCAACAGCACCGGAATCGATGATCCACTTCGAGGAAAAAGTAGTAAGACTAGAAGCAATATTACCTGTAACAAGGGCAATAGAAGAACTAGATGTAGATGCAGCCATCGATCTTCACCAAAAAAAAAAAAAAATTGAGTTCCACAACAAACTCTCCGAGCAAGATTACTAGCCACAATAAACCTCCAATTGACAGCAAAGAACGCAATTTTCAACTATGAGTTCCAACAATGAGTAGAAAGCCTCACTAAAAAATTACAACGTCCAAACAACACCTTAAAACCAAAGAGAACAGCAACCAAAGAATACTCTAAACGTCTCACAAGAGACCAAACGATTCTCCAAACGCCAAATGGTCGCACCAGAGACCAAAACCTCAACACCCCAAGGACAAATAAGATCAAACAGAATGACCTAGGGCCAAAAACAACCAAAAGAAGCTGAAATACACAAACCCACGCCTGAAACCACAGACCCAGCGCCTGAAAACACTAGGATTAGGCCAAAAAATAAGATGTAATGACGGAATAACAGATCACCACCGACAAGCAGACTGAACCACTGAAGAACAGACTGAAAAACGAAGACCCAGATCTGCAAACCACCTCGGATGAACACAAAACCACTGGAAAGGGACCGGGTTCAAAGAGTCGATCATGGAGAAGCAAGTCGTGTCGCAAAAGTTGCCGGAGAGAAGCCTCACGCGCCGGCGCGTGTAATTTCCTGCGAACGTCAGGGTGGCGCGTGAAGTCACACGCGTTGTCGGAACGTGATCGGATCGCCGGAGGTGGGCCAATCGGAGGGTGTAGATGCTGATGGTGGGGTGCGTGTACTGATAGGACACGAAACTCAGAAACCTAACTCTTTCTCTACCTCATTGTTTTGCCGGAAAATAAACTCAAAAAAGGCAGAAAAAACCAGAAAATGAACTCCGGGCCCAAATCGGAACCCTACGCTCTGATACCATGTCAACTAAGAAAATATAATAAGAATTCCGTAAGTATTCTTGTACACAAGAGCGATATATATATACACAAGAGAGGGCCTTAGAGTTAATAGGCCCATTATGACTTATTCCTAACAAAATACAAGGTGTGTCTTGTAGATGGTTGATTTAGGGAGCTTGACAGTTCGATCAGTGGTGCATCAATTTTCTCGTATATATTTGATTGGCATCGTAGATAATAATAGAGTTTCTTGTGTTTCTAATTTCTGAGTTCTAATAATGGTGAATTCACTTGATTTAATTTTACTGAATTTGGTCAAAAGAGGGAACACTGACAACAGTATATCTTGTACATTTTTTCTTGTAGAGCAAAAGATCATGCTTCCCAAAGTTGGATGCAATAAAAAGTGCAACAGCTGATATTGTGAGTCATTTTGCTTTTCTGTGCTTATATGTTTAGTTGTTTACAAATATTGAACTGTAGTGTTTAATTTATTTATTTTCAGCTCTAGTTATCTGTCATTTATTATAGAGTAAATTCCTGACCTCTGAAAAGGTTTAGGCGAATTTATTTAATTTTTACCATTCTGATGTCTTTTTCCTTGACTTGAAAGCTTTGTTATTATTTATATATGGTGAACAATATCTACTGGTTTGAATGAGCACAAACCTTTGAAAAAAGAAAGAAAAAAAGCATGACTTCGAAAGAGCTCTTAGGGAGATTTTTCCAAGGAAATCATTGGCTGAATACAATAAAGAAGCTAGCTTTCTGTGTCCTATTATAGATGTAGGAAGAAGAAATGCCAGTGGTAAGCATGCTTAACAAAACCTTTACATAGTAATTGGTGTTGTTTAGGATTCAATTATTAATTATGAACAGCGGTGTTAGAGCATGGGAATATGTTTTCCCTTCTAATGTTTTAGTAAGTTGAAGATTTCTTGTTTGGTTACCTATAAATGTGTCTTGAGCCTAATAAAATAGTCGCTTCTTGATTATTAATAAGTTAAATTGACATTTAATTTTGAGTGTTTATTGTTATTTCAATTATTTCTTTCCCTCCCGTCCTACATCAATAGGTGACCAAGAGGACACCATGGAGCTTAAGTATATTGTATCACAGTCACAGTTTTTTTTTTTTTCCCCTTGATTTTCCTGCTTACACAAGTATGCATATAGTTTTTATATTCGGACCCAAAATAAAAAGTTTTTATGGATTATTCTATTGACCATTTGTTACTATGTGGTACTCAGCTTACAGGCTTCAGAAAAAAGCGTGTCACGTTGACATGGGGAGGCAACAATTGCTCCACAGTCGAAATTTCTGGACTTGATATTGGATGGGGCCAGGTGATGGTTGAGCCTTCTTGTTCAGCATTGAGAGACATCCCAACTGCTTTTATTAAGAAATGAACAGTTCTATATAACAAGGAAAAATGTATTGGAAAGCCCTGTACGTTACCATCTTCTGAGTTGAGCCTGAGAGTTTTGCTCAATGTTTGCGTGTAGCTTTTCAAAATTAATGTCCTAATGTATAGTGATTAACTTTTATTATATTCAGTAATTACTTGAGCAGGGTCCATTGAATTAATTTTGACCTGTTAATTGGATTGACTTCCTAGTTATTCACCCCTGATTTGCAAAATTACTGCATTTGTCTTTTCTCTGCGTAACTTTTTGAAGGCATAACATGAGTTGAGATACCTTTCCACATTGATCTGCTAAAAGGCACATATGATACAAACTATGAAGTGTCATTTCAAATTCTAAATGTTTCACTTTTAGATATATGTGATTTTAGAACCGCTTGCTCTGTTTGACCCTATATTATGTCTTTGAACATGTAGTTTATATGAAACTGCTACTCACTCAATATATCCTGATTTTTGTTCAGAGAATACCCCTGCAGTATGATGAGAAACAGGGTCTGTGGGTTCTCATGAGGGAATTACCTGTAAGTCCACTTATCAATTGAACAAATTTGAATATTATGTTTGGTATTTATATTGATGAAATTACTTCTGGTTTAAGCATCATTTGTGCTTAAAATAGATAATAAATGTACAGAACAAGGAAAGGTTAAAAAAAAAACCAGAAGAAAGAAACTACCTTGTCAAACTCTTTTTCAACAACTTAACTGAAGATTTAGCTGTTGATAGAGCATAATGACATCGTGCAATCTATATAGCTGATTCCACCTAGTGGGATAGTGCTTCTTGTTGTTGTTGTTGTACCTTTTTTAACTGTCTTATTTTGTTTAGAACTCATGTCATGTTTCATTGTTTCCATGATTGACATAGCAACTGATATCATGGAAGATTAATAATGTGTTTTGGAATTTGTAACTTCTGGTCACAGAATACCTTCTTAGAAAGCGTTAACATCTTGATTCATATTGTCATTGCCTTAAACCATGAAAGCACCATGTGGCTGATCTTTTTACAAGGGCTGTTTCATTTGCTGTTACTATTGCCCCTCTAAATTTAGATGCAATTTACTTGTTTGAGAGAGAATTATGAAGCCATAATATCAAATGAAATAAGTTCCTATTTTTGAACACTTCAGACACACAAGATGCTTTATGAAGGTACATAGGAAGGTTAGAATTCAAATGTTAGAATGCATTTGCTAGTTCTGGAAATGCGACGAATCGTAAACCTGCATTTCATATGTCAAACTGAAGACAAATTTCTTTGTTGATCTATTTACCAGGTAGGATACTACGAGTACAAGTACATTGTTGATGGGGAATGGATTTGCAATCAGTATGAGCTTGTGGCCTCTCCCAACAAAGATGGCCATGTCAATAATTATCTGCAAGTAAGGCTTTACATTTTAATTATCTAGCTCATAAATGAAAATTTAACTAATGGATCCAGAATTGAGATGCATACAATTTTTGACATATTTAAATCCAGAGAATAGCTGGAAGTTAGTGACCCCTAAAGTTTTGTAAACGGACAGTCACTTTCTAGATTCCAGTTATATAGAAAGCTCCCATCTTTACTGTGATTATTGACGGAGCTTAAACGTTATTTTTCCTCCTTGTGAACTCTGAAAGTTTAATTTTAACGCAATGTTGTATACAGATAGTTAAGGTTTGTGAGAACTTAAAAATAGGGAGGTTAAATATATATACTACTTCCGGTTGTTAATATAAAAGTTAGTTGGAAATTAGATTTGGTCTTAAATATAAGACCTTAATCCACTTTGTCTCCTAAATTTATAATTGTTTTCCTAAAGTATCCTTATTGATTGTACACATTTAGGAGTTTCTATGCAAGGGAAGTCATGATGAAAGATGCTATTTTAAGAAAACCAACGTATATTTATTACAAATAACTAACTTCCCTAATATATCCAAATTAGTTAACTAGCTCTTATATTAAAGACCGGAGAAAGTACTTTTCAAGACTATAGTTGTGCTTTTAGGTTTTAGAAACTTGGGAGCATGTTTTTGTATAAATTGTAGCTAGTGGGAAAGAGAATGCAATTAAGATCTGAGAAGTGATGAGTTTAGTTAATGTTATTTATATTTTGGGAACCTGGAAACTCATCCCTGTGAAAGGAAGATAGGATTTGTATGAGTACTTTATTTAAGCATAAAACAGAATACATCATTTGATATACTGTTGAGGATTTTGTTATCCATATAAGCCTCAACACATGGTGGGGGGGCTTTTGTTGAACATGGCAGTAATGTTGGCTCAGTATAGAAATTCTTTGGTGGATGAAATCATGGTAAAATTGATAGATCAAACCAACCATGAACAAGTCTATGAGCATAGTATTATGTTTTAAAGTGGGATTTACTTCTTACATGTCTGGACATGATTGGTTTAGTCTATTAAATTAAGGGAAATTTAATATTTTGGTCCCTACACTTTGATTCAATGCAACCTAGTCTTTATAGTTTTAACCATTTTATGATTTAGTTCCTATGCTTTAGAAAATTAAATAATATATATATATATAGGTTTATCGTTTGTCATATCACTTGACATAAGGTTATGTCAAGTCACCCCAAAACTGCGTCGTTTTGGGAGTTAGAGGAATTAATGAAGGGTGTTTTGGTATTTTTGTTTTTATATTTATTATATGAATTTTACCAAAATACCCTTCATTAATTTTCCTATCTTCAAAACTATGTCGTTTTGAGAGTTAGGAGAATTAATGAAGGGTATTAATTTTAGCAAAAGACCCTTCATTAATTCTCCTAACTCCTAAACGACGTAGTTTTAGGGTGACTTGACATAACCTTATGTTAAGTGATATGATTAACGATAAACCCTATATATATATATATATAAAATAAAGGTTGGGGCATAATTATAAACGATAGAGATTGAGTTGCAGAGAGTCAAAGATCACGGACTACGTTACAATTGAGTAAACGCTATAGATATTGAGTTGCACCAAGTCAAAGTATAAAAATTGAGTTATAATCGAGTCAAAACTATATGGACTAAAAGACTAATTTCCCCTTAAATGAAAAGGAAAGGTAGGATCTTCATTAGAATTTAGGGAAATCATTATGAGATCCCAAAGAAGGAATGTAATTACCAAAAAGTCATATAACATGTGAGTAGCATGCAATGACAAGTTCCAATGCGGCTCATTTGTCATCGGACTTTTTAGTAATTACATTTCTTCCCGGGACTTCAGTGAATTTTCTTAGAATTTATCTGCACCGTACATTTGAAGGCATGACAGGTTTGTGCACTGCTTCTGAATTATGAATGTGTTGCTCTTATCCTCTATGTAAAAGGTCATTGACGATGTAGACGTTGCCGATGCCTCCTTAAGGAAGAGGTTGATGGGTGATGATCCTGATCTCACAAAGGATGAACGGCTGAGAACAAGACAGTTTCTTGAAGCTCTTCCTGATGAAGAAGCATGAACCCTGAACCATGATCTCACTTGTGTATATATCTGAAGCATAGTGGATGTGCATATATACATCTATATATGAATTTTCTCGTGAACGGTGAATTTAAAACTTTTTTTTTTCCTATTTGGGGTTCATGAAGTCATGACTTTAAACAGGAAACAAAAGATTTCCGTTAGAGAGTATGTGTATTGTTTTACTGCATCTCTTTAAAACTTAAATTATGTCTCATGAGAGGTCAGAAATATGTAAAGTAACACCTACAATTGTAGCTGCAGCTTTATTATTCCTTTTGAAATTGGAATAAATTTTTCAGTCAAAGCAGCATAGATTTGTGGTTATCTTGTAAACATTTGTTTGTGATACTTTGTGCTATCCATATTATCAGAGCTAATTAAGGAGTTGAATTTGGTTATAAATATAACAAGTCAATCCATTTTTGCTTCTCATATTTATCATTTTTTACCAAACAAATTTACCTAACGTATATGATGATATATAATCTAATTTTATACATGAGTATCTTATAAATATTAGGCCACATTTGTTATAATCAACCCATTTATCTTATTTTCTTAATTTATTTAAATTAGTTAAGTAGGTTGTAGATTAAGGATTGGAACAGGAGTTAATTGTTACACTAACTTTTAAAATTCATGACCAACTAGATTATTTATTCTCTTTTGGACATCAATGAATTTGCATGATTGTATCTTAATGAAAAGGACAATTATATAGTAGTTGAGAAAAAGAACAGATTACATAATTGATTCACATGGGAAATATCTAAAATATCCGACAAGTTTTGGGACCTCTTGTCGTAAAAGTTTTAGTGATCACCAATGATCACAGCAATTCAGTTTCATGGACCTACTCCAACATGCATAAATATGATTTATTTCATTGGTGTCTGTTAGATCTTGAGTGCAAGAAGGAAGGAAATAGAACTAGAGAAGGAATGAGAAGAGTATCTAGAACCAGAATATGCAATGCTAGATAGAGAAGAGAGGACTGATTTCCCGAAATAATATTCCTTCCAATCCTAATTATAAGACTAAACTGACTTTTTTGAAGAGATTAAAGAAGTTAATTAAATTATTTTAGAGTATTTATATATATTTTTTTTCCAACTAATTAGTTTAACTAATAAACTTATATATAATTTAAGGATACACATATGATATAATTAAGTAACTTATTTAGCTTCCTTAATCTCTTCATTTAAAAAAAAAACAACAACAACAACAACCCGGTCATATAATTAATACTGGAAGGAGTATTTGACATAGCTTCCAATCTTCTGGTATCAGCGAGCTATTATAATTTGTAAATTACTCACAAATAAGGTTCTCACATAGACAATGAGATTTGAACTCATAACATTATGATCATGAGCCAACTCTTTACCAACTGGACTAGTCAAATTGGATTACTCCATCTGATTTACAATATAAGTCACTTTTAGAAAAATGTCTTATCCACAATAGAAGTTATTTTGAGAATAATAAATGCTTATTTGTCAATTTTACGCATTTAGTTAATGCATAAATGAGATTCTTTATATTTTTTCTCTTTCATTCAAAATATCATTTAACATGGATAAAGTTGGGGAGAAAATTCAATTTAATGCCTATTTAATGACTGGTTTTGATGTATATGAGTTGAAGTGATTTTTATTGTGGATAAGAGGGAGCTGGTCTTTGTTGTATAAAGAAAAATTCTAGTAACACTTTTCCATTAATTTTTTCTGATTTCATTTCAAGGGGAAGAAAAGGTTTACGTTCCGATGTTAGAGACTGATCTTCACATGATCCAGATCATTTTTTGAAGCTACTAAATGACTTTATTTTATTGAACATTTAATGCATGAGCTTAGTTTATTGATTCAATCCATTTCATTTATTTCTCATGTCTGTTTTTAGCCTTCCAATGCCTTACCTCCTACGCAATCAACACTAGTTTTTATTGAATTTCTAATAAAAATAATGAATTATAATAACCACATACTCCTATATGTATGTGTATATATACTTCTTCCTTTCGATCACATATTTTTAGAAGACCTATATGGTCCAAATATAGGGCAAAAATGTGATAGTTAATTTTTATTAATCTTGGTCTTCTTTAATTGCCAACAAGTTGTTAGTAGCAAGCTTTCAATTTTTGGAGACTACCCCTCCCATCTTTATTAGTCACCTTCAACATTTATACTGAAACTAAGGAAAACTTTAAAATTTATTAACTCTTTCTACAACTTTATTAAACATCTAACTTTATCCATATTAAATATACTCCCTTCAATCTATAATATATGACACTTCAACTAACTCACGAGAAATAAAAAATGACAGTTAACTCATTAAATGTCATCAATTGAATTTTTTTTCACTTTTACCCTAATATTGGAAAATATATTGAGTAGATAAAATTGGAAATAAGATATAATTCATTACATTTATATATTTCCAAGGCAACATATAAACTAGAAAAATTTTCAGGGTAACATTGAGATTTTACAAATATTTCCGGGTGGATTTGCATCTTAACTGTTAACTTCAATAATGGACACAATTGGAAAGTCATATAGTTTTGCGCAAGTTGAAGGATTCCACTCGTTTAAGAATAGTTAAGTTAATTAACTTTACCCTATAATTAATATGGGATAAAGTGTATGTGTGTGGCTTTAGGTAATATGTATATCTGTTTAAGCACAAGGTGTTATGTTTAGGGGTTAAGGTGCAAATTTGTCTTGAAATTTTCGCTGAGGAGCAATGTTACTCTGAAAATTTTTTCAGGTTCAGTGTTATTCTATAAATTTCAAAACGTAGCAATGTTGTCCCCATACCTTTAAAAAATTAAGGTTAACTGTTAAAAAATTGATGCTAACCGTTAACTTTTTAATAGAAAAGGGTAACATTGATCCATTTTAATGCTTTCGAGACAATATTGAACATAAAAAACTGTCAGAGAAACATTGTCCCTCAGTAAAAACTTTAGGGATAAATTTACATCTTAACCCTATGTTTAAATTCGTGTCAATACAAACGACTCCTTCAAGAAAGTTAGTTGTCCAATAATACTCAAATCTCATTCGTGTAAATATCATTCACGGTATCAATATATACTGAGATACATTAGCACATCAAATTTGTTAAAAGGGAAACAAGAGAATTGGGTTATTTAAAAAAAAGGGTTAAATATTATTTTTGCTTTTGAAATATTGGCTAAGAAGTATTTAGTATCAGAAAGTTTTTTTGGTATCATTTTTCCTTGAAAGTTTACAAAAAGAAGCAAATATACCCCGAAAGTTTTTTCAGGAGCAAAAATGCCCCTGAAGTTTTTTTTAGAAACAAATTTGCGTTATAAGTTTACAAAGAAGAGAACAATTCAACAGTTAAAATCAACCGATAAATAAGATTGCTTTGTTTGTAAACTTTCGGGGGCAACAATGATACCCAAAAAACTTTTGGGTGCTGAATGCTCTTTAACCAATACTTCTATAGCAAAATTGGTATTTAACTTTTTAAAAAATTAAAAAAAAAAAGGAAAAAAAGAATGCGTATTCACTTTTGCTCAAGAGTACCATTTGTTGAGTTCGAATGAGATACAAGGAAAATTTTCTCCACATCTATAAAAATATAATTTGGGAAATTTGGGGATGAATCCATGTCTGACAAGCATTTAGGTTTTTTTTATGGTCAATAAGTGTGGGGTTAAAAGACCAAATCACCTTTAGTGGAAGCTCATTTGCAAATCTTGAATATTCATTTGCAAAACGTGGATGCTCATTAGCAAAACGTGAATGCTCATTCGTAAGTAGTGGATGCTTATTTATAATTTGTGGATGCTCATTTGCAAAGTCTGATAGTTTTTTACCACCTGAGATCTCCACACTCATAGCCAATAGGCTTCTTTCCCCACCGCCGGCAACTTTTTAACCCACCTTCTCACGCCCTCCCTTGACCCCATCTCATCATATATTTGCCAACCTTCAAACTTCACGTTACCCCATCGCTAATATCTTATTGTCATTTTCTCCATTGTCGATTCTATCGTTGGGAACAAACTTCCTTGTTCTTCTAGATCTATTGCCCACTGAACCACCGAGGGCAAAGCATCATCAAGATCAAAGTCATTTGCTTGGTTAATTTGAAGAAGATGAAGAGAGTGAGATCCACCACCGTTCATTGAAGACTCATCAAAGAGAGTAAGGTTGATAATGAAGAACGGGAAACCTATCGCCATTCAACGAAGACCCTTCGCTGTTATTGTGATTTTTGGATTTTGATTTTTAGAAAGTTATATTTTTGGTTTCATTTGCGCCTTTTTGTCAATTCAATAGTGTAAAGGGGATTTCATTGCTTTACCTTTGTATGGAAGGGGATCGATCTTTTTTACCTCTAATTTGTAGGTTCACCTCTACTTGTTTCATTTCATGATGTTGCGGACTAGAGTTGGAGAAGAAGGTTCACCTCTAATTTGTTTTGTTCACCTCTACTTGTAAAGGTTTTGTTTTGACATTAGAATTTTCTATAGGGCTTTTTTAACATTTTGTTAGTTCTTTGGGAAAGATAAATATATTTCACTAACAAACTTTATGGATGCTCATTTGCAATTGGTTAATGCTCATTTGCAAATTGTGGATGCTTATTTGCCAAGTTTGCTAGTTTTCTATCACATGATTTCTCCACACTGACAATCGACAGCTTTCTTCCCCCACGGTCGACAACTTTTTAACATACATTCTCATCATTTATTTGCCAACCTTCAAACCTCACGTCACCCCATCGCTAAGATCTCTTTGTCGATTCTACCGTTGTGAACAAACTAACTTGTTCTTTTATAACGGCGGAGTCAAGATTTTATGTTTCTGTGTGCATAATTAGTTGTCCTTGATTTTTTTTAAAAAAGAAAGATTAGGGAACATGTTGCAACCTATAAGTTAGCTCATTTCAATGCTTCCTTTATCGAAACTTATAAGATTATATATTTTTTCATATAGGGACATTAAGCAACTGAAACTGTGATTTCCAATTCCAAGGCAACTCGACTACAAGAAATCAAAGAATAAAGAATTATAATAAATGGAGAGTGGGGACAGAGCAATTGAACTCATGATGTTCTAATTTTAGTGCATCGAAGCACAACAAAATCAGCAGGCATTTATCAATGAGTTTAACTAGTAGTATAAAAACAGGCAACAGATTCATAAATCAAGAAGAATTCATGCCCAAATCAGCAAAACAGAATCGAGAAGCCATAAATTCAGCAATAAATTCATCCTAAAAACGGCAACAAATTCATCCTAAATTTAGAATTCAGCAAAGGAAAAGCAAAACAGAATCGAGATATGGACTTGCTATTATTTGCTGTCTCATTGTGGATTTCTCCAAATAGGTTGCCAGCAATGGACTTGCAATTTACAAAATATGAGCTCAATAGATTTCTCCAAATAATAGCAAGCAAGCAATGTAATATGCTAATCCTCACATCAAAACATTACCAAAATGAGATGAAAATTGGAACCGTACCAAAATGGGAACCCCAACGAGTGTCTCCAGATTTAAGGTTGTCTCTTAATTTAAACATTTTCCAGTTGATATTTCACTATCAGCAATTATTTCAACTATTTACTCATATTGATAAATCAATCAGTATACTGATGATAAATAAAAGGCACGATTTCTTAAATCAGGGAAAGCAAATAAAGCACTTCGAACGATGAGAAGCAGGACAAATTACAAATAGGAGCATCAACTTGTACAATATTAAATTAAATAAAACAAAAAATTAAAAAAAAAACACTCACACTAATCACAAATTTATTAAATCCAATTTCAAAGGAACAAGTAATAGGGAACGAAATCATCTGATTTTGTTAAGGAAAGAACAGAAGGGAACACACTTTTCGTCTTTGACAGCAAGGTTGAGCAAAGCTAGAAGAGCAGGTTCGTGGGACTCGGACAAGTCAAATCGAAGCATGGGTGTGGGAGGCGTTAATGAAAAAAGAGAAAGAGTGAGAGAGGCCTGGGGGTGTGGAAGGTGTTAATGAAAAAAGTTAAGAAAATTGTCTTAGCGCGGGTTCAAACCGGGGACCTCTAGTGTGTGAGAGTAGCGTGCGTGATAACAACTACAATGCTCAAATAGTTGTGATAGAGTTACTTTAAAATATATAATATATATTCTCAAAATCTTATGTCTACATTTACCCACATAAACACCAGTGTGGCTTCGCCACTGTTCTTCTAGATCTATCACCCGTCGAGCCAATAAGGGCAAAGTATCATCAAGATCGAAGTCATTGGCCTTAGTTAACTTGAAGAAGATGAAGAAAGTAAGATTCATCACCGTTCATCGAAGAGACCCATCATTGTTCATTGAAGACTCATCGAAGAGGGTAAGCTTGATAATGAAGAAGGGGAAAGCCTTTGCCGTTCAACGAAGACCCATCGCTATTATGTGAATTTTGGATTTTGATTTTTAGAAAGTTGTATTTTTGGTTTCATTTGCACCTTTTTGTGGATTCAATAGTGTAGAGGGGAAATGGCGAAAGGAAGCACTGTAGGCGACGGGAGGACCGTGGGTGATGGGAGGACGGTTGGTGACGGCGGAGGTAACGTGGGGGATGGTACTGGCGGTTTGCAAGGTGTGAAGGGAAGCAGAGGGGTTGGGGACCAAGGCTTGAAGGGTGCCAATCAATTCTTAACATTTCGTACTGGAGGTATGGAGACAAACAGGAAGCAGGGTGGTTCCGGTACGGACGGTCCCCATCCCAGTGGGGCTCGTTTGTCGTATAAGGACAAGCTTCTTTGCCTAGGAGAGTCGGGGTTATTGGAGCCACACTTCTCGGCCTCAAAGGCTTTGTCTGGCTGGAAGGAGTATTTTGAAAAATCAAATGAGAAGCAGTGTATGAAGGAAAAGGAGGATGAGGACGAAGGGGTTGAGGAGGAGGAGGCTGTGGACTTGTGGAGAAGGACTGGTAAATTACCAAAGCTTCATGTTAGCGCAGAAGAGTATGAGGCGTGGTGCAAATCATTCATGAATTCTCTGATTGTTAAGCTTCTTGGGAAAACAGTGAATGTTGGGTTCATGAGGATGCGGATGGAAAGGATGTGGGCTTCGCATGGACCGCTAAGGGTTACTCCTCTGAGCAATGGTTATTTCCTGGTTTCGTTTTCTTCAACGGCGGATCGAGACTTTGCCTTACAAGAAGGGCCATGGATGATTGCTGATCACTATTTGCTGGTGCAACGATGGAGACCAAACTTCAACCCTTGGAAAGCGGATACACAGAAGCGTATAGCAGTTTGGGTACGTATTCCTGACCTTCCCCATGAATTGTACAACGTGGAGTCTATTAGGAGGATTGGTAACATGATAGGAAAAACGCTTAAAATTGACCGGACTACGGCGTTTTCTGAGAAAGGTGGTTTTGCGAGGATGTGTGTGGAAGTAGATTTACAGAAGCCATTATTACCAGGGTTTATCCATTTTGGCGAGGAACGACGTTTTCAGTTCGAGGGTCTCCATCTGGTATGTTTCTCCTGTGGAAAATATGGTCATCGTATGGAACAATGCTCAGGCCAGGCCAGTTGCAGCAAGCCAGGTCCTAAGCCTGATGAAGCGCCTTCTGGGGATACGGTGGGGCCGACGATGCAAAAATCAACGGGAGTAACGGTGGATGGCTTGATTGCCACGGAGGGACCGGCGGTGCTGGAACCCGATAGGAAGCAGGAGGCTTGGCCGGCGGCAGGGATGTCCGGTGTACTATCTGGAAACGGTAAACGAGTGGATTATGGCCCGGATATGCTTGTTAAGCGTGATTTTGGGAAAATGAAATCAAAAACGGATTTGAAGGTTCCCAAGATGGAAGTGGCGGATAAGAAGGGATTTAATGAGAAGGGTAAGAGTAATGAGCCCCAACAATCTCGGTTTACGAGAGGGATGGAGCAATTTCAGGAAGGGAAGGTGGGTGGTGACGTGGCGGATAATTCAGGAAAGTTTGGGGGGGAGGTGCAAAATAAGGAGACAAATCTGGAGTGGATCAAGGTGGGGTCCAAGAGAAAATCTGGGGCCAAAGTCAAAGCAAAAGGAAAGGAGAATAAAAATGGAAATATGTTGACATCACGTGGAAAGGAGAAAAAAGGGGATCTAGGTGATATGCATTTAAACCACACGGTTGGGCCTAAGGAATCAATTGGGCCGATGATTAAAGGGAATGCTATGGAGCTAGACTCTCGTTCTGGGCTTAAAAATCACAGTGAACCGGTACAATTAGCACGGATGGATGCAATTGAGGAGAAGAGGAAAACAATTGATGAATTAAATCCTAATGGGCTGAGGGAGATGGAGAAGCCTGCAATGGTGACGTCAGGCCCTGTTGAAGCAAGAACGAATGTGGATATGGATGTATCTTGTGTTGAGGTCTCTGTTGGGGCCGTGGATGATCTCGGGGATGTGCTCCCTAAATTGCAATCTGTTTAATAATGAACTATTTATTATGGAATGTGAGGGGTGCCGGGGCTCGCTCCTTCCCGTCTCTCATTAAAGAATTGGTTCGTTCATGGGATGTGGATTTTGTTGCGATGTTTGAGACTAGATGTGGTGGCTCAAAAGCTAAGCGTAGGGCTTCCTTGATGGGTTTTCCTCATTTTAAAATCATTGATGCTGATGGCTTTAGGGGTGGTATATGGTGCCTTTGGTCGGACAAGTTTAGACAGGTGGAGGTGTTGGCTTCATCTAATCAATTTGTGCATGTTCGTATTACTAATCATCTGTTACAGGTCTACGAGATGACATTCGTTTATGCAAGTCCCAATATTGTTCAAAGGCGTAATTTATGGATGGATTTATTGCAGCTTAAACAAAGTATACAGGTGCCATGGTGTCTAGGCGGTGACTTAAATGTGACCTTAAAAGCTGATGAACGGTTTTCACAGGGAGTACCAAGGGGCCCAGATAGGGAATTTTGTAGTTTCGTGGAGGATGCTGATCTTAATGATTTGGGTTTTGTTGGTCCCCCTTTTACATGGAGATGCACTGGGAAGGCAAGTAGAATTGACCGTATCTTGGGATCTACTGCATGGCAAGATTCTTTTCCAAATGCGTTGGTGACTCACCTTAACTGGTACAAAAGTGACCATCGACCTCTCCTCCTTCAGCTGGATGGTTATAAGAAAAAGGATCATGGGGATCGGCCGTTTAGGTTTCTTGCAGCATGGGTGTTGGATGAGCGTTTCTCACCGTTTGTTACTGATAACTGGAGGATGGAGCTGGCATGGAATGAGACTGTAAAACAATTTACTACTGCTTGTGGTAATTGGAACAGGCAAGTTTTTGGCCATACTAATGCAAGGAAGAGAAAGCTGTTGAGCAGACTTAATGGGATTACAAGATCAGAGGCACGGTTTGGGTTATCTATTGAAATGGAAGAGCTCCAGCACTCCCTTTGGAAGTAGCTGGAGGAGGTCCTATTACAGGAATCTCTGATTTGGGCACAGAAGGCGAGGAGTGTGTGGATGGTGGATGGGGATAGGAACACCCGTTACTTTCACTCGCGTGCTAATGGGAGGCGGAAGAAAAACTTCATAGGTGCTTTGATGAGCTCAGAGGGCACTTGGATTTACGACTGTAACCAAATTAAGGAATTGATGACTTCTCATTTATCGACGGTTTTTTTGGAGGAACAAGTTAGGAGGCCCCCCTTGTGTTGTTCTATCTCCTTCCCGGCCATCGGATCTTCGGAGCTAGGAAGACTTGGACATATGGTTACTGATGAAGAAATTAAGCAGGCTGTGTTTAGTATGGGTGCTTTGAAGGCGCCTGGGCCGGATGGTTTAAACGCTCTTTTTTATCAGAGCCAATGGACGGAGGTGGGAAAATCGGTTTGCGAGGCTATTAGATCCATGTGGGGCTCTCCATCAACAATACAGTCGGTAAATGATACATTGATTGTGTTGATCCCCAAGAAGGATCACCTAGAGACTGCTACGGATTTTCGTCCGATTAGCTTATGTAATGTGATTTTTAAAGCGCTCACCAAGGTTATTGCAAATAGACTTAAGGTGGTACTCCCTAAGCTTATTAGTCCTCATCAATGCAGTTTTGTGCCAGGAAGACATAGCTCCGATAACATTGTTGTTGCTCAGGAGGTTATTCATTCAATGCAAAAGCTCCAAGGGAAACGTGGGTTTATGGCAATTAAGATTGACTTGGAGAAAGCCTATGATCGTGTTAATTGGCATTTTCTTTATGACTGTCTCAAGGAAATGAATATGCCGGATTTGGCAATGGATGTTATTTACTCTTGTGTCTCAACCCCAAGCATGCAACTTCTGTGGAATGGGGATCGCGCAGGAAAAATAAGACCAACTAGAGGGGTGCGACAGGGGGACCCTCTTTCCCCATACCTGTTTGTTATTTGTATGGAAAGGTTAGCACATTTAATCCAGGAGCGCATCAGTCGAGGGGGTTGGAGACCTATTAACCTGAGTAGAGGTGGACCCCCTATTTCTCATCTATTCTTCGCGGATGATGTGGTCTTATTTGTGGAAGCAGTAGTCAACCAAGCGGAAGAGGTTAGGAACTGTCTGGACTACTTTTGTATGGCTTCGGGATTGAAAGTAAACACGTCCAAGACTCGGGTCTTCTTCTCTAAGAATGTGAATCATATTAGGAGAACTGAGGTGTGTAATGTGTTGGGTTTCCAAGTAACTCCGGACTTAGGAAAATACCTCGGTGTCCCTCTCCATCATAAGAGAGTCACTAAGAGGAGCTACCAGGGTATTGTGGATAAGGTTCGCCATAGACTGTCTAGCTGGAAGGTTACTTCGTTGTCTCTGGCAGGCAGAGCTACGCTTGTCTCAGCTGTTACGTCGGCCATTCCAGGGTATACGATGCAAACTGTAGCTTTACCGAAAGGGACGTGTGAGGAGATTGAAAAGCAAAACAGGAGTTTCTTATGGGGCTCTACTCAAGAGAAACGGAAAATGCATCTTGTGGATTGAGATACGGTTTGTAGACCAAAGAAGAATGGAGGGTTGGGGCTGAAACACTTGTATCGCCAGAATCAGGCCTATATGATGAAGTTGGGATGGAACATGATGAAAAGGAGAGATGATCTCTGGGTGAAGGTGTTGAGGAGCAAATATAAATGTGGAGATGACTTGGTACCAACAATCAATTGTGCAAGATTGGGATCTAATGCCTGGTCGGGTATTAAGAAGTCATGAGAAGCTGTAATGGAGGGTTCCCTTGTGGACGTTGGGTCGCAGACGGTTCGGTGGAAGCATGAGAGGAATGGGGAATTTAGTGTCAAGTCAGCATATCGAGTTTTATCTGAGAACCAGGAGGAAGTGGCACGGGAGTGGCAATGGGTCTGGAAGCTGCGCACCTTGCCTCGATGTAAGGCGTTTATGTGGCTTGCTCTGCACAATAAACTCCTCAATAATGAGGTGCGGGTTCTCAGGGGCATGGGGGGGATGGTCGCTGCCCCTGGTGTGGTGATGATTCTGAAAGCTTGATCCATGTGCTTCGAGACTGCAGTGAAACGAGGAAGTTATGGATGTTGGTGGTTGGTCCTAGTCTCATGAGTAGGTTCTTTCAGTTAGAGAGGCAACCGTGGCTTAGTAAAAACATACAAAGGGGTCGTAACCGTGGGAAAGAGGGATGGAGCGAGCTCTTTTCGACGGTGTGTTGGCTTATATGGCAACGCAGGAATGCCAGAATTTTCGAGAATACATGCCCGAGTAATGATTCCATTATGCACAGGGCGAGATCTATCGTTGAAACGATGTCTAAGGCGAGTCTCATGCTGAAAGGGGTCAATCTTAATGGTAGACCGGAGCAACCAAGAAGCATTTCATGGTCGCCGCCATGCCAAGGCTGGGTCAAGTTGAATGTGGATGGCGTGTGTTCACAAGACCAAGTTGCAACAGGTGGAGGAGTGCTCCGAGACGAGTATGGTGCTCTTAAGGCGGGGTTCATGTTTAAAGCGGCGACGCCTGCTGATAGTTTCGCTGCTGAGGTATGGGCGGTTTTGTTTGGGATGAAAATGTGCTGGGATTTGGGCGAGCGAAGGGTGGTGCTGGAATCTGATGCCAGGGAAGTTGTTGAGTTGATAAATGGTCCGATCCAGGAATCTCAGTCCGAAGTGGAGGTTGTTAGGGAGGTTAAATGTATCCTAAACAGAGACTGGGAGGTACTTGTACAATGGGTCCCAAGGGAGATAAATATGGCTGCTGATTATGTGGCGAAACAGGCTTTTGATGTATGGTCTGGGGTTCATCAATTTCATGCCTCTTTTGGTGATTTAGCCAAATTCTTGAATAAGGATAGGTTACTTTCTGATATTTGTAGTAGAATAGTTTGAGGGTTTCCCCTCCTCTTTGTAATCAAAAAAAAAAAAATAGTGTAGAGGGGATTCGATTGCTTTGCCTTTGTATGGAAGCGATCAATCATTTTTGCCTCAAATTTGTGGGTTCAACTACACTGGTTCAATTTTATGATGTTGTGGACTAAAGATTGGAGAAGAAGGTATCTTTTAAGGCTATTTTTTTGCCATTTTTAAAAAAGGGTAATTTGGTCTTTCCCCCCTCACATTTAGTGACACTCAAGGACTTAAATGTTTCAGGTTTCATTCTCTAATCAACTTATACCCAATTTTCCCAAAGAATTTGTATTTGTGTCTTTTAGTATATGTTTTATTTGCCTGGATATTATAGTTGTTGTTTTAATGATGATGACTTGCTATCTAATAAGGTCCTTAATATAGGACATATGTAAAAAGTTGATCTTGGTTTTTAATATAATAAATAGTTTTTAAATTTGTCAATCATTTCTTAATGGGTGAAGGGTCAAAAATACACATGACCTTTTCCTCCAGGATCGTCTAGCACCACGACCTTTTAACTGGATCAAAAATACACACGACGTTACGTTTTTGGGTTGCCCAGCACTACGGTTAACTAACGGTAATTAACGGTTGACTAACGGCCGTGGTGCTGGGATACCAAAAAACGTAACATCGTGTGTATTTTTGATCCAGTTGAAAGGTCGTGGTGCTGAGCGATCCTGAGGGAAAAGGTCATTTTTATTTTTGACCCTTCACCCTTTCTTAATTTACCCTTATTGATGTCTTCTCAACAATAATCAAGGAGAAGATGGAAGGAAGGATTAAGGAAGATTATTAAGGTGTTTTAAAAAATACATGTCATATTAACTAACTCAACTAGTTTCATTAATCTAATCAAATTAGGTAATATGTCTTATTTGTTATGGAATTAACAAAAACGGCAAAGCAATTGACAACTTGTTTTGTTATGAAATCACTTATTGAATTTTAAAATTGAAGTGGTATTTTTTAAAAAAAATTCAAAGAATAAAAATATGTTTTATATATCACACTCACACATGACTATTCTTGAAACAATTTCGGCTGTTTGTTATTAATTAAAAGTCTTCTGGGTCCCTAGACTATATTAGACCACCATGAATCCCTGGTTCATTAACTTCTCTGTAATAAATAGATTCTATATCATGATGTGATGTTTATTTTTGTTGAATGACAAATATTTTTAATTTACTAGCAAATGACTAATATAATTGTTGGCATAAAAAGTAGGGAAAATTCCATTTAAATACCTTTTAAATTTGTAAAACTTCAGAAGTTTCCCGAATTTGAAAAAAGATTGAAAGGTACCAAAGGTCTATGAGGGATATGCAAATTCGGGTGAAATTACTCTTTTGCCCTTAATTTTATATTTCCAATATAAAAAATAAAAACAATTGTAAATGACGATGATTGATTTGTAAATAGTGATGGTATATTTGTAATTATCATTGAAAAAATGTTAAAAAGAATATATATATATATATATATATATATATATATATATATATATTTGTAATTACACTTACAATAATTTTTTCCAATATATATATATATATATATATTACTTTTTCTTTGAAAAAATAACAAATAGGTAGTATATAAAAATTTTATTCTTAAATAAGTTCCATAAATGTACTAAAATACTATAAGATGTTATGGTTACGAATGTCATTTGCTTGCCGTAAAAATCAAATTAACTCTTAAACAACATATACAACATAAGAGGCTGACTTGTAAATCTAGAAGCTAATTATAAATCTATTTCCTCTTATTCTTATTACATGACACCGACTACTAATTATTGTGAACCATTGAATAATAGTTAAATCATCAAATTTATTTAAATTAATAACTTTTTCAACTTTAGCCCTCTTTAAATAATGTGACTTACTTTTTCCAACATTGAATCTCAATTAATGATAACGTCATTGTAGCATTTTCAAAAGAAGAGTATTTGATTGTTCTTAAGTTTGCTAATAGGGTTTACTATGGTAATGATAATTATCAAAAAATTAGTAATCCTTATTCATACCTTTCTTATATGAATACTCGTTACCACCCTCATTGCATGGCAATTTATTTTTTAATTTTATTTTTCTTTGTTTCATTTTTCTCATTTCACCTGTCACACCATGCCACAATCGTTGCTGCCACTACTTCCTCCTCTACCATTCTTGCTGTCACCATCTCTCATTGCCACTGCCACTGCCACTGCCATCGCCTCACCACTATTACTATCACTTCCACCACTACAACTTTTGCCATTGGATGATTCTTAACGAGATAGCGTGACTGTTATGATGAGACATGACTTTTAAATAATTTTTTATAAATATTATATTAAGAGTAAAATAGACTTCATGTGAGATATTAATTTTAAATGATTATTAAAAAAATAACTCACTACGTCTTGTTTTTTTGGGCGGTGTTAGCGCGTTTACGTCATCATCAGAAGCACACTCACTCACAGCTCATTGCACTCAGTTTCTTCCTCTGACACTTCCTTTTTGTCCCAATAAAGAATGAAACGGGGCAGGAGATGTAGACCTCCCCATCTCTTCATATTCATAACAATTCAACATTTATTTTCTCTTTTAATCTATTACATTATTTTAAATTAATTTTTATTTTGCTAGAAAAGAAAAATATGAGAAAACCTATTTTTTTTAAGAAAAAAGAAAAAGCGAAAAGATACCTTGGGAAACCTATATTTTAAAAGAATACAAAACTATAATCCATGTATGGAGTGGACAAAAAGATTATTTTTCAATATAAATTTTGATCCTTTACCTTAAGATGTGAGTAATAATTAATAAATACTAGTGCTCGCCAGAAAAAAAAAAGTATTTATTTAAAAGAGAATATAAGGATAAAAAATAGGGGGTCTGTTTGGTTCAAGGGATCGGAGGGGAGGGGGGAGGATGGAGGGATTTTAGGATGATATTTTTTAGTAGAGGAGGGGAAATTTTTTAAAATTTTCCTTTCTCTGCTGTAATAAACGTCACCCCCAAAGGGCCCCCTGCTCCACCAGTGGTGTGAACATTAGTATGGTAAATAGTCTTGGACGTGCTTTAATCTGGTATTTTTTTTTTGTTCTTATTTTAGTCAAAAAGCCGATTATTAGAATAGGTGTCTCAGTAGACTAAAATGCCCCAAAATTTTTCTATTATTCCTAAAATACTCTTAGCCCCTTTTGAATTCCATGCGCTGATGTAGAGCTGGGAGCCCTGAATTTCCAATGTCACTAAACTGTTGCTTTGTTCCAGTTTAAGATTCTGTACTTCAAGGATTGACCATAAGATGCATACATTGCTAAAATTAACGAACAATGTTCCTCATGCTATCCAAAATATTACGAATTGCCTCTGTACAACCTTTCACAGTAGTGATTGATGCCTCCCCCCTTAGACGCAAGACGCACAATGCCTCTAATGGATAGAAGAGGCAGTGGTTCGATTTTGCTGGTTTAGATGTTTTGGTCCATCAATTCAATGATTCATGTGCTTTCAAAACAATCTCTGGTTCTAGGAGCATCCTATATCAGCCACGATGACATTGGAGTTTGATTTTTTGTGTTTGGGTTTTCAACGGCACTTCCACTTTCGGAGCAATTTTTAGGAAATCTGTATCGCAGTTGTGTCAGATGGAGAGAAGAAAAAAGAATGATCAAATAGAATATTGGGGGAGTCTGTAAAGAAAATTTTGACAACAAATGATTAAAATATAAGATATAAATCAATTTGTTTAAGTTTAACAATGATTATTAGGGTAAAGTTAAAAACTCTCTTATAAGAAGGGTAAAATTGTTAAAGCGAACAAAATTTCTCTCCCCTCCCTTTCTAAACCAAATAAGGTAATATTAAAATCTCCTCCCTCTCCTCTCTTCTGATCAATTTAAATAAGGTAATGTTAAAATCCCCCATTCCCCTCCCCTCCATCGAACCAAACAGACCCTTAAGGTCTCAAAAGACCAAAAAAATATTTAAAAAATCTCATAGGAAATTCTTATGTCAAAGAGATTCTATTGACAACTTATTCAATAGGGGGATCGAATCGACAACTCTATCAATAGATTTTAACAACTTTTTAAGAGCGTCTTGACATAAAAAATTTTTATGGAATTTTTTTGACATTTTCCTAATTTATTGATAGAATTTTCCCTACAAAGTGGACTTGTTTCTAACGGACTAAAACATTTAGATTAAAAAAAAACGGAGTGAACCATTAATTAATGTAGGCAGGTGGGATTTTGCCAAATATTTGACCGGCATTTTAATAAAATCCCTAAAAATATAAAATAAATGAACTAAAATACGGAAAACATGAAACAAAAGCCAGAATCAGAAGAGAGAGGGAGAGAGTGGTTCAGTAACAGATTCACGTTGACAAACTCGGCCATAGGCGAAGGCCAGGCCAATGCCATAGCCAACTCTCACACACCACTTCACATTCCTCCTTCACTTTCTTCTTTCAATTTCCCTTCTTTCTGAACTTTCTCCATCACTTTCTGGGGAAAATTTCTTCCCCACATGGCTATTTCTCGCAGCTCATCTCTCCTTCCCGAGATCGATGACAATACTGGTGGCAATGCCGGTTCTGGTTATGACGTTAGCTTCCGTTCGATCCGCGATCGCTTCCCCTTCAAGAGGAATCCTACTCACTCTCGTGACCGGCTCAGGGCCTCCTCCGATCGCCAATTGCCCCGAACTACTCGATCCCATCTCAACACTCGCTTCAATCGCAAGGGGCTCCTTTGGTTGTTCCCTTTTAAAGGGAAGTCGGGTTTCTATACTATGATTATCTTTGTGTTGTTCTTGTTTGCTTTGGCGTCCATGGTGTTGCAGAGCTCGATTATGTCGGTGTTGAGACAGGCCGGCGACCGTGGAAGGCTATCACGGCCGAATATGAGGTTCGGGACTACGTTGAAGTTCGTGCCTGGAAAGGAGTCTAGGAGGTTTATGCTAGGAGATGGGCTTGATCGGGTGCGTTTGCAGCCGAGAATTGGTGTTCGAGCGCCCAGACTAGCTCTTGTAAGTCTCATTTGTCCTTGGCCGGTACACTTTTGATATCGCCGACGTGTGTGTTCTTCCCCCCCCCCCCCCCCCCCTCTTTCATTCTTTCTTAGTGTAATGGCAATGCTTTTCGAGTATATGTGGCAATGGCAAATGGCTGTGGACCTAGATGGTCGGATACATTTATTAAGGCTAAACAGAATCGAAGGGGCCTTGTGGAATGTGGATATCAATAATCGAAAATATCTATAGCTTAAATATATTCATAGTATGATTTGTGCTAGAAACTTGTAAGTATTTGTAGATTATTAAATACAATTAGTTAAAATTCTAATTTTCTATAGGTTCATGAGAAGGCCGTTAACGAATACTTGAACTGAATTAGTAGTCAAAGCATATAGAATGATTGCGATCAGAAATGGAAACTTTGCAGGATTACTTTCCAAGTTGAATTTAGTTATTTGTCAGAGTGAAGTACGGATGGTAAATGAAGATGTCTTCTTTCCTTGAAATGGAACTGGCATCATGTGCAAGTCTCTTGGCTGCATGTTTCAAGTTAGACTTGCTGTCATCTTGAGTATTTTGCTCAGATTTTGTGGAAAAAGAGGAAGGGATTATTCTATTTTAACACTGATGAATATTTTAAAATCATTTTTCATAATGGGGCTGCCAAATTTAAGTGAGTTTATCTAATTATGTGATAAAAGTTCCCCGGTAGTCTTTATTTGGCTTACTGTAAAGCTAAAAGAATTTCATTTTATAGCTGCTGAGCTTAATGAATGGAAACATCAATCTAATGTTAACTCAAGATAGAAGTTGGGGTTCAATTATTCAGGTTGAAAGAGTTAATTGTGTGTGCAATGTTTTTAATGCTTACGCAATTTTATAGTTACTATCTTTTAGAGATTTCTTTGGCCTCTATTTTTTTTTTTTTGATACATATAGTAGGGGAGGGGGGCAGGGTTCGAACCCTGAACATGGAAGAGAGGAGTCAAGTTCCCATGCCACTACACTACTAAGGCGTTGGCTTTGGCCCCTATTTTCTGTTATTTGATTTTATGGAAATTGGGGCTGTGCCAGAGTCCTCTTGGATACCACATAATTTAGGACAATAAACCAAAACCTTTGGGTGTGGTCAGTTTTGTCTGATATGTATTTGCAATATAAAGCTTTATTCTTCCCTACTGTTTAACTAAAAAGAAAATGAAGAAACCATACAGATTTTAATTCAGATAAGAAACCCAGTGTGCTTTATCGGTTGGGACAATATTTAACTATTGGTTCAATCTTGGATTGTCAAAGCATAAAAAGAAATGGCTTCTAGCTTGTTTTGCATATTACAACTATCTCATACAGTCTTATAAGACTACTTATTGTAGATTCTTCATTTTCTAGCCTTGTTATCTATCATTTTCTTGGGTAATGTCTTATTCTGTCTGGTATCTCTTTCTTTCTATGTAATAAAAGTTTCTTTGTGCATAAAACATAGCATCTTGATTTTTCACATATTCATTGAATTGCTTGCACTTTGCATATTTATCAGTACTTTTTTCATCTATTCAGATTTTAAGTCACATGAAGAAAGACCCTCAGTCATTGATGTTGGTTTCCATAATTCAGAATCTGCAAAAACTGGGTTATGTTTTTAAGGTCAGTCACTGTTATTTTCTTTATAATTTTATATTAATATCTCCATGGAAGCTGATGGTGCTTTATTCTAAACATAGACATGATATCCAAGTTATGTAAATAATGATACACAAATCCTTTATCAGAGTGAGTTGCTCGTGAAATGAATTGGCTAGCTTGTTCATTTTTCCACCCTAGAATTGTTGCTAAGAAAATATTTTGAGAAGCCTTTTTAACTTTTTTTTTTTTTTTTTCATGTGGCTTTACAGATATTTGCAGTAGGCAATGCAAATACACACTCAATATGGGAGAAAATAGATGGTCGTCTCTCATTTTTAGGTCCAGAGGACAAAGGCCAGATCAATTGGTCAATGTAGGTGTGAAATTTATGTTGTTTACTTTTTACTTTTTATTTTCAGGGTTTATCGGTATGGCCTCATTTTAGTGCTATGCTCATATTCATTTTAATATTATTTATCTCGAAGACATTGTAGAGGGAGTGGAATCCCGTTTTGTATTGATGACCTTTATTCTTAAGTCTACTTTATTTCATCCTTTGTTGAGAGGATATATTGTCCTCTGCCTCTTATGCTGTTTTTCTCCTCAATAAAAAAAATTTCTTCAAGTCCTCCTACTTTCCCCTTTTGATGTTAGGGTTCTAACCGGGTTTACCTGCTTATACACATGAACTTTTTGTACTGGCATGATTTTGATAAAATTATTGCTTCTTATAATTTGACATAGATGATTAATATTTTTCTTTGCTTACAGTTTTGAAGGTGTTATTGTTGACTCTCTAGAATCAAAAGAAGCCATTTCAAGGTGGGTTTTTCATCCTATCTAACTCCTGATGATTGTTGTTAAAATATTAGATCTCTCAGCTTGTGTTGAGGAGTCAGGTGGTTTTGTGTTTTAGGCCTGTAGGAGCTGACAAAGTTTTGCTAACTTTTTGATGTATTTTAATAGTGTCTAGCTCATAATTTCAGCAAGCATTTGAAAATTCTACCATGTGCTTGAGATGACTTGGATGGCTGTTCTTCCCTTTTGTTTTTTATTTATTTCTGGTTTTTTTTTTGGGGGGGGGGGGGATCAGATGGATGTGTTTCCTAGTGACGTTTATTTAGCAGTTCATGAATGAGATTTGATGTGTTAGAATATTAGGAAATAAATCAACTTTATTATTAGGATCCCTTGATTATTGTCCTCCTTGATTATAGGATCCTAATTATATCAGCTTTATTAGCCTTTATTGTAATTTATCTTAGTCCCTAAGTTTCTATTCTATCTGCCTATATAAAGGCTCCTATGTACTCTCTTTTATTTACTGAGTTTAATAGAGTGAGTTTTTATCCTTCTAAATTCAACATGATGTTTTGAGGTTGAACTTTTAATGATGTTCAAAACTAAATATAAGGGGTCAGTGAAGAAATATTAGCTGCCTTTTGTTAAAAATATAAGTTTGTAATTTTCTCCATTTTTTACTTTTTTTTGTCAACCGTTTCATTTATAATTTTTCTTGAGAAAATTCTAGATTTGATATATGGTTGACCTATGATGGGGCCCCTGACTCTTTCTTTTAAAGGAAATTATTATCTAAACTTGATGGCTGGAATTCATGTACTCTTACATTTGCTTGCTTGTTGGTCTTTTGGTGTTTATAATTCACAGCACATACATTCTGGGAATTTAATATGTAAAAATGGGTTGTCATGGTGGATGTTTTATATGGGGTACAGACATTTTTATTGCTATTCACATCTCATATTTTCAATATGAGAAATAATCAAGTGTTCCTAGAATTTATTTAGTTCCCTTATTTCACTAGGCAGAGTCTGGTCATTAGGATTTGTAATTGTCAGCTTTCTATCTCTTGTGTCACACATGATGTGATGTATTCATATGCTGTTTTAGTGAGTTTTATATTTTTGCAGCCTTATGCAGGCGCCTTTCTGCTCAGTACCAGTTATATGGATCGTTCAAGAAGATAATCTTTCAAGTCGCCTAAAGCTTTATGAGCAAATGGGCTGGGAGCATCTTCTTTCTCATTGGAGAAATGCTTTCGGAAGAGCCACAGTTGTTGTGTTCCCTGATTTCACTTTTCCGGTAATGTAGCCGTCAAATACACACAATTACACAAACATTGACATTTTTAGACTTTATCCTGATTGTTTCTAGTTAGGTTCTTAGAATTTATTTCTTCTGTTGTCAGATGTTATACAGTGTGCTTGACAGTGGAAACTTTTTTGTCATTCCGGGATCACCAGTAGATGTGTGGGCTGCAGAAAGCTATAGTAAGACCCATTCCAAGGATCAATTAAGAGATATTAATGGGATTCATAAATATGATATATTGGTTGTCATTGTTGGGAGTTCTATCTTCTATGATGGTCTGTCCTGGGACTATGCCGTGGCAATGCATTCCATAGGACCTCTACTGTTAAAATACGCAAGAAAGAAGGATTCAACTGAATCATATAAGTTCATTTTCTTATGTGGCAATTCCACTGATGGTTATGGTGATGCATTACAGGTAAAATTTCTTTCAAGTCGTGCAGCATATTTAGGAGTTTTAAGTTTTAACCACTAAATTAATGACTGAGTATGCTCTTACCCTCTGAACTAATATTTTGCTCGTATCATTATGAAAATAGAGACATTATATATGGACTTTCATGACTGAAAATGTGTAATCTTAATTATAGTTCGCCTTTAGTGTCATAAGTTTGTCTTTGGACATATTTTCCTAGAAATTGCTTACTAATCCCTTTAGCATTTTTGGTGCAGGAAGTTGCTTCAAGCTTGGGACTTCCTGATGATTCTTTAAGGCATTATGGCCTGAATGGTGATGTTAACAATGTATTACTGATGGCTGATATTATTCTCTATGGTTCTGCTCAAGATATACAGGGTTTTCCTCCATTACTAGCTAGAGCAATGACTTTTGGAGTCCCTGTCATTGTACCTGATTTTCCAGTCTTAAAAAAATATGTGAGTTTGCTCAAGTTCTTCCTTTTCGTCACTTGTTGATTTCTGTAATCATGGCTGCTTCTTTCAACTCATAAAGATCTTCTATCAACTTACAGATAGTTGATGGTGTCCATGGGATATTTTTTTCTAAACATAGTCCAGATTCTTTGATGACTGCTTTTTCTCTTTTGCTTTCCAATGGAAGACTCTCTAAATTTGCTCAAGATATCGCTTCATCTGGAAGACAGCTTGCTAAAAATGTGCTAGCTTTGGAATGCGTAACTGGATATGCAAGACTTCTGGAGAATGTACTCAGTTTTCCATCTGATGCTTTGTTACCTAGACCTGTTTCTCAGCTTCAACAGGGGAAGTGGGAGTGGGATTTTTTTGAGAATGAAATAGGTCTTGGTGCTCATATGCAAAGGGCTGATGATGAATTTGTTCAAAAAGTTAGCATTGTCTATGCCCTTGAGCAGGACTTAGCTGGTACAAATAATGCAACGAACATCCCTGAGTATGAAACTGAAGTTCCATCCCATGATATCCCAACCAAATTAGATTGGGATATTCTACAAGAAATTGAAAGATCAGAAGAGGTTGAGATGCTTGAAACTGAAGAGGTGTGTTGTCTTGCAACTTCAGATTATTAACTTTTGACTTCCTTCGTACCTGCCCTTTTCCGTTGTCTGTGTATTTCACTCTATTTAAACTTTGTTTTAGAGACTGGGGGATCAAGAATATCATTTGTTCCTTTTGCAGCTTGAAGAGAGGATGGAAAAAGAAGGTGGCTTATGGGATGTGATCTATCGCAATGCTAGAAAATCTGAGAAATTGAAATTTGAAGCAAATGAAAGGGATGAAGGGGAGCTGGAGAGAATGGGACAACCAGTGTGCATTTATGAGATATACAGTGGGTCTGGAGCTTGGCCATTTTTGCACCATGGTTCCTTGTACCGCGGGTTAAGTCTTGTGAGTATCATAGTTCACATTTAATATATTTTACCATATGAAAATATTAATTACATCCATGCTCTCCCTTGTTTTGTTTGAACATTATTTTTCACTATATAAATTACTGGGTTGTTCAGAAAGTATCTTTTCTTTGAGCCATGTAATTATTGTACCCACTTGGTTACCACGTTTAAAACATGTAAACTAAACTTAGGGGTGCTCCTATTTTATTTCTTTGCCTCAATAACTCAGGCAGGGATGAAAGTTTTGCTCTAGTTACATGGTGATGGCTTCCTTGTTTCTAGATGACTGAATTTTCGTTTTGTTAATCTTGTGTAACTATGTGAATGATGTGAATGCTACTACAGTAAATTCTTTGACATATTTTTTGATAAATAATAAAGTACTTGTTACGGCAGTCTAGAAGGGCACTAAGACAATGGTCCGATGATGTGGATGCAACCAATCGTCTGCCTATTTTAAATGACACTTCCTTTCAAGACATCCTCTGTGAAATGGGGGGCATGTTTGCTATTGCAAATCGGGTGGATAGCATTCACAGGAGACCTTGGATTGGGTTTCAGTCATGGCGTGCTGCTGGTAGCAAGGTACTTCTTGTTGTCATTTAGCTCATTGCCCCATTTTTACTTCACAGACAGAATTATAGATTTCTGTGTTTGCATTCAGCTGAAGCCACACTTAATAGCTTTGAGAATTTTTTATTTTTTATTTTTAACTTTTCCTTGCCTCAATATCAATTGCTAGGTTGAAGTTTGGGCCTCCTAACATATATATTAAAATTTTCCTATGCTAAGTACATTATTTTTGCAAAGCAGGTAGCATTGTCAGCAGAAGCTGAAAGGGTTTTGTCAGAGGCATTACAAGAGAATTCAAAAGGAGACGTCATATATTTTTGGGCAAACTTAGACATTGGTCAGGGTGTGATTGGAGGCAATAATGCACTTACCTTTTGGTCGATGTGTGACATCTTAAACGGAGGCAACTGCAGGCATGTAAAATATGGCTATGATGTTATACATACTTCGTGCTCATTTCACTCTTCTAGCTACTAAATAGTTTGAATGATCACACCACTTGCTTCTATATGTTATATCCTAGAGTTGCATCCAGTGTTAATCATATACACTGTGTGTTTAGGAAGTTTGACGTTGTAGCTTATGCTGAAAAATGAGACTAGTTTTATCATAATGATTGTGGTATGATTAACAAGATTCTGGGCATGAAGTGACCCTATTGTAGTCACTGACCAGAAGACCTCAGCTATGTACTTCCCTTATATTTTCTTAAAATTTAGATCTCGGAACAACTTTTTCAAACATGTCTAACATTATGCTTCGAAAATGCATTCAGAACTGCTTTTCAAGATGGCTTCCGCCAGATGTATGCATTGCCCACACATGTAGAAGCACTTCCTCCTATGCCAGAAGATGGTCATTATTGGTCAGCCTTACACAGCTGGGTGATGCCAACCCCTTCTTTCTTGGAGTTCGTAATGTTCTCACGGTGATTAACAGATCAATTTAGATTTCATGACAGTGAGCCAATTGAAGGAATTGACCTTTCTCTGAATTAAACTATAAACTGAAATGTGATTAATCAATGCAGGATGTTTGTAGATTCCATTGATGCCCTGCATACAAATTCCAGCAATTCTACTATGTGCATGTTGGGGTCTTCAGAGATTGAAGTAATTCGTTGACTTTTGCTCTTGAGGAGTCATTATTTGTTTTCATTCTCACATTTGTTTTTTCTACGCAGCGGAAGCATTGCTACTGTCGAGTTTTGGAACTTCTCATCAACGTATGGGCCTATCATAGTGCACGGAAGATGGTATACATCGATCCTAACACTGGCAACATGGAAGAGCAGCACCCGGTTGAACAGCGCAGGCCTGTTATGTGGGCAAAATTCTTCAACTTTACCACATTGAAAAGCATGGATGAAGATTTGGCTGAGGCTGCCGATGATGGTGACCATCCAAGATATATGTGGTTGTGGCCATTAACAGGAGAGGTACACTGGCAAGGGGTCTATGAAAGGGAGAGGGAAGAAAGGTACAGGGTGAAAATGGATAAGAAGAGAAAATTGAAAGAGAAACTAAATGAAAGAATGAAATATGGTTACAAGCAGAAATCACTTGGACGATAGGAAAGGCTATACCTGGACTTCCACATATCAAATACTAAAAATCCTCTTTAGTCCTCTGTTGATAACTCAACGTCATGTTGGTCCTTAATAGATTTTCATTCTTAGTTTGGTTCCTCATGTTTCAAGATTCATCCAATCTAATCCTTCTATCCGTTAGTGAATTGCTAAACCTGCTAATAAATCTGGTGAAATGACACATTTTTTAAGCAATTCACCAACAAAAAGATTAGATTTAATGGATTTTTTGATACATGAGTGATCAAAGGAAGGATAAAAATCTACTGGGGACTCACTTGAAAATAATCCATTTTTGTGAAGGACCAAAATACAGTTCTAGTCCCAAGAGATAAACTCTTTTTGACCTGACACAGCTACTCTGAACCCAGTTTTGCTTGACTTAGAAAGTTTTGATTCTAACCGTATTGGCAAAGACAGCATTCCATTTCTTTCTTTCTTTAACTGAATACATATATATACCTTAATGAAATGTGAAGAGTATGAGAAAAAGACTAAGATGGAGAGAGCAAAGGACTTTCTCTGTTAGCTGCTGCTGTTTGACTAGTTTCATGGCCTTTTTTTCATTGGTTACTTGTAGCTACTGCACAAAGGATTAGGGATAAGAGTACCCAAAAGTCTTACGGAATATTCTTTCTCCAGTTAAGGGACATATAAATTTAGCATAAGTTTGTATTCTTTCATTTCTGTATATTATTCATCATTATTAGTGGTAATTTTTTTTTTTTTGGTAGAATAATGGCTGGATTTTTTATGTGGACAGTTTTTGTTTACTTTATTCCTATCATAATCTTTGCTTAGCTTCATATGTTGTACCAAACTAGGATTTTTCTTGATAGTTGAATTTTTTAGCAGAGCTCTAACTCCTATTCATGTCTTTTCATTTTTAATTTTCAAGATTGATGCTAGTGACATGTTTAAATTAAAAAAGGGTGAATTACGGTTCCAAAGAAAGAATTTAATAACTAAAAAAATCTCAATGACAAGTGAGCATTATAAATCTATAGTTATTTCTTACACTGGAACTTGTTAATATGTGCATTTTAGTTGTGATTGGACTTGTGGGTGATTAAATCACTTCCAAATGACCTTATACTAATTCTTCCTTAAAAAAACAGTAAAGAAGGATAAAGTAAATATAAATCATATCATTACCTTCATTCCATTCTCTTTAATTAAGCATATCTTATAAAATAATTCAGTCTTTGATGAAGAAGGTAAATCCTCCAAACTAAAGAGTATGGACAAAACATGCAAAATTCATATAATCAGTATGTATAGTCAAAATCATCATGGCTGCATGGAATATGAAGGACCAGAGTGATGTTTTTGGCAGACTTGTAATTCAGAGACAAAAGGGTTTGTTGTTTACCCATATAAAAAAAGAAGTAAAAATAAAGAGAGTTTTGTTCCGACAGTTCAGAGAGGCATAATTCAGATCAGAGTGGAATATATCTGTGAACTGTTCAAAAGGAAGATTCCAAGTTTATGGCATGTGGAAAAAGCAGAGTTATATCAGCTGAATTGAATCTCACTCTTTCTAGCTATTTCCCTTCTTGTTTCCCCATTTTCTTTGAATAGAAAAATCAAAGTCTTCTCTCTGGGAACTATGGTAACATTCCAAGAAAGAAATGTATACAGTAAAATAATTATGGATGGTTGAGTGCTTGTCTGGGATGGAGTTGGGAAGCTCGAAACTAACTTTTAGACCCTTAAAAACTAGTTAGAGCAGGGGGAAAAAAAAATCATGTTTGATTTAGTATTTGGAGGTTAATGTTAAAACACTTCTTTATTTTTAGTATTTCTTCAAATGTAAACCTTTTGAAATTGACTAACAAGCTGTTAGTTGAGATGACAAATGGTCTCACTCCCATAAGGAGAAGAACACAATTTTGAATATAAAAAAACGCACTTATTAAAAGAGGGTGCGTTTTAAGTCTTAAAAGGAAATTATACCTTTGACCTAGTGAAAAAACTTCTGAAATTAACTTTTTAATATATCATTCAAATAAGTTTTTATTAAACAGATTTTTGTAACATAAAAGTCTATCTAGATAGAAATCACATTAATTGACTTTTACCTCAATTTCAATTTGCAAAATTCAATTGGGATAAAAGTCATTTTTGCAAACGTTGATCCAAACAAGCCCTTATTAAAAGGAAACACTTTATATAGTATAAACTCATGGTATTTAAAATTTCCTGTCCAAAATACTAAGTTAATTAGAATAATCAAATATAAACTGATAAGCAAATATGTACTTTATCTTCTGAATTAGGTTAGCCCTTCAGTTCCTTTGTTAATCAGCTTCCTTCAAAATCTACCCTTCACCTACAATGGTGTAGATAGTAATTGTTATTAAAATTTGACCTATCAAACTATATAATTGTAATTATTTAGTCTACCAAACCCACCACCCACCAAGTTCTAATCCTCGTTAATTTACCAGATCAATTAAAAATCATATTAACAATTTCAACCTGTTGTTTTCAATTTTTTAAAACAGCTAGGTAGAATATTGTGAAAACAGGAAAAAGAAAAAGTCCCACTTTTTATGACTTGTGAATAATATGAATTTCTTATAGATTTTTTTATTTTACATTATATTGATATGGCGCTTGCAATTGGATGCATGTAACTCTAAATTTAACTAATTTATACAAGTTAAGGAATGTTATTTAAGTAATGTAATGTGTCTTAAATTGATAAAATTTACCTATTGTACTTTTTTAAAATAATGTGATTTTCAAATATATATTTATTATTTATTTGTCACTTCTCTCTCCCCTACAAGGATAAAAGTGGAAAGCAATTATTAATTACTCTATCAACCTCTTATATTCTAGACAAAAAATTTCGTCTAGAACACTTTTTATATTTTGGACCAGAGGAAGTATAATCTATATTACTGTATTCAAATTAGATCTTATATTAATGAGAAAAATATTATAAATCCTGAATATTTCTTGTTGGGTTAATATAATCTTTAGTCCCTTAAGTTTGTCCTCTTTTTGATTCCAATCTTTCAAGTTTCAAGCTATAAGTTTAAGTTTTGGTGCTTCAAGTTTCATTTCATTTAAAACATTGTTTTTTTATATATAACTTAATAAAAAGATGGACCATTTTGTCCCTAGAGGGACAAAAACCGATATTTAAAATTTGAGAGATCAAAACCAAAATGAAGGTAAATTTGAAGTTTGATTGATTGAAAAGAAAATCATATCCAAAGTATTGAAATTGGATATATAGAATTATTCTTTCCTTCAAAATAAAGCCTTTAACTACACACCTTATTATCTTGCTTTTCTCTAATAATGCCTTTAAATTTCAAAGAGAAAAAACAAAAGAAAGGGCATCATAATTGGTGTAGATCACACCTAACTATGCCATACACTAATATTCCATAAATTCAGCAATAGATATGTATGTCTATCAACCCATGGCATGGAGTGAGATTTTCTATATTCTTCCATTGATTTAATGTATTCAAAGAATGACACAAGAGAACATGATAATGTATTTTTTTTCCCCAAAAACATGATAATGTATTTTTTTTTTTTGCCCAAATGATAATGTATATTGAAAACCGATTAAAAGCATAGTAAACATATTTCATATTTACACCAATTTTAAACCACCCCCCCCCCAAAAAAAAAAAAACCTCTAAATGCATGACTTATCTTAGTACTAAAAATTAAACCATTCATTAATCCTACCAAGATAGTGATTTAGGGGTTAGTAGTATAAATGTGATTGAATAGAAATGAACCCAATTATGATTAAAGTAATATAATTTAATCAAAATAACCGAATTATTAAGTAATATTTAAATAAAAAGGTCTTAATCCACAAGTAAATAGAATATTCATATATGAATATTACTTAACTCAAAACAATATCATTTCAGGCTAAAAAAAAAAAGGGAAAAAATAAAATAAGATCCAATTCAATCAACTTATTCGAAACTCTTCTCTTTACCAAACTGACTAGGATACTCATTAATTAAGGTTTAACCAGTTAGCTCAGGTTTTATACATTCATATATATGAATGTAAAAAAGAATCTAGATCCACTTTGCTAAATAATGCATTATTTTTCACTTGTAGTAAAGTGAACAGTTGCAACTAGAGCACTAGGCATTGATAATAGAGGTTTCAATACCATAAATGTAAGTATGGGTGATTATATTCCAACTAAAATCTACCCAATCTCTGTCTTGAAAATTAGTTATTTTTTCCCCTCAACAACTTGCACATGGAGGGGTAGGCTTCTTAGAATTAAAAATGAGCTTAGTTTTGTTTTGGTGCTGATTTGTTCTGATCAATAATTATTTGCATTGAAAATAAAGTACTATATATCTACTCTTTTGTCCTTCATTGATTTCCATTTTGGTCACATTCTCTCATGCATGCAACGTCTCAACATTGCACATGATCATGTACTATTTAGTACTATTATTATTTTTAGAGGCATCTTCGACTTCTAATTATGAAGATTAAGAAAGATCATTTACTATTTAGTACATAAAATTGAATAGATTGACAAATAAATTGAAGGAGAAAAATTTGAAAATGAAAAGGGCTTGAGTGGTCTTAAATATACTTATGTACTACATTAAACTTGATTTTATTTTCTTTTCTTTTGGATTTCTCTACCAGTATCAGCACTAGTAATCGACTAGTCCGATTTGCGAGAATATAGGCCCCTAATAGGAGAAACTTACTACCTTCGGAAAATTGTCATGGCTGCATACCCCATGCTTTATGAAGCCACTTATTAAACTACAATGAGGCAAAGTCAGTAGATCCAATGGTTTCCATCCAAAAGAATTTTGGAATTCAAATTAAATGTGATACTAAAATTGTTACTCATTGTATAAATTTACAGATATGGTAAAATCTATCTATCTTTCTTTAAAGAGATACTGTCACGTAGTTTTATGAATCCGAATCCTAATTACCCAAGGCCAATAGCTTAAGGGATCGGATATATTACTTAATATCTAAAGAGAGAAGATTATCAGTTGACAGGTAAAAGTCATATGAATAAATTTTTTTATTATTATTTGAAAGATAATGATTTTTTTATTTTATTTCTGGCGTGCTCTCTCCTACTGTTTGGATTTTAGTGCTGTATATATCAATGAATAAAAGTACGTACGCATGAGAGATCGATTTCGTGACAATTCTTTTTGGGGAGAAAAACTGAAAAAAGAAAAAATAAAAATAAAAAGAGCCGACTTTTTCCATTCACTTAATAATAAAAAAATATAAAAAGGTAAGACATAAGTGTCAGAGAAGGTGTGATAATTATGAGATGGTGAAAGCCAAAAAAGTTTTTGCTGGCAAGTCCTGCCAAACCGCATGCTCCATGTTCATTGATCCAAGTCAAAAGAACTGTCATTTCTTTGTATTTTAGAGTTTTATACACACACACGCACATATTTTGATATATTGATTCTACTCTAAGAACTGAAATGATACATCAGACAATCAAAATCTTATTATTTAGCTTCAAGTATGTTTGTGTGTGTGTGTGTGTATGACAATCAAAATCTTCTTATCAATGGTAATGTTTTCAAATTAACCTTTTTACTCTTGAAAATGCGATTGATATTTTTTGAGTCCAAGGCTAAATTATACAACTATGTAAAAGAAAGGGGGGGGGGGGGGGAATAAAATTAAGACAAATTAGCAATGAAGATATCCCAATATTCAAAGAGTGAGAATGGCATTAAGAATTCTAACAATATCATCTATATGTGATAGAGCAAGCCATTATAAGTAATTATTTACTTTTCTAAATAAATAACTAAATCTGATGATCCAATATGGCAATCATGCATAATAAAATCTCTATTTTTTTTTTTATATATAGTAATAGTAAGAAGTTGATTCGAGGGGCGTGCGATTATTATTTTTTGTATTGAATTCATTATAAGAACAATTTTACCAAAATTTTCTCTAACTACTTCCTCCGATCCTATATTCAAGTTAATCCTGAATATAAGATTTTTGTTTACTTTAGCTCTTAAATTTATCCATGTTGATTGTACATATCAATAAAGTTTACATCAAGTAATAGTTCCAATTCCATTAATTAAAAAAAAGTATATATTTATAGGAAAATCAAAGTAAATTTGTTATAAATAACTAACTTTATTAATATTTACAAATTAGTTAGGTAGATCCTATGTTAAGAATCAAAGAGAGTACTCATTTGGTCTTATTTATAGGGTAGAGAAAAGAAAAGTTTCATATTAATGTATAATTTTACCCTTAATTTATTATTGTACTGACTTCATTTTCATGCAGCATAATGTACATTCAAAAAGGGTAACGTTGAAAAATTGTTTAATTTTAGATAGAGTTATGCAATTTAGGACCTTGTTAATGAGCGATCTTATAAGTACTTCTATAAATGCTTTTTGAGCTCAGAGACAATACCATGACCCTGATGAGCCCCTGAAACTCAACTCACCTAGA
Organism: Acacia crassicarpa; assembly: GCA_034222035.1. Taxonomy (NCBI): domain Eukaryota; kingdom Viridiplantae; phylum Streptophyta; class Magnoliopsida; order Fabales; family Fabaceae; genus Acacia; species Acacia crassicarpa. Next base: position 7,493,531 of record JAWXYG010000002.1, read on the forward strand.
CCTTCTTTGCATAAAAATATACGGTTTAAGGTTTTTTTTGGTCCATGGAAACATGATTGAAGTTCCTTATAAATAACATCAGAAGAGTATTCCTTATTAATTAATGATTTAAAGATAACTTCATTTTTTTATATAACTAAGATGTGTTTGAGTTTCTATATATACTTAGGAGCGTGTGTGTGTAGAGAGAGAGTTCATAGGATACCTTAGGGAGACAAAAGAGGAGATGGCATGGATGAGTGATCCCACAAGAAGCAAACAAAACTGGTGGTGCATCCTCCAGCTGGGGGACTCCTGCCCCATCTTTATCTCACTATTCATATTCACAACTTTTTAATTAATTAATTTATTATCAACTGTCTCTTATTTTATACATTCATATTCTTACCCTTCATGTATTTTAATTTTAAAAAAAAAAATCAAATTCGTGTTTTGGGTGGTGTAGAATGTAGATATATACATATACATAGTACATAACAAGCTTCCTCCTAAAGTCGTATCTTTTATTATATTCAACATAAACATATCACATTAGTTGCTTATGATCTTATTTTATAAATTATTGTTGCAATTAATAACAATTATATAATAATAAACATTTGAAGATTGTATTTTTGATCTTGATGAGCGAATATACATATAAATATATGAAAGGCAGAGGAGGCTATAATTAAAGCCAGGTTGGGTTGTGGTCATTTTTGGATCTTGAGATTATTGTGTGCTATAAATATAATAATTAAAGAGAAGAAGATTAAGTCAAAACTATATAAAATAAAAGTGAAACAATTAAGGAAAGATCAAGTCAAAATCGTTAATAAATCGGAGTCGATCTGAGAGATGAATATGGTAAAGTGGTGAAATATAGTATGCACGCAACACGCAGAATGTTGGTAGAGTCTTGTTTCTTCTTATCCTCAAAACTACCGCCAAATCTTTATTATATACCATTAATAGTAAGAAAAACATCGCATAATTAAACTATGATAGAAAATGGGATATGAGTAGTAGAATGGTTGAGAGTTGAGAGAGACGTGCAATAATTAATAGGATATATGTGTGTGTGTCTGTGTGTATGCATGTGTGTAATTTGTATGAAAAGTAAAAGCTAATATCAAGTATCAAATCTATTGCTAGTTATATTATTCACATATAATAGTAAATAAACTGTGTATATAGAACAAGTTGTTTATTGATATAGTAAGCGGTAAGGAGGAGATAGAATATAAGTTCAAATCTAAAAAAACGTATTTATTGAGAGAACTTTAGCTTTAACGTTCATGCTTGACAGAGATTAAGTAGTCCAAAATGACTTTGGGATACTCTACGTTCACACAAAAACAAAAAATAAAGTAGGTAAGATTTCAAGGAAAAATGACATAAAAATATCGTTGAAATTACAAAATTCTAAATTAAGTTTATTACAAGAATTAATAAAGTAATGATGAGATTTATTAAACATGTCATAACTCATTTTATGGGAATTACATTATTTAGGATTTTAAAATTTCAAAAACAAAAAATCATGTCATTTTCTCAATTTTCAAATGTATAGATGAGTTAGGTTATGAGAACTCACTATATTTAGATAGAGGGATGGCAGGTTTCAAAAGTTTAACTAAAAAACGTTTATAAATATGCTTATGCATAACCCATGTAAAGCTCACTCAAATTCACATATGTATATAAGCTATGAGTTGCGCCTTTTTTTAAAAAAAAAAAAATTAGTCAAAGATATAATTTCTTTCTAAACTAAAAGTGAAAGAATTTTTATCTCTCATAAGTGTATTTTTCTGAATTTAAACTTGTTTTTTCTTTTTAGGGGTGGGTCCGATCTACTTACTACCTCAATTAACAACTTGTTGATAATTATGAGTTACATTCTTACTTGTTAATTATTGGATTGATGACATATTGACATGTGAGTAGTCATCAATAGATAAGATGATGAGTGTGTGTGAGAGAGATGATGAATTGTTTTTTTTTTTTTTTGCCGCCGCGGGGGGGGGGGGGGGGGGGGGGGTGGAAGGGTATAGGAGGTAAGTGAGTGTGGGTTGAAGAAGTAATAAAGAAGAGGTGGTTGGATGATGATCAGGGGTGAAAATTGTTGAGAGTATTATGACTCAATTTTTCTGTAATTCATTGAGATTATTTTTATTTATTATCTTGGCCGGCTTAAAATCTATCATGTCTACATTATATTTATAATTGAGATTTCAAGAGACCTAATTTATTAACCAGTTTCACATTTTAGCATTTTTAAAAGCTCCACGTATATATATAGAGTCTCTTCATCTTTAACCACCAAGTGTTCAGATCAACGGGCTATGGCATATCAGCATATGTGTTTAGTTTTTCCATGGAGGGCTTTATTTCAAACGTATAAATTTGTGCATCAACTTCTACTAATAATTTCTCTTGCTTTACTTCTGTATAAAATTCCAATTGTTAAATCGTTTTCTTCTTAGATCCTTTAAATATGTTTCTGTAATCTTCAACAAGTGGTATCAGAGTCATATTTTATCTGGATCAACCTATGTGAGAAAGAACAGAAGTGGTTAGAAGCTTGTTTGTAAGCTCTTCTCCTCATGCCTCACCCAAGAAAAAAAACAAGTAGCATTATAGAAATAAAAAGAAAAAGAGGGAGCACGTGGAAAGATTCATTAATGCATGCAAATTCACTTCATATATATATAATCCAAATCGATACAAATTTGTTTTATTTGGGAATATTAAAATACCAAAACAGCTAAGCGCCTCGTAGCGCGATGGCACTAAGGCCAGCCTTAGAAGCTGGCATTCCCCTTTGTCCAGGGTTCGAGCCCTACCTCCCCCTCCCCCACTGACTATATCAAAAAAAAAAAAAAAACCAAAACATGAGAAACGGTGGAAAGGAATGGAAGACGATGATAAGGTAGTAGATGAGAGTATTCAAGACTCTTAGGTGGTATCCTATGCTTCTTCCTTCTTCATCAATCCTCTCTCTCTCTCTCTCTAGCTCTCTCAATTATAATAATAATGTGTGTGTAACATTCATCTACATACTTACGTAGAGAGAGATGAAGGACGAAGTGTATATACACACACATATATATAGGGTCGATCGATGATTACACATGGTAATGTTATATTTTGAGGGGGACAACAAAAGCATTATAATCTTTCTATCTCAATTTTTTTGGATTTTGGTTACATTATGCATGAACTTTCCCATCTCTCCTGCTTTTGATTTTTCACACCTATGTGATCTCTATCTCTTAATTAATTAATTAATTCCTGATTATGTCTATAATTTTTCTGATCTCAATCAATGTTTGATTATCATGTTGATATATATACTTGTTTAATTAACTTTTAGTTTTCTCAAATTTAAAATACCTGATGATCTCCAGTTGAATTTTTATATTGAATTAGGATTATATGAATAAGTTCCTTTTTGTGAGAGGCATTATTGAAGAGGGGACCAATTGTTACCAGGATAGATCAGAATTCAATTTTCCCACCACTACTTAAATAATTTTTTTTTAATAGATAATGTTTTAACTGAAATGTGATAAATCAATGCAGGACGTTTGTCGATTCCATTGATGCCCAGCATACAAATTCCAGCAATTCCACTATGTGCATGTTGGGATCTTCAGAGATTGAAGTAAGTCGTTGACTTTTGCTCTTGAGGATTCATTATTTGTTTTCATTCTCACATTTGTTTTTTCCACGCAGCGGAAGCACTGCTACTGTCGAGTTTTGGAACTTCTCATCAACGTATGGGCCTATCATAGTGCACGGAATGAAGATGGTATACGTACATCGATCCTAACACTGGCAACATGGAAGAGCAGCACCCAGTTGAACAGCGCAGGCCTGTTATGTGGGCAAAATAGTTCAACTGTACTTCACCACATTGAAAAGCATGGATGAAGATTTAGCCAAGGCTGACGATGATGGTGACCATCCAAGATATATGTGGTTGTGGCCATTAACAGGAGAGGTACACTGGCAAGGGATCTATGAAAGGGAGAGGGAAGAAAGGTACAGGCTGAAAATGGATAAGAAGAGAAAATTGAAAGAGAAACTAAATGAAAGAATGAAATATGGTTACAAGCAGAAATCACTTGGACGATAGGAAAGGCTATACCTTAACTTTCACATATCAAATACTAAAAATCCTCTTTAGTCCTCTGTTGATAACTCAACCTCTAGTTGGTCCTCGATAGATTTTCATTCTTATTTTGGTTCCTCATGTTTTAAGATTCATCCAATCTAATCCTTCTATCCGTTAGTGAATTGCTAAACCTGCTAATAAATCTGGTGAAATGACACATTTTTTTAGCGATTCACCAACAAAAAGATTAGATTATATATATATATATGAGTGATCAAAGGAAGGATAAAAATCTACTGGGGACTCATTTGAAAATAAATCCATTTCTGTGAAGGGCCAAAATACAGTTCTAGTCCCAAGAGCTAAACTCTTTTTGACCTGACACAGCTACTGAACCCAGTTTTGCTTGACTTGGAGAAGTTTTAATTCTAACCGTATTGGCAAAGACAGGATTCCATTTCTTTCTTTCTTTGCTGAATACATATATATACCTTAATGAAGTGTGAAGAAGAGTATGAGAAAAAGGGTAAGATGGAGAGAGCAAAGGACTTTCTCTGTTAGCTGCTGCTGTTTGACTAGTTTCATGGCCTTTTTTTCGTCGGTCACTTGTGGCTACGTACCGCGCACAAAGGGTTAGGGATAAGAGTACCCGAAAGTCTTACAGAATATTCTTTCTCCAGTTAAAGGACAAGGAAATTTAGCACAAGTTTGTATTCTTTCATTTCGGTATATTATTCATCATTATTAGTGATTTTTTTTTTTTGGGGTAGAATAATGGCTGGATTGTTTATGTGGACAGTTTTTGCTTAGTTTAGGGTTAAGTAGCAAATTTGTGCCACAAGTTTTCCTGGGGGAGCAATGTTGCTTTGGAAGTTTTTATTGTCTCAATGTTATCTATTTCCATTAAAAAGTTAACGATCAACGTTAATTTCTTAACAATCAACGTTAATTTTTTAATAGAATAGGGTAACATTACTACGTTTTGAAACTTCTGGAGAAACATTGATACAAGAAAATTTTCCATGGTAACATTGCTTCTGTGTTTATATTTCCGGGGCGAAATTGCTACTTAACCTTTTACTTTATTCCTATCATAATCTTTGCTCAACTTCATATGTTATACCAAACCAGGATTTTTCATGATAGTTGAATTTTTTAGCAGAGCTCTAACTCCTATTCATGTTTTTTCATTTTTAATTTTCAAGATGTATGCAAGTGACATGTTTAGATTAAAAAAAGGGAGGATTAAGGTTTCAAAGAAAGAATTTAATAACTAAAAAATCTTAATAACAAGTGAGCAATACAAACCTATAGTCATTTCTGATATTGGAACTTGTTAATATGTGCTTCTTAGTTGTAATCGGACTTGTGGGTGATTAAAGGCCCGTTTGGGAGTTACTGTTGGAGAATGATTTTCACCATTTATGAGGTTAAACCTAGGTTTTGGAGAATAGCTTTTGGATAATGATTTTGGAAAAAAATGATAATGTTTAGATGTTTTCATCATAATAGCCTTTGGAGGGTCAAATTGACTAAAAATGACATTAACTTTTTGTATAATTGCATTTAAAGGATAATGTTATATTTTAAATATTATAAACATTTTATTCAATAATAAATACCAAAAATTACATAAAATTGTTAGAAAAAATAAATTTCTACCATTAAAAAATCATGTAACATGATAAAATATTAAACCAAAATTCATTCAGATGAATTGGAAAGTAAAAGCATTACCACCGATCACTTAAAAGCTAGCTACTAATATTATTCTAGAATGTAAGCGCTCATTTCCTTTGATTCTTTTTCGCTGTCACTACAACGGTTTCTATCCCATCTCCACTGTTGTCGAAAGGCCAAAACCAAAGAGAATGAACCACTGGAATGAGAAATGTCGCTGCAAGTGAAACGGGAGTGGTGGTCAAAGTGTGAGGCGGGGCTGTTTGGAGAAGAGAGAGAGATGAACAGTGCAGGCATTTCGGGGTTTTTGCAATGATAGTGGGGCCCAGGAGCTTGGCAGAGAAAACTAAAAGCAAAAAAAAGTTGGATTTGTCAAAACCTAGGTTTTGGACCCAAAACCTAGATTTTGGATCCAAAATAATTTTTGAAAAACAAAAAAGAGGTATTTGGTAGGGTTGTAACAAAACCTAGGTTTTGGAACCCCCAAATAGGCTCTAAATCACTTCCAAATGACCTTATAGTAATTCTTCCTTAAAATGACAACAAAGAAGGATAAAGTAAATATACATCATATCATTACCTTCATTCCATTTTCTTTAATTGAGCATACCTTATAAAATAATTCAGTCTTTGATGAAGAAGGTAGATCCTCCAAACTAAAGAGTATGGACAAAACATGCAAAGTTCATACAATCAATATGCATAGTCAAAATCATTATGGCTGCATGGAATATGAAGGATCAGAGTGATGTTTTTGGCAGACTTTTAATTCAGAGACAAAAGGGTTTGTTGTTTACCCATATAAAAAATGAAATAATTAAAAATAAAAAGTGTTTCGTTCCGACAGTTCAGAGAGGCATAATTCAGATCAGAGTGGAATATATCTGGGAACTGTTCAAAAGGAAGATTCCAAGTTTATGGCATGTGGAAAAAGCAGAGTTATATCAGCTGAATTGAATCTCACTATGTCTAGCTATTTCCCTTCTTGTTTCCCCATTTTCTTTGAATAAAGAAAAATCAAAGTCTTCTCTCTGGGAACTATGGTAATATTCCAAGTAAGAAATGTATACAGTAAAATAATTATGGATGGTTGAGTGCTTGTCTGGGATGCAGTTGGGAAGCAAAAAACTAACTTTTAGACCCTTAAAAACTAGTTAGAGCAAGGAAAACAAAATCATGTTTGATTTAGTATTTGGAGGTTAATGTTAAAACAACTAGTTTATTTTTAGTGTTTCTTTAGATTTAAATCTTCTGAAATTGACTAACAAGCTTTTATTTTTTTATTTTTTTTTGCTATTGCACCCGGTTCATCAGAGCTTTGCCCTGCCTAATCCGGATCGAGGTTCTATCGGGCGCATACGCGGGAACCTCTCCCAGGGGAGTTTTCTGCATCTACAAGGACTCGAACTCGAGACCCCTGCTTAAGCGGCCCAAGTCCCTTCCACTTGAGCCAACTCCCACTGGTGACTAACTAGCTTTTAGTATGGAAAATGGTCTCGCTCCCGTAAAAAGAAAAACACAAATTTGAATCTAAATAAACACATTTGTTAAAAGAGACGAAAACCCTTTACGCTTTAAATTTTAAAAGGAAATATACCTTTGACCCAATAAAAAGACTTTCGAAATTAACTTTTCAGTATATCATTTAAACAAGTTTTTATTAAACTAATTTTATATATATATATATAGCCTATCTAAATATAAATCACATTAATTGACTTTTATCCCCAACTTCAATTTGCAAAATTCAATTGGCATAAAAGTCATTTTAACAAACATTAATCCAAAGAAGCAAACACTTTATAGAGTATAAACTCATGGTATTTAAAATTTCATATCCAAAATACCAAGTTAATTAGAATAATCAAATATAAACTGATAAGCAAATATATACTTTCTCTTCTGAATTAGGTTAGCCCTTCAGTTCCTTTGTTAATTAGCTTCCTTCAAAATTTACCCTTGACCTACAATGGTGTAGATAGTAATTGTTATTAAAATTTGACCTATCAAACTATATAATTATATTTATTTAGTCTACCAAACCTACCACCCACCAAGTTCTAATCTTCATTAATTTAACAGATCAATTAAATATCATATTAACAATTTCAACCTCTTGTTTTCAATGTTTTTAAAACAGATAGGTAGAATATTGTGAAAACAGGAAAAAGAAAAAGTCCCACTTTTTATGACTAGTGAAAAATATGAATTTCTTATAGATTTTATATTTTACATTGTATTGATATGGCGCTTGCAATTGGATTCATGTAACTCTAAATTTAACTAAACTTTACTTGATGTTGTTAACTAATTTATACAAGTTAAAGAATGTTAGTTTAGTAATGTAATATGTCTTAAATTGATAAAATTTACCTATTTTATCTTTATAAAATAATGTGATCGATTTTCAAATATGTATTTATTATCGGTCACTTCTCTCTCCCCTATAAGGATAAAAGTGGAAAGCAATTATTAATTACCCTATTAACCTCTTATATTTTACATTGTATTGATATGGCGCTTGCAATTGGATTCATGCAACTCTAAATTTAACTAAACTTTACTTGATGTTGTTAACTAATTTATACAAGTTAAAGAATGTTAGTTTAGTAACGTAATATATCTTAAATTGATAAAATTTACCTATTTTATCTTTATAAAATAATGTGATCGATTTTCAGATATGTATTTATTATCTGTCACTTCTCTCTCCCCTCTAAGGATAAAAGTGGAAAGCAATTATTAATTACCCTATTAACCTCTTATATTTTAGACAAAATTTTTCGTCTAGAAGACTTCTTATATTTTGGGCCGGATGGAGTATAATCTATATTACTATCTACAAACTAGATCTTATATTAAGGAAAGAATATTATAAATCCTGAATATTTTTTGTTAGGTTAATATGATCTTTAGTCCCTTAAGTTTGCTGTCATTTTGGTTCTAATCTCAAGTTTCGAGCTATAAGTTTTGGTTCCTCAAGTTTTATTTTGTTTAAAAAATTGGTCTCTATAACTTAATATTAAAAAAAAAAAAAAAGGAATCATTTTACCTCTCGAGGGACAAAAACTGATACTTTAAAATTTGAGAGATCAATCAAAATGAAGGTGAACTTGAAGTTTGATTGATTGAAAAGAAAACTATATCCACAAAAACTGAAAGTGGATATATAGAAATATTTTTTCCTTCAAAATAAATCCTTTAACTACACACCTTATTATCTTGCTTTTCTCTAACAATGCCTTAAAATTTCAAGGGGAAAAAAAAACGAAAGAGCATAATAATTGGTCTAGATCTACCTAACTATCCCATACACCAATTCCCATACACCAATATTCCATAAATTCAGTAATATAGTTGGCATACATAGATATGTAGATCAACCCATGAAGTGAGATTTTCTATATTCTTACATTGATTTAATGTATTCAAAGAATGACACAAGAGAACATGATAATGTATATTGAAAACCGATTAAAAGCATAGTAAACATATTTTCATATTTACACCAATTTTAAACACCCCCCTCCCCCAAAAAAAAAATCTCTAAATGCATAGTACTAAAAATTAAACCATTCGTTAATCCTGTCTAGATAATGGTTTAAGGATCAGTAGTATAACTGTGATTGAACAGAAATCAACCAATTATGATTAAAGTAATATAATTTAATAAAAATAACCATATATATATATATATATATATATAATTCTTAAACAGAGTAATATTTAAATAAAAAAAAAGGTCTTAATCCACAAGTAAATGAAACATTAATAGATGAACTAAACATAATTTAACAAAACAGAGTTACGAAAGTATATATATGATGAAGTATTATTTTTTTTTTAACTCAAAACAATATCATTTCAGGCTTTAAAAAAAGAGAAAATATATAAAATCCAATCAAGTCAACCTATTCAAAACTTTTTACCAAACTCACTAAGGGACTCATTCATTAATTTATTGGTTTAACTAGTTGAGTCAGGTTTTATTCATTCATTTATATGAATGTAAAAAAGAATCTAGATCCACTTTGCTAAATAATGCATTATATTTTTCACTTGTAATAAAGTGAACAGTTGCAACTAGAACTCTAGGCATTGATAATAGAGGTTTCAATACCATAAATGTAAGTATGGGTGATTATATTCCAACTAAAATCTACCCAATCTCTGTCTTGAAAATTAGTATTTTTTCCCCCTCAACAACTTGCACATGGAGGGGTAGGTTGTTAGAATAAAAAAACGAGCTTAGTTTTGTTTTGGGCTGATTTGTTCATATCAATAATTATTTGCATAAAAAATAAAGTACTATACATCTACTCTTTTGTCCACATTGATTCCCATTTTGGCCACATTCTCTCATGCATGCAACGTCTCAACATTGCACATGATCATGAACTATTAAGTACTATTATTATTTTGGAGGCATCTTTGATTTCTAATTATGAAGATTAAGAAAGATCATGTACTATTTAGAACATAAAATTGAATAGATTGACAAATAAATAGGAGGAGAAAAATTTGTAAATGAAAAGGACTTGAGTGGTCTTAAATATACTTATGTACTAGATCAACTTGATTTAATTTTATTGAGTTTTCTTTTGGATTTCTCCACCAATATTTGCATTGGTAATAATCGAATAGTCCAATTTGCGAGAATGTGAGCCCATAATGAGAGAATTTTACTATCTCCGAATAATTATTACGGCTGCTTACCCAATACTTAAACATGAAACCATTGGTTAAGCTACAACAAGCCGAAGTCAGTTGATCCAAGTGCTTATTGGTTTCCATCCAAAAGAATTTGGGAATTCAAATTAAATGTGATACTAAAATTATATTGTTACTCACTGTATAAATTTACAAATATGGTAAAATCTATCTATCTTTCTTTAAAGAGATATTGTCACTTAGTTTCATGAATGCGAATCCTAATTACCAAAGTCAATAGCTTAGTTGACAGGAAAAAGTCATATGAACAAACTTTTATTATTATTTGAAAGATAATGGTTTTTTAATTTTATTTCTGGGGCACTCTCCTGTGTTTGGATTTTAGTGCTATATATATCAATGAAAAAAGGTACTCATGAGAGATCCATTTTGTGATAATTTTTTTGGGGAAAATCAGAAGAAAAAAAACAAATTAAAAGAGCCGACTTTTTCCATTCACTTAATAAAAAAATATAAAGGTAAGACATAAGTGTCAGAGAAGGTGTGATAATTATGAGATGGTGAAAGCCAAAAAAGTTTTTGCTGGCAAGTCCTGCCAAACCATGCTCCTTGTTCATTGATCCAAGCCAAAAGAACTCTCATTTCTTTGTATTTTAGTGTTTTTTATACAAACACACACATATTTTGATATATTGATTCTACTCTAAGAACTGAAATGATATATCTGAATTTTAATTAATTACTTAGCTTCAAGTATATATGACAATCAAAATCTTATTATTAATGGTAATGTTTTCAAATTAACCTTTTTACTATTGAAAATGCGATTGATATTTTTGAGTACAAGGCCAAATTATGAAACTACGTAATAAGGGGAAATAAAATGAAATGACAAATTAGCAATGAAGATATCCCAATATTCAAAGAGTGTGAATCGCATTAATTAAGAATTCTAACAATATCATCTATATGTGATACAGCAAGCCATTATAAGTAACTATTTACTTTTCTAAATAAATAACTAAATGTGATGATCCAATGGCAAGCATGCATAATAAAATCTCTAATTTCTTTGATCAAAAAATAGTAAGAAGTTGAAACAAGGGGCGTGCCATTATATTGGTGTATTGAATTCATTATAAGAACAATTTTAGCAAAATCTTCTCTAGCTAATTACTTCCTCCGATCCTATATTTAGGAGCTAGATACATTTAATTTAATCCTGAAAATAAGATTTTTGTTTACTTTGCCTCTTAAATTATCCATATTGATTGTACATATCAATATTGAAGTATACCTCAAGTAATAGTTCCAATGCCATTAATTAAAAAAAGGTATATATTTATAGAAAAATCAACATACATTTGTTACAATTACTAACTTCATTAATATTCACAAATTAGTTACATAGACCCTATATTACGAATCAAAGAGAGAACTCCTTTAGTCCTATTTATAAGGCAAAAAGAAGAAAATTTCATATGAATGTATAATTTTACCCTTCATTTATTATTGAAGTATACATATCAATGAAGTATACATCAAGTAATAGTTCCAATGCCATTAATTAAAAAAAGGTATATATTTATAGAAAAATCAACATACATTTGTTACAATTACTAACTTCATTAATATTCACAAATTAGTTACATAGACCCTATATTACGAATCAAAGAGAATACTCCTTTAGTCCTATTTATAAGGCAAAAAGAAGAAAATTTCATATGAATGTATAATTTTACCCTTCATTTATTATTGTGTTAACTTCGTTTTCATGTGGCATAATGTACATTAATTAGGGGTAACATTGGAAAATTGTTTAATTTTAAGGTAGAGTTAATGCAGTTTAGGACTTGGTTAATGCACGATCCAACAAGTACCTCTATAAGTACTCTTTAAGTTCGGAAACAAAACCTTGAATCCGGTGAGACCCTGAGACCCAACTCACTTAAACTTACTTTGTATAAAAATATACAGTTCAAGTTTTTTTTTTTTGTGTCTGTGTGACAAATGATTGAAGTTCCTTATAAATAACATCAGAAGAGTATTACTTATTAGGAGTAATTAATGACTTAAAGATAACTTCATTTTTTAATATAACTAGATGTGTTTGTGTTTCTACATATACTTAATTAGGAGAGTATGTGTGTGTGGAGAGAGAGAGAGTCATAGGATACCTTAGGGAGACAAAAAAGGAGATGGCATGGATCAGTGATCCCACAAGAAGCAAACAAAACTGGTGATGCATTCTCCAGCTGGGGGACTCCTGCCCCATCTTTATCTCACTATTCATATTCATAACTTTTTAATTAATTAATTTATTATCAACAGTCTCTTATTTTATACATACATATTCTTACCCTTCATGTATTTTAATTAAAATTAAAAAAAAAAATCAGATTTGTGTTTTGGGTGGGGTAGAATATTTAGATATATACATATAGATAGTACAAAACAAGCTTCCTCGCTCCTAAAGTCATATCTTTTATTATATTCAACATAAACATATCACATTAATTGCTTCTGATTTTATGTTATAAATTATTGTTGCAATTAATAACAATTATATTAAAAAAAATAGAATATTGTATGTTTGATCTTGATGAGAGAATATATATAAATATATGAAAGGCAGAGGAGGCTATATATGATTAAAGCGAGGTTGCGTTGTGATCATCTTTGGATCTTGAGATTATTGTGTGCTATAATAATAAAAGACAATATGGTAAAGTGAATTGAAACAATTAAGGAAAGGTCAAGTCAACATCGTTAATTAATCAGAGTTGATCTGATGAGAGATGAATATGGTAAAGGGGTAAAATATATAAATTATGCACGCAACACGCAGAATGTTGGTGGAGTCTTGTTCCTTCTTATCCTCAAAACTACCGCCAAATCTTTATTATATACCATTAATGGTAAGAAAAAAAGATCGCATAATTAAACTGATAGAAAATGGGATATGACTAGTACTATAGTTGAGACTTGAGACTTGAGAGAGATGTGCAATAATTAATATTATATGTATGTATGTACACATATATATATATGTATAATTTGTATGAAAAGAGAAGGCTAAGATCAAGTATCAGATCTATTGCAAGTTAAATTATTCACAAATAGTGAATAGGCTATGTATATATATAGAAGTAGGTAAAATTTACCAACAAGTTGTTTATTGATATTCTAGTAAGGAGAAGAAAATAAGTTTGAATATCGAAAAACGCACTTATTAAGATAGCTTTAACTTTAACGCTCTTGACCCGACAGATATTAGATTCAAGTTTAAAATGACTTAGTTTTACTATGGGCTCACACAAAAAAGAAAGTAGGTAAAATTTCAAAGAAAAATGACAGAAAAAGATCGTTGAAACTGCAAAATCCTAAATTAAAATTGTTACCAAGAATTGATAAAATAATGATGATACTTGAGAAGCAATTTGTAACTTATTTTATGGAAAACACCTGATTTAGGATTTTACAATTTCAAAGTATAGATGAGTTAGGTTATGAGAATTCATCAAGCTAAGCCTTCGGGTCGATGGGCGAAGGGATATGTTTTTTTTTTTTAATCCCATTGAGGGTTTTCATTTCAAATGTAAATTTGTGCATCAACTTCTACTAATAATTTATCTTGCTTCACTACTGTATAAAACACCTGATTTAGGATTTTACAATTGCAAAGTATAGATGAGTTAGGTTATGAGAACTCATCAAGCTAAGCCTTCGGGTCGATGGGCGAAGGGATATGTTTTTTTTTTAATCCCATTGAGGGTTTTCATTTCAAATGTAAATTTGTGCATCAACTTCTACTAATAATTTCTCTTGCTTCACTACTGTATAAAATTCCAATTGTTAAATCGTTTTCTTCTTCGATCCTTTAAATTTGTTTCCACAATCTTCAACAAATTAAATGGTATGAGAGTCATTTTTATCTAGATCAACCTATGTGAAAAAGACGTGGTTAGAAGCCAGTTTGTAAGCTTTGCTCCCCATTCCTCATCCAAGAAAAAAACAAGGAGCATTATAGTAATAGTAATAAATAGAAAAAGAGGGAGCACGTGGAAAGATTCATTAATGCATGGAAATTCATTTCATATATATATAATCCAAATCGATACAAATTTGTTTTATTTGGTAATATTAAAATACCAAAACATGAGACACGACCCGAAGGAATGGAAGACGATGATAAGGTAGTAGATGAGAGTATTCAAGACTCTTAGGTGGTATCCTATGCTTCTTCCTTCTCATCAATCCTCTCTCTCTCTCTCTCTCTCTCTCTCAATTATAATAATAATGTGTGTGTAACATTCATCTACATATATACATACGTTTGTACGTAGGTATATACATACATACATGAATATATATTCAAGGCCATGTGCTAATGCTTGGAGGGAAAGCGATGGAAATGCGAAGAGAGAGAGAGAGAGAGAGTTGAAGGACGAAGCATATATATATATAGAGGGTCGATCGATGATTACACATGGTAATGTTATGTTTTGAGGGGGACAACAAAAGCATTATAATCTTTCTATCTCTATTTTTTTGGGATTTTGGTTACATTATGCATGAACTTTCCCACCTCTCCTGCTTTTGATTTTTCACACCTATGTGATCTCTATCTCTTAATTAATTAATTCCTGATTATGTCTATAATTTTTCTGATCTCAATCAATGTTTGATTATCATGTTGATATATACTTGTTTAATTAACTTTTAGTTTTCTCAAATTTAAAATACCTGATGATCTCCGGTTGAATTTTTATATTGAATTAGGATTATATGAATAAGTTCCTTTTTGTGAGAGGCATTATTGAAGAGGGGACCAATTGTTACCATGATAGATCAGACTTCAATTTTCCCACCACTAGTTAAATTTTTTTATAGATCATGTTTTTTTAAAAAAAAAAAAAAAAAGTAGTCTTGGACTCGTAATATATAGTTCTCATTAAAAAAAATATTCCCTTAAAATATTATATTAATTAGTTCAATTTCTTAAAAAATACATTTATATTAGGATGCTAAGTATGGGTGGACTTCACTTAATGTGTGAAAAAGCAAAAGGTCATATACATCACATTGAGTTGGACTTGAAAAAAAAAAACATATATAGAGTTGATCTAGCAGTGTAAGACTCTGCTAGATCCTTCTAAGATTTTGAATTCGAGTCCCAAAGAAGTTACATGTATTTGGAGGGGAAGCCACAAACCCGAACCAGATTCCGGATGATAATATTTAAAAAACAAATAATTATCTCAAGGTTTTGGTTTAAATATGGTATATTGAGACCACTTATAGGTTTACTTTCCTCCCTTGATTGTCTTTGCCTAGTTGGCTTTTCCTCTCTTTTTGAAAACCATAGGAATAGCAAGTGCTAGTGTGCTTGACTTAATATAGGAAAAGGTTAAAGAACACATATCGTGAACCATGTCTATTTAGTTTCACTGAGATTTTAAGTGATTTTACGCAATACAATATAAATAAATATGCAAAATAAGCTTTGTCTTATAAAACGCAAGTGTGATTTTTGGACGTAATACAAACACCCACTAATCTTCATATGGTGTAAATACCAGTAATATGTTTATCCCAACAAACTACTTATTAATTTAAAAATTAGCATATTATATATGATTCTAAATATATTCGAATTTTAATCATAATTTTCCATTGTGTCATCTTTTCTTTTTGTTTTTTTAAAAATAATATTCGACACTGTAATTCAGTATGCTTATCACATCTAGTCTAACAATTAATTAAATTAGCAGTCTGCAATAATTGAATATATTGAAAGATACAAAAGTGCCAAATCATAATGCACAGATGATGTTAATTGATCCCCTTCATATATATATGGACGATGTCAGTATATAATAAGAAAGGTTGATCTCTTGATCTTATCTTCTTAAATATTCGAAAAATTAAAAGTAAAATATGAGGTCATTAAAGTGACTAATAATTAACCAAAATTGGTCCCCAAAAATAATGAACCAAAAAGAGTACCTTTGAGTAAATATACAATCTTAGGGGTGCCAACCCATGCATTTATAATTACAAGAAAGTCAAAACCAATTTTTTCATCATAATTTAAAAAGATTCTCAAAAAAGAAATAATAAGCCCTTTATTTTAATATATAAATAGTTCTATAATTTAAAAATACTTTATGATGGTGATTTGCACGTCTCTTTCCTGCATGAATCATTAGGTGGATGAAAGCGACCTCGTATGAAATATGATTCGTTTATATATATAATCAATAGGGAAAATGTAATTTATCTCACTGAATTTTATGAAGATATCATAACAAGGAAAAAAAAAAAAAACAGTATCGCCTTTTTCATGTTCCAATGAAATCTAGGAAACTCTATAGGTAGAACGAAGATAGATGGTGCAACAAATAACATTAAGGAAAGGATATTTTAATAATTTCAACAACTGTTAGGTAATCAAATTAATTGGTGAATTTATTATAAATTAACTGTATTTAAGATGATTTATGTATACTTGTACCTTTCAGCATCTGTAGGGCTAGAGTAAAGTTTATAGAAAATCACTTGTTGATGCATATTCTAGCCATTTGTCAGTCATCATATGGTTATTTGTAAATAAAAATATGTTGCATTAATTTGATTTTAAATATAAGACTATTTCCTACTCTTTTTTTTTTTTTTTTGCTTCATCTTGAATATAAAACCCTTTACAATCAATGGTGTAATATTTATTATCCCACTTTTTTCCAATAAAAGGAACATATTTATATAAGATCTACGTTGTTTGAAAATGTCAATATTGTAAATTACTTTTCTTAATCCACGAAGTTCAATTAAGAAGTCCTACATTTAGAATCAGATGAAGTATACTATCTATAAACCATATTTGATAATCGAAATGGGAAAGGTATATATATATTAGATATTTAATTAAGTGGATGCAAAATTAATTTATACACTCAAATTATGTTTAATTATGTTTAATCAACTTGTTTGTGGTGGAATTCCATGTTGTGATTAATGTAATTGTATACACTGTTTAGTCATAATGTTAACAATAATTAATGTGTGTTGGCCACATCCTCTTATTATCATTCTTCAAACTTCTAAGATCCTTAAATATTTTTAGTTTTATAATAAATTTATTAATTTTAAAATTGTACACCTGTCTCTCGAGTCAAAGTTCATTGAATATCTTTTAGATTGATTAAATTTCACAAAATTTATTTTGAAACAATAGAATATCGATCATCATAAATTTACTCAATTATCTTCATTTTTTAATAAAATATTTTAAATTTTTTTATAGAATGACACGTTAAATAATTTTATATAAAATTTAGATTACAGATAAAAAATTATAACAAAAGGAAATACCTTCTAGCTTAGTTAAGATTTGTTTCCCCCTTATATATAGTTCAAACATCTATAGAACTTAATAGAGGTTTTTAGTGTCATTAGGCTACGATGCCATCATAAATTTTTCTTTCTTTCTTTCTTTCTTTCTTTTTTCTTTTTTTTTTTTAATAAACCAACACCATGACAATTTTGCTTTGATTATATTACAACAAAGTTACTTACGGATAGGTAAAGGATTTTTCCAGTCACTGGAGATAAAATTATCTCCAATGAACCCAAAACTATGTCGTTTTGGATTAATGAATGGTGTTTCCGTAATTTTGTTTATTTTTTTATCATATGAATTTTACCGAAACACTCTCCATTAATTCACCTAACATTACAAACATACCCTTCATTAATCGACGTAATTTTGGGGTCACTAGAGATAACTTTATCTCCAGTGACTGGAGAAATACTTTTCCCAAATAACTAACCACATTGCCATCCAAAGAAGAACAAAAGGGGTAAAACACTAACCGAAAAAGTTGGGACACAAGTGTAATAGTGAATTGATGTGAGGAAAGATGGAACCACACATGATCATAAATAAATTGAGAAAATATTTGACATAAAGAATTTATAATTTTGAATCATAAATATCTTTAGAATTGAAACAAATTCAAAAAAATAAAAACATATTATAAAACTCTGAGATTAATGAAGTTAAATAAATTACTTAATCATAACATATGTTGTGCATTATTATATCATATAATATCAATTCATCATAAGTCAAATAAGTTAGTTCGGAGAAAAAGATAAAACATAAATATTTTAAAATAATTTATTTAACTTTTTTATCTTTCTGAAAAATTCAATAGATCTCATATTAAGGATGTAAGAAAGTAATAAGTAGTAATAAGGGATGATAAATTTTAGGAGGAATTACTTAAAGGTGTCAAAAAAAAATTAATTATTTTTTATAAGGATTTTTTTCTAATAGAAATAGTTAGTTGCTTTGTAACGTGGTGACTGGCAAACCAAAATTTGAAATCCCCTAATGTAAAGAAGTGCCCAAATTTTGAAGTAAAAAATAATAATACAAAATTCTTTTATATAAAAAAAGACAGAAATTTTTTACAAGGAAAAAAATTTCTTTGACCCAACAATTTTTTTAATAAAAAAAATGTCTTTGCATTAGCAAATTCTTGTCTTTAAAATTTAAAACTAATTTTGAAACTTAAGATATTTTTAACTTTTGATGATTAAGAGTAATTTCGCCATCTTTAGCGGGAAAATAAAAAATAAGTGATTTTAAATTTTAATAGCCAATAATAGTGGAGGGATTGGTGGCACTAGCCTGAGGCTGCGTGTGGATATATATTCAGGCGTTCACAGATTACCATCATCAACTGGGAAATGGACACCTTTTCTTTGTCGTCTACTTTCCTCCATTTCTTTATTTATATTGTTAAATTAATTTTGATGGTTGATATTTAATATCATATAAAAATATTACTTCCTCCGGTCCTAATTATAAGAGCTAGTTGACTTTTTTGGAGAGATTAAGAAAGCTAATTAAATTACTTTAGAGTATTTTTATTTGTATTTTTTCTTCAAACTAATTAGTTTGACTAATAAACTAATATATAATATAAGGAGACACAACAAATGAAATGATTAAGTAACTTATTTAGCTTCCTTAATCTCTCCAAAGAAAGTTAACTAACTCTTATAATTAGGACCGGAGGTAGTATTATAATATTAAATAACAAAAAAATTTAAATAAATAAATTTAAATCATTAAAAAAAATTTCTCCATAGTTTATATCTTTAGACTTTTATTAAAATATTCTTTTTTTTTTAACTTTTTATTGAATATCAAATCTCAACCATTAAAATTGATCTAACAATATAAATAAAAAAGGCTAAAGTATATTTTTAGTCCTTCATATTTACCTTTAGCATCATTTTAATCTTTTAAGTTTGTAAAGTGCACTTTTAGTCCTTTAATATTAACACTGTTAGTCTGATTTAACAGAAAATACTGACTCAACAATTTTAAGTTAGGACTGTATAATTACATGCTAACCAATTAAGCATGCTTATATGCTATTATTTTAATAAATTAATATTTTAAATCCTATTGATTGAAAAATATTTAATTTTTACAAGCTGTTTTACGGTTTTTCACTATTTATGAAAATTGTATAGGGAGAATTCCAATAAAATATCATATGAATTTGCAAAAACCCCCAGAAGCCCGCCGAATTTGTAAAAAGACTAAGAGGTGACAAAGACTTTTCAGGGTTATGCAAATTCATGGAAAATGACCCTAATGCCCTTCCTTCCTCTCTTCCTCTTCCCCCTTCCTCTCCCTCTGAACTAGAACCACTCGCCGCCGCATGTTCGTTCGCCGCCGTCTACCTCCGCCGTCAATGCCAACGCCACACCCTCCACCTTGGACGCCACACCCGCCTGTCGGCACCGATGAAAAAGAAAACGAAAAACTGAAACACGAAAATGAGAGAAAACGAGAAACAAATTTTTTATTTTTTTTATCGGTCGATCCGGAAGAAATTGGAAGAAGAAGACGTGAAAGAAGGAAGGAAGGAAGGAAGCAGGAAGAAAGAAGAAGGAAGAAGAGAAAGGGAAAAAAAAAAACAGAGAATGCCGTGGGCATTCTCGAGAAATTTATTAAATGTATTGTGCAAGAAGATATATATTGTGCAAGAAGATTAAATGTTTTTCAGTTAAGAGAATGTAAAATATTAATTTATTAAAATACTAACATATAAGTATGCTTAATCAGCATTTAATTGCACAGTTATGGTTTAAAATTGTTGAATCAGAGTTAAGTCAAACTAACGTGTTATCATTCAGGGACTAAACATATACTTTACAAATTTTAAAAACTAAAATAATACCAAAAACAAATATAAAAAATCAAATATATACTTTAACCACAAATTGAGAGGCCCCTTCCCCCGTTTCCCTCATCAACCTAATAACGTGACAATTTCTCTCACTTGTCTCCATAAAAGCAGAAGGCCCTCAATTATCTGCTGTGCCCGACCCTACCGCTTCACCCAATTGTCTCCTCACACGTCAGACGTAAAGGGTATTTGTGTCCAAATATGACCACCATTTTCTCAAGTGGAAGATTCTCGTCTCGTTCTTCATCTACACCTCCTCATATCCCTCAACTAACAAAAAGAATCAGCAAGCTGTGTTAAAAATATAATATAATATAATATAAAAAAAAAATGCTCAAGAGGACAATCTCCCCCCCCCCCCCCCCACCCCAAAAAAAAAAAATTGCTCATAAGGGCCGGTTATAATTACTCCTTCATTTGTACCCAAAGAGAAAAAAAAATTACTCCTTCATATCTTTATTATAAGACATCAATTAATGGTTTGTATAAATTAATAAAAATAGTTAAAGTCATTAAATTTATCCTAAAATTTAAATAATTTTCAATATTATCCCTACTAATTAAAATCAACTCTAATATCATATTAATTATTACTTTCTCACTACCCCTATTAAATGTGGATATATATGAAAAAAATATTTAACAACCTTTAAAAACAAGCAAGCACGCGTTATAAAAAGAATCAAGAATACTTATTAATTGATTCATTAAAATAAAGAGTAGAGGGAGTTCTAAGATTGTTGTTGCAATTAAGCATTAACCTCTAATCCTCACATTAATCCAAAATGTCCATATTTTTAACATTTAAATTTAAATAGTAACTCTATTATGATTAATAGAAATCCCTCTACAGCTCATATTGCCAAAGATCTAGCTATCTCCAAAATAGACCGTGCTTCTGTATCATTTGGGAAGTTTCTTATATTAATTTTTATTAAAAAAATTAATTTATCATCTCAATGAATAACAATATAAATATCAAAATAGAAATTGATCTGTGCTATCTAAATTAGATTCAATAAATTTTTAAAATAAAAAATCCATATAATGTTTTATATTAATCACATCACCACCACATTGATAATATTGACGCGAATAATTAGATGTAATAAAATCTAATGTTCACAACTACTCCCTCTGGTCCTAATTATAAGACATAGTTGACTTTTTTGGAGAAATTAAGGAAGCTAATTAAATTAACTTAGAATATTTTTCTTCTTATTTTTTTTTCTTCAAAGTAATTAATTTGACTCACATACTAATATATAATCTAAAGATATACAACATATAAAATGATTAAGTAACTTATTTAGCTTCCTTAATCTCTCCAAATAAAGTCAACTATGCCTTATAATTAGGACCGGAGGTAGTATATTATTCCTAATTTTTAAATACTGTGATTTTCAGTAAAAACATATTTTCGCCTTAGCTTCATATATATATATATATATATATATATAATACACACACAATAATAATAAAAGAAGAATTTTAATTATTGCGTAATAATATTACTATATACTACCTCATATCCTTAATAGAAGATTCAATTGACTAATTTGAGGAAATTGAAGAAGCTAAATAAATTTCTTAATATAGTATATGTTATATGATTTTTTTTGAAATACATATGATATTATTAGATTATATATCAGTTTATAGGTCAAACAAATTAATTTTAAAAAAATAGTAAATTTAGATATTTTAAGATAATTTATTTATCTTTCTTAATTTTATCAAATTAAACAACTAGGTTTTATATTGTCCTCAATATAAGTCACATGATTAAATTTATTTTATGTGACTATACAATAATATAACTATACAGTTTTACTCCATCCTTAAACTTAAACTTTCTCTCTTCAGGAATAATTAAGAAAAAAACACTTAAACTTCTTAAATTTCACTCTTTGTTTTATATTAAATAATAATAAAAAATTTTATCGAAAAAATAAGAATAAATTTATAGAGTTATTAAATTTTAAAATAAAATTAATAAGAGTGAAGATTTTTATTTACATTTTATAAATATACGAAATCAGTAAAATTTAGCTCCGGCTGTCTTTCATATTCGCAGTGATTACCTTCAAAGGCACGCTTTCAAAGCTTTCGCCAAACTCATAAAAAGTCTGCTTTGTTCACCCACCTATATAAACGCTCACACAACACGTACCTCAACCCTCTCTCTACCCTTTTTATTTTTATTTTCATTTCATTTTCTCTCCTAATTTCCTCATCATCCAACACACGTTTTCTCTCCTCTCACTCCCAATTTCAACCGCCATGTCCACCGATCTCCACCTCCTCCACGATCTCCCCAAACCACGACTCTCCCCCGCCGCCTCCGCCGTCAAAATTGAGCTTCCCGATCTGGACCACTCCGATCGCGTCGATACTCCGGCAGAGGAGGAGGCGGCGGCGCACGGCGGCAGAGAGGACGACGAGACCTGCCGGACTCCGACCTCGAAGGAGAACAGAATTCCGGCGGCGCTGACGTGTCCGCCGGCACCGAAGAAGGCGAAACGATCTGTTTCCTGCAAGAGGAAGCTTCTGGAGGAGTTTCAGTTGTTTGAGAAGGTGAATAAGGACGAGATCGATGGATTCTTCCGATCGAATTTTCCGAAACGGAGCTGCCGATGTACGTGATATGATAGAGTCAACCTTCTCGATCGATCGCGCCGGAAAAGAACCTTATATTCACGTGGCTGTTATAAGAGTTTAACGAAGCCACCGATGAATAGAAAATCAACTTCATTATCTTCTTCTTCTTCTCTCTCCGTCTTCTCATCTGTTCGATTCATTTCCTTTCTTCTTTAATTTCTTTAATTTTTTAGCCTTACACGTTAATGTTTATATATCCAATTCGCTTAATATATATTACTATGTGGAAAATATATATTAGATCCTGAATCCACTACGCTCATTAATTACATATATCAGATCAACAAAGTGTTGATTCAACCACCAGTTTTATGATGATCTCCACCTGATCTTCCCTTCTCCTTTAACTTACGGCCGGGTTCTCAATGCTAATTAAACTGCAGTTTCTTTCCGGATTCTACGTGCTCATCACTGATAATTGATGGCCTATATATGTCGACTAACACACACTCACACACACGGAATTTGTCAGTTTTCTGAATTTTACTTTTTTTTTGTTTGCATATAGAATAATGGTCTTCAATTCATTAATTTTGTGTGTGCGCGAATCTCCTTTCTAGGTTCTTTTTTATATAAATAATGCTCTCTCCCAGACTATGAACACAAAACTTGATCTGATAAATTATGTGTGTTGATTATTGTTTTATGATGAACAGATTGAGAGTAAATATATATATTGAGGCTTGAGCATTCAATTTTTCTTATGAATTATTCACATCTCTGGCCATGTAGATATAGTTTCATTAACCTATTACAGTTAATTATCTTGATTAATATGTGTGTGTATAATTGCAGATTATTCAAATTAACTATAATGAGTAAAACGTCAGAAATTGTACTTCTTGGAAAGCGGAAGAGGTTAATTAGCTAATATAGGGGTAGATGAGTTTGGTGGCTTGTAGAGTATTCCGTGCGCATATGAAACACCATTATCATAGTGAAGAACAAGCTAAAGCTCATGCGGTTGTTGGTAATTCTAAATATAATAATGATATTGTTGTTGGCAAAGAAATTACAACATATATATATATATATATATATATATATATATATATAGGAAATTAAAAAAATAAATATTTAATAAAGATTGAGGTGTCAAAGGGGTTGACAATTATGAATGAATGTGTGGAGGGGTTGAGTATTGGACACGGCTTTGGGATCGATGTAGGAACCTTGATTTTCTGTGTAAGAGTGAAAATTAACAAAAGGGGGATATCGAAGAATATTATTATTATTTATTTAATAAGTTTTGAAGATATCAACATAGAGATCCCATATGGATGCGAATTCTATGTGATGTGCCTTGTTATTATCAAAATTCTATCCCCAACTCTTTTGTCTTTTTACGACCAAAAAAAAATAAAATTATCAAACACCCACATGACGACGACCTACCTCGCTAGCTAGCTATACCAATTTCATTTTTGTTTTTTGGGACGCCAATTTTGAATATTTCTATGAGTACTTGGAATTTTTAATAAACTTTGGTTGGAATAATTAAGCATGTGACCAGCTATTTATGAGATGTAAATGAATGTTGAGAATCACCTAATTTTCCCATGTAATTAATTAATTCATGAATTATTATTAATTTGAATGAATGAAAAATAATGGAGTATTTTTTTTCTTTATCGTACCAATAATTAAAACTAATATTTGTGTTTGAGAAGACATGAAGCGTGAAGGGACAGGATTCGAGACAAAGAAAAGGAATATGAATGCATGAATGAATAAAGATAAGCACCCATTTAGGTTTGACAAGAGGTTGAGGGGGGCCATTTTTATCTTTCAAGCGCATTAATAATTGCATTCATTTTCCATACATGCATATATATATATATATATATATATATATATATATATATATATATATAAAAAAACCATTACAGAAAATTCATAATAAATGGAAAATTTAATTTTATAAAAGGGCTATTCATTTATAAGAAATATGGATTTAGAAATTGATCTTTACTTTACTTTTTTTTTATATTATTATTGATACCGTGAAGAGATCTATATATTTTAAAAAATGGTTTAAAGTGATGGTAATTAATAAAATAAAGGCAGCATGAAAACAAATAAAATAATAGTGTTAAAAGATAGAGGGAAGCATGATTGGCGTGGTGTGTGAAATAATAATTAATAATAATGGGGTTTTTTTTTTTTTTTAAAGAGAGAGAGATGTAGGTAGCATTATATTATATTATGTATAATAAGTAATTAATTAGCAGGCTTTTGGAGGAATATTGATGATTAAGAGTGTATGGGGATGCACGGGGTGTGTGGTAAAATGACTTCAAGTCTACGTTTCTTTATCTTCACTCTTTACAATGTGCTAAAAGGCTGTGACATTCCCAAAATATATTATAATTATAATGTTTTTTCATAATAATTAAGAATTTGAGAGTATATATAGTGTGATGATCCCATGAAGATGCATATATTTAGGGACAAGTAAATTAAAGGAGCAAAAGAAAGGAAAGTCTTCTCTCATAAGAGTCACTTTAATTTATATGATTCTCTTCAACTACCATTTAATAATAGTAGGAATGAAGTGGCGGATGCATACTCCTTCCAATCCAAAATATAAAATGTCACAAGATCAAATTTTTGGTCGATCGTATGAGTTACATTAGAGTTATTAATTGTTTCTCTAGATGTAAAATATAAGTCACTTTTAAGTACTTTAACATTAACCATATGAGCAAAACCCACAAGGGAAGTTACATTTATGCATTAATTTTATTGGTTAGAAGGACCGCAATATGTTGTTATACAAAAATTACAGGTGCTTTGCAAGATTTCGTAAGCAAAATTAAGTACAATTCTGGTCCTATTTACATGTTCAAATTATTTAATTCTCATATATATAAAAGAATTAGTTAATCCAATAAATATATATATTCCTTCTGGTCCTAATTATAAGATCATTTTTATAGTGTAATTTGCACTAAAAGAGTATTTCAATAATTAGGACCGAAGATAGTACTATATTTATAGAATTTTTTTTTTAAAAAAAAGTTTACCTTCATTTGTTAATAAGTATTATTCACCTCTTTCTTCCCTCTACCTGGAATTAGATTGATAAGAGAGAATTGTTAAAGAAGGTGAAAGCAGAAGAGGGGATGAACTGAATTGAATGAATGAATGAATGAAAGGGAGGCACAAGTTTCAAAAAGGATGAGGTGAGGTGACTTTGTTGGAGGTTTTACAATAATAGAAATGAGGTAAGAGGTGAGATGGGAGGTGGTGTGGTGTGTTGGATTGAAAAAGGCTATTGAGAGCTAAAGATAAAGAGAGGCTTAGGATGCGTCCTTTTCAAGATATTACAAACGAAACAAAAGCTATTCACTCTCACATGCTCCTTACTCCTTACTCCTTACTCATCACTCCCTCCACGTGTTCCCTCTCTCTCCCTCCATCTACTTACCCCAAATTTGCTTGGGGGAAAAAATATATCCTTAGTTATAAAATTTAGGGTTAAGGTGTATTTTTGTCCTTAAAGTATGCGCTCATGAGCAATTTTGTCCCTAAAGTTTTAAGTGTAGCAATGTTACCCCTGAAGTTTCAAAACGGAGCAATGTTGTCCCTCCGTTAAAAACCCTAACGGTCAACTAATAGTGACCGTTAGTTGATCGTTAGGGTTTTTAACGGAGGGGCAACATTGCTCCATTTTTAAACTTTGGGGGCAATATTGCTAAAAAAAAAAAAACAAATTATTCTTTCTGGTTTTTATCATAAAGTATCAACTAGTAATTAAAAGCTTATTTGGGAAAGCATCATAAGCCCAAAAAAATCCATCAGAAGCTCATCAGAAGTGAAGATTTGTTTTTCGGGTGTTTTGAATAGCTTCACACTTGATGGGTTTCAAAGTCTGAAGCTACTTTTTTTGTGAAGCCACACCTCCTTACTTCTGATCCCATCACCAAAAAGTCACTGCTATTCCAAACACAAATCACATCAGAAAAAGTCCATCAGGAAAAAATCCATTAGATGCAAAAGTCACTTCTATCACCGCTATCCTAAACGGGCCCCATATTTAGTCCTTTTTATAAAAAAAAACTTACTAATTTCCAAAGCGCATTAATTATTTTTTCCATGTTTGCTCATAATTAATAAGGATAGTGAGTGAGAATAATAATTAATATAATATTATAGTTTAATTCAATTAATAGGGGTAGTATTAGAAGTTACTTAAATTGTATGATAACTTTATTCACTTTAACTCTTTTTATTAGTTTGTGAGAATTGTTAGTTAGTGTCTTATAATAAGGACCAGAGCAAGTACTTCCACACATCCATTGCATAAGGCGCTTCTAAAAGAATAATTTAGTTTAGAATAGAAGTCAATTATAAGATAATTAATGTTTATTTTTTTAGTAAGAGTAAAAGTGGAAAACGTTTAATTTAGGACATATTTAATGAGTTAAATGTTACCTCTAGTTTCCTCTGAATGAGTTAAAATGCCCAATATATGGACCAAAGAGAGTACTCTTATGTGATATTATTCATAAGGTAGAGAGGGAAGAAATTGTTTGGCCCTATTTATCATACATCTCATTAAATTTTTTATATGAATGTATAATTTACCCTTCATTTATTATTGTGTTGACTTCATTTTCATATAGGTATAATGTATATTAAATATAGATAAAGTTAGAAATTAAAATAGTGAATTTTAAGGTAGAATTAATGAAGTTTAATGGTTTTTTTTTGTCTGAATAAAATATGTTAAAAATGCCTTATAACTAGAACAAAAAAAAATACTTAAAAGTCTCTAATGATACATGTCCTTAATTAAACATACATAACTTCTTTTTTTTCTTGCAACATGTTTCTTTCTTTCTTTCTTTTTTTTACGTGTATTTGACTATGTGTAAATGTCATCCCTTTCATACATAGTAACAGATCAATGACACATAATTAAAGAAGAATTGCACTCATTCAAAGATCCGAGTCTTTATGTAAGGCACACTACAAAATAAAAATAAAAAATAAAAAAATCATGATTCCGTCGCAAAACAAATTTTCCATCACAAAATTCATTTGTGATGGATATCAGTCCGTCACAGAAAGTACCGTCGCAATTGTAACGGAAACATTATTTCATCGCAAATCCCAAAGTTTGCGAAGGAAATATTTTTCTATCGCAAATTTTGGGATTTACGACGGAATAATGTTTCCGTCACAAATTCTGGGATTTGCGTCGAAATTCAATTGCGTAATAAAATTTATAACAAGAGATTTTAACAATTTTCCCATTCTAGATCCTTTTTTTTTTCCTTTTATGAAAATTCAGCACCTAACTAACATTCATAGCCAAATATTTGTATTTTGTAGTTACAAATCATTTATATCTTATTTACATACTGTCCACATTCCCTTCAGTTCGTAATATAAGTCGTGCTAATTTGTTGGGTAATTTAAAGTGTGCCCTTATTGGGCTTCATAATATTCCCCTTTGTGTTATAACTAGATATAGGCAGATATGATGTGTTACCTAAAATATAAAAAATGAGCTGCAATATTCATAATTAAATTTTATATATGGATATTGATTAAGAAGAGTGTTTACTCTTTATTAATTAAAATTTGTGTTGATTTTATTTTATTTATTAATAATTGAAGCTAATATTAATAAGGCTAAATGTAGTTCTTCTTTATGTTCCTTACTCAAGAGATTACATTATCCTGTTTTAACTAATCAACAATGTTGGTTCCCTTTTTGTTTATTTAATTTCTATGGATAATTAGTCCTTTTATCAGTTTCTGTTTAAATTAATATTTTTCCTTTAAGCATTAAAGTAATTGTATTTAAAATAACATAAAAATATAATTAGAACAGTAGTTCCACTAAGTTAGACATAAAGTATTTATATTATTCAAAATAATAATTAGTTCCCCCCATTACTAACTCAAGTAGTGGGAGGGGGTCGGGTTGGGTGGTGTATATATATATATATATTTTTTTTTTTAATTCTATATATATAGAGAGAGAGAGTGTGTGTGTTTAAACTTTAAACCCTTTTTTAGGTAACAAAAAATGGAAAGTACAGTTATAAATGATAATTAAATAGATCATTCGAGATATATATATATATATTCTTTCAAAAATTGATATTACTATTATATATTAGGGATATGATATTTTTACAACCATTTTTTGTTACTACTAAATTACCAATGTTACTACCATTTTTCCACCGTTAGATCAGAATTTTAATAGGAGAGAGAAATTATAAAGGTAGATGAGATTTTGATCTAACGGTGGAAAAGTGGTAGTAACAAAAAATAGTAGTAAAAATATCCTATTCCTATATATTATGCTCCAAACACAGTTAATTAATTTCTTCAATGATGTCCTTTTTCTTTAATTATCTGACTGATTAATATTAATTTGTCCTTTTATTGTTAATTTAATTAAAGTAATTACGTCTCACTACGTTTTAAAGTAATTATATTTAAAAGAATATAAAGATAGAATAGAACGGTGTAAAGTGCAATTCAGACAAAAAACATTTTGAATTTTCCTAATTAATTTTAGCAAATATTTGAATTAATGGCGAAAAGTACTTAAAAATTTTCAAAATAATCATAATTACTTCCATTATCATTCTAACCCGAGTTAGTGAGAGGTGTGGGGCTATGGGCGTGCTAGCATTTACTATTCTTTTACATATATAAAGGAAAGTACAATATAATTAAACACAATTATCGATCAAATAAATTATTTGCGCGTGGGTAAGGTTATCAAACTTTTGAGTTTATGTAAACTCGTGATAATGGTGTAAACTTATATCGTGAACTCGAATCATAAACTCGTAAGAGTTTACTTTTACTATTAAATAGGTATTAATAGTGTATAATAAATAATAAAATATCAAAAATGACAATAATTTGATTTAAATATATTTTAAATCTAAATAATTGAAATTAAATCCTTCAATATTCAAAATTTACCATATTTAACAAAAAAAATTTCTATAAAACTCATATATAAAGCGACTGAGCATGATCAAATAAAAAAAATTAACATGAGTTTAAGGGTGACTTAACATGGTTTTGTAAGTTTGAAACGTAAAAACGATAAACTCAGTGTATAAACTTGTAAATTTAACTAAATTTACAATAGTTACGATTTACGAGTGACTCGACTCGATTTTATAAACTAAAAACATAAAAACGGTAAACTTGAAAAGTAAATTCACAAGTTTAATAACAATGTATGTGTATTCTCTTTCAAAAGTTGATATTACCATAAGACATGTGCATTTGACATCCCAGAAATCTTGTAAGCAGTGTAATTTGATGATTAAGAAAATGAATAGAACTTTAGCATGCGCCCCAGAAATAATTAATGTCTCAAACTAATCATCAAATCAAAATATGAGTGTATATATGCACATAAAATAAGGTTACAAGATCCAAAATTTGAGGGAGTTTTATGTAATTTAACATTTTTAAATAATTAAGTTGATATATTATGAATTGATGATCGAAGATAGATATTAAATAAAGTTGTTTAAATGAACTGAAAACGAGTATGAAAGAAGTGGAAAGCAAAGAAACATGAGAAAAGGGTACAAAAGCAACAAGAAGCAGCCATAATTAAGGGTTGAGGAAACTTGATGCTAAAGCTGATA
Source organism: Acacia crassicarpa (assembly GCA_034222035.1). Taxonomy (NCBI): domain Eukaryota; kingdom Viridiplantae; phylum Streptophyta; class Magnoliopsida; order Fabales; family Fabaceae; genus Acacia; species Acacia crassicarpa. Next base: position 7,524,559 of record JAWXYG010000002.1, read on the forward strand.
AATTAAATAATATTATTGAAGTAATTAATCACAGATTAATAATTTTGGTGATGACACTCTTATACATATGTATATTCCTGTCCGCCGGTCCTTGAACTGACTGACTGATACTAACATGTTCTTGATCTCTCTTTATTGGCAATAATTTAAAAAAAGAAAAGGAATATATATTATGAAGCAAGTAATAATAGAGGAAAAAGTTGGAAAGTAGAAGGAGGCATAAAGTAAAAGAGAGAGACAGAGAAACATAAGACATTATGAAAGAGATATACTACTTGGGAATGGAATTGTGAAAAGTGAGAGAAAAAGCTGGTTTTAATTTTCTCAAAACTTACCAGTTTGATTCCTTACAATTATGTTGCTGTCTTCACAGTCAACTTTGTCTGTAAATACGAGATTAGTAGTACTCCCAAGCTCCAACTATAAGTTACATTCTAAAGTATGAAAAACAGAAACAAACTTATAAGACTGTCGAAATATGATAATAAATTTTGATGAAATCTGAGCCCAACGTACATTGTCTTCTTAAGACAATTTGCTCCCTCTATATGAATGCCCAATGTTGATGACAATTGTCTACCAGGATAAAACGGATTTACGTCTTTAGAATGATGACATTCTCAATCAGAAGCCTAACTAAACGCAACGAGTCTGTACGTTTTCAGAATCATACAGAATATGATTGCAAAATGCAGTATGAGCATATGAGAGAGGAGTGTTTGAGATTGGTTGATTTTTTTATTTTATTTTATTTTATTTTGTCACTAGCACGTTCTATTTATAGATGGCGAAAATTGATCAAATGAACTCGACTCTCATTGTGAACTAGTGTGTCATGCATGCAAATAAACACACCAGAACAAAGCGAACGGCGACTCTTGCTAACGAACTAGTTTGTTGTACAAACAAACACACCAAAATGGAGCGAACGGCCAGAACAGATTGAGCACAACGATTCGATATTATGGTCTGCTTACAGTCGTTGGTTGGGAGAAACACGAAGGGGCAAAAAAGGAATTAATAAAAGTTCAGGGATTATTTGAACAAAATTAAAATATAATTTTTCATTTCACACACACATGAACCAAACCGAGCTAGCGGCGTGCAAGTGGTGGATCAAAGGTACATCATCACCCCTCCACAAAAGTGGATTGGCCTGAGAGCGAGCCTAATTTAGAGGAGCAAAATTAAGGTTTATATAGCTTTTTACTCTTCTTCATTTATCCAATATGAAACTTCCATCCACACACTTATTTCTTCTTCCTTTTTCCTCTTTTTCTCCAACTTACTTCTTATTCATAACCCTACGATTAGATTCAAAATTTCAACAATCTGAATCTAGTCTCTTTGGCTCCAATCACTCCACTTTCTATAGAACAGCACAGATAATTCAATCCAAAAGAAAACAATTTTCAATCACCTTTCTCAAATAAGTGCACGTACACACATATATATATATATGTATGTATGTATCTATATATATATATATACACACACATATGTTGTTGTGTCTCCACGTATAGGCAACTTTGTCTGTTAATCTGAGGGGAGGGATTGTAAATTCTCCTGTACTATATGTTGAATATTATTGAGGATGTCTGAATTCCTCGGAAATTGGGTACGTACTCCAATTGCTGGAGAAGAATATATAAAAATTGCACGTCGTAGGTGCATGATATTTATGGATAATGCAAATTAAACCTTGAAAATTTAAATGAAAAGACAATATCAGATTGAAGAAACGGTCCACATATTCTAAATCCTTGTGATCGATCCCTTCTTGTGATCTTATCTCATTATCAAAAACCTAAAACTGTACGTACGTTGTTCTTGATTTAATACAACACCTACCTACTACTATACGTACTATATTTGTTTAAGGATTTCGAAGAATATATATTTAATTATATATGCACATGAATGTGATAATGCATGGTTAATTAACTAATTAATTAATGGTTTTCGGTGCCCCTTGGGGAAGTTAAGTTAAAAAATAATGTGTAATTATTTAAGTTAGTTTAAGTACCACCCTAGCTACCTATTAGCATGTTCCTCCCATACTATATTCTTTGATCTAGATCTAAGTTTGTTTTCATCTATATACAATACATTATTATTACTTGCTTCTTTCTTTGTTTTATCTATGTATTATTGTTTTATAAATCAAATGCATTCATAATTTTTTTCCCAACTATAACCACTATATATTTATTTATCCCATTTATTATTCTTTCTTATGTACTAATAGTACTTACACTCTGTTTCTGCTTTTACTTTACTATATTGGAAATTGAACTCTATTTAATTAGTGAAATAAAAGGGTGTAGGGGAATATTGGTCATTGTATATTGTTATTCTATATTAATTAAAGTTTCCTAATTGCAAGTACCACAGCCTTAATAGTGTGTTTGGATGACTCCCAAAATCATGGTTTTGTCTTTAAAACCATAATTTTAAGAAGAACAACCCAAACACTTCCATTTTTATTTTCTTTTTTTCATAAGAAATTTTAGAAGAAGTGTTGAGCTTACCTACAGTCCAAGGGCAAGACGCTTGAAATTAAAGTGTTTTGTAGGGGAATTAAGGACTAAAAGTATATGCCTTTAACTCAGTTTGGTTTAACCCTAATCCCAAGCTCTAAGATACCTCCCTCAACGCCACGATAACCAAAGGAATCGAACTCTTTCCATTTATGAGAGTGTCCGACTTTGACCATTTAACTTTTTTTTTTTTATACAACCATTTAACTTCTTAGATTATTTTTTATATATATAAACTTCTTAGATTATCTATACATGCAATCATGCATGCTGAAATTAGTCATGAATTGAGTTGGGCCTGGTCTGGGCTTGAAACTTTTTTTCTTTGCCGGGGGCTTTCGTAGTAATCAAGTTTTGGCCCAAGAATGAATTAGTGGAATTATTAAATAATGAAGGTTGGATTAATTTTATATATTAAAAAAAAGGTTGGATTAATTTGTTTTGCGGTTTTATTAAAAAAAAAATTCGGAAGTTAAATATTAATAAGGGTATTGATAAAAAAAATATTAATAAGGGTTGTTTTGCAATGGGAATTGAGAAATCACGATTTCGCTACTAATTAATTAATTAATTATGATATTCCCCAAACAGATCCTATTACATTACTGTAGTAGGACGGTTTTGCTGCGGCAACGACAAATTCAGATTATTCGAATTAAATTTGACACCAAATTTTGTATTTCTTTTATTTTTCCAAAAAAAAAAAAAGAAGAAGAAGCGTTATTTATATCTGTTTCTTTTAAACTATAAAGAACTCAACTATGACTATGAGGCATTTTGACCAATTTACCCCTTATTAATTAATTAATTAATTACCATTTTACTCCTATTTAAAAACTATACACCAATTCGCTCCTGTTTAGTCATGTAATCGACTAAAAAAACCATGTAATCGATTACATCATAGAAAAAAAATAGTTTAAAACTTGGGAAGGCCAGAACTTCTAGCTCAGGAGCCGAATCAAGTGATTCTTTTTTTTATTCCACATAATTTTTTGAAATCTATGCAACATAAAAATTAGCTTCCAAATTTAATGAAGAGAAATGAGGAAGAACACAGATTAGCTTTTCAGCTAGCTGTTGTAACGTGAGAGACTGAAGGTTGCGCCTCAGGATAGAAAAAACTTGGTTCTTGTTAGAATACGTTTCAACGCTACTCTCTGTTCTACGTCTCGTCTTCCTCTGCTTATTGAATTGCTTTGCTGCTGCATTTTGTTTTTTTCTTTGCTGCCATCATTGAGAGAAAAGCAAGAATCAGAGATTGCACGGCCTAAACCTAAGTTATATATATTAAAAAACGATCAGACACATAAGGGGACATGAACTGGATGGCAGCAAAGAAAAAAATAGAACTCAGCAGCGAAGCAATTCAAGAAGCAGAGGAAGATGAGACGCAAAATGGAGAGCAGCGCTGAAACGGATTCTAACGGCAACCAAAGTTGTTCTATCCTGAGGCGCAACCTTTAGTCTCTCATGTTACAATAGCTGGCTGAAAAACTAATCTGTGTTCTTCATCCTTTCTTTTCATTAAATTTGAAAGTTAATTTTTATGTCAGTACATAGATTTCAAAAAGTTATGTGGAATCAAAAAAAGAATCACTTGATTTGGACTTCCGAATTAAAAGTTACGGCCTTCCCAAGTTTTAACTTAATTTTTTTTATGATGTAATGATTACATGGTTTTCTTAGTCGATTACATGATGTAATGGACTAAAAAAACCATGTAATATACTAAACAGGAGCAAATTGGTGTATGATTTTCAAGCAAGGGCAAAATGGTAATTAATTAATAAGGGGTAAATTGGTCAAAATGCCATAAATATGATAACATCATCTAGATGCCATCAGAAACTATTTTACACAAAAAATAGGGTAATGAAGTAAAGTATTGGGTTCAAACTTTTAAAAAGTAAATAAAAATTTACTTTCTCTGCTTCTTAATATAAAACTATTTTTTTTAGAGATTAAATAAAAAATCTAAATAAGTAAAATTATATGTTGTATACTATTAGCTTATATATTAGTTTAGAAGTTAAAAAATTAATTTAATATAAAAATAATAAATATAAATACTTTAAAGTAATTTATTTAGTTTTTTTAATTTCTCTAAAAAAATCAATTGGTCTTATATTAAGGATGGAAGATATTACTTCTTTTGTTGCTAATTATAAGATTATAATTTTGAATAGATCCGTCCCCTTTCAGTTTATTTAAACATTAAATGCGTTTTTACCCATTTTTTGCATGTTATTAAAATAGGACTGGACCGACCACGAAAACCATCGAACCGGTCACTTAATTGGTCTGGTCCAACCGCCAACCGGTATAACCTATTCAATATTTATTTCAAATTTTATAATTTTAAAAATTCATATCCAATTCTCTATATATTTTCACAAATTACAAATTAAGATTATGTAATTTATTCATCTTTTTTAATTTCTCTAAAAAAATCAACTAAATCTTATATAAAGAACGGAATGTAATACTTCTTTTATTACTAATTATAAGATCCTAATTTTGAATAGATCCATCCCACTTGATTGAAATTAACATCCACTTGATCTTTTAAGTATTTATATTTTCCTAATTTTTGCCTCCTTATCACTATAAATCCTGGCTTCGGCCCAAGTATTAAAAATCTTTTATGCACTTCATCCTTGTAAAATATTAATCACTTTTAACCATATCACTAGAATTAAGGAAGAAGAGTTAATTCAATAAATCTTTCTTAAATTGAAGAAAATTCCAACTTTGCCCCTATTCAAATCTATCTCATTATAAATTAGTTTATAAGTTAGACAAATTAGTTTTATATAAAAATAATAAATATAAATACTTTAAAGTAATTTATTTTACTTATTTAATTTCTCCAAAAAAAATTAACTGAATCTTATTTTAAGGACGGAATGTAGTATTTCCTTTTAAGGAGGGAATGTAGTACTTCCTTTGTCACTAATTATAAGATCCTAATTTTGAATAGATCCGTCCCTTTTGAGTTTATCTAAACATTAAATATGTTTTTACCCATTTTACCCATGTTATTAAAATCAAGCTGAACCAACCGGTTTGACCACAAAAACAATCGGATCTGTCATTTAACAGGTTCAATATTTATTTAAAATTTTCTGAATTTAAAAATTCATATCTAATTCTACATATTTTCAAAAATTACAAATTAAGACTCTATGTAATTTGTTTAGCTTCTTTAATTTCTGCAAAAAAATCAACTATATCTTATGTTAATAACTAAAGGTAGTACTTCCTTTGTTACTAATTATAAGATCCTGGTTTTGAATAGATCCACCCCCCTTGATTTAATCGAAACGTTAAATGTATTTTAATCCGTTTTACATTAAGATACTCTCTTGTTATAACTTCTGTTGTTATGATCTTATAACAAGGATCGAAAAGAGTAGGTAAAAATCAGCAAATGTCCAAAAAACCCAGAATGCCAGAAAATAAAATATAAAGCACCCAGCCGTCCCTCATATTATTTAATTGTATCATCAACATCTTGGTTACATTCTGAGCTAAAATAATGTTAACAGCATGAGAGCTACTTTGTATTTTTTTTGGGGGGGGGGGGGGGGGGGCCAATCCACGTAGAGGGACGTCCAAGCTTAACACACACACACACATAAAATGATAGAGTTGCTTTTGAATTTGATTGAGTTGGTCAGAATGAAATTAAGAATAAATTAAAAGGTAGGATTATGAATTAATTGGACCGACTTAGAGCTTCATAAAAAGGTTCTGCGGTCAAATTAGAAGGCAGCACAATAATCTAAATACATTATTATTCTGTTGAAACGCTATATATTATTACATGTTTGCTTCATTCATTTTCTTCTTGTTGAAGTGAAACATATGAATCATGGCCTTGTCAAGGTATATATGCTTCCTCTTAACCATGCTCTTAATTACTTACTTAATTACATTTCTAATCTGTGTTTGTTTGTTTGTTTGTTTTATGCAGTGGAAGCAATGAAGAAGAGAAGTGGGAGAATAATATGAATGTGAATGAGAATGAGAAGCAATATTGTGAGTCTGAGAATAAAAGAAGAGGGAAGAAGAAAATAAGAAGCCTAACTTCCATCAATGAGAATGACCAAACTACACTTCACACTCTCGATTTCAAGCTCTCCAACTTCAATGCTACTCAGGTCTCTCTCTCACACATGGTGGTTGATTTATTAGTGTAAAAATAGAATACAAATAAAATGTTAAGCACTGACCTTATAGTCTTATACTATAAAGAATTTTGGTGCCTTCCTAAGTACTACCTCTTCTCATAAATATAAGATTTAGTTGATTTTTTTAAAAAAGATTAAAAAAGCTAAATAAATTGTTTTGGAGTATTTGTATTTATCGTTTTGTCTTCAAACTAATTTATGTGACTTATACTACAAACTACGTCCTATATTTAGGATCGGATGAGTATTATATAATCTAATGATACATAACATATATTATTATTAAATTATTTATTTAGCTTCCTTAATATCTTTTTTTTAAAAAAAAAAGTCAATTAGGTTTTATATTAGAACCGAAAAGTACTCAAAATCAGCATCAGATTATTGTTTTGTTGATTGATATTAACACCCATATATATTTTTCTAATCTTTGCCTCTTTATAACTATAAATCCTGCTTCACCCCAAGTTTTTAAAATCTTTTATGCACTCCCTTCCGCGCAAAATATGAGTCACTTTTAACTACATGACTAGAACTAAGGAAGAACATTTAACTCATTAAATCTATCTTAAATTAAAAAAATTCCAAATTTGCCCATAGATCCACCTCATATCTATCCCTTTTTTATATCCAATGTCTACTAATAATAAATATTGGAAAATGGTAATTAATAACTCTCTATACGACTTATATTATGGATCAAAGATTTCTTCTAGAAGGCACCCTATATTTTGGACGGGAGGGAGTAGATCTTTACTCTGTATATATATTATCTTCCTTATAACTAAATCCTGCCTTCGTATTGCCTGTGTATGTAGGTACCACAAGGATGGAACAAGCTATTCATTCACATAACAAGTGTGGAAAGTGGGAAAACCATAAGTAAACTAGGGAAAGCAACAGTACAAAGTGGAGAGTGTCATTGGGATGACTCTGTTTCCCACTCCATTTGCATTTCTCCTCACAATGATCATCTCAAAGGCTGCCTCATTAAGCTTGTTGTTGCCATGGTCTCTGCCTAGCTCTCTATGCATTTTATCTTCTTCATCTTCAATATAATAAGCAAAAATTGCTAAAAAATCCCCCATCACAAAATTTATTGTCCAAAGGTACCTAAAGACCAGATCCTTAAACACGTATAACTCATGTTTAGCGGACACAACTTTCCTTAGTTGTGTACAACATATTTTCAGTTATGTACAAATTTATTTCATTTTGCACATAATTGAAGATAACAGCTAAAGAAATTGGGTCCTTAAACAAATTTTTTTTTTATAAGATCCTTAAACAAATTTTATATACTTTTGGGCAACAAATTTTGCAATGGGGTTTTTTTTAGCAGTTTTCCCATATAGTAAATACACACACTTTTTTGCCCTTTTATAATTAAAAATTTGAAATTGGTATTATAGGGATCAGTGAGGTTTGGAACCCTTGGAGAGGCTACCATTGATTTGGCAAATTTCATCAAGTCAGAAACCTCTATTCTATCATTGCCTTTGAAACATTGTTACCATGACACAATCTTACACGTAAGACTTTCCATTATTACTTTATGTTGGTTCAATCGTCATTTCTTAGTTGGTCTAAATAATTGCGAACAAGGTGCTTAATGAATCTATCTGAGATATAATAAGTTCTAAACATGTTAAGTTCTTCACCCATTGTAAAACAATAAAACACCAATCCTATCTATTTTTTTCAGGTTCAAATTCAGTGTTTGTCACCAACAAGAAAAATTTTCAGAGATGAGCATGAGGATGAAGAAAATTCATATGTGGAGGAAATGAACGTTGACTATGATGATCTAGACAATAAATCAGATGCATCTGATGGTACAACATTCAACAACAATGTTGGACCCTCATATTCTAACCAATTGCAAAACACAAGCCAACCTGCAGAACTTAGCAGCAATAATGTATGAAAATCTTTCTTTTCTACTGATCTTTGTATACTTCGCTTCTTTTCTGAAATAGTAGTTACTATCTGGTATTTAATATAAGAGCTAGTTTGGAATTGATATTGAGGTAGTATTAATAGGGGTAAATTAGGAAAAGATTGACAAATTTAAAAATTATGTTTTATATTTAGGATTAAGATCAACTCCAAAATATGTCTTATATTAAGGATCGGAGGGAGTATTACTTTACATTTAACGTCCTCAACTTTAACTTCAGAGGATGCGTTCTCATAATGTTCCTCATGAGACTAAAATGCATTTTGTTGTTACAGGAAACAAATCTGTCTGAATCAGGTTCCTCTTCATCTGGAAATCAACAAGAAGATCACTCTAATCATGGCAACTACTCAACTTCAGAAGACATCGATTTAGGAATGAAGCATCAAGATCAAACGGAAGAAGACACTGGGGGGCGAGTTCCACGGCGCCAGCGTGCAACATTGGCGAAAAGTTTAGGTTCATCTAAAGATCTTTTGGATGCTGCAGAAGTAACAATCAAGTTACTTAGTGCAGAAGCCACAATGTGGGAGAATAATGCAAGGAAGTTGTTAGTTGATGTGGAAAGATTGCAGGAAGACTTGTGCAGCAATTCAGACAAAGAGAAAGAGCTTGAGATGGAGCTAACTGAATTGCAGAAAGAATGTTATGAATTGAAGGAGGAAATTGAACAGCTAAAAACAACGGTGGAGGAATCATCGATGGCAAAACAGAATGACAGTGAAAAATCCAAGTTTCAGGCTAAAGAGATGGGGAAAATCATAAAGGAGTTGAAAGATGAGATAGAGAATCAAAAAGGACTAAACAACGACCTTGACTTGCAGCTTAAGAAATCACAAAAGTCCAACATTGAGCTTGCATCTATTCTTGAGGAGCTAGAGAAGACAATAGAGAAGCAAAAAAAGGAGATAATTGATCTATCAATGAGTAAGTTCCAATTTCAGGATGGAACAGATTATAGTCAAGGATATGATGACAGTGAGGAATATGACTTTCATTTGAAGAAGCCGGTAAATTTACCGATGAAGAAAATAATGATGGATTCTTCTGATTCTTCAGAACTTGACATCTCTAGTTCTAAATTTCCAATAAATTGCCTCTATGAAGGTATTGAACTCAAGGAATTTTGGAGCTTAGAGCTGCAAGAAAAACTAAAGAACATGGAAGATACCATCAGATTTCTGGAGAAAAGTTTAGCAGAAAAAGATGAACAAATGATTAAGCAAAGAGGTTTGGTGGCTAAACTCTTAGAGGAACATGAAGCAAAATGGAAGCATAAGGTATTTGAGAAAGAACAAGAGATTATCACCATTGAAAAGAAGCTATATGAAGGTTTTGATGCTTTTGACCAAGAAATCAGAACTTTGAAACAGAAAATGCAAGAGCTTGAAGCAAGAACTTGCATGAATCTTAGTGAAACATGCAAGGTTGAAGAAGATGTGAACATGAAGATCCTTATAAAAGAAGTTTCTGATGTTCACCTCCTCACACAATCCATAGATGTTCGTGGAAGCATGAATTTTTCACGGTTAGACTTTGAGCTTGAAAGCTGGAAGCAGTTTTGCTTATATCTTGAAGATGAACTCAACAAAACAAGAGCCCATTTGAAAATACAGGAACTTGCAAATTCTGCATTAGAAGACAAGTTACGAGGTTGTTCAAATTCCTTGAGAGCTGAAGTACCTGGTGAAAGTGGCTTGTACAATAAGGCCCCAGTTCCTGAGGTGGGTAAAATTTTTCTTACCTGATTGATTCCTCAAACATATTCTTTTGCCTCCATGTTGATTAGTGTTATTGTCCTACTCTTCTGTTGTAATTTAGATCCTTTGAAGTTAAGAATAGGTGAAGTTGGTAAAATACCAAGATTATATTGTCATTTATTTTTAGTTTTGTCTTGCATGCATAAAGAAAAAGGATGTAGCTCCCATAAGTATTTTTCCAGTAACACTCACTATCCTGAACTTTTTTTTTTTTTTTTGGTGTATTTAGCAACCTAAAATATTTTTCCACTGGAATCCAACATCCTTTTTTTTTTTTTGGCACTTTTGCGCTTACAGTATTTTTTTGTAGTAGCAACGAACACCCTAGACTTGGGATACTTAGTATTACTGGAAAATACTTTAGGGTAACATATGCACAAAACATTACTTGAGGATACTGGGAGCTAATGGAAAAATAATTTAGTGTGTTAGCTACACCAAAAATTAGTTTAGAATGCAGAGTGTTATTGGAAAAAGAATTCAGTTACTTCCTATACATGTCATTTCATCACCACAACATATTTCTGTTTATGGCATTGCCGTAAATGTGATACGTAAATCGTAGAAAATATTAAAAGGAGAGTTAGTTTAAGCTAGTGACTTAGTTGTTAGAATTAGTTGTATTACTCAGATTATGAATGATATGGATTTATACAATTCCTCTTCTCTCCTTCGCTCCCTCTAATCTGTTTCTCCTCTCTTCTCCTCCTCCTTTGCTCTTCTCCCCTCTCATTGGTTTTTGGTTGTGTGTGTGTGTGTGTGTGTCCTAGAGTCAATAAATTGAATAGTTTTAATACTTAATGCTGCTTGTGCTCAGATTATTGTTGGAGAGGAAAACTTAGTGTGATTCTCCTTAGAAGCTTAAAGGAAAAGAGGGACTGAGGAACAAAGAAGATTACAAGTTGCTCTTAAAGCTCAAGGCAATGAGTCATACAAAGAGCGTAAATTTCAGTAGTGAACAAGGAGAACCAAATCAAATCCCAAGCATAGATTAATATATAGCATGTGTTTGGTCCATATTAAATAAATATATATATATATATATATATATATATATATATATATATATATATATATATATATATATATATATATATTCATGTTTTCATTGAATATCTGGTATGTAATGATATACTCACTATTGACATTTCGTATCTCATTAATTTATTTTCTACTAAACAACTTTTCAGGTGATAGCAATGAAGAAACAAAAGGAAAGAAGGCAAATTGAAAGTTGTTTTGAATTGAAAAAGTGGTTTAACATGTCTTAGTTTATGTATTCATCTATGTAAGGTAATTGATGGAAGTATCAAATATGTAAGAAGTTTGGTGTTGATTCGAGTCTTTTATTATATTTATGAAGGTGAATGTCTATGATTCATTAAAGAAAAGATCAAGAAAAAAGAGAGACAATGAGTGTGAAAATAAAATGCGGATAATATCCCTTTCTCGTGTTTAGATGCAGATAGTGTAACGATAGACGGATAGTGAACTTTTAGCTTGATATGAGTATGACCAATGTGGGGTTGGTAGAGGTGATCTTGTCCTCTTAACCAGAGGTATCAGGTTCGATCATTGGGCATAGAAAAAATCTTCACCGGGGACACCCTATCCCCTTTAAGGTGAAAAATGCAAGCAAGAAGTAATTATAAGGTTGGTATGCATAGACTGCCAAAATGAAGTATCTGCTGGAAATTTTACTTCTTTGAGCCACTGAGGAGATTTGCGCCATTTATTTTCCTTTGTAATTCTATCAACGATGTATCATAACTATTCATAACTTCTCTTGATCGACTCACAAAGAAGCAAAGAAAAAAGAAGAAAAAGAACCTCTTTTATCCTTAATTTACAAACCAAAAAGGAAGTTAATTATGTACATAAAATGAGGTAGCGTTTCCAAAACCTCAAAACAGGAATATCACCATCTTGGGCAATCACTACCATGATCCTTGACTTCAAATCTCACCTGTCCCTAGGGGTTGCCTTGAGGTATCTCCTGAAGCCCAGGCTTGGTAATCTTTCACAAGCTGATGATGCAAACCAGATTCAGTGAATATCCCACAAGTCAATCCCCAAGTTGCAATTATAAGATCCTCAATACAGGAATTACATAGAAAGGAATAAATTTGAAGTTTCATGGGATTTGAAATACAACATTCTGTTTTATAATTATGATCCTTTGGTTTGTCTGAAAATAAATTCATCGCTTGTTTATCAATTACTCCTTAAACACCCAATAACATTTTATAACATTTAATTGCAACAATGAGAAAACAATACATCGAGAACAAATAATTATTAACAGGCCAACATGTAAGAGGTAATGATTTTTGTTTATTCAGAATGATTTTAGGTTTTTTTAGAAATAAAACCAAATTACTAATACCTCAACGCCTCAGCCATTTTTACCTATTCCAGAAATCAGAATTAAAATTCAACCAATTGAAAATTTCATAGAAGTTTGTCATATACAAGTTCACCAAGCAGCTCAGACTAATGAGTATGCAATGCATTGAACAAAAGACAAAAGGCAGAAACATCTGCTATCATATATCATCAGTCCACTAAGCATGCTCAGACAATGAAGAGGTAATACACAGAACAAGAGACCAAGTCAGAAGCATTAAGCTGCATATAACTTTTGAACTAATGAACAAACCAAGTTTCAACAGCATTTAGAAATAAATAACAAAGTACACTTCGATGAATAATCTCACAAGAATTCAAATTCGGTATACATTAAATGTAACAGCCATATATACAATCAAAGAACAGAAGCGATGGGAATTTGAGCACACAGTCGGCCAATGAAAAATTATCACTACCATGGGCAATACATAAATAAAATTGATTTAGTTCAGACCCTAAATACAACAGACAACGGACCATTCTAAAAGTTCCAATGAGATTCTTCTAGGATCTCTTAACTGGTAGACTGAATCTCCAAAAGGCTAGTAATCTTTAACCTCAATCGTTATCTTATCATCATCATATGATCTGGCCAATAAATTAAAATAGGGCAAATTTGCACTTTAAATGAAATTTGTTAATATAATGTCTCGTCCACAAACCTGTGCCATAAAGCGGGGAAGCATAACTCTCAGTATCTGTTCGAGGACTTGAGTCCCGGCTGATTCAATAGCTTCCTTCGGTATTATTTGGAATGCAAAGGGAATTTCAACAGTCACCTGGAATCCACATATTGATCCAAAGATAAACTTTATATAAAGTCCACAGTTGCACAATCATGTAAAATTGATATAAAACCAAATTTACTACCTCAATTATAGTATCTGAAGAGAGCTGCTGTACCAAGGAATTATTGCTGCTGCTATTACATGATATCCGGTTTACCATCAAAGCTGTGTTACCATATTAAAGTATTGTTAAAGCATTCCTGAAAGTGGCAGAAGCAAAATGATAAAAATATTTTGGAAAAGAACTTGGCCTCATAAATCCCTAGCGAACCTTAATGACCCCACACAATTAAACCCACTATAACCTTGTGTCGCTTGACCTACACTAAAAGGCTTCTTTATTGCAGAATACCAGTGGTATTCAAGAGATTTAGAAGCTTACAGCACAAAATTATAGGAGCAATAACTTTCACAATAAAGACAAGAGTGCCATTATATCATGGATGCTTAAAGTAGAATGCTGGCCAAACTAATTTGGCCTAACTTTCATCCAAAATATCTAACTCAGCAAATGCAGAATAACATCCCAAATTCTTGTTTGTGGCATAGCATTTGCTGTTCAACTCACTGGTTTGCATTGGGAAGAATGCATGGTAAAATATGGCCTAATTTTCATTATAACTCCTCATATAACTCTAAACATGTTCTGCAGAGTGACTTTCAAAGTTCCTTATTAATAAGAAACTGTATATACTATATACTGACCGTTCAGCAAATGTAATTACTGTAACCATTGGGACCAAAGACCAAGTCCAACCACAATTGGCTTGGCCTACCAATTTTTTTCCAAGCCTGGTCTAGCAAAGAATTTTTCATTAAGAAATACTACAAGTCTACTTATGCTATACAAAAGATATAATTTCCAGATGATAGGATCAATTCAATCTTGTATTTATTTGGTGCTGCTTATAAAGTAAATTGAGTTTACATTTCTACAATAAAATATTAGCCATTGCTCCTTACCACCAAACTTATCGTTTTGAGCAGCAACCATTGGCGACCCTTCGAGCTGTCACCGGTCACCAAACAAGAAGAAATCAGAAATAAATACACTAGAAAGCCACTTACCCAAAAAAGAAAGGGGGAAAAACACTAGAAAGTGAACAGAAAAGTTCGGAAAAAGAGAGGAAAAGATGAGAAAACATGTTATACCTTGCAGGACAGAAGTTTAATGCAACACCCGTCGGGTTGTTCTTCCACCCTAACCAGCAAAACTGGACAAATCTCAAAGGAGAAGAACTTAAATTTATAAACATAACACCTAAAAGTATTGTCATTCACTCTCTCAATCCTCTCAGCATCCAGAACAGAATATTGACTGGCAGGTAATCGCATGTATTCAACTGAAACCAACAACAAAAAACAATTTCAAAATTCCGAATTCAGCAACACATATCCAAATCCAAATGGGACGGGGGGCTATCAAATCTCTCTTAACATTACGTAGGGGACGTTCTAGTTGCTGAACCGTAGTAGACTCCCTCCGCCGAGCAACGAATCGGGCTTTCGGGTTTGGATTCGCAGAAGCTTGAAGTGAAAGCCTAGAGGTGGATTCATAAGCAGATCTTGTACAGAATGATTTGCCATGATGAGAAATGGGACTAATTCTTATCAATGAAGAAGCGCTCAGTGCCATCTAAACTCAAGCCTCACTCTAAGCTTGACATTCAAACGAAAAAATAGAGAAAGAGAAAAAGATTGGCTCTGGTCCTCTGGATAGCTTGTAGGGTGAAGTGTGAAATCCAAGCAGGAAGAGAAGTTGTGGTCACAAAAGAGAACCTAAGATATGCGCACGTGAGAGTCACGTGACGCCGCCATTTACCGTTACCCAGTCTTTCATGGTAAACAGTAACCCAAAATCATAAACTCTGGCTCCGGCGGATCCAGACTACAGAAATTGATCGGAAATGAAATGCGACCAGAAATCGAGTGGTATGGTAGAGTGAACGATGCAGCAACGAACCCCGATGAGGCAGATCGAAGCAAATTAACAGAAGCGGATAAATCCAGATGCTCAAATACAGAATTCATTCAAACTGTTCCAACAATTGTAATCGAACAAAAAAACTGAAAGTTCAAAGAATTTTAAGGACTAATTAGTATCACTGAAATCCTAAACCTGAAAAGCTTAATATGGTGGATCGATGTTGTATTGAAAGAACCTGGGCATTCATCAAGAATTCGTTGATGAAGATGGTGATAATTTGCATGGCTTTGTTACTTCAAAATCGTGAAGATTAAAATACGTACATTGAAGATCTGATCAGCAATTCTTCTTCCATCAGGCCGAAGAAGAAGCTTCCTTGGCCATCGTCACGTCATAAAACACAAGCAGATGGAAAAGGCAACTAAAGCATGATTTAGGAGTGTCATTAATAGAAAGCCAAGGTAAAGACACTTCATTATGTATGCTATGGGAGGTTGGTACATTACAACAAAATTACTAATTTTTTTAAAAATCTACATATTATTTGGATATCTTTAATATTAATAACATTATTGTTCATTGCCTTGAAAAAAACATTATGTAGGGTTAGTTTAACGGTGTAAGGCCCCGTTAGATCACTCTGAGTCTTTTACTTGTATTTGGAAAGCACTATTAGAAAATTGTAAAGTATAGTCGATGACATTATTGATACAAATTGACACTAATTATGCTTTTGTACCGTCTAAATTATATTTTCTAGACCAATTGTAAAGTAATGCGATGTCGATAAGTATTAAATTTTAAGAAAATTTCAAAATTTAAATTGTTGTTAGATCGGACGCTTATACGTCGAGTGTAATATCATTTTAGATACCTTCGTTGTTTTATATTAGGTCTTAAATGTTTCAGACTTTTCAGCTTCTAAGGTAAACTTCTCAATTATGAGTCTTTCTGATATCTGAGACCACTTCAATAAATGTAATAATTTCGTTTGTATTGTCTATTTAAACTCATTATTGTTTTCGTTTCTTCAGATTCATCTCCTCTTCCTCTTGTCTCTAGCTAGAATATTGATATGGTACACAGGAGGGCGAATTCTATTCATTCTCATTTTCTTCCTCCTCCTGTATAGCCGCTTCCTCCACTACCTTCAGCCAAGCAGCTTCTCCAAGCTGCTTCTTCAACAACTCCATATAATATTATTTTATTATATAATAATAAAGATATTATTATTATTATTATTATATTCTTTTTGATAATTTAACAATTGATTCAATATTATACATTTACTCCATATAAAATTTCTTCAGTGCCTAAGAAATTATTATATTTTCTAAAATAAATAAGGACTTATAATATTTTCTTTAAAATTCGGGACGTTACAAAAAAAAATTGTAAAAATACCTTTTCTCCAGAATTTAATCCAAAGAGGCTTATTGTTTTAAAGGACATTTTACATACTTTCGGGAGCTTTTCATTCCTTCTGAGTTTCAACTTCACCCACATGTCCCTTTGAAATTTTTAATTCTGTTTCTATTTATCCTTGCACTTATATGCATTATTCCCTCCGATATTTAATGGAAGAGCTAGTTGACTTTTGTTAGACAGATTAAAGAATCTAAATAAGTTAAATTAAATTATTTGTATTTAATATTTTTTCCCAAATTAATTTGCTTAACTAATAAAGCGATATATAATAAAATAATACACGCTATATGCAATGATTAAGTATTTTATTTTACTTCTTTGATCTTCTAAAAAAAGTTAACCAGCTCTTTTATTATGGACCAGAGGCAGTTTAATGTAATTTATCTTTAATTAATGAGATATTGTCTTTTTATTACAAAAAACACCATATTTATTTGTATATGTGTGTGTGTGCGCGCGCGCGCGCATACACACGCACGCCTACCCTTATGGGCATACTCATATAATTCTATTTATAACTCACTTCCAACATGTTTCACTCTAACTAATAAAAACCTAGAGCTTACTACTTTAAAATTTAACAAATTTTTAGTTTTACCCTTATTTAATATACAATATATCCTATATAAAAATAAAACCATCAGAATAATAAATGAATGGAATAATTTTATATTCATAAGAAAAATTTAGTGATGTGACTTATAAATATTATATTAAAAAATAAACTCTCTTTCTCTGCTCTATAAAAGATCATAAGAGAATACGTCCATAATCATCAACTTTGAGATTTTTTTTGGACCAAAGTATATGGAGAGAGTTTAAAGAATAGTCATTAACTTTAAGGGTATGTTTGGTATGAGGGGAGGGGAGGAAAGGGGAAGAAAATTTTTTTTGAAAGGACATTTACCATTTTACCATTAATGAAAAGAATATTCTTTTTTATTTTGAGTATATTTTAGGAATATTAGAAATTATCCATGGACAATTTTGTAAAGATGAGAGAAAAGTTTTCTCTCTCCACTTTTCCTCCCCTCTCATTCCCTCAAACCAAACATACCCTAAGTTTAAGGAGCCCTTGCCTTTTAAACAAAAAAACAAATAACTAAGAGAGATAAGGCCTTGCCTTTTAACTTTAAGTTTAAGGGTATGTTTGGATTGAGGGAGGGGGAGGGGGAAAAAATGAGAGGAGGGAAATTTTTTTTCAAAATTGAGCATAGTAGGGCCCACAAGTTTTCCTCTCCCCTCCTTTTTTTTTTCTCTCCCCCTCCCTCAATCCAAACATACCCTAAGGAGCCCTTGCCTTTTAAACAAAAAAACAAATAACTGAGAGAGATAAGGCCTTGCCCTCTCATAGGGCATCATTCTCTTGTATTTGAGAGATCAAATTCATAAATTAATTAATTAAGAAAGCCCATAAATGTACTACTCACTTAACACAAATCTGTAAGAACCGGCTGAACCCAAAAGGGGGGGTGAATTAGGTGAAGTATAAAAATTTAGGAACTTTGAAAATCTTTTTGCAACTCAATAAAACCAGTTTGTATGACAGTAAAGAGTTATAAAGCAATAGATAGTCATTTAAATATATATGCTGAAAACATAAGAGTTAAGGGAAGAGAATATGCAAACTGAGATTTATCCTGGTTCAGTTCAATCCTTAACCTACGTCCAGTCCTCAAGCTCCACTTGAGATTTTCAATCCACTATCTTCTTTCAACTTGATTACACGTTCTATATTTGGAGTAATCCTCTCACTAGGATTCACTCCTCTTTACAAACTGTAATCAACACACCCACTTGATTACACACTCTGTACTCGAAGTAATTCTCTTATTAGAACTTACTCCCCTTACAAGTTGTAACCAATACAATGGGTTTCCCACTCAAGATTACCCAATCTTGAGTAACTCTCAAAAAGGATGATAGGATGATTACAATAAATCTTCTCTCTTAGAAGTGAATAAGATAAACACTGAAGTGCATTACAAATAATTTCACTCTCTATGCTAAGCTATGTAAACAATAAAAACAGAGAGTAAATAATATAAAAATCAGAGTATGAGCATTTTTAAGATGTAGGCTTGTGTCTCTGCGTTTTTCTGCTTGAATCTGTCTTCTATTTATAATTAGAGATCAATATATAACCGTTGAGAAGATTCAATGACTGTTGGATAAAGAAATATAGCCGTTAGACTCAGATGGAACTAGCCGTTGGAACTTCGTTTTCTGAACCAGCTATGACATCAGCATTTATTTTACTCTTGATTTTCAGTTTAACAACTTTTGATCATCTAAAACATGTACACAAATTATATAAATAATGTTAAGAAGTGTTATAAATTATTTGGGTAATCATCTGGATGTTTATCAGAAGAATCAGGATTTTCAAAACGGTGATTTTCTGAAGCAGATATGTAAACTCGAGTTTGCATTTAATAGACTCGAGTTTCCTTGTGTTTTTGAAAGATGGATTTCTCTCTGCCTAAGCCAAATTTGAGTTTGTAACTTATAGGCTCGAGTTTGATATCCTTTCAGCTTAGAAGATGGTTTTGATCAAAGGCAAATTCGAATTGGGAACTTGGAAAACCCGCAAACTCGAGTTTGCAACTTATAGACTCGAGTTTGGATGTTCTTCGGGACCTGGTTGCTCTCTGTCTGAGCTAAACTCGAGTTTATTCACTTATAGGCTCGAGTTTGACTATCTCCAAATGTTCATTTCTTCTCTGGAACTCTCAAGCTCGAGTCTGTGACTAATAAACTCGAGTTTGCAAGTTTTACTGTGACTTGGTTGCTTTTGATTTGGCCTGGCTCGAGTTTGCAACTTTGTCAACTTTCGAAGGCCATATCTTCCTGGTTTGAACTTTGTTTTGGTCCGTTCAAAGCCTGATTTCCCTTTTCCATCTCCCAACTTGATCATTCTTCATCATTTAACTTGGGCTCTTTATTCTTTGCAGCTTCTACATTCTTCAACATCTAGAAAGCCAAGCCTATGCTGAACTTGTTCCAGAATTTCATGTGTCGACTGCTTCATTCCAATTTCTATTTGATCATCGAGACTTCATGTATCACAAGAACTTGAATGTTGTGCAAGTTCTTCTTTCTTTAGTCTCCTTTCTTGATCAATCTCCATTATTAAACTTTGCATCTACATTAAATATAAGAATTAGTCAAAGTAGAAGATAAATGTAGTATGCAACCTTTTTGTTCTTGAGAATGACATCTATATAAGACATTATCAAAACTAATCGTATCTGACAAAATCTACTAGTCGAACTATAAGTATTTACCATTCACAACACAAACTTAATTACAATTAAAAAGTTTCTTCCCCGGTCCTAAATACAAAGGGTTTGTTTTGGGACATAACTTCTCTTATTTTCTTTTTGTGCTGCCGTCTATTTTTCTTTTATGACCGTTAAATCAAAATCGAATTATCCATATTTAATATTCTGTAAAAATATTACTAGAATGGAGAGAAGAATAAGAAGGAAATGAATAAAAGAATGAGAATGAAATATTAAATATTGACCATTAGATTTTGATCCAATGGCTATGAAAGGGGAAAAGGACAGTAACAGATGAGAAAAGAAAAGGAAAGAAGCTAGATCCTTTGTTTTGATCGTGAATTTTATACCTTAATCTTCTTTGTCTCCAAAATTTATAAATTTTTAAGGGTTTCTATTAAAGAGCATTTTTTAATGTAAGTGATTAGATGAGGTACTTTAGATAAACAAACATATATTTCTCATAAATAACTAACTTAACTAATTTTCTTAATATTCATAAATCAATTATCTATCTCATAAATTTAATACTGTTTACGGTATTTAACAATATTTTCCACTCAAACAACACAATTTTTTTAATTCAAACAAACAACGTAAAGT
Organism: Acacia crassicarpa; assembly: GCA_034222035.1. Lineage (NCBI taxonomy): Eukaryota > Viridiplantae > Streptophyta > Magnoliopsida > Fabales > Fabaceae > Acacia > Acacia crassicarpa. The sequence goes on from JAWXYG010000002.1 coordinate 7,545,454, forward strand.
TACAAGTGGATTAATAATTATTAATCGTGGAATAATAATTATTGACTGTTAATGGTCCATAAGAATAAAAAAAATTTGTGAATTAGTGACAAAATTATATTATCCCTGTCTTTTCATGAGATATTCCTAAACATTTTTTGTGTGGTGTCAGGAATATTATTTTTGCTAGTAGCAAAAACAAAGTTATCTCATCATGGAGAAGGTGGGCACCTCTTCTCCTATTGAGACCTAACAGATCTTCGTAGATTTCACAACAAATTTTCTTACGAAGTTTTGTTAAAGCATATATAATGGCTTCTATCCTTTGTTTTGGGGTTTAACTGGTATGAGGGTTGGTCTTCCTTACCTTTAAGGAGGAGGTTCGATCCCTGCGTTAGTCAAGGCGCTAGGGGAGGCATCCTAGGGGTCTAAGAAGCATGGTAGAGGTGGAGGCATGTGTACTCTCTGGCCAGTATTCCCTATGGACTGGGCTCCAAACGCCCTGCCCTTAGACTGTGGGTGAACCCAACCCCTTTCCTAAATTTTTTATATAATATATATATATATATATATATATATATATATATATAATGGCCTCTGGTTTAGGTGGACAGCCCGATAAAATAGACATCCATAGGAATTAGCTTATCCAAGCCTCGAATAGTACTGTAAGAATCGGTACTGAACATCCCTCTGTAATTGTACAAGCTCCCATTGCAATAACATATTTTGATTCAAGCATTTGTCCATATAATCTCACTAAATAAAGGGCCATCTTCATTGTTGCTATTATGTTTGCTGTTAAAATTAGATCCGCTTGTCTAGGATTAGATCGTAGCACATTCCTCCTCAATTGAGTTTTGTTCTATACACGAAGACCGAATATCCAACTCAACCACTTAATTAAGAGATTAATTTTCATTACTTGCGTCAAATTGAATTAGTCAATATTTTAAAATATGATGAATCTCTATATTTTTTGATAAGCAGAAACAATAACATTACCCAGCTCTTAATTTCCAAACATTTATAGAAGAAGTCAAAATTTTTGTGAAAAGTGAAAAGTATACATGAAATCTATGAACCAACCTATGGGCGTTGACAAATAATCTGTTGATACTATGCCCGTACGTCATCCATTTTAAAAATAGACATTAGTACTAGTTTTGAAACTTTCAAACTACTTTAATATAAAAAAAAATTAAACGTTAATCCCAGTAAATTTAAATTGGTAGTAACATACACATCCAGCTAATGTTGAAAAATAATACTTGTAATGGAGATCCATTGACCACATTGCATGTGGGAAACAAAGTGCACAACATATATATATATATATATATATATATATATATATATATATATATATAATTGACAAGGATAAATCCTAAAATGGTAATTGCAGGAAAGGCATATGCTGTTATGTACAACTTTGAAACAATGAAACAACTTTGAACCAGATGTGAAACTGATCTTAGATCTGGAAGTAGACCTGAGATCGTGAAGTGCAGAAAAACGAACAGAGAAAGAAAGTTGAAAATATGAAATTGGAAAATAATTCTTATTTCATTAATTATGTACAGTGCACTTTGTCCTTATATCAATCCCTATTTATGCGTGGGGACCACACTCAATCAATTAGAATCAATTACAACCAAAATAGTAATACAATTAATAAAGGCTAATTGACTCAATCAATTAGAATCAATTCCTATCCATTGTCTCTATTTTCATATTCTGTCAAACAACACACTAAAATACATTAATTAATTGTAATTAGCATTAAAAAACTTATCCATAAATATTTTTAAAAAAGCCCTTAGGTCTAGGCTGTAATTCTTCTTTTCAGACAAATACGTGAGATTTAGAGTCCGTACACGTACACACGAGTTTGAGCATTCATATAATCTATATATGGTCTCTTTTGGACTGGGAAGCTTTGTTACACTTGGAAATTTAGATATCCCAGTAAATATAGAAAAATAAAGTAGACCAATTAATTTTCATTGTGTGATGCTTAGAAGAAATGAAGGTGTGTTTGGTTTAAGGAGAGGGAAGAGAGAAGGGAGAGGAGAGAAATTTTTTGCCTCATATGGACTAAATTATCCATATAAAATTTTTAATATTCTAAAAATACACTTTCAATAAAAATAAATATTCTTTTCATTAATAATAATTTGATCATTATCCTTCCTCTATTCCACTCCCATTCACTCCCCTCAAACCAAACATGCAGTAATATATCCTAAAAAATGAATGTTATCACCGAAAAGTCTCAATAACTAGTAGTGAAAAGCTTCTCGAACTCGTGCCTTGTTGGTTAGCATAGATCTGCCTTTCCCTTCAAAGGTCATAGGTTCGATTCAACATCATCAATAATGTAAATTAGTAGTGAAAAGTATGGACTCATTGTCATTTTTTTCGATGAAATTTATTATTGCATGTTACTCATTTGTTGTGAAACTTTTTGATATTACATTCCTTTTTGGGGCTCAAGGTAATTCTCCCCATGTCTTTGTTGTTTTTATTTATGGGTTAAGGTGCACCTAGCAATATGAGTTATTTTACCTAGGCAAAAAAGGGAAAAAGGAAAAACATGAGTCACTCTAAAGTATTTTGTGGTGTATTTAACACTTTAAAGTTTTCCTCTAAAGTAAATAAGTAATGTGTATTTTTACACATAACAATTTAGGTAATTTAGAGTGTTGAATATATACGAAAAAATGGGTGTAGAATGCACCAAAAAATAATTTAAGACATTGACCTCACCTGGGTAAATACTTTAGGGTGATTGATGCATCTTAACCTTTTATTTATTTCCTATGATTGTAATTATTATTTATTAATACTAATTTCATATTTGAAAAATGAAAAAAACATGTAGACTCATGAGTTGATCAATAAACTCATACGCCCTCCGGTCCTAATTATAGGACATATTTAACCACTTTTGGGGAGATTAAGGAAATGAGTTAAATTAGTTGATTTTACTCTTTTTCCCAAAATGCCCTTATATAAATTTTAAATGACAAAAGTATAAGTAAATTAACAACACCTACCACATACCTCTCTATCATATAATTTTCATTTTCGCACATTTTCTAATTGAAACAATGACCTTGTTATATATATATATATATATATATATATATATATATATATATATATATATATATATGTACACATATATGTGTGTGTGTCTACATATGTACACACACACGCATATATATGTATACACAGACACACACAAAATATATATAGACACACATATACATACACAGGTATATATGGGTGTGTATGCATATATATATATATTTGTACACACACACATATAGAGGCACACACACAAAATATATAGACACACAGTGTGTGTGTGTGTGTGCACATACAAATATATATATATTTGTATATATAAGCACGCACACGCACATATACATACATACATACATACATATGTGTGTGTGTGTGTATCTGTATATATGTATGTGTCCACACACATATATGTGTTTATATGTATATTGACAAATTAATGTCAATTGATTGATAAACAAATTAAAATCAAACAAAAATTTCATTGATTAGAAGAGTTTACGTACTTATATACATATATTTACTAAAAATCAAACACACTTGAGAGAACAAAATAGGGGTATTTTAGGAAGAAGTTGACAAAACTTAGAATATTATCTTATAATTAGGACCAAAATGAACCTCCAAATGTTGTCCTATAATTAAGATCAGAGGGAGTAGTTTATAAATCGTGTTTTATAAATGACAATCATTTTCCCCCTTATTTGATAAAGGGTTTTTGAGGCTTAAAACATAAAGGGTTTTTACTTTTTTCAATAAGCACATTTCACGCAATTTGAACTTGTCTTTTTTATAATTGTTGTCATCACAACCAATAACTTATTGGTAAATGACAATCATTTTATAAAATAAGTTCTTGTTTTTTTAAAAAATTAGCCTTGTTTTGCTTATTAGGCTTTTTAACTATATTTATAATAATTTTACTAAGGCTTTGTTTGGGAGTTTGAAAGGGAGGGGGAAAGAAGAGGATGCAAGGAAAAGAGAAGGGAGGGGAGGGAAGGGAAATGGAGGATATTTTCTTTCTTTGTTTGGGAGTTAAAAAATAATAAGAGAGGAAGATGGAAGATTAATGAGTTATTTTTACCATTTTGTATTTTTCTTTAAAAATTAATATAATTATTATACTTTACAAATAAATTTAAATTTAAACTTTCTAAAAAAATTATTTATATAATTTTTATATTCAAAAAATATTTTCCCCTGAAAAAAATATTTTCTCTCTCTAAAAAATATGTCTCTCTCTATAATGTACATAATGATTTAAGTATATAAAACTACAATCTAAAATATAAAATTATACTTAATGATGGTGGTGGCGTTGGCGTTGGCGGCAGCTGTGGTGGTGGTGGGGGCGGTGGTGGTGGTGGTGAATGAGGGTAAAAAAGTAATTAATATATTTTCTCTATTAAAACCCCATATATTGGGGGAACTTTATTTTTTAGAAGAGGGTTTTGGGGGATTTGTAAAAATCTCTGATTTCCTTCCCTCTTATTTTCAAAACTTACAAATAAGGAAAGGGACTACCAAAACCCTCCCTTCCATTTCCTTTCTCTCGAAAATGGAATTCCCAAATAGATCCTAAGGGGTTTACAATTCTCATGTTGCATGAGAAGAAGAAGATTCCTACACACATGAAATGGTGAGACCTATATCTTTTTTATTAAATAAATAAATAAATAATCAAATATGGAAATCTTCGTATCTATGACATGAGGATACACTTCTCCTATTTGAGAAGTATATTTCCCTTTTACTAAATACATTAAATAATAATTATGATTAGTATATTTTGTAAGGGATATGATATTGTTACTACCAATGTTACTACCACTTTTCCATAATTAGATCAGAATCTTAATAGGAGGGAGAAATTATAAAGGTAGATGAGATTCTGATTTAACGGTGGAAAAGTGGTAATAACATTGATAATAATAAAAAATGGTAGTAACAATATCGTATGCCATTTTATAAACAGGGTTATAGAGGAAGTAGAGTAACATGGTACCGTGCTGATGGAGCCCATTGGATCATTTTGAGAATACCTGAGTTAATTAAATTATTAATGATTAATTAACTAATAACAGAGGCGGTAATCACGCCCAGGCCACGACGCTGGCTCTTTCATTCACGCACGCATACACATGTAGGAAAGAGAGAATCGCTGGATATGTATGTAGCCCAGCCTCAACCTCTCTAATTTCATTCTTCACTCCCCTCTCCACAACCTAATCCACTCCTTCTTCCCCATTTTCGTTCTTTGGATTCTGTAACCAAATGGAATTTGCGACAATGGTTTGAACTTCTTCTGTTGCTGTTTTCTTTTTTTACTTCGCGTTGTTTCTGTTAAATTGCCCTTTCTTTCGCGTCACAATAAGGAACGAAAGAGAAGAGGTTGAAGAATAGTAATGGAGTCAACAGAATCTACCCATGTGTTGTCGTCTCCTGAGGGACCAAAGAAACCCGCCTCGACACAACCCAATTCCCCTGCTCCAGGTATCTGATCCGATCTGCTTTCTGTGTTTTGTTTTGTTTTTTGGTTTCGGCAGTTGCAAATGGCGGTCCAATTTGATAGTTATATGAGGTTACATCAATGGCAATGATTCGCTTTCTCGTTAATTATAAATGTCGGTAATGTTAATGTACGGTCACATCGGTGTCCAACTTTCCTGACCCGCCTGATTCTGATTTTCAGAGCTAGCAGTTGAAAATTTTAAGTTCATTTCAGGAGTGTACGATTGGGAAGCGGAAAACTTGCTATAACAAATACTATTTTGTGGGATTTTTGAGTTTTACTTGCTTTCTCAGCTGGTTTTTTGGGCTGGAAAAATCACAATGCAATTTTTTACCTCATTTATTATCAACTCCCCCAGAAGGATTAGGGTTTCCGCTTAAAATGAGGATAAATTAGTTAGCCTATGCCCAGAGGAAAATAATAGGGGTTGATGCTTGATTCAGGATTTTCATTTTGAAGGAGCAATCACTTCTCAATGTTTATAAAGTTGTAACTCTGGAACCTGATAACAGTTTGCGTCAGTCGTGAAAATAAAGGTTTTTTAAAAAGGGAAAATTCAACGCTTTCCTCTTCTTAAGAATCCTTGTAAACTTCTCCAGAACAAGGACTCATGCCATCAACGTCTATCTGTTCTCCCAAATCTTTTTAGTAATAGAATGATGAACATTCTGATTGTAGTGAGACTGAATTTGTGTTATGCATCTTGTTGAATTTTTATTTTTCTTCTGTTCTTGAAAATAACAAACATTGTTAATGGAAAACATACTCACAGAGTTTATAAATGTGAAGATATTGGTGATGACTGTTCCATTGTACAAATTTATCGTTTTGCTTTTCTTTTTAAATTTTATTAGGGAGAGATAGATTTTAGGACGATAATTGATGAAAATCGTACTGAGCAAGTATTGAGGGCTCAGGCTTCTTATATAATCTTTAATATAACAGAATTTGTTATATAGCAGATACAATATTCCTGTACAGCAAATTAGGAATATACACGTGTTCAGAGAGGTACATTTTTACAGCTATACAAGATTTTCCTAGATTTCCTAATATAATAATTACAGGAATATTCTAGAACTGATTAATCTCTAACAGGGAGAACTAAGAAGAAGAATGATTTTTGAAAAATAAATGCCATCTTATGTAAATCTTAAATTATCTTAGGCTTTACTCCATTTGTTCCTATTTTAAGTCACCTTATACAACAACAAAATTCCACTAGGTGTGGTTGGCTACATGGATCGTAGGGCACTATTGTGCTTTATCGAAAACTAGATCTTTAGATAGATTATTAATAAATAGGTCCTGCTCGAGTGTTCGCTTTGGTCTTTCTTTACCTCATAGAAGCATTTTAATCTTTCTTTTAATGTTATTTTGCAAAATTTATGAAGCAATTAATATTTCTTTTTTCAGTAGTGCCTTTGGTATGGATATTACTAGAGGAAAAAGTAACAGTTTCTAGATTACTGCTTCATGCTCATTCTAATGCAGTGTTTGGTTCTGCTAGATTCTACAGAGAAACCAACATATGTACGGTTTCTTGTTTCAAATGCTGCAGCTGGTTCTGTTATTGGAAAGGGTGGTTCAACTATCACTGATTTCCAGTCACAATCTGGAGCACGAATCCAATTATCTCGCAATCAAGAATTTTTTCCTGGAACTACAGATAGGATTATTATGGTATCTGGTGCAATAAATGAAATTCTAAAGGCTGTAGAACTTATTCTTTCGAAGTTGATGAGTGAGGTAACCACTGTTATAGCCACCATTATGTAGATTTAATTACTAATGGGTTGAAAGATGTCTTATGTGCTTCTGAAATTTACTTGGCTTCTGTGATTAGCTTCATAGTGAGGATGGCAATGATGCTGAGCCAAAAACAAAGGTGAGACTCATTGTTCCGAATAGCTCTTGTGGAGGGATAATTGGCAAGGGAGGTTCTACCATTAGGTATGATTACTTTTCTTAGTCAATACTAGATATAATTTTTTTTTTAGTTTGCCTTGTTTATGAATTAATTACTGATGGAAAAAGCAATTTCTGGTGCTTCTAGATCTTGATCTTTGTTCTGAGAATATTTCGTAGGGAATGGTGAGTTCTTTTCAATTTATTCTAGGGCTTGTTTAGTGAATTTTACCAACCACCCATAACAGCAGGCTCTCCTGATGGTATCTGGAGAAAATAATTATCTATTGTCTTTTCCTTCCCATGTTAAGCCCACTTTCTTTGTCATTAAGAGACCTATTATTACTTTCAATTTAATTATTCTTTCTCTATGTTTTAACATAACTGAGAATGTGATAAAAAGTTACCTTATTTCTATCTTTGTTTGAGCAGGTCATTTATTGAAGATTCTCATGCTAGCATCAAGATATCTCCTCAAGATAATAATTACTACGGACTGAATGATAGGCTAGTGACACTGGTTGGAACTCTGGATGAACAGATGCATGCCATTGATTTAATTGTTTCTAAGCTTGCCGAAGATCCACAGTATTTGCAGTCCATGAGCACTCCATTTTCATATTCAGGTTTGTCAGCCTCATTCATGTTTGTGATTCTAAAGAGCTAATATTAAGTTGATAGTTTAACTCATATGTATGTCACTGCAGAGGAGGATGGTACGGAAAAAATTTGCATGGGACTTAAGTATAAACTGCTGTTTTTAAGGAGCAATGCTTAATTTAGGCCAAAAAAATTGCATATGTAAATAACTTGCTCCAATCCCCCCCCCCCCCCCCCCCCCAAAAAAAAAAAAAAAAGAAAGAAAGAAAGAAAGAAAAAACACCAAAAACCCACAAGAAAACACACGAAAAAGGGAGAGGACTTGCCCCTGTGTGATTTTTCCTGTCTTGTTTGTCAACCCATATTTCTACTTGCTTGAATAATTCTTTTGCTTTGAAGGCAAGTTGTTGCTAAGTTTCTATTTCCCTGTATGTCATATTCAAGTAGGTGATAAGTGATTACCGCAATAAGGATCATCCCTTGTACCACAAAAAAATAAGGAAGCACAACTTGACCTATGGGTTATAATTACAAAGCCTGATTCGTTCGTTGTTTTTTTTGGCTATTATAAGCTGAGTTCATCATTGATCAATGTCATAAGATTCGTCAGAGTTTTACATTGGCTGTCGAGGGCCTAACATAACCCTTCTCCTTTAGCCGGACTTGGGACCAGCTAAAACATAGGCGTTGTGCAATCTATGTAGCTAATCACACCTAGTAGGATAACTCTTGTTATTATTTTATTAGTTCGTGACTTCGTGGACAATTCAATGATAAAGAATTTTAAATTTAAGTTCAAACACCACTTGCATTTTGAGTCTTATAAATTATTGCACTTTGCTACATGATTACACTTTCTGCAGGCAGCAATGATATCCATAAGTACTAAATTTTAAGATTCATAGATCATACTAATTTGCTTTAGATTTAATCTTGACTGTTACTGTTATATCTCTGCATGGGGTGATTGGATACTGTATTTCAGTCTAGGGTGGTGTTTTGGTAAGTGTCTTTTTTGGCCTTTCAGTTTGTGCAGGCTATCACATTATTTTTAAGGTATCTGGGCTGCTATTTATGCACTTTAGGGGGCTGTTTAATTTGAGTCGTAGTGTTCATACTCCTAAGGTTTTGACAAGCCCTTCATAGTTTGCTCATTCTTTTTTGATTAATGATGAAAAGGAAGACTTCTAAAAAATTACATCACCATAGATGACAATGAAATGATGGAATCAAGATATTCGATGATCAATTTTATGTTCAGTTGATATGTTTTCTGAGGAATTATTATCATAATTTTGTTGCTTAATATATATTTTTTGGAACTTGAATTTCAGGTGTTGTCTTCTCTGGTTATCAAGGTGTTCCCTATTCATATATGGTTCCTCCTGTGGCAACAGCACCCTACAATGGAATTAACTATAGGCAAAATGGTGCTGGAGGAAAAGTCCAGAATAGCAAGGTTAGTAATGTTTCCTGAGAGGGTTGAAATAGAACAAAGCATGACATCAGATTTCTCATATCTTGTTTTGGAGGCTGAGCATGATTCATCTTTGAGAGAGTTGAGACTTGGATGGAGACCTTGCTATCCTGAAATTAGTTTTCTTTCTTCCACTTATCAATTCTTTGAACTATGTGATCCTGGATGGTGCCATATTGTCATGTTCTTAAAATGAAAGGAGCATATTTCAAATCTTGTGGCATCTGATGTCATTTGTCATTTAATGAATACCAGGTTATAAATCACAAGTCACTAGTAGGATGGTAGGCTATCTTAGGTCATTGCGGTTTTCCTGTGTTTCCATGAAGTATGCCCTTTTGGTGTTTTATACAACTCTGACATCACATTGCATTGCAATAGCAGTTAGTGAAATGGACTGCCCATATTCATTTTGGGCAAAAATACATGTCAATCTGTGATTATTGTGAATACATGTGGCTGCTAATTTTGTGGAAGATAGTTGGGCTGTAGATAATAAGCTTGGATATGAGAAGCAGGAATTTCTTGGGCATAAAACCTGGGAAAACTTTGCGTAATACATGAGGGTTATAGGAAATATGAAGGTTATTGACAGAATTGGATGGAACTTATAAAACAAGAATTTCTTGCCTACAGAGCTTATTTGGACCTATCGATCATAAAAGATGAATAGACAAACTGCGAACCAAACTTCAGGCATGTCAAATTATGGTGTAAGTTGTGACTGAGAACACTGTATTGCATGGGTAGATCTAACTGGGCCCTTGCTTTTTGCTGTAGATGTATTTTGACCAAAATTAGAAGAAAGGCTATACTGGTCCATTTAGTATGGATTGACTGCCAGCAAGTTGAACTGTTCAATGCTATCGCATCATAAAACTTTGATAAGAACGTGGCTGGTTTGCTTGAATATGCATCTGTCTAAAATTTTACTAGTTAAAAATATAACTTATTAGTGTTCAAAAAAGAATATGGAACTCCATTTACAAAATAAACAAAATCAATTGATCTTCAAGCCTAAGAGGTTGTTTACCATATTCACAACATGGTTTGCATATATATCATTCTTCTGAGTTCTGACGTTTTTGTTTATCTGTTGTTTTTGTTTTAATTCTTATGATGAGAGGTCAAACATACTCTCGTATATGAAAGAATAACACGTTTAGCCTCCTTATATTTCTATTAATATGTTGCATTGCCTTGTTTGTTTGAACTGATAGATGGTCATGCATTGTTTGCCAGGAGGAGCGGAATAACTCACTGACAATTGGTGTTGCAGATGGGCATATAGGGTTGGTTGTCGGTCGTGGGGGAAGGAGCATAATTGAAATTAGTCAGGTTTTCCGATTGTCTTACTGTGTTCAATATGATTACTCATACAACACACTAACTTAGACTAATGTCTTTTCAGATTAGCGGGGCAAGGATAAAGATATCAGATAGAGGTGATTTTATGACCGGAACAACGGATAGGTATGAAGATGAACTTGCTTTCTTACAATTTTGCATCCTCATACCCTCAGTATGGGAAAGGGTTTTTTTTTTTTGGGATGACCCCAAGTGTTGAAGAGCTAATTTGGGAGAGCTCAAAATAAGCTCTTTTGCACTTTACAAGATAAAACTCATCTCACATATTTATTTTGCAAAATCACTTAGACTAAGCTAATACCGACAAGAACTTTAGACATTTTGACTGACTTGTCTTCATGATGCAGGAAAGTTACCATAACAGGATCCCAAAGAGCAATACGCACAGCGGAATCTATGATAATGCAGAAAGTTGCTTACGCTGCTGAGAGGGCCATGGAGTAGTAGGCAAATACACTTTTTAGTGAACCTGCTTGCTAATTGCTTATACATTTGCTGTTTTCTTAGGCTTATTTATATAAACCATTTAGATTATAAGTTGAGATCTGAATATTGTAGTTTAACAGGGAGCAAGATTTTGTTGTTAATTTTCAGGTAGTCCTGTAGGGAGAAAACACTACCAGATAATTATCAATTGGGAGGGACAGACAGTACTGCTTTTGACCCTTGTGTAGTAACTAGAAGCATATTCTTTTTTAGTTACATGTTGTAAGTCAACAATTATTTAATTTCCTGGCCTTGGGATAGGATTTGAGAAATTCCTGCTGCTTGTTCATGATCTAGGAATTTGAGTATTCACTTGTGAGAATATCCCATCTGAATCTTGTTTGACCTAAATTGTTGTTGGTTCTGCCTAGGTTCCTCGGCTGGTTGGTTCTATTATGCAAATGATTGTCATTAGTTGATATCCCGGTGACTGGTTTTCCCCAACTGTTAATGATCTTTGGTTCAACTTCTAAGATATTCCACAAGCTTTCAAAAACTGATATTCCTTCAAATATTCTGAGAAACTCATTTGATCTTTGGTTTGTGTAAATAGCCGGCTGCCCAGTGAAATGGGTCAGCTGTCTGAAAGTGATTCTTTAGCTTGTTTGGCATCATGTTATGTGATGTCAAACTGACTTGTGAAAAACTATTTTGGCCCAACATGTGATGCTTGGGATAGCTTACAAGAATGAGTTTCTAGACTAAAAAGTCAAGTTCAAGGCGAAGCAACTTTTTCTGTTTTTTTGGCTTTTCTTCATATTTCAACCTTTTGAAATTGGCTCTTCTATATATCATGGAAGTAGGTTTATGTCAAACATGTACCCCCCCCCCCCCCCCCCGCCCCCAAAAAAAAAAAAAAAAGAAATTAAATTATAGCAATTAAATCTTACCCCAATTTTAATATGCAAAAGTCAGAACAAAGATTATTTTTGCTTACGAACGTTAATCTACACATGCCCCATTGAGCTCTCTAGTTTTTAAAATAAAGCATGGTAAGTATATGCTTATTTGATTGATAATATCTTGATGAGCGAGCGATCGTGTTTCAATTGAAATTTTTGATAGGCAAGATATAACATTTGTTAAATCTTAGTATGAATGTATGATCGATTCTTTTTGTTTTACAAAAAAGGTCAACGGTAAGGAATTGTGTAGAGAAAGACAAAATCAAGGTCCAGCCACTTATCATTTTTTACCCTCTCATCCTTAATGAAAAACTACTTACTCCTTTCGGTTCTAATTATAAGAACTAGTTGATTTTTTTTTGAGAGATTAAAGAAGCTAATTAAATTATTTTAGAATATCTATATTTTTATTTGTTTCTTCAAACTAATTAGTTTAACTAATAAATTAATATATACATATGAAATGATTAAGTAACTTATTTAGTTTTCTTAATCTTTCCAGAGAAAATCAACTAAGTCTTATAATTAGGATCAGAGGTAGTATATGATTTTAAAAGATTAGGGAAGCTAAATAAATTATTTAATTATAACATACGTGATATGATCTCTCTAAAATATTTTTGTGTATTATAAAAGATAAAATGAAAAAAAAAAGGTCTTACATTTAAGATATAAGGAGTACTTTTATGGGAAAATTTCATAAAAATACCTTCAAAATTTGAAAATATCAAATTAGTGATTTCATATTAAAATGACTTACGAATTGCTAATCAAATGTAGCTAATCAGTTGAGATTTTGATATTTTGAAGGTATTTTTCTGAAATTTTGCCTACTCTTATTTTGTTCAGCAATATAGAAGTTACATGCATTATTTAAAGCTTCATCTCTCATCTTGACCTTCTTCAACACTAATCCGTGCAGTTTCAGTGACACTTCAAATGAAGCCTTGAAGCTAGGCACATGCACTTCTTCACTCAGCCAACATTTGCTCTATTCATCTCTTGTTTTAATCTCCACGTGTCCTTCGTCGGTAACTCCACTCACCATGTTCTTGTCCCCACACGACAGCCTCACCTTCGATTTCACTATTCCAGCCGCCGGTGACGCCAAGGAAGCCACCACAAAAGCAAGGAGGAGCAGCGTCAAGTTAATTAGCCAAGCCATAGTTCTATATATTTTATAAAGGGTTAAGGTACAGATTGACTAACAAAGTAATTATCTAAGGAGCATCTGACACAAACATTAATTGAGAGTACCTTAATTATCAATCAACAATTAAAAAGTGAAAACAATTATGTTAAAATTTGAGGCATTGGCGGAGGATGATGACAGAGATGCTAAAGAAAAGAGCAGTTATACTTTCTTGTTGGATAAGGTAAACATCAACAGAGATGGGACCCATGGAGCAGGCGCTGTGGCAATGGTGGCTGCTGCCTGTGGCATCGGTGGGATGGAACTAGGGTGCAAGGCGCGTGCTGGTTGGAAGCTGTGGATTGTTGTATTTGGTTTCGGTGCTTAATTCTCGCCCTGAAGTTGCATACAGACCTTGATGAGTTCAAGAGGGTGAGTGGAACATCTATCAATAATGGAAGCTTTGGAGACACTGACGTCGTCGACACTGTGATAATCAATAGAAGATGGAGACATCAAGACAGTAACAGGGTAGTTTAATGGCATTGTGTTTTTTTTTTTTCCTTTCACTTTGTGTGTGTGTGTGTGTTTTTTTTTTGTTTTTTTGGTTGCACTTTTTAATTGTCGATTGATAATTAAGGCACCCTCAATTAATGTTTGTGTCAGATACTCCTCGGGTGATAGTTCGTTGGCCAATCTGTACTTTAACCTTTTATGAGTGATCATATCCCATTAATGTATCACACCCACAATTTATAGGCATCCACGCACTTCACCTGCGCAAGTTCTAATTGCTACGAAATTCATCAATAATATTATAGTGACATGAAAGCTTTTATAAATGAGAGGTCGTGTGTTTAATTCCTCTTGCATACTCAAACTATTTTAGTGTACACCCTTCTAAGCAAAGAAAATTGTTATGAAAATTTAAGACATAGTTTAGAAATGGTTTTTAGTCTTAAATATAAGAACTTTTTCCATTTTATCTGTTATATTAATCATTTTTCTTAGAAGTAATTTGCTTGATATATAAAGTGATATGTAATAATCTTACACAATTTTTTTTTTTATATTAATCTTACACAAAATTGTTTATGCAAAGTTTTGTCATATATGCTATAATTAGCTAATTTATTTAACTTCTTCAATCTCTCTAAATTAAATAAATATGTTTTATATTTATAATTGGAGGGATTAATGAATAATCCATGGCAAACTATCTATTACCAATTTCAGGAGAATGAGTTAACATTAACTAAAAAGCCAAACCTTTTCTTTTTTAAACAATTTTTCTCAATTACCATTTGATTAGAAGAGCGGTTTATTGTAAGGAGGATGAGAGATGAGGAAAAACTCATCAATTAAGCTTAAGAGTAAAACAGACAAAAAAAAAAAACTTTTAAAAACCTAACCAGATTGTCTGGTTCAGCTCAAAAACTGGCGAACCAGTCAGGTCTGGGCACAAACCAATTTAATTTTTTTTAAAAAAATTGATTTTTTTTAATTTTATTTTCTTTATAATTTCATATGGATGACATGAAATCTTCATTTTCTTACTAATTTGGTCCTGGGTTAGTTTTAGTTTGACTTACTGACCTTTGGCCTATTACCTCGACTGGTTTAGTGATCGGTCTGGTTTTAATAACCTTGAAATATATACATGTTTTTTTAAAATTTGTTAGAGGGTTTCGTATATCAAGGCCAATTGTATAAGGTCTTATAAATAGGATTGAAACGAATCAGAGTGGTATTTTAATACGTGTATATTAATAAATGTTGATCTATTAATTAAATTCCAATCTCTAAATGAAAACAATAACTAACTAACTAACTACTAGTACTAATTATAAGTAAAAAGAGAAGCGTCAGTGTAAAAACTAAATGTTGATCTATTAATTAAATTCCAATCTCTAAATGAAAACAATAACTAACTAACTAACTACTAGTACTAATTATAAGTAAAAAGAGAAGCGTCAGTGTAAAAACTACATGGATATGGGAATTGCATACACAATAATATTAAAGTAGATTAGAAGATGGTCGTCACGGATCTATCTTTCTATATATAATATATATACACTGTTAGAACCCAAAAAAGGTGAATTGGGTGTAGTAAAAACTTTAAATTTTTTTTTTTTGTATTTTAGTGAAAACAATAAGTTTGAAAATAATAAATTAGAAATGCACAATCAAATAACTAAATTAGTTATGCTGAGAATATAAGAAATTAGGGAAAAATATGTAAACTATGATTTATTCTAGTTTGGTCCAATTTTTTATGATCTACGTCTAATCTTCAGACTTCTATTGAGATTTTTATTCCACTATCTTCCTCAAATTCCAACTGGGTACATGAGAACTACTATAGTTCTACAAGTTTAATCGGACACCTATGAAGCCGTTTACAATCTTTTTATCGAGATAACAACTCCCCCTTATATACTATAAGAATGCAACCTTGATGATATAAGATTATGATCAATGTTCTCTCTTAGAAGTGAATTAATATGAATACTAAAACATAATACAAATAATTTCTCTCTCAAGGTAAATTATATAAGTACTGAGAAAACAAAGAGTATATGATATCATTGTTGGAGTCAGAGTATATGTTGCATTTCGACAGTGAAGGCACAACTTTCTATACCCTTCAATTTTGAATGCTTCTTCTATTTATAGTTGATCAGGGCCATTTGATCATTGAATATGTTAAAGTATTTGTTAGGATGTCAAGACTTTCTTCTTCCTGTTAAAATATAGCCGTTGGAACTTTTTGGACACAAAATCTTTTTTTAATCGTTAAGCTCTAATCCAAATTTAATTACCTATAATCTTTATAAAAACTTGATTAGCAATGATTAGGAATGAATAGAAATAATATAATCAAGTTTTATATGAGTTTGGAAAAGAATAATAAAATCCAAGACGACGATTAAAACTGTGTAGAACATCACTCCTAGGATCACTAGAGTGATTTTGCCAGCAACAGGCCATCAATCGAGTGATTTTCCTTGGTGCTCAGAAACTCACCATGTATTACTTTTGGGTTCACTGCATTGATATAGAAGTGATGTCAATATTGATTGGTCATTCGAGTGATCTTCCTTGGTGCTCAGAATTTCATAGTGTATCACTTTTTGGTTCATTGCATTGATATAGAAGTGATGTCAATATTGATTGGTCACTTGAGTGCTCATTCAAGTGATCTGGTTGAGAAAATGTTGATCACTTCCTGAATCACTCAAGTGCTATGAAAGTGATGACAAATTGATTCATCACTTGAGTGATCTTGTAAGAAAAAATTTGATCACTTTCATGTCACTGGCATGATCCTATGAGTAATAGACTTATTTTAACTCCAAACTTAGCAAATGACATATCCTCAAAAAACTCTTTTAGTCTACTTTCCAATGTAACAATAACCAATTCCAAATTTGTTGTATTCTGAATGTTATTATCAAATCCATAGCTAGCTACTGGTTTGGAGCAACGTTTATATAGGAGTGTGCACTTTTGAAATTCATATCGCTTCAATCTGAACTTTGTTGAGCTTGATGTTGGTGGCTTTGAAATGCCTCTTGATATTCTAATTGAATATTCAATAGGTTTCAATCCAAAATGTATTGTCATCCAAAAGTTATGATTTGAAGAGTGACTACTAATATGAAGCAATGTGAGAAATTTGAGCATCAAATCCCAAGATCCACAGCTCTTTCATATGAGACTATATGGGATTGCCATCGGTTCTGTTGAAATACATATTGAGTCTACTTTCATATACAATAAGTTTCACTGTAATTGGAGTTGTGGTTTGAGAAATATGTTCAAATTACTGAACCTAGTTTGAAATAATATGTGAGTTGTGAGCGGAATTCCTATCGCTTTCATCTAATACACTTGGAGCTTGATAATGGTGTTGTTGAATGGAATTTTGAGCCTAGTTTTATATGAAATAAGTTTAACTACAATTGTATTTGTATTCTGGGAGAGATGTCTAAAATACCAAACCTCTGTCATGCTGAACAAAAACATAGCATAACAGAGTATACATCTCTCGAGTGCATAACTTCTATATGAGGCATTTTAATTAGCTTTAAATTGAGTTATTTTAACTTCCATTTGATCATAGAAATCTCCAATATCAAATTTAAAAACTTGAATCTTGATATTCCCATTAGATCTTGCAGTTCTTCTTTCTTTAATCTCTTCTCTTGATCTTCTTGATTATTCTCCACAATCTATCAACTCAATAACTTCTTTCTTTTCTTGAATAATCCTTCTTTCTTCAATCCCATTGGTTTTTCTATATCATTCTCCATAATTTAATTAGATATCTTATTTTTTTTCTTGACTAATATGATGCAAGTTCTTCTTTCAATCTTTCTTCTTCTTTTGATCATTCTCCACAATCTAACTTAATAACTTCTTTCTTTTCTTGACTTATTCTCCCCATAGTTGATAATATTATTTTTCAATATCTTCTTAGTCATTCTCCATAACCCAACTTGATATCTTCTTTATTTGCTTAACTAATATACAAGATATTTTATATTAAATATAATTGTTAGTGAGTGTAGAAGATAAATATACATTATGTTAACTTTTTACTCTTAATATCTGACATTTATATTTAACATTATTAAAACTAATCATATCCAACATACATACTCCTTAGTGCCACTACATATCCTGAAATTGCATTTTTTTTTTCCTTGTGTTGCTTGTTTGGATTAGCTTCCCTAATTAAAACACTTTTATGTACAATGAGACAAAATTATCACACATACTTACTTAATAGACGGTAAAACCACTTCCGAAAAAAGCTAATCCGAACATCAAGTCTTTGTACTAAATACATGTGATCCTGAATGGTTCCATTTTGTCATGTGTATATCTTCTTAAAATGGAAGAATATGATCATATTTCAAATGATGTGGGATATTAATTCATTTGCCATTTAATAGTGTCATTTAGTCTCATGACATATGAAGGGCTTTGAAAGTGAAACATCGCGGATTCGATTTTTCTTGTAACCTCTTCATATTTTAGTGTGTAACATTCTATTTGAAAAACAAAATTATTACAAAGTTTTAATAACATAAAGCCAATCATTAATATGCGGCTAACTATCTATCAATAATTTTAAGAGAATGAGATAAAATACTACGTACCTCTGGTGCATATAAGACTTAGTTAATTTTTTTTAGAAGATTAAGAAAGCTAAATAAGTTAGTTAATCATAATATATGTTGTGTATTTAATTATATAGTAGTTCATAAATCAAACAAATTTTAAAAAGGGTAGCTCAGTTTACAAAACTCTCACCAGGTAGGGTTTTCGGAAGGATATATATACATAGCCTTATCCCGCAACCTGAGAGGTGGTTTCCTATATATTAGTTTTGTACAAGAAGAAAAATATAAATACTTTAAGGTAATTAATATAGTTTCCTTAATATCTCTAAAAAAGTCACCTGAGTCTTATATTAAGGATCGAAGGTAATCATTTAAATGCCAAACATTTTTTTGTTACAAGTTTTCTGATTTGCCATTTGATTAGTAGACTGGTTTATCGTAAACAGGATGAAGGAGGATGAAAAAGCCATCAATTAAGCTAAGAGTAAAAGAGGCAAAAATATTTTAAAAATGGGTAATATGTAAACGTTTTATTAAAATTTATTAATGGGTTTGGTACTTCGGGTCGATTGGATAAAAGTCTTACTCTCTTCGGTCTTAATTATAAGACTAAATTGACTTTTTCTTTTAAGAAATTAAGGAAGTTAATTAAATTACTTTAGAGTATTTTTGTTTTTTTTTTTCAAACTAATTAGTTTAACAAATACAATAATATATAATCTAAGAATACGTAACACATGATGTGACTAAGTAACTTATTTAACTTCCTTAATCTTTTTTAAAAAAAGTCAACCCAGTCTTATAATTAAGACTGGAGGTAGTATAAAAAAGATTACAAACATGGATATTTATATGACGTTGGTCTTAGTAGAATAGGCTTTGACCACTCAAACACAATTTCAAGTTTGACTTGGTATTTTTGTGAAAGCAAAATGGTTTTTGGAAGCATGGGCCCCAATTAAGTCTGATAATACTTGAATCTAACTCAAACAAATAATCATATTAAAAAAAAAGGAGGGAGGGGTATTTTAACAAGTCTATATTATAAATTATGTTAATATATTCATCTATTAAGTTAAATTTCAATGTCCGAAAGAAAACAATTACTAATTACAACTAAAAAGGTCAGAGAAGCGTCAGTGTAAAAACCCCATGGGAATTGCGTACAAGAACAAATAAAATGAGATAAGAAGATGGCCGTCACGTATGTTTGTGTGTATGTACACACAAAACATTGAGGGTTATATTGCTTCAATGTATAGTTTAAGATAACAAGTGTAATTTTTGGTCCCAAAAAAACGAAGAAAAAACTACTAGTTTACTTATTTGAACAGTATAACCAGTGTTCTTCACACAATAGTTCAAGGAGATTTTTTTTTTTTTTTGCCTATAACCTTTATTATATTTCATGTTACATCTATAATTAATTAAAATATATGACGTTAGAGATGGGATCTTTTCTCTATCCTTAATTATTCCATCCGTCTAGAAATCAAATCATATTAAATACGAGTGAATATTAAAGCCACCAACACACTAGCTGTCTAAAACGTAACAATATTGATGATATGAACATTCTTTTGATAATAAGGACAAAAAGGATAATAGACGTCTAGATTTGAAACTATGACAAATAATATTAATCAATTAATTCAACTTTTATGTATCGCTATTGGAAAAAGATTACTAATAACTAATATTAGGGCAAGTAGAGCCACACGATCATTAGTCTATAACAAGGAGAAATTGCTACATGAGTGTGAGTGTGTGTAAAGTGATCTTTTCTATTTTCACAAGTACATAATTAAACTGAAACAGACAAAAGAATAACAAGTAGGCTTATCTCATCACTTGATGGGGTTGGCCACCTGAATTTCATAGTGTCATTGTACTTTATGAATAATTAAATCTTTAATTTTAAATCAATAGTATGTTAAGCAAGAGCTCCTACTCAATAATTTCATTAATTGTTATTTTTTGTCTTCATTTATCCTTTATATTGTTTAATATATTTTTCTCACCAACGTATCAAATGACCTTCTTTATTTTGTATATGTCTAGACCACTTCAAACAATTTTTTAAGATCTTTTAACAGATGTCACTCCATTTCTTCCTCATATATTTTCGCTATGAATTTTATTTTTATTTTTGTATGATTGCATATTCATCTCAATATCCTTATCTCACCCCACCTTTACTCTATGTTATTGTTGTCCCCTTGAATTAAAGCCAATATTTACTTTCGGTCCTAATTATAGGAACACTTTTATAGTGTATGTTACACTATAAAATTGTTCCTATAATTAGGATCGGAGGGAGTACCATATAGCATTGGTGGTCTTATAGCAACACAATAAAATTTTCTTTTTATCTTATTAAGTACTTTCTTTTTTTATATGAATATTATTAAGTACTTTGGTGAGGTAATAGTGATGACAATTTAGCACATCACTCGAGTGATCCTTTTTAAAGATTTTTTTGAAAATTGATCACTAGGACATATCACTGTGGTTAAGTGATAGTGATAAAGATTTTGAAACATCACTAAAGTGATCTAATTTGATTTTTTTTTTTTGAAAACTGATCACCAAATGATTCACTATAGTGAACTGACAGTGATGTACTTTGTATTTCATCACTTGAGTGATCTTCTTAGAAAAATGTTTTTCAAAATCACAATCTTGATCACCATGGTGAAGTGGAAGTGATGGCACACTTGAGTGATCATAGCACTTCCGGTAAGTACTATGGTGATCTTCTATTTTTCAAAAACCACATCATTCAAATGATCAATTAAAAATGTTTATAAAATAGTTCATCATTTCCTGAGAAATAAAATGACCAAGTTTCAACATATCACTCAAGTAGTCACTCGAATGATCAACTGATTTTCACATAAAATGTCCACTTTGTATTTCAAAGACATTTTTAAACAATATATCTCTTGCAAATCGATTACTTTCTTAAGCTTTGTTATCATTAAAACATATAATCTAACACAACACTTATTTTGTTTTAACCCTTCTCATGCAAAAACCCTTTATCTCAACGTAACTTACGTTTTGATTTAATCTATTCTATTGACTCAGCCGAAAGAACTTTCAAGATCTTTTCATGTATAAGCTCAATTAGAACGACTAAAATTATGTTAAACAAATAAGACTCAAAGATAACCTTGATATAAGCCAACCTTTTGAGTTTGTTTCACCTCTAGGCGTCTTTATACTTGTTATTAGTGGCTCATACATGTTTTATATGACTATGATATATGTAATACATACTATATATCTTTGATCTTAAATATAAAACTCAATTGACTTTCTTGAAGAGACTTGGGAAATTAAATAAATTATTTTTATTTTTATTTTTTTCTCCAAACTAATTTACCTGACTTGGAAACTAATACATATATAATTTAAAAGATACACATCATATACTATAATTAAGTAATTTATTTAGTTTCTTTAATTTCTAAAAAAAAGTCAACTATGTTTTACATAACAACTAGAAGAAGTATAACTTTTTTCTTGTGGCTTTCCCCTTACTCCCTCCCAAAACATATGCAAAAAATTTTTGACCAGGAAAATATATGCAAATTTAATACTATATATTATATACACTTTTCAATCTCAACCTCTCTTATATATAATTAAATCCTGATTGTTGGCAAAAAAATCCTGGTTGGGTTCCTAACACTGCACGTGATTAACAAAGCACACGTAGTAACACCAATATGCATTGAAAAAAACAACTGTAAAAGTTAAATTAAATAATTTATTCTAATTATGGAAATTATTATTCGTATTGCTGGTCCAAAATTCACAACAGTTTCTACACCATTTGTCAAGATAATATTTCCTTAAAGGATCATCAACAGGTGAGTGCAGTAGGTGGCCTATCAAAATAAAGCTGCTATAAAATCACACTCTCCAACTTTTCTCACTCACTCAATGTCTAGCTTCTAATGCCTATTTATACATCCTCTTATTTATTGTCATTACTCACAAATATGACAGAGAAAAAACTGAAAAGAAAGAACACACACTATATATACTTATACTCATATAATATAAGACATATTTAATGAGTTGAACTTGGTCTTTAATATAAGATATATTTTTTTTATATTTCTCAATTTTTTCTTGATTTAGCTCCTTCAGCAATAATCAAGGAGGAGAGGAAATTAAGAAATTAAGAAAGATGATTAGGGTGTTTTAAAAAATATATGTTATATTAATTAAGTTAATCAACTTCTTTAATCTAATCAAATTAGATAAATATGTCTTATATCAAGAATGAGAGTATATACCTTTATTCATTGATTGCTTCGTGTATTGTTTTAGTTGGAATAATTATGTTGAAGAAGGTCATGACAGAGACTTTGAAACTGCACATATATTCTTTTTAAGACAAAAAGACTGTAATTGAAGTCTCCTATATATATGGAATTCGTTTTCATCGTTCCTCTCATCCAACGTATACACTTTGAGCTTTTGGATGTGTACTTAGATATGGTCATGGCCAAGTCCAAGGTCTTAGGGTTTGTGTTCACTGTTCTGCTCATTCTCGACTTGGCGGTCATTGCTATGTCGTCGAGAACTCACAAGTCGTCGTGTGGCTATGAGTACGGTTGTCAAAAAGGATTTGGCAGCAAAGAAGGAGGAGGAGGAGGAGGTGGTGGTGGCGGCGGCGGCGGCGGAGGTGGAGGTGGAGGCGGAGGAGGAGGAGGGGGAGGATTCGGAGGAGGTGGCGGCGGAGGCGGCGGCAGTGGAGGATTTGTTTACGGCGCAGAAGGAAGTGGTGATGCAGGTGGCGCTAATAAAAAAGCGAACGGCGATAAAGAGAGCAAAGCAAAGGAGGTTATGAGTAAGAAGTGAAGCTCAAAAAAAATGGGCCGAGTCTAATATATTTTAAGAGCGTGGTAAAAAATATGTGTAATAAAAATAAAATGACGGAGATGTAATATATATATATGTATGTGGTCAAAATAAGTTGCAGTAGTGAGTTCACCTCTCTAGGTTCATGCACGTATGCATGTTAAGTGGAAACTTTGATTACCTTTATGAAATGCTAATGATGAATTTACTATTCTCTCAACAATATTTTTGTTCAAGTTAATGTTGTGCGTGAGAGAGAGAGAGAGAGAATTTTAACTTGTTTCTTTAAAGGTATGTTTGGATGGAAAGAAAAAGTGAAGAGAAAATAGGAGGGGAGGGAATACTACCTAGGAAAAAAGCTTCCCAAAATGGTAAAAAAAAAAAAAAATTTACTATTTTTGAGAATCTCCCTTCTAATTTTCCCTCCATCCAAACATATAATAAATCATCGTTTTACATTTTTATTAGAGGGGTAGGAGTGTTATGTCATATATAGATGACTATGTATTTAAGCCCTTTTGATTTAGTTGGATTTCTAATAATTTTAATTGTGTTATAACTATCTTACTCCCGAAAAGTTATAATAATTTTTGTATGAAAGGTATTTTTTGCAATTTTATTTTTACTCAATCAAACATAAAACGTAAATTTTATACTAACATTTATAATTTCTTATAAAACAAGCTTATGTTAGATGGTAGATCAAGATTTAGATATCTTTTTCCCATATAGAAAATTTCCAATGAGTGTTACGTTCTTACTTTTCTAGCTAATATTTAAACTTGGTAAAAACGTGTAAAAAAAGGGTTGCAAAGAAACCTAACAAAATATGTAGAGGAAAATTGAAAGAACAGAAATTTTGCATGAAGTTTAAAAGAATCCATATAGTTCATATGTCTAGTTTAATTTTTACGTATGTTAATTTTTTGCTCAAAAAATTCTAGGTATGTTATACAAAATATGCTATCTTATTGGAGATATCATTGGATATTAAATGTGAGTATATCTTTCAGCAAGAATTTAAATCGTAGTTCGTTACGTTGTGAGGAATTAGCCCTTACCGTTAGATCTAACCCCTATTGGTTATGTTATACAAAACAATGACTTGGTTAAAATGTTAGGGCCATCAATGAGTTATTAAAATTTTTTTGGGAGGAATAACATAATCCATATCCACCCGATTTGGAACAAGGTCGGGATCGGCCCATGTCCACCCTTTGGGAGAAGAAGCAGTCCTTGGCAATGGGCTTAATCAAATTTTAGTGGGCTTAAAACTCAGCCTAACTTGGAGGTGATAGGCCTTTAACATAGGCTTCAACAATTGGGGGTTGAACGGCTTCAAATGAGATTGCTTCTAATAAGAGGATATCTATACTTAGCAAAAAAAAAAAGGTATTAACCAATAAGTTGAAGGACTTTTCGCTACCCGAGTTCTTAAGTTTGAGTAAGTGTAAATGCATAAAACGTTTTTGGGAGAGTTACTTTCAATTTGGCCCAACAATATTCAAATATGACCTAATCAAATAACTATATACACTAATGACCGTTGTTTTTGGCAAGAATGGGCTAATCTTTTACCAAGTGGTGATTCAAGGTTCACATTTTTGTTGGGAGAGATACACATATTTAGTATTTGATAATGTCTCAAATATGATTATCTTTAATAGAAAGATATATGTACTTATTAAAAATAAAAAAAAGAGAGTGTAATTTTTCATAGAGAAAAGGTTGAGAAGGAAGAAAATAGAGAGGAAATAAATATGATATCTAATGCCCTGGTTTATGACAAGACTATATAAAAATAAATATTATGAAAAAAAGTTGAAGTAAAAACATCTAATATATTTTTACTATTATATTTGTATGTGAAAAAATAAAAATAGAGTGTAATTTCTCAAAGAGAAAAAGGTTGAGAAGGAAGAAAATAGAGAGAAAATAAATATGATATCTAATGTCCTGATTTATGACAAAACTATATAAAATAAATATTATGAAAATGAATTTCAAGTAAAAACATCTAAAAACTATTATAAATCAAATAATTTTGTATGTGAAAAAATATATGTTGAACATCAAATAATAAATTGAAAGGAAAAAAAATAATGATCTATATTTTTCATATTTATAAAAGTGACTCGATGGGATACTGGAACCAATTTCCTTGCTCATCTAAAGGATGAACAGAGAGAGCTCGGCCCATCTAGGCCGTCCAAGTCAGATCTAGACGGTCCAAATTTAATTTTTCTAAAAAATAAATTTTTGAAAAAAAATTAGTTAATATTGGTCTTTATTTTAGATTATTTACCCACTAAAATAATTTTTTTGAAAAAAAAAATAAATCTGAAACATCCAGATCTCATCTGGACGGTCCAAATAGGCCGAGCTTTCCACACTTATCCATTTGATGAGCAACTGTGGATACTAGATTAACTATTCAAAATCTTTGTGGGACATGAGGTGGGTCCCACCAATCAATTCCCCTCTTTGTTTCCTTACTTTTTCCCCCTCACCTAAATAGGGAAAACTGAAGGTAATTAAATTTGAACCGGACAAGTCTGTTTAGCTCGGAATCTAGCAAACAGGTCGGTAAACTAGTTTAGTTCAGGCATCAACCTAGTTCACCTTTTTTTAATTAAAAAAATTGATTTTTTTTTTTGTAAAAGTTTCTTTAGAATTTTATATTATTAACTTTGAAATCTTCACTTTCTCATCAGTTTAACCTCGTGTGAGCTCCGGCATGACCCATCAGTGACTGGATTGAGTTTAATAACTTTGGAAAAACTCCCTCCCTTCCTATATATATATTTTCTTTTGTTTTCTTTCCTCCTGACTTTTCCTTTCATTCAAACATGGGTAAAAGAAAAATGCAGACAGCTAACTGGACATTGGTAGTTTAAGATGACCTTTACATGTGAAGGTATTGGCAAAATCCCTAAACATATCGTTGGTATTCTCATTTCCCATATATTCTATAAGGACAAATTTTATTTAATTCTTTTGACGATACTAATTACCTGCTGCAGGTTAAAGTTTCTCTTTAGACAAACATTTTACACACACACAGATATATATATATATATATATATATATATATATATATATATATATATATAAAAATTCTGAACACGCAAATAATTAACCGTGTCTAACTATCTATCAAGAATTTTCTTTCCTAGTACAAATCAATGCGTGTATATAACAAATCATTACTGTAATATCCCGAATTTTGGGTCTAAAGATTTGGAAATTAGTCTATATTTGGAAGACTACTAGACCCAGTATTTGAATGTGACAAATTTGGAATTAATATATTTTGGGACTATGAATAGTAATTTACTATTCATATGTACGTATTTACTATTCACGTATACATTATGAAAATTTGGTCTGAAAGACTATATGAATAATTATTGAAAATAAGGAAATTTTATTGGAGGATTACAATTAGGAAATTCCAAATACTCATATGGATATATTTTATTGATCAACAAAGTAGGCTATAGAATATTTTTATGATAGCCACATCAATATTCACGTAGCTACCATGTATGCCCATTTGATTCATTAAGCAGTATCTTTCCAGCGTCATACTTCACTTTAAATGGAAGAATATTTGTACAAGACACACACACTCCATCCTCTTGCCAAACCTACGGCCAACACCCACACACATTCACACTACCCATGATAATTACTCTTGGCCAACATATGGAAAATTGGTATATGTGAATGTATATATAAATGCACCGTAAGAGTTGAGGAATGGGTGAAGTATGAAATGGAGAAAGTCTCCAACCTACGGATTGGTTTTCTCATGCACACATATATATTTAACACCCACTTTTATCCTTATTCACCAACATCACCAAACTCCACCAAACTCACCAAACTTCCTACGTATGCTCCACCATCCCTTCTTCACTCTTGGCCTATATATAGAGGACATTCACACCTCCCCGTTTCTATATGTATGTCGTCCAAAAGAGAAAGAGAAGAATAGTGAAGAGGAAAAGAATAGTGGAGATACCAAGAGAGTATGAGAGAATAATAGAAACTGAGAAAGTGTTCGGTGAAGACAAGAAGATTTTATGCAATTGACTTTTGGGCTTAGGTAAGGATTTTAATACCTCTCCCATATTTATTTCAGTTGTTTAATGTTATTTTTGAGGATTAAAAGCTTACTGGAAAATAAGAGTTTTCATAAGAATTTTCTGTCACCGTATAAGACAGTGTTATTTTGAGATGTTTTTCTGGACAGTGTTCACATTTTTAAAATCTGGGAATAAACGGCATGTGATAAAATTATGAAATTTTCCAGATATAAAGTAGACATCCAGGGCTTTTCGTTGATATATAATTTGTAACGTTTTGAGCTCTGGACAAGGAGATCATAATTTTTGAAGTTAAGCTTTGTTTACTGGATTTAAATCTGAGCAGTGTTTGGAAACGGAAAATCTGGGAATGACTCATGAATTTCGAGTTAAAGCCGTTATTTTTCCTTGAAAATAGACATATCAAGGGTTATGTGGAATTTTACAGCACCTCATTTGGAGTTTTGTAGAATTAATTATGATTTTTCAAAGTTAGAGAAAAATCTGGGCAAAATGCTGGAAATTCCGTTTTTTTGGAGAAATGTAAGGGTAAAATGGTCAATGCTGATATAAATAACCCTTAGAGCATTATTCTAAGTGATACGGTGATATGTTAGGATGTCCGGGAAGTTTGGAGTCGGATTCAAAGGACGGGCATATTACTATTCATGAATAGTGACGTATACATGAATAGTAAACTACTATTCACGTGGAAGGAAGGTACGTTCGCGTACAGTAACATTAACTCTTATTAGCATGTATGTATGTAATCATGTATGACTGATCATGTTTGCTAGATGATTTACATGTTTATTTCCTAGCTATGGATTTGAGGCTGCGGTCTCATAGGGCTGCGTGTCCTAAAGGGCTGAGGTCCTTGGCCGTTAACTGCGGTTACGGTGCGACTTGTTTACTGTAAATTATTCTATGCTTTTACATGTGTTATACTGCATTTACATTTCATATTTGCAAATAAGGTTATCTGTTACCTGAGATTCAATGTGTATTGAATCTTAGATTTGGCAAAAGCTTCAAGAAGAGAAGCTAGATGAAAGAAGGAACTATTCAAGGAAGTACGTGAAATGTCACCAGACAGAACGAAGTTCGGAAGAAAGACTAGTTCTGGAAAGAATATTCGTTCGAGATTTTTAATATGCCAGCTTAAGTTTGGGCATTGTATCGGATACTCATTATCCAAATGATAATATATGCTCTATCATCCGCATTACTCTGATTTGACAATACCGTATTCCTCAGTATTATGTGTTTATGAATACAATAAGTGGTATGGAAATTGGGGTGTTACAATTTTGGTATCAGAGCAGAGATTCTGGCATTTGGCTAGTATGCTCGAGTGAATAGTGAATAATACGTATACGTGAATAGTACCGTATACGTGAATAGTAACTAATTCTTAGAAAATTCTGAGTGACAAGAGTGAAAATTATGGAAATTATCTACTCAAAATTTAGAAGTCCAATCTTTATACTGGTCCTAACAATAAGTTAGAATGACTTGCTTAAGTTTGAATTTAATAGATAAAGTTGAGTTTGGCAGAAAAGCTTGAAAATCCTTATGAATCCTAGAATAGAGATTACAAACATTAGCAAGAAGGCTAAGAAGAGTAGACTATATTATTTCAAGCATCAAGAACAACAGTTGGTACAATCCCACCGCAAGCTTCGACTATCTCAAGTTTAAGTCTATTAATTTCTTCCTGAGCGGCTGCTCTTGAGAGAGGACCATCAGGAGACATTGTTCTTCTCAATCTAGCTATTTGCTTCATAGTGCTTCGAATTTTTACATAAGGCCAATGCTTTATTCCTCCCCTATGGCATATTTTCATTAGAACATTTTTGCATAGGCGAACTTGTTGAGCCGCTTCTTGTTGAGGTAAATGGAAGAAGTCTCTAAGATCATCTATTGACATTGATGCACCCCTAATATTTTGTTCAGCTCTTGATCGGTATGGATCACTAGGTATGGGGACTGAAGGATTATTATTTACAACCACGAGCTCTTTTCCTTTATTGGATATATTTGTTGTATTGGTTGGAAATGAACTATTAGGGAGTTCATTTTGATTTTTAGTCCATTCCAAACCAACACAAAGGGCCTCATAGTAGGCTGATAGGGGATCTGACACCAGGACATACCCTAAAGAATTTTGATTCAAACAATAATTTTCTAGAAAATGTTTGACATCTTCTAAATTTTTCTTACCAAAGTCAAATACTTGAGGACTAGAAGAACCTCCTTGTACGTCCTGGTGAAAGACAGCGTGGCATATCATACCAATCCTCCCATGAACTTCAAGTTTATGGTATTGAAGTCCATTGGTATGAATGATCTCTCGTAGAACATGGCAGCAACCACATGAAAATGGATTAGTAGTCTCAGTCAAGCTAGAACCAGTATTCCTTGGTTGAGAAGGTACCGTGGACTCCATAAGATCTGCCATATTACGACATCTTTGGACAGGTCGCCTTGATGGACCTGCTTCAGATTCCTTTCTGTTAGTAGTCGTAAAAATAGAATCTTGTATCCTTGTTGGAGGAGTAGGAACGTTAATCATTGGGGTAGATGAATGAACGTTCACACTTACGGGATTTTGGGGAAGTAAAGAAGTATAAGGGTATGATACATTGTTTGACAAGTCAGACAACATGTTAGTCTGATAATCATGAAGTAAAGTTTCAAGAAAGAAAGGGTTGTATGAATCGGAAACTGGAATGAAGTTGCTTGAACCGGCCATGTATAAAGATAATGTGGAAGAATATAGGGAAAGTTACGATCGGAGAGGAAATATGTATGTTGATGTGAAGCTTGAGAGGATGTGAAGCCTGAGAGAATGTGAAACAATTACTCATGCTTTACTCGGTTTATAGCTGGGCTAGTAACGTCTAGATTTTGCTAAGCAGCATTGGATTCTCATCTGTCGCTGGCTCATAATTGTGCAGACTTTGTTGTTATGCGGAAATTTTATGGCACCGCACCCTAATACAACCTAATGCACCCTAACCGCCCTTATAGGTCGAAACCTTTTTGAATTTTGGTGCAGGCGGTAATCGACACAACATTTATTGTTAGTCATGTCTCAAGGAAATTAAGTTTGGACGTTTATACGTCACATGGTGATTACTTAATGACCAAATCTCCAGGAAATCCGATTTAGGTATGCAGTTGTTTTGAGATGTCGGGACAGACATTTGAAAATGGGATTCTGAGTGTAAGCGTGCTAAGGCGATAGTAATCTCGGATAAGGTGATTGTTGACAGAGTTTGAAATTTGAAACTTTTTGATTAAAGGTCGAGTACCTTGTAGAGAGAAAAATTGGTGATTGTTAGGGATGCTAAGAAAATGCTGATATGAATTCGTACAATTGAGGATATATTTGAATATGGTCTAAGTTGAAATGTGACTAATGATTACTTTTGAGGTAGTATTAGAACTTTGTGATAATATTGACATTGTGAGAAGAGCCTTTGTATGTTTTAAGGATCAGATTAAGAATTGTGAATCACAATCCTAATATGTACAATAGGCAATATGATTTCTCAACTCAGTTGATATTGAGGTTCTAAAAGTCAAATTGTGAATTTGATGATTGTTATTTTGGAAATATCTGAGGATAATATTTGATTGTTGTAAGCTATGAATCTTGATAATTCTAGCATGTGTATTGAGTATGGTCGAGATTTCAAAAATGGATTGGTGAGCCTAAGAATTGTTTGGGTATCCAGAAGGTTGCCACCAACTGAATTTTTATCTAAGAATCAAACTTGATGATTGAGTGATTCTATAGGTGTGTGAATCGACCAAAATAAAATGAGCTACTAGAATGTAGTACCAATGTATATGAATGGTTTGTGTAGCCAAGGATAAGGTTTGTTAGTGTTGACCATCTAAGAAATTAGTTGTCTGGTTCCTGGATATGTTTAAAGGTTGAATTCTTAAACTTGCCAATACACCCGCTAATTTTGTTGAAATTTGAACTTGTGAACTTTCGAAATTGAGTTTTCGAATGAAATGTTTTTCAACAAAATTTGAGACCAGTTTGAAAGGTTGATTTGTGAAACATGTTGTCTCATTTAAAAAGGGTTTTGTTAGAACCTAAAATTTGAAATTGAGTTTTCAAATATGTTGTGGTAAAGGCAGTACGCACAAAAACTGGAAGAGTCCGAAAACTGTTGTAGATGTACACTATTTATTGGATCTTGCCAGATGTTTTATAATTGCTGGCCATTATTGAAAGTTCTTTCGAGGGTATTAGTTTTTGAAAAGCTGATTTTCGCACCAGCAGTGTATGTGTATGCATCCAATCTGAGAAGTTTCGCCTTGTAGGGGCGTGTGTTTTGCCTTGTTTGGTTGGGACCCATGCAGACGTTTGGAGCAGGGCTCCTGGACATTATCCTTTTTCCCGAGGAGGGATTCTGGTGGGGTGGCCCATTAATGTGCCAGTGCAGACACTGGGTCTCTTATGGGGGGGACGGAAATTTTCCCACATTGACCAACAAGTGCATTACCACTGCGGTGGTTTGTGTATGAAAGGATTGCGATATGCTGCTACACCGAAAGGTTGAAGTGGTGACGAGAGCTTTCAAATGTTGAATTTGTGAAAAGAATAATCCTACTCATAAATGTGTGTCGGTAGTAAAGTTCTTTTGAAACCGAACCGGCAGTGAATGTGTTTTCACTAATTTTTGTGGACAGCAATTATGTTTGAAAATGTGATAGCACTATTACTTTTTGGTTTAGTGCGGATTGTGAAATGTACTGAGACCACAGAAAATTTTCAATGTGTGAAAATTTGAAAACGAGACAACAAAATAGTTTTTGGTAGCAATGACATGATTGTCGATGCTATTTTATTGAAAAGAAAAGTGGTGTAGTTGGAGTTTAAGATATAGGAACAGAAACTAATAGAGAATTTAAACCAGATGGGTCAGATAGTAGTGGTCAGCTACAATACTTTGAGAGCTTGAATGAAAGAAGCTCAGATGAAACAGATGAGCAGAACTCAAGGCAGTAAGACTCGGTATGCAAGTTTGCATGGGGTAGAGTCCCTGAGCCGTAAGACCTATATATTAAGTGTGGTATTTGTTGCTTTGCATGGTGACTTTAGGCCAGTGTTGTATCTGGAGTAAATTTTGAGACTGACAAAATATTTAGACTGTACAGAGTTGTAGTTGAAATGTCTATGGCTGAGGGTGATTCCCTAAGCAGTAAGATCAGAATATCCAGTGCTGTGATAATTGAATGAGCCGGAAGGCTAGAATGAGATAAGCTGAGAGGCAAAATGTATCAGGTTATGATGCCTGTGTAACCAAGCACTTGGAGAATGGACCAGAGGGTCATATATTTAAAACTACATACTGGGATAGGATGAATGATTGTGTTACGTGAATAGTAAGCATGCATATGGAAGAATAGACCGAAAGTCTAAGGAGTTTTCTCTCAAGTTGTACCTTCAAATTTCGAGGACGAAATTTATTGAACGGGGGGAGAAATGTAATATCCCGAATTTTGGGTCTAAAGATTTGGAAATTAGTCTATATTTGGAAGACTACTAGACCCAGTATTTGAATGTGACAAATTTGGAATTAATATATTTTGGGACTATGAATAGTAATTTACTATTCATATGTACGTATTTACTATTCACGTATACATTATGAAAATTTGGTCTGAAAGACTATATGAATAATTATTGAAAATAAGGAAATTTTATTGGAGGATTACAATTAGGAAATTCCAAATACTCATATGGATATATTTTATTGATCAACAAAGTAGGCTATAGAATATTTTTATGATAGCCACATCAATATTCACGTAGCTTCCATGTATGCCCATTTGATTCATTAAGCAGTATCTTTCCAGCGTCATACTTCACTTTAAATGGAAGAATATTTGTACAAGACACACACACTCCATCCTCTTGCCAAACCTACGGCCAACACCCACACACATTCACACTACCCATGATAATTACTCTTGGCCAACATATGGAAAATTGGTATATGTGAATGTATATATAAATGCACCGTAAGAGTTGAGGAATGGGTGAAGTATGAAATGGAGAAAGTCTCCAACCTACGGATTGGTTTTCTCATGCACACATATATATTTAACACCCACTTTTATCCTTATTCACCAACATCACCAAACTCCACCAAACTCACCAAACTTCCTACGTATGCTCCACCATCCCTTCTTCACTCTTGGCCTATATATAGAGGACATTCACACCTCCCCGTTTCTATATGTATGTCGTCCAAAAGAGAAAGAGAAGAATAGTGAAGAGGAAAAGAATAGTGGAGATACCAAGAGAGTATGAGAGAATAATAGAAACTGAGAAAGTGTTCGGTGAAGACAAGAAGATTTTATGCAATTGACTTTTGGGCTTAGGTAAGGATTTTAATACCTCTCCCATATTTATTTCAGTTGTTTAATGTTATTTTTGAGGATTAAAAGCTTACTGGAAAATAAGAGTTTTCATAAGAATTTTCTGTCACCGTATAAGACAGTGTTATTTTGAGATGTTTTTCTGGACAGTGTTCACATTTTTAAAATCTGGGAATAAACGGCATGTGATAAAATTATGAAATTTTCCAGATATAAAGTAGACATCCAGGGCTTTTCGTTGATATATAATTTGTAACGTTTTGAGCTCTGGACAAGGAGATCATAATTTTTGAAGTTAAGCTTTGTTTACTGGATTTAAATCTGAGCAGTGTTTGGAAACGGAAAATCTGGGAATGACTCATGAATTTCGAGTTAAAGCCGTTATTTTTCCTTGAAAATAGACATATCAAGGGTTATGTGGAATTTTACAGCACCTCATTTGGAGTTTTGTAGAATTAATTATGATTTTTCAAAGTTAGAGAAAAATCTGGGCAAAATGCTGGAAATTCCGTTTTTTTGGAGAAATGTAAGGGTAAAATGGTCAATGCTGATATAAATAACCCTTAGAGCATTATTCTAAGTGATACGGTGATATGTTAGGATGTCCGGGAAGTTTGGAGTCGGATTCAAAGGACGGGCATATTACTATTCATGAATAGTGACGTATACATGAATAGTAAACTACTATTCACGTGGAAGGAAGGTACGTTCGCGTACAGTAACATTAACTCTTATTAGCATGTATGTATGTAATCATGTATGACTGATCATGTTTGCTAGATGATTTACATGTTTATTTCCTAGCTATGGATTTGAGGCTGCGGTCTCATAGGGCTGCGTGTCCTAAAGGGCTGAGGTCCTTGGCCGTTAACTGCGGTTACGGTGCGACTTGTTTACTGTAAATTATTCTATGCTTTTACATGTGTTATACTGCATTTACATTTCATATTTGCAAATAAGGTTATCTGTTACCTGAGATTCAATGTGTATTGAATCTTAGATTTGGCAAAAGCTTCAAGAAGAGAAGCTAGATGAAAGAAGGAACTATTCAAGGAAGTACGTGAAATGTCACCAGACAGAACGAAGTTCGGAAGAAAGACTAGTTCTGGAAAGAATATTCGTTCGAGATTTTTAATATGCCAGCTTAAGTTTGGGCATTGTATCGGATACTCATTATCCAAATGATAATATATGCTCTATCATCCGCATTACTCTGATTTGACAATACCGTATTCCTCAGTATTATGTGTTTATGAATACAATAAGTGGTATGGAAATTGGGGTGTTACAATTACAATCCATTCAGACATTAATTATATGCCAATCTCTCCAAAATAATTTACTAAAAGGTAATAAGAGAAGCATCAGTCTAAAACTATGTGAAAGGAATTGCATACACGCGAAGAAATAAATAGAGATATCACCAAGCACAACCAGATCAGAGAACCAACTTAAATTCCTTCAATTAGAAATTACTACAAAAAAATTGTCGAATCGTAGCAGTTAAAAAAACCGCTATAAGTGTCAGATTTTATAGTGGTTTAAATCGAAACCGCTACAAATTTGCAATAGGACAATTTACCCCAAGTCGCGTGCTGGGTAGGGAACGAACTTTGTAGCGGTTATTACTAAATAACCGTTAAGCTGGCGCTAATTTTGTAGCAAATATCTTGTATTGGTTTCCTCTCAGAAACCGCCACATACGTGGCTTTAGCAATGCGCATTATACCGCGAAAGATGTGGCGGTTTATTTGTGACAGTTTAAAGGGAAAACCACTACAAAATACAAAGAGTCTAAATGTTTGAAGTGGTTTTCAGTACAAATTGCTATAGAATACAAAGAGCCTTTAAGATTTGTAGCGGTTAGGCCTAAAAACAGCGACAAAATACAAAAAGTCTTACACATTTGTGGCAGTTACTTATAGAACTGCTACAAAGTTAAAGCCTATATAAACAGTTAACCACGCAAATTATTTTTATGAATAATTTGCATCATGAAGCCAGACATTGGTTTTAAAGTAGCTATACCTTCCGATGAAAAAATAATGCAAATGGGTTGTGCTTGGTATCATGTTATACCTTTCACCAGCCATATCATAGGAAAACTCTTGGTTATATGTTACCTAGCACCACATTTGCATTTCTTCATATGGTTGGCAACTACTTTCAAACCAATGTTTAGCTTCATGCTACAAATTCTTCTAATAATTGAAATTTTGGTACCGGTTATACGAACAAAATGCTACAAAATGCAAAGAGTTTTGAACATTTGTAGCGGTTAGTCTTGCAAACCACTCCAGGATATAGAGTCTTGAACATTTGTGGCGGTTAGTCCTACAAACCGTTACAAAATGCAAAGAGTCTTTATATTTGTAGTAGTTACATATAACCACTACAAAGTATCACGTTGAACGAGGTAAGGTTTCATGTTTTGTAGTAATTAGTGTAGCAATTTTTTATAAATTGATAATGTCCCCTGCGAGAGGACTTGATGATCAGGCTCTAGATGGTTAATTAGGTTTTATTTTGGTTTTAGGATATTTTTATTTAAAAAAAAATTAGTTACCTTTTATTTATGATATTAAACATTTGATAATTTATTTTATATACTTTTTAAATTACATAAAGAAAAAAATTGACGCAAAAAATCTGTATGACTAGCAAATTAGCTTTTACATAAAGCCGAAAAAGTTAAAAAGAATTTCATATGGTAAACACGATTTTGAAGAAACTAATTGTACGGAAAATGAGTTTATGAATTATGTCCATTTAGGACACAATCAATTTAATTACAACTAGATGCTAAATGTTGATTAATCCCAACTTGAACCACGAATACCTATTGACACAAGACTAGGAAAATATTTTCGCTAGTCCTCAATTATCTTTAAATTTGTGAAATTAAAGTACACATATAAAATACACAATTTCAAATTTTAATAGTCACATATAAAATTGCACGTTTTGTCGCGGTTTTACTTTTAAAATTGCTACAAAATGTAATATTTTGAAATTTGAGTTTTTTTTGAAATCTGCCAATTTTGTAGATGTTCCAAAAGTAAAAACGCTAAATTTAAAGTTTCTCGCCAACAATGGTCACAAACTCGTAGTGGTTTCAAAAGTAAAACCGCTACAAATTTTAGCTTTGGTAACCTACAACGGTCTATGTTTTGTAGCTAGTGTGGTGGTAGTTTTTAAATTGCTACAAAATGTAAATGGGCATTAACTTGAAGTTGTAACAGTTGTTTGCCAAATAACGTAACGGCTACAAATTTATGAATGTTGTAGCGGTTCAAAAACCATTACATAATGTCATTAACGTTGTAGCAGTTATGGTGGCAGTTTTTTAACTGCTACTAAATATTCATTGTTGCATTTAAGTGTCTCGACACACGTCATTAAGAGAACTCAAAATTCCCTCTTCACCCATCTCTCTTAACTTTGTTCACTACATATGGATAAGTCATGGATTAAGTTGCGGCCTAATTCTTCAACATATTTGGCTGGATTGAGCACTTTCTTGGATTTTACACTCTCTCGTGCTAGCTGTAATGGTAAGATCTATTGTTTGCATTCAGCCCTCTTGACCATGCTACCAGGTTTACGACATACAATAATGGTTTCAAGTTTTGCATGACTTCACAATATCAAAGATTGCTAACCCAAAACTTAGGTGTTTATAGCACCTTTGACATAAGGAGTTATACAAGCAGCAGTGACTGGAACATGCACTTCAGAGACGTTCTATATTATAGAAAGCTTTTTGATGTTGTTGAAATAAGTTACCAAGGCGGTATCATTGTGACGCTATTCAAGTGTTTGTGGACAAATACCACAACTTCCTAGGGACTCACTACTGACGACTTAGACATCACATCAGTAAATTTCTCCCAGCCAATTCACATTGGTCAGTCTCAAGATGATGAGCCATATATTCTTACCTTTGAGACACACCAGGTTTATTATGTCGATGACAAGAAGCACAAGGATTAGAATATGATGGTTCTCTTAAATACTTGGAACCTTTACGACATAGGTGATGGTGATAATACCGCATACAAGAGTGAGTCGTTCTAGCTCGCCGATTTTGAAAACTTCTTTCATGAAGGCGATGACAATTTACTCTTAGTTCAGTGCGTTTTTTTTAAGTTATGCTTTATTATTCCTTAATTTAAGTTTAATTTGTGTTCAAACAAATTAAACTCACAACTATAATTTTCTCCACACATTTTTTGTAGGGATGGCAATGAAGATTGATTTAAAAAAAGTATACTTATCTTATTGTTTTTAAAAAAACCCAACAGATTTTTTCTAGCTGTTATAAAACCACTGCAAATTAAAATCCCAACGCTACAAACACTGTCACATCAACCGTTACAAATGAAAAACACTATAAAAATTGTCACCTCAACCGCTACAAGTATTACGTAGATATTTCTATAAATACTCCTACTAGATCTCATTTCACACATTCCTTTGTTTCTTTCCCCAACCTTCTCTTTTGTTTTCTCTCACCTTTTAACGTTTTTTGGAGAGATTAAATGTTGAGCAAGCTGATCAAATATGGTAAATTTTTTTTTTAAAATCTTTGATTTCATTTTTTCCCTTTCTTATAATTTTCAGTTACTAATTATTATTACTTTTATTCAGAACGTTAAGGACCTTTCCTCAACATTCCATCTATAATCATCAATATTTATTTCGTAATCAAATATCATTTAATGGACAATATAGTGAATTCATATTATTTACAAATTCTTAGTATTATAAGTATATATAATATCCATAATGAAATATTGTCTACCACTATCATTTTTTTAAAATATTAACTTTTATCATTTAAATTATCACTTAAATAATAATATAATAAAAAAATGACTCAAATTACAGATTTTTTTTTTAAAAAAATGGTAACAATTTTGTAGTGGTTATAGAGCTACTACAAATTTTGAAAAAAAAAGCTCAATTTTTAAAATTTCACGTGATATTTTGTAGTGGTTCTTTAACATCTACAATTTGTAATTCAATTTTTTTTTGGAAATCTCATTCAATATTATATTGTAGCTTTTGTCGCCAACTTTTAAAACTTGCCTCCATTTTTCAAATTTCAATCAATGTTGTAGTGGTTTTATAACCACTACAAAACGTTGCCGTCAATTTTTAAAATTTTTTGGGTGTCATTAGTAGTGGTTTAATAATAACCACTACAATGTTGGCCAATTTCTTCTTCAAAATGTCAATACAATATGACATTTAAATGTCATCATTTAGCGGTGATAAGAAACCACTACTGTAGCAATAGCAATTTAGTTACATGAGTAGCGGTTTATATGTACTACTACAAAAAAGTTACAACGGTGTTTTTTGTAGCGATTTTTTAAACTGATACTAATGTCATTTGTAGCAATTAAAACCGTTACAAATATATAATATTAACCAATACAAAATGTCAATTTTTTAAGCGAATTTGTATGAAGTATAGTAGGTCATATATCAAAAGGAAGGTGCTCTAATATATTAGATTATCTAATTACTCAAACTCACTTAATATTTAGCTTTACGATGCCTATTTATAGAGAGGCCCTTACTCAATTCTCGTGTTTTCACAAATACGACAAAGAAGAATTTATCCAAAGATGAAATTGTTAATTTAGTCACTCCTTTAATTATCACCATCTCATAATGGCCGGTTGCTTAAAAATATAATTTACTTGTGACATGAAGCTCATCATATATGATCGATAAAAATATTTTTTTAAGAAAACTAAAATAAAAAAATGGAGCTGAATTAAAGTTTCCATGTGTATATATACTTGGGACTCAGGGATCGTGCAATATCCATAATCATCGTTCCTCTCATATCACTTTGAGTTTGAGCTTTTAGCGAGATGGCCAGCTCCAAAGCCATAGGGTTTGTGTTCGTTGCTCTCCTGTTTTTAGACTTGGCATTTGCTGTTAGGTCATCACCAAAATCACAGTCCGAGGAGGGGGATGACGCTGGGAATGGTGGGGACGGCGGGAACGGTGGCAACGGTGGGGAAGGTGGGGGATCCAACAGTGATGCTGGGGATCACAGTGGCGGATCCTGTGGTGGTTTGCGGGGTGATTGTGGAAGTCAAAAAGGAGGAGGAGGAGGAGGAGGAGGCGGTGGTGGAGGAGGTGGAGGTGGGGACGGTGGCAATGGTGGCAACGGTGGCAACGGTGGCGATGGCGGGGGATCCAACAGTGATGTTGGGGATCACAGTGGTGGATCCTGCGGTGGTTCGCGGGGTGATTGTGGAAGTCGAAAAGGAGGAGGAGGAGGAGGAGGCGGTGGTGGAGGAGGTGGCAGTGGAGGTGGGGACGGTGGCAATGGTGGCAATGGCGGCAATGGCGGGGGATCCAACAGTGATGTTGGGGATCACAGCGGCGGATCCTGTGGTGGTGGGTCAGGTGACTGTGGAAGTCAAAAAGGAGGAGGAGGAGGAGGTGGTGGTGGTGGTGGAGGAGGAGGTGGTGGAGGAGGTGGTGGAGGAAATCAAAGAGACGGAGGAGGTGGAGGTGGAGGTGGAGGAGGAGGAGGTGGAGGAGGAGGATCCAAAGGCGCCCACAATGCACAACGCCTGAGGAACTAGGGTTCAAACTTTGGTCCAGGATATATATATTTATGGGGGTCAAGTGGTGTTACATAAATAAATTGATGATGCATTTGTAATAGGAGTATATTATTGTATGATAGTTGCTCTTATCTTAATTATAAGATCAAGTTTATAGTACAAATTGTATTAGAAATTTGGTCCTATAATTAAGAGTGGAAATAATTTATATATATATATATATATATATATATATATATATATATATTTATATAATGTATGTATGATAAAAATAAATGGCAGTGAGTGAGTTCAGCTCCTGCTCCATGCATGTACCGATGTACGTACGTATGCACGGTAAGTTGGTAATGTCGACTTGTATTGTTATAATTCATATTATATCAATAAATTTATTATCATCAATAATATTTATGTTGTCAGAGATATCGATATTGTTATTTATGATTATATGCTAACATATTTTAAATTTGTGTCAAAATGGGGAGTAATATGTTATACTGAGTCCAGTGGTAAATATATAGAAGTTAATAAAGGGGTTTGCTCTGTGCTTATTAAATACAAGATCTCATCACTTTAATTTATTTTTCTCTCAAATTTATAATTCAGTTAAAAAAATAAAAATTGCATTTTAATTTAATAAAAAGTCAAATATTTCAAAATCACAGCATTATTTTTAGGCTAAATTAGTCAAATTGACTTCCTAAAAACTTACTATTTAATAGTAGATAGCTAGATAGATGATAGATTAATATATGTATGTCTGTATAATAATTTTAAAAGCTTTCAAATGATTTTTCTTACTTTTCCAGCTAATATATATTTTTTTCATACAATTTCAGCTAATATTTTAAACTTGGTAAAAATAGATAAAGAAAATTGAAGGGGAAAGGTTGCAGAGAAACCTAATAAAATATTTAGAAAAAATTGAAATAATAAGATTTTTGAATGAAGTTTAAAAGAACACTTAATGTTGTGTTCATATGTCAAGAATAATAGTATGATTTAAAATGTTATGTAGCAGGGTATGGTACAAAAATAAACATGCACTTTTCTCATATATATGTATGGTATTATATATATTATTTGGGTTAGAAAATACCTATGAACATCTCTAAATGGGGTAAAAATGACAGCTATCCTGACTAGGGATGTCCAAGGATTAGGTTAAATTAGGTTGGAGGTCAACCCAAGATTTGGTCTAATAGGACCTTGGGCTGGAAAAGTCAGCTCGAGGTCTGGTCCGGTCTGGTATATATTAGCCACAAGTCGGGTTGAACCGGACTGGACAGGCAGACATCCTGGACAAGTCCAGGAAGTCTAGTTTTTTTTTTTTTTTTTTGCCTTCTTGGGAGGCAATATTTTAGCTCTAGTTTTATCTAACTTCCGAAAGTAATTAAAAGTGACTGAATGAAAAATGATTCTTATAAATTAAAAAGCATATTAAGATGTCTAGACTCCAGTGAGTGGCTCAGTGTAGTGGTGATTTACAACAACTAAAAAAAAAACCTCAGGTCAGACTGAACCAGTCCAAGGGATCTAAGCCCCTGGGCCGAAGTTCAATCCAACCCTAGCAGTTTGGTTGGGTTTGGTCTAGTCAAATTGTCTTGGACCAATTTTTTTGTTACCCGAATTGGGTCGGGTTTGATCGGGTCAGACCGGACCAATCAGACCGTCAAGTTTTTTGGACAACCCTAAGCTCTGCCAACCAAGTCATCAAACTTTGTGAACTTTTAGTTTTGTGGACCCACACTAATTATTTTTAAAGGTTAAGGTGTAAAAAATATCTATATACGTTTTTTAAATGTGTATCTAGCACCATACACATTTCTTTGATGTAAAATTAGACACAAACTTCTTCAAATAGATCAAAAATGCCACAATAAAGGTAACTAGCTCTAACTATTGTACATGCATGTTAACACCGATTGGTCCATTTTGCCATCCGCTAATTGAGGGAAGAAACATGGAAGATATTTTTAGCATGTTAACATTGTATGAAACCAAGTTAATGAGTTTGAATTCAATTTAATTTTTTAAATGTTTTTGAATAATTAACGTGTCTTCCTTTTTTTTTTTTTTAATATTCAAAGGTAACCATCTCTAACCCTGGTAGATGCCTAGATCATTAGAATTAGCTTGTATTAAAAGATTGTAAATCCTCACACTGGTACAAGAAAAAAAAAGGGGGGGGGGGGGGGTTTAGACTACTACATTTAGACTAGTTATAGAAAATCAAGTCTAAAAAGTATGATATGTGATGGTTTCATAAATATAGAAAACTTTTTAGACCGGTTCCATTAATATGAGATTTAAAAAATATTATTTATACTAATTTTTATAACATTCACTCTAAAAAGATAAAAATAAAATTAAAAAAAAAACTAAAGAGTCGATTCCTTTTTAGACAAGTTGTCTCTTATAACCAATCTAAAAGATGAAACTTTTTTGAACTTATGTTTCAAATAACTGGTTTAATTAAAAGATGCAGAATAAAAAATAATAAATTAAAACTCACTAACTAAATCCTTTATTTGTCAGTTAAAAATTGAATTTCACTATTTGAACCTCTTTTTTTGTCATGATAATTCTCATTCCGTAGCTTCACTCTCTTCTAATTGGCACCTCACCACCACCACCCTCCTCTCACTAGTACAAAAAAAAGCTTTTAAGACTGTCTTGTTTACACTAGAGAATAGAGGCTCCGATCTAAAAAATATGATCGGTGGTAGTTTCGTAATTATAAAGAAATTTTTAGACCAGATTATAAAGGCTCCGGTCTAAAAATATGATCGATGGTAGTTTCGTAAATATAAATAAATTTTTAGATCGGATTATAGAGAATTAGGTCTAAATAGTATGACCGGGCGGTGGTAGTTCCATAAATATATAAAGAACTTTTTAAACCGGTGAGGTTTTAAAAGTAAGACTTTTAAGATCTCATATTTTATAAGTCCAGTCTAAAAAGTACAACCGATAACAGTTTTA
Organism: Acacia crassicarpa; assembly: GCA_034222035.1. Lineage (NCBI taxonomy): Eukaryota > Viridiplantae > Streptophyta > Magnoliopsida > Fabales > Fabaceae > Acacia > Acacia crassicarpa. The sequence continues at coordinate 7,589,004 of JAWXYG010000002.1, forward strand.
TAAATATCAGAAAAGTTTTATTTTTAAGACTGGATGTGTTTAAAAAGTCTTCTTTTATGATCGGATATTTAAAAAGTCCAGCCTAAAGAGAGAAGCTCTCATGTACTCTGCGAGGATGAGATTGGCTTCAAAAGTGGAAAAAGAAGAGATAAGTAAGATGAGATTGAAATCTTCTATCTGATTTATGATTTGCTTCTGCTCTCAGGTGGAGAAACTGTTTATTTCGACAAAACAAAGATGGCTCTGGAGGTACAAATGATTTAAGCAGAATACTGAGATTTCGATGAAATTAGTAGAAATTTTGAGTCCCTGATTATGTTTGCGGAATTGTTTTTTTTTTTTTTGCTAATGCAGGCTTCCCTTGTCCAACTAGAAGAAACCCTCCAGATCACTTCCTTCTCAATTTGAACTTTGAATTGATTAAGTTTCAGGTTAGTAGCTTGTTTCCTTTTGGAAATATTTTTATCAAGCTTCTGAATGTGAATTGTCATTGATAGGCAACATCATTAAATTCTGCAGTGGACTTGAAAACATCAGAGAGCACAACAACCCTTATTCGAAGTTACAAAACATCAGAGACTGGTCGATGCAAGAAGGAAGATTCAAAATTTGACGGACTGACTCGTGACATTCGTCTTTTTTTTTTTAAGGGACTTTTAAGACTGAATGTGAAAATACATGGGTTTGGATTTTCTGAGAATCCTTTTTCTCCTTTTCTTCTCAGTATCTGACCTCCATCTTTAGATTAGAAAAAATAGATGGTCCAGATTTAATACTTTATAAAACTATTATTTTTAACATGAATAAATAAACTTAAACTATTAAATCATGATCTACATAATTTATACATGTAATAAAAACAAAATTAATAAAAAAAATAATTTATAAAATACTATCATCATAGTTTTCAAAATATTAAATCTGAACCATCAATGTTTTCATCTGATAGTGCAAATGGGATTCTGAGAAGAAAAGGATAGAAGAGATTCTGAGGATATATGTTCTCGAAAACACATCAAAAGTCCTATCTTTTCTTTTCTTTCTTTCTTTCTTTTTTTTTTGTGTGTGTGATAGAAATGGACTTTTAAGACCGGATGTTTTCGGTCTTAAAAGTCCCCCTTTTTTTTTTAACAATAGAAATAGATTTTTAAGACTTAATATTTTAAAAGTCTGGTCTTAAAAGTCTGACTTTTAAAACCTTATATTTTTAAGATCCGGTTTAAAAAATATTTTTTAAGACCGGTTCAGATGCGATCTTAAGAATACAAACTTTTAATACTGTCTATATCGAGACCAGTCCCACATCCGGTCTTACAAGGCGTTTTTCATCCGGTCTTAAAAGTCTTTTTTTTATACTAGTGCCTATGACTCTTGTTCTTTGACCTTCTTCACAGCAAACTGTAACGCCACAATTTTAATACCCAAAAATTCGGTCAAAATATTGAAAATACCTTCAAAAGAGTTCAACAATATCCAAATCCTTTTACAATGTTACCATTTCGAATTAAACCCGTAATACATAATCAGAATAAATTCCAGAAAATATTTCAGAGTTTAATACAAAACGGAAATCTTAGGTTCATGGCAAATATAATAACATAACATAATCTATTGGAGATCAAAAGAGCTTCCAGAGCTCACTCCATTGGTGCCTTCCCTTGCTCTCTACTAGAATAATCACCTGAAAAATGTTAATATGGGATGAGATTCCACGTCTCAGTAACTACTGAATATTTCTACCTTACACGAGCAAATTACATATGACAAAAATAAAAGGTAATATAATGTGAATTTAATATACTCAGATTTTTTTAGATATACCGTTGTTCACATCAAATGCCTTTACAAAATACTCATCATTCTTTATTGAATACAGAAATGCACTATGCAGTATGCAGCCTCCCTTATATCCCCTTCCAACCGTATACCGCTGACTGGAACCATAGGCTAACATAGTCCAATAGAAACTCATTCATTTGACTGGATGGTTTCAAGCTCACCAAAACTTAAGATACACCCGGCCAAAGGTATAGAGCTTAAATCTGGACTATGGCTCCCCTCCTTTAAAATAACAACTAAGGAGGTGTCACATGTCCCACAACTCCAATGAAATCCCGGCCAGAGGAAAACATGGAAGATGGGGCCCTGAAAAGTACCATCCACTGTGCACCGAGTGGTGGCATAAACAATTCTTATCATTCAATTCCCTCCTTACTCCACCCATCACAATACAACCGCCATGATGAATGTATTTACTCAAAAATAATGCATTATTATACCATTATATACATTGATATGCGTATTTATGAATAGTAAAATACTATGCGTATCTGTGAATAGTAAAATACTATGCGTGTCTGTGAATAGTAAAATACGGTATATACATGAATAGTAAAATGAGTAGTAAATACGGTATACGTGAATAGTAACATGAATAGTAAATACGGTATACGTGAATAGTAAAAATGAATAGTAAATACGGTATACGTGAATAGTAAATACGGTATATGTGAATAGTAAAATGAATAGTAAATACGGTATATGTGAATAGTAACGTACGTATAAATAGTACCTCTACAGATTTGCAAGTCAAAGTTCCCACACCAGATCTTAAAACCATAAATATTTTCTAAATATTCTTGCCAAAATAGTAAACAAACAATTTTATAATCATACATAATTCACAAGTATAAGGAAGAATATTCAGAGTTACCTGTTACTTGCTAATACCCGAATCACCAACCAGCTATTATAACTCTTAAGCAAATATCTATACTCTCTCCCTCTCTCTACCTCTCTCTATGGCTCTTAGAAGTTGTGAAGAATGAAATGAAATGGAAGGTCTATTTATAGTTGGAAAATGGGTCTTTAAGTGTAATTTTCATCTTTGGGTCATTTTACGTAATTTTTCCAAAAATTAAAAAGAAACCCTCCCGTGACTACTCTCAGCCGCCCTCGTGAAAGTTTTAAAAATTTTTAATAATATAATATTATAAATTAAATAGTAAAATATTATTTCGTGGGTCCCGCGTGAATTTTTTTCAAAACTCACGAGAAAGGTTGTCGCTCACGGGAAGTTTGCAGAGAATTATTTTGGCCGTGGGTCCCACATGAATAGTAAATACGTAGTTAGGAATAGTAAATACCGTATTTTTAAATAGTAAATACGTATTTGTGAATAGTGAACACTTTTCATATTTCACAAATTTCAAGTATTAAATACGTATTTGCGAATAACATATATATATATATATATTTTAAATACGTATTTGAAAATAGTAAAAACGTATACGTGAATAGTAAATACTATTCACGGGGTCCACAAAATACTGATTTCAAATTTATCACTTTCCAAAAATAGAGCCTACTAGTCTTCCCAAAATAGGTTTATGTTCAAGATATTAGATTCAAAATTCAGGATGTTACACAAACTCCCTTGATGACCTCACTCCTTTGCCGCGACCTCCCTTAGCGACCTTGCTCCTTCGCTGCCACGGTCTCCCTTGTTCCTGATTGAAAATCTTGCTGTCCATAGCTCCTCCTACTCCTGTCATCTCTCTCAGATCCAGGCCTGAGTCAGTAGCTACACTTGATTTCCTTTGCCCTTCTTGACGATATCACTCAGGTTTTTTGCAAACTCATTAAGTATAGCTAATCAGCAACTTCTGTTTTCTAAATTTTTTGGATTTTGTTTTTCTTTTCTTAATGTGATTTGGGGCCAAGTGTGGTATATTTTCTTGTGCTCATAATCATTTGACCAATTCACCATTGATTACTGATGATCGATAAAAATGATAACGCCTTAGGAATACCCTGACTTTATTTTCGACAGTTTCAAGATCTGAACCTAAAAAAGCAGAAAAAACATGGGATGGTATTAGCACTGTTTTCTATTGATGTCTAAAAAATGAATTGTGCTAAGTTAGAAAGTAAGTTTGGTCTTTGTTAGTTCTCTATATGTGTTTTGATGATGATTAACCTTTAGAAACAATGTACGTATAATGATCTAGGCAAAATGATTTAACTTAGTCGAAAAATTGGATTATATCAATTAAAACTTTTGCTGTCAGATTGACTCGAGCCAAAGCTTAAAAACTCGAGTCAATCCCTCTGTATCTATTACCAAAATGATATATTGACTCGAGCCACAAAAAGTCTACCTCGAGTTTGAGACTAAACTCAAACCAGCATATTCTGTGACTCGAGCCAATTGTCTTCGAACTTAAAATAATTTGAAAACTATGTTCCTATTGACTCAAGCCAGTGTGTATTGACTCTAGCCAGAATCTTGACCGTTATATTTAAAAATTGATTTTGCCTCGAGTCATCACGTATAACCTCGAGTCAATAAGATCGTTTTTGAAAATAGTTCAAAGTGTTTTATTGCATCTTACTCGAGCCAAGATTTTGGTGCCTCGAGTTTGGACATAGAATCGAGCCACTTTTTTTTTTTTTGTTGTTGCTTGGAGCTAAAGAATTGTCAGAGCTAAGTGATCAATTGGCAATTGACTCGAGCCATCATTTTTGAGCCTCGAGTTAGATCTTAGACTCGAGCAAGGGAAAGTTAACTCGAGTCTGTTACCTTGATTCTTCCATTCTCTGTGTTTTTCAAAATCTAGTTGACTCGAGCCAATTACTCTAAGTTTTTGAAAATCACCGTGTTTGAATTTCTAAACTCATTGAGATTGTCTTTGTTACTTCATATCATCTATCATCATTATTCCTAACTATGTTTAATCAATCTATTAATAAGTTTCAGATGATTAGAATGATTAGAATGTAGATTAATGTTGTTATTAGATAAAGCAATTGGATGTGTCAAAATATTAAATGCTCCTTGCCTTTTCGAGACTCTAATCCAGCAACCATGCCTCTGGACACACGAAAGACATTTTTGGCAAGATATTCCTCATTCCCATTGTTGTGCCTCAATGGTCATAAATGAAGGAATACAAGAATTAAAGAATGTTGAAGACGACGATTACAGAGATTAATTGTTCAACGCTTCATCTTTCTCTAACAGACATTTTGAAGAGTCACAACGGATAAATGATCGAACTTCTCAACAGTCTTAAATGCTATCAACTATAAATATTAGAAGCTTTAAATTTGCCAACTACCGAAACGCTGTACAATTAATTCGGCTCAACTACATTTACTGTTTCATTAACTGTAACACCCCCAAATTTCTAACAATTATAATCACTTAAAACTACGATAATTTTTAAGATTAATTATTGAAAGTCAAAATAAACTACTTTGAGAAGTGTTACCGCCGCACTTGTACTGGGACAAATGCAAGGTTACTTATTACATTAACATAAATAAGAACTTATACATATGTGTTTTATTCAAAACAAATAAAATATAATAAACTAGCTAGAATGATGATATTCCTCTCTTCTCACTGCTAGCCCCAACTCTTGGCACCTGTTTCACTAAAATTCTGCTCCCTCGAAGGATCATCGCAGCCCATGAACACACACATCAGCAATTGCTGGTAATTCTAATAAAACGCAATCTATATAGCTCAAATATATTAGTCAAATCAAATATACAATCACATGGCGATTGAATCAACTATTAATTCCAATAATCATCATGTATACATACACGTACATATATTCCCACCAGATCAAATATTGTTCATTATCTTCATTAATTTCATATAGACCCGAGAAACCCTGCCAGTCCATTTAGTGGGAAGAGAACCATGGTAAACCCGGGAAACCCTGCCAGTTTACCCTGTGACCCGGGAAACCCTGCCAGTCACAATCATCAATTGGCCATAAACATATCTTCCTAGTGTGCACACCTCTTCCCAAAGTTGCTACTAGTATCCCAGGAAACCCTGCCAGACACCACTTTGGGGAAGAACGAACACTATCATTTTCACATCAGTGGCATAAAACCCAAAAGTTGTGTTCATCACTTGGGAGGTACCGTTCCAAGCTATCCTCCCACTATTAATTCATTACAATCACACACAATCAGGAAATTCAGTCTTGTCACAATTATCAATTTCTTCATTGAATATATCAATTACTCAAGGGCATCATAACTTTCCAAATTATTCAAGAGTATAATAATTCAAGTATTCGATACAAGAGCCAACACATATTATAACTCAAATACCTATCTGAGTAAAGTCTAATTATTTAAAACACACACATAATAAAATTCCTAAATTATTTCTATTATTTAATTATCTTTTATATACTTTTCTATCATTTAATTAAATGTAGGATACGAGGATATCTTGATATCAAATCTAAGCATGTCCTATTTTATTATGCGGCGGATATTATCTAAAGAATGAAAGAATATTAATTAATATAGCATCAGACACAACTAGCATAAACATTAAAATTATTGTGCTTCTTTTATTGATAAATAATGAATCGCTTCACATGATATGTGATCAAATATGTAAAATATAAAATAAATAGATATATATTCTACATTATAAATAGAATATATAATAAGATTTGTAACACCCGTCCTTAATACGCCTTTATATATCAGAGTGTAAGCGCACAGACATCGAAGTGGTTTGGACGACTTATTTGCGGAATCAAATAAGTAAATTGAAAATAATTCGTGGTTCAAATCTATCCCACAGCGGGTTCTTAATACAATAATCCAGAGTAGACAAATGATAAACAATATAATATGGACCATAAATTTTATTATAATATATAAGTCCCTTCTGTTGGAACCCTTACAGCTGCTTCTTTCCTCTTGATCCCGATCCACTACCTGTCTCTTTCATGTGATCTGGAGTTCAAATGAATGAACCCCAGGGGTAACAGTTAATCTCATATGCATATATGAAATGTAAATGCAGTATAACACATGTATAAGCATAGAAAAATTCGCAGTAAACAAATCACACCGTAACCGCAGTTAACGGCCAAGGACCTCAGCCCTTTAGGACACGCAGCCCTATGAGACCGCAGCCTCAATCCATAGCTAGGATACACATATGCAAATTATCTAGCAAACATGATCAGTCATACATGAAATACATACATACATGCTAATAAGATAACATTTACCCACCTCAAGCTTGAATCCTTAACTCGTCTGAAGATATTGGGATCAGTAGAGGTGTCAAGGTATGCCTAAAATGTTTATCATTGTCATTAGTCACTTCTTCACGTCTAGCAACACTATCACAACATAATTTATTTTAATGTTTCTCATGGTTTCCCAATCCATCAACATTTTTCCTTTATAAATTGCAAAGTATTATCTTAAATACCATTTTTTTCACAATTCTGGGAAAAATTCTTTCAGTTGCTACAGTAACCGTATACTGCTACAGTACCATACCGTATACTGTAACAGTACCACTATTGCTACAGTACCACTATTGCATTACGAAAAAACGTTGAAATCATTGTAGCACCTACTCTGTTTGACTCTGTTCCTTTTTTTTTTTTTGATCCATTTTACCCTTACATTTCCTCAAAAACGGAATTTCTGCATTTCTTCCTAGATTTTTTTTTCGATAACTTTGAAAAATCATAATTAATTCTACAAAACTCCAAATGAGGTGCTGCAAAATTCCACATAACCCTTGATATGTCTATTCTCAAGAAAAAATAACGGTACAAACTCAAAATCTCTGTATCATTCCCAGTTTAAATATTTCTCAACATTGTTCAGATTGTAACTTCAGAAATAAGGCTTAACTTCAAAAATCATGATCTCCTTGTCTAGAGCTCAAAACGTTACAAATTATATATCAACGGAAAGCCCTAGATGTCTACTTTATATCTGGAAAATTTCATAATTTTATCACATGCCGTTTATTCCCAGATTTTAAAAATGTGAACACTGTCCATAAAAACTTTTCAAAATAACAGTGTTATGAGGTGACAGAAAATTCTTATGAAAACTCTTATTTTCTAGCAAGCTTTTGAACCTCAAAAACAATATTAATCTGCTGAAATAAAGATAAGAGAGGGATTAAAATCCTTACCTAAGCCCAAAAAAATCAGTTGTATTAAATCTTCTTGTCTTCACCGAAAATTCTCCCAATTTCTATTGTTCTCTCCTACTCTCTTGGTATCTCCACTATTCTTTTCCTTTTGTCTTTCAACTCTCCACAATTTCTCTCTTTCGTTGGACAACATTAATGGAAAAATCTGATGTGTGTCCTCTATTTATATAGGCCAAAAGGTGGAGTAAGAGTGTTGTAGTTTGGTGGAATATTGGTAGATAATGGCCAAAGTTAGTGAAGAAAATATGTGTGTGAAAATTGTGCATTTTGCAAGATAGTGGTAGGTATTTGCGTAGATTGAAATTTCCTTCATTTCATACTTCACCTAATTTTCTTTTCCTACGGCACACTTCAACATATCTTCCAATTTTTCATATAGGTTGGCCAAAGGTAATTTTGATGGTGTGAAATTAAGAAATGAAATGGATGTGCATGCGTACATTTCCTTACTGCCAACTTAAGGGAAATTTGAGGATGGAAAATGCTACCTAATTGGATAATTCATTTGGCTGCATGAAAAACCGCAAAGAATGATCAAGTAGCTATTAAACAATATACTGTATAGCCTACTCTTATTGACCAATGAAATATACTCATATGAGCATTTGGAATTTCCTACTCGTAATCCTCCAATAAAATTTTCTTATTTTCAATAATTACTCATATAGTCTTTCAGACCAATTTTTCATAATGTATACGTGAATAGTAAAAACGTACATGTGAATAGTAAATTACTATTCATAGTCCCAAAATATACTGATCTCAAATTTGTCACATTCAAATACTGGGTCCAGTAGTCTTCCAAATATAGACTAATTTCCAAATCTTTAGACCCAAAATTCGGGATATTACAAGATTTTCTAATATAAATAATATAATAAAAAAGATATATATTATGAGATATTAATATAAATCGATTATATTATATAATCTAATTAATAATAATAAAATCAATATATTCCTATTATAGTTTATTATGGTACAATATATTTAACATTTTAATTGCATTTTATATTTCTATTTATTTTAGCTAAAATCTAGGATCATAGCTAATATCTAGGATTACTAATATCACTACCCAACAGACTCGGTAAGGTAAATTGAAATGACTCCACTACTCCCAAAAAATAGCTAACCACATGCCTTTAATAATATAAAAATAAATCAACACACAATAAACATTTAAAAACTAAATAACTTAATCCCTCTTATTGTGGAGATTAGCAACGTGCGGAAATACGCAACGTTAACCAAGTAGGGAAAGAAAACCGGGATTATTAACTTCACACATTTAAGGAGTACATGTATTTAATATATATATTTATATGTTTATATTTATATTTATTTTAAGGGAAGATAACGTGTTTCAATCACCAAAAGAAGGGAAAGAAAAAAGAAAAAAAACTACACACTCAGAGCACAAATTGAATTTATTAACATTTTATACTTATTTAATTATCTTTCATACTCTTTTCTATTATTTAATTAAATGTAGGTTTAACGTAAAATCTATTCATATCTTATTTTATTAAGCGGGAAATATTATATAAAGAAAAGAAAAGAAAATAATAGAAAAACATGGACAGACATATTCAGGTGATATTAATTGTAGCATCCTACCGGAGTATGATATATATTGCAACCATTAAAATTGAGACACAATTCTAATGGATTCCCAATTCAATGAAAAGATGACGTACAGGTGAGAGTTCAATTTGCGCACGTAAGCCGAGACACAGGCATAGCTTTCAATTTAGAAAAAAACGTATAGGGAACATCTATATAATTCACGCAAGCCGAGGCAGAGGATATGGTTTTCAAACACAAAAAAAAAAAAAAAAACACACACACACACACACAGAGGAAGGAAAATTGGATTCAATGATTTACATGTGAAATTGAAGCACGCAGGCTGAAGCAAAATCAATTGTATTCAATCCATAAGAAAAAAACGCAAGGCATAAATCAAACAACAAATTGATTTCTATGACCTAGGGATCAGGAATACCTATCAAGATATAAAATTATGCTAAGACTCATGGGAATTAGGATTACCTGGTCTCCGTTTTTGCTAGACTCCTAGAAAATAATTTGATGCGAGTCCAGAAGGAAGATTTGAGAAAAGAAGGTAGCGGAGAAGAAAACTATCGAGCGTTACTAGGTTTCGACGGCTAAACCTAAGTTTATAATTAAAATTTAGGGTTTAGCTATGGGCTGGGCTTTTTTTTTTTAAAAAAAAATTATTCCTAATAAATGAATTAAAACAAATTGTAGAGTTTTATTATTAGATATATTTTTGAGTCCAATGATAAATTCAAAAATTGAAAATATAATTTGATCTAACTACTCCTAGATTCTAGGATCTGATCCTAACGAATCTAATATTACTATTTATAAAATAATATAATTATCACAGAAACAATACAACATTATTAATTTTTACTATATTATTATTATTATTATTATTATTATTATTATTATTATCTATTGTTATTATTATTATTATTTTTCTATTATTAATCATTATTATTTTATTAGTATTACTTTAATCTATCATTATTATTACTTTTTCTATTATTATTATTAATAATAAAAATCCGGGGTATTACATTAACTAAGCTAAATATCTTCGGATGTTTTTATTGTACTTTAGTGTTCATCATTTTATCTACTTTGTGAGAGAGTTAAACACTTATCAATTTATTGTTCTTTAGCTAATTACAGCTTGCAAGGGGGAGTGAGTCCTAGTGTAAGAGGATCATCCGAGTATTAAGTGAGTAATTATAACAGTCATTGAGTTAGTGAAAATCCCAAGGTGCTTGGGGACTGGACATAGGTCGTGGAATTGGACCGAACCAGTATAATCTTATGTGTTCATTTTCTCTCTTACTTTGTCTTTGCTTTCTTGAGGCTTTGATCAAAAAGAATTTTTATAATCACCTATTTACCCCCTCAAGGTGATATTCCACCTTCAGTCTGATCTTCTACAATGGGACTTTCTTAATAAGTAATTGTTTCAAATCTAGAGTAGTGGGAGCATTTTTCATATTGAAATTTGCATCTTCCTTTACTTTTCCTGCCATCTTCCATACTTACGTAACATTTCAGAGAATGTGTTCTTCATGTGTATTATATATTACACTACAAAAAAAAAACTTCGGATTAACCCATGGAATAATCAATAGAAAAATTCCATATGAAATTACCAGCGTAATCCCATGGGTAATTGTTACCAACGGAAATTACCCACGAAATTCTATAGGTAATGTCTTCTACCACCGTTTTTTCTGCGACGGATGTTTTTCATCAGAAATCCAATTACTGATGGAATCACCCACAGAATTTCTGTCGGTAACAGGATTTCCGATGGAAATTTTCCATCACAGAAAAAATTGTGGCAGAAGACATTACCCACAGAATTATCCACGGAATTCCATGGGTAATTTCAATTACCGACGGAATTCTGTAAGTAATTTCTGTCAATAACAATTACCCACGAAATTACGTGGGTAATTTCTGATGGAATTTTTTCCGTTTGTAATTTCGTGGGTAATCCAATGATTTATTGTAGTGTTATTCTGAACCATGGTTTATTCTCTTGTTAACTGTTATAATTGAAGTTCATTGTTTATACTACTATTAGTATGTTTGTATATTGTTTAAGATAGTACACTGTCATATGGGGAATAACTTAAATCAATCTTCTATGACTCGGCTTTTTAAAATACAGCAGATCAAGAATAGCCAAGATTGAAAGATAGTATTGCTAAGCAAGCATACAGTGGCGGAACCAGACAATTATTTGAGCCCGGGCCAAAAAAATAAACATATTGAACTATTTACTAAATAATATGCCATAACATTAAAAATACAAATAAATGAAAATTGACAATTATAAATTAAAAGATAACATAGTAAATAAAAATTATATGATGTTTAGAAGGTGACTCATTAGAAAGTGCATCACTTTCAGAAATTATTTTCTTAGAAATATCACTTTCTGAAGTTATTTTCTTCTTAAAGAACACATCTGTACTTTTTTGTTTATCCTTACTTATCTTTTTCAACCTACAAAAATTTGGTGACCCAGAATATATATTGATGTCAGTATTAATTAGTATCTTGTGTCACTAAACATTAATTCTTATAGTATTACTCAATCCACAAAATTAACACTTAAATGCATATCTCACTTACCTCAAAACAAAGTAATTGGAGAAAATAAAAGAAATATAATATGAACCCAAAAAATATTTTAAAAAATACAAAATTGATTTAATTTCAGATAAGCAAATAACCTATTATAATCTATTTTTTAAAGAGAAATTCATTATAAAATCATAAAACAAACAAATAATAAATCCAAACCGATTAAAATTAGCCATTAATCACCTTCTACATATATATAGTTTTCTATTGTCAAAACTCACGATTCTCTCGAAATCATAACCCAAAATTTTCACTAATTACACAATATTACCCTCATTAGAAAGATAAAAATACGTAGAATAACTTTTACAAAAGGAGTGGGGTGAAAAGAATTGATTTTGAGTACCTATTTAGTCTTTAAAATGAAAATGAACAGCACCATATATAAGATGATACAAATATTTTCAATAGGTATCTCAAACAAAAATTTTACTTTCCTCTCACATTCCAAAAAAAGAGTATGATTATAGAAAAAATAAGAGATTAGCTGGGGCCAAATTAGTGGCCAAAATAAAATATTATATAACAGATATATAAAAATACATAAGATAAGAAAAAACCAGTTGGGGCCGACAGGCTATAACATAGCTCCGCCACTGCAAGCATATTTAATACTTCTGGGATAGTAAGGGCTGATAGTAGCGGACTAGAAGCCATGTGGCAAAATAGTTGTATGGGAAAATTTTGGGACCGGCCTAATATTTTGTTTTCTAGATTGTTTTGATGTATTAGCTAGTGTCATGAGAAATCTTCAAAATTTATTATTTTTTGTTGAATTGTTTTGATGTACATGGGGTTTAGTTTCTAAAATCAACTTTTGTGGAACCTAATATCTGTTACTATGCTATCATATAAACTGAAACCACATGGGGAAGGAAATAAACAAAGCAAACACAGTTTAATTGGCAAGATTCAATCGAGAGTAGGAGATGGACACAATTTAGAACAATAGTGAATTTAGGTCTTGTGTTTTTCATCATGTATATATTTATTATTTGAAGGTTGTAAAATGTTGTATATGATTTGTAATAAATAATAGTTATTAGATCGATTTTGTTCCTACTTGAATTAGAATATTATTGGCATTATTCATTTTCAATAATTGATCAATTTGTATATTCATTTCTAATAATTAAATTTATAACTCAAATTAAGTTGTTCAAAGCTCATAGCTTAAACTGTCTTTTGCGGGATATATTGGATGGTGGGTAAGAGGAAGAACTAGAGTGGATATGTGAAAAATATAAGAAAATGGAATAAGGGTCTTAAATGCCATGGAAGTTTTCGTTTAGGAGCACTGGTAAGACAGAAGTTTTTTTTGGACCAAAAATGCCACAAAAGTTTTCGCTAAGGAGCAATTTTGCCCCAGAAGTTTTCACTAAGGAGCAATTTTGCCCCGGAAATTTTCACTAAGGAACAATTTTGCCCTTCTGTCCCCAAATATTAAATTTGACTATTAAATCAGTCAAAGACCACACATGTTATGCCTTGAAAAGGTCACATTTGGAGCCAGAGAGGAGATCCTTGAGATGTCAAGCTCAAGGCGATCAAAATTTGTGAAACCGAATTAGTCAAAGGGACTGAAAGGTCGACTGTCACAAAACCCAAAGGAAGCATCACTTATGATCTAAGCAAATGATCAGTTTATACAAACGTAAATATTATCACTATTGATTTGTTTTACTGAACCAATTTTTGGAACAATTCATTTCTCGTTTTGTGTTTCATTTGCATTTTGTGACAGACCTTTCAATCCCTTTGACCAGTTCGACTTCACAAATTCTGGCCGCCTTGATATCAACATCTGAAGGATCTCCTTCTCTGACTCAAAATTTGACCTTTTCAAGGCATGATATGTGTGGTCTTTGACTGATTTAATAGTCAAATTTAATATTTGGAGATAGAAGGGCAAAATTGCTACGTTTTGTAAACTTCTAGGACAGAATTGCTCCTTAGTGAAAACTTTCGGGGCAAAATTGCTCCTCAGCGAAAACTTCAGTGGCAAAAATGATACTTATGGGGCAAAATTGATACTTCCTGTGAACTTCCGTGACATTTTTTGTCCAAAAAAAACTTCCGTCTTACTAGTGCTCCTAAGCGAAAACTTCTATGGCATTTAAGACCCTTATCCCTAAGAAAATTAAACTGGATGTTATACTTTTAAGACTTGATATCTTACACAACCAGTTTAAAAAGTAGGACATTTTAGACCTTATATCATAAGAACCAGGTCTAAAAGGCATAGTTTTTAGACTTTATATTTTACAAACCAGTCTAAAAAGTTAAATATTTTGAGAAACTGGTCTAAAAAGTGATTTTTAAGACCAATTTCTCAACCGCTCTAAAAATTAACTAGGACTGAGTATGGAACCCATAACCCATGAGTCTGCCCGCAACCCAGTATAATTAGGTCATTTTGAGCCCGCCCAAAAAGATATTTAGGCAGGTTAGAACACATCCATTTAAGATTTAAATGGGCGGGATATGGACACACCTATAAGCTGCCCATACCCGCCTATTTAGTGTTTTTTTTTATTGACTACCCATCTCATTCCGCATTCCACCATAAGGTAAAGTCATTCCCATATTCCCTCCCAATTCGAGATTTCGAGTATTCGGCCACCTCTATAATCCCTAACCATAATGGCCATCGACTCTCAATCTCGTTCTCACTACTCTCTCTCTAGCTCTATTTATTCGAACTTGTGAGTTGTTATTGAATCTACATGTAACGTAGACAAGATTTTAGAAGTGGATGAATGTCTTCAAACTGAATTAGTTGGCTTTTGTGATCCAAATTTGATGTTTTGACATACATGGTAGAGAGTGAATCCTTCCAAGTATCAAGTTTTAAATCTGTTGGCACGTGATTTATTGGCTATACTAGTATCTACAATATCTTCGGAATTAGCTTTTAGTATTGGGGTCAGATACGATATTCTTTCATGAGCTCTTTGTCTTCAAAGATGGTTGAGGCGTTCATATGTGCTCAAAATTGGCTATTCAACACCCTTAAATTTAAAGACCTTGAAATTGATAATTTTGATAAGAGTGCAAGTGTTGTTACTAGTATTTTCAATAACATTCTCAATTTGTATTGTTTCATTTTTTTTTCATATTAGATTATTTATGATATGGTTTCTCTTCACTTATTTTGCATAGGAAGATTTAATGTCTGGAGCTATAGTCCCTTCCTCAAGTGAATCTGAAGATAATGGTGAAGATTGAAGCATGCAGATTCAATGGAAGCATGCCATTTTGTTAACCTATGAACTTGTAGAGTTGTAGGCATAAAATGTTTTAATTTAAAAGTTGGAATTTGAACATCAAAATTATGTTATAATGGTACTTATCTAAATTTATATTGTTTTGTGTGAATTGTGATTATTGAACTTTGAAGATTCAGATTTTAGAAATTAGAATGATGAATTTGGATGGATGCTTAATGCTTATATATGTATGTTCTTTTTTCAAAAATAAATAAATAAATAAACAAGTCAGATGTAAATGGGTTACCAAAAACCTGGTTAGTCCACCTTTTTATGTGTTTAACCCGTGTATGAGTTGAGGTACGGGTATGGACTAATCCATACCTATTTAAAGTTAAATGGGCGAGCTATGAGTTTGGCTTCGGGTTGCCCAACCCGCTTATTGCTCTGCCCTAAAATTAACAAACTTCTTAGACTAAATGTATCGAGACTTGATTCATAACCGGTCTAAAACGTGATTTTCACACAATCTAAAAAAATGATTTTTGCATTAGTTTCTCTCGGAGTCGTTATCACCTTCAAACTGTATTATGATTCTAAAGTTGGGTGAGTTAGATGATGGTTTGCTGCAATGTTGGCTCAAATGATGGAAATTCCAATCTTGACTTAGGAGATCCTTGATTTATAAAATTATTGACTTATCTATGTGAAGAGATATGTTTCCTCTCCTTTACCGGCGAGATCACGTCATATGATTCTGATTCAATAATAATCCTGTGGCAACCAAAGTAAGAATCAAATCAATAATCTGGGGGGTCAGGAGGGAGGGAGGGAGGGAGGGGGGGGGGAGGGGAGAGAGAACATGGGAAGAAGGAGGGATTGACACATGGATAAGTGTAAGCCATACTCGGATAAAAAAGTGACAACCATTTAATTTATAAACCATTATGGCATTTTTGCTCTATTTGAAGAGGTTGGTGTGTGTTGTCAATAAGTTGTTGATTGAGGTGATAAGTGGCCACACCCCATAAGAAGGAGAATACAAGTTCAAATACCAAGAAGTGCACTTGTTTGGAGATATAAAAGCCATTTACGTTTTCAATCTCGAAAGAGGAAACCCTTCATGAAAAAAAAAAGAAAAAGAAAAAGAAGTTGGTGTGTATTCTTGCACCCAAAAAAAAATATATGGTTGCAGATGTACATTTGGTAAAAGTACATGGGAACTTTTACATCTTATTGCTAGCACCTTAGTAGCGCAGTGGCATGGGAGCCAGTATTAACTGGCCTCCCTTCCCTATGTCCAGGGTTCGAACTCTGCCCCCCTTCCCTACCATGATGTATCAAAAAAAAAAAAAAAGAAACTTTTGCATCTTATTGAATCGACACTTGGACAACAATGTGAGCACTACCACTAAAAAGTAACCGTCATTAGCTCAAACAAATAGAGCTAGCATTTTCACAACCTTTTGATAATCTTTATAGGCATTTTTACATTTCAGAAAATATATATGGTGCTAGGTGTACATTTGGAAAAATTTTATGGGCATTTTTACCCTTAACGCTACTTAATACTGAATTGCTAAAAAATGCTAGTGCGACTAAGTACCTTGGATAGCTAAGTTTTCTCAAACTTATATATGAAGCTAAAAAAATGGGTTGTATTAAGAGGTCTAAAATTTGTTTGTGACATGGGCATCAAGCCAAGTAAATAATT
Source organism: Acacia crassicarpa (assembly GCA_034222035.1). NCBI lineage: Eukaryota > Viridiplantae > Streptophyta > Magnoliopsida > Fabales > Fabaceae > Acacia > Acacia crassicarpa. The sequence goes on from JAWXYG010000002.1 coordinate 7,606,144, forward strand.
TTGGAATCTGATTATTCAAAGAGACCCTTATAAACAGAAATAAAAGTATCATTTTTTTTACAATGGAATTGGTTGAGATTTAAAATCCCCATCCCCACTAAATCAATTTCTGATATATTTTTGGGTTTAATCCCTCTCTTTTACGACAGTGAACCTTGGAGTAACAATAATTTTTACTATATGACCTAGAGGTTATGGGATTAAGTCCTGAAAATAGCCTCTCTACTTTCAAAAGTAAGACCATGTATATATCTATATTTCTCCCCAAATTCTACTGATGGGGACTCTTGTGCACCTGGCTGCCCTTAGTCCCTCTATTTTACAGAGGTAATCAACTTATTCATGACTACTTTTTATTCTTATATGATGCAAGCCGCTGAGTAATTAGTTTAAAAGGAAAATGTGAGGAGTTAGGCTAGTTTAAAATGACTTTTAATTATATGTGAACATATATTGGAAAAATCCGAAAACATATAATTGGTCTTCTATTTTCCCATATATCTATAAAGACAAAAATTATTTAATTCTTCCCGATCACGATACTAATTACCTGCTATCAGTTATTATTTTTTGAGTTAAGGTGTAAAAATACACATAAGCTTTTACTCAAAGTGCACCCAGTACTATATGCTTCTCGGAGGTGCGAAAATACCCATGAACTTTTAAAATTGGGGCAAAAATATCATTTCCATTAACAAATGTGAACTTCCATTTACTAGCATTTGAAAATACCAAAATACCCTCAGACTCAACCTCAGATTCATCCTCTTCCCTTTCAAATTCACCATGAACAATCATCAACCAGAATCAAACATAAAAAAATTTGCAATGGTGCTCAGTTTTGGTTGTTCCTCAACTCTTATTGTCTTCGTTTGGTTTTCTAATTTCTATCTTCTCTTTTCGTATTCTGTGAGTGTCCAAGATTTTTCGCACCTTTCAAGCTTTTTGGGTTTCTCTAGTTCTTTCCCTAGGCTCACATATCAAAGATTCCCAGAAGCTTGTTCTTCCTTGTAATGAAGAAATACAAGATCTTTTTCTTTTTTAAAAAAAAAAATTATACCCCCATATTATATGGACTGTAAATTGCTAATTAGGCCATTCGTTTCTTGTTTTTTCTCACACGGGGTTTTGTTGCAAAGTAGTAGTGTTGCTATTACAAGAACTCCAAATACATAAAGAGTGAGATCAAAACAAACAAAGTTGCTTTGCAAATAAGCTTCCAAAGAGTAGCTATTGTTCATAAAAGAGTGAAACACAAAGAAAAAAAAGTAATCCCCTCTCAACAACAATGTATCCCTCTTTCACAAATTAACCTACATAAGCAGAATCTCAAGCAAGCATTATTTGAAAAAGCACGACCCCTCACCGAAACAATTCCAATGAACCCAGAACTGGAAAAGGAGGGAAAACCAAATCCAAGGAAAGAAATTGAAGACAAGTCAATGACCATGAAACCCGTAAACATTAAAAGTCAGAGAGAAAAAGCGCGAAACTTCATTATGCCAGATTAGGAAGATGTGATCCTAGAAGGTGTCGTGGGATCTGGAAAGAGCACCCGAGGGAATCGAAGAGGCCATGAGAGCAATCACGATCTCCACCCTCACCATTACCGTTGAATCTTGCAACCCTCAAACCTCTTCCTCTAAATCTAAGCTTCAGATTTCCTCTCAGCCATGATTCAATGTGCCACCGTCGCCTCTGGTTGAGGCCGCCACCGCCTTCCGCGAAGGAAACGGTGAAGGTGAACGGAAGGAAGAAGGGAGTGATATATGAAATGGGTAGTTTAGGAAATTAATTTTTTTTTTAAAATTATGGTGGGCCACACCACAAAACTAACAAACGATAAGACTTTTAATGAAGATGGTATTTTTGCCCTACTTTTGAAAGCTCATGGGTGTTTTCGTACCTCCAAAAGGCACATGACACTAGGTACATTTTGAGTAAAAATTTATGTATATTTTTATACCTCAACCCTAATTTCTTTTCAAACAAACAATTTTAACGTACACACACATATATGGGTCAAGTGGTATTACATAAATAAACTGATGATGCATATGTAATATATTATTGTATGATATCATATATATACATATAATATGTATGTATTATAAAAATGGGTCAAGGTACAGATTTGTCAACCAACTATTACCTGAGGAGCATCTAGGCCAAATAACTATTGAGGGGACCAAAACTGCCAATCAACAATTAAAAAGTGAAAAAAAAAGGGTGAAGGTGCAGATTTGCCAACCAACTATTACCCGAGGAGCGTCTGGGCTAAATAACTATTGAGGGGACCAAAATTGCCAATCAACAATTAAAAAATGAAAAAAAAAACACCAAATAACTATTGAAAGTGGAAAAAAAAAACACCAAACAACTATTTTTTTTAAAAAAAAACGACTATCATAATTAAGTTAAAATATGAGGCACTGGAGTAGGACGGAGGCGAAAACGCTAAAGAAAAGAGCGGTTAAGCCTTCTTGTTGAAAAATGAAAACACCAACAGAGATGGAACCAATGGGAGCAGGCATTGCAGCATCAGTGGTTGCTGCTTGTGGCATCGGAGGGATGGAACCAGGGTGCAAAGTGCGTGCCAGTCGAATGTTGTGGACTAACTGGATGAGTTCAAGAGGGTGAGTGGAACACCCAGCAACAATAGAAGTTTTGGAAATGCTGATGTCGCTGACACTGTGACAGTCAATGGAAGATGGAGACATCAAAACAGTAACGGGGTAATAGTTCGTTGGCGAATCTGCTCCAAATTGTGTTTTTTTTTTCACTTTTTAATTGTTGATTGACAATTTTGGTCCCTTCAATAGTTATTTGGCCTAGACGCTCCTCGGGTAATAGTTGATTGGCAAATTTGCACCTTGACCAAAAAAAAAAAAACACACACACACACACAAAATTTGGAGCAGATTCGCCAACGAACTATTACCTCGTTACTGTCTTGGTGACTCTGTCTTCCATTGACTGTCATAGTGTCAGCGACGTCGGCATTTCCAAAGCTTTTATTGTTACTGGGTGTTCCACTCACCCTCTTAAACTCATCCAGTAGTCCACAGCGTTCAATTGGCACACACCTTGCACCCTGGTTCCATCCCTCTGATGCCACAAGTAGCAACCGCTGCTGCCGCAATGCCTGCTCCCATGGGTCCCATCTCTGTTGGTGTTTTCCTTTTCTAACAAGAAGGCTTAACCGCTCTTTTCCCCAGCATTTTCGCCACCGTCCTACACCAGTGCCTCATATTTTAACTTAATTGTGATAGTTATTTTTTTAATAGTTATTTGGTGTTTTTTTTTTTCACTTTTTAATTGTTGATTGGCAATTTTGGTCCCCTCAATAGTTATTTGGCCCAGACGCTCCTCGGGTAATAGTTGGTTGGCAAATCTGCACCTTCACCCTATAAAAGTAAATGGCAATGTGAGTTCCGGTCCTGCTCCATGCGTGTACCTACGTACGTATAGAGGCGGACCTACATGTATCATTAGGGGAGCCCCCCAAAAATTTGGGACTTAAAAAAAAGTATATATATAGGACTCATATAGGAATAGTTGCCAAATGTATATTCAACATATTCAAGAATAATACATGTTTTTTTTATTTTGAAGGTGTAGCATTTCTATATTTGGCAGCTATTCCTATATGCTGGATTTCCATTAGCATTAGTATTATTTGTCTACTTTCTTTGAATTAATACATGTTTTCCTATATTTGGCAGCTATTCCTATATGTTGGATTTCCATTAGCATTAGTATTATTTGTCTACTTTCCTTGAATTAATACATGTTTAAATAATTGTCTACCCTTAATACATCAAGATTGCATTAGTTGAATGATTGTTTAGTGCCTTATTCTTTTGTTTTTTAATACATTTAAAACTTTCCTTTTAAAAAAAAAAAAAATTCAGGGGCGCTGCCCCCGAACCCCCAAATCCCCACGCCAATTGTGTATGTGTCCCCCCTTCTGTAATTTTCTGGGTCCACCACTGCATACGTACAAGGTAAGTTGGTGATGTCGATTTGTATTATTATAATTCATATTATATCAATAAATTAATTATTAAAAACAATATTTATGTTGTTAGAGGTATCAATATTATTATTTAGAGAAAATGACAGTCAGGTCCCAAGGACCATAAAAAATAGCAAAAAAGTCCTAATAGAAATTTACATATCAAAAAAGTCCCTAGAGACTTTTTTGATATTATTTGTATTGACAACAGGAAGTGTTATATTTACAACAAAAAGTACTATATTTACAACAAAATTTAAAAACCTGGTCATTCACAATAGAAAAAGCTATATTTACAACAGGAAGTGCTATATTCACAACAACATTTAAACACCTGGATTTTATCTGAAACTCAAGTCCCTAAATGTATAGAGGTCATTCACAACACAAAAAGGCTAGATTCACAACAGGAAGTGTTATATTCACAACAAAATTTAAAACCTAACCATTTACAATAGAAAAAACTATATTTACAATAGGAAATGCTATATTCACAATAAAATTTAAAAGTTTAGATTTTATTTAATACAAATAATATCAAATATGTGAATTTTTGTTGAGACTTTTTTGCTGTTTTTTATGGTCCTTGGGACGTGGATGTCATTTTCCCTATTATTTATGATTATAAGTCAACATGTTTTAAATTTTCGCTAAATGGTAATATGTTATACTCAATCCAGTGTTAACTATATATGTAGGAGTTAATAAAGGTGTTTGCTATTTGTCCATATATACAATATCTCAATTTATTTTTCTCTTAAATTTATAATTATGTTACAAAATAATAAAAATTGCACTTTAATACACAATCAAATATTTCAAATCATATATTACACTATTTTCAAGCCAAAATTGTCAAATTGACTACCTAAAAAAATTACTATTTATTTACTATATTCGGTCATAAATATAAGGTAAAGTTTGTAGTGAAATTTATATAATAAACTTTGTCTTATAATTAGGAAATGAGAGAGTAGTAGATAGCTAGCTAGATGGTAGATTTATGTGTGTGTGTAATAATTTTAAAATCTTCCAAATTATTTTTCTTACTTTTCCAGCTAATACTTTACACTTTGTAAAATTTGATTAAGAAAATTGAAGGGGAGAAAGTTGCAAAGAAACCTAATAAAAATAAGTAGAAAAAACTGAAAGAATAAAAATTTTGCTTGAAGTTTCAAAGAAGACATAAGTATGTTGTGGTCATGAATAATATCATTTAAAATTTTGTGTAAGTAATATACTTAATATTGAATTGATAAAATGTTAGTGCGACTGATTAACGAGTTATTGAAGTTGAAATTTGGGAAAATTTCAATGCACCGGATCTTTATGAGAAAATTCATACCAGGGCCCTTTTAACAGAAAAAAAAAATCTAAAAAAGGCCTAAAGATTCTAAAAATCTCAAAAAAGGCCCCAAGGCTGGGGCCTTTTTTGGTATAATTTCAGTAAAACATTAGTTGTTAACGGGGCTGATATAGTTGTTAATAGGTACTGATATAGTTGTTAACGGGGCTGATATAGTTATTAACAGGGTTGATATAGTTGTTGACGGGACTGATATAGTTGTTAATAACCTACTTGTTAACAACTATATCAGCTCTGTTAACAACTAAAGTTTTAATGAAATTATATCAGAAAAGGCCCTGGGGCCTTTTTTGAGATTTTCAGAATCTTTGGGCATTTTTTAGGATTTTTCTACTAAAAGGGCCCCTATATGGATTTTCCCGATGTTTAACCATTTTAAAATTAAAGATTACTTGGACTTTCTGAAAACTACACTTCTAGGACTATATTGAAATTAAAGAGTACTAAGATAGTCTTATAATTTCTCAAGTGTCTTGTAAATACACACATTTGACTTGTAAATTTTCACACGTGTCTTTTAAATAGCATGTATTATATTCTTAAGAATATGCGCCTTGTTTTATATGTGGTCGAGATTGTCTTGCGATTTCAAATATTTAATTTGCCTTGTTAAAAAGCCTATTTGACTTGTAAATTCCCACATGTATCTTGTAAATAATCATATTTTACTTGTAAAGTGAGGGCACAATTGTCTTTTCACCCACAAATTTTAAACTTAGTTTAGTCCTAGGGATGCAGTGTAATTTAAAAAACTTTTGGGTGCTATTTGATATTATATGACCTCAAAAGGGCTGTAGTGAAATTTTCCCTTAAAATTTTATGGACAATATGAAATCATCCATATTCGGAGCTGGTAATTCAAGTTAGCTTGCGGGTTGCGAGCCAACTCGACGCAACCCATAGGTTGAACAGGGTGGGCCTGTGCAAGGGCGGGATGGAAAAATGCCATCCCAAGCCCGCCACTCGCCTGTTATTTTTTTCAAAAAAAAAAAAAACTTATCACACTCCCTTTTTTAACTCTCACTCCCTTTGGGCCTGTTTGGTATATGGATCTCATGGGAAGGGAAAGGAAAATTAGAAAGTTCCTCTGTTTGGTATGTATTTTGGATAAATCTTCCTAGGAACCTAGGTTCCCGGATCCACCAATCTTCCCTTATATGTGAAAAGATCATACCCCACCAAAATTGGTGGGATTTCAAGTTCCAATGTGAACAATAACATTTTTTTTAGGATTAAGGTGTAAAAATATACATGTACTTTTATCAGAGGAGCGCCTAGTAGTAAGTGTTTTTTTTAGGTGCAAAAGTGACTATGTGGTTACAAAATAGGAGCAAAAGTCACAGATACCGTTAACAGGTAGGATGTTGACCGTTAAGTTGGAAGGTTTGACTAAAATTAAGGATGTGGACGCTGACTGGACTATGACTGGAATGTAATTTATTTATTTATCGTTTATTTATCTGCCAAAATATAACATCTAAGATTTTGGCCCATATTTGTGTCTTCCTCATCGATTACAGTTATGGCGGTGGGTTCCTTACCCCAACCCATGGAGGTGTCGGGAGCTCCATGGAACTGGACATTGAAAGACCAAATAGCCCTCCGTGCAAGAGACATTCGATGGCTGTAAACAGTGACGAGGGATGACAACGGCAGAGATGTGGATGACCGGAATGACGATGGTAACTGTGGGCCATGATGGAGATGTGATTGTAGGCAACTGTCAACCCCTCCAGCTACGACACCAAGTTAAAAAACCGAAGCTTGTCGCCTTTCTACCCCTTTCGAGCTTGTCATCGCCATCAAGAAGGTCATCGTCTTTGATCTCCTTCCTCTCCCTCATTAGATCTGCAAGTTTCTTTGATCTCTACACCCAGCGGTAGCAAGCGCGCGATCTGCGTTTGTCTGATAGTGCAGCTCAACCATGTAATTTGAGATGGTTTAATATGGTTTTATGGTTTCGATTATAGACATTGATCTGCGTTTTCATTGTTCTAGGTTCTTGTTATTTATTTTTTGTGTGATTTTTATTGCTCCACTTTTGATTATAGACAAGACCGCTCCTTCTACTTGTTGTTTCTGTTTAAGCTACAATCTCGTTCAAGTAGTGTTTCTCATGGAGAGGTGTTTGGCAAGTTGTGTTTTTGGCGATAGCGATGGTCGTTATGAACGCGGTGCACGACGATTAATTTGGGTTGGAGTTGAAAAGGCATTTCTCCTTTGAGGCTATTTTGGTATTTTCATATTATGAGTTGTCTACTACATAGTCCTAGTCAGTGTTCATATCATTAATTTTAGTCAAACCTTCCAATTTAACGATCAACGTCCTACCTGTTAACGGTTTCTGTGACTTTTGCTCCTATTTTGTAACCATATAGTCACTTTTATACTTAAAAAAAACACTTACTACTGGGCGCTCCTCTGACAAAAATACATGTGTATTTTTGCACCTTAACCCCCTTTTTTAAAACAAATTTACTCCCCAAATTCGAACTTGACGGGAAAATTCGAACTTAGCAAGAAATTTTTTTACACAAATTTGAATTTGATAAGGGCATATTTTTTTAAAAATATATTTTAGAATTTTTTTTCTTTTTTATTTTGAATTAATTACTTTTAAGGGTAAAATAGACATTTCTTGATTCTTTACCAACTATTACTCCTTTATTTTCTTCTTTCTTTCCTCATCTTTTAAAATCCTCTCTTCTCTCTTCTTCTCCCTCCTCGAATTTCCCCATACCAAACGGGCCCTTTCTCTTTCACTGAGGCCTGTTCGAAGGTTCTTCGCCTCGTCACTGTCATCTCGCCGTCGCGAGACCGTGTCCATCGCCATTGCATCTCCTGCTTTATTAAAAACCATTTTATGTTCGCTCTTCATCTCCTGCTTCCATTGTTTCAGCTGCAGCGGCAGAACCAGTTTATTCGCAGCCTTACTGCGTGATGGACGGCCTCCTCTATCATCCTTGCTTCGGGACCAAACTCCTCTTCCCAATTTCTCCCCTGGTGTTTTCAGCGCTGTGCGGAGCAAGTCAATCAGGAGGAGAAAGAGGGTGGCATATGTGGGAAATGATGCAGCTTTGAATACATATTTCTGTTGATTATAGCATGTAAAAATATCTTGCATTTTGCTGATCTTTTTGGGGTTGTTTGGTGCAAATGACAGAATTTAGTTCGTGCTTGTTTTGGCGGGCTATAGTGGGGCTTGCCAATTCCCCAAAATTCTAGTGATTCCATAATGACATCTCTTCAAGGCTTTGAAATGGAGTGCACTCCATCTATTTGATTTAATGCCACAATGATGTTGCATCTCCAAACACACAGAAACTAGATGTCCCATTTGGGAAAATAGGTTTCTAGTTCAATCTTATGACATTTAGTAACATGGCCTTGAGATTTCATAAGCTTTTCTGCAATGGTACGCATGTGAGAACTAAGAAATCTGGTGCTATGAATTTGAACTCGATGCTATATCACTCTTTAGAAGAATAATTTCCTTAGTTAAGTTTTTGGTAATCTTTTGTAATGTGATGAGCCTGGTTATTTTTTGTTAAGTTTATTACATTGTGCGCTATGGGTTTTTTGTTAAGAGTTTGGTGAATATCTTATTCCATTGTCTTTCTTAATCACCGTCTTGCTTCCTCTACATGATTTCAGTTTTCAAGTTACGTATCCTGGGACTTGTTTGTACTTCCATTGATTATTGGTATTTTATTCAATTGTATGGATATAAGGAAGAAAGAATTTTTTTTTGAGTTGTATGTGTCTATTTGAGTTTACTCATGACCTTTCTTGTCTGCTTGAATTTTGCAATGCACAAAAAGATCATTACATGATATTTTGAACACTATTTTATGTACTTGCTGCAATTATGAAGCCGGAAATTCTTCTTGATCATTACAAAAAGATCATTACATAGTAATATTCTATGTTAATGCCTTTTTAGGTAGCTGTATTTTCAAGAGTTGTTGACACATCTGCAGCAACTGAAACTAAAGGAAATGTATTTATTCATTCGATCAGCTGAGCAGGTATTTGGGTCTCTTGCTTATGCAACTGATCTAACAATCGTAGATAAGTTCTAACCCTGTGCCATTCTCTATGTATTCTTAGGATATGCGGAAAATTAGAAGGGATATTTGTTGTTAAATCTGAAAACTGACACGTTATTTGTGAGTCATCGTGTTAATTTTGCAGAACATGTTTTTCCTTTTTGGGATGCAATGACACAACAGCAAGGGGGAGTGCATCCCATCCTCAGGGAAATGTTCTGGTTTGAAACAGAACCTTCCTGGACAGAATTGGATGCAGTCAAGGATAAGAATATACAAGGCAGAACTAATCAACAAGGCAGAACTGATCAGCAGTCTAATCTGAATGAGATTAATAATTATACTGATTGCCCACTTGAATCAGTACAGTCACTTCCGTCAAGGGAAAGACGACCACCAATTTGGTCCAATGATCATGTGTGCTCACTTGTTGCATCTGAAGATAAACCAGAGCACAAATCTATATGTGCTTACGCTATCGATAAATTTGTTTCTTATGCATCTATCTTTGCTTTTCATTTAGCTTTTTTGTCTTCTATTGATACAGTGTTTGAACCTTACACTTACAAAGAAGCAAGCAACAACCCTGAGTAGGTCAAGGTGATGAAGGCCGAGATACAGGTGCTGGCAGAGAACCAAACATGGGACATTGTCAAACTCCCAAAAGATAAACAACCAATTGGTTGTAAGTGGGTATATAAGATTAAGTAAAACTCTAATGGTAATATAGATTTATATAAAGCTCATTTAGTAGCAAAAGGATATAGTCAAAAGGAAGGTATTGATTATCATGAAACTTTTTCACCTATGATAAAAAATTTTACTATTAGATTAGTACTTAAGTTGGCTGCAATGTATTCATGAATCTGTACCAAATAGATGTATATAATGCTTTTTTGCAAGGAGATCTCCAAGAAAAGGTATATATGAGAATACCTCAAGGTTTCGAAGGTAAGGAGGAGCATATGGTTTGTAAACTAAAGAAGCCCCTTTATGAACTCAAACAAGCTTCCCGTCAATGGTATAAAAAATTGTCTAAAGCCCTTATTAAAGGGGGTTTTACTCAAAGTAAAAGTGATTACTCATTGTTTACTACAGATTGGCATGATGGTATAGTGTTAGTCTTGGTATATGTTGACAATTTGTTAATAACTAGTAGTTTTGAAGAAGGAATTGATTATGCTAAGAATCTGTTGCATAGTAATTTTAAGATTAAAGATTTAGGACAAATGAAATATTTTCTTGGCATAGAGGTAGTGAAATCAAAACTGGTGTGGTTTTGTCCCAGTGAAAATTTGTGTTGGATTTGTTGTCTGAGGTAGGAATGAGTGGATGTAAGCCATTGAGTATTCCAATGCCACAGCACCTGAAATTAATGCCTCATCAACAAGGAAAGGATAATATTTAGGATTTGTGCAAACATCCAAAAAGATATTGTGGGTTGGTTGGTAAGTTAATTTATTTGACCATGACTAGGCCTGACATATGTTTTTGTGTGCAAACGTTGAGCCAATTTATGCAAATACCAATCAAAGCATATATGGAAGTAGCTAGGAATGTTGTGAGATATATGAAAGGAATGATTTGGCTTGGACTTGGTATTCACCTGAGCTCTCAAGGAAATCTTCAGCAGGAATGTTTTTGTGATTTAGATTGAGCGTCTTGTGGGATTAAACAAGGCCATCAGTATATCGATATTTATTGAAATTTGTAGGATCGTTGGTTATGTGGAAGACGAAGGAACAAGAACTATCTCAAAGTCTTCTGCAAAAGCAGAATATAAGGCACTTAGCATGGTGACTTCAGAGATAGTTTGAGTACTCAGTTTGTTTCACGATTTGAAAATACCATAGCAAAATCTAATACATGTATATTGTGATAGCATAGCAACGATACATATAGCAACAAATCCAGTATTTCATGAGAGAACCAAGTACATCGAAGTTGACTGCCATTTTGTTTGTAAAAAGTGGTAGGAGAAGATGATTGATCTGAGGCATGTCAGATCCTATGACCATAAAGTTGTTTTTTTTAACAAAATTGGTTTCAGGGGAGACACAACGAAAGTTGCTGAGCAAGTTAGGAACTTTTTTTATATTTACGCCCTGAACTTGAGGGAGAGTGTTAAAAATATAAATTGTAATAATAAATGTGTAAATATTATTAGATAGTTTTCTAGTTGTTTAGGTAAGTAGTTGGTGTAACTCCCAGTGTAGATATGTACAACTATTATATTAGAGTGTAATACTCAATTTCTAATCAATGAGAATTATTCTTCTCTCCACATTGTTGTGTGGCTTTTATTGTTAATATTACCACATTGAGATGGTTTAACAGAAACTGTTTTAACTTTTTGTTCAAGGGTTGTAATGTTGTATATCACATGATAGCAATGAAATTATAATGAATCCACATTAACCATGGTTGAATTGAGGTGAGCTCAATCATAATTAAAATAATATAAATTTATTAAAATATATAATTATTCTTATATAATCATGAAATGAGTTGTATTCCCTCTAGTCCTTAATCTAAGACGTACTTTGGTAGTTAAATTTGGTCTTAAATATAAGACATAGTTTTCATATTTATTAGTGTTTTCCTAATTTACCCCTAATAATACTCCCTAAAAAATAATCAAAGAAGAAAGGGAATGAGGAGATTAAAAAAACTGAGTAGGGTATTTTAGAAGATACTTGTTATATTAACTAACTTAACAAACTTCCTTAATCTAATCAAATTAGGTAAATGTGTCTTATATTAAAAATTAGAAGAGTATTAATTTAAATAGAAGACAATAATTTACAAGTAAATTTAGATACTATAATTTAGAATTCTCATGTTTGAGTTCTAAGAAAGTAGACATGTTAAATATTTGATTGCCAATGTTTGAATTCTTGCTGGTAGAGGTGTCACATTGTTAATCTTGTCAATAACATATTAATAAAAAAAATGATTGGTTTATTTTTTTTCATGATAAACTGGATTAAAAAAAAAATCATACAAGCACTGGTACAAAATTGGCCTTTTAGACCATTTAGAGGATCATGTCTCAAAAGTACGATCGGTGACAGTTTTGTAAATATAAACAACTATTTAAATCGGTTCCTTTAATACAAGGTCTAAAAAATATTATTTAGATCAAACAGATTTTAGAACACCCAATCAAAAAAGGAAAAAAAAAAAAAAACAAGTTGATTACTTGTTAGAATGATTGTTCTTTTTTTTTTTTTTTGATACAAGATGAATGATTATCTTTTATAACTAGTCTAAAAGATGAAACTTTTTAGACCTAATGTTTTTTATAACCGGTCTAAAAGATGTAGAATAAAAATAAAAATATCTTTATTACTTTTAAGACCGGATTTTTCAAATAACCAGTATAAAAGGTGAACTTTTAATACCTAATTTTGAGCATAACCAATCTAAAAGATTGGCCCTAAATTAGAACTCGATCCCTTGAATCCTCTCTTCATCACGCGGAAAATTCAATTTCGCTCTCTAAACCTCTCTTATTGTTATGATAACTTTGAGCTTTGTCGCTTTTCTAAACTCCTCTGTCACTCCCCGATCTTCTTTTGCTGCTTGCTTCTCCATCATTACCACTAATGCCAGTGTCTGTTGTGTGGTCGTATCGCTACTTTGCATTTCTCTTTCAACAAGCTAGTTCCGGTAAGCTCACTCTTCACCTAAGTTCCCCCCCCCCCCCCTCCCCAAATTTTTGTTAGAAGGATGCCCTTACACACTCCTTCCACGCCATTTTCCTATCTCTAAAGTTAATTTAGTGCACTAAAATATTAGATGTCTTCTAAATATTACCTAGCTCTTTGGCGGCTTTGCTCTCCTTTTTTTTTCTTTCCTGTTTTTCTTTTTTTTTGGGGGGGGGGGGGGGGGGGACTTGGTTCAGATTTTTATTTCTCTCTGCTTGGTTGCTATGCTTGGGTGTGTGAATGTCCTCTCCTTCTCCTGTGTTTTGTTGTGTATGGTATGTTTAAAGCTTTCCTCTTTTGTTGTTTTACGTATATGTGCATATGGGATTTAAAAGTTTTGAACTTTCATTATATTTTTGTCTATAGTTTTTGTGTGGGGATCAAAGTCCCTCTTTCTTCCCTACATCTAATCATTTCAAAGAGTAGAAGAATGGAGGACTGGAATGAATCAAGTGCTGTTTATTTTGCATTGGAACAAATTCTTGTTATGATATTGGATTTAAGGGATTTTTAAGAGTGTGTTGTTAGTTGGTTTTAAGATTAAATTTTTGAAAATATTCTATAAAATGTTTTTTGAGAGGTGAATTTAAAGTTAGTAGATAAGATTAATGTAGCATATGACCGAATTATGGGATTGAGGAAATATTGAGAAATCATTTTTATTGTTGGAAGAGATATGTTGGGTAATTTATTTTATGAGCATGTTTTGTTATGACTCAAACTTTAATTACCCATAAGAAGCTAGATGAAGTGATTGCTAGATGGAGTACTGAAATATTGTTGAAAATAAGTGTGATGAAACATTTTGGAATTCATGGTATAATACAGACACTTTGGTGGTGGGAATTTGCAATGTAATTTAACTTTATACCAGAGTTATTATACAACAGAGTAGTCATGACTCATGAGTCTAGCTAGTTTTCCGAAGTTTTTAAATGGTATATCTCAGTTCTTAAAATTTTTAATGATTTATATAGGTTTCATTTTACTTGTAATGCGTAATGTTATTCTTACCGTGCTAGGGTGATAGAGGTATCTTTTGTTATCGTTATAGTATATTGTAGTTTTTATGGCCTTGGGCAAGTCTTTTTATCTTCATGAAATTAATCAGCTAATTACATAGCATCTTGGCTTAAGCTTGTGGGGACTAGACCTGTGTGAGTTTAGCTTAAATATAATATATTCAGCAGATCTATTGCAACTTGTAATTTGTGAGTTTTAATTACTCTTTCCTAGTTTATATCCTTATCTCATTACTATCAAACTAATGGTTAGCTTAGTAGATTGGACCATGTTGCTCTATTTGTTCTTGAAACTTATGCTTATCGAGCATATCACTCACTATTATAGAACTGTGTATGCAATATATATTTTTGTTTGTTTCTGCATCACCCACTATCAAACCTTATTTTGTTGTCTCTTAATAGAAAAATGAAAAGTTGAAGCCATTCTAGTCCTTTTAAAAGCCAATTAGTATGAATTAGAGCGAGCCTTACACATCTCAAAGTGAGCCTAGTAACCGATCTTAATGGAGGGGTAGAAAAAGCACACAATTGAGAGAGATTTCTCTTAGTCAAAGTGCCAAACAAAGATCTCGATTCAGTTTGATAAATATTGGAAACCAAACGGGCCTAATGCAAGCCAATATAGCAATTTTGTCAGCCTCCTAACATGCAATAAGCCTAGCATCTTGATAGATGAGTGGAGAAATATCAATGATCGTGTAAAGCAATATATTTGAGACACTATCCAAGTATAAAATGTTTTATTTTTTTGTATGTAATTATTATCAAATTTGTGACTAACTACTTCAATGCATGTGTTACAGCTCACTTACATGTTCCTGAAAGTGACAAATTGTATAAGACAATGACGTACTATTGTGAACACTGGAGGAAATTTAAGATAGATCGAGCTAACGAATATGTGTATATCAAGGTGAAAGATAAGGTGCCTCGTCCTAATCATTGCAGCAAGTATTCATATCTTGATGAAGAGACTTAGTAAGAATTTTATATGATTCGAACTACTCTAGAACCTTTAATGAGTTTACTTTTCTTTGATTTTACTTAGTTATCAATTGTCTTTATTGGTTGTAATTTTTGTTATGAATTCTTATTCACAACAAAAAAGGGGAAAAGCACAAAAGAATGACAAAAAGAATGATTGCTCTCATATAATGTCTCATGGCAGTTATGAAAAGGTTGAAAAAGAGTTATGGCAGCCAAGTGAAAACAAATTAATTGGAAGAAGAAGTTCAATCCAATCCTTGTGTTCTTCTTTCTCCACCATCTCCAATACATTACGAAGAAAAATGGTTATATGCCCACCAAAAAAAGAGCAAGTCTTATACGAGTAAACAAACTCGTATAGTTACTAAAAAAATTGTAAGTATCATTATTGTTATTTTTTAGTTAGTAATTAAGTTTCATTACTTATGTTGTTATCTATATCTTACAAGAGCAACTTTTTTTTTTAAAAAAAAAAAAAAGCCGAGGGATCATTTGTGTCAAATGAGAGAAATAATATTTTGACTATTGCTACAAGAAAACACAAGCATCCAGGGCGTGTTAAGGGAGTTAGAAGAGGGGTAGGCATAAGAGATTACTTTGGAGCAGCCAAACGCCATTCCTCAAGTGTGGTAACTAGGGAGGGGATAGAATATATGTTGGCCATTGTGAGGGTACGTAGAAGCAAGGGTAGAGGCAAAAGCTTCATTTAGTGCAATAACAAAGGCTCGATTGAGTAAGAGAAGGA
Source organism: Acacia crassicarpa (assembly GCA_034222035.1). Classification (NCBI taxonomy): domain Eukaryota; kingdom Viridiplantae; phylum Streptophyta; class Magnoliopsida; order Fabales; family Fabaceae; genus Acacia; species Acacia crassicarpa. Next base: position 7,622,044 of record JAWXYG010000002.1, read on the forward strand.
CGAAATGATGATGATTGTGAGCACATGTGAAGAGACAAATGTTCCCAAGGCAAATTCACTTGCACCTATTTAGAGCTCTAAAGGAAGTTGTTGCATTATTGGATAGTCATCAGAGGGTCCTAGAATGCAAATTGCTAAACCTTGTAACCTTTTTGTGAAGAATTCTCTGAGAAATTAGTTGCATACGTGGGAGTATCCACAACTTGAGATCAAATGTACACCACCAATAAATACAAGATGATCAAGTCAGAGTGTCCGTTTAAGAGGTGATCATTGCAGATGCACTTATCCCTATCCCTATTAGTGATTTGAAGATTGTGAGTAATGTCAAGCGTACCTTCATCTTGTCGCCTAAGAACTTTGTTTCTATTCGAGCTAAGGAAACTTCGATTACAACCCCAGTTGTAGCTCTATCAACTGAACAAGTTTCACAATCTAAGTTGAATGTTATGCAACAAGTGATTCTTATGGCATATAATACATCTTTTACAACAAGATCGTGGCCTATGGATTAAGTTGCAGGCAAGTCAGCGGTACCGGTTTTTCTTGAGAGGGATGATTTAATGTCCCTTATAGATCCTAAACAAGAGCTTACGGTAGCAATTTTTAAGTATTCTAATGTAAGTATCTTCTCGTAAGTGAAAATATTTTAACAATATAATTAAATCGTTATAATTTGTGTGCTTGCATTATTGTTGGTATATAAATCGTATGTTGGTTTCCTCAAGCAAAAGCAATAATTTTGAATTTGTTTGCCCAGTTCAAATAGCAAAAAAAGGGACAATTGCTTCTATCAAACACAAATACTTATCAGAGAAGCTTAGTGAAACCAAACCTAAGTGTTTCTTGGCACCATATGTGCATGGGTAAGAACCAAATTTTTATTTCATAACATATATACTACTTGAAAAATTGGAGTACTAGTCAATTCTGTTATTCTTAGTTATCATTAGCAGTTGGTGCTTTTATGCAAGAAGAACTATACCATTGTTTTCTTATTCTCCATTCATTACAAACCAAGAAATGAATTGAAGAAGACCATAAACTCATAAGTCTTCTTATTTCTAAATAAAGTAGTGAACTAGCAATGTCATCATTTGAATAAATAAGAGAAAATCATCACTTTTCTTGTATTACATACTGTTGGAAGTTTGTGGAATTTGTGGAAAATAAGTAAGTTTTGTGATTTTGATGATAAGGCAATGAGGACATACCGACATGCTGCTAGTGGTAAGCATGTGCATGAGGTAAAAGAATGGATCACACTAAGGGTTAGTAATATTTGTTTGCTTTATGAACTTGTTCTATAAGCTATGCTCTATACAGTTTTAATTATGTCATGTTCTTTTTTAAACTTGTAGGCAACCACTGGGATCCAACTTATATAGCTTTTATATGTTGAGACACATATTTAACATTTTCACCTTAAACATAACTGAATTCACTCAAGAGATAAATGTGTATTTCAACAACTTTGTACTATTATACTTTTAATATTTTCTAACTTAGCAAGTTAATAATTTGTTTGCCTTTAATGTTACAGATGTTCGATCTTACAGATCCCTTTCCTAAAAAAGATATTGACTTCATCTACAAATGTTGTTGTGAATTCATTTATGATCTTGAGCAGAAAAAGAATTCATTTATGATCTATTAGAACAATAGTTTAGGTCTTGTGTTTTTCATCATGTATGTATTAATCATTTAATTAAAAGTCTTGAAATGTTATGATTTGTAATGATAATAGTTATTAAATCAATTTTGTTCCCACTTAAATTAAAATATTGTTGGCATTATATTTATTTTCAATAATTCAATTTGTAACTCATATTAAGTTGTTGAGAGCTTATAACTTAAACTCTCTTTTTGGAGCTAGATATATTGGATGGTGGGTAAGAGGAAAAAATAGCATGGATATGTGAAAAAAACAAAAAAAATTAGACCGGATGTTATAAATATCATGTCTAAAAAAAATAAGACGCGAAGTACAAAATATTGTGTGTTAAAAAGTTTAATTTTTAAGACCAGTTTTAAAAATATCAGGTTTGAAAACTATTTTTAAAATGTGTTTTTGAAATAAGCAGTCTTTAAAACTACTTTTAAGACCTTATATTTTACACAACTGTGGACATGATATTTTACGTAAATAGTTTAAAAATCCCTACTTTTTAAACCTTATATTTACGCAACTAGTCTAAAAAGTCCTACTCCAACTTTTTAGACTTGATATTTTGTGCAGCCGATCTAAAAAGTAATTTTTAAGATCAATTTCTCAACCGATTTAAAAATTAACAAACTTTTTAAATCAGCTATTGAAACTTGATCTAGAACCGGTCTAAAAAGCGATTTTCAGCCGTGGAAAAAAAATGATTTTTGCACTGGTGTAGCCTAATGAGAACTCTAACCCAAATGCTTCCTTCTATAAAAAGACAAAATCAGAAAGAACTAAGACAATCTATTAAGTAAATTTCTATGCATACCAGAAAAGAATTGCTAAGAAGTAATAAGAGTAGCAGATGAGTCTAAAATTTTGGGAAATCCATTATACAAAGAAATAAATAGATATTATAGAAGATGACCATCACGTATCACCAACCACAAACAGATCAGATAGATAACTTAATGTCTTTCATAATATCACTTCCAATCCTAAATAAAAGACCCAATTAACTTTTTTTTTTTGGAAAGATTAGGAAGCTAATTATATTATTTAAAAATATTTTTTTTATTTTTTTTCTCCAAACTAATTGTTTGAACATATAAACTAATATCTAATTTAATGATATACAATATATGATATGATCTAGTAACTTATTTAGTTTCTTCAATCTCTCTAAAAAAAATCAATTGAATCTTATATTTAAGACTATATGGAGTATTTAATTATGATGACGAACAATATGTGTGTGTGTGTAGCTAGTAGGTGGTATATCAAAAAGGAAGATACTTAAATTTTATATTATCTAACTAATCACACTCACTTAATATATTGCTTTACGATGCCTATTTATGGAGACCCTTACCTTACTATTGTGTTTTCACAAATACGACAAAACGGAATTTAACCAAAGATAAAATTGTTAATTTAGTTACTCTTTTAATTATCCACCTCATTATTATCGGTTGCTTAAAAAAATAATTTACTTGCGATGACTATCTCAAAAAGCTCATATGACGAATTATTTCAAACCACTATTTTTTTTAAAAAATAATAATGGACCTAAAATCTCCTATATATATGGGACTCAAGCTTCATGCATTTCATCGTTCATCTTATATCCCACATCAAGTGTACTGATAAGCTTCTGGCTGTGTTCTTTTAGATGGCCAGTTCCAAGGTGTTAGGGTTTGTGTTCATGGCGTTGCTGATTTTGGACGTGGCCTTTGCTGTTAGGTCATCCCCAAAATTACAGTCACATGATGATGGGGATACTTCCGGCAGGGAAGGGGATGGCTGCGGGTCATGTGGCAAAGGGTCTGATCAAGGTTGTGGCAAAAAGCCATCTGGTGGTGGCACTAGTGGCGGCCATAAGTCCTATGGCGGTGGGTCATCCTGTGACAAAGGTGACAATAATCATGATGATTGTAGTAAAGGTGGGTCTCAAAAAGGAGGAGGAGGCGGTGGCGGCGGTGGTGGTGGAGGAGCGGACAAAGAATCTGGCCAAGGATCTGGCAGTGGATTTGGATCAGGGTCAGGAAACCAAGGAGGAGGAGGCGGTGGAGGAGGTGGCGGCGGCGGCGGCGGAAGAGGTAGTGGGTTCGGAAGTGGTAGTGGCCACGGCGGCGACGACAGTGGCCATGGTGAAGAAGGTGGTAGCAATCACAATCCACGGCGCGTGTAAGGAATTAATTAAGCAGGGTTCCGACGAGACCTTGGTCCAGCATATATATATATGGATCAAGTGGTAATTAAAGAAATTGATGAGGATGCATCTAATATACATTATATGATATAATATATACTGTTATGTATATATATACTGATAAATAAATAGCAGTGAGTTCAGCTCCTGCTCCATGCAACGTACGTATGCATGGTAAGTGATGATGACGTCGGTTTGTGATATTGTAACTCACAAGGTATCAATAACATTATTATTAAAAGTAATATTTGTGCCACGGTTTTATTTATTTGTTGGGAAAATTGTTGAAAAATTTCTCATTTCAAGAATTTATTGCCCAAAACTACCAAAAAAAAAAAGTAATGGAATTTAGCGACGAAATTTGATAATTCTATCATCAAATAGAGTGTTACTGATTGATCAACGATGGAATTCCGTCGCTAAATTAGTCTAGCAACGGAATTCCGTTGTTAATTCCGTTTTTCATCACGTATCGTGTTGATATTATGATGATTATATTAACTTTTTTATTTGTATTTATTTCTAATAATATTATATACATGACATGATAGAGATGAAATCGCTAATTAATATAATTCATGCCATAAATTAATATGTTCTCTTTTATTTTTATTTTTTAAAAAAAAATTGAAGGAACTCTTTCTATTCATTTTTGTCAGTAGATTGAGAAGTTTTCTGGTTGCTTTTCCTATAGTCTTTATTTTTAAGAAAACAAGATTTGATCCAATAATTTCATGTGATTTGTGGAAGTTGTTAGATGTTATTAATTTTCTTTTATAATTAAGGTTATTAAACCCGAATCGACTATTGAACTAGCCGATGTACTGGGCCAAGGGTCAGTGAGTTAGATCAAAGTAAAACTGGAAAATACACTGGGCCAAACCGGTGAAAAAGTTAATTAAAATTCCAGGGTTATTAATATGAAATTCTAAAGGAAATTAAAAACAAATCGATTTTTTTTAAAAAAAAAAAAAAGTGGACAAGGTTGATACCCAAATCAGACGAAGACTGGTTCACTAGTTTTAGGTGAACTGGCCAGTTTGGTCTAGGTATAACGTTGTTTATAATATTCAGTCATATGGAATTCATTGATATTTTCATTAATTAGTGATATACTTATAATCATGTAATTTCTTTCCTATATTATTCAGATGACGAATTCTTTTTCCGAGTTTAATCTTATTTGTGTATATATAGCTCAAACACGACAGAACTACTCTAGTCTAATTTATATCGCTGATGGCATCTGATAATAAAATTATGATCATTATATATATTGTACATGTAATTGTCGTATTATTACTATATATAGTCCAACCGGTGACCTCGCAATTATTTTGGTGAATTGACAAATGCAAGATGAAGTTTTACCTATGTGGGGGTGTGGAATGAGATTGAAAACTTGTAGAAGAAATGTCTAAGCTTGTCATGCACTAACTGCATGAGGTTATAAACAAAATCAAACACGTAATCTCTTACTTATAAGGGAGCTTACATATTACTAAGTTACAAGGCCATTTGCACATAGTGGGGTTTTTAAGTCTAAGGGCTTCTTCATCTCAATAGGCATATCTTTTGAGATTAAGCTATTTTAGGGTTATGTTAATCACATATTACTGAGGGGCCGGATTGGGTGGAAGATTATATCTTAGGATTGGGTGGAACATTATATCTAGGCCTGTAAGTTTGTGTTCCAAAGTTTCGACAGCCAAATATAGAAGGAATGCAGATCGATTGGGTTAAGGTATAAAAATAGCAGTACAATTTTTTTTATCAAAAGTGCACCCAACACCATATGCTTTTTGTTGGAGACGGTTAGATCAGGGCTTGGAAGAGATGAGCACCAATATGAGAGAGTAAATGGGTTTGCAAGAAGGCGAGAGCCTGAGGGAGAATCAATAAGAAAAGGGCCCTATTATCAAGTTTCATTTGTGTTTAAAAAAAGTTCGATTTTTATTTTTGGCTTACTTCTGTTGTATTTGCTTTGGCCTTCCCGTCCATCAGAACACTTCATTGAGCTTACTAAAACTACAACGCCATTGTCCCGTCTTGGTTTTGGATTCAATAGTGAAAATTTTTAGTTTGTTTTTGGTGAAACTCTGTCAAGAACTGTTGTCATTTTTTGTGTGTGTTGCTGTCTAGACCACTACCAGAATTCAAGTTCAACCCTGCCGGAAAGATGTCGCATGACGATGACGCTGCAAGTTACGGCAGGTCCGCAGTGACATATGGGTCGGGTCAAGGGATCCGGTTCATGGTCCTCTTAATCTCTTCCTCCTGCTTCGATAGATTTGAGATGTTTCCATTGAACAAAGTTTGATGATTTATAAGGTGATAGAGATTCGATGCCAAAACGAAAAAGAACATGGGTGATGTTGTTGGGGCAGATCAGCGGATGGGTGATGGAGAAGAAGATGAAAGGAGCATTTTTCAGACGAGGGATGGTGTTCCCATGACTATTTTTTTGATGAAATGTGGCCCTTTGTTTAATCATTTTACCATCCAATGCCAGCTAGAAAATTATTCTGGTCATGTCAGCGTACTAGTATTTTCAGTCAACTAACGGTCAAAGTAACAAAGATTAACAGCGCTGGTATTTTTACTCTTATTTGAAAAGCTTATATATAGGTACTTTTATATCTTCAAAAAGTATATGATAGTAGGCGCATTTTCAATAAAAACTCATGAGTACCTTAACCCATACAGTCTTGAGAAATGAATCTTATGTGAAGATGTCTGATACAGTGCTTTAGAAACATTTGGGTGCGTTATGGCCTAAGATTGTAAGTAACTTGAGGCGCGTTATGGCCTAAGATTGAGATTGAGACCAGTAATTTTTATGAGTCGGATTTAAATAATAATAATAATAGATAAGCGAGAGGAACGTTTTGCTCATAGAGGGGAAAATGCGGTGGCATATTGGCTTGCAAATTTTAGCTTGAATTGTGACAAGGATTTGTTTATTTTGCATAGCCCACATGAGGGCATTCCTAATTTGTTTTTCTCTGATGTAGTTGGAATCTCTTTCCACGCCTTAATAACTGCAGTGATTTAAATTCTGAATGTGAAATTATTTTCTTATCCCATTGATTAAATTAAAAAAGGAAGAGGGAAGCATAATGGCCACATATGACCAAGTGCAGGTAATTATCAATTGCATAATCTGTAACTTGTCAAAATCGACACACCCACTTGTCAACGGAAACTGATTTAGTTAATATAGATGAGTTTGTCAATAAGCACTCTATGACTTGTCAAAATAAATGCACGCACTTGCCAATATATAACTTATCATTTTAGACACATACACTTGTCAAATATAATAGGCATATAAATTTGTCAAAAAAGTCACATACACTTGCCAATTGATAACTTTTCAAAATAGGCACATATACTTGCTAATGTATAATTTGTCATTATAGGCACATACACTTGTTAATATATAATTTGTCAAAATAGACACAAAAAATGTCAAAATAGGCACATACATTTGTCAAAATAAAGACATAAAGTTATCAAAATAGACATATACACTTGCTAAAGTATAACTTGTCAAAATGCATCATTGAAGTCTGTTGCATTCAGAATTTATTATTAACAAGTGAATATGCCTATTTTAACAAGTCATAGAGTGATGATTGACAATTACCTGCACCTAATTATACACTATTGGTTCTCTTTTCTTTTTTTTTAATCAATGGGGTAAGAAGGTAATTTTACATTCAAAATTTATATCAATGTAGTCCCCATAGAGCTTTTGATAAGGAAATCCATGTACCATGCCTTTTTAGCTATTTTTCTGGTCTTTAGAACTTGAGTGCGATTTTCCTAAAGTTAATCCTAAACTAAGCCTTACGACTTTACAGTGATTATTAGGCCATTTTAAGATTCTGATTTGGGATTCACAATTTTTCTGTCATTATTATCTGCCTTCGTGGCAAGTATATTCTTTCATTATTTTTCACTTTTCCCCGTCAAACTATTTCTTCACTTATTATTAATTACCGAAGCAATTAAAAAGGAATAATTAATACAGTATCTAATTGTAGCGACGAAAATGCTTGACCAAATTATTAATTAGCTCTATATCAACAAGGGAAATTGTGAAGCGAATGGTTTCATTTTGTCATTTTCTTTTGCTATAATGCACATAAAATACCATTTCTTTTATACAATTACCTGCACCTAATTATATACTATTGCTATAATTTTGTCATTTATGTAACTTTTTCCGGTTGGAGATTCAACCATGGATTGAAATGAATATCCATCGGGTCCATGACTGAGGGAAGGGGGGTTGGAGTGAGTTTTTTGCAACCACCTGCTGGCTGATTTGGCAACGGCGAAATGCTCGGACCTTTGAGAACAACTCTACCAATAACGATTCTATTATATTATTGTTAGAGCTAACTCTATTATCTCTACAGTAGTATCCAAGGCGAGAAGGTTATTGCAGGGAGTTTACCGAAATGGCCATCGGATCCAATCAAGAGGTGCACTATGGGAGCCACCAAGCCTTGGTTGGATCAAGCTGAATGTGGATGGGGCTTGCACACACAACCATGTAGCGACCTGTGGGGGTATTCTTCGGGATGCTAGTGGCTCCCTCAAGCAAGGTTTTATGTTCAGAGCTGAGGAACCTGCAGACAGTCTCCTGGCTGAGCTATGGGCTGTTCTTTTTGGCTTGAAGTTGTGCTGGGATTTTGGCGAGCGTAGGGTGTGTTTGGAATCTGACGCCGAGGAAGCAGTGTCGTCGCTGATCAATAGTTCCATTCCGGAAAGTCACCCAGACGTGGAAGTAATCCAAGAGATAAAAAGCATGATCGGAAGGAATTGGGAGGTGCGAGTGCGTTGGATCCCTCGGGAAGCTAACATGGCTGCAGACTATGTTTCACGCCGCATTAGGGGACCTGGAAGCTTTCCTGGATAAGGACAAAAGGAATATAGTGTCTAGTAGTGGCTTTGGTTGAGGGCTTTCCCTCCTCTCTTTGTATTAAAAAAAAAAAAAAAACTCTTTTTTTTTAGATGTCGACGAGTGACCAATTAGCTTTGAAAAATCCTTTATTACATACATATCCATATTAATGCAACCAAAATACATAGGACTAAATCTGTTATCATTATAACTTGCATGAAGCTCTGTTGGATTTCAAAGTCAGATACTGATAATAATAGGTCTAATATATATTACCAACACTTTAATTTATCCATCAAGTACGTACAATCACAACTAAAACCATTCATATTCGTGCATTGAGCTGCAACTTATTACATCACACGCATATATATATATATATAATAACATAATTAACATGGATGATATTAACTTATTGCTTTAACCCGACCCGATTCATAGCTGGATGGAGCTTCATTTCCTTAATTACTCCAAACCACCTCCTTTGTTAATTACCTTGTTTCCATGAATAGTACTGCCACCTTCCACTCCCTCAGTCCCTGAACCTCTGGTTACAACTTTAAAGTTGGAACCTCCACATCCGCTGCCACTGCCGCCACCGCCACCACCTCCTCCTCCTCCTCCTCCTCCGCCATTCTCTCCTCCTCCACCACCACCACCACCTCCTCCACTACCACATGATCGGCTGCAGCAGGTTTGGCCACCATCCCCCATTGTCCTGCAATCAACTTCTACTTTGTATCCAGACCGGCCGACAGACCAGGACGAAGACCAACTGGAGCCGGTACCGGAGGATGAAGACGCATCTTCATTTGATGATTGTAATCGACGATGGGATGACCTGGCAGCAAATGCCAGGTCCAAAATCAGCAAAGCAATGAACAAAGACCCTATGAGTTTCGATCTGGCCATCATCTCAAAAGACAAAAGCTCAAACAAGAACTTAAATGCCTGAGAATGAGGATGATCGATCGATGAACTGTGAAATGTATGAGGTCACTGAGTTCCATATATATAGAGGAGACTCTATAGGGCCTAGTTTTTCCTCTTTACAGAAAAACATTTGCAGTTGTAAGAACTGGCCATGGGCTTCTTCAATACAATATCATATAAGAAAATTTTCTTTTCGAAGGATATAGATGACTCAATTAAAAATTTGGGAGAATTTTGCTTCATTCCCCTCTACGCTACTTTAATTAAGAAAAATGACCTAAAGATTCTGAAATTAAACTGCATACCAAAGGACCAAAGTGTGTAATATTATATGTTCAGATTGTAAATGTCTTAAATAATGCCATTCCTTCTGTTATTTAGTTAAATTAAAAGGGCATATACTAATGGCCTGAGCTTATGAATTAGATTGAACCTGCAACCTTCCACTTATAAGGAAATATCAATCCATATCACTGGACTATAAGGTTATTGGCTAAAAAATGCCCTTCTTTTAACGGATATATACTTGTTATATTGCTATTATTAATTTTTAAAATTAAAATGCTTATGTTTACTTGTAAATTCACATTTGATGAACACTTGTAAATTTTGCTATTGTTAGTTATTAAAATGCATATATGTATACTCGTGAAGGTGGGGGAAAAGAGCATAAGGGATTCTGGTCATTTACTATTAAAACAAAATTTCGCTTTGGTCCTTTAGTACTGCATTATAATTTCAGACCCTTAAATGAAATAAAGTCAGATATGTAGCAGTTAAGTGAAATTCTCCCAAGAAATTTTGTCTATATATCAATCATTTATTTGTTGTGTTTGTGACAACACCTAAGGTAAGGGCCTCTTTAAATAACGAGTGAGTTGAAAAGCTAGATAACATATAGAATTGTAGTGCTTTTCTTTTGATATATCACCTACTGCTATAACCTATAAGCATTACATAGAACTGTTCATTATGAGAGCAAGGTGGACGTTAATGGTGCTTTAATTTTGATGTGGTTGGTCATACGTAGTCGTCATCATCTTCATCTCCATATATATTTCAATTTATACATGCAATTCCGTTTAGTTATAAAACTAGACAAATACTTCTTTTATTAGTAATTTTTCTTCTGGTATGAAAATAAGTTTAATTAATAATATATGAATTGATGAGTGTCATAATTTTAAATGTATAGTTGTAGAAATATAAGTGTAACGAACATTAATTTGACACGGATCTATATCATTGCAAAATTTAGAACTATATCTGGTTGGTATTATCTAGCTAGTTACGTTGTCTTTAAGTTGTTTAATTAATTTAATTTTATACCACAATAAATGTCTATTTTTATCATATATATATATATATAGAAGCACTGTGAATTTACTAAGTTTATTATCTTTAACAAATTGTTTTAGTGAATAGTTTAAACCATCAAATCACCAAAAAAAAAAAAAGGAAGAACAAAATTAAGGCGTGAATTTGACTTTACGACTAATATATTTCTGTGTATGTGCATGTTAGATTATATGTAAACAGAGTGCTATGATTATTATTGTAATATCCTGAATTTTTGGGCTTAGAGACTTGAGGATAAACTTATACCAGGTAAATGACTAAACCTAGTTCAGGAAGTGTGACAATATTATGAAATGAATTTTCATGATATTTTAGTAGAATGAAATAGTGGAATTTACATGAACATTTAGTTTTTACGATATACTGTACAAATATTTATCATGGAATAAATATTTCAATGACCAATTGAGGTCATAATTTTGGACAAAAGAAGGTTATTTGAATTTTTCCTTAATAACTATAATTAAGGGAAATGAAATGGCAATTAAGGCTATTATTTGTCAATTTGGGAAATTATTTGTCGATTTTGATTAACAAGTGAATTTTTAAGATTTTATGTCCACATTGATTATTTTAAAAATATAATAGGGATACCCTATGAGTACCGTTATTTTCGAAATAATGGTAAAGGAAGAAGGAATAGTGAATTTATTAAATCTTTAGTCAATAGATAATTAAAATAAGTGGATAACGGAAAATTGGAGATTTGAATTCTTGACCAATGAGCCATTATTTTGGCTCTACACGTGGGAGCATGGAAAAGGAAGAAGATTCAATAAAAATACAGGATTAAAAGATCAATTAAAGAACCATAGAATGCCACATCATGAAGTGGTGAAATGTGTGAAATTAAAGGTGGCCAACAAGGTAAGTAAAAGCAAGAAAAAGTGTAGGCAATGAACCAAAATTTGCCACATCATGTGGTTGGTGGAATATATGCACATAAAAGTGCCAACAATGCAAGTAAAAGAAGTGAAAGATGTAACAAGAGGTAGGTAAAATTTATGGAACCACAAGAAGCCAACATTAAAGCAAGTTGGAAAGGAGTAAAAAGTGATGATTTTACCTTCTCTTTCACCACAAATTTTGACATGCAATGAAGGGGGGCATGCAAGTCAAGATTTCACCACATGATTAAGGTAAATTTAGAGTGCCAAGCAAGGCCCTAATTTGGCCAAGTATAGGAGAGAAGAGAAGATGCAAATATATGTAAAAGGGAGCACAAAGCAAGGGCAAAGTAGTCAATAAGAATAAGGGACATTTGGGTCATTGGACAACAATTATAAAATGCCATATAGTCTCTCTTGTTTATGTAATTTTCGTCCTAGATCCCTAAGGAAAGAAGAACACCAAAGCTCAAGGCAAAGAAGGAAGAAGGAAGAGAAACTTAAGGAATCTAAGGTAAGATATATGATAGTTTTGGTTCTTACTTTCCTTCTTCAATGTTCATCTTCAAATCTTATGAGTATCATATGGGAAACTAATGCTCATGATGTTTTCGGGAGAGGATTTTCTCCCCAGCAGGCTCTCTGCCCATCCCTCATTGATGCAATCCTGACCCTCCAAATTTGGATCCAAAGATTCAGAATGGTTTTTTAAAAAAACCGTATACGATACCGCCACTGTATGTGGTTTATTTAAAAAAAAAACCAATCTGGATCGTTGGATCCAGATTTGGACGGCCAGAATTGCACCAATGAGGGATGGGGAGAGAGCCGCCAAGGAGAGAAACTGGATCCAATGTTTTCTAAGCTTAGGCCGAAAGGTTGGGAGGAAGGGAAGGAAGGCTAAAGGCTTCACAAGTATAATAAGTAAGTGCTTACATGACCTTTTGCACTTGAATATGTCATTATTTTGTATTAATATACTCTTATTTTGTAGATTTGAAGACCATACTTTGAAGATGAAGATGCCATATAAAGACTTGATATGTATATTTAAGGACAAATTAGGTCTCAATATAAAGTAAAAAGGTCAAGACTTACATAAAATCATAGGGATTAAAATGGGTTATGGATTTGATAATGCCGTTGAGTTTTCTTAGCGCTGAGAACACGATAGGCCATTGTGGTACTGGTGAATAGTGCAGACTATAATAACATACATAGGCAGTGGCTGTGTTCTATTATTATCTTTTATATGTGATTGTTGCTGTATTATCATGAATATCTATCATACATAACTGTTACATAAGCATGAAGTTAATTAACCGTTAACTGAGGAAGATAAAATAAGTTCCAATGAAGATGGTAATTTTGACTAGACCAAAGCACAAAGGAGCAACATGATCTTAGTTGTTTTGACCTTTCCAAAGTATTTAGAATAGAAAATTGTGTCAGATTAAGGTTAAACAATAAATTTGGAAGCCTAATGATTAAATTAAGAAAGTTACAAAAACTATCTAGTGAAGATCCTGTTAAAATAGTAAGATTGTGATGTGTTTTTAAAGAAGTAAATGAGGTTAGATAATTATGAAATTTTCCAGAATTGAAGAGGACATCATAAGCTTTAATTTGATAGGTAATTTGTAATTTTTGGAGTTTTATAAAAAGAGTTATGAATTTTTGAAGTTGACCTTAATTCTGAAATTGAAATCTGAACAGCAAGGGTATTTGTTAAAACTGCAAAAGCACGAAATTTTATAGTTGATGGAGATACATTTATTTGAAAATAGACATATCAAAGGTCAATTAGGCATTGGAATCACTTGATTTTGATATGTGGATAATTAATTATGAATTTTTTAAGATTAAAGACAAATTCTAGAAATACTGGGAAAATCTGAAAATAAAAGTGATAAAGGCAAAAATGGAAATTTTGACATTCTGGAAAATTAATAAAGAACTTTTAGAGAAGAAACAAATGGTAATTAATACAAGTATTATTTGAATTTACCTAGAGGCTCAGTAATATCTCTCTACAAATGTGAGGGACAAATCTCATCTTGACCATTCACATTCTTCTACATGAAAACCACTAATCCCGATCGAAGCCTTTATCATTACCTGATCAAAGGTGACTTTTGACTAGGTCAAAGATTAGTGACTTAATCCATGCAGCTTTTTCAAAGTGGGTTGGTTTAACACCTTGTACTCTTATAAGTGCCTAAGACTTTAATTTGTATCTTCATACCTTATCAAAGTCATACTGGTCTTATTTCATCTTTGCTCCCACATAGTTGACCAACCAGGAACATTTAGGACATCTTTATGATACATCCAAAGATACAGTCATCATAATAAATATACAAATGACATGATAACAAAATGAAGAAATGTTTTAAATAACAATAATGTTCAAAATACAATGACTCGCCTTAGAGTATAATTTCCAACAGGAGCTTCTTATGGGTGATAATGAAGAAGCGAAAAAGTTGCACCTGCTATCTTGGGATATGATTGCCATAGAGAAAAATGATGGTGGGTTAGGAATCAAATATTTGGCAAACAAAATGAGGCTTTTATTATGAAATTGAGTGGAATTTGTTCAATAATACAGAGGCTCTCTGGGTCCATGTGCTTAGGGCCAAATATAAATGCGGGCATCGTCTCATGCCTAAGGTGAACAAAATGAAAAACTCATCGCTCACTTGGAGAAGTATGTGTTCTCTTTGGGATAAATTCAAAAGAGGTGTGGAGGATAAAATTGGGAACGGGCACACTACCTCCTTTTGGCGAGATAACTGGTCTGAGGTGAATGGACCTTTGATGATACAGATGAAACAGTGTCTGAGTATGTCACTCCTAGGGGAGAATGGGATAGAGAGAAATTGGGAAGGTGGCCGTTGCCAAAATCTCTATTATTGAGATATAATTCTGAAGTAGAATCAATCTGTCGAATTGAACAGATCAAGTTACATTATATAGGAGACTCGACGTTAATAAAAAAGTAAAGGAATAACAGCTGTCTAACAGAACACGTGCTGAACGTCACGCTTATAATAACTAACAGATGACACGTAGTATATCAACTATATGAAAAGTGATGACAGCTGGCATGCTGATCTATTTAATTTGATATTGATTTATTCAGTTAACATTCTCCCTGCTGAGTCTTCGCCTATCTCGCTTCACCATTATGCACCTCATCTTGAGAGATGATATTCAACTTAGCCCTGCAGTAAGCAAACATGCTATAAACTTGTGGCTTGGTGAGTATATCTGCCACTTGATAGGATGAAGGAACATATCCGACAGTGACAATTCCAGCAGCTACTTTTTCTCTGATGAAATGCACATCGAGCTCCACATGCTTTGTCTTTGAATGCAGTACAAGGTTCGATGCCAGTGCTACTGTTCCAATGTTATCACACCAGATACAAGGTGTTTTAACAACATCAATGTACATCTCCTTTAATAGTGACAGCACCCACATTAAATCTGTAATGGAGTCTGCCACGCTTCGGTATTCAGCTTCAGTAGCAGATCTTGAGACTACCTGTTGTTTTCTAGATACCCACATGATTGGATTTGCACCAAGATAAATGCAATAGCCGCTGGTGGATCTCTTATTCTCTGGAATAATCTCAACCTCTTCATTTTTGTTTTTCTTTGTTTTAGTACCACCCCAATCAGAGTCAGTATATGACTGAATATTGAATTGTTGCACTGGTTTAATCAGTAAGCCATGAGAGCTAGTGCCATTTAAGTAACGAAGAAGCCTTTGTACACACTCCCATTGCTTAATAGTTGGTTCTTGAAGAAATTGACTCAACTTATTCACAGTGAATGCTATGTCTGATCTGGTGTAGCACAAATATTGCAGAGAACCAACCATGCTTCGATATAGCCGTGGATCAGTAAATGGCAGACTATCATTCGCAAATAGTTGGATATTAACAGCCATTGGAGTTGCATAGGAATGAGCTTCAAGCATCTTTGTCTTTGAGAGGAGATTATGTATGTATTTTTTCTGAGTCAAGTGTATTCCTCTAGAAGATCTGTGAAATTCAATACCTAAGAAATATGAAAGTTCACCCAGATCCTTTAGTGAGAACTCAGTGCTCATCTTTGAAATTAGACTTTGCACCACTGCTTCATTGGATCCAGTGATCACTAGATCATCAACATAAACAAGCATATAAGTGATTGCATCATCAGATTTGTTGACAAATAAGCATGAGTCAGCTCTTGCAGATATGAAGCCTAGATTTTTCAGATATGAGCTTAGCTTCACAAACCAAGCTCGAGGTGCTTGCTTTAAACCATATAAGGCCTTCTTTAGCTCACAGACCAGTGGTTTTCCTATTGCATCTAGCTGAACAAAGCCTGGTGGTTGTTCCATATAGACCTCCTCAACTAAATCTCCATTTTGGAAGGCATTATTAAAGTCAACCTGATGAAGCTTCTTTAACCACGGGACTAAATGTGTCACGGTAGTCTGCACCTGCCTCTTGAGAATATCCCTTAGCTACCAGTCTCCCTTTGTACCTTGCAGCTGAGCCATCTGCATGTGTTTTAAGCCTACACAACCATCTACAGCCAATCACCTTTCTATCTGCAGGAAAAGGCACAAGATCCCAGGTCTGGAATTTTTGTAAGGCGTCAAATTCATCTTGAACAGCCTTGGTCCAATTAGGATCAGCAAAGGCCTCATCAATATTGGTAGGGATATGGACATCTTCAGTGACAGTAAATATCTTAGGTTTAAAAGTGCCTGACTTGCTTCTAGTAACCATGGAGTGAGTGTTGGTTATAGGAGGAGCAAGACGAAAATGTGGAGAAGTTGAGGATGAAGGTGAGGGTTGTGTAGAAGTGGTGGATATATGAGGAGATGTAACTGATGGTAAATGAGTTAGAGGATCTGGCTGAGATTGAGATTAAGTGGAGGAATCAGATATGGAATGTGATGGTACTGAGGTTGGAAAATTATATGAGTTAGGCAAATGAAGAGGTGGGTTGAAACTGGGCACATCTAATGAATGAGAAGGGGTATATCGGATGTTAAATTGAGAGTGGGCAGGAAAAGTATTTTCATGGAATTTGACATGCCTTGTTATGTATACTCGGCCTGTTGCTCTGTTCAGACACTTATACCCTCTGTGATGAGAGCTGTAGCCAAGAAAAATGCAAGATGAGGATCTGAACTCAAGTTTGTGTTGGTTATAAGGACGTAAATAGGGAAAGCACTCACAACCAAAGACCTTGAGCAAAGAATAATCTGGTTTGCTACAATAGAGCTTCTCATAAGGGGTGGATCCATTTAACACAGCAGTTGGCAATCGGTTTAACAGAAAAGTGGCTGTCATAAAGGCATCTCCCCAATAGTAGAGAGGTAGAGAAGCAGTGGCCAATAAGGTTAGACCTGTTTCCACAATGGACCTATGACGCCTTTCTACAATACCATTTTGTTCAGACGTATAGGGGCATGTAAATCTGTGTTTAATGCCACATTGAGTCAAAAATGAAGCAAAGGTTAAAAACTCACCACCATTATCACTTTGGACTTGTAAGATAGGTGTATTGAATCTTTTCTCAACAAAAAGCTTGTATTCTTTGAATTTTTGCAAGGCTTCTGATTTTTTATGTAGTAGATAAATCCACGTGAATCTACTATAAGCATCCACAAAAGCTACATAATACACAAAACCATTTAAAGCAAAGGGGGCTGGACCCCATAGATCCATTGAAACTAATTCAAGTGGTTTGGTGTACACAGTTAATGAAGGTACAAAGGATAGTCGATGGCTTTTTCCCGTATTACATGCAGCGCAGTTCACATCTGTATATGATTTATTCACAGGAACATTCAGAGAATTAAGAACACATTTAACAGTGCCCTCATGTGGATGGCCAAGTCTGCGATGCCACAAGGTAAAGTCAATTGATGTAGTAGTGTAGTGACAGAAGTTGGAGATATGATGAACTCCAGTTTTATTCCCAGTTGTGCAGGATTGATGAGACTGATGCCTGGTAGCAGCATTCAACTTGTACATTCCAGATGCCTCAACTCTAGTCATGAGAGTTCTCTTTGTCTGCAAATCCTTAATAATACAACTATGAGGAAAGAATTCAATCGATACACTATTTTCTTTAGTGATTTGTGCAATAGAGATTAGCTTCTTTTGCATGGTTGGCACACACAAGACTTTGTTTAAATTCAATGAAGAGGTTGAGTTAGTTAAACATGTGTTTCCAATATAGGTTACTGGTATGCTGGTGCCTCCACCAACAATAACAGTGCTCTTACCCTTCGGTGTTGCAGCTGTATGCAGCGTATTGACTGAGTTTATAATGTGCTGTATGGCTCCAGAATCAAGATACCATGCCTCATCTGTGATGATCTCAGGAGAGGCAACAAAAGCTTGAGGGACAATAGAGTCAGATGTTGTATTTGATGTACTCGTCATAGGAGCAGATGTATTTACAGCATGTGACTTGACAGACTGTGAACTAGCAGCATTAGAAACAGGAATATGATTGTATGCTTTAGTTACTGGTGCAGATGATGTGACAGGGATTTCAGTGTACTGATTAGGCCAATTACATTGATTGGGAGGATCATATACATCATAGGGCACCATATGCATAGGATCAGTTGCATCAGTGTAGTGTACCTGAGGGGACGGATGACTTTGTGAGGATGAACTATACCTGAAGTAGCAAACATCAGCCAAATGACCTACTCTGTGACAAATCTGGCATGAAGGTTTGTTCTGATTTTGATTGAAGGAGACTCGACCACGTCCTCTCCCTCTATTGCTGTAGTATTGAGGACGAAAACCAGAAGATGAGAATTGTCCCATGGAATTAGCTGGTACATGATTAGTACTTGACTGAGCAGTAAAAGTCATCGGATCATCTGAAGCACAATCTGAATATTTTGCAGTAGAGTAGTGTGCTTGAGACATAGAGTTAGCGATAAAAGATTTTTGTCGAGCTTCCGAATCAAGAAGCATTGTGGTCACTGTGTCTAGATCAAATTTCTGCTTAGTAGCATTGATAATTGCAATAACAGACTCATACTCCATAGTGAGACCATTTAGAATGTGTGATATCCTATTAGCATCAGTAACTGGTTCACCTAAGAGAGCTAGGTGATCACATATGGATTTGAGATTAGCTAAATAATCTCTCATGCTCAACTCACCTTTCCTTTGATTCGTCAACAAGTTTTTATAATACAGAATCTTAGAATCTGATTTATCAGAGTATAGCCTATTCAGTTTAAGCCAAATTTGAGCAGAAGTTTCTAGTCCAACTAAGTCAGGGAGTACGGATGGAGTTACTGAAGCCAGAAGCCATGAAGCAAGAGCCGAATCAAGTTGTTCATACACCTCAAATGCTGGATTGTCAACCTCTGAATTTGTTTCAGCATTGCGAACCTTCTTAGGCGGTACACACACAGATCCATCCAGATAAGAGAATAAACGATGCTGCTTAGCCATGAAGTAGACTTGCTGCTTCCAGATGAGATAGTTGGAGTCATCAAGTTTGACCGTAATTTTCTTATTTGTAAAATTACGACTATTCAGGCCTGCTGGATCGCCGGACGCCGGGAACGCAGTCGTAGACATTGTATTGGTGATATATCAATCCAAGGAGAATGGAGATTAATCACCTCCAATGCTTTTGTATCTGTTTCTCGACGATGATCGGAAAAACAGAGCTCACCGGCGTGGCTATGGCTCTGATACCATGCCAAAATCTCTATTATTGAGATATAATTCTGAAGTAGAATCAATCTGTCGAATTGAACAGATCAAGTTACATTATATAGGAGACTCGACGTTAATAACAAAGCAAAGGAATAACAGCTGTCTAACAGAACACATGCTTAACGTCACGCTTATAATAACTAACAGATGACACGTAGTATATCAACTATATGAAAAGTGATGACAGCTGGCATGCTGATCTATTTAATTTGATATTGATTTATTCAGTTAACAGCCGTTACAACCTCACATTGTTGATCGTATCATGTGTGCACATCCACTCCATAAGGAGAGATGAGGGGATAAATACCAATGGAAACCATCTTATGATGGTCGTTTTTCTATTATATCTGCCTATGATTTTCTTTTTGCAGGTATTCACGAAGCTGATGACCCATTTTGGAAGACTATGGAAATGGGAGATTCCAGATAAAATCCAATCCTTTAATTTATATGGATCTTTGGATGCACACAGCACGAAGACTCAATGCATTTGCTGTGGGATTGCATCAACGCCAAGGAGAGATGGATCTCAGTAGTCAAACCGACCTTGTGAAAAAGTTTTTCTACTCTGCAAGGAGTGGAATGGATCCAATGGAATCTTAAGCATGAAGAAGGAAGAGATTTCACCAAGAAGGCCCAATGGTCGACATTGTTTGGATATATCTGTTAGGATATTTAGGTTTCTAGATGCAGCAAACTCTTTGAAGAGGACATTGATATTTATAAGGATGCGCATTCTAGCTTGTTTCGAGCCAGTTGGGATCATGATCTTCTATCCCATTGTCAGTTTTACTCTAGCCGGACAGTTACTAGTCGGGAGCCTACCTGTGATAAGGCAAATTTCGTCACTCTTGAGGTTGATGGCTCTGTCCTTGAGTCAGGCAGATGCGGATGCGGAGGTGTTGTGAGAGATGAAAGGTCAAACTGGATATGTGGATACATGTGTAAGCTCACATCGATGCCTCTGACAGTTGCAGAGTTAATTGCAGTAATACAGGGACTATAAATATGTCGGAACAGAGGCTTTAGAGAGGTTGAAGTTCTAACTGAATCAGTGTATTGAGGCGGTTAACTTGATAACAAAGGGTTGTGATAACACGCACCCTTTCAATGATATCATACAAGATGCCAGGCTTGGATGAAGTTGTGATTAATCATATCCCCAGGGATAGGAACACGCTTGCGGATCACCTAGCCAAGTCGGCTCACAACCTTGACAGTAGGTTTTTTTGCTTTCTTGTTCAGCCACAGGCTTCTTTTGAGAGATGGAAATGGATAATGATTCTTAGCTTCTTGTAACTATGTTTGTAAAAACCCCCGCTACGAGGCTATGCGATGCAGGTCGGATCCAGACTAGTCGGAGCGAAACCCCGTAAATTGGGTGGGCAAAAAAAAAACAAAAAAACTATGTAAGACTCTTATGAGTGAATGAATTCCAGTATTGTACTCAATAAATAAATAAATAAGTATGGTACATGACGGTTATATAATGCCCCTCTGGTCCTATCTAAGACTTATCACTTCTCATCATTTTTAATATAAAACTTAATTGACTAATAATTTTGGGGATATATTAAAAAATATAAATAAATTATTTTTAAAAAATTATATTTATCTTCCACCAAAAAAATATTTATATTTATCATTTTTCTATAGAATAATTTGATTGACTTATGAACAGATATATGATCTAATAATACATGTAAGTATTTTAGAGAGACCAAGTAACATATGTTATAATTCAATAATTTATTTAATTTACTTAATCTTCTTGAATTAGTCAAATTTTCATATACCGAAGCTAG
Source organism: Acacia crassicarpa (assembly GCA_034222035.1). Classification (NCBI taxonomy): domain Eukaryota; kingdom Viridiplantae; phylum Streptophyta; class Magnoliopsida; order Fabales; family Fabaceae; genus Acacia; species Acacia crassicarpa. The sequence continues at coordinate 7,643,578 of JAWXYG010000002.1, forward strand.
TATTTAACTAATTTATGAAAAATAAGAAAATTGGTTAGATTTTTTTTTTTTTACCAAAAGAAAATTCGTTACATTGGTTACTTATCCTTATTAATAACAACACTTTAGATATTTACACTAATATATTGACGTGAGATTAACTCGCACCTTGAGAGGCAATGTAGTAAAACCACAAAATTCACATATCCCAAATTGGTTGCTTTGAATTAATTTGAGATTTGTTGAATTGAATGAACTTATTTAAGATTTGAACATTTCAACTGGACTTGAATGGAATTTTCTCTTAATGCTATTTGATCTTGTGTGAATTTTGATAAGTAGACCATATAAAGTTAGAATAGAGAACTTATATGCAATACTCTAGAAGTTAGCTGGTGAAGGTTAGTTTATATATATATATATATATAATTATGGTGATTTGACTCTTTTTTTAAGGAAGAATTCCACAAAATACTACTTGAAATTCAGAATGTTTAATCGGTGATTTTACAACAAAATGAGTTATTTATCTCATTACTAGTCTTATTTTATCTCATTACTGTTGTTGCTAACAGGATTTTGAAATTTAAATGACATTTTTCTGTCATTCTCTCTTTTTTTAAACACTTTTGGCGCAATTTTGATTTTTTTAAAAAAAACTTGTAAATACCCACAACTCTCTATAAAAACTTTTGTAACAAGACTAAAAGAGAGGGGTCAAGTGAATTATATACCTTTAGCATATATTGCATATATAATATAGGAAAAAATTAATGTTTTATAGTTCTTATAATTTTGTCTCAAATGCATCTCATTTTTTTTAAATTTAATACACACAGTGTAACTCAATTTTTTAAATTTTAACTTGATTATTGTAACTCTGCCGCTATAGTTTTACTATTTAAGAATTAGTCCCTATATGTTAAAAAAATAAACTTGATTAATCTTTTAGCTCTTATAATTTCATTCAATTTGTTATTAACTCCCATACTTTAGGTCCTTTTAATTAACTCCCTGTAGTTTCAGTGACACTCATGAACTTGGCAATACATTTGCCAAAATAATTATTGTCACTTTCATCTTCATTTGTCATTTAACCAAATACAATCACCTTATATTGTTTATTTCATTATTTTCTTTATTATGATAGCTTCTGTTTACCATCTCATAAAAAAATTGAGTTAAGGAGCTACGGTTACATGACCCTACATTTATAAAATACTAAACTCTTATGTTTTTCACTTTCCCCTTGAGCAAAAAAAAAATGTTTTTCACTTTCCCCAATAACAAAAATCATATTTATATGTTTTTTTTATATTATTACCAGTATCCCATTCGAAGTTTTGTAGTTATCTCTCCTAACATAAGTGTTTTCATTGGGAGACAAATTAGAAACCCCAAAAGATCTAACAAAGTCTTATATTGCTAGATCAATTTATCAGCAAGCATATGATATAATTCATTACATTTATATATATATATATGTGTGTGTGTGTGTGTGTATATTCTTCTTTGGGAATAAAAGTTGGTCTAATTGGTAAGGAGTTAGCTCATAACTCACAAAGTCCTGAGTTCAAGTCTCGCTCTTAATACTTATTAATAGACAATTTATAAATACCTCTATAAATACGCTAGTAAGGAGTTGGCTCATATATGAGTTCAAGTTTTGCTCTTAATACTTATTAGTAGACAATTTATAAATACCTCTATAAATACGCTGGTAAAGAGTATAAATACCTCTATAAGTACGTTGATAAGGAGTTGGCTCATACATGTCCATAGCGCCCAACTTACCTAAACCAACGTTTTATTTTTTTTTTTTTTTTAAAAAAACATCTTCTTCTCTTTCTTGGGCCAATAAATCCCGTATTGTTTTTTTTTTAAAATTATAAAGTGACAAACATTAATAACTTGAATTACAATAAGTGGGATTGAATCCACTAACTGGGAGTACCACTAGGCTACATGGCCATGGGTTGAAATCCGTATTGTTTAATTTCGTTGAGTTTAGTTCCAGATTCAAACGGACAGAATATTAGATACCATATCTGTACACCGTCGGTGTCTATAGCTGCTCGCCTGGTCTTGTTCGAACTCCGAACCGACCCCACTCACTGACGCTCAGCGGAAAAAGCTTCATCACAGTCTCTTCTCTTGCGTTCGGCGAGAGATCTTGACGGTGTCTCTTGATTCTTTGCTTCAATTGGGGATTTGCGACCGGTCAATCTCATCCCATTTCCGGTGCAGATCCAAATCTGGTCCTGACTTTGCAAGATCTTACGTGTCTTTTACTACTCTAATAATCAGGTTCCTCTACTTTTCTTTTCTTTTTTCCGTTGAATTATGACTTACTTCTTCATATGCTGTCTTTGTTGTTGGGAAAGTGTTGATTTTTAATTATGTTAATATTAACTGACTTTTATCATAAGAGAGTTGGGGCATTACCGTGGGGAGTATGATTTGGAAACAGATTTGCAATCGCTGAAACTTCAGGTTGCTATTACTTGTGTTAATGCATGGTCAAATATTTGACTCAGCTGGTGAAATTCAGATCAGTAATTTGAACGAGTTGGGCTAGAGAATTTTCTTGGATTCCCGGATTTTCTGAAATTTTGTTATATTTGAAATTCATCATCGTTTATATTGTATCATCATAGCTCACTATTTAAAACTGATGCAATATGAAAGAAAGGGTTCTGTGTAGGGATCCAAAATGAATTTCATAGACTGAGTACATGCAAACAGTCATTTTGATTAGTACCTCTCTTCCTAAGACATAATTTAAAAAATAATAATAATAATAATATTGCCTGGTTTTGAACTCCGAGAAATCAGAGGAAGCAAAGTTTACGTTGTATATCCCAATTAAACTATTCAAAAGCTTAATTTGTCAAAGGACAACCGCAGGAGTAGATTTGGATGTCTGATTTTCGTGGAAACGTTAGTTGTCCCTGGACAGGGGTGTTCCTTCTCTACGCATTTGACTTTTGGTTTCTGAGTAACTGATAGAATTCTTAAATGCTTAACTTCTATCTTCAGCTCGTTGTAAGCCTTACTATCATTATGCTGGTTGGACAAAATTCAGAAGACTCAATTCCATACCTTGCGGCTATTAATGAGATTTTTACTGGCATCTGGCGTTTGCCTTAATATCATTTGTCCTTATTTTTAAACGTCACTTGGACATTGCCTTGCTGTTACATTAACTAAATAGATGTGTGACGTTTCTGAGTCAATCTTTGATATATAGTTTTTGTATTTATTCCTTACCTGCCTCTTTTCCCTACATATGTTACGTCTATATCGTCATTTTGCCATTGAGATTTTTGTCTCCATATAGCAGTGTTATTTTTTGAGACCTTTCAATTATTTATTTTGTTCTAAGGTTACCCCCTATGTTTTCCAGTCTGGAACCAGTCCACTGTCAGTTTATATTATAAATATTTGTGATGTTTAGTGAGTTTGTTTATTTCTTTTTTTTTCTTATGTGACCATTGTCTTGTCTACTCCTGTTGATATGAAAGTTATCATATAATTTAAAGGGATACTTGAAGTAGCTGTTGCTTGGGTAATTGTGTAGGAGAACAAGGAATATATGGATTCCAACAACTGGCTCAAGGATCTGACACATGAGGAGTGGGTAGCAGTCCCCATATCTGATTCCCGTCCATCTGCTCGCTACAAGGTCTGTGTGTGTGTGTGTGTGAGGAATAAGCAATTTACAATGTGAGGAACTACAGTTTAACCCTGTTGTTCTTCACCTTATTCCATCCTTTTCCTTGTTTTTTAATATAATATTCGAGGAATTTTTATTCACAGAAGAGCAATTGAAAATAATGATGAGTGGTAAAGTTATCCTCCTTGACAAAAGCATATAAAATTAATCTCATTGGATTTTGAACCATCTTAATTTTGCTAATTAACTGTAAAGGCTCCTCATTCATTCTTATCAGTGTAGCTGAAGTCCTTGCTTACATTTTTCCCAGATATTTAATCTTGCCTATGGTTTGTCTTCTAATTCCAGCAAGCTGCAGCAGTGGTTGATGATAAGCTATACATTTCTGGTGGAAGTCGCAATGGCCGGAATTTATCAGATGTTCAGGTATAGTGTATGCTCTGACATTTTTCTGAATCTTAAACTCTTTCTATTGCTTCAGCGTTCATGTGGCTGTTTGCAGGTTTTTGACCTCAGAAATATGACATGGTCCAATCTGAAATTAAATCTAACTGCTGATAAAGATAATGACAGTAAATCAAGGGAGGCTCTTCCAGCCACATCTGGTCACAATATGGTAATTTGCATGCACAACTGTTCTATCTCTATGTATATACTTTATGGTATTAGCGTTTTCTATTACCAATGGATTAAACATGAGTTTCAGTAACGACATGTTTTTTGGTGAACAACTACATGTACGTTTGATTTATTCTGATAGAGGATTGGAATTTATTTGCACTTTTGCAGATCAGGTGGGGGAAGAAACTTCTTCTTCTTGGTGGCAATTTAAAGGATTCTTCTGGCAAACTAATGGGTTAGTGTCTTTGTCATGTTCTTAATCATTTGAGTGGAGAATGTTTTGTATTGAAACTCTATGCGTCATGGACTTCTTGCAGTTCATTACATTGATCTTGAAACACCCCTGTATGGAGTCATTGAGACTTCAGGAAGTGTTCCGGTAAGTGTGTCTGTTGATAGAAAAGTGTGAAATTCTGTCTTTGGATGTAGTTAATTGATTTGTTTACTATGTTTTTTCTTTTACTTTTTTTCCTGATTTTTGTGTGTATGGCGTGAAATTTTCCTTCAACTACTTAAAAATATTTATATATACAAGTTTCACATTTTGACTTTTAAATGTTTTGATGGATTCCTAGTTAGCTCGAGTGGGGCAGTCGGCAACACTGGTTGGTTCAAGAGTGATATTGTTTGGTGGTGAAGACATGAGCAGGAAGTTGTTGAATGATGTCCATGTTCTAGATCTGGAGAGCATGACATGGGATGTAATAAAGACAACGTAAGTATTTTTGTAATTTACTTCATAAAAGTTGCTTTTATTTGGTGTGAAATTTTCTTCATCACTCTCTTGCATTTTGATAGGCAGACACCTCCAGCTCCTAGATATGATCATGCAGCTGCTATTCACGGAGATCGATATCTTCTAGTTTTTGGTGGTTGTTCTCATTCTGTCTTCTTCAACGATCTTCACATATTGGACTTGGAAACAGTAAGTGATTTGACTGTGGAAACTCTGTTGTAATCATCTAAGAAGGAATGAGCTTGATCTTGCCTTCTTGGGTGATTAATTATATTTATATGTTGTTTTGTTAAGCCAATCTATATTACATATGTTTAGGAGTGAATTACCCATTCCCTCTTTCTTTGTTATCTCTCCCTACTGCTCATCACGTATTTACTTGCTAAATGCTGAAGATCCAGATACATAGTATTTGTGTGTATATGCAAATTTTGCTCCTTGCCACGTATAGCTTGATGTGTGTTTCTTAGTTAGCCTTCTGAATTGAAAATTGTTTCTGGGTTAACATTATGGTATTGTGGTTAGGGGTTTGTTTCAATATGATCCCTGTAACATGGAAAGAAGTGGAAGAACTATTTAAATATTCTTAAATCTTAAATTGACATTAGTTAATTGTTGAGTTATATTTCACTATTCCTGCTGAATGTTTCCTAAGTTCTGCCATTTATCTTCGAAGTTGCTTTTGTTTCATTGTAGCATGTTTGAAATAATTTATTTGCTTCAGATGGAGTGGTCCCTACCTCAAATTCAAGGTGATTTAGTATCTCCAAGGGCTGGCCATGCTGGTGTCACCATTAATGATCGTTGGTTCATAGTTGGCGGTGGAGATAATAGAAGTGGTAGGTAAATGGAATTGACATGATCAATGCATGCTATTATACTTCCTAGATTTGTGATAATTATCTTTATACTATCTGAACATACGTGCCTCAAAACAGGTTGCTTGGAGACTCTAGAGTTAAACATGTCTAAGCTAGTTTGGTCAGTCTTGACTGCTGTGAAGCCTAGAAATCCACTAGCCAGTGAGGTAATTGCTTTGAAATCCTCTCTCTCTCTCTCTCTCTCTCTCTCTCTTTGTGGTTGTAATTTCCGGTAATATTGTAGAGAAGACAATCAGAATAGCATGCTTTTCATGTTGATTCCTAGGTTTTTTGGGACTAACTTGTTGGGATTGGAGTATGGTTATAAAGGATCTGTGATTTAGAAATGATGCTTAATGGCACTTTAGGTGGCCAGGTAATGCATGGCAGTATTAGTGGAAGATATATGGTCCTAGACATTTACTTGCAATTGGTGTATGATGTATCAACAAATGAGGGACTGAGCTGGTGGAGTTGTGCACTAGTGAAATTAATATGAAAATATTGTGATTATTTGAAGTAGTGCTTTGAGGGACTTATCTAATGTTTTATTGATCAATAAATCAATGCTCATAAAGGATACACTGACCACATGAATTTCTGTTTGGAATACATTATGTAAGTGACATCTCGTCATTCATCAAGTGATAGTCGTCTTTTCAATAACAAATCTTCCGCCCTGAGATCACTTGTTGAAAAAAAAGAAGAGATTGTAATGAATGTTTATATTAAAAGAAGTTTCTTATTTTGATAATCTTGGCACAATCAAAGTTTGAAAGGAAAAAAAAGTGTGGTAATCTTTTATATATGATCACATATGTTAAAAATTCATGTCCAAAGGTGTTGATGCATGACTTGGTCTATCAATTTGTAATTTTGTATGTGATGCAAATGCTTATTTGCGAACAGGGTCTTACTGTCTGCCCAGCAATGATTGATGGAGACATGTATTTGGTAGCCTTTGGTGGCTATAATGGGAAGTATAGCAATGAGGTATGTCAACTTTTTTTTTTAAATTCGTTTTTCTACTAGCTATTGAAAATGGACTGTCATGTTTATGAAATTTTCAGCATATTCATTGTTTGCAGCAGTTGATCAATAACGTTATTATTCTTGATCATTCTTCTATCTACCTGTCATTGCTCTGTTGTAATCTTTTCACATTTTATTGAGCATAACTGATGGACCTGGCAATGAAAACTAAATCAGAACATCTCCACTTTTGAGTAATCTCCTGCAACTTCAATTGTTGGGAAAGACAGGATAAGGATGTGAATGTGATGATTCATCATCTCAAGAAATAAAAATTATAGTCATGCTAATTCTAGAACCAGGATTGGTAAAGCAAAACCATAGTTCATTTATGTTTTGTTTAAGTCTATGTTCAAATCTATGACCTGCCTCTCATTTGTATACGGCATCTAAACTTAAACAGACGATGAGGAGATATTGCATATTTGACAAATGTTGCAAAGTGAATAAACTAGATTCAATGATTCCCCAATTATTCTTTGCAAATGAGTTGTGGTTTTACTTTTAAGTGTGATGTTATCTTATTAAGGCCTTCTATGTTGATATACTTCTACATTGCGTTCTATGGATGATGGTCTCTTATTGATATAGGTATTCGTCATGAGACCCAAACCAAGGGATTCCTCACACCCCAAGATTTTTCAATCACCAGCTGCCGCAGCAGCAGCAGCTTCTGTTACTGCTGCTTATGCATTGAGTAAGGCTGAGAACTTGGATTTCAAGCAACTGGACGATATAAATGTTAAGCCAACTGAAAATGATCATCCTAGAGAAGATGTCACAGTTAAAATTGAGTCGTTTGAAAAAGAAAAACAGGTGTTGGAATTGTCACTTGCAGAAGCCAAGGCTGAAAATTCTAAGCTCAGAGGCGAGATCGATGAAGCTAATAATACTCATGCTGAGTTGTCCAAGGTATGTAGTACAACTTTTATTATGAGTTGTCCTAGTATAATTTAAACTGGTGGTAATAGCTGTATTTGTTATTGATTTTTTTCCCCCAGGAACTCCAGTCAGTCCAGGGACAACTTGTGGCGGAGAGATCAAGATGTTTTACACTTGAGGTATAAAACCAATTCCTATTTCTGAAGTAAAATTAAATTTTGCTGATTGTGGGGTACCATTTTATTGTTTTGGTAATATTTATTTACAGGCAAAAATTGCTGAGCTACAAAAGGTGGTGGAATCAACACAGTCTGTGGAAGATGAGGTCCAGGCTCTTCGTAGACAGAAGTCTGCTCTGGACCAGGAGATGGAGCTTTCTTCTGCCAGGCGGCAAAGTTCTGGTGGTGTTTGGCAATGGATCGGTGGCGGTGAGAAATAAAAACATGGCAGAGAAATACTTTTTTAAAACTGGAATATTGATGAAGCCTAGCGTGAGCCGTGAGGAACCCCTCAAGTTCCATAAAGAAACAGATTACATGCGGATCATAGCATTTTTTTTAAAATATTTAGGGATATCTCTGGTGTTAACTTTTTAGTATTGAAATGTATGGATGAACTTTGTGAGTACTCCAATTTTGAAGGGCTGAAACTTTCAAGAGTAGAGGGAAGACGTAGCAGCATTTGTATTCATTCCCTTGGACATGATATTCTTTTGAGTTTTAGGCTATTTGTGTTTGGATTGAGAGTAAAGTAAGGGGAAAAAAGGGGGAGAGAATATTAGGAAGAAAAATTTTCAAAAATGGTAAAAAAAAGAAAAAGAATAATACTGTTTTTGGGAGTTTTCCGTCGTAGTATTTCTTTTTCCCTAATTTTATCTCCATTCAAATATAGGGATAATTACTTATGGTTCTATTAAATTCTTCAGGTTTTACCTGCCTTATTAGTTATTACCCTTGTAATCTTGTTTGCATGTATTATTTATTATATTTGGAATTTTATGCAGCTGGAGCCTTGGATCTTGACTTTCTTTTTGTGCAATTTAAGGTTTGGTTTTTATTGCAGTAATAGTAACGACTAGATTGTTGTGTTTTCTTTTATAATTTTTTACTATGATAATCTCTTCTCCACAAAAACTTTGGATAGTCATATTGAACAGCTTATAATTGTTTGACATCGGTTGCATACATTTTTTACTTCATTAGCTTATCTTTATCGGTCATGTTATAGTTAAGGGTTATTTTATTTTTAGTTTCTCTTTGGACGACCCCTCTTTGGGCTTTAGGATTGGTAACTATTCTGTTTTGATAAGAATAAAATTAATTGCCAAGCGCCTCGTAGCGCGATGGCACTAAGGCTAGCCTTAGGAGCTGGCCTTCCCCCTTGTCCAGGGTTCGAGCCCTGCCTCCCCCTCCCCCCCCCCCCAATTGGCTGTATCAAAAAAAAAAAAGAATAAAATTAATTTCATCCATTCTTAAATGTAAGATTTAGTTTGTGGTTAGCTTTTATTTTAAATGTAAGACCTTTTTTTTTCATTTTATCTTTTTATATTAATCATTTTTCTTTAAATTAATTTAACAAATTGATAAACTGATATTTATACTCACACACACATATAATCTAATAATACAAACATTTTAGAGAAATCATATCATATATATGTTATAATTAAGGGTTAAGGTACAAAAATGATCATGTGCTTTTTTTTAAATGTGCACTAGGCATCATATATTTTTCTTAGGTGCAAAAATGCACGCAAACGTTCTCAATCGGAGTAAAAATGTCATCTTCGTTAACCTCATTAAATGTCTGTTATTTTTTGGTTTGTCGACTCAACAATTATCCACTTGTCATCTATTTTTCCCTATATCTCTTTCATCTCTCTCTTTCTTCTCTCTTACAAGCTTATTTTGCTACTTCTCTATCTTCTTTTATATCTTCCATGGCAGCTTCTTCTCCTACCTCCCATCTACAAGTGTCATTCACTTTAAACACCTAGGTGACATGCTTATGCTTACTGAAATTTTCTTTATTTTATTCTTTCGTAGTATTATATTGCTAGAGACGAGAATAATAAATCGACCAAATTAGAAAAGGTTCAAAAAACAACTCGAAGAAAGAATCATATCCCCATCCCTCTCTGCATCAAAAATCATGTCATCACCATTCTAGGGAAATCAACCTTTCACATAATCCATTTATCAATATCAAATTAATTGAGTGAATGATGAGTTCAAACCCACATTCAATCAACACATATTCAAAACCAAACTCTTCTCTAAAAATTTATAAAGCAATTCGTCCAAAACTTATCCAAGAATCTATTTTAATGTACTGTGCTCTTGGGAGAAGAACCAAAATTGCAGGTTCGATTTGTTGAACCTCAACCAAAAAGGAGAAACAATTAGGGGAAAATGAGAGAGGATATAAAAAGGGAAGAAGCTAATGTTGTTGTCAATCCTCAAGCAGATCCAGTAGGGTTAGGTCTATTCTGCCTCATCTTCTTGGTCAACTTCTTCTTCACTCTAAACGTCTAGTGCCAGTGCGATGGATACAATCAAATTAACATTGTTCCCTCAAGCTTCTTTGGATGATGCCAGAGAGAGTGAAGAGAGAAAGAGAGAGACAAAGGAGAAATAGGGAGAAAAAGATGAAATGTGGATAAACATGGGCCCACCAAATTAAAAAGTAGGGAAAATCTCTGTCAGGTCTTAAAAGATCAACAAGATTTTTAAAAAGTCCCACAAAAAATTCTGATGTTAGAAAAGTCTCAAGAAATTGTTAATCTTATCAATAGAGTCAACAACTCTATCTGTGGGATTAACAACTTCTTGAGACTTTTCTGACATGTGACTTTTCTTAGAGATTTAAAAAAATAAAAAATAAAAAAATTGTTGGTCCCTTGGGACGTGAGAGGAATTTTCTCAAAAAAGTAACGGACGTCTAGTGTGGCTAACAGAAATAGTATTTTTGCTCCATTTGATAAAATTCGTGTGCATTTTTGCATCCAGAAAAAAGTATATGGTACCTAGTGCACATTTGAGAAAAGTACATACGTATTTTTGTACCTTAACCATATAATTAAATAGTTTATTTAACTTTCTTGATTTCCTCAAAGTAGATAAATAGTTGTTACTAGATGGATAATAAACCGCTAAGATTAATATACGACAAAATGCAAAACAATAGCAATTTATTGGTACAAAATTACAAATTTCTCTCTCATTGTGTACTGAGAACACAATGAAACATCGTACAGAAGAAGTTGCTCATAACTTGGAAACAAGTTTAACTTTGTTGTGTGCAATAAGATCCTTGCGCAATATTTTACCTGCAGCTGACCTTGGAATTGCATCAATGAATCTTACCAATCTGATTTTCTTATATGGAGCCACCTGAAATTTTTTTTTTCATATTTATTATCAGTAGGTAAAGAACATCAAGGTGGCCAAAGAGGAAATATATGAAGCAGGACCTATGTGACCAAGCTTGCTTGGCCAACATATATATAGAAGTATCTCCTATATATGAGATTAAAGTTTTTAGGGGTGGCCTAGTCTTATTAATTATCTCTCATTCACTTCTTTTTCTTATTCTATCTCTTCTAAAATAAGAATATTTTTAGAAAAGACAACATATACTACACAAATTTATTGCCTTTAACCAATTGTAACCAACTTTTTTTATTCACATAATTTAGTTGTTTGTACCTTCTGCATAAGATCAAAGGAGAGTATATTTTCTGATATCTTGGCAATAACTAAAACTAGTGACAATCTTTATGAGACAAATTGACCAAACACTAACTGCAAAGCTGAATGATGACTGACCAGGCCGGCGACAAATTGAATGACTTGGTCTTCTGTGATCTCAGAACCAGCTGCTTTTACCACATACGCCATTGGTATCTGTCCAGTTTCTACATCTTCAACTCTGCAAGTCCATTAATAAAATATATATTATTCTGTCTGCCTGTGAGTGTGTGTTCTACATGTAAAAATATCAGAGGAGATGTGAGAAAAAAAGTTGACGATTTGATAATTGGTAAGGCAAACGCACGGTATAACAGCTGCATCAACAATATTGGGATGGCTGATCAGCACAGCTTCCAGTTCTGCGGGAGCAACCTACCATACCAAAAACATTACAAATGTAAGTAATAAAATCATGGATGGCACTCGGCCTTGTTTGGATTAGCATTAGTAAAAGTTACTTTAATCTCAAAAATTGACTTCTACATATTGAAATTGTAGTAAAAAAGTTAGTTTAGTATAAACTTGTTTGGATGATATATTGAAAAGTTGATGTAGGAGGTTCAAATTTAACAAAAAGTCAGAAAAAGCAGTTGCTTTAGCTTTAAAATTGCTTTTGAGCAAAAAAATCACTGGCCCACAAAGTGATATCATACAACATTTTCGACCTAAATTACCTTATTTAATTGAAAATGTCATTTTTGGCATTGTGTTTGTCATGCCCCACACACACTTATATGTTTGGCATGAGGGATTTGGAAGGGAGGAAAAATATTTATGAGTTGAATTAAAAAATAATTGGAAAAGTGGGGTTATAGAAGTTTTAAAAAGGAAATATATAAGATAAAAGAATAAGAAAAATAATTAAAAAATTTTAACCCCACTTCTTTAATTTTTTTAAATTCCAATTCTTAAACATTTTCTCTCCCCTCCCCTCCAAATCATTCGTACCAAACGGCATCTTAAAGTTCTTTCTCTTCAGAGTAATATACATGCAACCTACCTCCCCAATTTTCAGTTCATAGTAAATTCATAAAACTTGCACTCACATGCCCCTCTTCTAATTTTCAACTTTTCTAAGCACTAACTTGAGTTAAAAGGTTCATACAGAAAGTCTAGAAATTAACTTGCTATAATAATTACCTGATACCCATTATGTTTGATGAGCTCTTTTATTCTTTCAAGCACATGGACAAATCCATCCTCATCAACATAAGCAAGATCACCTGTTTTCATCCACCCTTCTGAATCAAGTGTAGCACATGTTGCTTCCTTATTCCCTAAATATTCTTTCATTATTGCAGGACCTTTAAGCCATAACTCTCCTTCCTTCCTTGGAGGCAAACTCTTCCCTGTCTCAACATCCACAACTCTTGCACAGAAAGTTGGAACTAGCCTCCCACACGAGCCGGGGCGAGCTTTAGCATCTTTATCGAACACAGAAAATGTTGCTGCTGCACAACTTTCTGTTAATCCATACCCTTGCCTAAGCTCAACCCAAGGAAACATCTTTCTAAATTCTCCATTTAGTTCCTTACTCAAAGCTGCAGCACCAGTACCAACTCTTCTAAGGCTTGACAAGTCAACCCCAGATTTGGTTCCATATTTCACAAGAGCAAGAACCACAGGAGGCACAGCAGGTAAGTTATTGACTTTATACTTTTGAATTGCAAAAAGCATTTCTTTGAAGTCAAATTTCTGCATTATAACTGATGTAATACCCCTACACAACAATCCCAACCCAAAAAACACCAAACCATAAACGTGAAATATTGGGATGAACCCCAAAAAGACATCATTTTGGGATGATGATACATCTAGAGACCAAGTAAGTAAACTTATTACGGATATGATATTAGCATGTGTCAAAACCACACCTTTACTAATCCCAGTTGTGCCTGAAGAGTACAATATCGCTGCTGTGTCTGATTGAGAAAAATGAACTTTAGGAAGCTCTTCTGGGTAATTATCTGAGCAGCCTTCAATTAACTCTTCAACTGACACCATTTCGCCATCGGGTTGACGAGTAGTGAGAATTATAGGAACCCCAGTTGGTACAAGTTTCTTCATTTCCTCTGGTGCTGAAATGGCCAATTTAGCACATGAATCTTTCACTTGCTTGGCTATTTCTGATGCTGTGTTAAGAGGATTTGCTGTGGTAAGAATAGCTCCTATTGATAACACAGCAAGGCATATCATTGGGTACTGAATTGAATTTGGTGACAGAACAAAAACTACATCACCTTTTCGGATCCCGATTCCGTGGTATAAACCCGAAGCAAGGTAGTGAATAGAGCTTTGAAGTTCACCATAGCTTATGGTTTGGTTAGTAGAAGAATCAATAAAGGCTGGCTTTTTAGCAGCTAGTTGGTGTGCATGAGGGAAGTGTGAAAGAACAACACTTGCAACATCAAGATCAGAACTTGTGGGGATTTCATGCTTAGCACTAAGCTTAGCAAGAGCATGATATACCCCAGTTCTTGAATCAAAACCACTCCTTTCATCAAATAAAGCAAGAGGTTTTCTTGGTTCTTCTTCAATGGTGGAAGACCAAGCAACTTCCTCTACTGATGATGATGACATTGTTTTTTTTTTTCTTGGCCTGCAAAAATGGGGCAGATGGGTACTGATGAAAAATGAGAGTGAAGCATAAAGAAGTCATTTATATTAATGATTGTGTTGATGATGTTCGGAAAGTACAAGGATTAGCATAGTTAAGGATGTCAATTCTTGGGTAGAGACAACATGAGAATGCAATTACATCATTGTTGGTTTTGTGTGTGTGTGTGTGTTATTATGAAGCCGGCGGACAAGCTGAGAGCCGGTGATGAATTATATATTCTTAACCCTATATTTATTTAATTTAATTAGATTAATAAAATTTGTTAAATTAATTAATATAACATGTATTATTTACAACACCATGGTCACTTTCCTTAATTCTCTCACCCTAATCACTTTCCTTAATTCTCTCATTCCCTCTCTTCCTTAATTATTATTGGAAACTTATAGTGCATCAATAGGGGTAAATTAGAAAAAATTGATAACTATAAAAATTTGTCTTATATTTAAAATTAAGATCGACTCTCCAAATATATACTACCTTTGATCCTAATTATAAGAGCTAGTTAACTTTTTTCGGAGAGATTAAAAAAGCTAAATAAGTTACTTAATCATTTCATATGTTGTGTATCCTTAAATTATATACTAGTTTATTAGTCAAATTAATTAGTTTGAAGAAAAAAATAAAAAATAAAAATACTCTAAAGTAATTTAATTAGTTTCCTTAATCTTTCTAAAAAAGTCAACTAACTCTTATAATTAAGACCAGAAGGAGTATTATATTAAGAACCGGAGGAGTGTATGTGGTGTGTATGTATATATGGTGGGATACTGGGATATGATATGCTGTATGCAAAAGGGATGAAAATGAGATCGAATATTCTTTTTTATCAACACGAAGATTTTAGTGGATATGCGTGTGGAATTGGTCTTCTTTCAATTAAATAATTCTTGAATGTCTCTAAATAAGTAAAAACAATGACATGTGGCTAAATTAGGGTTATTCTTTGTATTATAGAAGATCATCTCTTTATCTTTTTTCTCATTTTCTCTTATCAACCTCATTTAGGCTGTTGATTGAGAAAATGAGAAGAAAAAAAAATAAAGTAGTATTGTATTGATTGTGCAGATGTAATTTAAAGATCATCAGAAATATAAGAAAAAGATTATAAGAGGAATTTGAGAAGGGAAAAAAGGGAGCCGGTTTTATGGGCGATAATGCCCTCTCTCTCTCTCTCTCTATCTTATTGTCCCAGAACCCAATATGAAAATTCAAAAGTGGATTTGAAGCTTTTTTTTTTTTTTTTTTGGGTTGATGCAAAGGATTTAGAATTCTAATTCTCCTTTTTTATTGTGTAGAAGCTATCAATCTAATTTCTAACGGTTGTGACCATATGAGCCGTTTATAGATGTCATCGATGAGACTAGATGCTTTTGCATAGAGAATGGAATGTTTTGATCTGCCTTCCCCTTAGGGAGGATCTTCATTCTGCAAATTACTTAGCGAAGTCCTCACACGGTATGTTGGATTCCTATTGTATTCTTGATCACCCTCTAACCTTTCACATGATGATAAGGGGATGTAGTAGAGGAAATTATGATCTTGTTTGTACTTTTTTTAAAAAATAAGTTCAAGTATTCTCTTATTGAAGATATTTATAGTCGAGACACAGTTTGATACTAAATGTGAGAATTTGTCATTCTTTTTTTTCTTTTCTTTTTTTTATGAGCACATGTTTTTTTTTTATTGGAGACAATCATGTTTGAGGCATGGTCAGACACAAAATGTGAAAAAAAGGAATTAGTAAAATTCTAAATTTGAACCATAATAATAAGGAAAGAATTGGGTTGAAAATAAGAACACTTTTTTAAATGAGCTTCTCCCTAAATGTAAGATCCTTTTTAATTTTATTTTGTCTTAATAATAAATGCATTTTTTTCATTTTTTCCTCAATTAATTGTTATACTACATACATTATGTTTCATCCTTTTCTCTTATTATTCTCTCACACATTCATAAATAGCGGCATTTTTTGAAAAAAACAAATAAATTTCCTACATAATTATTACATTTAACTGTTTTTTAAAATATCACGATTCGGTTGAAAGACTCTTATATTTAGAGAGGAAGTATTTTTTAAAAAAAGAAAAGAAAAAAAGAATCATACTTACATCAAGTTCCTTATATTCATTACATCAAGTTCTTTAATCACATATAACCATTTGTCTAATTTTTTTCATATGGGTTTATAGTTAAATGATAATAATTTAAAAATAACATACTTAGTCATATATGATTAGAGAACTTGTTAAAATATAACTCAAAAATTTGACATAAGTATTTTCTCAAAAAAAAACATACTACAATCAAAAGAAAGTAGAGACTTTTAATGGAGAAAAGGGAATAAAAGATTAGGTACTGAACTGTAAGTTTCTTTTAAGATTAAGAGAATGTAATAATTAAGAAAACAACATACACGAATATTTGCAATTTCAAATAATAATAAAAAGAAAAAAAAATGTTTGGTAGGTTTCATTGGAAGCTCGAAAGCTTCAGGTGATATGTGGTAGAATAGGTGGAAGAAGACTTGAAGAGAAGGTGACAATAAAGAGCCGACAAGACATTTAATTAATGTAGCTACTATACTAATTAATAACTAAATTAAACTTCTTTAAACTTTACAATATCCTTTTTTCTGTCATATACTCTGAACATTTTTCTAAATTAATTAAGAATTACAAGCAAGGATTGTTGGCATGATGATAAGGCAGTTAAAATTATTATACATAGTAAAATTACTTTCAAGTAAGCATTTTTTTACAGAATACAACAGTGAAAAGGAGAAAACAAATTAGTATAATTTATATTTTTATACTCTCTGGATCAATTTTTTTTTCCACTTTACGTTAAAACATTTTAAAAGAAAAGAAAAGGAAATTACATTTTAAAACGAATTGTGTAGATTAAGAAGCTGGTTGAATGCAATATATATATATATATATGACTCATTTTTTAAAAACACTCTTAGGAGACGAGAGAGTGTGAGAGGGAGAATGAATATTTAGTTAGTTAATGTGGCGAGACTAACCAATAATTAATAATTAATGGGATAAAATTAAAAAATGATACTAAAAATTTCAACTGTCATTTATAAACAGAAATAGGTCATCCGTTAAAAAATTTTATAGAGAGATGGAGCGAGTAGTTTGAAAGTTTGGTCACTATACATTTGTGTGCTTGCTCCAGTCTGTAATATAAGACGGTATTAGCTAATTCACTTGAACAAAGGAATGTTAGTTAAATTATTTATGGGATTTACTTTTCTCATGTTGCATGAGAGAAACAAGATTCCTACACACACATAAAATGATGGGACCCATATATATATATAGTGTTAATTATATATATATGCGGGTCCTACCATTTTATGTGTGTGTGGCATGAGAAAATATTTCTCCTACAACATGAGAAATGTTTTTCCCATTATTTATTGTGTCTTAAATTGATCAAATTTATTTATTTCACTCTTATTAAAGAATGTGAATTTCAAATATGTATTTAATATCTGTTACCTTTTTCTATCTCATGCAAGGGATGAAAGTGGAAAACAATTGTTAATTACCCTTTCATTCAACCTCTTATATTTTAGACCAAAATTTTATTTTAGAAGACTTCTTATATTATGAAATAGAGGCATTATATCATTTATATATAGAGATGGAGGGAGTAGTTTTAAAGATTTTTTTTTTTTTGGATTCATTTTATAAGATATTTAATAGTTTTAAGAAGTATTAATTCTTTTCATTCATATATACCTCTAATTAATAAGAGTAGTGTACATAATTGTTTTGTTAAAAAAAACTGTTAAAATTAATTAAAAGTAATAAATATGTAGAATATGTAATTTCTTTCTAAATATATACTTATTTATAGTGGGTAGATGAGAGTGGGAATTAAGATGACAAAGATTATATAGGAAAAAAGTAATGAGAGAGAGTATATCAATTATGGGTAAAATGGTAAAAGTGCATTTAATATTCAAACAAACCCAAAATAAAACTTACAAAAAGAGACGTACCAATTTATAAAATTGGGTCTTTAAAGATAGAGGGAGGATGATGTTAAGAGTGTTGCTTAGTTAATAAAGAGACGTACGAAGGATGTTTGGACATATGCCAATAAGGTTTGCAGACTCATCCTCATAAGTACTATTTCTCATGATTTGTCTGATGTATATTGTGTGTACAAAGAGGCACAAAAGATTTAGGAGTCACTTATCCTGAAATACACAACTGAGGATGCCGGAAAACAAAAGTTTGTTGCAGGGAATTTCTATAGATAGGAAATGATCGAAGACAAAGATATCGAATTGCAGATCAACGAGCATCATAAACTAATAAAGGAATTCCATGCTGAAAAGATGAATTTGCTAGATGAATTCGTAGCAGGAGTCCTAATTGGAAACCACAGAAACATGGAATGATTACAAGTAGCAACTAAAGCATAAGCAGAAATAGTTGTCGCTGTCAAATGTAATTACACATATTATTATTGAGGACACCAACAAAAAGGTGATCCAAGTAGCAAAGGGAAAACAAATGACTGCAAAAGCCAATTAAGTAGAAGCAAAGCCATACAACAAGAGATATGATTCTAAACACCAACACAAAAAGAGGTTTGATTACAAGCCTAATGATTCTAACCCCAAATTCAAGAAGAAAGGTAGTTATTTTTTTTGTGGCAATCCATGACATTTTGCTGCCCAGCGTAGGAAAAAGGCTAGTATTGGAAAATGTGAAAGAGACGAAAATCCTTCAAAGCCAAATGTAAATTTGGTTATAAGAGATGAAAATAGTGATGATAAAGTTATTATCGTAGTGGTCTCTCAAGCATTATTGGTCTCTGATGTGAAAAAAATGGGTGGTAGACTCTGGAGCTACCAAGCACATATGTGCAAATAGGGAGATATTTGCCTCCTTCCAAGAAAGAGAAGATTACATTTATTTGGTTGATTCACGAACTGCAAAAGTTTAAGGAAAAGGAAAAAGTGTTGAAACTCACATTTGGAAAGACATTAGCACTGAATGATGTTTTGTATGTACTAAACTTAGAGAAAATTTGATATTTGTGGATCTATTAGGAAATTTTGGGTTTAAGGTGTCATTCGAATCTAATAAGATCGTTATGACAAAGAACAATGTTCTAATAGGAAAGGGTTATTGTAATCAAGGTTTTTTTGTTCTAAGTGTTGGTGAAAATAGTGATAATACATCCGTTTGCTTACTTGATTGACTCATTTGATTTATAGCATATTAAACTAGGACATATACATAGATCTTATATAAAAAGATTACTACACCTTGGGATAATTTTTGGGATTTATATTAATGATGTTAATAAATGTGAAGTATGAGCAAAATCAAAACAAACTAGGAAAACACATTTTGTTACTCAGAAAAACTGAATTGTTGTCTTTAATACACGCTGCTTTAGGAGATTTAAAACAAATTGAGATAAGAGGTGGAAAGAGATATTACATTACTTTTATTGATGTATTCTCAATATATACTATAGTATATTTACCTAGAATAAAGATGACGCCTTTGAAAAGTTCCTTGTATACAAGGCAGAGGGGGAAATCAAGTAGATAAAAAGATAAAAAGAGTTATGTCATGTAGAGAAGAGGAATACTTATTACTTAATGATTTTTTTTTTTAAAGGAAGGAAGAATCCATGAAGTAACTCCCCCATATTAACCTAATTTTAATGGTATTGCTGAAAGAAAAAATAGAACCCTAAAGGAAATTATGAATGTTTTACTTGTAAGTTTTGCTGCACCTAATAACTTGTGGGGGGAACCCTTATTGTTTGCATGTTTCCTACAAAATAGGATACTCCATAGGAAAATAAAGAAGACGTCATATAAGTTGTTAAAATGTTTTACACCAAACTTACATTATTTGAAAGTATGGGGGTGTCTACCAAAAATATTATTACCTAATCCTAAAAAGAAAAAGATAGGTTCTAAAACTGCTGACTCTATGTTTATTGGTTATGCTCAATAGAGTCCTGCATATCATTTTCTAATTTTGAAATGTGATATTTTAGAACACAATACAATTATTGAAACTAAAGAAGAAGAATTTTTTGAAAGTATTTTTTCTTTAAAAGTTGAGCATATTCCTAAAAGAGTTGAACAATTTTCTTTTTAAAAAAATGAAATGAATTTGTGGTTGAAAACTTACAGAGAAATAAAAGACAAAGAAAAGAAACATCTTTTGGAGATGATTTGTATACAAATTTAGTACAAGGCAAACCTAAGAATTATTATGAAGCTTTTTCTTCTCTAGATGCAAAGTTTTGGAAAGAAGCCATCAAAACTAAGATAGACTCTTTAAATCAAAACAAAACTTGGGTTTTAGTAAACTTGCCCTTAGGAGCAAAACCTATTAAGTGTAAATGGGTGTTTAGGGAAAAAAAAATACTTTCCTAATGGGTTTATAGACAAATATAAAGCTAGATTAGTAGCCAAAAACTACCCAAAAGGACAATGTCGGTTACTTTGATACCGTAACCAGGATTTCCTCTATTAAAGTCTTAATTGCATTAGCTTCAATTTATAATCTTATTATTCATCAAATGGATGACAAACCAACATTTCTAAATAGTGACTTAGAAGACGAAATTTATATGGTTCAACCTGAAGGATGTGTTATTCCTGGGTCAGAAAACAAAGTTTGCAAGATAGTTAAGTCATTACATGGTTTGAAACAAGCACCCAAATAGTGACATAAGAAATTAGATCAAGTTTTGATAAGTGGTGGTTTCTCTACTATTGAAGTAGAAAGATGTGTAGATTTAAAAGTTGTAAATAATGATTGTATGATTATTTGCTTATATGTAGATGATATGCTTATTTTGGTACTAGTTTAGAAGTTGTGCTTGAGACAAAAAGTTTCCTTGCTTCAAACTTTGATATGAAAGATCTTGGAGAAGCGAAGGTAATATTGCATGTAAAAATCATAAGGAATGAACATGGTATTCAACTTTCTCAAGAAAATTATGTTAAGAAGATTTTGAAAAAATTTGAACGATTTAGTGAAAATCTTTTAAGTACTCCTTATGATGGTAGTGTACATTTGATAAAAACATGAAGGAGATCCAATAGCTCAATCTGAAAATGCATAAATTATTGGGAGTTTGTTGTATTTTATGAATTATACTAGGCCAGACATAACATATGTTCTGTGTAGATTGAGTAAGTATACTCACTGACCAGGCAGTATACATTGGGAAACTCTCATAAGATTATTACAATACTTGAGAGGTACCATGAATTATAATATACAATATAGTGGGTTTCCCGCTATATTAGAAGGGTACACTGATGTTAACTAGATTTCGAATTCAGATGAAACAAAATCCACTAGTAGCTATGTCTTTATTCTTGGTGCTAGTGTAGTCATATGGAAATCATTCAAGCAAAACATAATAACATCGTCCTATAGGGACTTTGAGTTTGTTGCTGTGAAGTTGGTTGGTACTGAGGCTGAGTAGTTGAAAAACTTCTTAGCAAATATTTCACTGGGTGACAAACCAACGCCATCAGTTTCGTTGCATGTTGAACAAAACCTTCAATGCTAAAAGTAGACCCATACGATTGTGACATAAAATTACAAGGCAACTGCTAAAGGATGGTGTCATCTCAATTGATTATGTAAATTCATAAATGAACCTGGCAAATCCTTTGACAAAACTCCTTGCGAAGAAAATGATTGTTGAAACGTCGAGAGGAATGAGACTAAAGCCAACTCATAATTAACAGTGATAGCAATCCAACTTTTGTGATTGGTGATCCCATGAAGAAGATTCGTTGGGTAAGAATAAGTCGTTCATCAGTTTTGACTAGCACGAAAAATATCATTTGTCCCTTCCTATGACAATGGGAGTGTGCTAGAATGCTTTTTTTTTTTTTTGGTTGAGCAAAGCTCTTAATGATTTCATAATCTTACAGGATGGCGCGCTTACATGAAATCACCTTTATGAATGTGGAGTGTAGCCACTCCTATGAGATCGTAGTGAAATCTTTAGAGCATTCTTTATGCACCAAGCATATGCAAAGTTGTCTTAACATGCAAAACCGTCATTAAAAGCGGAAATGTCAAAATATAATCTGACCCTTAATGCCTTTAGTTATACCAAGATTTGTTAGTTCATGGAAGCATGTTTCACTGACATCCCTGTGTATTAAGTGTTATTGATCTAGGTCTGTGCATAATTCTAAGAATCACCAGATACAATGGTTATATTCTTGTGGGTAACACAGTGGGTTTCTTTAACACATGTGGGGGATTGTCATAAATATATGAATACATGCATGAGTGTATCAAAGAAACTAGTCCTACATTGCTTGAGAATAAGAGAATATAAGCCTATATATATAATCATATTGTATTGGGCTTGTAAGAAAGCCTAGAGGAGTAGTAGGTTCGCGTGTATAACAACAAGCCACCGAAAAGCAAACACCCTGGAAATCTAGTGATTCCCTCTACGGGTGAGTAAATATTTGGTATCAACATTTTTGTGAAAATATTTTGCTCCCCGAAAATATTATTTTTTAGTCTTTTAAAATAATAATTTATTTCAAAGGCTTACCAAAAAGACTCCTTATTTGGGTTTTGAAGTTTATAACCCTTCGTGACTGAAAGTTGCCAACGGTCAAGCAATTCCCCAAATGTACTCTCCGCTATCAACGTACGCTCCTGTCTTTTTGATGGGGTCTGTTCAGTCTTGAGGGACGTTTTGTCCTGAGTGTCTTGCGTCTGTTCGCTGTCCATGGACCGTGCCCATAAAAGGAGCATAAACAAAGTGGTTAGAACCATATTTCTAATCTCTATTCTACATAGATTTTTCTTGTTATTGTTACTATTATCTTTTGCAAGTTCTTCTACCTTGACTTGCTCAAGAAGGGTTTGTTTAATCCTAAGGAATATCACTTCCTCTTTGCCAGTAGTTGCGGAATAACTTTATACGACAGTGTCCTCCAACATGACTCAGATCATCTGCTTCTTCATCCTTTCAAATTGCTCATGAACTACACAATAATAATTGGGTCACTTTTTCTTTAGCATTTGGTCGATATGAAAATTGAAAAACAATGGCTTGGAATTTAAATAGAATAAATGAGCATCAAAAGGACCCCTATTACTTTCCTAGTGCTTACTAGTAATTTGCATGTATTAATTAGTAAGATGATTTCTTACAAATCAGAATATTGATATGGGGCATAGATATTTTTATAAACTGAAGAAAAAGTTTTGGAAAAGAAAAAGGGGAATAACAACGAGTGGCTTAACAGTGAAGAGAATAAATTCGTGACGTGGGAATATATACAGCATTGGCTACCAAACTCGGGGACAGAAATGTTGAGTCAATCTTACAAATGCCAACCATCAAATAAACAAATTAATTATTCATGTTTCAAATTTAGAGAAATTTTTGTGTCAACCTAATCTGTCATGTCACTTATGATCTAACCAATAAAATTACAACAACACATTAGCTGATTTGACATATCTTCTAAATATTAGCTGGCGTTTTAATAAAATTAAAAAATTTTCAAAAGACTTATTTTTTCATTACTTGTAAAATTTTAATTAAAGGATTTATTTTTTTAAGAAAAATAGACATGTGAATGACCTTAACAGCCAACTATGATTAATACGTATTAGTTTTTTTTAACAAATTAATATTAGTTGAGTTGTGGTATATTAATTGGCTAAACCATAAATAACATAACAAATAAGGTTCACATAAAAATTTCTCTCAAGTTTGTATATAAACCATATACAATCTCTAATCTCCTCTCACCCATCCAATCTTGAACATCATTCTCAAATTCTATATTTAAATACTTATCTGAACTTATTTACAAGTCATTTTTACTAATTCTGTCTTAAAATTTAATAAATTTTTAATTTTATCCTTATTTGATATATAGCATACATCATGAAAACAAAGTCAACATCACAATAAAGGGTTAATTGTACATATTTACATAAAAAATATTTAAATGACTTATAAATATGGCTAAACTAAACCTTTTCTCTCAACCTTATAATTTAAACTAGATGAGTATACTAATATTTGTTTGTCTAAAAATTTAGTGCACTTTTTCCATTTTTTTTACCCTCAATTTAGTACATATCCTCCATATCTTTTTCACACTCATTCTTTCACTCACTCATCATTTTCGTAAAATAAACATATATTTTAAAAATTGCATCTCTTTGCACATTTACACATTTGTATGATTTGGACAGTAGTTACTTATAATAATGATTAAAGAGAGTACTTATTATAATGTGCCACTAATTGCATCATGAATACTAGGAGGTGGAGTTAGGTCATTAAATGGAAGTCATCTTAACAAAAATTATACTACATCCGGACCTAAATATAATACTCCCTCTAGTCCTGATTATAGGACATATTTAACCAACTTTAAGGAGATTAAGGAGAAAAGTTAAATTAGTTAATTTTATTCATTTTCCTAAAATGCCCTTATATAAATTTAAAATGACAAAAGTAAAAGTAAATAACAACTCATACCACATACCTCTTTGACCTAAAATTTTCTTTTCTACACGCTTTCTAATTGAAATAATGGTATTGTTATATACACATATAAAAACACACACACACATATATATATATATCTCTCTCTATGTGTATGAATATGTATATGTGAGTGTATCTATATATATATATATATATATTGAAAAATTAATGACAATTGATCGATAAACAGATTAAAATCTAACAATTTAAAAAGTTTCAATGATTGAAAGAGTCTACACATCCACATACATATAATTACATTCACCAAAAACCAAACACACTTGAAAGAATAAAATAGGGGTATTTAAGGAAGAAATTGACAAAATTTAGAATGTTGTCCTATAATTAGGACCAAAACTAACTTCCAAATTATGTCTTATAATTGGGACCGGAGGGAGTACGTAATTGATTTTTTTTTAGAGATTAAAGAAGAAAAATAAATTATTTAATCATATTATATGTTATGTCATTTTATAAATCAGACAAATTAGTTTGAAGAAAAAATAATAGTAAATTCTCTAAAATAATTTAATTTATTTTCTTAATATTTTAAAAAATCAACTGAGTCTTATAGTACAAAACAAAATACTTAATACCATATTTGGTCACTTATATGATATTTATTTCTTTCAAGAAGGTGCCTTAAAGACAAAAAGGGAATCTAGAGAGAGGGAGAGAAGGAGAGAGAATATATGAATGGTAGAGGTTCGTAGGCAAATATTCGTCTGGGTGGTATGAAGATGATATTTGAGTTGTTTGACTTACAAGTGTCAACTCCATAGCCTCACACACACGCCCACACCAGTGTTTCAAATCATCCTAACTTCTTCTTCTTCTTTTCTACTGACGCGCAAATGAATTGACTCATCTCTGAGATACATACATATATATATACACACACATATATATCATTCTCTGCCTCTGCTATAATTCCTTCAACACCATGGCAGTAGCAGAGTTAAACCCCTGTTTCGCACCTAAGTCCCTTCTTCACCCATCGTCTTCACTATCACCACGTCCTTGTTTCCCCACACACCTTCGCCAGCCAAATGCTTTTGGACGTATCTCCTATACATCATATCCCTCCATTTCTTGTTCCATTGCTACCAGGTATGTGTTTGAGTGTGTACTCTGTTTTCACGTTCTGTTATGTGCTCTGTTTTTATGCTCTATTTATGTTGTACTATGAGCAGTAAAGTGAAGGCGCTAACTGTTGAAAGGCAGAAGGAAGAGGTCAATAATGAAGAAGATTGCTATGGAATTTTTTGCTTGACCTATGATTTGAAGGCTGTAAGTGGCCTTTTTCTTTCTTACTTTCTTTCATTCATTTACGTGTGCTTTCTTTGTTTTGTCTTCAGATCTCTATAAGTACTGCTTCAACATAACCAATTGGTTCAACAACAACATTACGTTGTAAATTATGGTTTTTCATGGGCTTAAACCAAAAACTTGAGGACAATGAAGCACCAGGATGTTGTAATATGAAAGTTAGTTGAAATATAATCCAACTCTTTTTTTGGAAATTAAAATTGTACCCATAAATGAAGTCTATAGTATGGTATTAAAACCCAAATGGCTTCGTTGGTCATACTAGTGAACCGATGAACCAGTCTCTTGATGGTCCGATCAAAGAGTTTTGAACGAATCGGTTGGGTTGAGTTTTTTATTTTCTTATTGAGCTTGAAACGTCATTTTTTCTAAAGTGTCAAATCAATTGTGATCTATCATATTTGTGCTTTAATAAATGTGTTCTATTAGATTATACTAGATTTATCGATTAATACTTTTTTATTCAAATAGAGTATTATTTTATTTATGACCGATCTAATCCCAGTTCATCCTGATTTGAGCCACTACTTCAACTGGTTTATCCACTGGTTCAGTTTTTTTGTATCTTGGGTCTGTACATATTTTCTAGCTAGGATCCCACCAATTATTATTGTATTTGTAAAGACCCTTTTTTAAAAAAATATAAAATAAAATAAAATTCATCTTGGATGTATCCTTTAGGCTTTATCTGCTTCAGTGCTTCTCTTCTGTTTCTTTTAGTTACTTTTTGTCCCATTAATTACTCCTCCGGCCTTTTATACTCCCTCACTCTCTATCTATCTATGTATAAGTGCATTTCAACAAAATCATGAGATTCTGAAAAATAGTTAAAATTAATTAAATATAATAAATTTAACTTTTTAAAAAATGCCTCTATTTATGAATGAGGAAGAGAAAGAGGGTAATAATGAAAAAAAGGATTAAAGAGAATGTATACATGATCTAATTATAAATTAAGGGACAAATAAGGAAGCTAAGAGTGCATTTATTATTGAGACAAGTTCAAAAGAGATCTTATATTTGAGGACAAAACCATTAAAAAAAAAAGTATAACGACGGAAGGAATATAAGATATATTTGGAGAACTGATCATGGTCTTAAATATAAAACATATCATATTTGTGAATTTTTTCATAATTTATTTTTATTGATGCTTCTTCAATAATAATCAAAGAAGAAAGAGAATTAAATAAAATGACTAAAGTCTATTAGAAAATACATGTCATATTAACTAATTTAATTAACTTTCTTAATCTAATTAAATTAAATAAATATCTTTTTTTAAGAACAGGAGGGGGAGTAATTCCTCAAGGAATAGGGCTTGGCCTTCAATAATCCTTTTAATGTCCCAAAACCATTGCTAAAAAAAAAAAAAAAACTAATAACTAATAACTGATTAAGTTTGTTGTGTTGATTTGGTGAACGTGTTGACAGGAAGAAGAAACAAAAACATGGAAGAAGCTAATTAACGTTGCCGTCTCTGGTGCTGCCGGGACGATCTCCAATCACCTCCTTTTCAAGGTCTATCCAAATCTCTCAAGTTTATGGCTTGAACCTAAAAATTCAGTTATTAATATTAAAATTAGATAACTAATTTGTGAATATTAAAAAAGATTAGTTCAGTTAATTATTTATAACAAAAATGTGTTTATTTTTGACTAAAATGCCTTCTTTAATCTTGTGTATTAAAACTTTTTTTTTTTTTTTAAATATAGAAACCCATTTAAAATATGCAGTGAATAGTGAATAGGGATACTTTAATAAAACAATTATAAACTCGGAAAACAAAATGAATTGAATTATTATATTTAGGAATTAGGGCCAATTTGTACAGTTGAAATAGAGCTTCTTCCTTCAATGAAAAACATTGTAAAAACTTCTAAAGCAACCCACCTTGTTTGAAATGATTCCATTTATTTTCATCAGCTTGCATCTGGTGAGGTTTTTGGTCCAGATCAACCTATAGCTCTCAAATTACTGGGATCTGAGAGGTCATTCCAAGCACTTGAAGGTAAGAAACTACCATTCATCACTCTAAAATTCTGACTATCAAAGTGCCATTTAACATGAGTGCTCTGTTTCAAAACATGCAGGAGTTGCAATGGAACTGGAGGATTCATTGTTTCCTTTACTAAGAGAAGTGAGTATTGGGATTGACCCTTATGATGTGTTCCAACGTGTAGAATGGGCTGTGTTAATAGGTGCCAAGCCTCGAGGTCCTGGCATGGAGCGTGCTGATTTACTAGACATTAATGGCAAAATCTTTGCTCAGCAGGCATGTCACTTGGTTTCATATCTCTGTTTTCTCTTCTCCTTTTCTCCAAAGCAAGAAAATTTAGATAAAATGCATGACAGAGGCTCACTAAGGCCAGACCCTCTAGGCTTAGGGAGGTACTACTCTGTACCTAGATTTAAGCCTTTGTACCCGATTTTCGCATATAAAAGAACACATGAAATTGATAAAATTTTCTACATTTGCCTTTAGCCCCTTATTAATTTTTTCCCCCCTCTGGTATTTACTTTACAAGTGATTTTCACACTTCTCTCTTTTACTTCTCTTTTTCCCATAGAAATTAAATAGAGTTAAAATTGACAAAACATCATTAATTACCCTATAAGTGGTATATTTTGAATCAAACATTTTTCCTAAATAGGCACAATAGTACTTAAAGATCATCCACTAACAAGATTTTCACATCAGTAACAGGATTCAAGCTCACAACCTTGTGGATTATGAGCCAACTCTTTATTAACTAGACCAACCTTTTTGTTGGCTCTTTTTCTATAACTCCACATATTTTGATCTCTCTGTTTTCTCCGTTCTAACTCTACTTATTAGTCTCTCTCATAATCATACCATAGGGAAAAGCACTAAATGTTGTGGCATCTCCAAATGTCAAAGTCATAGTTGTGGGAAATCCTTGCAATACAAAGTAAGAGAAACTTCATTTCCTAATTTTATGGTGTTTTCTGCATAAACTATTATTAATGCAGGCTATCTATTTGCAGTGCACTGATATGCTTGAAGAATGCTCCAAGCATTCCTGCAAAGAATTTTCATGCTTTAACTCGCTTAGATGAGAACAGAGCTAAATGTCAGGTAAACAGAGTTTCAGAGCTGTGTTTCACTCAAAAATATCGGCTTCTCATGATTAGCTTCATCTACTTATCTTTTCATATTGCACAGCTAGCTCTCAAGGCAGGTGTCTTCTATGATAAAGTCTCAAATATGACTATATGGGGAAATCACTCAACTACTCAGGTTAGTATTATAGCATACTCCTTCCGGTCGTCCTTAACGTAGAACTTATTTACGTAATTTTATTAGATTAAGAAAGTTAGTTAATGATTGTTTTTTCTAAATATTCTATTCATCTTCCTTAATTCTCTCCATCTGTCTCTTACTTAATTATTGTTGAAGGAACATCAAAACAGATAGATTGAGAAGAGACTGACAAATATAGAAAATAAATCTTGCATTAAGAATAAGATCAGATCCCCAATTAGATCCTACATCAAGGATCGGAGGAGTATTTATTTACCTAGTATAAGTGTGCTTCACTTGAACACAATTCTCTAAATGCTCTTTCATGGTCCCTGATGACTTGCTAAATTTTCAACAGGTCCCTGACTTTTTAAATGCCAGAATCGATGGTTTTCCTGTTAAAGATGTGATCAAGGACCACAAATGGTTACAAGAAGAGTTCACTGAGAAGGTTCAAAAGGTAAAATCACAATCAACCATCAACAAGTATGTGATTTTTTTAAATTTTTTTTGCCAGCATCAATATGTATGTGATATATGTGTTTGTGTGTGTATCTGTATTTATGGGAAGAAAAATTGACTGTTGGCAGAGAGGTGGTGCTCTTATTCAAAAGTGGGGAAGATCATCAGCTGCATCAACAGCTGTATCAATTGTTGATGCCATTCGCTCTTTGACCACTCCTACTCCTGAGGGTGATTGGTTTTCCTCTGCTGTAAGTATCAGTTAATTTAATGAAAATCTATGTGGGGAGATTTTTTGATACTACATCTTATCTTTAATATAAGAGCTAAATAACTAATTTATAAATGGTAAGAAAATTAGTTAAATTAGTTACTACCTCCAGTTCTAAATATAGAACAAAGTTTGTAGTACAAATCCTATGTTTGGAACCGAAGAGAGTATTAGTTATTAATTATTTGTAATAAATGTATTGGTTTCTTAAAATATCATTTTTATCTAATCATATGCACTAAAACTATATTTGATAGAAACCCCTTAAATATATCCAATAAATAGGGATATTTCAGGGGGGGAAAATATAATTGAGAGAAAAAATAAATTTTCATTTTCATTTATGACCAAAATAATCCCCTTATCTAACGCTCATATTTAGGAGTAGAGGGAGTACAATTATCTAATATCCGATGGAACCCCAGTAACCTATATAGTGCAAATGTTGATATAGACAAGGGTTTCCAATTTAAGTAAATTCAGACACCAAGAATTGAATTTTTCCGTGAAAATGATATTTTTCTCCTCCTCTACAAAAGCTTATGTCCAAGAAAAGGACATATAAGTACAAGCCTAAACAAAGAGTAGTCTTAAGTGATTTGATTAGTGAGTACATTGTATTTTCCATGTTGTTTTCTCTTTATCTTTTCCTTCTTCTGGCTTCATCTCACAGTTTGCAACTGCTGCAAAATCAGGTATATACCAATGGAAATCCTTATGGTATAGCAGAAGATATTGTTTTCAGTATGCCATGCCGATCAAAAGTAAGTCTATGCCTGACATGTTCTTCATTCTTCTTAAAATTTTTTTTTAATTGCTTATGTTTGATCCTAAGACGGTGTTTTTCATCCTTTCAAGGGAAATGGTGATTATGAACTTGTGAAGGATGTCATAATTGATGACTACCTCCGACAGCGAATAATCAAAGTAAGCATCACATTTCGTTTTTATAATGACTTCATAATATACCAGTAGCCTTATAGCCTAGTATCATGAATGCTCCTTTATAAGTGGGAAGTCATAAGTTTGATCCTGCTTGTAATCTCAGGCCATTAATGCCTACCCTTTTAATTCAAAAAATAAATAAATAAATAAAATTATGGCTTTAGAATACAGCGTCTGTATGTGTGTGAGTGAGTGAGTTAGAGAGGGAGAGGGAGAGGGAGAGACTGCTTGCACCATTGCTATCCAAGTTCATATTCTTTGAACAACCATGAACAACCATGTTACAGATGCTTATAGAAGTAAGAGATATGTTACAAACAATTCTTGTACATGTAAAATAGCCTCCATTCTACTGCAATGTCACATTGCCTAATGAATATGAAAATCTCACGAGTGTTTTTGTGTGTGTTGTGTGTGTGATATATGCTGTCAAAGTTTACAAAACGTGCATTGCATCATTCCCTTGACAACTAGTAATTGTTACCATCAAAATCAAAACTTTAAGTTGCCTTCAAACTCCTGAGAAGCACACTGCCTTTATTTACATTTTTTCCTCCCCAAAACAAGTGATCGTATCTTCTCATTTTTGCAGTCAGAAGCAGAATTGTTGGCAGAGAAGAGATGTGTGGCTCACCTAATAGGGGAGGTAAGCTTCTTATATATAGAGATATATATATATATATATATATATATATATATATATATATATTTTATACCAGCAAATTGTTTATTGCTGAGACTTGTAATTTGATTCTGATCAGGGGAGTTCTGTGTGTGAGCTACCGGGTGACACAACGCTTCCTGGAGAGAAGTAGCAAAACCAATTAGCACATTTTAAAGTTAAAAGAAAGCGCAATTCTACACTAATTCCTAGGTAAAATAGGTAACTACTCTAATAAACATGAATTATTTGTATTCAAGGCCAATCATAAATACTTGTTATACAAGCGTTTCATATTACATTTCTTAAGTGGGATTTACTTCTGACAATTTATGATTGGCTTTGTTTACAAATTTTCTTCTTTTTAAGGAGCTACTTTTCAGAATTTCTCAAAATATTGAGAGCAAAGATCACCAGGTGTATAAATAAATCGAGCATAAATTTTGCCCGGTTCATCATTGTTTGGCTTTTTGAGCCATATTGTTACTCATTATTTGTGATATATATACATTGTAGTGTGACAATAAAATTGAGTTTTACCAAGTATCAAAAAAAAATTTTGAGTTTTACTTGATGAAATTTCTCGTTCAAAATGAATCCTCATTCCATACTTAGAGTTATATGCTTGTTATGTGTTTATACCTCTAGTTAGGTATGAGCATATTTTTTTTAATTTTTTTATATATTATATTTATTTAGATTTAAATTATATGCTACTTTCTGAGATGCTTTTTACACCCAGTATCTCAAATTAATTAATTTTAGTTCTGCATTTATCTGTAACACCAATATTATGAAAATTAATTAACTTGAGATACTGGGTGCAAAAAACATCTCAAAAAGCAGTATATAATTTAAATATAAATAAATAAATACAATATATAAAAAAATTAAAAAATTAAAAATAAATACGCTTATATCTCTAATTAGAGATATAAGCACATAACAAGCATATACCTCTAAGCATGGAATGTGAACTCACTGAGTTAATTAGAGATATAAGAACATAACAAGCATATAACTCTAAGCATGGAATGTGAACTCACTGAGTTAAGAGTCAGTATGTCAGAATACAGGCAAACGGAACTAGCCCAGTGAGAAATTGAATATTTCAAGGTTATTAATATGAATGTTAAAGAAATTTTTTTTTTTTTTTTTTGGGAAAAAAAACATCAATATAGCGAACCAAGTCAATATCAACCCTGAATCGGACCGGTTTGCCAGATTCCGGTCTGCTTTCAAAACCCTGTTTTACACTATAGTCTACACCTGGTGTCTCATCTAGAAATTACAATGACGCTTACCCCTTCATATGTTTATCATTTATAATTAGAACGCTCCAAAATTAAACAATCTAACAAGGGATGCAAATCCATTCAACATTTATGTATTAAGTATACAATATTATGTACAT
The DNA here is from genome assembly GCA_034222035.1 of Acacia crassicarpa. Classification (NCBI taxonomy): domain Eukaryota; kingdom Viridiplantae; phylum Streptophyta; class Magnoliopsida; order Fabales; family Fabaceae; genus Acacia; species Acacia crassicarpa. Next base: position 7,676,643 of record JAWXYG010000002.1, read on the forward strand.
ATCAATCTGTATACATGCTTATAATCATCACTATGATATTAGGTAACTATATTCATAGTTCTCAAAGTACAGAGGCTGATTCCAGATTTATAATTCTCAAACATTTCTTTAAAAAACAGATCACGCTGCATGCATTAATATGAATAACCACCCCCCACCCCTAAAAAAGGGGGCCATTAAATTGAAGAAGGAACGAAATTCAGATCTAATTACATGTAGTCTTGGTATTCTCATACAAGTGTAAAAATACTCAACCTTGAACTTCAAGGAATGAGAAATCACCAAAAACTTGCATGGAACTTCCAGGAATCCTTGAATCAAACCCAGTCTTACACACAGAAGCAGAAAGACATCCTTGGTATCGATACATACAGGAAACACAACCCCAAAACCCACAAAAAAAAAAAAGGTTCCCGTGCCCTCTCCAACTGAGCCAAAATATTACAAATCAGTTGCCAGGCACTCAATATAGTTTATTGATGGTCACAGCTGATGAATCAAACAAGTTAAAAATAAAATTAACAGCTAAGATGAGAATGTACCAGAGGCTGCAGAGACATTATTGGGGCAGAAATAACACACAAAAATAATGTATATTACTATGTACTATATGAACCAAATACGAGTCTAGCTGTTCACATCCTGAAAACAGAGATATGAATATAAATAATGTATAAATTACAACCAATACGTCTATAATACTATAAAACAAGCCCATATCAGCTAATAAGCAGTCAGCCTGACAAAATTTAACTGGAGAATCCTACAGTGTCTTAAGATCCTAGTCATTCAGTGAGTATCATTGATACCAAAGAACAATCAGCTGAGTGCAGCTTATTGCTTATTGCATCATATACGCACCCCCGTGTGTCATTTACCAGCAGCATACATGCAACTCCCAATCTTGCAACTCAGTGAAAGTATAAGAACCGAAAAGAGCATCAAGAAAATCCAGCAATGTGACACCAAAAAGGCACTCTTGCCAGACAGCAAACCAGAAACCGGGACCAACGCATCAGAAATATTATTAGGTTGAGAAAAATCAGAAGAGATCACAAAGTCGAACCCTCCGTTCTTGCCCAGCATCCAGTCCATCCCGTTACCTCTAAGAGCAATATCAGTTACTCTAATCATACCTGCAGTTACATGATTGGAAGATTGAGCAGCAGAATGAAGCCGAAGAGCAATGTCTTTGGGAGGAAATTCTGAAGCAAAGGCAGGAGGAGCAGGGATGCCGTCCAACAAGCGACTGACTCTTTTTGTCAATGGATTCATATCTCCTGCCAAACAAAATGATGGACAAATAGTCAAAGACTGTTGGCAAAAAAATAAGTCACAGAACCAAGTGAAAGAGGTAGGCTACCAGCTTAAGTGTTTCTTTTAAACTGCCATACAGAAATCAAAACAAATAACTGGAAGCCAAAAGAAACCTCACCTTGTACTGATTTTGACAATTCTGGATTCTTCTTAGAAGAGGAAGCTCCGTCACTACAAGGTGCTTCATCAAAATTCTGCTCACAAGCCATGTTGGGTTCCTCATCCACATTCTGTCAATGAGACATACGTCTGTTGTAATAATCACTAAAAGGCATCTAACCATGAATATCTAGATCTAAAGTAAGCCCTAACCTGGGTGAAAGGCAGTCCTTGGTCAGGAATTACTTCTGCATCGCTCTTTATTTGAGGATCCTCAGAAGATATAAAATTGGAGATATCATCATCAGCATCAAAGTAGTTAAGATACTCATCCAGCATGTCGTTAACATCAAGGTCTGCCTCAATGGGATTTAAAAGGTCATTGGTTTCCAGGAATGAACCATCAGCAATCTGAGGAAAATCAATAGCATCCCAGCACGGATCATCAAACACATTATCGACGTTAAGAGGACTTCCATCGTGCGTTGCTTCCGCTTCGTATTCATCCTTCAATGTTTTACCATCCACTGCATACTGCTCAGGTATATTCAGAAACCAATCCTCTTGGGGCTCACAAGTTCCACCAGTGATTGCCAAAGGCCTCTGTTCTTCAGTGGTTTCCCGGCAATGCTGAGGTTCAGGATAGCTGCTACTCTCCCCATAACAAATGCTGAGAGGAATAGCAGCACTAGAAGATGCTATGTCCGTACCAATGTAGTTAAGATACTCATCCAGCATGTCGTTAACATCAAGGTCTGCCTCAATGGGATTTAAAAGGTCATTGGTTTCCAGGAATGAACCATCACCAATCTGAGGAAAATCAATAGCATCCCAGCACGGATCATCAAACACATTATCGACGTTAAGAGGACTTCCATCATGCGTTGCTTCTGCTTCGTATTCATCCTTCAATGTTTTACCATCCACTGCATACTGCTCAGGTATATTCAGAAACCGATCCTCTTGGGGCTCACAAGTTCCACCAGTGATTGCCAAAGGCTTCTGTTCTTCAGTGGTTTCCTGGGAATGCTCAGGTTCAGGATAGCTGCTACTCTCCCCATAACAAATGCTGAGAGGAATAGCAGCACTAGAAGATGCTATGTCCGTACCAAGGTGCTATTAATAACCAGAAAGTCTAAAGATTAGAGCATTATTTGATGCTGAATAGTAGTAACAGTTAAGAATGGCCGTGAAGAAAGAGCAAAGTTTTTTGAACAAAGACATGCACCAAACCATATTAGAAGAGAAACAGACAACGTTACAAATCGAGAAAATGATAATACACAAATTTATGCAGCATTCATCTCACAGAAGTTTGCCTACACTATATTGAATAGAAGAAAGATAAAAACTGCCATAAATCGAGAAAATAAATATATAGATATCTGTGCATCATTCAATACCCCACACATGTACATTCATTTCATTTAAGACAAAACTAAAAAACATCAGTGCAAGACATCAGGTAAACCGAAACAAACATTCAACGCCAAGACTAAAAAGATAAGTACATAAAGCCACACATAGTAACATGAGTACATATTCCCTGTCTTCTCTTAATGATTAAATGCAACCTTAGCCTTCAAAAATATCTATCAGAAGGGGCGTAACAGAATTTCGATGTTTATGAACAATATATGACCCCATTGACTGATCATATTTACTATTGAAGTTCCTAATTCCCTGTCAGAAACTGCTCCCTAATAACGAACTCTCAGGTCTCAGTAGGCTTAAAAAATCTGAAACAATATTCCTAAGTAGTTGGAATAGAACACAAACCTGCTCAAGGTCGTTCGTTTCAAGAAAACCTACATCATCACCCATTAAAACTACATCCGTAATAGCCCGTTCAGCTGACACTGGAGCCACCTCGTCCTCTTCCCATTCCTCCTCTATAAAGGGGGCACCGTACTGCTCCCCATTCTTTGGCCCAGTACCGCTCTTCTGGAAAACCCTACAGAGCACAAAAGCATCCTTCTCCCCCGGAAGAAAGAAAATGAACAGATAGTATTTTTAATACACATGACCGATCAAAATTATCAATGAAAAGACATCGTTATCCAATATGCAAAACATGTAGCAATATATTTAAAGCACCTGAGCTATTCCTGCTTTCACCAATTCATCATCGGTCATTCTGTACTCATGCATCACCCAATTGGTACGGGCACCGCGCGGTGCTCGACCATCATGATAAACAAGGGTCTTCTTCATTCCGACAATTCGCGACTTGTGTCGCACAGGGCGATCCTTCCCCGTAGTCTTCCAGTATCCTTTCTCCGTAGCTCGATTTGTCTTCGATCCATTCCCGTACTTCTTGTCCAGCCCACTGAAGAAGTACCATTCCAAGTCCCTACTTTTCAGCTTCGACTGACCTAAAACACCGCAATATCCCCAATAAACAAAATTTCTCAATCAGCAAGGACCACACAGTTCACTCGAACAACAAACAGCAAGACAAGATAGAAAAGAAATTCAATTTAATTCTACATACATAGAGGAAATCATGCTACACAAAAGAAACACAGAGAAGAGCAAAAGAGCTAACACGGGAGGTCCCAGGGTTCGGATTTATAGATGTCGATGACGGCAATTGCGTCGCACAGGAAGGTTTTGCCACGCACCTTGCGCTTGAGGTAGTAGCTAACGAGTTCTTCGTCGGTGGGGTGGAATCGGAATCCGGGGGCGAGAGAAGTCGCAGAATCACGACCCATTCGTGGATCCAATCGAGGCGAATAGCTGAAATTGAAATTTTGATATGAACTAGAAAAAGGTAGAGCAAGAAAGATAGAAATTGAGGATTAGATTTTGGTGTTTCAGTCGGAGTCTGAGAGCTGAAAGGAAATGAAAGAAGAGGATATGAAAGCCGCCATTTGAACGAAAAAGCTCACCGGAGATGAACGCGTAAATGGCTATTTAAGGAGGATGGAAGGTTCTAGTATCAGAGGAGGGTTTGGGTATGGTATAGTCACAGACCGGGGGATATATCATTCTCACCAGCAATGCTTACCTGAACTCTCGACTCTGGATACGTCATACGCGGAGGACTACTGTGGGCACGTGGCATCATATGATTACTTAAATGACAACATATTGAAGAGGTTGTGTCAAAAAAAATTAAAAAAGATGAAGTCTAAAAAGTGAAAGTGTCTTTTTAAAATAAAATGATTGGATTAACTAATCTTGAAAATTTTTAATTTTATGAGATACTCACTCTCTTTCTGTTTATATTTTTAAACTAATTTATCAAAACAAAAAAATCATAATTAATTTATTAAATATGCCTTAAATTGATATTAGATTAGATTTTAAATAAGGGAGAACATATAAAAAGTCATATTCAAACACTACCTACATAGGCAAAATTGTCTACGAAGCATTAATTACCCTCCAAATGACTTATATTGTGGACCAATGCATTATTCTAAAAGTGACTCATATTATAGATCAGAGGAAGTAATAAATATGTTAAAGAAATTTTGCCTCTTAAAATATGAATATGTTTTTTTAAACTAAATCAAACAACCACTAACTCATTGGCACTTGTTTGGTTAATTTTTTGAAATTTAATTGAATAAATTCAAACATTGTCAACCATAATAACGCAACTCTCCTAAAAACATTTTCTACGTTCACATAAAATCAATCTCAATATCACCAACGAGAGATGAGTTTAGCAGAAGCGACTAGTCCCTTACAACATGGTAGGCTAAGGTTTGAATCCCTGCTAAAAAAAGTGTTCACATTTAATATCCGACAATGACTCAAAGAGAATTATGCTTAATAGAATAATTATGCCTAGTAGTGAAAAAATCGAACTCAAAATCTCATGTTTGAAAGTCAAAACCACTCCGTCACAATTTTGTGAACAATATAGTTTATTAAAAACTTGATTTATCCACATGTATTACTATATTGATATTAATATAATTTTTTTATAGAAATAATAAAGTTAAAAAAAATTATCCTATTCACAAATTATAATTCAGAGACATAAACCTGTTTTTTAAGAGTTTGCATAATAATACATTAGACCAACTAAGATTATCAATTATGCGGTAGCTGTTCTTAACGGAAACCTCGGGGAAATTTACATCATCCCTTGTTCTTAGTTGACTTTTCAAATTGCACTCCATCAAGCAAAGTAAGCGCATCTCACCTCATTGATTATACACTCATCCTCTTTTTTTCAGAATATTATACACTGATCCATTTGAATAAGATTTTGCTACAACTGTTTTAGATATAAGATTGGCCTTAAAACGTTAGAAGATTCTACAGCTGTGATTTGACTTTAGTTACAGACTACGTACCTGTTTATTTTCCCATTTTAGAAATGTTTCTACTTCTTACGTTTTATAAAATAAATATGTAAGAAGATTTTTGCCGCGACTTATGAAAAAGTTACTGAAGAAAATGTTTTTCTTGGTTTCTCAAACAAGCCCAGCTTCTACTTCAGAGTTTCTAACAGATTTATTGGTTTCTATTCATTCCTAAAGGGCAAGAAAAGTGGAGGGAAAGTCCATACCATTTTCACAACAATGGGCAATTAAAAGCCATAGATATTACATGATGCAAATTACAAGTTCAGTACTCTTGAGAAATCTAGTTTTAAGTTTAAAGCTACAATAGATCCTAGTTGCTACAGGGAAGGTTTGGAAATTAGTAATTGAACAGTAAAAAAGGAACTCTATAAATAAGGATTCATTTTGGTGTAATATGTCAGAAATTGATTCAACATAGTGCTATAGTCTAAAGGCTCATGTATCAAATGGCATTAGAGCCCCTCTACACCATTTGAGGTCATTTGATATATAAATATACCAAATCCATTTCTAACAAACACTTCGACCATGTATGAAATGGCATCAAATGGTCTGATTTGGCTCTAATACCATTTGATACATCCGCATGTCGACTATAGAACTATATTAAATCCATTTCTCACATATTACACCAATATACTTCCCTATTTATAGAGTCCCTTTCTTACCAGACAGATTACTAAGCTCCCCTGTAACACTAACTCTTGAAAAATAGTACATTGATCCGGAAAACAAAACACCATTGCTGTGCTGAAATTTGGATACAGTAGCAAGAACAAGAGATTTGCACATGTACAAAACCCAGCTCCTAAGCGTCATCCTCGGCGCCTCTCTTCAACTCCTTGTTCTCTTTGATCAGCATGTCGATACGCGATTGCAGAATGTTTATCATGGCCTGCGCGCTCATCATCTCGAACTTCATTGTCTCCCTTTCCACCGAGAGCTTGTGTACCTCGTCCTGCAACTGCTGGATGAACTTCAGGCAGCTTGGGGGCAAAGGCGAGTCAAGAGAGGAGGGGTCGAATTTTGGCACCTGGGTCGAAGGACTTTCCTTAGGTTCAAGAGATTCAAGTAGGGAAAACTCCACAAGTGCAGACAGAAAATGTTTTCTCGCCGAAGTGCTAGAAGTTGTAGTGGTGGTTGTGGTTGGGAGTGTAGTTGCAGCAGTGGTTATTATTGATGAGCATGGATCCTGGCCGTTGCGAACCGAATGCTCTGGCACATTTGAATGACTCGAGTTCAAGCTATGTCGCCTTCTTTTGTATATTAGCGAGAATGGCTTCGGATTGTCTGTTTGTGGTGATGGGTAGTCATCCATAGACTTACAATTATCCCTTTCAGGTGACGGAAACTCAGCCATGCTCTCCCTCTTGCAGACAGCTAGAAGATTTTGAGTTTCGATTGGTAGCTTGTTCACATCAAGAGGAACTTTGTTGATGGAGTGAGTATCCTGTAAGAATGAGCCAAAATTAAGAAAACATTTAGTCCATGAAAGCTTCATATTTGTGATGCAATTCTTCAAGCCAGTAGTTCATATATGAATATAGGGTTTGCTGAAGTGTACTCTCCTGGATTTGGTTCATTCTATCACCCACTTAACAACTCCTGTATTTTTGTCTAAAATTTAATTATTAATAGACAGGCGAATATTTAAATTGTTGAAAATATGCTGCAATTACACTTTGAACAATTTCAATATTGAAAATCCGCCTAGTGCCGAAATAAAGCTGAGGCTTCAAAATTGAATCATTGACTTAATCCTAAATATGGTCTCAAAATACTAAAAAATGTTCAACATATAAATGAATATATATGTATATATATCATGGGGAAATTGCACATTTTAATATTCACAGATTTTTTTTTTTTTTTGGGGGGGGGGGGGGGTGTTAAGCCCAAGGAGGCAAACTGATTTTGAACCATACAAAAGCAAGGAAACTGTGATTCGAGTAGAATATTAAAGTACACGGACAAAACAAGTGTTTTGAACATTTTTGGTATTTTGATCAGACAATGGAATTTTATTTTGGTCACACAATGAACCTATCAAATGTTATTGAAACAAAATTATTCATTTGCTGAAGAAAAAAGATCAAACAAAGATTCCCTCTACGTTTAGAGCATTTTTCATTGCATGATATACTTTTTATCAAGTGGCAAAAATATACCACCACACAGGTAACAAAAGAAAAGATAACTTCTCCAACCACAACAGTGAAAAACTCCCTCTAATCCTAAATATAAGACATAGTTGACTTTTTTTAAGATATTAAGAAAACTAATTAAATTACTTTAAAATATTTATTTTTTTTCATTTTTTCTCCAAGCTATTTTCCCTAACTTATAAATTCATATAGAATCTAAAGATACACATATATGATATGATTAACTTATTTAGTTTCCTTAATCTATCTAAAAAAAAAGTTAATTATATCTTATATTTAGGACAAGAGGGAGTACTATTATAATTCCATTAAGCATTGATGTGACAAAAGTGTAGTAGCGTGTTTATTGAGATGTAAACTACAAGCTACAATCACAACAAAAAGAAAATACTACCTCCAGTCCTAAATGTATGATTGAGTTGCAGTGCAAAATACACTACAAACTAGGTCCTACATTTAGTAGTATATATCACTATGGAATAAGATAATAGCCAACAAGTTCAAAATAAAATAAAAAAGATGTTTTAACTTTTAATGATCAGAAGTTATTGGATCACCACAAGAATTTCATTTCTTTGTTTCATTATCATCTTCACACCAAACAAATTTACAAAACAAATTACTTTCATTTCTACCTCATCTTTCATTGACTGTCATTCCTTCTCTCGTGCAAAAATAAATAATATTGAAAACCATAGTATTGTGAATCAGGGTCCTCTCATGTGAGGATATCACATCATATCAGCATTTTACCAAGTCAATTTGCACATTATGAGGACCGGTATCAAAGATTTTAATTGTGATCTGGAAGAACATATTCTCGACTGTCAAGTTGCTTTTAACAAGAAATTCAATGATAAGATGCAACTCAAATGATAGTATCATGTGATATCTTACATGAAAGGATACCAACAATAACAATGGAGGACAAAGATAAAATTTGTAAATGACTGGGAGAAAGTTTGGGGAGGAGAAAAGAAGGGATTTTGAAAGAAATAGATCAATGATGATAATTTTAATTCCAAATTGAAGATTGACTCTAAGCACATAGCAATCCTTGAAAGTCAAGCCCAATTAGCCCAAATAAACATCCATCTTGACCCATGTAAGCTAGTCTTAAATTTAAAGCCAATTTAGTACTGATAATAATTTATTAAACAATTAGAGAGCCATAAACAAACAAACAGCAGCTCATCGATGAATAGTCAATCTACATGTACATGATCCTTTCCCATACTAAAGTCCCAACGTATAAACTCCTGTCAAACACCCCAATGAAGAGGTGTCCAATGCATAGGGCCTCAACCAGATGAGGTCTAAGAAATGATAGATGTATGTAGATTGTAGCCTTACCCGTGCAAATTGAAAGGCTATTTCCAAGTTTTGAACCCGTGACCTCCAAGTCACATAGCATTAGCAACAAGCTTATCGTTGCTCTGAGGCTCACCCTCTAAAAATCCCCAAATCCATAGACTACATCCACCTCCAACTCAATTTAACCATCCTTAAAAAACAAATGATCCAAAACCACATCAATTACTACTTGGTATTTCACATCAACCTCCCCCGGGGGGTTTTCTTTCTTTTGGGTTAATGGTTGAGATGTCATAGAATTCCATTAAACCTTCATGACTGCTTCTACCTAACCTTTGTGAAGGTTCCCATATTTCAATCTCACAATAACCCCTGAAGTTATCTCATTAATTCGTACTAATTCAATGCAACAAGGAACTTCATCATGTATTAAACTTTTAGTAACATATTTCATTGCTGAACCAAAATGAAACAAACTAATTCTCGTGGTGAGATATTAAAGGGTGAAAGTTTGCTTGTTAAATGTATTTCACTTAATATTTACTATTAAGTTTTATGACCAAAAAAATCACAAACGAGTGAGTAAAATACACTTTCAAAGCTCAACACCACCTAATTCGGTGTTTCAAAAAAAATCGTTCTCCATGTTCATGTATTTATTAGGGAACAATGTAGCAAAATGATAAAGCATACTCTATTCATCTGAAAATAAAAGAGAGTACATATGGGCCTTTATATAGGCAAACTTAAAGCTAACACTAGAATCTAATTTAATCTAATTAATTAAAATAAATCAAATCAAAATAATTAAGATATAATATATCCATATCTAATCCTAATATATAATAAATATCTAACTTAATTATAAGATAATGATTAATCTAAATAATCCATAATATTCTAACAATCCCCCTCAAGCTGGAGAATATATATCGATTATTCCCATCTTACCTTGAAATTTTTCAAACTGTTCTACCTGCTTCAAGTTTCAAAATCTTTAGGCTTGTATTTTGAGTCTCAACGGCCCCATATTTTTGTTTGGGCTTGTACTCCCTTTTGAGTCTCAGAGGTCCCATATTTTGTATGGGCTTGTACTCTTTTTTGAGTGTCATTTTTGTTGGGCTTATACTTCTTTTTGAGTCTCAGAGGCCCATATTTTTGTTTGGGCATGTACTTCTTTTTGAGTCTCATAGGCCCGTTATTTTTGCTTGGGCATGTACGCCTTTTGGAGTCTCAGAGGCCCAATATTTCTTCAAAAGAGTCATTATGGAGGTCTCTGGTCCGAAAAGGTCACCGAAGGTGTTGTTCACGACGGTGCGTGGGTGTCACCTTCCGGGAAGGTGGTGGCGTGTGATGGTCACGCGCCAATCAGATCGACGCCGTGTTACAGGTTCTACCGATCGGCACACACCGATTCCATCTATGGTGGCGGTGCAACTCCACGCGCCTGGTAGATTTGAAAGTCCCGATCTTGCTCAATCATTGTGCTCTCAATTGCTCCTTCTCGCTTGTGTTTCCCTCTGTCTGTGATCTCGGCCTTCCTCTTCATCACAATGATTTTTTGACACAGTAGGTACAGTGGGATGGTCACTGCTTTAATGATCACAGTGAGTAGTGATCGGACTCACTGTATCGGACAGAAGAGAAAGTCGTCGTCGCCTCTATGCCTTCAAATAGAAGGCCCTAGCTCTGATACCATGTTGAATTTAGAGGGATAAAGCATACTTTATTCATCTAAAAATAAAAGAGAGTACATATGGGCCTTTATATAGGCAAACCTAGAGCTAACCCTAGAACCTAATTTAATATAATTAATAAAAATAAATAAAAATAACTAAGATATAATATATCCATATCTAATCCTAATATATAATAAATATCAAACTTAATTATAAGATAATGATTAATCTAAATAATCCATAACATTCTAACACAAAACTTATGAAATTATAGAAACTAATAAAGTTATACGGCAACAGTTAGAAAGTTTTCTTCAGATATCTTCAACTAGATCAATTAACCACAAATAACTCACTCTTGCAGCATATTTTTAATGTTGATGAACAATCAGAAACAATAAGCACAACTAAACTTCACATATTATGAATCTGAGGTTCCCAACCAAATCAGCATAGATTGATCCAAATAACAAATAAGTTCCACAGAAACAAAACAACCTGGATCTTAACTCCACTAGATTACATCAATGATGAAATCCAAAGTCTAATAAAACAGCAATGATCGATCTAATTCTTCCTCAAGGATTCAAGTTAATTCTTGAAGATAAATATTTAAGTCAACCCCCGTCTATGACATTCAGTACAAGAACTTACATACTATCCCATGTGTCTCATATTATACCCAACTAATAATATCAAGATTTGACTAACCCAATAAAAGCAGAATGCATGACTACAACATAATATCTAAAATGGGCTGGCGGCCCCATAAAATAGACTGTTAAATGAAGCTTTTCTTGATTGCAATGATGGGGTCCCAAATCATCTGCTGGAAGCCTTATCATCCTCATTCAACATGCATATTGTTTCACTTTCCAGGGTTAGGGGCCTACATAGTGTCTAAAGCAAGCTAGTAAAACGACTTTTGGAGACTTAAAAGTAGGAGGATTCATCTTCATGTTACAAAAGCCCTTCTGTCTTTCCTTAAGTTTGGAGACTTTTGTAAGGAAAGACAGAAGGGCCAAATTTTCAGCCAGGAAATGTAATCCTTCATGTTACAAAAACCCTTTTAAGATAAGAATCATAAAAAGTAAAAGTAATCAAACATCATGTAAGAAGAGCAAAATAAACAAATTGGGAATACAATTACGTTGATCTGGCATTGCTCCAACACAAACCAATAAACAAATAACTACTACTTTTTTTTTGTTAATTAGGACATGTAAATTCATCTTTACCTCCACATTCTTGGTCTCATGAAAGGGGGTATAGAGAACATGGCATAAATTGCTACAACGACAAACACACACACACACAGCAAGCCTAAAGGGGAGAATATTGCAAATGCAAAACTACAAGAGGCAAAAGACAGAGGAGACTCAAGTAGTCAGTTTAATTCATGAAGCATGAGTTTTCTACACTTTTCATGTTAACAATCATTCTTTGAGAAAATCACAGAAAAGTAAGTTGATGAATTCACCCAAAAAAAAAAGGCTACTTTGTGAGTATGTAAACAATACCCTCCAATATCCACAGCTCCACACAAAGTTCATAGAAAACTCCGTTTTAAACAGGAGCTTAAACCTAATTATAAATTAGCGTATGAATTTTAAAATACAACTTTAAACTGTTAGAGTTCAAAGCTTTTTGGCGACAATCTTGTAATTGAAACCTTACTGCAGCTGAGGCAAAATGTACTCCCCAAGTTATATAACTAGAGCAGAATGTAGATTGGAAAATTTTCTGGGAAAGAACAAACCTGGACAGCATCAGTTCTTTCAAAACAGCCAACATGGCCATTGCCTTCAATGAGTGGGCGACGGACAGCTGTAGCTTCATTTACAGGCTCTACCCCAGGAATCAGTGCTGATGAATCATCCCATTCTTCCTCAATGAAAGGTGCATAACGTTGACCATTTGGAGGTCCTATGTTATTTTTGTGAAATACTCTACACAAAACGTATGCATCCTTTTCCACCCAGCAGAGAAATGTGTTAAAAACAAGAGGTGAAACTATGATTGAGATATAATAACAACGTCCATGTACCATATTTTCTGAAACAAAACAATACAGAGCTGTTTGCTTGCTCAGAAGATAACTGAATAAGAAATAACTTCATACTTCTGCATCCAAGAGTTCCACAGTTTGGGAACCCAACACTACTTAGCTCCTCATTTTACAAAAATGAAATGACAGGTTTAGATCAGGAGATCCCTTCCCAGCTAGTAAGGAAAGGGAGGACATAATTATACAGTTTAAGCTCATATGTCAAGCTCCATTTTCTACATTTTTATCCTCAAGAAAACAACATTTAAGTAAATTTAACAATGATCTCACCTGGGCCGACCCGATTTCGGCTCTTTCCAGTTCTTCTTCAACAAGCCTGTACTCATGCATTACCCAGTTTGTACGCTTACCATCTGGAGCCCTTCCACTATGAAACACCAAAGTTTTCTTCAGCCCTACGGTCCTTTGTTCATGCCTCACTGGACGGTCATTCCCAGTGGCTTTCCAGTACCCTTTGCTCGTAGCCCTGTTCATTCTCCCGCCATTACCGTATTTCTTATCCAAAGCACTAAAAAAATACCATTCTTGGTCTCTTGTCTTTAGCCTCGACTTATCTGAACAGCCATTCGTGCCCACCATCACCAGAACAACAAATACCCAGAAATGCATCAGAAAAAATGAACACAGACACGAAATTTTCACATAAATAAGAACACCCATTTCGAGAAAACCCAGCATTACAGCGTCAAACCCCAATGGGAGAGAGGAAACAAAATTTGAGGTTAAAGAAAAGAAAAATCCCATCAGTCTTTTCCCACACGCAAAATAAATGCAAAGGTAAAACATTTCAGGGAAGGAAAAAATGGAGAGTGACCTGCTAGGTCCCAAGGTTCGCTTCTGTAAATGTCGACCTCAGAGATTGCATCAAATCGGAAAGTTTTTCCACGAACTTTGCGCTTAAGGTAGTAAATAACGAGCTCCTCATCAGTTGGGTGAAAACGAAAGCCAGGAGCAAGTGATGTAGGAGGAGCTTGGGGTGCTACTACTGGTGGTGATGTTGGATTCGGTGCTGTGACTACTGGGGCAGGTGGAGCTGGAACTGGTAAAGTCTCGCGACCCATAAGAGGGTTAAGATTGAAGGAGGAGAAGAAGAAGGTGGGTATGGAGATTAGGGCTTTTGGTGGTGGAGTTGCCGAAGCAAAACGGAAAAGATGGGTCTTTGATTGAGGGTCAAGCAACAAAAGAGGGGTACCTTCAATGACAAGAAATTCTCACTTCGTGGCTTCCAGGGATTAAATTTTTTTCCCCTTTTAGAAAATACCAAAAAATTGAGAGATAATAAAAAGGGAATCGCTTTTGGTTGGATTGCGTTACTGTAAAAATGCGACAGAAATAGCAGTCACTGGCGCAACAAACCCATTCACGGACACTACATAAGTGCTCTTCCTTTCGCAGTTAAAAAGATAATATCGAACAAATATAGTATATTTGGAAATGGGAAGTAAATTATATAGATTTATGTTTTTGCTATCAAAAAAAAATTATAGATTTATGTTTTTGCCTGTTTGTGTTTTTTTTTAACACTGCCTGTTTGTGTTGAGAAAAGAAAGAAAGAAAGAAAAAAAAAACCTTCTTTTCAGGCTTCGCGACCATTCTAGAGCTGACCCACTAGTCGCTAGCCATCTCCTGCTTTTTTGTTTTGATAAAGTAGTATCTCTGGTTCTAAATATATGATTTAATTGACTTTTAAAATATTAAAAAATTAATTAAATTATTTAAAGATGATTAAATTTATCATTTTTCTTCAAACTATTATTTTGTCTAACTTATATAATACAATGAATTAATGATACACAACCCATAATATAATTAAGTAACCTTCCTTACTTTTTTCAAAAAAAGTCAATCATATCTTATATTAAAATATGAGGGAGTAGTGTCAGCGCCTTAGTAGCGTAGTGGTATGGGAGCCAGTATTAACTGACCTCCCTCTCCATGTTCAAAGTTCGAACCTTGCATCTCTCCCCTACCATGATATATAAAATATATATATATATATATATATATATATATATCCGAAGGAGTAGTAAAAAGTATGAATAAGTTCAAATTTGGTAAGCATACTTATTGAGAGATATACGGGAACATTTTAAGCCTTAAGGTTCGAAAGAGAAAACTTAGCCCGTTTGGCCTAGCTTATTTTTAGCTTTTAAGCTACTTTTAAGCAAAAGCTAAAAAAAAAGAGCTTTTTTTAAAAAGCTAAAAGCTGTTTGGTGCTTATATAAATTTTTCAGCTTAAAAGTTGAAATGAAAAATAAGCTGTTTGGCAAAATTTTTGTCATAAACACTTTTTCTAATAAAAATTAACTTAAAAGGTATATTATAAAATATACCGTGGTGGCCGAGGTGGTGGTGGCGGGCCGACGGTGGTGGTGACCGGCGGGTGGCCGGCTGGCGGCGATGGTGGCCGGCCGTGGCGGTTGGCCGGCGACGGTGGTGGCCGGCCGTGGTGGTTTGCCGGCGGTGGCGGTGGTGGTGGCCGGCCGGTGGCAGTGTTGGCGGTCGGCCGGCAGGCGGTGGTGGCAGGCCGTGGTGGTCGGGCTGCGGTGGCGGTGCTGGTGGGCGGCCGACCAGCGGTGGCGGTTGATCGGCGGTGGTGGGTGGCCGGCTGTCGGTGGTGGTGGCTGGCCGGCAGCAGTGGTGGTGGCGGTCGGGCGACGGCTGGTGGTGACCGGTTGTGGTGGTTGGTTGGCGGTGGGGGTGGGTTTTTTCTTTTTTTTTATTTATTCATTTAAAATTAAGGGCAAAAAGGTAATTTGAACCAAATTTGCATATCATAGATCCTTTGTACTTCTCAGTCTTTTTACAAATTCAACGGACTTCTAGGGGTTTTGTAAATTCAAAAGGTATTTATCTGGAATTTTCCCTTGAAAAAATAGGGCTTAAAATAAACTCCTCTCACCAGCTTTTTTTTTAAGATTTTTTTTCTTCATTGTAAAATAAGCTCTTATAATATAAGAGCTTATTTTAAATTCTGTTTGGCCTAACTTTTACTTACAAGCATAAGATAAGCTGAAAATAAGCTAGGCCAAACGGGCACTTAGTATCATTAACTTTGGCCCCCCAACTTTTTTAATGTAATAATACAACTTTGGCCCCCCAAATTAGTGAATATAACTTTGGCCCCCCAACTTTTTCTTCTTCTTCTTCTTTTTACATTTTTCTCTCTTTTTATATTTTAGGCTTATAATTCAATTTTTGTTCTATGTAGAGTTTTGTATGATTTATGTTAATCTTGTCTCTTTTTTTTCTATATTTCATTCTAATTACCTGAAATTTTTAGCTTATCAATGAAATTTACTTTTGTGGTGTATCCTTACTATACTTTTACCCATTCTACACTACACGTATAGATGAAGTTAATTAACTTGATTTCATGAATATTTTTTTATTCTTTGCATTTTTAATTAATTTAAAACTTTCCTTTAAAAAAAATTTCGGGGGCAATCCCCCACCACTATTTGACCCCCCAAACTTTCCCTCCAAGTTCCGCCACTGGTTGTATTTTAAATTTGATTAATAAGTTAATAATAATATGGCTTGTTATATATCATTCTATGTTAGCATAAAATGAATATTGATACTGATTCATTGTATTTTATCTTTGCCTTATCTTAATTATCTTATCTCCTCTACCTATAAATAATAATAATAATAATAATAATAATATGCATGAATGTTTTTAAAATCTATTCTAGAAGTGCCATTTTTTTGATAACAAATGAGCAGGCATTTTTAGGTTAATAATGAAAGAAAGAAACGCCTATAAGATACGTTTGTTCTCACCTAAAGAAATTCTCCAAGATTAAAAGCAAACAAACTAGTTAAAATCATAATTAAAAATTATATTTATATAATTACGGTTTAGGTTATAAAAAATATTTTTGATAAGTATAACCTATAGGTATATTTCTATTAGAAGCAATATTATCTGAGATATTATTGAGCAATAAATTTATACTCCTCTTGCAAAAAAGAGGTTGATCGCGAATTCTAATGGAATCCGATACATTAGTATTAATATAATCTCGTATTGGATAAGAGGGACACATGAGGTTATGAGTTTAAATATCATTATCGATATAATGATCTTGTTGAGATCAGTCTATAAATACTTTTCTAAGCATTTTTTAGTAAGGAGGTATGTCTTGACCATGGTTGTGAAAACGTAAATTTTATCTAAAAACGGAAGGAGAATGAAAAATCGTAAAACGTAAAATCGTAATATAGTAAAATCGTAAAAACTTACAAGCGTTTGAAAAATTAGTAAAATCGTTTTAATGAAAAAAAATCGTAAAAACGTAAAATCGCAGTGATAAATCGAGTTTTTAACTACCATGGTCTTGACCATAGTAAGCATCATTTGAATTTTGTACTAATGAAGGAAAGATCGTTAATTTTAATATTTTACCACACCATTTCTAAAAGTTTTACTCTGTACGTACAAATATAAAATATTATCCAAATCAATTTAATTACAATTAGATCTCAACAAATTTTACAATTTTTTGTTAAAAAAATTTGCTTAAAAATAAATTGCATATAGTTATAAGTATACGATCCAAGTTATTAAAAAAAAAAGTCATTTAAATCTAACAATATGCCCAACGGTAGAACTAGGGGGCTAGGGGTGGCCCCCCCAATTTTTTTTGAAAAATATATATATAAATGAGACTTCATTATTTTCTTCGCTTGCTCAACCATACACAACAGATGACCGCGTTAGTCCTTTTTTATAAAAGTCTGATAAGTGTTGTTTGAATATTTAATGATTTTTTTAATTCATTTTTGTCCCATATTAATTATACATACTACATTAATTAAAAGATTAGTAATACTTATATTTAGTTTATTTCACTATCTTACTTTCCATGTTATAAATAAGGTGTACTAGGAAAAATAACAGAAAAATATCACTTGAACTTCAAAATCTCGTTGGCAATAACAATAATGAGATTGACAAGAATAGTAAATCAATCGATAACTCGTTTTATTAAGAAATCACTTATTTGATATTTTGAAATTCAAATGATATTTTCTTGAGATTTTCCCAAAAATAAATTTGTTTCAAATAAATTTATTATTTTTAACTAATTTCAACCGCTTTCTTAAACCGTATAATTAATTCATCAAGCTTTTATAAATAAGACTGGAGGGAGTGCTTGCTAGCCCCAAAATGAATAAACAAGTAATAATAGCTTCATGAAAATAATACTAGCTTAATTTTACACTACAAATGAGATCTGATACTAAGGATCAAAAAAGTAGTAAGAGATTTCTTTTTTGTTTGGATTAAATAAGTTAAGAAATGTTAGGAATTATCAATTAAAAAAAAAGTATATTAACAACGGAATTATAAGATTCTATTATCAAATAGATTGTCACTAATTAATTAGTAATGAAATTTCATCGCTAATCAACCTTTTTTTTTTTTTTGGCAATGTAATTAGTAAGAATTAAGTTGATGTCTTTGGTTTCCTTTCATGCTCTCTTAACTATAGTGATATGATAGAGTGGTAAAGGGACCCCTCTTACGATAGATAATCATAGAAATCAATAGAAAAATAAAGAGAATTATTCATCCTTATAAACTTGATCGTGTTACACCACATAACAAACATGTATGAATCATTTCACGAAGTATGTGTTCAGATAATCCAAAAACCTCAATAATTAGCTCTTGATCTTCTGGTCAAAAAACAACATCGATGAAGATGTGTAGGTAGCCTATTGCGCGGTGGTGATTATAGCTTTCCATGAATTTCTCATTAATCACTCAGGACTCGTCTGTTACAAAGAAAATTAAAGAAGGAAAGAAAAGATCTCAATCTTCCCATGGTTTTTGGGTGTTTGGTAGACATAAAGTCCAGTCAACATCTTCCAGTGAGGTCCAATCTTCTCATATTTGAGGGAAGATGCTTTCCATCCGAAAATGGAGGGAAAGCTCAATCTTCCCAGGAAAGTGTTTTTTTTTACAGATTTACCCCTAAAATTTAAACTTGGTGGGAAGTTCAAACTGGGCGGAAAAGTTCAAATTTAGCGGGAAAGTTCGAATTTGGCGATTTTTTTTTTTGTCACGAGTTCAAATTTAACAAGAATATATTTTTGTAAAATATATTTTAGCAAAAAAATATTTTTCTTTTTTATGTTGAATTAATTTCTTTTGAGGGTAAAATAAACATTGTCTAATTCTTTACCAACTACCACCTCTTCATTTTCTTCTTACCAAACAACTTAAGCCATTTTCCCTCATCTTTCAAATCTTCCTTTCCCTCTTTTAAATTCATTTTCCTCCCTATTAATTCTTTATAACAAACGGGTCCTTAATGACAAAACTTTGCTTATTTCTTTTTTGGAGGATCGATCAATCAAATGATATTTTTGTTCTAATTTTTGCCTCTTTTTCTCGCTCTCTTCAAACCTCCTCCTACAGGTGCAATAGAAGCTCGATGCAATCACCTTCCACCTCAGCATCTGCATGCAAAATTACAACATCCAAGCTGGTGTTCTGTTTCTAGTTTTTTTAATGTTGTGTCTTGTATTTCAGCTTTGTGGTTTTTTTCTTTTCTTTTTTTTTGGTCTTTTACTCTTTTTTCAGCTTTGTGGGGTTTTTTTTTTTTTTATTTGTCATTTTTGCTTCCCTGCCTTGGATGCGAGATGGGATTCATAATTTCATTGGACTTGGTAACAATCCCCAAAGGGGCCCAATATCTTTTGTTTATCGTTTACCTTTTAATAAAATTGTGCCATCCCTCATATATTAAAAAAAAAAATTGTGCCATCCCATCCCTCATTGTTGGGCTCAACTGGTAAAAAGGTCAATCACTCTCACTAAAAGGAAATAGTTCGATCCTGGAGTTGATCAAAGCGCTAAAGTAGGTATCACAGGTAATGTGAACTTGTGGAAACATAGGCTGAGATGGAACAAAGTCATAGTTCCCTACCCTTAGACTGTGGGTGAACCCAACCCCTCTCTTATTAAAAAAAAAAAAAAGAGCTGACATTGAAAATAGAAATTAAGAATTAAGATATAGCATAAATCTGTTGTTTCGTTGTATATTAAAAAAATATGTTGTTTTTCCTTTCGGTAATGAGTTAACACACACGCATATAAAATGTGTATATATAAGGGGCCTTTTAGAAAAAAATTAACGATTCTAGGAAAAAAAATATTTAGGAAACAAAATTAATTAGTAGTAGTAATATGTTTCTTAAATTCTTAGATTGAAGGGTAATTACAGTTCCTAATGGTCATGTAAAGGTGGATGGATCGGTCTTATAGAATGGAGTATAGCGGGGGATGTGGAGGATTTGTTCAATATTAACGCAAATTAAGTATGTGAATTTGCTTAGAAGCTTATAGCGGTATCCTGACCAATGCAAAACTAATTTTAACGATTTTCTTAATTAACGTAAATCATTTGAAGTTTATAATGAGAGGTAGATGGAGTATAAGGCAACTTTTATGATTAAACTTCTTCTGATTCTAAAATAAAGATATACTTCTTCCGGCTCTAATTATAGAAATATTTTTGTAGTGTAAAATGCTTTTATAATTAGGACCAGAAGTAGTAATTGATTTTTTGAAGAAATTAAAAAGCTAAATAAATTACTCTATCATATTATATATTGTGGGTCATTTGATTATACTATCTCCAGTTCTAAATAGAAGACATAATTTATAATATAATGGAGGAGTATATCAGTTTATTGGTCAAATTAATTATTTTAGAGAAAAAATAAAAATGAAAATATTCTAAAATAATTTAATTAACTTCTTTAGTCTTTTAAAAAAACAAAGTCAACTTTATCTTATACTCCCTTCGGTTCTAATTATAAGATAACATTTGGGAGTTGATTTTGATCCTAATTATAGGACAACATTTTAATTTTTGTCAATTTCTTCATAAAATACCCATATTTTATTCTTTCAAGTGTGTTTGGTTTTTGGTGAGTATATGTATATGGGTGCATAGACTCTTCCAGCTAATAAAACTTTTAAATTATTGAATTTTAATTCATTTATCGATCAACTGACACACACACAAGTGTGTATTTAACTATCAATATATATGTGTGTAGATATGTGTGTGTGTGTGTGTGTGTGCGCGCACGCGTGTGTGCACGCACACACATATATCTATGAGTGTGTGGGTGTGTGTTTATATGTGTATGTGTGTGTGTGTATATATATATATATGCATATGTGTGTCGATATATACACATACAAACATATGTGTATGTGTATGTGCATACGCCCATACAGGCACACACACAACACACACATACACATATATATAGTCAGACCATTATTTCAATTAAAAAGCATATAAAAAGAAAAATTTTAGGTGGGAGAGGTATGTAGTAGGAGTAATTGATTCACTTTTACTTTTATCATTTTAAATATATATAAGGGCATCTTAGAAAAATAAGTAAAATTAACTAATTTAACTCCTTTCTTTAATCTCTCTAAAATCGATTAAATATGTCTTATAATTAAGATCGAAAAGAGTAATATTTAGAACTGGAGGAGGGGTACCACGGTTTGTGATAAATGTTTTAGAAATGAATGCTGGTGAGGGCTGCCATGGGGATATAATGTTATAGGGTGAAGGTGTAATTTTACCAACAAACTATTGCAGAAAAAACATCTGCCACAATAATCTATTTAGGGTATCTCAAACGTCTGTTACTTAGTAAAACTAACGGATTGTGTTTTTTTAGCTGGTTTTGATTATTTTTTGATATTTAAGGTACCCTAAATAGATAATTGTGTCAGATGCTCTTTCTACAATAGTTTGCTGGTAACTTCAACTAATATTATAAAGGGTTAAGTATCAAATTTACCCCGGAAGTATTTCGTCAGGAGCAATTTTGCCCCAGAAGTTTTTCTTGGAGCAATGTTACCCCGGAAGTTTCTTTTTGGAGCATTGTTGCCCCTCCGTCAACGGTCAACTAACGGTCAACGGTCAACTAACCGTTGACCGTTAGGGTTGTTAACGGAGAGGCAAAATTGCTCCTAAAGAAAAACTTCCGGGGCAAAATTGCTACTTAACAAAAAAATGTTAAAAATGTTATTTATGATATCATATATTTTTAATTTTTATTTATATAATATCTAGGGTGGAAATAGGCTAGACCAGCCTAGGCTTCACCCTTCAATTCAAATTTTAAATATAAAAATTAAATAACTAATTTATAGAATTAAAGACTTAATTAAAGTATCTTTATTAAAAAATTTTATTTTTCTGAAATATTCCTTTTAATCATTTATACCGTGGGACTTTACTGAAATTTTGATCCCTATTATAAAATGGTTGTGTGTGTGCATGATTGAATCTTTCTATAAAAATAAAATATATTTAAAATATAATACAATATTAATACTCAACAAATGAATGTCAACATATCCACCAAAATATTTCTATAGGTTAAATATGTTTCAGGATAATTAAAATTTATATCCATTATAATACATTTCTTATTTTAAAAAAAAAAGAAGTTCAAAGGAAAAAGAAAACGACTTACAAGTCATAGGAAAAATTAATTAAATAGAAAGACAATAAATGTATAGAAGAATTACAAGATTCACATAGCGTTTTTAACAGAAAGATTAAATTTAATACAGAAAAATGAGAAATACAAAAATTACTCTCTTAAGTTTTAATTCAACTCCTTTCTTTTAGCATTTTTTAAAAACATGTTAAAAATTGAAAGTGCCCTTTATTTATTTTTTAAAAAAAAGTAAAATATTTTACATAAAAATTTCCTTTTAATTCTTTATAAATATATAATCTTATATAATTCTTTATAAAAGTAAAATTCTTTAATTCTATAAATTAGTTATTTAATTTTTATATTTAAAATTTGAATTGGAGGGTGAAGCTTAGGTTGGTGTAGTCTGTTTCCACCCCTAGATATTATATAAATAAGAATTAAAAATAAATGATATTATAAATAACATTTTTAACATTTTTTTTGGGTTAAGTATCAATTTTGCCCCGGAAGTTTTTTTTTGGAGCAATTTTGCCCCGGAAGTTTTTTTTTGGAGCAATGTTGCCCCTCGGTCAATGGTCAACTAACGGTCAACTAACCGTTGACCGTTAGTTGACCGTTGATGCAGGGGCAACATTGCTCCAAAAAAAAACTTCCGGGGCAACATTGCTCCAAGAAAAACTTTCAGGATAAAATTACTCCTGGTGAGATACTTTGGGGTAAATTTGATACTTAACCCTGTTATAAAACATTTACTTTAATCCATTTTACTTTTCTTGTCGGGGTAATTATGTCTCTCTGAAAAGTGAAAACCCAACAGCAACTTGAGCTTTTTCCCCGAAGCAGTAAAAACACTTTTTTAAAAAATAAATGGGAAAAGGCCCCAATAAAAGGAAATGACATAAATATTTATTTTTAAATGCAATATTTCAGAACATTTGTTCAAACTTTTTTTCCAAAAATTTATTTTAAATAAATTTTATAAAAATGTTTTGGAAATAAACAAGACCTAACTCACTTAGGGATCATTAATGTCAATCGGTCATTTTTTTTATAATTAATGTTTAAATTTCAATACGACTAATTATATTTTTTTTCCTCTTATATAAAATCAAATTTAATGAATAATATTGGAAATTTTTTACCAATAATGTAAGTTAAGATAAATAAGATAAATTTAATGAGCTAACTAATCATCTATTATTCCAATAAATTAATTAAAATAACTTATATTATAGATAAGAAAAGTGAACAGTGACAACTGCACAAATGCTGAAAGTTACAAATTTATATTCTTTATCAATATAAACAAAAAAATATACATTCAAGGTTAAAAAAAAAAATGTATCTTATTGTTTTCATATAGCATAGGGTTTTATTTAAATGAAAATTGACAAATAATCTAGAAAACTCTCGAGTGTCACTCAAGGGTCAGCGTCTGAATGTTCCAACTTGTGGTGGGCGAGTTCCGCGTGGTCCCTTCCTTAAGCGAAAACAAAAAAGCAGTGCGTGGTCCTGTTTTGTCTGCTTTGGGGATCACACACATGGTGCACGTGTAAGATTGATCATTCAGTAGCTTGCCACGTGTCAGGTTCTAGATTCTCCACAGATTTAATGCCCCTATTATTATATTCATTCATTAGAATATCTTCGGAATCGTGCCGTTCAGGTGGATGCAATTCTTTTTTCCCTCGAATTGATGTTTAATAAGTACATTACATATATATATATATATATATATATATAAGTCAATATAAAAAATTATAATAAATTATTTCTAAAAAATAGTTTCTAACACTTATCTAAATAAATAGAATAGACATTCGTTGACCAAAAAAAGAAAAAAAAAAATCAAAATAGACATTCACTCTTCAGTCTTTAACTGTAAAGGTTTGACGACGGTCGACAATGAGAGTTTGAATGGTTAGAGCAATACAAATTGTAAAGGTATGTGCAACATTTTTTCCTTTTGGCAAAAAAGAAAACATATTATATTAAAAGCAGAGTGAAACTACAAATTCACAAACACAAGAAACAAAACAAACAACAAAAAGATGTAAACATAAGCAACAGAGCAAATCTAGAAAAACAAGCAACTAAAACTTTAACAGCAGCAGTCTCCAATAGAGGCATAGAGCCTACAAATGAATGAGGTAGAGGTCGAGATACCTAATCCAAAAGGTAAGACCATCCAGACGGCTACCAAATTTGTTTCCACGGGAATCTATATATATATGACAATAGTTCCTGATGAATTTCCTTGAGCCAGGAATAATCTCTCAACGAGGACGTACAAGCAGAGACAACACAACCGGCTCTAATTTTAAATGTATTGTTTTCAAGAGGAATCCATCTCTAACATACTCTGCCACCTCCATGATCATCCATCAGATATGGACCAATTGGTTGCATCCCATAAGTCTTGCAATTTCCTTTTCATTGCTTCCCATTCCATCCATGGAGTCTTGAATATCAATAAAATAGGAGGCACCCTGTTACGGACCTGCACAAGGCCTAAGAACGCGAAGGCCCAGCAGTAGATACCATATCCTAACAGATATGCAAGATCTATCTATAATAGGCGAATATCATAACTCCCCCAGAATCAAGGAGTATCTTCATGATATAATGGCCTAATTACTCGCATTAGAGATCATGCAGGGGCCGATATATCCTACCTAAGGTAAACTCTATAAATACTGGGTCAAGCCTTAAGGTACACACATTCTAACTCTAAACTATTTACATTCAGTCACACTATGCACACACACCACCCCCATTGGCGAATAGCCTAGTTTGTACACAGTAGAGCTGAGAATTAGGGCCGGCTCGGCCCTACAGGGCCTGAGATAAGAAAAACATATATTTTTCAAAGCCCGGCCCGATAGTACCAGGGCCAGGGCTTGGAAATTACTATTCCAAATTTTAATTATTTTTTTTCTAGGTTTTTTTCCAAAGAAATATAATTAGTAAATTGCAACCATTAAAGTTCTAATCTATCAAATAAATATTATCAACATTAACATTTAAACAATACAAATCATCCAACAAATAAACATATTCATTAATTCGTAATAAAAAACAAACCAGTGTTCACAATTGACTCACATAAAACTTAAGAAGTATTAAACTAAACAACGTTAGATAACTCACATAAAATATAAAAGCATACCACTATCATTGTCAATTGTCACCTTCTTCATCACTCTCATGATTATCTCCTCCATTGATACTCAGACAAAGCCCCTCGATCCAAGATTAAAGTACCAGCCCAAGGCTGGACATCTGTGTTCTACACTAGAACATTGGCGCCGACTGTGGGAAACGTTAAATTTCGATCCTGGTGACCACCAATGGCTAACACTAGAAGCAGCAGTCGAAATCCTCAGCCTGCAAATCCATCACAAGCCGAGGCAAGTCAACAGCCAGCTTGCCAAAGAACCACTGCAACCTGAGGATATCCCAGAGGGTAACACCGCAAACCAAGGGAATGATGTTTCTGACACGGCATCCTCCCCGCCTGTAAAACCCAAACCTTAGGACTCGGTGACACAAGAAATCCCGGTTCCAAACCCGGACTTCCTTCTCCTCCAGAGAACCCATGAATCAATGCTGAGGCGATTGGAGAACATGGAAAAGCGCAGTAACCTCCAACGCCAAGAAGATCTCAGAGTAATCCAGCGGATGATGGAGGACCGATTCAAACCATTTGAAGCATTAATAGGATGGGAAGATCATGATGAGGCACGTGGAAGGAAGGAAAGGACGCCACGCGATGTCAACAACCCTTCTTGCAGCGAAGAACCGAGGTCATCACGTCGAGACGCCGACCGAACTGCGCAGGGCACGAGTTCGGGACGAGATCGAATTTAGAATCAAAGTTCGACCTTGAAAAAGCTGCGCTTGGAACGGATCTCAGACGATGAAGACCGAGATGAGGAGAGAGTAACCCAATCTCGAAGCTCTCCTAAAGAGTATAACATGAAGTACCTAACGGAACTCAACAGAAGCCTTCTCTCTGAGGAAATTGCCAGTGCGCCATATCCAAAGAATTTTGATCTGGCGGACCTCCCGAAGTATGACGGTACACAAGACCCGTGCAGTCACGTTGACACGTTCAAGATGCTCATGTTTGTTCGGCTAATTAAGGGCTCGGTCATCTCACGGCTTTTTGTAACAACGTTGACTAGACCTGCTCAAAAGTGGCTCCATACCTTACTGACGGATTCTGTGCGTAACTTTGAAGACCTCGGACGGAAGTTTGAGTTGAACTTCGCAATTAGTAAGAAGCAGCTGAAGTCTCAATTCACTTTGAGTAAAATCAAACAGAAAAAGGGGGAGACGCTCCAAAAATATCTAGACCGGTTCAAGGAGGTGGCCCTACAAGTGTGCTCACTCCCAGAGGATGTCCACATGCATTGCCTCATTGATGGGCTGGATCCCTCGTCTCGATTGGCAAAGAATGTTTTCAAGAACTGAGTCTACACTCTCACTAAATTTCATACTCGAGCGAAGCAGTATTTGGACGTGGAATAAATGGAGATAGCCAATGCTGTTGGAACCGAGAAGCGAAGAAATACGTCACCGGATGAGAAGGATCAGACCGACAAGCGAAAAGAAGACTCCCGCAGGCGCAACCGAGATAGCTGACCTCAGGGGGAAAGGTCTGAGGGAAAGACAAAGTACGACAGATACACTCCTCTGAACGTCTCCCGTTCACAGATTTGGAAGGAGGTAGCTCAGATTGAGATGAAAAGGGTCGAGAGGCCTCAGACTCTCCGAAACCGACCCCACTACAGACCAATCCAAGTTTTATGTGTTTCATGACGGACCGGGACACACCACGGATCAATGTTATGAAATCCGAGACGCTATTAAGAGGTTCGTTAGAGATGGAAGATTGCGCTAATATCTGATAAAAACTCAGGGGAAGAAAAATAGTAAACGCAAACAAGGTGGCTGAAGTAGGAGCCCGGCCACGGACCCAAAGAAAGATGAGAAAAGACGAAAGTCAACTAGCGAAGATGACGAGTTCCTAGAAGCTGAGTTCCACTGCAACGTTGTTAGCGGAGGCTTCGGTGGGGGAGGAGATACAGTAAGCCAACGCAAGAAGTACCTGAGAGAAGTCTTCTCCGTAAGAGATCTCCCAAAATTCAAGGACGACCCGACCAAATTGACACCACCACCATTAGTCTTTACTAATGAAGAGTTGAACGACGTAGTTCCGGGGCATCAGGATGGTTTGGTAATCACGGGAACCCTGGTATATTGCAGGGTCAGAAGGATTTTTGTAGATGCAAGGAGCTCAGCTGACATCATTAGCTGGGATGCATACAAAAGGATGAGTATGGACGTAGAGGATTTGAAGCCTTGCAAAACAACCTTCATAGGATTCAACGGGGAGCATTCACCTCCCAAAGGTTATATCGACATCAGATTAACGTTAGGAACTAAAGAGGCGTTTAAATCAGAATGGGAAAGATTCATAGTCGCCGATTTCCCTTCCCCCTATAATATCATATTGGGGAGAGCGACCATCCACAATTGGGACAGGCTAGTGTCTACAAAGCATCAGAAGTTGAAGATAGTGAACAACAAGAACCAAGTTGTAGTTGTCACCAGGGACTAGAAGGAACCCCGACAGTGTTATTTCGAGACTGTTTGGGAAGGGGAAGGCATGCCGTCATCGCTACCTCAGATCCACAGGGGTGAAAGATTCGCTGACATTGAAAAGGACAAGAAGTCCCAACGTCCAGTAAGCATGATAGAGCTCGACCTTAAAGACGAGCTTGAGGTCCCACGTCCAGAACCAGAAGGCGAGTTAGAAGAGTTGGTCCTAGGAAAGGATTCCTCACAAACTATCAAAATTGGAGGAGTGATGAGCCCGGATCTGAAAGCCCGACCGATGGAGTTCTTGTGACAGAACCGGGATGTCTTCATGTGGACATCATCCGAGATACAAGGGATCGACTCTAGTTTCTGTTGCCACAAATTGGCCATCCGGCCGGGGTCAACGTCGGTGGCGCAGAAGAAGAGAAACATTAGAGCCGACAGACAAAAAGCTCTTGAATAGCATGTTATGGAACTTTTGGCAGCCGGGTTCATCAAAGAAATATAATACACTACGTGGCTTTCTAACGTGGTTATGGTTTTAAATGATAAGATTTATTTATGCCACTGCTCAGTGCACAGTGGATGGTACTTGTCAGGGCCCCATCTTTCATGTTTTCCTTTGGTCGGGATTACATTGGGAGTTGTAGGACACGTGACACCTCCTTAGTTGTTATTTTTTAAGGAGGGGAGCCATAGTCCATGCTTAAGCTCTATACCTTTGGTCGAATGTATCTTAGGTTTTGGTAAGCTTGGAATCATCCAGTCAAATGAATCTGTTTTTGTTGGACTATATGTTAGCCTATGGCTCCAGTCAGCGGTATAAGGGTGGACAGTGATATAAGGGAGGTTGCATATAACATATTGTATAATTGTATAATTTACAATTTGACATAATAATGTTTACTTTTGAAAAATAATTTTGTATGAGAAATTATGATATGTACAAATATATATTTACATATGTGTGTGTGTGTGTGTGTGTGTGTGTGTGTAATAAACTCCTACTTTTTGTCATATATAATTTGCTTGTGTACAGTAGAAACTTTCAGTAGTTACTGAGACGTGAAATCTCATCCTATATTAACATTTTTCAGGTAAATATTCTAGTAGAGAGCAAGGGAAGACACCTATGGAGTAATCTTTGAAGGCTCTTTTGTACTTCTGTAGTTTATGTTATTTTAATTTGCCATGACCCTAAGACTTCCACTTTGTATTTAATTCTGAAATATTTTGAAACTTATTTTGACTTTGTACTATTAATTTTATTTGAAATATTTATGTAATTTTAATGATTTGGATATTGATCATCCCTGTTGAAGGTATTTCAAATATTTTAGCCAAATTTTCAAGTGTTAAATTTGGGGTGTTACACTAATGTCATTTCTTGTATGATTCATCAAGCTAGAGCATTTTTAATGGTGGATGGGTATTAAGGTCTCTCGAGAAACTGAACCTCTAACCTGTCTGATGTATGCAGATGACACTTTACTCTTTTTTCGTCCCAAAGAGGAGGATTGCAGGATAGTTAAGGCTTTACTTCGACGATGTTCTTTGATTTAAGCACTCCTTACTTGTTTTTATCATATGTGAATGTCCTTTCTTGCATGATTCATCAAGCTGAGCATGTTTAATGGTGGATGGGTATTAGGGTCTCTCGAGAAACTGAACCTCTAACCTATATGAGGTATGCAGATGACACTTTATTCTTTTGTCGTACCAACGAGAATGATTGCAGGATAGTGAAGGCTTTACTTTAGCGATTTTCTTTGATTTCAGCACAATAAATCAACTATAAAAAATCCAGCCTTGTCTGTAGCCCATCTGTTCCTTATAGTCTTAAAAAACAACTGTCTGACATGCTTGGAATCCGCTTCCACTCTAGGCTGGGTAAATATCTGGGCACTTATATTGATGAACATAAGCCTCTGAAGAGGATATATGAGGAAGTAATGAAGAAGATTGATCATAGATTGGTTGGTTGGAAAAACCATCTTATGTCTCAAGAAGGAAGGGTTGTCCTGTTAAAAAACTCATTCACATCTTTATCAGTGTATCATTTTTCCTATGTAAAATTCCCCCAGTTTCTGTGTCATAAAATTCCCATGAAAATAGCAATTTTCTTTTGGGGGTGGACTGCCAATTCAAATAGAGCTCATCTTTTGAAATGGGAGGAATTATGTCTTCTGAGGAACAAAGAAGGTTTGCAACTTAAGCACTTGAAGAGTTTTAATTCTAATTATTGGCAAAGCACATGTGGCGGACCATATCTAACCAGAAGACTTTACTTAGGTAAATCATGCTAGCAAAATATATTTACCCTGATCAAAATTCAAAAGTTTATTTTCAAGCCTACCTATTATAGTTCTTTGTTAAGGAAGCACATCATTAAAGAAGGATCTCTGGTATCCAACTACCTTACTTGGAAAGTAGGTGACGACACAGGTATTCCTTTAAATAGTAGGCTCTAGTGGTTGATGCAGCAGTCATGTTTATTAGCTTATCCTAATATGAGGGTATCCGACCTTATACTGTGCTCATGAGGCACATAGAATTTATCTCTCTTGTTGTCTCTCTACTCTTGGTATATAACACCCCAACTTTTCTAAAGCATTTTCGAAATTATTTGATCAGAGTTCAAAATAATTTAACCAGAGTTGAGCAACGAAATGATTTTAAATACAAAGTAACTGATATTCAACCACTGTAGTGTACTGGTTTGTTGATACAAAGAGTTCGAAAGACTATACATATCTACAGGACTTTCTCCAGCTAGTCCTTCTGCCTGCTGCTTACCCTTGTTTCTGTTTCTGTTCACTCCGAAAATCCTGAAGCTACAGTAAGAGCTGAGGTTCAATACCCATTGAACCTCAGGTAACGGTTAACCTCATGCTTATGTATCAAATATGTATGACAGATATTCATGTCAAAACAACAATAATCACATACATTATTCTCATATTCACATAATAACATAACACAGCCACTGCAATATGCATGTTATTATAGTCTGCACTATTCACCAGTGCCACGGTGTACATCCGTGTCCTCAGCGCTAGGAAAACATAACGGCGTTATCAAGACTATAACCCGTATTAAATTGTATGTGTATGATCAATTTTTAAAAACAGAATTTCAGACTATCTATCACATATAAGCATACCATAAGCATCAGAGTTAAGGTTACAATACGCGTCCGTACCTCCGTTCGGTGTGAATAGTAATTTACTATTCATGTATACGGCACTATTCATGTATACGGTACTATTCACGTATACGGCACTATTCACGTATACGGACTTCCTTCGAATCTGACTCCGGAATCTTCGGACATCCTATAATATCATTTTTATCAGTGACCATTAATTTTCAGCATTTGCGGAAACTATGTTGGATATTCACTATTCATGTGAATAGTACCAGTAAAAATATTTTTACCGTGCCGGTAAATATTTTTTACTGTGCCAGTAAATAATATTTACTGTCCAAGGATAATTCTTTTCTGATGTGACAGATCAGACTAAGCTGCAGCCACAGAGCATACTCAGAAAAACTCTATCTGGCATTTCTACTATAATTACCAAAAGAAACTACCAAATATTAAGACTAGAGACCAAAGAACTTACCCTTGATGTTCTTACTCCTTCTCTCCAGCTCCGAGAACTTTACTCTAAATTCTCACTCTAAACTCTAAGAATTCTCTCTCTTCTATTAAACTCGACCGTTGTGATCTGAGTTTGGTGTGAAGAAAATGAAGAAATGAAGCCTCTATTTATAGTGAAAAAGCATGATACTATTCATACTTTATCAGGTCAGATTTTGGCCGTTGGATCTTGACTTTAAACATGGCTTCATCTCAACCGCCCAATCCATTTGCTTACGTCATCGATGACGTCATCAAGATGCTTACGTCATCGATGACGTCATCATGACGATGACACTTTCTTACTCTTTTGCATTTATCCTATAAAGATTCCCTGATCGGTGTTCTAATCGCGTTATATTAGAAATTCTCAAGAATCCGGAAGCACAGCCTTGAAGTTCTATTTTTCCTCTTTAGAAATATCTGGGTCAACTAAATTTTTGATCCTATTTAGGGTATTCCGTAACCTGCCGAAGATTTTAAGTCGGACACTGACGGTTACAGAAATTACTTCGGGTGACACCAACTTCTAGACAAAAATTCACTGATTCATAATATGTCCAGCTGTTTACTACTTAATTCAAGGAGTTTGAGTTATGATTTATTTCCTATAGATTCCACTATCTGTCCTGCTTCAAAATATCGGTTTCAACCTATCTCAATAATCATTCCGCCGATTACGGAAATGACTTTGGAGATAACCCACTCTGAGATAGAAATTCGCTTGTTTATAATATACCCTTACTTTAAAAACCTAATTCACGGTTTATTGGAAATAATTTTATTTCTATTATTTTCCAAAGTATAAGATATTATATTATAATAATATTATTATTGAGTGGGTCCCGCGCGCAAAATTTTTCAAAACTCACGGGATGGCTTTCGGGAGAGGAAATTATTTGGCCGTGGGTCCCGCATGAATAGTAAATACGTATTTTCAAATAGTGAATACGTATTTAGGAATAGTAAATACCGTATTTTTAAATAGTAAATACGTATTTGTAAATAGTAAATACTTTTCATATTTCTCAAAATATCGATTAAATACCGTATTTATAAAAAGTGAATACGTATTTGTGAATAGTGAATACTATTCATGTACGTATTTGTGAATAGTAAACACTATTCATGTCCAATAAAATACTGATTCTAAATTCATTTTCAAAAATAGGGTCTAATAGTCCTCCAAAAATAGGCTAATTTTCAAGTCTTTAGGTCCAAAATTCAGGATGTTACAATTCTCCCCCCGTTCAATAAATTTCGTCCTCGAAATTTGACAATATAAAATCAAAAGGTTATCTAGACCTCTAGTCTATTCCTTCCTTATGCAAACTTAAATAGCACGCACCCTACTATTCAATGTCTCAATCTTATACCCAGGTATAGCACTAAATTACAGGACTTGCTGATCTATTCTCATAGTACTCGGTTACATAGGCCTCACTGCCTGATTTATTTAGCCTATCGGCTTAACACATATTGGCCTTCCGGCTCAATCTATTACCATCGCACTGGAGATTCTAACCTTTATACTTAGGAATTCATCCTCAACCCTTAGGCATCTTTATTACTACCTGATACAGTGAATGTTTTGCTAGTCTTACGATGCATTCTAAACATAGTTACTTAGCATTTCACACAGTGCTAAGTATCACCGGTCTTATGTTCTAGGAGCATCATCCCGTGTATACTTTGCACACTACGTCTTATTGCCTTGAGCATCTGCTCATCAAATTCATCCGAGACTTTCCCATTCAAGTCCTCAAACTACTTTCACTTACTCAACATCATAACCGGTAGCTATTATTTGACTTAACTAATTCAGTATTCCAAACCTTTCTAATAGTTGCTGTTCCTGTACCATAATTCCCAATTACACTGCTTTTCTTTTCAACACGATAGTGTCGACAATCATGTCATTGCTACCCAAAATTATTTTCTTGTCTCATTTTCAAATTTTCAAACATGAAAATTTTCCGTGGTTTCAGTACATTTCACAATCTGCTCTATACCACAAAGTAATAGTGCTATAACATTTTTAAACTTAATCGCTGCCATCACAAATTCGTGAAAACATTTTTCACTGCCGGATCATTTTCAAAAACTTTTATTACCGGCACATATCTTTGAGGGAGCTAATTTATTTCACAAAATTTTACAATTGAGAGTACACACCATCATTTTAACCATTTGGTACAGTAAGCGCCTTACCCCAATCCTCAAATCCATTCTCAACAGTACTATCAACAATGTGGGAGAACCTCCGCCCCTCTCTCAGGAGACCCAGTGTTCACACTGGCACATAAAGTAGCAACCCTATCTAGCGGAACTCAGTCCAGTCATAGACAGTCAGGTTGTACTAAACAAAACATATGCCCTCGGCAAAGTGTTATGGATTGGGTGCGTTCACTGTTGGTGCGATTTCCATTTTCTCAAACAAAATCCCTCCAAAAACTTTTTGTTCAAAGAGAACATTTATCAAAGGCCAGCGATTTCAATCGTTTTAAAACATCTAGCAAGACCCAGCAAACTGTGTACATCTACAACAGCTTCTGTCCTTCCAGTTTTGTACTGACTTTACCACAACATAGTTAAAAACTCAGTTTCATACTCTGGGTTCTAACAAAACCGTTTGTACAAGACAACATCATAACCATCACTGTGGTCTCAAATTCTGTTGAAAAATATTTCATTTGAAAACTCAGCTTCAAAAAAAAATCTACATGTTCGAATAAATTTCAAAATTTCTAATACAGCAGGTGTATTGGCAAGTTCAAAAATTCAATTTTAAAACCTTACTTAGGAATCAGACAACTAACATTAGAAGGTCATCACTAACTACACGCATTGGAACCTCTGTCCTTGGCTACTCAAATTATCCATAAAATACTTAGTTTGTTTTACTTTAATCTTCCAGCTATATCAAACATCGTTCGCTATCCTCGGATCTCACAAAATTTTATGGACACTTCTCATATTCGTTGTCTGACAACTATGGGCTTCTGCTAGCCTATAAACACAATATATGTTGTATAGCACTGGAGCAAACCATGATGATATACTAAGTTACAACAGTCTTTTCTCTAGGGAACCTATTCAATGTGAGATTCATTATAATGTACTTACCTTGAGAACCGATGCACTTGGTAACTCTACTTTATGGTTCGTTGTCACGGCGGCTCCACTCTACGGTTCGTCGTCACAGTGGCTCTGCTCTACGGCACATTACTCGGCGCTTCACTCAGTCTTCTCAGACCAGTCAGCTTTTCCGGTTAGCATCCTTGTAGGTAAACCTCCTAGATCAGAACTCCCCGTAGGTATCCTTCTCCGATTAAACTTTCCATAAGTAGCGCCAGTGATCGTCTTTGAATCATTATAATGAGAACTCAAATCTTAACAGGTTCCTATCCTTTAGTAGTTTCATAAACCGTTGTCTTTATGTCTGCCATCTTATCTAGGGTCATTCTATTTGTGGACTTTCACTTTCTATTTAGCTCCAAGCATAATTCTTAACTCAATTTTCTCTATCGGGTAGCCACTTACTTTATAGGGAATCTATTGGCCACTAACATCTCTATGGTTCTTGGTCCCACCTTGAGACCATAACCTGGTGGCTACTGAGGTTTCCAGCTTTCGTATGGTTCTGTTAAGGAACTATCTCTTAGGTATTTAGAACCTAGGCAAAACTCACTCATATTTTCTCAGGGTTCCTACTCTCACAGGGGTCATAGTTCTGGGATTTCTCTCGCCTAAGCAATATTAACTTCATAATGTCTATTGATTCTTGGTACTAATATTGGTATACTTACTACTGGGTACCTACAACTCTCATAGGCACTAGTATGACATAACTGTCTCCCCAGAATTACTGGGTACTTTCCCTCTTCTGTCAATTGATCACCACCGTCAAGGACTTAATCAAAAGATCTTCGTCCCCGGAGCCATGCCCCGTTGCACGCATGTAACATCCTGATTTTTGAGTCTACAGACTAGAAAATTAGCCTATTTTTGGAGGACTATTAGACCCTATTTTTGAAAATGAATTTAGAATCAGTATTTTATTGGACATGAATAGTGTTTACTATTCACAAATACGTACATGAATAGTATTCACTATTCACAAATACGTATTCACTTTTTATAAATACGGTATTTAATCGATATTTTGAGAAATATGAAAAGTATTTACTATTCACAAATACGTATTTACTATTTAAAAATACGGTATTTACTATTCCTAAATACGTATTTACTATTCATGTGGGACCCACGTCAAATT
Source organism: Acacia crassicarpa (assembly GCA_034222035.1). NCBI lineage: Eukaryota > Viridiplantae > Streptophyta > Magnoliopsida > Fabales > Fabaceae > Acacia > Acacia crassicarpa. The sequence continues at coordinate 7,712,637 of JAWXYG010000002.1, forward strand.
ATTTCTCCTCTGCCGACAGAAACTCTCGTGAGTTTTGAAAATTTTGGCCGCGGGACCCACTCAATAATAATTTATTATTTAAATAATAATATATATTATATTATTAAAATATTAAAATAATAAAGAAAATTTTGAAACGGCAGAAGCGCAGCAGCCCACGAGGAAAATATTTTTATATTATATAATTTTATAATTTTGTGAAAATTACGCCTAAAGACCCATTTTCCAACTATAAATAGACCTTTCATTTCATTTCATTCTTCACAACTCCTAGAGCTACTTAGAGAGAGGAAGAGAGAGAGAGAGAAGGAAGGAATGAAGAATGATGGTATGATCTGAGGTTGAATTATTTGGTGATGGTAAATTGAGAGTATTGAAGTATTGGTAAAATAAGCTTGGAATTGAGGTAACCTTGGTTATTCTTTTATATACTTGTCAAATATTTATATGTGTATATTTATTTACTGTTTTGGGATTTATTGTGCCTATAGAAGGCTTGATTTGGAATCTGATAATGTTGTTTTGATGAGAGTGGATATTCTTGGAGCCCTTGGTATCACTTTTCTTTTAACCGGGTCAAATATGACACCTCCTTGGTTGTGATTTTACCAGGAGGGGAGCCATGTTGAAGTTATGAGTATTGGATATGTTATGATGAGAGATGAGTTATGTGTTAGATTGCTCCAGTCAACGGTTATAAGAGGTGGTCAGGGTAATAAGGGTGATCTATTCATCATTGACATATTTTATATTGTGAGATCTCTTGTGAATTATTGGAAAATAAATTATGATGTTTTTGGAACCCTTTTTGGGAGGGAGTTTTGGTAACCGAGTCGAGAACTATTTTGTGAAAGGTTTTTATATAAAGGCATATATTTTAATTATTGTGAATTTATAAATATGTTCTCGTTCTTGGTTTGCATGTATATTTCTGAATAACCAATGGTTACGGGGATCTTTGGATCTTACGGTTACTTTGTTTATTTTTTTCAGGTAAATGATTTAGTAGGGAAATCAGGGAAGGCACATATGGAAAGCTCATGCTATGTTATTTTATTTGCCATGACCATAAGACTTTCGCATTTTGAAAACTCTGATATTATTTTGGATTTATTTTGGCCCTGTATAAATGAATTTGTATCTTTGGCCAAGTTTTTGGGTGTTAAAATTGAGGCGTTACATTTTTGGTATCAGAGCAATGGTTCTGGCCAATTTGTTGATTTCCTAACAGTTTTCTAAAAAAAGAGGTCGTGGCAAATTAAATATCATAACATTTGCACTTCCCTGTTAGATTTAGAATTTATTTAGCTATTTTCTTATTTAGTGTCCTTGTGATATCTATAATTGTTATTGAGGATTTATAGTTTGAGATTATGATTAAGGTTAGATTGTGAATAAGGTTTGATATTTTATCAGAGTGGCGCAGCGGAAGATGATGAATTTTGAGGACAAAATTTTTTTTTAGGAGGGGAGAAATGTAACATCCTGATTTTTGAGTCTACAGACTAGAAAATTAGCCTATTTTTGGAGGACTATTAGACCCTATTTTTGAAAATGAATTTAGAATCAGTATTTTATTGGACATGAATAGTGTTTACTATTCACAAATACGTACATGAATAGTATTCACTATTCACAAATACGTATTCACTTTTTATAAATACGGTATTTAATCGATATTTTGAGAAATATGAAAAGTATTTACTATTCACAAATACGTATTTACTATTTAAAAATACGGTATTTACTATTCCTAAATACGTATTTACTATTCATGTGGGACCCACGTCAAATTATTTCTCCTCTGCCGACAGAAACTCTCGTGAGTTTTGAAAATTTTGGCCGCGGGACCCACTCAATAATAATTTATTATTTAAATAATAATATATATTATATTATTAAAATATTAAAATAATAAAGAAAATTTTGAAACGGCAGAAGCGCAGCAGCCCACGAGGAAAATATTTTTATATTATATAATTTTATAATTTTGTGAAAATTACGCCTAAAGACCCATTTTCCAACTATAAATAGACCTTTCATTTCATTTCATTCTTCACAACTCCTAGAGCTACTTAGAGAGAGGAAGAGAGAGAGAGAGAAGGAAGGAATGAAGAATGATGGTATGATCTGAGGTTGAATTATTTGGTGATGGTAAATTGAGAGTATTGAAGTATTGGTAAAATAAGCTTGGAATTGAGGTAACCTTGGTTATTCTTTTATATACTTGTCAAATATTTATATGTGTATATTTATTTACTGTTTTGGGATTTATTGTGCCTATAGAAGGCTTGATTTGGAATCTGATAATGTTGTTTTGATGAGAGTGGATATTCTTGGAGCCCTTGGTATCACTTTTCTTTTAACCGGGTCAAATATGACACCTCCTTGGTTGTGATTTTACCAGGAGGGGAGCCATGTTGAAGTTATGAGTATTGGATATGTTATGATGAGAGATGAGTTATGTGTTAGATTGCTCCAGTCAACGGTTATAAGAGGTGGTCAGGGTAATAAGGGTGATCTATTCATCATTGACATATTTTATATTGTGAGATCTCTTGTGAATTATTGGAAAATAAATTATGATGTTTTTGGAACCCTTTTTGGGAGGGAGTTTTGGTAACCGAGTCGAGAACTATTTTGTGAAAGGTTTTTATATAAAGGCATATATTTTAATTATTGTGAATTTATAAATATGTTCTCGTTCTTGGTTTGCATGTATATTTCTGAATAACCAATGGTTACGGGGATCTTTGGATCTTACGGTTACTTTGTTTATTTTTTTCAGGTAAATGATTTAGTAGGGAAATCAGGGAAGGCACATATGGAAAGCTCATGCTATGTTATTTTATTTGCCATGACCATAAGACTTTCGCATTTTGAAAACTCTGATATTATTTTGGATTTATTTTGGCCCTGTATAAATGAATTTGTATCTTTGGCCAAGTTTTTGGGTGTTAAAATTGAGGCGTTACAACGCATGGTGTCTGGCCTCTACAAGGTAGGAATTTCCTTCTCAAGGTAACTTAACAAGTTATTATTTTGACAAGGACATTAAATCGATAGGTTACTATCCAAGGGAAACCTAAACAGTAGGTTACTGTCTACTGGAAAACTTAAGTCGTACCGACTTCTCTGTACCACTTCCCTTGAAACTCTGAGTGGGGATTTAACTTAGATTCCGATTCCCATATCAAAAGTCTTAAAGTTCAACAACAGAAACCATATTCTATGCCATCTACTCTATATCAAGGCCTCCCGAGCCTAACCCTTTTCCTTAGGATGTACGTCCTTTTTGTATCACAACACCAGTATTGTATCAGTACTTGTACTTGTTTTTTCGAAATACTTTTAAAACCATGGCTTAGAGCCTAACTTAGTTAGTCAAACCGATTGGCCAGGTAGGCGTCTATCATGGGAGCCTCACCGTGCTAGGGTGACTGATTGGCTGATCCACATAGACTCGGCCCTACCTTCGGCACCAATGGTTTACTGTAACTGAGTCGGGTTCATACCAGATAAAACACTTTTGAAAGCTTAGAACCTAACTCCGCTACTCAGACAATCCGACTAGGCAGGTGTATTTGTGGAAGGCTCGACGAATTCAAGGAAACTGATTGCCAACCACAAAACCCCTTTCTAGATATCGGACTGTTTGGAGTAACTTAGTTAACTCCGTGCCAGGATGTCGGCTCTGATACCAAAATATAACACCCCAACTTTTCTAAAGCATTTTCGAAATTATTTGATCAGAGTTCAAAATAATTTAACCAGAGTTGAGCAACGAAATGATTTTAAATACAAAGTAACTGATATTCAACCACTGTAGTGTACTGGTTTGTTGATACAAAGAGTTCGAAAGACTATACATATCTACAGGACTTTCTCCAGCTAGTCCTTCTGCCTGCTGCTTACCCTTGTTTCTGTTTCTGTTCACTCCGAAAATCCTGAAGCTACAGTAAGAGCTGAGGTTCAATACCCATTGAACCTCAGGTAACGGTTAACCTCATGCTTATGTATCAAATATGTATGACAGATATTCATGTCAAAACAACAATAATCACATACATTATTCTCATATTCACATAATAACATAACACAGCCACTGCAATATGCATGTTATTATAGTCTGCACTATTCACCAGTGCCACGGTGTACATCCGTGTCCTCAGCGCTAGGAAAACATAACGGCGTTATCAAGACTATAACCCGTATTAAATTGTATGTGTATGATCAATTTTTAAAAACAGAATTTCAGACTATCTATCACATATAAGCATACCATAAGCATCAGAGTTAAGGTTACAATACGCGTCCGTACCTCCGTTCGGTGTGAATAGTAATTTACTATTCATGTATACGGCACTATTCATGTATACGGTACTATTCACGTATACGGCACTATTCACGTATACGGACTTCCTTCGAATCTGACTCCGGAATCTTCGGACATCCTATAATATCATTTTTATCAGTGACCATTAATTTTCAGCATTTGCGGAAACTATGTTGGATATTCACTATTCATGTGAATAGTACCAGTAAAAATATTTTTACCGTGCCGGTAAATATTTTTTACTGTGCCAGTAAATAATATTTACTGTCCAAGGATAATTCTTTTCTGATGTGACAGATCAGACTAAGCTGCAGCCACAGAGCATACTCAGAAAAACTCTATCTGGCATTTCTACTATAATTACCAAAAGAAACTACCAAATATTAAGACTAGAGACCAAAGAACTTACCCTTGATGTTCTTACTCCTTCTCTCCAGCTCCGAGAACTTTACTCTAAATTCTCACTCTAAACTCTAAGAATTCTCTCTCTTCTATTAAACTCGACCGTTGTGATCTGAGTTTGGTGTGAAGAAAATGAAGAAATGAAGCCTCTATTTATAGTGAAAAAGCATGATACTATTCATACTTTATCAGGTCAGATTTTGGCCGTTGGATCTTGACTTTAAACATGGCTTCATCTCAACCGCCCAATCCATTTGCTTACGTCATCGATGACGTCATCAAGATGCTTACGTCATCGATGACGTCATCATGACGATGACACTTTCTTACTCTTTTGCATTTATCCTATAAAGATTCCCTGATCGGTGTTCTAATCGCGTTATATTAGAAATTCTCAAGAATCCGGAAGCACAGCCTTGAAGTTCTATTTTTCCTCTTTAGAAATATCTGGGTCAACTAAATTTTTGATCCTATTTAGGGTATTCCGTAACCTGCCGAAGATTTTAAGTCGGACACTGACGGTTACAGAAATTACTTCGGGTGACACCAACTTCTAGACAAAAATTCACTGATTCATAATATGTCCAGCTGTTTACTACTTAATTCAAGGAGTTTGAGTTATGATTTATTTCCTATAGATTCCACTATCTGTCCTGCTTCAAAATATCGGTTTCAACCTATCTCAATAATCATTCCGCCGATTACGGAAATGACTTTGGAGATAACCCACTCTGAGATAGAAATTCGCTTGTTTATAATATACCCTTACTTTAAAAACCTAATTCACGGTTTATTGGAAATAATTTTATTTCTATTATTTTCCAAAGTATAAGATATTATATTATAATAATATTATTATTGAGTGGGTCCCGCGCGCAAAATTTTTCAAAACTCACGGGATGGCTTTCGGGAGAGGAAATTATTTGGCCGTGGGTCCCGCATGAATAGTAAATACGTATTTTCAAATAATGAATACGTATTTAGGAATAGTAAATACCGTATTTTTAAATAGTAAATACGTATTTGTAAATAGTAAATACTTTTCATATTTCTCAAAATATCGATTAAATACCGTATTTATAAAAAGTGAATACGTATTTGTGAATAGTGAATACTATTCATGTACGTATTTGTGAATAGTAAACACTATTCATGTCCAATAAAATACTGATTCTAAATTCATTTTCAAAAATAGGGTCTAATAGTCCTCCAAAAATAGGCTAATTTTCAAGTCTTTAGGTCCAAAATTCAGGATGTTACATGGTAGGTAGTCAAACAATTTGTTTATTATCCTATGGCGATATCTCCCGCTTTTTGATATGATCAACTGGTTTGATAATTGCTCAGGAGATTATACTGTGTGTGAAGGATATGGTTTGTTTTAACCTACATGAGGCCAATCCAATCATTGATCATAAATGTAACACCCCCAAATTTCTAATTATAATAACATAAAATTTCAATAAATTTTTTGAATAAATACTGAAATTCAAAAGAACTAACATTTGGGAAGTGTTACCGCCACACTTGTACTGGGACAAGTGCAAGGCTACTTATTACAATTAAATAAAAAAAACAACTTAAACAAAATGTGCTTTATTCAAAATTAAAATAAAATAAACTAGCTAGAATATTGATGATCTTCCTCACTTCTCACGGCTAGCCCCAACCCTCGGCACCTGTTTCACTGAAATTCTGCTTCCCCGAAGGATCATCACAGCCCATGAACACACACATCAGCAATTGCTGGTAATTCTAATAAAACGCAATCTATATAGCTCAAATATATTAGTCAAATCAAATATACAATTACATGGCGATTGAATCAACTATTAATTCCAATAATCATCATATATACATACACGTACATATATTCACACCGGATATAATATTGTTCATTATCTTCATTAATTTCATATAGACCCGGGAAACCCTGCCAGTCTATTTAGTGAGAAGAGAACCATGGTAAACCCGGGAAACCCTGCCAGTTTACCCTGTGACCCGGGAAACCCTGCCAGTCACAAATCATCAAATTGGCCATCATCAAAACATCTCTTCCTAGTGTGCACACCTCTTCCCAAAGTTGCTACTAGTGTCCCGGGAAACCCTGCCAGACACCACTTTGGGAAGAACGGATACTATCATTTTCACATCAGTGGCATAAAGCCCAAAAGTTGTGTTCATCACTTGGGAGGTACTATCCCAAGCTATCCTCCCACTATTAATTCATTACAATCACACACAATCAGGAAATTCAATTTTGTCACAATTATCAATTTCTTCATTGAATATATCAATTACTCAAGGGCATCATAACTTTCCAAATTATTCAAGAGTATAATAATTCAAATATTCGATACAAGAACTAACACATATTATAACTCAAATATCTGAGTAAAGTCTAATTATATGAAATATACATATAATAAAATTCCTAAATTATTTCTATTATTTAATTATCTTTTTTTATATACTTTTCTATTATTTAATTAAATGTAGGATACGAAGATATCTTGATATCAAATCTAAGCATGTCCTATTTCATTATGCAGCGGATATTATCTAAAGAATGAAAGAATATTAATTAATATAGCATCAGACACAACTAGCATAAACATTAAAACTTGTAATATTCAATAATGACCATGGTATGTGAAAATAATGAAAATAATGAATCGCTTCGCATGGTATGTGATCAAAATATGTAAAATATAAAATAAATAGATATATATTCTATATAATAAATAGAATATATAATAAGATTTTCTAATATAAATAATATAATAAAAAAGATATATAATATGAACTATTAATATAATTACGATAAATAGAAATCAATTATATTATATAATCTAATTAATAATAATAAAATCAATATATTCGATATATATTCTAAATAGAATATATATAATAAGATTTTCTAATATAAATAATATAAAAATATATATCATATGAAATATTAATATAATTACTATAAATAGAAATCAATTATATTATATAATCTAATTGATAATAATAAATATAATAGGATTTTCTAATATAAATAATATAATAAAAAAAGATATATAATATGAGATATTAATAGAAATCGATTATATTATATAATCTAATTAATAATAATAAAATCAATATATTCCTATTATAGTTTATTATGGTACAATATATTTAACATTTTAATTACATTTTATGTTTCTATTTATTTTAGCTAAAATCTAGGATCATAGATAATATCTAGGATTACTAATATCACTACCCAACAGACTCGGTAAGGTAAATTAAAATGACTCCACTACTCCCAAAAATAGCTAACCACATGCTTTTAATAATATATATAAAAAAAATCAGCACACAATAAACATTTTTTTTAAAATAATAATAAAAGAGGAATTGGTGCCGCAAGTTACATGCACAATTGAAAGATGTAGTTAGACGAACAAAGTGACTTTGCAAAAAGCTACTCAAAAGAAATATATATCATTCGATTACCAAAGTCCCAAATACCAAAATCTAGAACGTATGGGGATCTTATGTTAAAGGGTATGTGACTTTTGCAAAAACAAGTTATCACGCAAAGCGAGAAAAAAAGCAATATATGTATATTCAATTGCCAAAGCCTAAAACACTCAAGGCCCAAACGCACATAATCAATACTTATGGCTAGTGAAGATCAACCAGAATTATATCCTAAGATGAAAACATCTTTCTCATAGAGGAAGACAAACACAAGATTTATGTACTGAATGAAAATCACGAAAAAGAATGAGACGACAATTTTGTGGATTTAAAAGAATCATGCTCTGTAGCAACGGATTCCTATTGTTCTAGGGATTAGGATTTCCTATCAAAATTTACATAAATCTAACCTAAACCTCATGGGGATTAGAATTACCTGGTCTCTGTTTGCTAGCCTCCTAGAAAAATAAATTGATGAGAGTCCGGAAGGAGGATTTGAGAAGAGAAGGCTCGAGGGTTGCTAGGTTTAGACCGCTAAACCTAAGTTTATAATTAAAATTTAGGGTTTAGCTATGGGCTGAGCTTTATTTTATTATTTCCAATTATAAAACAATACAATTAAATATCTACATTTCTATTATTACTATAATTATTTCCAATTAATAAATTGTGAAATAATACACACATTATTAAATTTTAAATATTTATTTACTATCTTATTATTATTATTATTATTAAAATCCGGGGTATTACAATAAATATGATTTTGGATTTACTTTGATTTGGATTACTAAGCTTTCACCAAGCATACAATTATATTGTTTGTTTGGAAGCTTGTTCGAGGTATATCACCTACTACTTAAGTCTCGATATCTTTCAGCTCTAGAGGTATGCGCTCCTTCTGTACTTCTAAGTTCTAATGATGAATCTTTAGAACATTTATTTCTTTATTGTCCTTTCTCTAGAGTATATATATTGGTTTCGTAGTACTTTAGGTATTATCGATCATTGACGATATTCCTCATAGGTCCTTATTGCAATGGCTCATTATATTGTGTGGCTAAAGGCTCTTCATGAGATGATTATCATCTTCAAAGTTTCAATGTGTACTTACCCTTTCACATGTTGGAGACCCAGCTGGGGTTTGCTCGAAATAATACCTAATACAACTGGTAGACGCCAGATTTTTTTTTTTTTGAAGAGTACAGGCAAGTAAAGCTTGAAATGATGAAAGAAGGATTAGATCATGAAAATCTAATCCTTACTACATCAAAAGCCAAAAAAGAAAACTAACAAAAACAGGCCAATCGATCCCTGGTAGACGCCAAATTTTGGGATGCGCATTTTGAACTCTATTTTCATAACTCACTTTTTGAGTATTGGCGCTTAGCTTGTCTAAAGTTGGCCTTCTCCAATTACAACTATTAGCGTTGAGACAAGCTATGATTTATTCACTACAACAACAGTTTGTCTCATCCCCCACAATCTCATCCTCTCATGTGTAAACTGGTCAAGAAAAGCCATGTTAAGACTATTACGAAATCCAAGACAGTCCCATGGATAATCGTACATATACTTCATGATGTCTGTTAGATAGTACGATATTTTGTAAACGTTTACTTTACATTGTAATGCATAGTTTTTGTTTCACAAAAAATAAAAATAAAAATAAAAAAGAATTGAAAAGAAAAAAAAAAGATGTTATACATATTCTCTCACATATATTTTTAAGAGGGGTAAAAGTGAAAACTGGTCATTGATAACTCTTAAAAGAAGAACATAAGCTGTACAAGATGAAAACAAGGAAATTACATGATAAGATTAAACTTAGAAAAAGATTGCTGAGTGTGGACCACACTGGCTTTGATCTGAGCTAAAACGCCATCAGCAGAAAAAACCCCATCAGAAAAAATGGAATTGTTACGGGTCCCTAAAGCTTCCAACAAATAATACATACCCCTATTTTCCAACAGATATCAAGAGAGGGATTACTAGACCAATTGATTTAATCGACTGTGTGAACCATTTATAAATAGGCCCCACAAATGTGGCATATATAGTGTTTTCGCTCCCAACAGCTTTATTTCTGTTCCCCAATGCAAGGTCTTCAACATGCTCCTCTAGTCTTGTATATAGGAAGATAGAGAAGAAAAATTTTCATCCTATTTATTGGGCAGAGTGAGAAAAATTTTATGATTTTACCCTTCATTTTTTATTGTATTAACTTTGTTCTTATGGATTAAAACATGTACTAAAATAGGAGTGCAGTTAGAAAATTGTTGAATTTTATAAAAGAGTTAATAAAGTTAAAATTTTTTCTCGGTCGATATAAAACATGATGAAAATGCTTTATATATAGGACTAGAGGAGTGACTAGAGCTCGGAAATTGGTTTGAGCCCATCAAGTTAGCCCGTTTAAACCCTAGACCATCAAGGGCCATGCTTAAAAAATAGAAGAGATATTTGAAATTGGCTCTGCAGGGCCTCAGACTTAATCGGGCTGGCCCGTTAGGTCCTTTTAATTGTGGGTTTTTTTTTAAAAAAAAAAATTACTTAGACTATAGTTGCCTAGACTTAACCCTACAAGTTTCAATATAGCAATCTCTGTATTTTGTATTTGTTATAAAATTATTTATCCATTTAAGTACAAACACATAATAACTATACTATAATTTTATAATTTGATTTATTATTTATTGCAGATAAAGATTATGTATATGTTTATGATGCAGGAGAAGAAATTCATGATATTCTTTCTCATGAAGCAAAGCCCTCTGCTCAAAGTGAAGCACAATCAAATATCTATGAAATTGACAGTGATGGTCATCGTATTAATGTTACTTAGTGGTATGCTTCTTATGTTTCATGTGAAGTATTTGTGGACAATAGTTTGTTTTTAAATTAGAAATTAGTAAATGTGTTTATTTGTTAGATGATTCGTATTGTTTGAATATTAATGTTGACAACATTTATTTGATAGATTAGAATTTTAATTGTTGTAATTTACTAATTACATTTATTTGGAAAAACCAGAGGAAAAGTAGTTAAAATTTGGAATGGTAATTTTTAGGCTTTGTAGGACTGGTCCTAACTCTGGTGCTCTCAAATTGGACTTTGAAAAGAAGATGTTTTCTCTACTCCATGCCCTACAGAGTCGACTCTAATTCCCAACTCTCTCGAGGTAACACATTAACAAAAGGACCATACCTTCTTGAAGCGGGAGCTACTCTTCCCCCAGCCTCCTAATAAGTATTCTTGGTCATTTTTATATTCACTTGTTAGTTTTCAAGAAGCATTAAATATATGGGGTTTGATTTTCTAATGTTGCATGAAGAAAAAAAAAAGATTCCTACACACATATAAAATGGTGGGACCCACACACATATATATAATGCTCATTATATGTATATATGGGTCCCACCATTTTATGTGTGTGTAACATGAGAAAACATTTCTCCTACAACATGAGAAATGTTTTTTCCTAAATTATATTTTGGAACTGATATTTAAGAAGAGTAGTGAGAGAGAGTGATAATTAATACCACTCTAATCCTATTTATAAATTCATTTTAATAAAATTTTTTTGTTTTTTTTATAAGTCTAGTTTCAGAGTAATAAATGCATTTATTATATTTTTGCCCCTATTGATTACAATAATCTAAAATAATTTATTCAAATTGAATTTTGGACCAATTATAAATAATGACAAAATTGAAAATTTAGCATGTATTTAGTAAGTTACCTAACTATCATTGTAAATGATAATTAGTTAATTTAGATTTATAAATAAGATTAAAGTAATATGATATTAGAGCTTAGTATAATTAGTAAAAGTAATAATATACATCAGTTAGATTTTAGGATAAATCTAATATTTTTAATCGTTTTTATTGATTTAGGAAAATAATTAGTTGGTGTTCTTTTTTTGAACACTAATTAGTTGGTGTTCAGCGTAGGAAGAGAAGGAAGAGTGGAGCGTGCATGGCGAACACTTGTCGCGCCTTCTCTCTTTTAAATTCTCCCACATAGTAACTCTCTCTCTCTCCAACGTAACCAAAGATTCACTCTCTTACGCTCTCTTTTTCATTTTCCCCATCGCACTCTTGGATCGCGTACACTCCACGCTCCCCTCCAATAAGAGTCATGGGCCACATAAAGGGCTACACAAAAATTTAGATAAACAAGAGGATCCAACTTTAAGAACCACATACTCCCTCCCACCCTAATTTTAAAAGTTATTAGCTGGGTGGTTAAATTTAGTTATAAATAGAAGATTTTAATCTATTTTGTCTTTTATATTAAGCATTTTTTAAAACCGATTCACCCAATTTATAAATCGACATATAATAATGTTACGTCATACCGTTAAATAACTAACATTGACTGTTAAAAGTTGACGTTGACAATTAATTTTTTTAAACTAAAAAGAGCAGCATTACTCTATTTTAATACTTCTGGAGTAATATTAAATTTTAAAAAAAACTTTCACGTAATATTACTCTTCAGTGAAAACTTCTGGAATAAATTTGCATATTAACCTTGCAATATAGCATTACCTAAGTGTTTTAGGAAGATTATACCACATTTGCTTAATTTAACAGTATGTTTTATTTACTTAATCTACTTAAAGTAAATAAGTGGCTCTTATATTAAGATTTAAAAGTAATATAACATGAAGTTCTATAAATTTTAAGCACAAAAAAAAAAAAATAGTGCCTATGTAGATGTGATTGCCATTTGCCTGAAAGTTTTTTCCTAAGTGGCTGATTGTAATCCACTTATACTTTCAGAATGTTATCACCCATCCCTTTAATTAAAACAAATATAAGGGTGGTTTGTTAGAAATATGAAATTGTTTCCATATAAAATAGGGAAAATCCCTCTTAGATCCCAAAGGACCAACAAAATTTAAAAAAAGTCATACATGAAAGTGAAATATCATAAAGGTCCCAAGAAGTTGTTAATCGCACAGATAGATATCTATGCGATTAACTTATTGAGACTTTTTTAACATCTGAATTCTTTGTGTAACTTTTTAAAATTTTGTTGGTCTCTTAGGACTGAGAAGGATTTTCCTTGAAAAAATAAGCATTGTTATTTGAGTGATCCACATCTTTATAGGTAAAAAAAAGAAAAGAAAAAAAAAGGTTTCATTTCATATATTTAAATGAGTAGAAAAAACACAACGGGAAAAATAATTAATTTTACAATGATACTCACACGAAAAAGATAACAAGCTCACTTTTGTTATTTTCTCTATTTTGGAACAATTCTGAAAATAATATTATAATTACACAATTTCTCTCTGTTTTTTTTAAAATATAAAATAGGTTAAAATATACTTTTAGTCCTTTAAATTTATATGAGGTATACTTTTGGTTCCCTTAACTTTATAAAATATACCTTTAGTCCTATAATTCTAACATAGTTAATTTTGCTAATGGAAAATGCAAACTCAAGTGATAACAATGTAAACTTAAGTGATGACTGTGCAATTAAATGTTATTAAACTTAAATTTAAAATATGGGTAAATTGAAGAATATATAAAATTTGTGTAATAAATGTTATTAGTTTGAGTTCCCACGACACCATTTTCTGTTAGCAATATTAACGGTATTAGACTTTTAGGATTAAAAGTATACTTTATAAAGTTAAGGGACTAAAAGTATGCCTTATGTAAAACTTAAAGGACTAAGAATATATTTTATCCTATAAAATGCATTTTTATTAAAACTAAATAAAAATATACGTAAAAAAGGCTTCAAACCATTACTTAACTTCTCAATTTTTAAGGACGAATTCTGAAGACAAAACAGATGGGTAGCTTCATATGCTTATTCCTCTCTAATACGTTTTAAATTTTTATTTTCTTCTATTATACAATATTTGAAATGAGTTGTATACTTGTATTATTAAAAATTGATGTATTACATAACTTGTTATAATTAGCTTAAATATTTTATATTGATATTAATACTAAACTTTTGACTAACTGGTCACGTTGCAGGCGAACATAGCGTGTAACGGAATATATCCATTATTATTTATAACGGAAAGCACAATAATGTGTCTGATATTATCATCACGTATATAATAATTAGGTCCGTTGCTTCTATGTTAAATAAAATATTTAGCACTTGCTTAAGTGTTTCCCTAATATGGTCCATATTTGAGTGTTTTGATATAATTTTTTTTTAAAAAATATAAATCTCATACCTTTTCCTGTCATGCCAGGAAATTTATGCCATAAACTCTTTTTTTATTAATGCATTTTGTCTCTTTTAGAAAGATGGGTTAAAGGATATTTTTGTCCGGTAAGTTTTACTGAGTGGTCATTTTACTTTGAAAGGATTTTTTTAAAAAAAAAAAATTTAGGGGGCATTTTTATCCTGGAATTATAAAAAAATTGAGCAATTTTGTCTCGGCATTTATCTCAGCTAATTTTTATCGTTAGTTGACCAAATATATTAAACTAATAATCTACAACATTTTTGTTAAAGTGCAAATTTGATCGAAAAGTTTTAGATATAACTTTGAAAAAAAGATGAAGTAGATGATATATAAACTTCGAGCGCAAATTTCCATCTTAACAAAAATAAGTAAACTATCAGCTTAGCATAGTGGGTCAACTAACGGTCAAAATTAACAACTTAATCTACTTAAAAATTATTAAATAAAAGATCCCGCTCTATAATCTTATTGAGTGTTTACTTCAGTCTTCCTCTGTCTCTCTTTAGAGGAATTCATATTGTTTGATTGACTCTCCTTATTGACTTATCTTATGTCCTTCTTTGAAAGTATCCAAACCACTTTAAACAATATTTTACATTTTTCTTCTTAATATATGCTACTCCAACTCATTCACGTATATAATCATTATGAATGTTATCTTTTCTTATATGATCACACATCTATCTCAACATTATCATCTTGCCTACCCTTACTTTTTGTTCATGTTATTCCTTAAAAGCAAACACTTATTATCATATTGTATTTGTGGAAGAATTAGATTGTCACAAATTTTAGATTTCATGTTGATAGACGGATTAATTATTTTTTAAAAAAAGATATTTTTGGACAAAAAAGTGTCATAGGAAAGAAGAATTTGATTGATTAAGAAAGAGACAAAAAAAAAAATACTATGTAGTATGGAAGATGCGGCACAACAGCCAATGAGAGTTAGCATAGATGGTAAGGGATCCAGGACTAGGTCTTTAGGTCGTGGATTCGATCCCCTCTGTCATCGCTGGGACTCTTTTAGTAGGCGATTTCGTAAGTACCCAGTAAATGCTCATAGAGCCCGGGGCCATGCCCTGACCTTGGTGGGGGACTGATGCCGAACCCCACCAAAACTTTTTATTATTAAAAAAAAAAAAAAAAAAAAAGATCCGGCACAACAGTTTGTGAAAGTGAAGGCGCGTGATGGTCAAACCCAGAGCCAGAGTGCCCCTCACCGTTTCAAGCCTTCCAAGAATCCAAGGAAAGAGGACATTTGTCCTGCCTCTTGTAATTTTCCCTTCAACCATACACGCCTCACACGCCTTCCTTCTTGCAACCATTTTCCTTGCTCCATTTTCTCTTCTTCTTCTCTGCCCCTTTTTCTTCTTCTTGCTGATCATTCATAATAGTAATAATCATGGTGGAATGATCACTGTAACACTTTCTAGAAAGGCTCTTTGACGAAGATGGGTTCTGGTTCGAAAGTGGGAAATAGCAATCTTGATTACTCTTTTAAGGTATTGTTGATTGGCGATTCTGGGGTTGGCAAGAGCAGTCTTCTTCTCAGCTTCATCTCCAACTCTATTCACGACCTCTCTCCCACTATTGGTAACCTCAAATTGATTCTCTCACTCTTTTTAGTTTCTTCAGTTGTACCATAACAACATGATGGTCTTCTCATTTTGAGTAACTGTTATTTGCAAGTGTTTATTTGGGGTGAATCTGTTTCTGGAATTGGATTCTTGCAGGGTGCTAATATGGTAGTATCTTCTCTATATTACTTGTGTGAATAGAACAGGATGATTCTAGAACTATTATGTCAAGTAGGATAGGATGTTCCATTCCATCAATTTTTGCGTTGAATATCAAACTCTGGGTTATTGAGTTTTCAATATCCAAATTGGAAATCTAAAAACGGATCAAAGTATGCTTTATTTTATCCACAATTCAGGGGTTCCTCTGTTGAAAATTCTTTATTGGTTGTGTGATAAAGTTTGAGGTGGTAGAAAATCGTTTGAGGTGATTTAGTTATGTTTAAAAAAGTCATTGGATGTACCGGTGACAAGGGCAGACCAAGCATTATGAGTCCTCTAGAAAGAGGTAAAGAAAGACTGAAGAGACTATTCAATGAGGTTATTGAGCGTGATCTCTTAATTAATAATTAGTTGACCCCACCTAGTGAAATAAGGCTTGCTATTGTTGGTTGTGTAATGAAGTTCGCTTAGTCATGGATTCTTATAGAAGTATTATGTGTGCTTGTTTTAAGCTTGTTTCAAGTCTATAGAGATAATTTGAGCTTCTTATGCATTATCTGAAATTCTGAAGTGCACAAGGTGGAGTTCATGTAAAACACTTAACGGTTTTGAAGAGGAATGCTTCAACATGGTCTATTACAAATTGTAGAAGCCATGTACAAAAGTTCTGATCCATATTAGTCAAATTTCAGCAGATTAACTTCCATGATCACACAAATTTTCTCATTTCCCTGCTCCATACCTTTTTAACTTTTTTTTTTTGTCTGAGTTTCTCACTTGAGACGGGTAATGTATCAGACTTTTGTTGCTGAGGACCTTGAAATCTTTCTTTTTATTTGATTAACTCATATTTTTGTTTACGTCCAGAGATGTCAATGTTCTTAAATTATTTGCAGGGGTGGACTTCAAGATCAAGCTCCTCACGATTGGTGGTAAAAGATTGAAACTTACTATTTGGGACACAGGTAAATGATTTTCTGCATATATATGACAATAATCTCAATGAGCCACCGAATGTCTTGCTTGTTGCTTTGTGTTATCCATTAATTCGCAAATCACTTAATGCTGAAAACTAGGTTGTGGGTTAGATTCTGTATTGAATTGACCTAATGAAATTATTTGTCTCATGGCATATCTGCTTGTGAGGATAAGATTGCATATATCTAATCTTTCCCAAACCCTACCTGGTGAAAGCTTTATGCATTCGGCCACCCTTTATCCCTTCTAGATCTCTGGGTTACATATTTGACCACTATTTGTTGCCATTTGTTAAAATAGTTTGAATTTATTGCAGCGGGCCAGGAGAGGTTTGGAACAGTGATAAGCTCTTACTACAGAGGTGCGCATGGAATCATTCTTGGTATGCTAAAGATATTGAAAGATTGAATTTAGACTCTTTTGATACATATAATATTTGATTAATTTCATGTATCATATAGAGATGAATTGTTATGAGTACAATCTGTTACACATGTTTGAATGAAAGATGATGGTGGTATTCCTATGCACAGTACATGACTACTTACATTACCAGCTTAGAAACCACATTTTCCTAGAGGTGAATTAACTACAGATAATTGATTTTTTAAATAGTTTGTCTTATCCTCACATTATCACTAGAATTCAGGAAAGGGTTAGGGTCTTGAATTGTTCATGCTCATTCACCAGCAAAACTTTTTTCACATTCTGATTTACTTCCAAATATAGGAATAGCTATGGTCAATCTGAAGCAGAGGCTTAGACTTTAGGATGAAGAGTACTATTGCAAGTGAGGGTAGGGCAAGGATTTGTTCCTTGAATGTTTGTGCCGTGTTCAAAATGTTGATATTTCAGGTTACTTAGTCTAGCATGGGTCTACTTGGAGCATTTGCAGTAATTTATTTGGAATTTTTGGCAGTAAGGAGCATGCTTTGAAATGTTTTTGTGTTCACTTATTTTGCTTTTCATTATTCCCTGATTGTTATGTTGAAATCTAACGGTTTCCTCTTCAAAATTTCATTTCCAGTCTATGATGTGACACGGCGTGAATCATTTAAAAACTTGGAGGACTTATGGGCAAAAGAAGTTGAACTCTACAGCACTAATCCTGAGTGCATCAAAGTTCTAGTTGGGAATAAGGTGGATAAGGTAAATTTTCTAAAATATGATCGTATGTTATAGAAAACAAAATTGATTTACAATTTTTCGTTTCCAATATCAAAGCTTCAAAAGTAATAACTTCCCTTTGACCTAGAATTTTAATTTGCCATGATCTTAATAAGTTGCAATTTTTTGTTTTCATTAATTTTGACCAAAGTCCTTTTTTACCTTCAGGACAGTGAAAGAGTTGTAACGAGGGAAGAGGGTATGGCTCTTGCACAGAAACATCGATGCTTGTTCGTGGAGTGTAGTGCTAAAACTAGAGAAAATGTTCAGCAATGCTTTGATGATCTCTCCTTGAAGGTACTCTGCTTATTATTTTCTGGCTACTCTGCCTTACCTTGGAAATTTTCAATTCGTATTGCTTGTGGATGGAATAAATGGTTTTTTCTTTCCCTTTTATTATTGTAAGTGGTCTGAACTATAATGGTGAATGACTGAATTCTCAAGTTACATTGTAATTTTTAGTTTTGAGTCTTAGATTTATAAAATTGAATCACTCTGTCAATAGCCTTATAATTTAGTGGCATGAAAGCTCCCCTATAAGTGGCAGGTCATGAGCTTGATCCTACCTATAACCTCATGCTGTTAGTGACTGCCCCTCTAATTCCAAAAAAAAAAAAAAAAAAAAGGATCATTGTGGATGTTAAATACATGCATCTCATTCGATTTAATTGCTTTAATGTTTTGAGCTGTATGTTTAAACAAAGTTCACAATTCTTTGTTTTTAGACTTACCTAAGAATGAAGTCTTGAAAATAATCAATGTGTTGCCTTACAAACAAGTTGAGCTTAAGTACTAATATGCAAAAAAATTAGTTATGACTTGAACTGAAGTAAGCTTAAGTAGCTATTATAGCTGATAACACAAAGCTGAATTAAAATATCAGTTTAATTTTTTCCCTATTGTCCTTGATTAGGTATAGAATGTGATGATAGTTGAGCTGCTTTCTTTTCGGGAGCTAATATTAATAAACCACAAGAACTAGTCAGTGCAGCATTAAACTGCATGGATTGCAACTTATTAATTGCTTCTTCTCTTTGATCAACTATTGATTTACAGATGTTAGAGGTCCCGAGTTTACGGGAAAAAGGATCTGTAGTAGTGAAGAAACAGAAGCAAAAACAAGCATATGAGAGGATGCATCGAGGCAGAGGCTGTTGTTTAGAGTAAATATGCAGCAACAAGAAGATACATTAGATTCCACGCACTAGAGATACTACTACCTCCGGTCCTAATTATAAGAGTTAGTTGACTTTCTTTGGGGAGATTAAGGAAACAAAATAAGTTACTTAATTATCTTATATGTTAAATATTCTTAGATTATATATTAATTTATTAGTCAAACTAATAAGTTTGAAGAAAAAAATAAAAATAAAAATACTTTAAAGTAATTTAATTAACTTCTATAATCTCTCCAAAAAAAGTCAACTTGCTCTTATAATTAGGACCGGAGGGAGTATATCTTAGCAGATTTTGTTACTAGCTACAGGAAGTATGTTATTCTTTTTACACTATCAAATAGTCCAGAAGATTATTATCCTTTTGATATTTATTCAGGCTTGGTTTCATAAATTTCTCAAGCAGCCGGTCCAGATGGGTTATCTGCTGTCAATAACTTGTGTCTTAGGTTTGGAAAAATGTCAAGCACATGTTCTTGTAAATATGTCTTGTAGTATTTATTTTAAATGTGTGAAAGTAAGATTTGGATCTGTCTTGTTAGGATAAGCCAGAGAATATAGAGGTTCTGTATTTTAATTTATTTATTTTTTGGTTTCTCCTTTGGGGTGAGTGATGAGTTTGTATTTATATGTTTGTATTTTTTTGAACCTCAATTCGTATAGCAGCATAAATACATGATACTTATGCTTGTTACACTCTTAATTCATTATATTTTGGTCAAGTCTCTATAAGGACACCTTTTACTTTAGTTTCATTTTGTAATTTATATTCTTTGTTTTGAGCAGTGGAAGGGTAGTCTGTGAAATTTTCAGCAAGCTCATTTACTTCAAACTTGGATGTTGACATCGTTGTTGTTGTTGAATCCGTTAAGGTTGTCTCTTCTCGTATGATACCAATACTGCACTTCACAATCACAATGCAACAAAAATGGCACTTTTTTTTCAACTTATTTTAAGTAATTTTGCATCATACGAGAAATATATAAGATAAGTTTTGTCAATATAGTTGATCATTTTATGAACTTCACTATCTCAAAACTTTGTAATAAGATTATTCATGTTAATGAGTCAAAGTGTCATCCTATGATGATAGCATTTACTTTGCTTTTCACCAAGTCAGAAGAACATTATAAACAGTGCCTGTTTTGCTCATTGAATGTCTGTTACAGCCTAGGGAACAGATGTTGAAGTACACTGAGACCTTTGACTGTGATGCAGCCTGTAATAGAGTAACATCTCACCTTAATGGGACCTTTGACTGTGATGCAGCCTGTAATAGAGTAACATCTCACCTTAATGGCTGTATTGTTCCTCCTTCTTTTCATCCTTTGGTTGTTAATCACTGTATTGAGGAATCATTGTTTTGTTGAGAAGGTTATTGCCATCAATGAAATTTTCTCCGGTCCTCTTATTATATTGTTACAACCAATGAATGATGTTGTCTCTTTTTGTTTGGATTAACGGTTAACAGGAGTGACTTTTAGTTTTAGATTTAGGTGTAAAATTACCCACAAACTATTCTTAAAAAGGCACATGCCAACATAAACCTATTTTTAAGGAGTATAAGCACACATAAACTTTTCAAAAAAGAACAAAAATATATAATCTCTGTTAATTCATATGGATGCCGGTTACTTTTGAATCTATATGATCCCTTATTTTCTCGTTTATCAAAGTTGGATTTGGTTCTCATCCTCTTCTGATTCTTTTTTTCATTCCAACCGTTAGATTGAAATCTGAACGGTTCAGATTTCATCTTTTCATAAAATATTAAATTACTAAAAAATATTTAAAAATATTATTTTTATAAAAGATAAAATACGAACTATTCAAATTTCAATCTTACAGCTAATATGAAAAAGAGAATGGAAACAAGATGGAAGAGGAGAGGATGGGAACCAATCCCATCAAAGTTGTTGTCTAACAATTTTATATTAATTGATTTAGGGTTAAGGTCCATTTTTACCTTAGAACTACATACTCGGGACTGATATTGCCTTAAAAGTTTCTTTTGGAGCAATGTTTCCCTGGAAGTACAAAAAAGTAGCAATTTGCCCCTTCGTTAACTGCCCTAATGGTCAAACGTTAGTTGACCCAACTATGCTAACGTGGATTGTCTACGTGACATTTTTCTCACTTCATTTTAGGTTAAATAGCAATTTTACCCCGGAAGTACACGTCAAGGAGAAATGTTGCCCTAGAAGTTTTTTTGGTCTCCATGTTGCTCTGGAAGTTTAAAAATGTAGCAATATTGCCCCTCCGTTAACAACCCTAATTAATTATATTTGACACTTTTTGTAAGGTTTATTTTCTCAGTCATCTCTGCTTACAATGCACCATAGGTTCGTTAATCGTTCATGTAGATAATTCCGTGGGCGAGTGATTATCGTTTGGAAAAATTTGTTTGAACTGCCTGTGACGTACTCATTTGATCTTCTATTTGGACAAATTTGATCTTACTTTTTTGTTTGATTTGCTCGAAACATTTTTTCTGGACAAATTTCACAGGTTAGTGATTATTGTTTGATTGGGGAATACCTGGGATGGAGGACGCTATGGAAGAAGAAGGAGTAGGCTATGTTTACTTTTTTTAAAAAAAAAAAATTAATTACCACCCCTACTCCCTCCTGTCATTATTATAATTATAAGACTAAGTTGACTTTAAAAAAAATTAAGAAAACTAAATAAATTACTTATTCATATTACCTCGGATCCTAGTTATAAGACTGGATTGACATTTTTTTGGAAAGATTAAGAAAGCTAAATAAGTTATTTAATCATATCATACGTTTTTAGACTTTTGGGGCAACATTAAGACAACAACAAAAAAATCGAGGGCAAAATTGCTCCTAAGCGTATACTTTCGGAGCAAAATTGCTATTTAAAAAAGTGACAAAGATGCCACATAGACAATCCACGTCAACATAATGCGGTCAACTGACGTTTGACCATTAGAACAGTTAACGGAGAGGTAACATTGCTACGTTTTTTTATTTCCAGGACAACATTGCTCCAAAAAAGACTTCCAGAACAAAATTAGTTCTCGGCATATACTTACGAAATAAAATTGATACTTAACCCATTAATCAATAAAAAAAGTTTACATTTCATCCTTACTTGCACGCTGGGATGTTCTGACAATTATCTGCCAATTTTTTAACCCGCAATTTGATCCAAAAATATTTAGAACTAGATTAATTGTTTTGACCTAAATACATTGATGGATGTATTGGTAGAGTTTAAAAATAAGTTACATTTTCAATATTGATTAACAGTAGTTTATCATCAATTTTATACTATACAACGAATATTAATTCATACACTGATTTATATATTGATATATTAATTGGTTATAGTACATACACATACACATTGAACAACTACAGGCTATGCAATCACTATATTATTTCATAGATGAGATTTAGAACTATGTTAGAGAAATTATTATATGAATTTGGTTTGCCACGTCATTCGTGATCAAACCAGTTAAAATACAATAACTCAACAAATATTAATTCTAGTTAGATGCTCATGTATATCATATTTTTTTTTTATCTTTTAAACAAATGAATCCCTTAATTAAAATCTTGGGTAATGAAAAAGTGAATTTTGTGAAATCTTTTAATTTTATTAATATACCAGCTAATATTTAAGAGTTGTTAAATCGGGTCATGAGTTGTTTCATTTTAACAGGTCAGATAACAAATGACGTGGTAAATCAGATTTATACAATAATTTCTCACTATACTGGCATATGGTTCAATAATTTGCTAATAATTAAAGCATGAATGGATAATTAAATACCAATTAAATTATATATACATATATATTATGCCTTAAAAGTAAATATAATAAATTATTCATATTTACAAAAGTACTATATAAATACGTTATGAATAACAAAGTTTTTAGTGTCAGGCCACTTTTAAGAAAAGTTTGTGGGGTTTTTTTTTTTTTACACCTTAACTCTTTATTTTATTTAACTTTTGTAAACTTATATTTTATCATTATTAAAAAAAAAAAACTTATACGCTATCGTGTCTTTTTTATAAGTAATTTTCTTTTATTGGGGTTGATCCTTAATATAGGCAACTTTTCTGTCGTGTTTTAAAATTTAAACTACCTTTTCCTTTTCCGCCCCTATTAAATACATATATTTATATTAATTATATCTCACTCACCAATAATTCTCTCTCTTTTAATCATTTTATAACTCATTCTCGCCTATGTTCTTTTCAAAAAGAGGGGTATATTTAGAAGAAACGTGATATTTTAAACATATTTATTGTTTTTACCTAATCTTAACCCCAATTCGTTTTGCACAATCAAGAAAAAAATTGCTTATAAAAAAGACGGGAGGGAGTATTAGTGTAACACTCCCAAATTTCTAATAATTATAATGACATAAAATTGAAATAATTTTTATAAATAATTACTGAAATCCAAAATAGCCAAAATTTGGGAAGTGTTACCGCCGCACTTGTACTGAGACAAGTGCAAGGCTACTTTATTACAATAATGAAAATCAAAACTTAAGCAAAATGTTTTTTTTTTTCAAAGCATAAAAATAGAATAAAACTATTGGGACAAGTGCAATGCTACTTTATTACAATAACGAAAATCAAAACTTAAGCAAAATGTTTTTTTTTTCAAAGCATAAAAATAGAATAAAACTAGCTAGAAAGCCGGATGTTCCTCCTCACTTCTCATTGCTAGTCCCAACAGCCCCAACTTTGAAACCTGTTTTACTGAAAATCTGCTCCCCCGAAGGATCGTCGCAGCCCAGAACACAAACATCAGCAAAAGCTGGTAATCCTAATAAACAAGGATAATATAAAAATAATAATAATAAGAAAATAAATAAAATATCTATATGATGATAAGAAAGAAAAATACTATATACATATATATAATCTAAAATATTAGTTTCAATACTCAACATATCTATATATTCTCATCGGATCAAATATTATTCCTTATCCTTTTAAATTTATTTAGACCCGGGAAACCCTGCCAGTCTATTTAGTTTAGTGGGAAGAGAACCATGGTAGATCCGGGAAACCCTGCCAATCTACCCTGTGACCTAGGAAACCCTGCCAGTCACAAATCATCAAATATCAAATTGGCCATAAAACATTTCGTCCTAATGTGCACACCTCTTCCCAAAGTTGCTGCTAGTGTCCCGGGAAACCCTGCCAAACACTACTTTGAGAAGAACGGATATAATCAAGTTCACATCACATAATATATCGAGGCATAAAGCTTAAGGGTTGTATTCATCACTTTGGGGGTACCATCCCAAAGCTATCCTCCCACTGTTAAATTATTTTAAAAATACACTCATAATGAAAGGATTTCTCAATAATATATATAAGCATTTAAAAGTTTCAATAAATGGTTTTGTAAAATAGTTAAACGCAAATCAAGAAGAAGAAATATATGTGTACAAGGAGGTGAAGTGTTTTGCTTTCATAAAGTAATTCGAAAAAGGAAAACATATATATATACATACAAAAGTGCAGTATACATTTAAGAATTCTTTTTTTCTTCCACAAAAATCGAGACCGACATGCCACAACTAACTCCTATTGTTCTGGGTATTAGGATTACCTATCAAGATATAAAATTACGCTAAGACTCATGGGATTATGATTAGTAAAATAGGATGTAGAGAAGAAGAAGAAAAAGCATAGGATATAAAATTACACTAAGACTTATGGAATTATGATTAGTAAAATATGGTAAAGAAGAAGAAGAAGAAGAAGAAGATGAAGAAGAAGCACGAGATGCAAGGTTGTTCTGGCAATTAGGATTACCTGGTCTCCGTGTTTGCTAACCTCCTAGAAAAACGAGAGTATAGCGGCAGAGAAAAGTATCGGGTGTTTTCTAGGTCTAGGCGGTCAGACCTAAATTTATAGTTAAATCTAGGGTTTTGGCTATGGGCTGGACCTTTTAATTATTAGATTTATTTTGAATCCGATAATGAATTCAAAAAGATTGAAATTATAATATGATATAACTAACTCCTAGGATCTTGGATCTAATCTTAACCAATTATAATCTGATATAACTAACTCCTAGGATCTTGGATCTAATCTTAACCAATTATAATATGATATAACTAACTCTTAGGATCTTGGATCTAATCTTAATCAATTATAATCTGATATAACTAACTCCTAGAATCTAGGATCTAATTTTAACCAATCTAATAATACTATTAACAAAATAATATGATTACCACAAAAACAATACAACATTATTTATTATTATTACTACCACCACCACCACCACTACTACTACTACTTTTTTTTTTTAAATTTCTACTGTTAATCAATATTATTTTATTAGTATTATTTTAATCTATCATTATCATTACTATTTCTATTATTATTATTATTAATAAAAATCCGGAGTATTACATTCTACCCTCTTTAAAACAAGTTTCGTCCTTGAAACTGAAATAAAATTCAATAATAAAATCTGGGGTATTACAATTAGAATAAAATTCAGTTAGTATAATGTGATTTATGTTTGAATTGTCTTTTGTTAAGAAATCAGTTTGACAAATTAAAACTTGTTTTATTAATGGGGTTTACTTTTCTCATGTTGCATGAGAGAAACAAGATTCTTACACACACATAAAATGGTGGGACCCACATATATATATATATATAGTGCTAATTATATATATATGCGGGTCCTATTATTTTATGTGTGTGTGGCATGAGAAAACATTTCTCCTACAACATGATAAATGTTTTTCCCATCATTAATATATTGAAAAATATTTTTAGATGCAAATGGATTGAAAATGACCTAAACTTTGACACATATATTTAATTTATATAATTTTATAACTTTAAGAAAAAAATTAAAATTGAATTAAAAAATTTAAAAGAATTAATATATTATTGGAAAGGACAAAACTCAGGTCATACTACTATTAATTAGGTCCATTATATCAAAGTAGCCTATGAAATTTCGCCATGTGGATTAATTGAACACATAAGCACTGACCTCACGTTAAACCACTGTTAGTGAACCACGAACGCTCGAACTGTTCATCTCTGTATGAATCAAGTTTCGATTTTTTTTTTTTTTTGGGTGGGCGATTATATCAATTGTGTTTCTCTCAAATCTCCAAATCTGTTCATGCCGGATTTGGCCTGCGTCCGCTGCTGTCGGCTGCTTTTAAACGGTGCCGTTTTAGGCACAAAACACACACACACCTGATCCTTTAAAAAAAAAAAAATCAAGACATTGGCAGGTAGTAAAAAGATAATTCAAGATACTGAATGGAACTAAAAAAATTCTTCATGATTTAAAAAATTTATTTCTGTATCTTAAGAAAATATTTCAGGCTATTAATTGATAGTAAAAAGATACTGTCTGGTACTAAAAAAATAATTTATAATCTTAAAAAAATTATTTTAGGAGCTTGAAAAAATATTTTAGGCAATAAGTGCTACTAAAAATATAGTTTAGAGTATTTTTTGAAGATCTTAAAATAATTTTTTAAGATCATTAGTAGTAGTCAGTATCTTTTTTAGTACTATTACCCTGAAATATTTTTTTAAGATCTTGAAATTATTTTTCACTATCATGAAGAATTTTTTAGTACCATTAAGTATCCTGAATTATTTTTTTACTACATACCAGTGCCCTGAAATTTTTTTTTTTAAAAAGGACCAGGTGTGTGTTTTGTGACAAAAACGGGATCGTTTAAAAGCAGCGGACATTTGGACTTTGGAACAATGGGGGTTGGGTTTCTCTCATAATCTCTTTCTTATTATCCCTCATAATCTTTAAATCATATTCATCCAACCAATCACAATACCACTTTAACCTTTCTCTCACTTTCTCAATCAATGGCCCAGATGGTGCTAATGAGAAAATTGCTTAGAAGAGAATCCTCTTCCCGAACAATGGAGGTAAGCCAAATCCGAGTTCATACCAAGGGTTACATGCAGCAAATTAATCATATACTGGAATTCTTATATCACCAAACATAGCAGAAACGGTGATATCAAGGACGCTGAGAGTCAAATATTTAGTGTTTGTTTGGATCAGTGGTAAAAATTATTTTTCCAGTGTGATTTACGACACATAATAAGATGTAAGAGAAATTTTATCTTGTGAATGTGTTTCTCAAACACTAATTCAAACATAGCCCATCAAGAAAGACAAATTATCTCATTGGATTAGAAGAATAAACGTTCATACAGTTCTATGGGTCCCTATTTATATCATTTGGGTTTTAAAAAGTATAAAGGCCCATATCTACCATGTACAACTATATACACCGACTTGTCACTAAAATACACATAGTATACACATAGTATACACGTATCCAAAAAAAAAAAAAAACACATAGTATACAATATTTCACACATTATTTTCTATAGTATCGATGTATGGATCCCCCATTTTCTCGTTTATCAAAGTTGTTGTCTAACAATTTTAAATTAATTAACCACCGAGGACAGCAGTGTAGTGGTACAGCTGGTAGTATTGAGATGCCTTATATCTCCCCTCAGGTCCTGTGTTCGAATCCTCCCTTCCCTCGTCTTGTACCAAAAAAAAAATTTAATTAATTAATTAATAAAAAAAGTTTACATTCCATCATTACTTGCACGCCGGGATGTTATGATAATTGCCTGCCAATTTTTTAACCCCCAATTTAATCCAAAAAATATTTAGAACTAGATAAATTATTTTGATACATTGATGGGTGAATTAATAGACTTTAAAAATAAGTTACATTTTTTCAATATTGATTAACAGTATTTTATTATCAATTTTATACCATATAACGTATATTAATTCATACACTAATTTATATATTGATATATTAATTGGTTGGTGAGTACATACACAGCGAACAACTATAGGTTATGCAATCACTATATTATTTAGTTAGGACATTTGAGAGTCATTCAAATCCATGTAATGATCAGGTGAATCCAAGGATTTGGTATTAGTGTTTTAATATTTAGATTTTTGGGTTTAAATTCAATTTATTTATTTATTTTTCCTTTTTTTAATATAAAAACCATGAATAACTTAATAGAGGAGAAGTAAATAAGTGTAACAACCGTCCTCAAATTAAGGCTTGTTATTTCATCCATAAAAGGAGCGTAAAATATGAAGCAAGCTGTATCTACATCAACGCACAGAAAAAAATCAGAAAACTCCTAAACCTATAACGGTAAAATTACAAGGAAACAAATTTGAAGTCCTAGACTGTGGCCGGCTTTTGTACTATTTGAATCTCATACTTCCCTCGCTCTCTCAAACCTATATCTATATATGTATGTATGTATGTATGTATAAGCCGTCTACACTTAACATAGTTAAATCTCAGAAGCTTATCAGTGGCTTCCATGGAGCCTCCTATTAGATTTGGTATTTTGATTTTGATTACAGTATTTGTGACGGTAGCTAACGGTGATGATTTATTCCTTGAATGGCACGTTAGTGCTGATTCAACCATCAAGCCAGTGTCTACGGATCAACCAGTAATGATTAATTGATTTTAGACTCTGATTCTATATATTGTTTGTAGCTTTAGTTTCTTTGTTCTGATCTATATGAATGATGATGATGATGATTGTGTGATTTTGCAGGTTATAACTATCAATGGCATGTTCCCTGGTCCTCTTATCAATGCTACCACAAATGATATGATCAATCTCAAAGTTTTCAATGATTTGGATGATCCCTTGCTATTTACTTGGTCTCTCTCTCTCTCTGTGACAATAAATTGGTTACCTTTTGATTGTGATGTGGTGGAAATAAGCGAAAATCATTGTTAGAGTCTCACATAAGCAATTTAATCACTAAAAAGTCACACAACAAATGAACAGTAAGCGATAAGGAGTTCTGATGCAGGAAATGACTGACAGATTGCATGCTGATAACTTATGGGACTTTTTAGTGTTTATGTGGGTGCTAAATGGTGATTTTTCCCTTGAAATATCAGAATGTGTTATTGAAGCTAGGTTTGAATTATTTGATGCAGGAATGGGATTCAACAAAGGTTGGATTCATGGCAAGATGGGGTTTCTGGCACAAATTGTCCCATTCCACCTAGTACTAATTGGACTTATGCCTTCCAAGTCAAAGACCAAATTGGCACTTTCTCCTACTTCCCTTCCATCAATTTCCTTAAAGCCGGGGGTGGGTTTGGCCCGATTCGAGTCAATAATCGACCCGTGATACCGGTTCCCTTTGCTAAACCTGAAGCAGAATTTGATCTTCTCATTGGTGACTGGTTCCAAACTAACTATAAAGTAACTATATCAACGGCAAATCTCACTTTAATTTCTTTTTAATGAATATATTCATTTACCTAACTTTCTGATAAATAATCTATTGAAGGATGTTAGGTCCAATCAGGATGCTACTCCTGATTGGATGCTAATAAATGGAAAGCCACCATATTTGAACAATCTTTCACTACCTCACGAGTCCTTCAATGTCACAGAAGGTTAAAAACACTACTTTTTATAAATCCTCTACTATGATCTTGTGTGCGACCTATATAGTAAATTGTGTTCTTCTCTATCTCCACGTGGCACAGGAAAAACTTACTTGCTGAGGATATCAAACGTGGGTACAACTTGGAGCTTCAACTTCAGGATTCAAAATCACAAAATGGTCGTGGTTGAAACTGAAGGATCATATGTGAATGAGATAGAGTTGGATTCCCTTGATGTTCATGTAGGGCAGTCTTATTCTGTTCTTGTTACAGCAAACCAAATTGTTAGTGATTACTATATAGTGGCATCTCCCAAACTGCATAAAAATAATAATAATGCCTCAGATACAACCAATCTTCTTGGTATAGCTGTGCTTCATTATGACAATTCAACCACTTCTGCTAATGGTTTTCTCCCAAGTGGTCCTGACCCATTTGATCTTCAATTCTCAATCAACCAAGCTAGATCTATCAGGTAAAAATTTCTGAATTCTCATCAATATATGTAGTTGTTCACTCTGTTTTAATTTTTTGTTTGGCTATGTACATCAGTTACCTTCAAACAATGCTTCCAAACAGTTTTGGGAAGTTATAGATGTGACTTTGACCGATTCTGTTTTTGTATTGAAGGTGGAACCTAACTGCAGGAGCTGCAAGGCCTAATCCTCAAGGAACCTTCAATGTGACAGATGCGAAAATATCTCAGACTTTTATTCTGAAGGCATCAACATCTGATATCAATGGCACTTTGTTCTACGCAGTAAACAATGTGTCATACTTGACCCCAGATACCCCATTAAAGCTAGCTGATCACTTCAGCAATGGAACTGGAGTGTATGATCTTGACGAATATCCCACAAACTCTTCGAAAGATCAAGCGGTTCGCGGGGTTTTCGTGGCGAGTGGATTGTATAGAGGGTGGCTGGAGGCTGTGTTTGAGAATGAATTGAATAAGACCATAGATACTTGGCATTTGGATGGATACAATTTCTTTGTTGTTGGGTAAGTAGTGTTGTTGACCATTTTTTCTACTAGATAACTATGAGATTAGAAGATTAATGAAAGTGGGGAACTTGATGTTTTGCGTTTAGGTTTGGTGAGGGAAAATGGAAACCAGAACTGAGATCAAGCTATAACCTTTATGATCCTGTGTCACGCTCCACAGTGCAAGTGTTTCCTAGAGGATGGAGTGCTGTGTATGCATATCTTGATAATCCTGGAATGTGGAACTTGAGATCACAGAAACTCAGAAACTGGTATTTGGGCCAAGAGCTCTATGTAAGGGTCTATGATCCTGATCCCAACCCTAACAAAGAGGATCCACCTCCACAGAACCTCCTCTTATGTGGTGAGTTCTTTCCCCTCACACAATATTATTTTAGGAAAATTGAATCTTTTTGTCATTGTACTGTTGACTCAATTGTAACTCAATCTCTAATCTTATGTTTGGATGGAGAAAAAATTAGTGGAGACAAAATGCTAGAAGGGAAAGCTGCTAAAAATGGTTTAAAACATTTGTCATTTCCTTCCTCATATTTTCCCCTTACTTTTCTCCCAATCCAAACATAGTATAAAACTTAACTCAGAGCAATTTAATCCCTATAATTCAACTCAATTCCTATAGTTTTAATCATATAAAACTTTAGTCCGTAAATTAATACGTACTATAGAGACTGAATTGAACTTAGTCAAAATTCAAGGACAAATTTACAATATGGTTAAAACTATAGAGACTGAGTTATATTCAGTTCGAATTTAACAAATGGGTTATAACTGAGTTAAAACTTTGGAGAGCTTTGTGGTGTATGATTGAGATGCTGATAATTATGAACAAATACAGGGAAGTATCAACCTGCAGCCCCAAGCCCTTCTCCTGCAGGTCCACCAACACCATCAAGCTCTGATTCAAGGACATGTAGTCCCCCACATATAGCATGGTACAGTATTCACAAAACTTGGACATCAATCAATTTGATTAAATTTAAGTACAGTTCTTTGCAATCGAACATATATTATTGTTTCTTGTTTGTTATGTTTTGTGGATTAATTAACAGACTTCTTGTTGCCGCCATCACTGCCCTGCTTCATCTATACTGGTCTGCAACTTAACCCTTCTTTGTGAGGCTAAGAGTGGAGATTCAGACACATTCTTGATGATTCATAATTCTTCCTTTTCACGCTTGTTTTTGTTTTACGTACGTTGGAAACTAAACACACTTTGTTATTGTATTTGTGTCTTGTTTTGTATTCTTGTCTGTCAATATTCTTCTTCTTGTTTTTGATTACTGTGATTGTATTTGCCCAAATATATACCCTGATCCGTAAAAAAGGGTCTAAATAGTGTTTCAGAATTGCACTGCTACAATACATTGATCACATTTTAAAAAAAAAAAAAAAGGTGATTTTTGTTCTCTTTTATTTGAGCATCTATCACACTGTGATTTGTGGATGATATGGTATAAAACAAATAATAGTCTGTTGCTACAAAGTTTGATCTCAAATTTCCATGGTTGAGTAGAGATCAGATTTTATCAAATAACATAGTTTAAGAATTCTATATGTCTTTAGCAAACTGGAAAAAGCATCACTTACATTGTTTAAGAACAAAACTTAAGCTTCATTGACCACCATCCATTTGATCAAGTTTTCCAATCAAATCTTAGCTTATGAAATTCTTTAATGATAATTTCAAAATTTTATCAAGTCATTATTAATAGGCTAAAATACATAAAACTCTGTTAAGATTCGGGTTAGTTGCACATAACGTACGCCTCATCCTTAAAAGTTTAAACTAAGATATTTCATGTTTTGATGATTAACCCCTCCACGCCTTTGAAACTATTGCTAAAGTTAACAGTTTTTGTCATGTCAAAAGTTTTATATTTTTTAACATATACCATTTTATTTTTAAAAAATAAGTTTGACATGTAATTTTAAGTATTTTTAAAATACTTAAAAATATTTATTTGACCAGTATTTTTTAAATAAAAATGTACAAAATACTTAAAATTATAGGTCAAATGTCAGGTTTTATTTTTTTCAAATGATATCATATGTAATAAAGATATAAAAATTACGACATGGCATGAACCATCGATTTTAATAGTAAGGAGTTGATAGTTAAAATATAAAACACCAAGTCCTTAATTTAAATTCTTAAAGATTAGGGAGGTGATGTGAACCTTAAATTCAGAAGGATTTTGTGTATTTTAGCCTTAATAATAAAAATTACATTTTGAGTGAACTCATTTTGATCAAATTATTTCTTATTTAATACTCTTGTTCTAATTATGTGTGTGTGTGTATATATATATATATATATATATATGCCTCTTTGATGGGGTCACTTCGAGCATTATTGGGTCTAATTTGGAGTAACTCTCTCAAATGTGTTTTTTTGCATTCGCACGAAACTTGAATTAGATACTTTAATTTATACTTAAGTGGCTAAAATTTTCTATTTGCGAGCACCTTTGTTCTACCAAACCTCAAGTTCTCTGGCATAATAAGAATATACTGTTTTGTTAACATCCAACTAGTATAATAAACAAAACTTGATACTGAAATTGTTGATTCTTTGACTAGTAGTATGAATTGATCTGAATGGATTTTATTTGAAATTTAAGTTTCAAATTCTGAAATGAGAAATGTATATCCATACTTAGTACTTACAAATAATGCCTTTGATAGGATGACAAGTGCCAACAAAGGTTAGTCCAGTTGATAAAGAGTTAGCTCATAGCTCACGAAATCGTGAATTCAAATTTCACTGCCAATATAAAGACTCTCGTTGGTGAACAATCTATAAATACCTCCATAATAAGCTTGAAGGCATGACTTAGACATTGTGAGTCCTACGACTCAACTTACCTAAACTTTATTGTACTAGAAAAAAAATTATAATCCCTTCAATTTTAGACATAAGAGCTAAACTGTAAAGACTTTTTTTTTTTTTTTTTGGTTGAAAAGGTGCAAAGACAATTATGATATTAAGCTTTGTTTATCATATGGTATCAGACTATCAGAGCCACCTAATACTCGTATGACATATGTTTCGGGGGTGCCCATGAACCACATCTTTTCTAATTCTTTCTTTTTTAGAATGTGCATTTCAAAGCTATATGTCTCTTCTATGAATAATAAATTTTTATTTATTAATAAATTTAAAATATGGTTTCAAAAAGAATGAGTCTATATGAAAGATTGAAAAAAAATAAAAATGAAGAATATATCATAATTGTTTTTAGATGCCATAATTCTATTAGTAAAACTTAAATACATCTTATTACATTTTGTAATTTGTATCGTCAATGTTATATGTGGAACTGGCTTTCGTCCAATGCCACTCCCATCCGATGCATTGAGGTGTTGTCTTTTTGGCACAAAAAGCTGAACTTGTGCTCTTTGAAAAAAAAAAATCAAAATACTGACTACTACTTAAAAAAATACTTTAGGATATTAAACGGTACTAAAAAATATTTATAATCTTTAAAAAAATATCCCAAAACATATTTTTAGTATCAGTCAGTATCCTAAAATATCAGTTAGTACCATTCAATACCCTAAAATATTTTTTCAAACTTAAAATAATTTTTCAAGATCTTAAAGTATTTTTTCAGTACCGATCAGTATCATAAACTATTTTTTTAGTGTCAATACCTACCCTTAAATATTTTTTCAAGATTCTAAAACAATTTTTCAAGATGATAAAATGTTTTTCAATACCGTTTAATATCCTAAAGTATCTTTTTAATATCAGTACTCTGAATTTTTTTTTTTAAAAAAAAAACGGCACAGGTTCAGCTTTTTGTACTAAAACGACGCCACTTCAACGTAGCAGATGAATAGTATTGGACGAAGGCCAGTATGTACCTATGTTTGATCTTTTTTTTAACAGGAATTAGGTGGCTCTAATACCATATGATAGACAAAGTTATTATTATTATTATTTTTTGCCCAGAAATATGAGAGACAAAGTTTTTTTAACAAGAAAAGGCAAGTCTAGGCTTGGAAAAGAGAACAGGAAAAGACTATGAGAGTCTAACCCCAAATACAGTACAAAAAGCAAAAATTATGGCGGACAGACCAAATGGTCATTCAAAAGCATATGAAGACAGCCGCTTGAGACAGTTGGCAATAAGACCACACCCGCTTTCTCCGGAGTATCATGGCCGTACTTGACCATATAATCATATAATCAGCACATAGTTTAATATCTGAACATAGCATATAAAAGCAATTTATTCCTTTTTCCATAAAAGAAATAATCAATTTTCTGCATACATGTAAAATTTTATGTTTCATAGGGGGCTACAATACCGTACCACATGACAGATGAAGCTTTATATGAAGAAAATACTTATATTATTGGGAAAGTTTCGAGAAAAGATCTAGGAAAAAAAGATATTTATAGAGAATAATCATAAAAATTATAATTATTTAAAAGGATCAAATATAAAATTAAAAGTATTAAAATATCCCTTATAAAATTTTAAGTTTCATTAAATTAAACAATAATTTTCTCAATTTTTATTTTTCACAGCTTGAATATATATGTATGAAAAAAAATTATACATTCTTCAATTTGTAAAAATTATAGTTCAACAAAAATTTTAATTAAAAATGGAATCATATGATTTTTATAAAAGTCGAGGTCTTTTATAATTTATTATATTTGTTAAACCAAGAAAGTTTGTATGATTTATTTTTGTTTTGGAAGAAATTTATGTGGGTTAAAAACTCATATAATGTTAATAACATTAAAAAAAAATATAATTAACCTATTATATCTTGAAAAATATGAAATAATTTTATTTTTTATTTTTATAAAAAGAGCTTAATTGATATGATAATATAAATTTGGCATAACAATATAAACTGATGGAAGATAAAAATTAAAAATATA
Organism: Acacia crassicarpa; assembly: GCA_034222035.1. Lineage (NCBI taxonomy): Eukaryota > Viridiplantae > Streptophyta > Magnoliopsida > Fabales > Fabaceae > Acacia > Acacia crassicarpa. The sequence continues at coordinate 7,748,510 of JAWXYG010000002.1, forward strand.
TGAGTTTAACCGTTGTTAATTAAATAATATGTTGAAAATTAAAAAAAAAGGATATGATCATGTTATGATGGACCGTTTTAGTTTTAATTTTAGTTTTTTTTTTTAAAATTATGAATACAAGAGATAATACAAGAGATTTGATGAGTGAAAATCTAATAATCTTATATTTATATTATGATGTTTGGTCTTTCTAAGAAATTATAATTTTTATAATTCTTTATAATAAATATTATTTTCTCTAATTCCATAATAAACTTGTTTGTTGCAACTACCTGTAAGGCAAGGCGGTGTGCCTAATCAAGTGGGTGGAAATACTCTTACCCCCTTTATTAACAATTATGGATGGAGATGATGTAAAGAGCTCCAGGAATCAGCGAACCATACTACCACACAGCCCAGGCGTGTGGATCTTGGTTGACAACCTCCCTTGTATGTGATGACCATAGGACTATGGTTTCTGTCTGTATTTGTTTTCTGTGATCTAGTCCTCTGTGAGTCTTGATGCTTTTCTTTTCATTTCCGTTGTTTGCTTTCTCTGGTTTTAAAGTTTTTTCTGGCAGTGCCTGCACTAGTGTCTTTGTAAGCCTTTATCTCAGTAATGAAAATATCTACAAGTGTTCCCCAAAAAAAAAAAAAAAAAAAAGCACTATGTATGTATATACACAAACGTAAATGGCAGACACACCAGAAATATATAGTACTTTAACTTAATAGTAGTATATTATATAATTAATGCACTGTTAAAACTAACTCAATCATTTTTAATATCTAATAGGAGGATCTGGATGAAATTTTAGGGTAAACTGCAATTTTCCCTTTCTTATGAGAAGATAATCCCTTATATTATATTGCAATTTAATTATGTTTTTGGTTTTATCAAAAGAAAAATTATCAATTTTTTTTTAAAGTATCAATTCCCACACACCAAAAAGAAACCTTTTTTTATTCCCCTGAAATATTCCTAGACTCTTTTTAAATGATAAACTAGTTGTTTATGGTTTTATTCATTTAATTATTGTAGTGGAAGTATAATTGCACTTATGTGTCATTTTCTAGTAATAATAGTGATAATTTTCTTGTGCATTCACATCTAAATCAAACAACATGCAGATTTTAATCATGCTCAAATGCTGCAACTCTTTAATGAATTGAAGCAGCTCAATTTCACTATGTTCTATGATATTAAATACTCTAATTCCTAATCACATTTTAACCTCAACTTGCATAATCTTCTCACTATGATCAATTTCTTTTTTCTTTTTTCTTTTTAGTGAAAATCTCACTATCAATTTCAACAAATGAAATACTTTTTTAAATAAAATATTCACAAGAAACTGGTTTGAGTGACTTTCATTTTGATCGTATTATTATTTTTTTGTTTAATACTTTAATGGCTATTTATATATAGGAATAACAAGATATAGTAGAAATTACTTAAGTTTTATGGCAGATTTAATGATCTTAACTAGTTTTTAAGTAAATCTTAACTAAATCGGTTCAAAAGTGACTTATTTAGACGTATTATACATGTGTACTATAAACTGATTTACCTTTTTAAATAAAAATTTAGAATATATGATTGTGACAATAATTATGAAATTTTAAAAAATGAGACAGGTTGTACATTGATTAATTTTAGGAAAAACCACTAGGAAAAAATTCTTATTTACAACTTCTTATGTATACAAGACAATCAAGTATAATGCAGCTGATTTCATGCAAATGTATATCATTATATTTAAGATAAAAATTTTGAATTCAACTGGTTGCACGGAAACATACAAATTTTAAAAATTCAAACAAGGTCTACAAAAATAAAATAATAAAAATAACGTCAATAAATAATCCATTAACAATTATTGATTATTGAAGAACATATACAGAAGCTGTGACACACCAATTCACCAACATAGGTATTGAAAACTTACCCATAATTAGACTTCAGAGTTGATGAAATCCATGTAGTAAATGTTAAAAGTAATTTAATTTAGTCATTTAATTCACTACAAAAATTGCTGTCCTTACTAACTGAATCTGTTCTGATGTGACTTGTATTGTATGTACAAGGTGTGAGTCTCTCTCTCTCTATATAGAAGGTTTAAGGAATGAGTATGAATTCATGGGAAGCTTAGGTGTAATGACTGTGGAATTAAGTAACACATGCAACACAACATGCAAGGACAAACACAAAAGTCTCATCAAAAGACAGCCTTATTTAATGTCTTTATAATGTTAAAAAGGAAGCAAACAATCACAAGATTCTTGTGGAGGAAACAATGAAGCTTCAACAATGACTTTTGGCAATATATATACATAATAGCCAACACATTCTCTCTCTCTCTCTCCCTCCCTCTCCGGCACTGAAAAGAGACCAAAAATCCCCATGAAAATAAAGAAAACATACCCATCAAGCACTTTCCATGTGTTTGTTTTACACTTTCAGAGAGACCTAACAAAATATTTTTGCACAGTAAATATAACTTCAACTCATTTGTAAAAAGATGACCCCTGTAAAATTTATGGTTAAATTTCTTTCATCATCTCTCATAATCTTAATATTACAATATTACTTTGACTTTTCTCTTATTTTCTTCATCAATGACCTAGATAGGCTGTTGAGAGATAATGAAAAAAATGATGAATTGAGGATATATTCTTTAGAAAAGTCTGGTAGATTAGCTCACTGTAGGAGGGGATAATAACATCTGATACAAGATCTAGTTGTTTCTGATAAACCTAGAGATTACAGTTAATTTCGAAACTTTAATATAGAAAGAACTACACACACACAGATTATTGACTTAGATCATACTGGGAATGTGCCATGGAAGAGAAAGATAACACCTTTTTGACTGAATGTGATATTTAAAAAATAATCTTAGCTTGTAAATACTAAGACTTTGTATAGAAAGAATCACAAAGTAACAGACATTATATCTACTCTTGTACCAAATCCTGCTTCCTCATCATGTAGAATCGAATCTGAATTCCAAAATATCATGAAAAGGAAAAAGGCCCAAAAAAAAGAGAGAAAAGAATGAAGCTTTTTTATATCAGTAATGACAATCCACCAAAGCATGTGCAGAAGAAAAAACCAAACTTGCTTGCTGCGGTTGCTTCTTGGGTTCAAAGGCAAAAGATGATGACTCACTCTGATGATCAGCTTCTGGGGCAGGAAGATTAAGATCTAAGTCCAAAGACAAAATGTTCCTTTTCTTTCTGGGGTGGTGATGATCTTCATTGTCATATTGATCAGCTTCCAAACCCAAACCCACCCGATTGTTGTTAAGTGCCAAGAATGCATTGTTCGCAGTTGTGGCGGTTGTTCCATTGGGTGCTCTGTGCCTTCTCATGTGGCCACCTAAAGCCTGACCTGAAGCAAATTCAGCCCCACAGACCGAACACTCATGAACCTTATTCTTATTGTTAAGATTGCTGCCACTGTTCAGAGACTGAAAAGAAAGTGGGGTAGGACTACAGATGGTAAAGTCTTGATCTTTTTTCTTCTCTTTGTCTAAAATGGCAGAAATTGGCGATAAGTTCTTAAGCTTCTTATGGCTTGCTCTGTGGCCTCCTAAAGCTTGGAAAGAAGGGAAGGTTTTATTGCAGGTCTTACATTCATAGACATAAAAACCTGCTCTGTTAGCTCCCATGGTGGATGCTTCCATGAATCTCTTGCTGCTGCTGTTATGGTTATAATTGTTGTCGTTGTTAGTCTTCATTGTTATCATCATCATGTTACCTTCTTCCTTGGCGGGTTTCGGAGAAAACCGAGATTGGCCTTGAGCCAGAAGAATCAAGCAATTGGCCATGTCTTCCTCTTCCTCTGTGCTGCTGCTGTAATGATTAATGTTGCTATTTTCTTCAAATTCTGCTGAAGAAGTCGTTGTTGGGGCGGCAAAGTATTTGGTATTATCATCATCACCGACAAATTGGTATAATTCTTCGGTTTTGGCCACGGTGGCGGTGAGGGGTAATGGAGATTGTGGCCTTACCCTTTTGGTTCTTTTGCCCCTGACAATCTGGTGGGTTTGGTCTTTAGTCTCCAAAGAGATGACTTCTTCTGGTGTTTCCATGGCAGAAAGAGACAGAGTAGAGAGAAACAGGAAAACAGAGGAAGAGAATGAGGGAGAGAAAGCGAAGAAGGGTTAGGAGGTGAAGAAGGAGAAGCAGGGGAGGCAGAGAGTAGTGATGAGGTTGGTTATCTTTTTATATATATATATAAATAAAGAAGGGTTGTGTGTTTGTGTTGTGTGTTTTAACTATTCAATTCATGAGTCAAATACCACCCAATTAGAAAGTGAATCACTCCTCTCATTCATTTTCTTACGTCCTTAAATTTAGCTAACTTGCTGTTTCCAAAATTTAGAAAATCCAATCTAAGATTTTACTTCTTGTTTGGCTTCTTCTTTTTCTAACAAAAATATATATATTATTTTATCTTATATGATAAATATCATACTTTTTTTTGTTTAAAGGTAGATGAAATTTTGATCTAACGGTGAAAAAGTGGTAGTGACAATATTCTATTTTATTAATATCATACTTATTTTAAAAATATGGTGATGATTTCGATTGTAAATCAAATCTAAACAATAAACATATAAAAATGGTAAACTTGGCCTCCAAGTAATTTAAGAAAACTAATATAAGATTTTGAAAAAAAAAAAGATTTAAATGTTGAGGCCAAACAAGGTATAGGAAGTGAATTGGAATAGGAGAGAGAAGAGAATCTAATTTAGAAGGGAGTGACCAAAATTGGAGTGGTGATGGAGGGTGAACAGATTGTCTCACACTTAATAACCAAGAAGGCTTGGGTGGCAGACTCTGCCTCACTCTATTATTAGCTTCCAATTCCTTCAACATAACATGACTCTCCTTCCTTCTCTACTAATTAATTTCAAGCTCTCATCCACTCTTTTTTTTTAAAAAAATTATTTATTTATTATTTATTATTTTTATGTCTTTTGCGTCTTCTACTTTATACTATTTCTGCAAGTCATCACTCCTTTTTTTTTCAATAATTTTTCTCTTTAACTCTTTTTTTTTTTTTAAGTTTTACATTTTAATTTAACACTCCAAATATTTTTTGTTTTGTTTTAACATCAACTAAATCTAAAAGCCACATTAGAGTTTGACTAATTTAAACTGGATATATAAAATTTTCCAACAATATTTTTTTCATTTTGTGAAGAAAACTTGAACTTGAGACTTTATTTAAAGGGAATAAATTCTAAACAAGTCAAACTGATTTTAAATTTAGTTATTGGCAAATTTTACTTGTAAAAAAATCATTTAAATGTGGTTTTAGTAGTTTGAAGTTTGGTTAGATGGGATTTTTGGTAGATCTTAGATAGATATTTCAAACCATGTTCATGAAAGAGGTGCGGTGGACTCATATTTACATTATTGGATTAAATTGAAGTCAAAATTTTAATAAATGTGTAAAAATACTCACACACACTCATGGGTGTGCAAAAGTCAAAACTGAGTTTTTAAAGACAATTATTACTTCAATTATTCAAAATTTTGAATTATAAATTATAGTCTCAAATTATAGGAGGGTGTGAAATGTAATTTAGTGGATTTGATCAATGGAATAAAATTGAGGTGTCTTAAATAGCTTAATTTTTAGAGAATTGTGAGTCATTCGGTGCATATACATATATTTTTATTAAAGAGAAAAAAATAATTCGCTTAAGATTTAAGTTTTCACGTCACAAAATTTAAAAAAGAATAACCCAGCAAAGGAAACTCACAGGAGAAATATATTTTACTTTGTATCTTTTCCTCATGCATGGATTAAAAAAAAATGGAATTTAGATATAATAGAAAGAGAGAAAATTATTTACCTACGAAAAATATAATTAACATAATTTAAAATAAATTTATTATAAAATTAATATTCGGGACAAAAATAATTATTTTTGACGTTATATATTTAAAAATTTGTTTTTTTTGATTTTACATAAGGTTAAGTTAACAAAATCAATTCAAAATTTTGGAACATGTTAAAAAATGAAATCATAAAAAATATCCAGGATGATCATAAAACATAATAAATATAATAATATCAAGAAATTGATTTTAAAATATACTATCCGTGTGTAGTAAAATAGACCCCTTAAATATAGGACGTGGCTTATATCCTTTGTGGACTAACGTCTGCCGCGGTCCTTTGCTTAAAACGGCACCTTTTTATGCAAAATACTCACATGGTGCCTTTTTTTTTTTTTAAAAAAAATATTTTAGGATATTATCGGGTGATAGAATTATAATTTAGGATATTTATACTGAAAAAATTCTTCATGATCTTAAAAAATTAATTTAGGATTTTGAAAAAATATTTCAAAGTATTGACTAGTACTAAAAAGATACTGACGGGTACAAAAAATAATTCATAATCTTAAAAAATTATTTTAGAATTTTGAAAAAATATCCTAAAGTATATTTTTAGTATCAGTACTAGAAATATTTTTTCAAGATCTTAAAATAATTTTTCCATATCATGAAGTATTTTTCTAGTATTATTCAATATCTTTTTAATACTCTAATTTTTTTTTTTCCCAAAAAAAGGTCCCAGGTGAGTGTTTTACACCAAAATGACGCTGTTTTAAGCAAAGGACTGCAGCGGATACTAGTTCGCAAAGGATGTAAGACACATCCTTAAATATCATGATAATAATAATAGGGTTAAGGTGTAAAAATGCATATATAGTTTTCCCAAAGTGTACATAATACCAAGTGCTTTTTTTGGGTACAAAAGTAACTATGTGGTTATCAAGATGAAGCAAAAATACTCATTGACCGTTAGTTTGACTTTTTTGTATTTTTAAGCTTGACATAGACAACGACTGAGCTAAAGTTCATCACAGCTTGTAGTGGCGAATTAGAGAAAATTACAAAAAAGGGCACAAATAATTTTAAGGATTACAGAAAAGCGGCAACAACGATGAGGAGGTGGAGATGGGATTGGGAGACAGAAGGGGAATTGGAGAAAGAAGGGCTAAACTGTAATTTCTAAAATATCTATTTCATTTTTTGTAATTTTCTCCAATTCTTTAATACTTGTTAGGATGAAATTTAGTTGAGTCATCATCCATGTCAACTTTTTAAAATACAAAAAAGTTAAACTAACAGTCAATGAATATTTTTGCTTTATTTCTTTAACCATATAGTCACTTTTGCACCAAAAAAACATTTGGTGTTAGATGCATATTTAAGAAAATTACATATGTATTTTTACACCTTAACCCATAATAATAATTGAATAGTTATAAATGACATCACTTTAATTCTTTGAGAAATTTGGGGTGATTTAGTAAAATATTTCCATACTTTATTTTTTTATATCTGGAATATTTCCCCACTTCTAACTTAAGTGTATAGAATAAAGCAAAATGAAAAGAAGACACGAACTTGGGGAAAATGAATATGAGTATTAAATATTATGGTGGTGCTTGAGGAGCATTGAATAGGCTATCATGTTCAGAAAGAGAAATTAGAGCATGAGTTGTTAACTTATGCATCATTGCATAGCATGTAATTGAAATTTCTGTTTATTAATTAATTTTGAGATGTGAGACTTTGCTCATTTCTCTATTAATTTATCATTTTCAACCACACTTCTTTCATCAAAACATGTCTTATTTCATGTGGGCAAAAAAAAAGAAAAGAAAAATGTATTATTTTCGTGATTGATTGCTCCTTCTTTTTTGTTTTATTTTTTTTTCTCTTACTAAACATTTAACTATAGTACTATGATTTTAATTTGCTGGGGTTTGATTCTTTATTCAAGAAGAAAATATTTTCTCAAATCAAAATAAGTGGACGTCTAAAAAATTTAGTACACTTATTCATATATTTATTCGACAAACTGTTTTTCATCCAAATTGGTCGGTTCACTTGATAAATTTAAATTAGATTGAGAGTCATTAAGGGTTTGTTTGGTACAAGAGAGGACAGGAGGAGAGGGAAGGTGAACTAACTGTTTTTAATATTTATCTTTTTTAAAAACTAATTTATTTAGCTTATAAACCGATATAGTATAATGTAATGTTACACAAAAATATTTTAGAGAGATTATGCTACATATGTTATAATCAAATAATTTATTTAGTTTATCTAATTTTCTCAAATTAGATAAATAAATTTTATTACAATTTTATAACCCTACTTCTTCAATTTTCTTAAATCAAACTCAAAAAAATATCCCTCCCCTCCCCTCCAAATCCCTCATACCTTTACAATTCAAAATCTATAATTTAAAATTATATGGATTAAAATCAAAATGAGATAAAAAAACGATGTATTTACCATAGATTCTCCTTCTTTTTTGTCCTTTTCTTCTTCCTAAATTCCTGTTAGCTTTTTGAAGGTTTAACAATGAGCCGATTTTTTCAGGCCGAAAACACCATGAAGCCTATTTTGCAAGCGGTATATGCTAACTTGGGCCTTCTTGTGGACTCAAAATAATAAGAGATGGGCCGTCCAAGTCCAAATGGGGTTTCTTTCATTTTAACAGCAGGCCTACAAGAGTCTTTCGGTGACTTTGTCAAACCAATATTCACGTGCCACTTGGAAATAATTCATCTTCTCGCCTATCTTCCACTTGGAGATAATGGGTTTGATTTCCTTATTCTTCGGTAAAAAAAAAAAAAGGGGTAGCTACGCTTTTTAGGAACTCAAACTCTCTCATATTACATGGATTGTTTGAAACTAAGAATGAAAAGTTAAGTTTAATTTATAAAAAAATAGACTAAAAAATGAAACAAACAATAAGCTTTCGTTTCATTTCACTAATATACTTCATAGAAGAAAAAATAATTATTACTTCAATTATTCACCATTATGAATTATAAGTTAACAAATCAATTGAAATTTTTTATTTTTGAAGAGATTAAGAAATGAAATCATAAAAATTATCCAGGATGATCATAAAACACAGTATATCATCACCTCAAAAGTGTCAAGAAAAATTGATACTTGAGGAGCATTTAATAGGGTTTCATGTTGAGAAAGAGAAATTGGAGCATGAGTTGCTAACTTATGCATATTGTAAAGCATGTCATTGAAATTTCTGTTTATTGATAATTTTGAGATTTGAGACTTTGCTCATTTCTCTGTTAATTGATCATTCTCAACAACCTTTCATCAAAACATGTGTTGTTTAAATGAATGTGGGTGAGTGATTGCTCCTTCTTTTTTTTCATTTCCTTTTTTTCCCTTACCAAACATTTAACTATAGCACTATAATATTGCTGCTGGGGTTTGATTTTTTTGCAAAAGTTTTCATCTTTTTCAATAAGTGCGTTTATAGATATTTAAATATGTGTTTTTTTTTAGGGGTTGAGGTTACTTACCACCTCAACTAACAATTTGTTTATTATGTGCTCTCCACATTTAAAAATAATAATAATAATTGAGAATATATGGTGGGAAAACCTTTACTGTTCCATAAATTAGATGTTGATGGAAAGATTGAGGGATGTTAGTTCTTGTCTTCCTTGTATAAAGATGCAGAGGAGATCATAGTTTCAAATTGGCTTACAAGGTATGAAGATCCTTTGTCTGAAACATTGCTTCAGCTTCTCATGTGCTGTTTTTTTTGGGTCTGCTACCCAATCTGGGGTTTCTAGCAAATCTTGATCCTTTGTTTAAGTTGTGTGAAGGTTTTGTAAATCTGGGAGTGATAGGGGTCTTGAAGTTTCAAATGTTTCTGCTTGCAACTTATTGTTGTTTATATTTTAGTTATGTGCTTTTGGAGGTTATTGTTAGATGTGTCCCTACTAGAGTCGTCACTATTTTAGTGGCCTTAGAGTCTAAATCCCAATAATGTATCATGATTAAGTATCGTTTTTCCTTTAGAAGTTTGTCTTTGGAGCACCTAGAATTTCCTTTTTTAAATCATTTTTGCACTTGAAGTTTGTAAAACACGGTATATTCGCCCTTACGGTAAACCAATGATTTTTCTCCGCATGGTGAATATGCTACATTTTACAAACTCCTAGAGTAAAAATAATAATCTTTTAGGTGTCCAATGCTCTAAAGACAAATCTTTCAGAGTAAAAAATAATACTTAACTCTTTCTTTTTCTTTAGGATAGTTGTAGTAGTTGTAGCTCAATTTTACTATCAGATATGTATTATTGGCTTATATGCACTTGTCTTTATGTAATCATCTTTTTATATTTAATATAGTTGGTCATTTTATATTAAAAAAAAAACCAACAATTTGTTAGTCAACAGCTAACCTTCTTGGCATTTCATAATCTAATTTCATTATCGATAGATTAGTGGTGTTGTTGGTGTTGTTTTTTTTTTTTTTTAAAAAAAAACTGTTTAAGTATGGATGAACTAATTTAAAAGTAAAATGATATAGTTTTAATTATAATTTTGTTATATGGTTGTCTAATTAGGTGAGACTCAAGTATTATTGGCCTAATTAGAGATAACTATCTCAAAAACATTATATACATTCGCCCATACTCCTGATGGGTCTAACGGGTCTTACACCATCCATACACCTGATGGGTCCAAATGGGCTTTCTTTCATTTTAACCGAAGGCCCATAAAATCTGTTTTGTGGCATCCTTAAAATAATATTGAATATTCCCTCCCGCCACTTGGAAACCTTCTGGGCTCTGGCAGTGATATTAACTTCTATCTGCGACTTGGAGATATATATATATATATTTTATTGTATGTATATATAGCAAAAAATAAGCTAAAAGGTTAACTAACCCTAGGAAGAAACAGGACTAAAAAGATAAAAGTAGAAAATATAATTTAGTTTAAGAAAGACAAAAAAAGAAAAATTTATGGCAAAGAAACTACAGAAAAATTAATAAATATTTAAGAAAAATATCAAATCTTATGTCTATGAAATTTTTGGAATTTTTGTTTTCCTCTCTTTTTTTTTTAATTTTATTGTGTTTATTCCTCCAAAATGTGTGCTAGTTGGCAAAGAGACCCTAGTTGGATTATCAAGTCATAAATTTCAAGTAAATTCTTGATAAAAATACAAGGAAAATAATTGAGAGATTCATTTATTATTATTTTTTATCATATAATTACTTATGATTTTTTTTTTAAAAAAATAACTTACAATAATTATGCTTTATTTTTATTTTCCAAATTCTCTTATAATTTTTTTTTTGTTAGGCACATGTATGTTACTATATGATTTAATTACATTATTTTCAAAGAACCCTAAATAAGTTGGGGCAACCAGCTTACTAATTTTTTAAAATTCTCTCTCTTCAAAAGACCATTCTTATGGAGACATACGCGGCCGGTTTCTTTCTATCAATGGAAATCATTTTTTTAGTTTAACAATAAAAAAATTATTTCTTTGCATTTGTTCTCTCATCAACAGAAATTGAGGGGCCAATTACAAGGTTTAAAATTGCACTCAAATAGAAAATACAAAAAAAATAACTTGTTTTCTATATATTAAAAAATGGAATGAACTTTTGACATTTAAAAATTAACCTGTTAGATTAACATATAGTTAGTTGGTCTAACGGTATAAGGTCACGTTAGATTCTTTCGGATTTCGAATTCATCTCTTAGAGGATACACTTATGTTAGAAGGGACAATCATGGACCTTGAATAGGATACTGAGTGATAATATCAAAAATAAAAATTACTCGGTTAATTTCATTAACAAAAAAAAACCATTATTAAAATTAAAACATTTTTAAATACTCAAGTTTAACTTCCAAAAATAATAATTATTGTCACATAAAATCATTGTTTGAGGCTAATGAAGTTAAGATTAAATAACTTAAAAATACTTAATAAAATTAAATGGCCAAATTAGAAGTCCCAATCGGCATTTTTAGTGAGTTTTGTATTTGAAGTGGGGAAACATGCACAAAATTAAAAGAAGACCAGCCGGTTTGGCCTGGAAACCCGTGAATCCGTCTATGCTTATCTCTATTATTTGTTCATTAAGGTTCACCTAATATAATCCTCATTGAGAGTTGAGACCACCAGCCAAACCAACCCAGCTCCTTTTGTCTCCAAGCATATATAGAGTTGTCTCTAATTCATAAAATCGGCCAATTATATTTAATGAACCTTAAGAATTGATCTGCTTTTAATTCTTTTTTTAATTTTAGTTTCTCCAAGAGTTGGTCGGTCCATGTCAATTCACTCGTTATCTAATTATTATTAATGTCTTTTCTTGTGAATATTAATTAATTTCTGATATGAATAAAAATATATATCAACACCCACTTGTGGGGAAAAAAAAATTGGGAACTTCATATTAAAATATCGCTCACAATCATATTATCATCATTGCTATAATTTATAACAAAATTTTAAGAAAGTAATCACTACTTTTTCAAAGAAAAAGTCACTATAAATGTTATTCTAAAATCAAAACTGCTAGCGTAATTTCCTTTTTTTTTTTTTTTGAGATCACCAATCGCTAATTATAATCTTTTAAAATAATCATAAAGTTAATATCTCTTTTGAGAATTAAGTAGCGAATCTGCCCTAGAAGTGTACCTCTATGAGCAATATTACCCTGAAAGTTTTTTTTAGGTTCAATATCACCTTAAAAGTCTAAAAATATAACAATATTATATTACCATTTTCCGTTAAAAAAACTAATGTTAACCATTACAAAGTTGACGTTAACTGTTAAGTTTTTATGGAAAAGGACAACATTACTACGTTTTTAGACTTATGGGGCAACATTAAGATCAACAAAACTTTCAGGGCAATATAGCTGGTGGGTGTATACTTCCGAGGCATATTTACTATTTAACCCCTCTTTTAATCCATATTTTATGATCTTCTCATTGGTACTAAAATTACAGAAATTAAAGAAAAATACACTACTCTTTTTTTTTTTTTTTTGGACTGAACAAATACTTCATTAACACTATATAACAAGTAAAACTCTGCACGTCTGCGCATATATATATATATAATCTTAAAAAGCAACCAGAGACAAAGGTACAACCAAAAGAAATAAACATGAGCCTATATTAATTCCCTCCCTAAGTCTAGCAGCTCGCGTTGGAGTCAGCTAAACTATACATCCTCGTCAAAAACTTAATTAGCCAATCATGATGCTCAAATTAACACTGCCTTTCACAAAAGGCAACCACTAGCATATGTATGACTACATTAACTGCTCGATAATATTAAGGACTGAAGTGTATGTACCAAATATTCCTATCACTACACCTGTAAATATTACTCCCGCTATGGCCACCGTTTGAAAACAAAACTTTTTATACGTCCCTGAAATTTTTAAGTAGCAAAAGCATGGAAGTATGAGTGAAACTGTGACGCTCAGAACTGCTCCAACTAAAGACATGAGATATCCAAATAAAGGAACACTCAGGGCAACTATGATCGTACTGATTACCAAGGCTGGGCCTATCAAGATATTTGTGAGCCTACTCTTCTTGCAAGTCCTATCAGCTGGTAGCAACTCTTTCAAAGCATTCATAATTGGTGTTACCATCAAAGCATACTTGGCTATTGGATTCACTAAAGCAGTAAAGATTGCAACTTTTGAACTTAACCTATTCACGGGTAGATCCAATGTTATCTGCGATTGTACATCTGAACCATACATCAAGTAACCAAATATAGCCATTGATGCATAACCAAACGTGCTTAACACAAAGCACATCAATAACACCTGAAATGCAAAAAAGTCAAAATTAATGAACAATATACATAATTAGAAGTTGTAATATCTTAGTGCTTTGTGAGTTGATTCGCCCCTCACGGTTTTAAAACATATTGAGGGGGAGAGTTATCCAAACCTTATAAGGTGTTTTTTATTTTCCTCCTCAGCCAATGTAGGACATAATACAAGTAAACATACTTTACTTTTACTGTTCAGTGTAGGGAAATTAGAAGACTTACATTAGAAAATTGAGGTTTCTTTTTGGTGGAATTATATATGGTAGGGAAGACTGGATGTGCACAATAACAGAAGGCATACAAGCTAACAGCAGTAGGGATACCTTCCCAATTAATAAGAGTCCTACTATGGTTAAGTCCAACTCCATCTACTGTGGCAGTCCAAAATACGGAGCAAATTATTATAATAGAAGCAAATACACCACTTGCTGATATATAAGACAGAAGATTTAAGTTATCAATCCAAACTGAAGGTGTGATGATAAGGCCTATCAGTATCACAAAGAGTTGCTTCCCACCAAGAGATAAGCCGGCTAGCTCAATGACAGTGTTGGGGAATATATTGTTTAAGTTATCCCCTTCAAGGATTAAGAATCCTGTTGCTACTAAGTAAAGTTCAATGTACATGGTTATTGACACAACAAGCCTTCCTATGCCTCCAAATGCATGATAACCTATGTCAGGATAAGTTTTGATTCTTAGATTTATGTCCATGCATTTCTTAATCAGCACACCTGTGTAAAATGATGCCATGGCTATGATAAATAGAAGGATTAAGCTAAGCCATCCTCCAGATGCTAGAGCGTAAGGAATGGAGAGTATCCCAACTCCTGGAAACAGGATATATACTTTTATGTGTTAGTATAATTAAGGAATTGTAAATATCAAACAACATATCTCAGAATCAACGAAAAAAAAAAAAACATGCTTAATTTTCTTATCTTTTAATAAGTAGGTATATTTATCTTAAACTTTTCCCCCTCCAGAATGAAAAAAGAGTAAATATTGACACACTTGTTAAAAGAAGAAGAATGTTGGCTCTAGACTCTGGAGGCAAACTGCCATCCTCGATCGTCTTGATGTTCAGTTCATCAGGCGGTTGCTATTATAGCTCACTGGCAACCACCTTTGTAGGACCAATCTTAATATCTCATGCTATGTCATGTTACTGATCTCTTTTTCTTTTTCAGTTATGTGACTCAAATAACTTGTACTAACATTTAACAAGAGTGGGAAATAAACTTTTAAAACTTTAAAAGCTTCCTGGATCATGTGCCTCATACAATAATATAATAACCCCGAAGCATTGAACAAAAAGAAAAAGAATCATTCACATACAGCAAACATACGGATGATCCAACTAAAAGATAATTCCCAGATCGCTTCTGGGAGCGGATATTTTCAAAGGAGAAGGCCATAAGAGACGAAATCGTCAGCACCAGAACTCACCATTACGGACCACATATATTACGACAGTACAATTAGAAGGATAAATCTTTTTACAGGAAGTTTTATATATTATGACGTATATTGCAGATAATAATATGAAAACAGACTAAAGAGTGATGTGTGAACATGAAAGTCAAAAGCACCTGATAAGGCATTGAAGCAATTAAGGCAAGTCTTGACGAAGGAGGTGGAGCCGACGTCGCATGCTTGGTCGTCAGAAGCGGTGGCGGCGGCGGCTTTGTTTGGTGTTGCTTCACCATGCAGCAGCGGAATGCTGAAGTTCTCCACATCTCTATGCTCCACTTCCTTTGACATGTTAAAGAGCAGATGGAGAGAGATTTGAGGCGTTAGCTTTTGTAGGGAGAGAGATTAGAATGAGTAGGTACGGTCAGTCAGAGCAAAGTGGCCCTTCGCCACATAAATAATATATATATATATATAAACTTTTTCTCTTAGGCATTTTTTTTGAATTTTCTCTCCATTAATATTTTATATCTATTTAATTATTTTTTATATATTTTTTTAATTCTTTGATTAATTATAAGATAAAAGGATATTTGAATAAAAAATAATAATCCTATCCTATATTTAATTTATCAGAGATATATATCACGTGATCAAGTAAAAAAGAAAACATTAAATAAAAAGAAACAATTCCTTAAACATATATTTAATTTAAAATTAAAGACGGAACCTAAGTCAATTAAAAAGAGAAGAAGTTCATGGAGAATCAAGGTGAGGTGGCATCAGAATCATAGATATCATAAAAGAATGAAAGAAGAGAATCTGGTTAAATATTGAGAAGAGATAGAGATAGAGATGTAGATTGTAGACGTGGGCCCATGGGGAATTAAAAATGGCAATCGAAGAAAGATGAAGACGGCCAGCTCTAAGAATTATTTATAAGGCGGTCACAGCAGAAATTGAAGGAGATGATGACATTTTTCCGAACAGCAACAAGAGCGGACATTGAAGGCAGAGAAGAACGATCAAGGAAGGGAAGATCTAGCTAATACAGAGTTATTAAACTGAGAAAAATAATTGGGGAGAGAAAAATATTATTCTCATTAATTAATTCATGTACAGTGGATCTCTATATAGATAGAGAATGGACTAACCAACCAATCTAATTACACGGATACTAACCAAACTGATCTAATTATTAGGATACAATTAGTTACAACAAACTAAATAAAAGGAATAAAATAACTATTTATTAAATAACTATATTTAACTATTTATTAAATAACTACTTATTATTTATTACCCCCCACAAGCTGAGGCGTATATGTCAATCATGCCAAGTTTTGATAAGAAACCATGGAAGGGCTGAGGGTCAAGAGGTTTGGTGAAGATATCTGCTAGTTGATTGACACTACGTACCGGAAGGAGTCGAATAAGCCCAGCTTGAACCTTTTCTCGAACAAAATGATAATCAAGTTCAAGATGCTTGGTGCGTTCATGGAAAGTGGGATTAGTAGCAATGTGCATAGCAGATTCATTATCACAGTAAAGAATAGTAGGGGATGGATGAGGAACATGCAAGTCAGTAAGCAAGTAAAGCAACCACTGAATTTCACAAGCGAAACAACCCGTGGCTCTATATTCAGCCTCAAAGGAAGAAAGAGAAACTGTTGTTTGCTTCTTGGATCGCCATGAAACAAGAGAATCACCAAGAAAAATACAATATCCAGATAAAGATCTACGGGAATCAGGACAACCAGCCCAATCCGAATCACTGAATGCCTTCAATTGTAAAGAAGAAGATGAGGGAAAAAATATACCTTTGCCCGGACAACGTTTAATATACCGTAGAACCCGTAGAGCAGCCTGAAAATGTACATCAGTGGGGGCATGAATAAACTGACATAATTGCTGAACCACATATGAAAGATCAGGCCTTGTGGTGGTAAGATATAAGAGACGACCAACTAATCGTCTATAGGGAGACACGTCTATGAGTAAGGTCCCAACATCTTGAGATAATCAAGTGTGACGAGCCATAGGAGTAGAGAGTGGTTTACTGTAACACCCCAACTTTTCTAAAGTATTTTCAAAATAATTTGATCAGAATTGAGCAACGAAATGATTTTAAATACAGAGTAACTGATATTCAACCACTGTAGTATACTGGTTTGCTGATACAAAGAGTTCGAAAGACTATACATATCTACAGGACTTTCTCCAGCTAGTTCTTTTGCCTGCTGCTAACCCTTGTTTCTGTTTATGTTCACCCCGGAATCCTGAAGCTACAGTAAGAGCTGAGGTTCAATTCCCATTGAACCTCAGGTAACGGTTAACCTCATGCTTATGTATCAAATATGTATGACAGATATTCATGTCAAAACAGCAATAATCACATACATTATTCTCATATTCACATAATAACATAACACAGCCACTGCAATATGCATGTTATTATAGTCTGCACTATTCACCAGTGCCACGGTGTACATCCGTGTCCTCAGCGCTAGGAAAACATAACGGCGTTATCAAGACTATAACCCGTATCAAGTTGTATGTGTATGATCAATTTTAAAAAAAAACAGAATTCCAGACTATCTATCACATATAAGCATACCATAAGCATCAGAGTTAAGGTTACAATACGCGTCCGTACCTCCGTTCGGTGTGAATAGTAATTTACTATTCATGTATACGGCACTATTCATGTATACGGTACTATTCACGTATACGGCACTATTCACGTATCCCCAAACTTCCTTTGAATCTGACTCCGGAATCCTCGGATATCCTATAATATCATTTTTATCTGTGACCATTAATTTTCAGCATTTGCGGAAACTATGTTGGATATTCACTATTCATGTGAATAGTACCAGTAAAAATATTTTTACCGTGCCGGTAAATATTTTTTACTGTGCCAGTAAATAATATTTACTGTCCAAGGATAATTCTTTTCTGATGTGACAGATCAGACTAAGCTGCAGCCACAGAGCATACTCAGAAAAACTCTATCTGGCATTTCTACTATAATTACCAAAAGAAACTACCAAATATTAAGACTAGAGACCAAAGAACTTACCCTTGAAGTTCCTGCTCATTCTTTCCAGCTTCAAGAACTTTACTCTAAACTCTCTCTCTAACTTTAAGAATTCTCACTCTTCTCTTAAACTCAACTGTTGTTCTCTGAGTTTGGTGTGAAGAAAATGAAGAAATGAAGCCTCTATTTATAGTGAAAAAGCATGACACTATTCATACTTTATCAGGTCAGATTTTGGCCGTTGGATCTTGACTTTAAACATGGCTTCATCTCAACCGCCCAATCCATTTGCTTACGTCATCGATGACGTCATCAAGATGCTTACGTCATCGATGACGTCATCATGACGATGACACTTTCTTACTCTTTTGCATTTATCCTATAAAGATTCCCTGATCGGTGTTCTAATCGCGTTATATTAGAAATTCTCAAGAATCCGGAAGCACAGCCTTGAAGTTCTATTTTTCCTCTTCAGAAATATCTGGGTCAACTAAATTTTTGATCCTATTTAGGGTATTCCGTAACCTGCCGAAGATTTTAAGTCGGACACTGACGGTTACAGAAATTACTTCGGGTGACACCATCTTCTAGACAAAAATTCACTGATTCATAATATGTCCAGTTGTTTACTACTTAATTCAAGGAGTTTGAGTTATGATTTATTTCCTACAGATTCCACTATCTGTCCTGCTTCAAAATATCGGTTTCAACCTATCTCAATAATCATTCCGCCGATTACGGAAATGACTTTGGAGATAACCCACTCTGAGATAGAAATTCACTTGTTTATAATATACCCTTACTTTAAAAACCTAATTCATGGTTTATTGGAAATAATTTTATTTCTATTGTTTTCCAAAGTATAAGATATTATATTATAATAATATTATTATTGAGTGGGTCCCGCGCGCAAAATTTTTCAAACTTCACGGGTGTTGGCAGAGGGAAATAATTTGACGTGGGTCCCGCATGAATAGTAAATACGTATTTTCAAATAGTGAATACGTATTTAGGAATAGTAAATACCGTATTTTTAAATAGTAAATACTATTCATACCCCACAAAATACCGTATTAACCAATAGTAAATACGTATTTGTGAATAGTAATTACTATTCATGTACGTATTTGTGAATAGTAAATACTATTCATATTCAAAAATACTGATTTCAAATTTGTCATTTTCAAAAATAGGGCCTAGTAGTCCTCCAAAAATAGGCTAGTTTTCAAGTCTTTAGGTCCAAAATTCAGGATGTTACAATTCTCCCCCCGTTCAATAAATTTCGTCCTCGAAATTTGAACATATGAACTCAAAAGATTATCTAGACCTTCGATTTATTCTTTCCTTATGCATGCTTAAATAGTACGCATCCTACTTTTTAATGTCTCAATCTTATACCCAGGTATAGTACTAAATTACAGGACTTGCTGATCTATTCTCACAGTACTCGGTTACACAGGCCTCATTGCCTGATTTATTTAGCCTATCGGCTTAACACATATTGGCCTTCCGCATCTGCTCATCAATTTCATCTGAGTCTTTCCCATTCAAGTTCTCGAATTACTTTCACTTACTCAACACTATAGCTGACAGCTATTAATTGACTTAACTAGTTTAGTATTCCAGACCTTTCTAATAGTTGCTGTTCCTGTACCATAATTCCCAATTACACTGCTTTTCTTTTCAACACGATAGCGTCGACAATCATGTCATTGCTACCCAAAATTATTTTCTTGTCTCATTTTCAAATTTTCAAACATGAAAAATTTTCCGTGGTTTCAGTACATTTCACAATCTGCACTATACCACAAAGTAATAGTGCTATAACATTTTTAAACTTAATCGCTGCCATCACAAATTCATGAAAACATTTTTCACTGCCGGATCATTTTCAAAAACTTTTATTACCGGCACATATCTTTGAGGGAGCTAATTTATTTCACAAAATTTTACAATTGAGAGTACACACCATCATCTTAACCATTTGGTACAGTGAGCGCCTTACCCCAATCCTCGAATCCAGTCTCAACAGTACTATCAACAATGTGGGAGAACCTCCGCCCCTTTCTCAGGAGACCCAGTGTTCACACTGGCACATAAAGTAGCAACCCTATCTAGCGGAACTCAGTCCAGTCATAGACAGTCAGGTTTTACTAATCAAAACATACGCCCTAGGCGAAATGTTATGGATTGGGTGCGTTCACTGCTGGTGCGATTTCCATTTTCTCAAACCAAAATCCCTCCAAAACTTTTTGTTCAAAAAAGAACATTTATCAAAGGCCAGCGATTTCAAACATTTTAAAACATCTAGCAAGACCCAGCAAACTGTGTACATCTACAACAGCTTCTGTCCTTCCAGTTTTGTACTGACTTTTCCACAACATAGTTAAAAACTCAATTTCAAACTTTGGGTTCTAACAAAAACCCCTTTATATAAGACAACATCTGTTCAAAATAACCATCATTGTGGTCTCAAATTCTGTTGAAAACATTTCATTTGAAAACTCTGTTTCAAAAATCCACATGTGCGAACAAATCAATTTTAAAAAAATTTCAAATACAGCAAGTGTCTTGGCAAGTTCAAAAATTCAATTTTTTTAAACCTTAGGAATCAGACAACTAACATTAGAAGGTCATCACTAATTACACGCATTGGAACCTCTGTCCTTGGCTACTCAAACTATCCATAAAATACTTAGTTTGTTCTACTTTAATCTTCCAGCTATTTCAAACATCGTTCGCTATCCTCGGATCTCACAAAATTTTCTGAACACTTCTCATATTCGTTGTCTGACAACTATGGGCTTCTGCTAGCCTATAAACACAATATATGCTGTATAGCACTGGAGCAAACCATGACGATATACTAAGTTACAACAGTCTTTTCTCTAGGGAACCTATTCAATGTGAGATTCATTATAATGTACTTACCTTGAGAACCGATGCACTGGTAACTCTACTTTATGGTTCGTTGTCACGGCGGCTCCACTCTACGGTTCGTCGTCACGGTGGCTCTGCTCTACGGCACATTACTCGGCGCTTCACTTAGTCTTCTCAGACCAGTCAGCTTTTCCGGTTAGCATCCTCTGTAGGTAAACCTCCTTGATCAGAACTCCCCGTAGGTATCCTTCTCCGACAAACTTTCCATAAGTAGCGCCAGTGATCGTCTTTGAATCATTATAATGAGAACTCAAATCTTAACAGGTTCCTATCCTTTAGTAGTTTCATAAACCGTTGTTTCTATGTCTGCCATCTTATCTAGGGTCATTCTATTTGTGGACTTTCACTTTCTATTTAGCTCCAAGCATAATTCTTAACTCAATTTTCCCTATCGGGTAGCCACTTACTTTAAAGGGAATTTATTAGCCACTAACATCTCTATGGTTCTTGGTCCCACCTTGAGACCATAACCTGGTGGCTACTGAGGTTTCCAGCTTTCGTATGGTTCTGTTAAGGAACTATCTCTTAGGTATTTGGAACCTAGGCAAAACTCACTCATATTTTCTCAGGGTTCCTACTCTCACAGGGGTCATAGTTCTGAGATTTCTCTCGCTTAAGCAATATTAACTTCATAATGTCTATTGATTCTTGGTACTAATATTGGTATACTTACTACTGGGTACCTACAACTCTCATAGGTACTAGTATGACATAACTGTCTCCCCAGAATTACTGGGTACTTTCCCTCTTCTATCAATTGATCACCACCGTCAAGGACTTAATCAAAAGATCTTCGTCCCCGGAGCCATGCCCCGTTGCACGCATGGTGTCTGGCCTCTACAAGGTAGGAATTTCCTTCTCAAGGTAACTTAACAAGTTACTATTTTTACAAGGACATTAAATCGATAGGTTACTATCCAAGGGAAACCTAAACAGTAGGTTACTGTCTACCGGAAAACTTAAGTCGTACCGACTTCTCTGTACCACTTCCCTTGAAACTCTGAGCAGGGATTTAACTTAGATTCCGATTCCCATATCAAAAGTCTTAAAGTTTAACAACAGAAACCATATTCTGTGCCATCTACTCTATATCAAGGCCTCCCGAGCCTAACCCTTTTCCTTAGGATGTACGTCCTTTTTGTATCACAACACCAGTATTGTATCAGTACTTGTACTTGTTTTCGAAATACTTTTAAAACCATGGCTTAGAACCTAACTTAGTTAGTCAAACCGATTGGCCAGGTAGGCGTCTATCATGGGAGCCTCACCGTGCTAGGGTGACTGATTGGCTGATCCACATAGACTCGGCCCTACCTTCGGCACCAATGGTTTACTGTAACTGAGTCGGGTTCATACCAGATAAAACACTTTTGAAAGCTTAGAACCTAACTCCGCTACTCAGACAATCCGACTAGGCAGGTGTATTTGTGGAAGGCTCGACGAATTCAAGGAAACTGATTGCCAACCACAAAACCCCTTTCAAGATATCAGACTGTTTGGAGTAACTTAGTTAACTCTGTGCCAGGATGTCTGCTCTGATACCAAAATGTAACACCCCAACTTTTCTAAAGTATTTTCAAAATAATTTGATCAGAATTGAGCAACGAAATGATTTTAAATACAGAGTAACTGATATTCAACCACTGTAGTATACTGGTTTGCTGATACAAAGAGTTCGAAAGACTATACATATCTACAGGACTTTCTCCAGCTAGTTCTTTTGCCTGCTGCTAACCCTTGTTTCTGTTTATGTTCACCCCGGAATCCTGAAGCTACAGTAAGAGCTGAGGTTCAATTCCCATTGAACCTCAGGTAACGGTTAACCTCATGCTTATGTATCAAATATGTATGACAGATATTCATGTCAAAACAGCAATAATCACATACATTATTCTCATATTCACATAATAACATAACACAGCCACTGCAATATGCATGTTATTATAGTCTGCACTATTCACCAGTGCCACGGTGTACATCCGTGTCCTCAGCGCTAGGAAAACATAACGGCGTTATCAAGACTATAACCCGTATCAAGTTGTATGTGTATGATCAATTTTAAAAAAAAACAGAATTCCAGACTATCTATCACATATAAGCATACCATAAGCATCAGAGTTAAGGTTACAATACGCGTCCGTACCTCCGTTCGGTGTGAATAGTAATTTACTATTCATGTATACGGCACTATTCATGTATACGGTACTATTCACGTATACGGCACTATTCACGTATCCCCAAACTTCCTTTGAATCTGACTCCGGAATCCTCGGATATCCTATAATATCATTTTTATCAGTGACCATTAATTTTCAGCATTTGCGGAAACTATGTTGGATATTCACTATTCATGTGAATAGTACCAGTAAAAATATTTTTACCGTGCCGGTAAATATTTTTTACTGTGCCAGTAAATAATATTTACTGTCCAAGGATAATTCTTTTCTGATGTGACAGATCAGACTAAGCTGCAGCCACAGAGCATACTCAGAAAAACTCTATCTGGCATTTCTACTATAATTACCAAAAGAAACTACCAAATATTAAGACTAGAGACCAAAGAACTTACCCTTGAAGTTCCTGCTCATTCTTTCCAGCTTCAAGAACTTTACTCTAAACTCTCTCTCTAACTTTAAGAATTCTCACTCTTCTCTTAAACTCAACTGTTGTTCTCTGAGTTTGGTGTGAAGAAAATGAAGAAATGAAGCCTCTATTTATAGTGAAAAAGCATGACACTATTCATACTTTATCAGGTCAGATTTTGGCCGTTGGATCTTGACTTTAAACATGGCTTCATCTCAACCGCCCAATCCATTTGCTTACGTCATCGATGACGTCATCAAGATGCTTACGTCATCGATGACGTCATCATGACGATGACACTTTCTTACTCTTTTGCATTTATCCTATAAAGATTCCCTGATCGGTGTTCTAATCGCGTTATATTAGAAATTCTCAAGAATCCGGAACAGCAACTATTAGAAAGGTTTGGAATACTGAATTAGTTAAGTCAGATAATAGCTGCCGGTTATGATGTTGAGTAAGTGAAGGTAATTCGAGAACTTGAATGGGAAATACTCAGATGAAATTGATGAGCAGATGCGGAAGGCCAATATGTGTTAAGCCGATAGGCTAAATAAATCAGGCAGTGAGGCCTGTGTAACCGAGTACTGTGAGAATAGACCAGCAAGTCCTGTAATTTAGTACTATACCTGGGTATAAGATTGAGACACTGAATAGTATGATGCGTGCTATTTAAGTTTGCATAAGGAAGGAATAGACTAGAGGTCTAGATAACCTTTTGATTTTATATTGTCAAATTTCGAGGACGAAATTTATTGAACGGGGGGAGAATTGTAACATCCTGAATTTTGGACTTAAGACTTGAAAACTAGCCTATTTTTGGAGGACTACTAGGCCCTATTTTTGAAAATGACAAATTTGAAATCAGTATTTTTGAATATGAATAGTATTTACTATTCACAAATACATACATGAATAGTAATTACTATTCACAAATACGTATTTACTATTGGTTAATACGGTATTTTGTGGGGTATGAATAGTATTTACTATTTAAAAATACGGTATTTACTATTTAAAAATACGGTATTTACTATTCCTAAATACGTATTCACTATTTGAAAATACGTATTTACTATTCATGCGGGACCCACGTCAAATTATTTCTCCTCTGCCAACACCCGTGAAGTTTGAAAAATTTTGCGCGCGGGACCCACTCAATAATAATATTATTATAATATAATATCTTATACTTTGGGAAAACAATAGAAATAAAATTATTTCTAATAAACCGTGAATTAGGTTTTTAAAGTAAGGGTATATTATAAATAAGTGAATTTTTATCTCAGAGTGGGTTATCTCCGAAGTCATTTCCGTAATCGGCGGAATGATTATTTGAGATAGGTTGAACCGATATTTTGAAGCAGGACAGATAGTGGAACCTGTAGGAAATAAATCATAACTCAAAATCCTTGAACTAAGTAGTAAACAACTGCACATATTATGAATCAGTGAATTTTTGTCTAGAAGATGGTGTCACCCGAAGTAATTTCTGTAACCGTCAGTGTCCGACTTAAAATCTTCGGCAGGTTACGGAATACCCTAAATAGGATCAAAAATTTAGTTGACCCAGATATTTCTGAAGAGGAAAAATAGAACTTCAAGGCTGTGCTTCCGGATTCTTGAGAATTTCTAATATAACGCGATTAGAACACCGATCAGGGAATCTTTATAGGATAAATGCAAAAGAGTAAGAAAGTGTCATCGTCATGATGACGTCATCGATGACGTCATCGATGACGTCATCGATGACGTAAACAAATGGATTGGACGGTTGAGATGAAGCCATATTTAAAGTCAAGATCCAACGGCCAAAATCTGACCTGATAAAGTATGAATAGTGTCATGCTTTTTCACTATAAATAGAGGCTTCATTTCTTCATTTTCTTCACACCAAACTCAGACCACAATGGTTGAGTTTAAGAGAAGAGTGAGGATTCTTAGAGTTAGAGAGAGAGTTTAGAGTAAAGTTCTTGGAGTTGAAGAGAAGGAGTAAGAACTTCAAGGGCCTCTTTACATTGAAATAGTGCTGAACAAGGTTCTGCAAGGGATGTCCGAGGATTCCGGAGTCAGATTCAAAGGAAGTTTGGGGATACGTGAATAGTGCCGTATACGTGAATAGTACCGTATACATGAATAGTGCCGTATACGTGAATAGTGCCGTATACATGAATAGTAAATTACTATTCACGTGGGAAGAAGGTACGGACGCGTATTGTAACCTTAACTCTGATGCTTATGGTATGCTTATATGTGATAGATAGTCTGAAATTCTGTTTTTGAAAATTGATCATACACATACAACTTGATACGGGTTATAGTCTTGATAACGCCGTTATGTTTTCCTAGCGCTGAGGACACGGGTGTACACCGTGGCACTGGTGAATAGTGCAGACTATAATAACATGCATATTGCAGTGGCTGTGTTATGTTATTATGTGAATATATGAATAATGTATGTGATTATTGCTGTTTTGACATGAATATCTGTCATACATATTTGATACATAAGCATGAGGTTAACCGTTACCTGAGGTTCAATGGGTATTGAACCTCAGCTCTTACTGTAGCTTCAGGATTCCGGGGTAAACAGAAACAGAAACAAGGGTAAGCAGCAGGCAGAAGGACTAGCTGGAGAAAGTCCTGTAGATATGTATAGTCTTTCGAACTCTTTGTATCAGCAAACCAGTACACTACAGTGGTTGAATATCAGTTACTCTGTATTTAAAATCATTTCGTTGCCCTACTCTGGTTAAATTATTTTGAAAATGCTTTAGAAAAGTTGGGGTGTTACATTTTGGTATCAGAGCTAGTTAAAGGTAACCATGATCAGGGGTTCTCACAGTGTGATCTGTGGCGAAGCATTGGCTCTTACCCTGACATGGCCAGGGAGTCTGGTTGCACTGGGACGTATGGGCGTACCCTAAGCCGTGAGGCGGTGCGTAAAACTAGCGGCTGAGGTACGTTATGTTGCCACGGTGTATGGGCACCAAAAGAAACTACCAAATATTAAGACTAGAGACCAAAGAACTTACCCTTGAAGTTCCTGCTCATTCTTTCCAGCTTCAAGAACTTTACTCTAAACTCTCTCTCTAACTTTAAGAATTCTCACTCTTCTCTTAAACTCAACTGTTGTTCTCTGAGTTTGGTGTGAAGAAAATGAAGAAATGAAGCCTCTATTTATAGTGAAAAAGCATGACACTATTCATACTTTATCAGGTCAGATTTTGGCCGTTGGATCTTGACTTTAAACATGGCTTCATCTCAACCGCCCAATCCATTTGCTTACGTCATCGATGACGTCATCAAGATGCTTACGTCATCGATGACGTCATCATGACGATGACACTTTCTTACTCTTTTGCATTTATCCTATAAAGATTCCCTGATCGGTGTTCTAATCGCGTTATATTAGAAATTCTCAAGAATCCGGAAGCACAGCCTTGAAGTTCTATTTTTCCTCTTCAGAAATATCTGGGTCAACTAAATTTTTGATCCTATTTAGGGTATTCCGTAACCTGCCGAAGATTTTAAGTCGGACACTGACGGTTACAGAAATTACTTCGGGTGACACCATCTTCTAGACAAAAATTCACTGATTCATAATATGTCCAGTTGTTTACTACTTAATTCAAGGAGTTTGAGTTATGATTTATTTCCTACAGATTCCACTATCTGTCCTGCTTCAAAATATCGGTTTCAACCTATCTCAATAATCATTCCGCCGATTACGGAAATGACTTTGGAGATAACCCACTCTGAGATAGAAATTCACTTGTTTATAATATACCCTTACTTTAAAAACCTAATTCATGGTTTATTGGAAATAATTTTATTTCTATTGTTTTCCAAAGTATAAGATATTATATTATAATAATATTATTATTGAGTGGGTCCCGCGCGCAAAATTTTTCAAACTTCACGGGTGTTGGCAGAGGGAAATAATTTGACGTGGGTCCCGCATGAATAGTAAATACGTATTTTCAAATAGTGAATACGTATTTAGGAATAGTAAATACCGTATTTTTAAATAGTAAATACTATTCATACCCCACAAAATACCGTATTAACCAATAGTAAATACGTATTTGTGAATAGTAATTACTATTCATGTACGTATTTGTGAATAGTAAATACTATTCATATTCAAAAATACTGATTTCAAATTTGTCATTTTCAAAAATAGGGCCTAGTAGTCCTCCAAAAATAGGCTAGTTTTCAAGTCTTTAGGTCCAAAATTCAGGATGTTACATTTACAACCCAAATAACCTGCATCATCAAGGATATCTAGAGCAAACTTGCGCTGATTCAAAGAGATACCAGCCGAAGAACGAGCAACCTCAAGGCCAAGGAAAAATTTGAGTTTGCCAAGATCCTTAATCTTGAATTGTGAATCCATAAATGTTTTCATACGTTTGATCTCAATTAAATCAGTACCAGCTAGAATGATATCATTAACATAAACCAAAAGTGCAGTAAAGGAAGCATCATCCTTTCTAGTGAATAAGGAGTAGTCAGATTTGGATTGAACATAACCACAAGACAGTAATGCAGAAGACAGTTTAGCAAACCATTGTCGAGAGGCTTGTTTTAAACCATGAAGAGATTTTTGCAATTTACAAACTAGATTGGAATGAGGAGGAGAAAAGCCGGGAGGGAGCGACATGTAAACATCCTCATAAAGATCACCATGTAAAAAAGCATTATTGACATCTAATTGTTCAAGATGCCAATTAGAAGCAAAAGCAACAGCAAGTAATAACCTTACCGTAGTCATTTTAGCAACTGGTGAAAAAGTGTCAAAATAATCAACTCCCTCAGTTTGAGTATAGCCCTTTGCCACTAACCGGGCTTTATATCTTTCCAAAGAACCATCTGCATGAAAATTAGTCTTAAACACCCATTTACAGCCAATAGGAATTTTATCTTTAGGTAATTCAGTCAAAACCCAGGTATTATTTTGCTCTAAAGCTGTAATTTCAGCCTGCATGGCTTGCTGCCACTCAGGATGTTTAACTGCTTGGCGATATGTTCTTGGTTCGGAAACAATGGAAATGGAACAAATAAAGTGTTTATGAGAAGAAGAAATATTACCATATGATAAAACTGAAGAAAGAGGATATCTACAGGAGCCAGACATGGAATCCGATGGTGCTGAGGTGAGTTGAGAGAATTGATAGTCATTTAGATATGTGGGATGCTTGTGAACTCTATTGGATCTACGAAGAGGTTCAGGAGAAACTGAAACAGAAATGGCAGATGTAGGTGAAGAAGTAGGGGCTGACTCACTAGGAAGAGGAAGAGATGAGGCAGGAGAAGTGTAACATCCTGAATTTTGAATCTAATATCTTGAACATAAACCTATTTTGGGAAGACTAGTAGGCTCTATTTTTGGAAAGTTATAAATTTGAAATCAGTATTTTGTGGGCCCCGTGAATAGTATTTACTATTCACGTATACGTTTTTACTATTTACAAATACGTATTTAAAAAAAAAAATATATATATATATATGTTATTCGCAAATACGTATTTAATACTTGAAATTTGTGAAATATGAATAGTGTTCACTATTCACAAATACGTATTTACTATTTAAAAATACGGTATTTACTATTCCTAAATACGTATTTACTATTCATGCGGGACCCACAACCAAAATAATTCTCTCCCGACACAAAACTCTCGTGAAGTTTGAAAATTTTGTCAGCGGGACCCACGTAATAGTAATTTACTATTTGAATAATAATATTATATTATTATTTACTATTCATGTGGGACCCACGAAAAATTATTTCCACAACCAGCCACGGGAAGAGTCACGGGAAAGTTTGTTTTTATAATTTTGGGAAAATTACGTAAAACGACCCAGAGACGAAAATTACACTTAAAGACCCATTTTCCAACTATAAATAGACCTTCCATTTCATTTCATTCTTCACAACTTCTAAGAGCCTTAGAGAGAGGTAGAGAGAGAGAGAGAGTAGAGAGATATTTGCTTGAGAGTTATAATAGCTGGTTGGTGATTCGGGTATTAGCAAGTAACAGGTAACTCTGAATATTCTTCCTTATACTTGTGAATTATGTATGATTATAAATTTGTTTGTTTACTATTTTGGCAAGAATATTTAGAAAATATTTATGGTTTTAAGATATGGTGTGGGAACTTTGACTTACAAATCTGTAGAGGTACTATTTATACGTATTTTACTATTCACGTATACCGTATTTACTATTCATTTTACTATTCACGTATACCGTATTTACTATTCATTTTACTATTCACGTATACCGTATTTACTATTCATTTACTATTCACGTATACTGTATTTACTATTCATTTTACTATTCACGTATACCGTATTTACTATTCATTTTACTATTCACGTATACCGTATTTACTATTCATTTACTATTCACGTATACTGTATTTACTATTCATTTTACTATTCACGTATACCGTATTTACTATTCATTTTACTATTCACGTATACCGTATTTACTATTCATTTTACTATTCACGTATACCGTATTTACTATTCACATTTACTATTCATTTTTACTATTCACGTATACATACCGTATGTACTATTCATGTTACTATTCACGTATACCGTATTTTACTATTCACAGATACGCATAGTATTTTACTATTCATAAATACGCATATCAATGTATATAATGGTATAATAATGCATTATTTTTGAGTAAATACATTCATCATGGCGGTTGTAATGTGATGGGTGGAGTAAGGAGGGAATTGAATGATAAGAATTGTTATGCCACCACTCGGTGCACAGTGGATGGTACTTTTCAGGGCCCCATCTCCCATGTTTTCCTCTGGCCGGGATTTCATTGGAGATGTGGGACATGTGACACCTCCTTAGTTGTTATTTTAAAGGAGGGGAGCCATAGTCCAGATTTAAGCTCTATACCTTTGGCCGGGTGTATCTTAAGTTTTGGTGAGCTTGAAACCATCCAGTCAAATGAATGAGTTTCTATTGGACTATATGTTAGCCTATGGTTCCAGTCAGCGGTATACGGTTGGAAGGGGATATAAGGGAGGCTGCATACTGCATAGTGCATTTCTGAATTATTCAATAAAGAATGATGAGTATTTTGTAAAGGCATTTGATGTGAACAACGGTATATCTAAAAAAATATCTGAGTATATTAAATTCACATTATATTACCTTTTATTTTTGTCATATGTAATTTGCTCGTGTAAGGTAGAAATATTCAGTAGTTACTGAGACGTGGAATCTCATCCCATATTAACATTTTTCAGGTGATTATTCTAGTAGAGAGCAAGGGAAGGCACCTATGGAGTGAGCTCTGGAAGCTCTTTTGATCTCCAATAGATTATGTTATGTTATTTTATTTGCCATGAACCTAAGACTTCCGTTTTGTATTAAACTCTGAAATATTTTCTGGAATTTATTCTGATTATGTATTACGGGTTTTATTCGAAATGGTAACATTGTAAAAGGATTTGGATATTGTTGAACTCTTTTGAAGGTATTTTCAATATTTAGACCGAGTTTTTGGTGATGAAAATGAGGTGTTACATTTTTGGTATCAGAGCTAAAGGTTCCATGGCAATTTTGTTTATTTTCTAAAGTGATTTCTTAAAATTTTTTTTTAAAAGTTTGTGGCAAATTAAATATCATAACATGAGCACTTCCCTTTGTTAGATTTAGAATTTATTTAGCTATTTTTATTTGTTTAGTGTCCTTATAGTATTAATCATAGGAGGAGATAATGGCAAGAACTCGAAGAACTAATTCAACCCCTGCTCCATCCCAAAGAGGTCTCCCTCCGCATCAAGATGGTCCCCATCCTCAGGATAACAATGCCCTTTTGGCAGAATTACGAGACGTCATCTTGGAGATGAGAGAGAAAGTGAATAGACACGAGGATGAACTAGCAAAAGGAAGAGGCCAAGGTGGTAAGGAAGGAAAGGAGAAGGCTCTGGAAGTCACACCTTCTGACCATCAATCAAGGGGAGGAAGTCATTCTCGCACTGAAGATGGAGGTAGTAGCGGTTCTCATTCTCAGTATCATCCCTTACCTATTACTGAGGTTTGGGAAAAATTTCGGAAGTTTACTCCACCGATGTTCGAGGGGAAGCTAGATCCGATTGCAGCACTGGAGTGGCTGAAGCGTGTAGAAAAGATTTTCAGAGTTATCGAGATTAGCTCACAACAAAAGGTGATGGTTGCTGAACAATTGTTGCAGAAAGCAGCTGAAGAATGGTGGGAAAGCACCAAAACAAAAGGAAATGCTGAGATGACGTGGGAAGAGTTTAAGGAAAAGTTCGAAAATTATTACTTTTCCCCTTCAATCAGAATAGAGAAAGAAACTGAATTCCTCACATTCAGGCAAGGGGAATTACATGAAGACGAATTTATTACTCGCTTTTTAGAGTTGTCTAAATTCTGCGGATATTCACAGAACAACTCTAAATGGTTGAGTGCTCGATTGGTTGAAAAAGCTAGACCAGACCTAAAAACAGCTCTATCACCGTTCCTTGATGAAACAAGGGATTTTGAAGAAATATGCGACAAACTGCGCACGATAGCAAGGAACAAACGAGAAGAGGAAGTTGAGAAGATGAAGGGTTTTCAGGCCAGATCTACACACCTCATGAGACCAACGGGAGGAGTTACTAAGAAGCAGAGTCACAACTTCAGTAATGTGAATACGCGGTTTAGCCAACCATCCAGAAATCACTTTGGTGGACCATCGAGGAGTTATTTTACTGGACCCCAAAGAAGTCATTTCAACAGACCACCGAGGAGTCAATTCAAAGGACCTCAAAGGAGTCACTTCAGTGGAGGTCAGAGTTCATATAGGGGATCCACAGCTCCTGTTGCAAGCACCGCCAACAATCAGATGTGTGCCAAGTGT
This sequence comes from Acacia crassicarpa, assembly GCA_034222035.1. Taxonomy (NCBI): domain Eukaryota; kingdom Viridiplantae; phylum Streptophyta; class Magnoliopsida; order Fabales; family Fabaceae; genus Acacia; species Acacia crassicarpa. The sequence goes on from JAWXYG010000002.1 coordinate 7,781,072, forward strand.
GGAAGAATACACCAAGGACCATGTGTGACGTGTTTCAACTGTGGAAAGCCAGGACACATTTCCAGATTTTGTGAGGAGGAGCCTCGAGGAGCCAAGGATGCTAGAACTGCAGTGCCAGGGAAAGTGTTTGCACTATCACATCAGGAGGCAAGTGCTTCACCAAATCTGATTAAAGGTATCCTCAAACTCCAAGGTCTTGAAGTAGAAGCCTTATTTGATTCTGGTGCCACACACTCTTTTATATCATACGACTGTGTGCCTCGATTGAATTTAAGAGTGAGTGAATTGCCTTATTATATGATTATTTCTACACCGGCGGGAGCTTCAGTAAAAACTTCTAGGGCTTGCTTAAATTGTACGATTGAGATTGATAATAGGATCTCAAATATAGACCTTGTTTGTTTACCCACGAAGGGTATCGATGTAATAATAGGAATGGATTGGTTGTCAGCTAATGACATCATCCTTGACTGCAAGAGGAAGACTATCTCTCTTGCGGATGACTCTATGAGTCATAGTAGACCACAATTGTTGTCTATAGTACAAGATGAAAAGCCTGTTCATCATGGTTGTCTTGCGTACATGGTGTTTTTCTCCATTCAAACAGAAGTGGAGGAAGGGATAGAGAACATTGAAGTGGTGAAAGAATTTCCGGAAGTATTTCCGAAAGAAATGACAGGTTTACCCCCAGAGAGAGAAGTAGAATTTTCTATTGATCTCGTACCTGGAACAGAACCTATATCTAAAGCTCCTTACCGAATGTCTCCATCGGAACTAGCAGAATTGAAGAAGCAGATCGAAGAATTGTTAGAAAAGGGTTTTATCAGACCCAGTGTATCTCCTTGGGGATCGCCCGTACTCTTTGTGAAGAAGAAAGATGGGAGCCTGAGACTATGCATTGACTATCGCCAGTTGAATAAAGTGACTATAAAGAATAAATATCCTTTACCCAGGATCGACGATCTACTTGATCAGTTGAAGGGAGCATCCATATTCTCCAAGATCGACCTCAGATCAGGTTATCACCAACTTAGAGTCAAAGCTGAAGATGTCTCAAAAACTGCATTCAGAACTAGATATGGCCATTATGAATTTCTTGTTATGCCATTTGGGCTAACAAATGCTCCAGCAGTATTCATGGATTACATGAATAGAATTTTCCGACCATATCTAGATAAATTTGTAGTGGTTTTCATTGACGACATCCTTATCTACTCTAAGGATGAAGAAGAGCATAAAGAGCACCTTAGAATCGTGCTACAAGTGTTGAAGGAGCACAAGCTCTATGCGAAACTGTCTAAGTGCGAATTTTGGTTGAAGGAAGTAAAATTCCTAGGCCATGTCGTATCGGCTGAAGGTGTTGCAGTGGACCATACTAAAGTTGAAGCAGTTCTCCAATGGGAACGACCAAAGTCCGTGACTGAGATCAGGAGTTTTCTAGGTCTAGCTGGCTATTATAGGAGATTTATCAAGGGCTTTTCGCAGATAGCTATGCCTTTGACAAAGTTAACTAGGAAGGGTCAACCATATGTATGGGACGAAAAGTGTGAAGCAGCTTTTCAAAATTTGAAGACTAAGTTGACTACGGCACCAGTACTTATAATTCCAGATCCTGCTCAGACCTTTACTTTGTACACAGATGCTTCCAAGAAAGGTCTTGGGTGTGTATTAATGCAAAATGGTAGGGTAGTAGCTTATGCTTCTCGACAGTTAAGGCCACATGAAGGGAATTATCCTACTCACGACTTAGAACTGGCAGCAGTAGTGTTTGCTCTGAAGATTTGGAGGCACCACCTCTACGGTTCAAAGTTCGAGGTTTATAGTGACCACAAAAGTCTGAAGTACCTGTTCAACCAAAAGGAGCTCAACATGCGACAGAGGAGATGGATGGAGTTTATCAAGGACTACGACTTCGAATTGAAGTATCATCCAGGAAAAGCGAACGTTGTAGCAGATGCCTTAAGTAGAAAGACAATCCATGTAGCCCAGATGATGATCAGAGAACATAAATTGCTCGAGGAGATACCAAGTACATCTATTGATGTAATGTCAGGTTTGGTCGCTACCATGGAAGCATTAACTATTGAAAGCACAATTTGGAAAGAGATTAAATTCGCTCAGCTCGAAGATGAGTATCTATTAAACGTGAGGGAAGATATTGAAGAAGGAAAAGAATCGAAATTTGGGATCGATAGAGATGGGATATTAAGGTATAAAGGAAAAGTGTGCATACCTAATGATGGAGAAATAAAAAAGCTCATACTAGAAGAGGCACATCGGAGTAAATACACTATCCATCCCGGAGCAACCAAGATGTATCATGATCTCAAGCGGAATTGGTGGTGGCGGGGCATGAAGAAAGATGTGACTGACTTTGTCACTTGTTGTTTGACTTGTCAGAAAGTCAAGATCGAACATCGGAAACCTCCTGGATTATTAAAGAATTTGGATATCCCAGAGTGGAAATGGGACAGCATCTCTATGGATTTCATCATGGGGCTTCCTCTAACGACATCCGGACATAATGCCATTTGGGTAATTGTCGATAGGTTAACTAAGTCAGCTCATTTTCTAGCAATTGCAGCAGAATACTCATTGGAGAGACTAGCAAAGATCTACATGAAGGAGATTGTCAGATTGCATGGGATACCGAATAGCATCGTATCTGATCGTGATCCACGATTCACTTCACGATTTTGGAAAGCATTGCAGAATGCTATGGGAACTCGGATGAGTTATAGTACCGCTTATCATCCTCAAACTGACGGGCAGACTGAGAGGACTATTCAAACTCTGGAAGACATGTTGCGGGCTTGTGCAATCGAACTAAAAGGAAGTTGGGACGATCATCTTCATCTTGCGGAGTTTGCATATAACAATAGTTATCACTCCAGCATTGAGATGGCACCTTATGAGGCTTTGTATGGAAGAAAATGTAGATCTCCTATTTGCTGGACAGAATTGAATGAGCGAATTTTAATAGGTCCAGAACTTGTGGACGAGACGACTCAAAAGATTAAGGTGATTCAACAGAAACTTCTCACTGCTCAGAGTCGACAGAAGAGTTATGCTGACAAGAGAAGACGACCGTTGGAGTTCATGGTGGGCGAACATGTATTCTTAAGAGTCACACCAATGACTGGCATTGGTAGAGCAATACGAGCAAAGAAGCTTTCACCTCGTTTTATGGGTCCTTATGAGATTTTGGAGAAAATTGGACCGGTAGCTTACAGAATTGCATTACCTCCACAGCTTGCGAACCTTCATGATGTCTTTCATGTATCGCAACTGAAGAAATACCAACCGGATCCTTCCCACATTATAGAAGTAGAAGAGGTAGAACTCAAGGATAACATGACGTATAAAGCCGAGCCGGAGCGGATTGTTGATGCAAGGGACAAGAAATTAAGAAACAAGACCATTAGACTTGTAAAGGTCGAGTGGAAAGGAATGGTTCCCGGAGATGCTACTTGGGAAACGGAGGAGAGCATGCGACAAACCTATCCTCAATTATTTAAATAGGTTAGAATTCTTATTATGGCGAAATTTTGAGGACAAAATTTTCTTTTAGGAGGGGAGAAATGTAACATCCTGAATTTTGAATCTAATATCTTGAACATAAACCTATTTTGGGAAGACTAGTAGGCTCTATTTTTGGAAAGTTATAAATTTGAAATCAGTATTTTGTGGGCCCCGTGAATAGTATTTACTATTCACGTATACGTTTTTACTATTTACAAATACGTATTTAAAAAAAAAAAAAAATATATATATATGTTATTCGCAAATACGTATTTAATACTTGAAATTTGTGAAATATGAATAGTGTTCACTATTCACAAATACGTATTTACTATTTAAAAATACGGTATTTACTATTCCTAAATACGTATTTACTATTCATGCGGGACCCACAACCAAAATAATTCTCTCCCGACACAAAACTCTCGTGAAGTTTGAAAATTTTGTCAGCGGGACCCACGTAATAGTAATTTACTATTTGAATAATAATATTATATTATTATTTACTATTCATGTGGGACCCACGAAAAATTATTTCCACAACCAGCCACGGGAAGAGTCACGGGAAAGTTTGTTTTTATAATTTTGGGAAAATTACGTAAAACGACCCAGAGACGAAAATTACACTTAAAGACCCATTTTCCAACTATAAATAGACCTTCCATTTCATTTCATTCTTCACAACTTCTAAGAGCCTTAGAGAGAGGTAGAGAGAGAGAGAGAGTAGAGAGATATTTGCTTGAGAGTTATAATAGCTGGTTGGTGATTCGGGTATTAGCAAGTAACAGGTAACTCTGAATATTCTTCCTTATACTTGTGAATTATGTATGATTATAAATTTGTTTGTTTACTATTTTGGCAAGAATATTTAGAAAATATTTATGGTTTTAAGATATGGTGTGGGAACTTTGACTTACAAATCTGTAGAGGTACTATTTATACGTATTTTACTATTCACGTATACCGTATTTACTATTCATTTTACTATTCACGTATACCGTATTTACTATTCATTTTACTATTCACGTATACCGTATTTACTATTCATTTACTATTCACGTATACTGTATTTACTATTCATTTTACTATTCACGTATACCGTATTTACTATTCATTTTACTATTCACGTATACCGTATTTACTATTCATTTACTATTCACGTATACTGTATTTACTATTCATTTTACTATTCACGTATACCGTATTTACTATTCATTTTACTATTCACGTATACCGTATTTACTATTCATTTTACTATTCACGTATACCGTATTTACTATTCACATTTACTATTCATTTTTACTATTCACGTATACATACCGTATGTACTATTCATGTTACTATTCACGTATACCGTATTTTACTATTCACAGATACGCATAGTATTTTACTATTCATAAATACGCATATCAATGTATATAATGGTATAATAATGCATTATTTTTGAGTAAATACATTCATCATGGCGGTTGTAATGTGATGGGTGGAGTAAGGAGGGAATTGAATGATAAGAATTGTTATGCCACCACTCGGTGCACAGTGGATGGTACTTTTCAGGGCCCCATCTCCCATGTTTTCCTCTGGCCGGGATTTCATTGGAGATGTGGGACATGTGACACCTCCTTAGTTGTTATTTTAAAGGAGGGGAGCCATAGTCCAGATTTAAGCTCTATACCTTTGGCCGGGTGTATCTTAAGTTTTGGTGAGCTTGAAACCATCCAGTCAAATGAATGAGTTTCTATTGGACTATATGTTAGCCTATGGTTCCAGTCAGCGGTATACGGTTGGAAGGGGATATAAGGGAGGCTGCATACTGCATAGTGCATTTCTGAATTATTCAATAAAGAATGATGAGTATTTTGTAAAGGCATTTGATGTGAACAACGGTATATCTAAAAAAATATCTGAGTATATTAAATTCACATTATATTACCTTTTATTTTTGTCATATGTAATTTGCTCGTGTAAGGTAGAAATATTCAGTAGTTACTGAGACGTGGAATCTCATCCCATATTAACATTTTTCAGGTGATTATTCTAGTAGAGAGCAAGGGAAGGCACCTATGGAGTGAGCTCTGGAAGCTCTTTTGATCTCCAATAGATTATGTTATGTTATTTTATTTGCCATGAACCTAAGACTTCCGTTTTGTATTAAACTCTGAAATATTTTCTGGAATTTATTCTGATTATGTATTACGGGTTTTATTCGAAATGGTAACATTGTAAAAGGATTTGGATATTGTTGAACTCTTTTGAAGGTATTTTCAATATTTAGACCGAGTTTTTGGTGATGAAAATGAGGTGTTACACAGGAGAAGGGGACTAATTAACAGGGTCAGAAACAGCAGGCAAAACAGAAGGAAAATAAGAATCATCAGACACAAGAACATCAGAATGAGTAACAGTAGGCATGGAGACAGTGTCCAAAGAAGATGAAGAACTATGATAAGGAAAGATGGATTCATAGAAAACCACATGCCTAGAAGCAAAAATTTGATGCGTATTGATATCAAGAAGGACATAACCTTTGGTGCCATTTTTAAAACCAAGAAAAACACATTTTCGAGCACGAGAATCAAATTTTGTTCTATGGACTGAAGAGGTACAAGCAAAACATAAGGAACCAAACACCTTAAATGTGGTATAATCTGGAGATGTGTCATGAAGTAAGAAAAAGGGAGATTGGTTATTTAAAACTGGAGTAGGAAGTCGATTTATAATGTAAATAGCATGGATGACCGCATAATTCCAGTAAGACAAAGGCAAACGAGACTGAAACATCAAAGCTCGAGCAACATGCAAAATATGTTGATGTTTGCGTTCCACAACACTGTTTTGCTCCGGGGTTTCAACACATGAGGTTTGATGAAAAATTCCTTTAGAAGAGTAAAAAGAATGCATTTGAAATTCAACCCCATTGTCAGTTCTAACAATTTTAACCTTCTGTTGAAACTGATTTTCAAGTAAAACGATGAGAGATTGTAGCACATTGCGAGCTTCAGATTTGGTTTTTAAAAGACACGCCCAAGTATAACGTGTCATCAACAACAGTTAAAAAATAACGGTGACCATGTATTGAAGAAAGTTTGTAAGGGCCCCAAATGTCCGCATGTAAAATCTGAAGACAAGAAACAGTTTTAGAGGTACTAATGGGAAAAGGTATTTTTCTTTGTTTTGCAAAATGACATACATCACAAGCAACAGAGGAATTACATGTAATAAAAGGAAATTGTTGCTTTAAAGTGGTCAAAACATTAGAAGACAAGTGACCAAGACGAAAATGCCACAAATCAAATTTGCAAACATGTGAAACAGAATTGACACGAGCAGGCATAGCTAAGTGACTATGTAGCTTGTATAATCCTTGAGAAAAATTAGCTGAACCAATCGTTGTCCATGTCTTCGGTTCCTGTATAAGACAACGAGAAGATGAAAAAGTAAAAAAACAAGGAAGCTCGTTAGACAGTTGGGAAACAGAGACAATGTTAAAGTGAAAATCTGGAACATAAAGGACATTTTGAAGAATAATAAAGTCATAGAGTTTGACAGTACCAGATATGCTAGCAAGAATAGTGGACTTGGTGGGTAAAGTTAAACGAATGGGATTAATATATGAGTATGAAGTGAATAAATCCAAAGAAAAACAAACATGAGTAGTAGCACCACTATCAATAATCCATTGATTAGAGGAATCAAATGTAAGAGCAGTGTACTTACGGTGGGAATTAATATTGGGGATCAAATTAAGAGCAAAAAACTGATTGACACATGGAGTAGCATCAGGTTTTGAGACAGGAACAGAATTACTCGAAACATGAGCAGCAGTAGGAGTAGGTTGTAACAGGGCAATCAGCTGATTATATTGGTCTTGACTGATAAAAGAATTAGCAGGAGTAGGTGTCGAAGATAAAATTCCAGCAGATGAAGAAGGGAAAGAGGTTACCACACTGTTCACAGAGGCCTTGTTGCGTGTCTTGTAACCCGGAGGAAAACCGTGCTTCTTATAGCAAGTCTCAATAGTGTGTCTCGGTTTACCACAGTAAGTGTTGACCTTCGAATTGGTAGTTGATCGTGGCTGAGGACCAGACGATGATGGATGAATTATTGAGGGTGGGTCCATACGAGTGAAACAAACACTCGGTTCAGGGATGCCAGTAAGCTCACGTTCTTGTTGAACAACCAGAGAAAAAGCCTTGTTAATGGGAGGAAGAGGATCCATAAGAAGGATCTGAGATCGGACAGTGGAGAATCGATCACTAAGTCCCTTCAGAAAACGAATCACATAATCCTGACGGTAATATTCCTTAGAAGGACAGGTATAATCAACAATCGGTCGGAAATTAAGCAATTCATCCCAAATGATCTTGATCTTAGTAAAATAATCAGAAACAGACAGATCACCTTGCCTGATTTGAAAAAGCTCATCCTGTAATGTAATTCTGCCACACGAAATGCATCACCCTGACTGAATCGTTCTTTCAGGTCATTCTAGACGTCCACTGCCCGATTAAGCCAAAGAACACTCTGACTGATTGAAGGAGAAATCGAACGGAACAGCCAAGAGATAACCATTGTATTGCATCGCTGCCACGCCGGGAACAGGGGATCAGCAGAAGACGGAATTGGCAGGGAACCAGCGACAAATTGATGTTTGTTCTTGCTTATGAGAGCAAACATCATAGCACGAGCCCAATGATGATAGTTGGAGCCGATGAGAGGAGAGGAGACAAGCACCAGTGAGGGATTCTCATTCGGATGGAGAAAATAACAGCTGGATGGATCTTGTGAAGGAGTCACCGACGGGAGAGAGGGAGAACGCTCAGTAGCCATTGGAAAAAGCGAACAAGCCCAGACCAAAATCGCAGATTGAAAAACAAACCAGCGAACCAAGGATCACGGATTGAAGAACACAGATTGAGTACAGACCAAATAACGCAGATCGAAGAACAGCAACCACAGCGTGTAGATCACGGGTTGCAAATCAAAGAGGTTAGAGCGAAAAACCACAGATCAACGAGCATAGATCAAAGGAAATCGAAACAGAGCCTGAGGAGAGCGCCGGAAACCAAATCGAAATAGAGCCTTGAAACGCCAATGTCAAGGACGAAGGGCGGAGAAACTGAGCACAGAAGCTTGAAAAGCGGCGGAGAAAAGACGCGGAAGAAAGCTAAACTGATACCATAATACAGAGTTATTAAACTGAGAAAAATAATTGTGGAGAGAAAAATATTATTCTCATTAATTAATTTATGTACAGTGAGTTCTAGATAGAGAATGGACTAACCAACCAATCTAATTACACGGATACTAACCAAACTGATCTAATTATTATGATACAATTAGTTACAACAAACTAAATAAAAGGAATAAAATAACTATTTATCAAATAACTATATTTAACTATTTATTAAATAACTACTTATCATTTATTACTAGCGGTGAACATTCAGCAGCGACTGGTTTTTCTCAGCAGTGAGCAACAGAGGGATTCTTCGATAGGCTTGCTTTCTCTTTTCTTACCCTCTAATTTGTTATTCAATCTGATTATTATTTTTCTGTCACGCATTTTGTTTTAGCCTTGTGTAGCTTCTTCTTCTTCTTCGTCTTCTTCTTCGTCTTCGTCTTCGTCTTCGTCTTCTTCTTCTTCTTCTTCTTCTTCTTAACTTGTACTTAGAGATTGTTCCACTAATTAGTTTTGATTAATATTATTTCAGTTTATTTAATCTTATTTTTACTATTCATTTCTTAGTGATTAACTATTTTATAAATATGTTTTGGTGATTTATGATTGAACTTGACAAAGAAAATCTTGAATTGACTTGAGATTAAAAATAATGTGGAATTATATTTTAATCTAATAGATTTTAATCTAATTTGTATTTAGAATAGACATATACCTATAAGCTCAACACAATCAAATTGAGTCAGCCTGATATAAATTGTATCTTATTTAATTGTGTAACACACCGCATAATTAATTGAGATATGTATACCTATAGACATTTATATATGACATTCCTGAATAATCTTGTTTTTTAGTTATCCAACCTTTTTCATTTTACCAAATCAATATTAGACATTAATACTCTATATTAGCTAATTAATTTAAGTTAAAGTTAATTTATGGGGATAAAATCTAATAAACAAAACTCTGAATTGTCCTTCTTGATATTAGAATTTTCTCTTTTTGAAAAGTATTTATTATTATTAGTTTCTGTCTTACTGAATTTCTCTTTACTCAATATTGAAAATAATTTTGATTTGTTCAAGCCAAATGAAAGAAGGAAAATTAACATTTTAGGGTTTGTTTGGTTCAAGGGAGGGGAGGGGAAAGGGGGGATTTTAATTAGTGGGGGAAGAAGGGATTTTAATGTTACCTTGTTTGAATTGATCAGAATGAATGGGAGGGAAGAGATTTTAATATTATTTTGTTTAGTTTAAAAGGGGAAGGGAGGGAATTTTTTTTTTCTTTTCACATTAACAACTTTACCCTTATATTATAAGAAAGATCTTCACTTACCTTGTTTGATTCAGGAGAAGAGGGAAGGAAAATTATCTTCACATGAATAACTTTACTTATGTTATAAGATTTTTTTTTCTCAAATTAAACTTTGTTAAATGTATGATAACATTTAATTATAAATATAGTAACATTTTTATTCCTTAAATGAAAATTAACATTTAAAACACACATATATTAAAAATCAAGACAATATTTTATCAAGCTACAAAAATCAATCATGAAGTTAAACATTGGCATGCATATGACACCATAATTTTGAAAGAGATGTATTTTGATCAAAACAAATGTTTAACAGTTAATTAATAATTGAGTGGATGAAAATTTAATTTCAAATATATAAAAGAAGTCCCTTTAATATGGATTTTACTTTTAAAATTAACTTGGAAAATTAAAATAACTGACTCTCCCATCACAAATTAACTCCAATACTGAGGTATGTCTTGCGACTTTGGATTGCGAATGAAATTAGGTATCTGGTGATTTAGAAACAATTACAATTTTTTTGGACAGATTTCAACGAACACATTCGTAATGGAATAATTCAATATCGAAATAATTAAACTCAGAAGCATCTTGGGACATATTTCGACATGCAAACTCGTAATTATTTTTGTAAGTAATATAGGATTAATTAGAATATTTCACCATTGATACCTCATCGATTTTTCTGGTTTGGGTGAGGCCAGGGTTCGTCATGAGATTGTAAAATTCTGGGTTCTATTGTTGTTCTTGAGGAGTAGTGTTAAGGGCTTCCGGTCTTAGCCATCTAATATATGTGCTTAAATCAAAGTTTGTCACTGCGTTCAAGCCTTTGTATTCTATAGCTGCTATATCATATGCACGAGGAAATATGGTGCGTGTAGCTTTTATGTTGGATAATTTCCCACCATCGTGTATTTAGAATCAGTAGCATCGAGTTAAACCTAGAAGGAGGCTTTAAAGTATTTCTGGTATAAAAGAAAAAGACTAGGGACATTTTTGTCCTCTGACACACCAAATTTTATAATCCCTCTGAATCTGTCTGATTTGGGGGGTGACATTTTTTAGGGAAGAAAGGAAAAAATTTTAAAAAATTTATCTTCTCCCTAAAAAATATGATAAGCCAAACGAGGGAAGGGAACCAAAATTCTTCCATCCTCCTCCCCTCTAGTTCCTTCAAACCAAATAGACTCCTAAGGCTATGTTCGCGAGTTCTATTATGGAGGGAAAGGAAAGGGAAGAGAGGGTTTTGGTAGTTCCTTCTCTTGTTCACGAGTTTTAAAAATAGGAGGAGAGGGAATCAAGGAGTTTTACAAATCCTCCAAAACCCTCCTCCTTTTATAAAATAAAGTTCCCCCAATATAGGGGGTTTTAAGAGGAACAATAGGTTAATTACTTTTTTACCCTCGTTCACTACTACCACCACCCTACCCCACCCCACCCCACCCCACCACCGCCACCGCCACCGGCCGGCCTCCACCACCGTCGGCCGGCTTCCACCACCACTGCCGGCCGACCACCACCACCGCTGGCCGGCCACCACTACCGCCGCCGGCCGCCCGGCCACCACCACCGCCACCGCCGGCGGCTGGTGCGGTGGTGGTGGTGGCCGGCCGGTGGTGGTGGTGGCCGACCGGCTTTGGTGGTGATGGCTGACCGGTGGTAGTGGTGGCCGGCCGGTGGTGGTGGTGGCGGGCCGGTGGTGGTGGTGGTGGCTGGCCGGTGGTGGTGGTGGCCAGCCGGTGTTGGTGGCCTAGCGGGGGGAAGGGGATTTTATTTATTTAAAACTAGGGGCAAAAGGATAATTTCACCCGAATTTATATATCCCAGGTCCTTAGTACTTCATAGTCTTTTTACAAATTCAACGGACTTTTGGAGGTTTTGCATATTCAAAATGTATTTATTTGGAATTTTCCCATAATTATATTAATTATTAAAGAAAAGGACAAAATGGTAAAAGTATTTCATTAATCCTCCATCTTCCTCCCTTACTATTTTTTTAACTCATAAACAAGGGGAGGAGATATCCTCCATTTCCCTTCCTTCCCTTTCCCTCATTTCTCCTTGTATCCCTTCCCCTCCAAACTCGCGAACATAGCTAAGGGTCTCTATTTCACCGATAGTGCAATTTAGTTTAGTTTATGAGTTTTACTCTATTTCACTTTTTGAATTTTGTTGGCAATGAATTATTAATATTTTGTATTTTTTTACTATTAAAAATTTAATGATTTACTTATAAATAATTGTTCTCGCAGTCTACAAACATGGTAAAACTATATATATGATACTGAATTGAATGGATAAAAGATATAGAAATAATGAAGAAAAGTTATGTTTCTGAGTTAGCGATCACAATATAATCATTTAACTTGCAAAACCTTGTTTATCAAAAGAGGAAAAATTAAATTATTTATGAAAAAATAACAAATTAAAGAAAATTGATGAACAATAAAATCATTTAACTTCGAAATTATTTGTTTCCTTTGATCGTCAGTACGTGTTCTTCAGGCACTTTTGATGAACATCTTATTAATTTGTCTCTTCTTTTATTTCTCTAAGGTATATTATTCAAATTACACTCATTTTTCTATCTATTATATGAAATTCAAGATGAATGGGCTGTCAATCATTCATAAATTTTATGAGAATATAAATCAAACAAATCAAAGGGATATTATTATTTTTTTAAAAAAAAAACTGATGAGGAAAGCAGGGAGAAGAGAGAGTATGAGGAATTATACGGAGAGGAAAAAAGTAGTACTACTATTCAGGAGGTAGTGAAGAATAAGGATCATAAATGGGAAACAAGGTTGGTAAATAAATACGAAATTCCTAAAAGATGTTGATTTATGGGGCATCGAGTCTCAGACTAAAATGGATCTTGGCTTTCGTCCATTGCCTTAGCATCTCTTGCCCATCCTCTTTTTGGCTTTTTCACCAATATAAGAACAAAAAAAAAATATTTACTAGAGTAAGGCACTGTATAAACTATTTACCAGAGTAAGGCTCACATCACTGGTGGCGCAGGGAGGCCCCACGCCACTGACGTGGCGTGAACAAGGTCCATGCCACTACAATCAGAGCCTCTGATTCAGACTTTAAAAAAAAAAATTATATGTCAGTGTTCACGCCACTGATGGCGCACCCTGGCCCCACGCCACCAGTTGCATTAGTTTGGTAAATAGTTTGTACAGTGCATTAACCGGGCAAATATTTTTTTTTTTTGGTTCTTATATTGGTGAAAAAGCCTCCTCTTTTTCGAGTTTGCCGTTTTAGCGTAAAACTACAAAACTTTTGCCCATTTTTACAATGTGTATTTAAAAAGATATTGACTGGTATTCAAAAAAGAGAAAATCCCATATAAAGCTACTTAAAAAAGAAAAATTCTAAATTGAATTGGTAAATTCAATAAAGGGAAAATTATAATAAAGGACCTAATAAAAATAATATTTATTAAGAAGGACCATAAAAAGTGGTAATTATTTTGAAGGACAAAAAATTAAAACATTAAAATAAAAAGACTAAATTGCCCTTAATCAGATTTTCTATATTATCTCTAATTAAATCAGAATCTGATTGATTTTTCTTTTTTGATACGTAGAATCTGATCGATTGAAAATAATAAATGGAAAGTTTCAGTATGGGTCTTTCTATGCCACCGATCAATATGACCCTGTTACTCCTGTTGGAATATTAAATAAATTTATATCATTAAGTATTGTATGAATATATTGAATGAAACCTCCCACAATACTTAATGATATAAATTCATTTAATATTTCATTTATTTTAAAATTAATTTTTTTTAATATATCATATTTTTCAATTCAAAATTATTACATTTAAATATGAATTTTTATTTTTAATATTAAAATGTAACTTTAATATAAATTTGGAATATTCTAAGAGTCCTGATAATATTCTTATCTGTAAGGTTTACTTTCTCGGTACCTTTCCACAAGTTCTTGACTTCTTGAGTGAAAATTAAAGGATTCATGATATGTTTGTGGAAGATTGTTGTGACACCGTTGTTTTCAAATTTATTTAAATGTATCATTTTTTTTTCTTTGGTAAAAAAAAATAATTAGCATTTTTTTTCAAAAGAAAACCCATTTTAAAGATAAAATTTTGAAAAAAAAAAGGGATCCTATTCCAAAAGAGTAAACAGCATGCGGATTTTATAAGAGCAAAAACAAGAGTAACAGGGTCATATTGATCGGCGGTATAGGAAGACTTATACTGAAACTTTCCATTTATTATTTTCAATCAATCAGATTCTACGTATCCAAAAAAAAAAATCAGATTCTGATTTAATTAGAGATAATATAGAAAATCTGATTAAATGCAATTTAGTCTTTCTATTTTAATGTTTTAATTTTTGGTCCTTCAAAATAATTACCACTTTTTATGGTCCTTCTTAATAAATATTATTTTTCTTAGGTCCTTTATTATAATTTTCCCTATATATTATGATATGTCATACTTGAATTATTCTTGATTATCATTTTATATAAAGTCATAAAGTAATAATACTATTTTAAGAGGGGAGAGAAGAAAGGCGGGCAGAGAGGAGGGGCATTAAAGTTATTTTACACATATTTTTAAATCATAAATTGGGTTAATCACTTAATTAATGATTTGTTGAATTTACCAACCTTATTTAGAATTTTTCTATTTTAAGTAGATTTATATGGGATTTTTTCTTAAAAAAACTACTTCATAATTTTGAAAAATTATTTTTTTAAGGATTTTGAAAAATATTTTAGGGTATTAACAGGTACTAAAAAGATATTTTAACATACTGATTGGTACTGAAAAATACTATCTTGAGAACTTATTTAAGGATCTTCGGTACTGAAAAATACTATCTTGAGAACTTATTTAAGGATTTTCAAAAAATATTTTAAGATATTGACTATTACTAAAAGTATACTTCAGGATATTAACTAACAAAAAAATACTTTATGATCTTGAAAAATTATTTTAGGATCTTAAAAAATTTTTTAGGATACTTACTGTGTAACACCCCAATTTCTAACACTTATCATAGTATAAAGTTTCAATGATTTTTATAAATAATTACTGAAATTCGAAATAAACAATTTTGGGAACTGTTATCGTCACACTTGTACTGGGCTAATTTATTACAATACCATAAATCCAAACTTAAATAAAAATTTGTTTTATTCCGGACAAAATAAAATAAAATAAAATTAGCTGAATGTGTTTCCTCACTTCTCACTGTAGCCCCAACTCTTGGCACCTGTTTCACTGAAATTCTGCTCCCCGGATAGGGACGGACCCAGCAATTGAAATTAGGAGGGGCGAAAATTATAGAAATGAACCCATAGTTTTAGAAAATCACATTTATGCCTCATAAAAAGTTTCAATTTTTAGTTTAGTCCCTCCATAAAACTATATAGAGGGGGACTAAAGTGAAAATACTAAAACTTTATGAGGCTAAAATGTTATTTCATAAAATTTTGGGTTGTTTTTTTGTAATTTTCTCCCCTCTTAATTTCAATTTTAAATTTTTTAATATAATTTTAGGGGGGCTAGTTCCGTCCTTGTCCCCGGAGGATCATTGCAGCCACATAAACACAAACATCAGTAAAGCTAGTAATCGCAATCAAAATACAATTTATATAGCTCAAATATATTAATTAAATTAAATATATAATCATATAGTAATTGAATCAAATATCAATTTCAATATTCATCATATCTATATATTCACATCAAATCAAATATTATTCATTATCTTTTTAAAGATATATCCAGAATTATATTTTGGTTTGTATTGTTTGATTATGGTGAAAATGAAAA
Organism: Acacia crassicarpa; assembly: GCA_034222035.1. NCBI lineage: Eukaryota > Viridiplantae > Streptophyta > Magnoliopsida > Fabales > Fabaceae > Acacia > Acacia crassicarpa. The sequence continues at coordinate 7,796,922 of JAWXYG010000002.1, forward strand.
TAATACGAAAACAATACGTTAAGTGTGCAATAAAATCCCAATCGAATTTATTATAGTAATAGATAAACTTTTTAATTGATCCTGATATATATTGATTTATCCTCGTATTTCGGAACGGATAAATTGTTATCAAATCAATTTTTTTAAAAAAAAATCATAACATCTATCGTAATCCACCTAAGGCCCAAACGGCTATATATATCTCTCTGCTGCTAACCTTTCATTCCTCACTCACAAGGCATTGTGATTATAATTCTGAAGCTTGTTTTAATTCGCTTATTCCAACTTTTTCTTCTTCTTCTTCTTCGATTTCTTCATCATGGGAGCTGGTGTTGTAGTTGCTGGTACAAGCAATGCATATCCCGGTAAACTGACTTGGTCAGTTTTTAACGCTTGCATTGTTGCATCTATGGGTGGTTTGATCTTTGGATATGATATTGGAATATCAGGTAACTCTCCTTTCTTTTTTTGCTTTTGTTTATTTTTCAAGTTAAGTGACAGATTCTTATATATCGGGGTTAATTTTTGGATGATCAGGTGGAGTGACTTCCATGGATTCATTCCTAGTTAGATTCTTCCCCTCAGTATATCGCCAAAAAAATCTGGACACGTCCACGAATGAGTACTGTCAATATGACAGTGAAATATTGACTTTATTCACTTCTTCTTTGTATCTCGCCGCACTCTTGTCCTCCTTAGTGGCATCCACCATGACCCGTAAGTTCGGACGCAAAAACTCCATGCTCATTGGCGGCGTTCTCTTCTTCGCTGGTGCTTTGTTCAATGCCTTCGCACAAGCCATTTGGATGTTGATTGTAGGCCGGATGTTTCTTGGTTTCGGCATCGGATTCTGCAATCAGGTATAAATAATTATCTTCATACTCTTATTTTCATGGATATTTGGCTTATAGTTATGTTCACTAACAAGCTGTTATTAATTAATTGTAGTCTGTGCCATTATATCTCTCTGAGATGGCTCCATATAAGTACCGAGGAAGTCTCAACGTTATGTTTCAAATGTCTATCACGATTGGAATTTTGGTTGCCAATGTGTTGAACTATTTATTTGCCCCATTGGGTGATTTAGGGTGGCGCTTGAGCTTAGGTGGTGCTATGGTGCCTGCACTTATCATCGTTGTCGGCAGCTTCTTCCTCCCCGACACTCCAAACTCCATGATCGAACGAGGAGATCACGAGGCAGCGAGGGCGAGTCTAAAGAAAATTCGAGGAGTCGAAGAGGTTGATGAGGAATTTAGAGATATGATCATGGCTAGTGATGCATCCAAGAAAGTACAAAACCCATGGAAGAATCTCTTACAAAGAAAGTATCGACCCCAACTCACCATGTCCATCATGATCCCCTTCTTCCAGCAGCTCACAGGCATCAACGTCATCATGTTCTATGCACCAGTTCTCTTTAACTCTATCGGGTTTAAGAGCAATGCTTCTCTCATGTCTGCCGTCATCACTGGCTTCATTAATGTTCTTGCCACCATCGTCTCTATTGTTGGTGTAGACAAGTGGGGAAGGCGAGCCCTCTTTCTCGAGGGAGGAATCCAAATGCTCATATGTCAGGTATTATATATATTATATAACTATAAATACAGAATTGGTTCTTGCTTTTAAACTCAAATTTTAAACTTTTTTTTTTTGGTTATTCATGAACAATACAGCTGATAGTTGCAGCCTTCATTGGAGTGAAGTTCGGCACAGATGGAAACCCCGGAATGTTACCCATATGGTATGCGATAGTGGTGGTGCTGTTCATATGCATATACGTGTCAGGGTTTGCATGGTCTTGGGGCCCGTTGGGGTGGTTGGTGCCGAGTGAGATTTTCCCATTGGAGATTCGATCGGCGGCGCAGAGCGTGACGGTGGCCACCAACATGTTCTTCACTTTTGTGGTGGCTCAGATTTTTGTGACCATGCTTTGTCACTTGAAGTTTGGGCTCTTTATTTTCTTCGCCTTCTTCGTGTTGTTCATGACCTTGTTTGTCTATTTCCTTCTCCCTGAGACTAAGGCCATTCCCATTGAGGAGATGACTAGAGTTTGGAGGACACATAGGTTCTGGTCTAAGTTCGTGAGCCAAGATGATGATGGCATCGAGATGCCCACATCAAAGAGAGCAGATAGGGTTTAGTTTAGTTTAGCTCCAGAGTTTGTATTTCACCGATATTGTCATTTAGGTTAGTTTATGAGTCTTACCTTGGTTCACTTTTTGAATTTTTGTTGGCAGTGAGTTATTAATATTTTCTACTTTTTTTATTATTAAAAATTTAAAGATTTTTACTTATAAATAATTGTTCTCGCAGTCGCATAGCAATATTATATATATGATTGAATGGATAAAAGATATATTGTGCAACATATCTAGAAATAATGAAGAAAATTATGTTTGAGTTAGCTATAATCTTAAAAAATTATTTTAGGATTTTTTAAAAAAGTTTTAAGGTACTAACTAGTAATACATTAAAATTATTTACGAGTTCAAATAGTTTACTTTTATTATTAAATAAGTATTACTAGTGTATAATTAAATGATTAAAATATAAAAATGACAACAATTTGATTTAAATATATCTTAAATTTAAATAATTAAAATTATATCCATCAACATTAATTATTTATAGGCACCACCCATGGCCTTAAAAAACATTTTTTAAAAACCCCAAATCTTGTTATCCAACACTACATAGATACATGTAGTTATATGATAAATAAATAATAGAAGGGGGTAAAAGGAAATGGACTTGGGTGGCTGGGTGGGTGGGATGCGGAACACCTCAATTTACGGGTATTTCGGTGCCATACGCAGCCGACAATGCAATATTTAATTAATGAATTAATGGGAGGCAATAATATATAGGGCAAATTACGTGCAGTTTCCAAGAAACAAAACAAATTACAAAAAGTCCTCTAAAATCATAAAATTACACAGAAGTCCTAAAGGACTTTTTTTTTTAATTTTAAAAAAATATATTATTTGTATTAACAACATGAAATATATATATTTACAACAGGAAATGCCTATATTTACAACAATATTTAAATCCTGACCATTTACAGCAGAAAATGCATGTATTTACAACAACATTTAAACACTTGGATTTTAAACGTAGAGAGGTTATTTACAACAGAAAAAATCTAGATTTACAACCGGAAGTGTCGTATCTACAACAAAATTTAAAATTTGACCATTTACAACAAAAAATGCATATATTTATAACAGAAAATACATGTATTTACAAAAACATTTAAACACATGGATTTTGAACGTAGAGAGGTCATTTATCACAGAAAAAGCATAAATTTACAACAGGAAATGCGGTATTTACAACAAAATTTAAAATCTGACCATTTACACAGAAAATGCATGTATTTACAATAGGAAATTCATGTATTTACAACCACATTTAAAAACCAGGATTTTATTTCCATAAAAATAATACTCCCTCCGGTCCTAATTATAAGAGCTAGTTGACTTTTTTGGAGAGATTAAGGAAGTTAATTAAATTACTTTAGAGTATTTTTATTTTTATTTTTTTCTTCAAACTAATTAGTTTAACTAATAAACTAATATATAATCTAAAGATATACCACATATGAATTGGTTAAGTAACTTATTTAGCTTCCTTAACCTCTCCAAAGAAAGTCAACTAGCTCTTATAATTAGGACCGGAGGTAGTATAAAAAAAGTTCCTTAGGATTTCTGTGTAATTTGATGATTTCAAAAGACTTTTTTGTAATTATTTTCGTTTCTTGGGACCTACGTGTAATTTTCCTTAATATATATCTGGGATGTTCTTGGATATATAGTTGGATCGTAAAAAAAATACGTAACATGGAGACAGAAGGAGGAGAAAAGAAATTGGTAAAGCAACATGAGAGAGAGATAAAGATGGTTGCGCACAAGCACCACCTATAGTAGTACATACCCCATTGGGACCTCAATATAATATCCAACTGGCTTTTTTTCCCCCTTTGAAGAGGTTATATCTAAAAAAGTTAAATAAAATATTTAATTATATCATATATTATTAAAATCAACTAAATTTTATATTTAGTTAAAATAAAAGGTACTTAGTATCATGTTTCGGTTATCGACATCTAGTGTGTTTGGTTAAACGTTGAAGAGAAAAAAAGGTTAGTGGACGCCCGCCCGCCCCGGGGGGGGGGGGGGGGGTTGGTGTTGGGACCCCTCCGGTGGAAGGTGTTTGGATAAACTTTGAGATCATTAGGCTTCTCCAAAAAAACTCCTTTTTTTTCAGAAGCTCAAAATGTTCATCATTGGTGCTGGATGGCAAGGGGTAATGAAATGAGTGACGTATTGGGCCCTGGCACGTATCTTTATCTACTGGTAAGGTTCAGTCAAATATCAGTAAATTAGGCAGGGCGAAGCTCTGGTAAACCGGATGCAATAGCAAAAAAAAAAAATCAGTAAATTATCTCTTCTCTTTGGGTTCAACTAGCAAGACGGTTGAACTTTCCTATTAAAAAGGAGGGGTTCAATTTTTGAGTTGGTCAAGGCATTGGGGGAGATATCTAAGGGATCTACGAAGTAGTGGAAATGCGGGGAAAAGGTAGAGGCATGTGTACTCTTTAACTCAGTATACCTTACGAACTGGTTTTCAAGAGCCTACCCTTAAATTGTAGGTGAGCCCAACTCCTTTCCTAAAATTTTTATATAAAAATATATATGTGTGTGAATATATCAGTAATTTTTTTAAATAATTTCTCTTTTTACAATTTTTAATTATTTTAAAGAAAACAAGATGCTAATTTTTTCTTAAAAAACGAAAAGGGGGACAAGACAATGAAACCAACTGAATATTACAGACACGGTTAATTTATATTCGGCATATAAAATATGTTTTTTTAATAATACGTAAGATTCTAAAATAATTTTTAGTACATTCATTGTCCTAAAATACTTGTCTCTATAATCCATATATATAGACAAATTTATATGTAGTATTCAATCAAATACATACCATTTCCAATCATTTTTATCTTAACTGATTTTTCAAATAATAATCTAAACATGTTTCAGGGGGAAAAAAATCACTTTTGTCACCGTGAATCCAAATACAAATAGGAAAATCCTGTTCAGGGCCATTTTTACCCAAAAAAAATACGAAAAAAGGTCCAAAGACTCTGAAAATTCGAAAAAAAGGTCCAAGGTTAGCGAGGTACTGATATAGTTATTAGCGGGGTACTAATATAGTTGTTAACTGTGCTGATTTAATTGTTAACTGGGCTGAAAATATATTTATTTTTAACAACTAAATCAACCCAGTTAATAACTATATTAGTACCCTGCTAACAACTATATCAGCTCTATTAACAACTCACCTTGGGCCTTTTCCGGAATTTCAGAATCTTGAGCCTTTTTTTAAATTTTCAGGGTCTTTGGGTCTTTTTTCACATTTTTTTGGTAATATAGACCCTGAACAGGATTTTCCCAATACAAATTACATTTACAATTTAACTTTTATCCTACCTTATTTTTATAAAAACCAGATTGAAAATAAATCACTTCTACCACCGCTAATCCAAATAAGCCAGGGAAACACTTTAAATTGTCATTCAAAGTTCATTTTATCCGAGCTTTTAGTTAATCTATGGCAGCTTTTTAAAGGGAAATATCCCAGGTTCAAATTTGAATTTTATGAAAAAGGAAATATCTAATTAATGTTTATCTCAGCGTCTGTAAAACCTCTTACCTCGCCTTTCAAAACAGAAAAAACGGGATAATTTTGTTTCAAAATGGAGTTTCCTATTCAATGCCGGTTTGAGAAACCCAGCAAATAATGGTTTTAGAAGTCATTTTTTTCGTAAATCAAGACGAAACTACTATGATATATTTATCTCGTAAATTGTAAAAACACAAAAAAGAAAAGTTAAAACAAACCATACTGGAAAGCAAAAGTTGCCAAAGTAAAAAAATTTACTAAACCCTCGCAAATTCTTAGATCCTTGGAAAGTAAATAGATCATCACACAGTATCCAAAAAAAAAAAAAAGATCATCACAGCAATCATGGTTTGTGAAGTCAGGCAAAGTAAAACAGAAGCAACAATTCTGATACACCAAAACCTCATATTTAGCGAGGCTCTACAAACACAGATGTTGTCCTACCAGGCACAACAAAGCAGCCTGATGATGCCTCGCACTTTGACCTTTTTACAACCTCATCGGACGACGCTACCTGCAACATAGTACAATGTAGAATTAGCCATCTTCTCAAAATTTACTCTGAAAAACAAGTGAGTATTCATAACTTACAAATAGTGTTAACTTGTATGCTAATGAAGCCTAGGGGTCCAAAAGGCATGGCAGCACATTTAATGGTAAAAGCAACATTGTTCTTTCTTAACACTTCTGCGGTGATATTGAGGAACAAAAATTTTTTTATATATTCCAAATACACACAGCTCCTTTGTGAATACTTCCAGAGGCAAAAATAAATACACCCAAAAAATTATATATTGACGATGTAGATTGATAGGATATTAGGAATTATAATAAAAAATAGTAAAAGTGGATTTTGTTTTTATATGCACACACAGATATAGATCTCCAGTAATAATTTCACCTGAACAGGATGCAACTGAAGATTTCTTGATTGCAGGGAATGGCTAACAAATGAAACCTCATCGGGACTTGCATTCACAACCACCACAATGTACGAATACCTGTGACACCATCCTCCACAACATGAATTTAAATAATGCCTTTTTGGGATTAGACAGAAAATTACCATCAATCTGTATAAATACATACATGGGATCAAGTTGTGACAAGCCTGAAACGCCATCTTGGCCATCCTCAATGCTCATCGCTATGACCCCTCGAACCCATGATGGTCCTGTATTGTGAAACCGTACTCGTTCCTACAAATATGACGTGCAATATTCTTTAGCCTTGGAACTATAAAGAGATATTTGCATTAACGGTTACTCGAGGCTCTAACTACTTTTTATCAGTTCCACGAAAGAGAAGCAAATCATGATTTAAATCAAATAAAATTCAGTCAAATTACATAACAACTATAAGGTCCCAAGGAAGGGTTTACCCAAAAGTTGGATAACAATTGAGGAGCATACAATGACAACTTTCAATATAGGAAATGACAACATGTTTATGATGCTCACTTGTCATTATGACATTTTGGTAATTAAATCCCTTCCTTGGGACCTCATAATAATTCTCCCCTTAAAATGTCAAGAATTAAGATGCCACATATTGAAGCCCAAAAGTAGTCAAATTGAGTTTCAAAGCTTTACTACTAGTAGTAGGATTTGGAAAAAGTGACAGCTGAAATACCTTGAACTAAAGAAATTTTTTAAATGTGTTAAAATTTAAAAATATATCTGAAAAAGAACATGAACCAGAAAAATGGAAGTAAATATGGTGCTTACTGGAGTATAAATTAAATATCCATATGCGAAGATAACTGGTCACCAATTTAGGTTATTATTCCCTTTGGCATGTTAAAGGAGAAGTTAGTTTCCATGATTAATGAAGGTAATGATTCGATAGCAAGTTATTTAAAAAGTCTTCACCTGTATATCATTTGCTGTCCTCAGACGGAATAGTGGTGACGAGTACCTTATACGCAACAGGTTTAAGAAATTCTCTAAAGTGGCAAGGATATCGCTCTTCTGAGGCTTGAAAGATGGATCTCCCAGTCTTGGTTTCATTCTGATTAAACAAAGACACAAGATTACTAAATGAAGCAACGGAGGGACCATAAACAATAAATCAGCAATAAGAACTTTTGCATAACAAATTTCTTCAGCAGAGTATGGCATTTTTGTATCATATAATGCCTGATGAGTTAACACTAAACTAAAAAATACTACCTCTAGTCTCTAATATAAGAGCTAGTTGGGAGTTGAATCCAGTCCTAAATATAAGGTCTCAACCCACTTTGTCCCCCATATTTATCATTTTTCCTCTAAATTATCCCTATTGATTGCATAAGGGAGTTTGCATCAAAAGGTAGTTTCGATAGAAATAATTTAAGAGGGTATTTTAGGAAAACTAACACAAATTATTGACAAATAACTAATTTAACTTATTTCCTCAGTTTATTCAAATTAGTTAAGTAGATCTTATATTAAGAATCAAAGGTGGTACATATATTAACGGTGACAATAGTGTTTAAACTCTTACAGTGGCCAGTTCTTTTCATTTTTCTCCCGTGGAGGAAGCCCAACACCCCAATTATTAGAATTGTATGAAAAATCAAGCCTGAAATCATAGGAGGAAAAGCAATATTAGATGCAGAAGGAAACACAATAAAATGCCAAGGACAGAAGAATAATTACATGAACAACTATAACTATTCCAACATTATAATTAACTAGATTCAATACTACTATTTTTGTCTATGAAAACAGAATTATCCGCAAGATTGAAAATAAGTTGTAAAGATTATGGAAACTGGGAATTTGGAGAATCAACCTATTGAACCAATCACCAGAATTGTAAGAATCTCGATCAAGTGATTTTGAGCGGAGTATCTCATCACCAGAGTGGAAAAATGGTATCCCCTAAGAAAACATAAATGGGTAAGTACCAGAAATAAACTTCAAGAGGAAAGCAGATGATTTCTTAATGATGAAATTGCTAACATAACAACTCAATGGCCCAATTGACTAAACTTCTTAAACTTCAAAAAACATAGCCAGCCAGTGATGCTTGAAACCTTTACTACATAAGCAACACATAATTTTTTTTTTAAAAAAAAATACCAACACAAACAAGGTGACATTGTAAATTTTAAAGTGTCTGTATATAAAGTGTCAAAGTATCATATCATGAATTATACAAGTGTTCAAAATGTGTCAGAACATGGACGCAACTCTTTCTCAAGACATCTGTGCTTTACAAGTTACTACCTCCAGTCCTCAATATAAGATCTCGTCCGTAGCATAATTTACACTACGGATTAGATCTTATATTAAGAACCGGAGGTAGTATTATAGATCCCTAATATCCAGTGTTTCAATACTCAGCCATCACAATGAAGAGAAAAGCAGTTAAATCACAGATTGGTTTATCCAAAGCCATGACTCCTTAGAAATAGTATGCTGTGTACTTGCATCTTCTAACCATTATGAAGATACAATGAAAGTAATATGTGTGTGTGAACTCGTGTGGATGGCAGTCACAGTGATCTACTATAAATTAAAATTTTGAAACTTAATGTTTCCTTGAATTATTTTCTCTTAGAAGTTAATGTATTTTGGATTTCTTTTTAAGTCAAACCATTTCATTATAAGTAATCATTAGTTAGGCAATGGGTATGAAGCAGAACTTGAACAACTGGGCCACATTATGTTGACCTTTTTAGTAGCCGATGAAATTTAAGCAGGCCAAAACATACTATAACCATTATAGGTCTCAATGATAATTTAAAGATCTCATGAATTTATAAGGAAGTGAAAAACAGCATGGTCAAACAAAATTTATGAAAAGAGAAGCATGTTTGACAAAGTTGAGAATAATACGTATCAGTACATAAAATAATTAATGAACTGCTTGAACCTGTGAGAGGGCTATAATACTTGTTGCCAACTGATTTATCCTGCATCTCTCAGTTACAGGGATAGACATTGGAGCCTGCAAATAAGGGACAGAAACAGACCAGGTGTTAGAAGAAAATACAAGGGGAAAAATAGAATCCTGCGCATACTAAGCATATACCTTCAAGCTCACGTTGTCAAATAGGGTTTCATTGTCATGAGCAGAAACATAGTTAATCTGCAAAACAAGCAATCAAATTTATGCTCATTCCAACTATTTGTCCCCCCTCTCTTAAGACTGATGACAATGATAGGGATCATTTATCATTTAAACTTTTCGGATTGCTCCTAATACAGTGTATACTTAGTGAAAAGTACTGAACTGATGATAGGCATTTAAAAAATGAAGAAGCTTACAGTTTCTGTGGGGGCTGAAGCATATGCAACAGGTGTCCCATCATGTAGTAAAACTTCTGAACCTTTTACCTGAGATCCAAATGGTGTTATGCTCATCTTAGTTTCATCATGATGTCAATTGTATTTAAAATTTGACAGCCTAATCTTTGGAAAAGAAGAAGAGGTAATCCAATCATCCTGTGGGAAATTTATCATGCAAAATGTTTCAACATGAATGCAGTTTAGAAACCAGTCAGAGTAGCAAGCAGGTAAGGTTTGACCCCTGAATATCACATAGTACAGCTCATATTCATTGATTAGAGAATGTCTTATATAGCTGGAGGTTGTCCTTGCATTTCTCAGAACTCATACACTGAGCATCTCTCAATTAGTCTTCATGCAAGACCTAGAGGTATGACAATCTCTGCTACTAAAACCCCCAGACTGCTCCAAGGTTACAACTTACAACAGGAAGGATCAGTTTCCAAAAGAGCTGCAGGTATAAAATGCAGCTATTACCGTCACTAACGCCTTTTTCTATCTGGAACTTGGAGTGAAACAGCCACTAACTATGACTAACAACCCTGTATCAATCTAAAGTTTCATGGAAATGGTCATCGTTCAGTTTTTGTTGGGTTTTTTAGCACCCCACGATCTAGACAATTTACAGTCAACAGCTTATCTTTTAAACTTGTTGGAAGATGGAACTACATATATACCCATTATCTCCCATCACACTCCTAATGTTGGGCCCGAGACATGAAAGCATGCATAAAATGTCGGCCAAGAAAACATATTTATGCAGCCATTACACACCTCTCACGAGCTCCACCATTGACATCATGAAAGAGATATCATACTAGTAGGTTGAACTCTTGAAGCTGATATTCAATGTTTAACAACCATTGCTGGAGATATATTGAATAGTGAACAAAAGGTGAAAGTTCAAACTTTAATAAACAATGCAAATGTACCTAGCTCTATACCTCTTTTCCATCAGAATTGGTTAGGACAAAATCTCTCAAGTTTGCAGCCATTCCGACCTGAAAAGCATGAAAGAATTTGGGTGAAATTGTATGAAAAAGCAATGAATGATATAGATATCAGCAATAGACCGTAGAAATTCCCCTTCAAGTGATGAAAAGACAATAGCAGTAACATGGTGCATGTATATTTGTCTCAATTGTATTGTAATGATAGAAATGAGGAGCTAAAACAAAGGCATACACCATGATTATATATGCCAAACAAAAGCTCCATCCACTTAATGAAATAGAATAATGAAGATCCTCATCAGCTTTGTGTATAGGAACTGTAAATTCCATTACCTCACCACCATATTCTAATATATAACTCGAATCCTTCATGAAAAGAAATATTTTGACTTTCAAAACTAGATAATGGAAGGAAGTTGAGCGTGCATATAGTTCAATAACCTGGATGTGATCCCTTGATACACCAAGCATTAGGTCTGCATTAGCTTCTGTTCCATGATCATGACCATTGGGCTGCAGATAGAAGAATTTTAACACTCAAAAGACAGATTGCACCAACTGAATAAAATATAAATACCATCTTACACTTGTTATTACAAATTGAAGTGAAGTTTTACCATATTTTGAAATAGCTTCAAAAAAGAGAAACATAAAAATTGGAAACAACAAACATATCTTCTGTGAAAGACTCTGAGCAGGGAGGAGGATTGTTATTGTGGAGAAAAAAAATTTGGAAGCACAATTTAGGGAAAAAACGAAGAGCCAAGTTTTCAAATAAGGATTGGTTCGAAAAATAGAGAACTCATGAACTAAAAGGTAGAAGCATTCCACATGCCCTGGCAACACGCAGCTTTCTAGTTAGTCTTTAAAAAATTGAGTGGTGACAGGGTCAACCAATAGAAGAAAATGTGAAATAGAAACAGAAGAATAAAGACATTATAACAACTAAAAGATATTTTCCTATGAAGATTGTTACTCTGAGGTAAAGCATTTAAATCAATAAAGGAAGGAAAGAATGATACCTGCAATAATAGACCAGTTGCAAATCCCTGTTGAAGTGGATGGCCAAATGGAGACCCACCGAGTACAGCATCTCGAATTCGATCATTGAAGCTATATTGCACTCAAAATAAATCATAAAAAGAATAGCTTTCATGTAAATCAATCACAAAACTAAAAGTACCTAAAAATTTGATCGCTTCTTGGATTTAGCGAATTCATAAGTTTAAGCTGACCAATTCCTAATATTAAAATGATACAACCACGTAAAGTAAATTATATGATTAGATTTAATACTGTAATAGCTAGGTTTTGTTCAAGTTAACAAGCAGCAGTGAAGCCCTCAGTAAAATAAATCAGATGGAATTCAGTAAGAATGCTTGATCAAGTAACATCTAAAAAAGCGTATCAAGAAAATCCAGTAATATATAAAGTCAATGCAGAAACTCCCTACCTCCCAATTCCAGTTCCACTAAGATTGAATTGTGAAGCATTTACCCCGCGCCCATTTTTGGCAACCTCGCCAAAGTCCCATCCTTCACCATATCTATGGTAAAATAAAATGAGAAGAAAATAGTTGGAAGAAGAATATAAGGGGAAAACATAGCATGAAAATCATTATGAGAGAGAACTAGGAAGGTTACAGAGATAAATTCACCAATGAATCTTATCCATAAAGACATCATAAAGAAGAAGTACATGTAGATGGTCGAACCATCAGTTCCATCCTTTTCCTTAGTCAAGCAATGGAGCGCATTTTTTGCTCTTATCTGCACCAAAATCCTGAATTGACGTCTTGGTTGTGTCTATGAATGTCATGCAATGATGTGCTGTTAAACACCAAGTTTATTACTACCTTTGATCCTTGATATAAGAGCTAATTGGGGATTGAATTTGGTCTTATTCATAAGACCTCAATCCATTTCATCTCCCAAATTTACAAATTTTTCCCAAAGTATTTTTATTGATTGCACACACCAAGGAGTTTCTATCCAAGGGTGGTCATGATGAAAAATGGTGTTTTAGGAAAACCAACATATATTTGTTACAATAACTAACATAACAACTTCCTTAATCTATTCAAATTAGTCAACTAGCTCTTATATTAAGGACCAGAGGTAGTGGCTTGGGAATTGTGTACAATCCTTGACTTAGAAAGGTGAAGTGTGAGGGCTAATGTTAATTCCGTGTAAGATGGTACTGTACTTTCTGATCTGCTTGTCATCCCAAGTGTCTAAAATCATCTTTTGAACTATTCAACTTATTTGCACTATGAAATATGAAATCATCCATAACTAATTTGATGGCAACAATGAACAAAACAAAACATATTTATTGCACTTTAGTGCCTTTTCTGTAGATAGGTCTCCTGAATAAAAGTTGCATTCGCCTATCTCTAAATACAAGCTTGTGTTAACTCTCATATGAAATGTCCAAAACTACATACCATTGTGCTCTTCATAATATGACCCATAAGATCAAATCTGAACCCATCAACCTGAAAAAGGAAAGAAGTAATTTGACCCATATGGAAATCTCTAGTAAAAATATAAGAATTGTACTATGGCAGAAAATGAAAGGGAAAAATCTAGATAGACAAAAGGAAGCAGTTCCTCAATTACGTATACCTTGTAATTGACTGCCCAGTGTATAAGATCATCAATGATCAAACGATCAACCATAAAGTGCTCACTGGCAGTGTTGTTCATGCAAGTACTTTGCTCAACAACCCCATTAACGTCCCGTCTTAGATAGTAACCTGGAACAATCTATTGAAAGAATTTTGTGTCACATTACTAATGCAGAATAATGTCTCACAAAAAGAAGCTAAGCTTAACATAACAGCTATGCATATAAAATATTTAATCAATAACAGGTGGACCAAAGAAAAACTTGAAAATTCATGACCAGGTACATGTTTGGGAAACCCCCAAACCATGGTTTCAAAAGCTATTTTCTACGGACAAAACTCCTCTCATATACTTACCTTGTAAATCGTAAAAGCACTTCTAAAAAGTTAAAACAAATGGGCACCTTGTCAAGGACAGAATGCTCATCAAAGGGTCCTCTTCCTTGCAAATGGTTGTACACAACATCCAACACAACACGAAGGCCAATATGGTTAAGTGCCTGTAAAGAATATAACCATCAAGAAACCAAAAAATCATTTGAAAAGACAAAATGACACTTGTCAAACTAAAGTGTCACTACAACATAATGGAAAATGTGATGATTAAGATGTAGATCCATGACTTACATCAGATAAAGAAACATGAAAGTCATACCTGAACCATCTTACGGAACTCAACTATACGGTATCGACCATTTGGATTACTTGCATAACTGCCTTTAGGAACCCCGAAAAGAACAGGATTGTACCTTTACAAGATAGTGTACATAATGTTAAGAAAAAGATTAAGCATAAATTAAAGTTGGAATTGTCATCAAATGTGGCAATTAGGAGATTACCCCCAATTGTACCCATCATAGTCTTGAATGGCTGTAATAAGAGTTTGCTGCTGATCTGAATCTGGTGGTAAACCTTCTAGTATTGAAAAATCTGCCAAAACACTTACGCACATTGAAGAAATTCAAACATTTGGGGTTCTGATGTTAATTCAAGCCAGTGGCGGAGCCAGGATTTTATTTTTGTGGGTGTACAATTAGTTAGGAGATTTGGGGGTTCGGGGGCAGCACCACGAATTTTTTTTTTTAAAAGAAAATTTTAAATGCATTAAAATTGTATTGTTGACATTTTCTGGAAGGAAAAAAAAATATACTACCTCTTATCCTAATTATAGGAGCACTTTTATAATGCAATTTGCTTATTGAATTCATAAACATATATTTTGTGGGTTTTAGATGAAGAGGCTAAATAATGCACCCATTTAAACATAAAGCTTTCCCCACGCACTCTATGTCTACCGCAAGTCCATCCAAAAACTGAAAAAATAATTAAGTTGTCCAATGCTGGGTTCGAACAGGGGACATCATGTGAGGCAACCTATAACCACTACACCACCCCAGACAAACTGCATTGAGGTTCCTTTACAAATATATATATAATCTCAAAGTTTACGTTTGCACTTGCAGACATTTGCACAGGTATAGCTCCGCCACTGATTCAAGCCATGGAAGAATAAAAGCATTGGAGGTTGAAAGAATATCTATATAACCTAACTAACTAAAATTTAAAACAGGATCATTTTATCACAAGAAAAAATAATATAAATAAATCCAAACAAAATAATGCCTTATCAAATGAAATGAATAAAGGACTAATATTCAATAAACCTATGAAATGACACAGAATGTAACAAATAATGTGCTTTGTTTTCAAATTTCAATGCCCCGTCTCATGCTCAAGATGTAAATATTAATCATACCCAACTTATTGCCAATATCTTAACGTTGTTGATATTCTTCCCCAAGACCAAGTACTTATTGAGCAATTGTGACAGGTTCCAAAATTTGTTCTGGAATGTTCTTGGTCTTATTTCCAAATCAATTTTATTAAGGGTTAAAGGGCTTAAATGCCCTGGAGGTTTTCACGTATAGACATTGGGCACCTAGAAGTTTTCGAATGGGCAAATATGCCTTGAAAGTTTCTAAAACAAGGCAATGTTGCGCCCTGTTAACCAGCCCTAACAGTCAACGTTTATTGACCAAATATGTAAAGGAGGCATGCCTATATGGCATCCCCCTTACCCTTCTTTTGTCCACGTTAGTCGTCAGATTTTTTAGGACTTTGAAAAAAAAAACTCAGATCCTCTCTTGCAATGTCTCCAATCCAAATATAAGAGTCAGTTGGGTGATTTGGGGTGATTAAGAAATCCTACTAAAAAATATGACAGTTGACGTGGACAAAAATGGATGAGTTTGATGTCATATAGGCATGCCACCTCTACATATTTGGTCAACAAACATTGACCGTTAGGGCTAGTTAACAAGGGGTAACATTGCCACGTTTTTTAAACTTCTAGGGCATATCAGCCCTTCGAAAACTTTCAAGTACCCAATGCCCATATGCGAAAACTTTCGGGCCATTTTAGTCCTTTAACCCATTTTTTAATAACACTCACGTTTCCTTGCCAAAAAGACCAAAAGGAATCGTTTCAGACAGAGTTTTATCCTCATTGACCACCATTAATATACTCAACCAATAGTAAACTACAAATGTTAAAGTTGAATTTGACCCTTCAAGAAGCACAATTCCATTATTAGAGGCAAAGGATTTAACAGTGGTGGTATTATTTTATTCAAAGAATAATCTAATTATTAAGCATATTTTACCGACAAATCTCCAATTTTCCTTTTGATCGTCAACTCCAGCAAACTGAAAAGTTGGAAGTAGATGGAGATGGGTGATGCCGGCACTTGATAATTTCTTTAGATGAAGTACACCGGCTGAATCCTTCAAACATATATTTATAGTTATTCCATATGTCAACAGCATTTAACACTACTGAAATCTTTTCAATCTCATGCCAGCACTTGATAATCTCTTGCATTTCTTACAAATCACACTCATTTAGGAATTAGAACAATCAACAATTGATATTGGGCAACCATAGATAGTATACAAAAAAGGAGAGATTTTTATTTTTGAATATGCGGACAATGCTACGAACTTTAGCTTTTTCCCTCTCTGAGATAAATCGTGAATTTATAGCAAATGAGACCAACAGAATCAAAAGCAGTTAAAATTTTATGCCATTAGGACACTCAAAAATCTACAGTTTTTTGAGGTAGAGCTAAACAAATCTTAATATGAGTTGACTCAGTAAAAATATGATGAGGCTCCAATTCCATGGAAGGTAATCTGGATTTCATCTACATTGAGCTGAGCAATTCCATCTTGGTTCTTAATGATAAAGTAGATCAAAAGACCTGCCCATGATCAGTTTTAAAAAAGAAATCCTGACAAGACCCAGAATCATTCTGAACTGAGCACCCATGTAGATGACCCCTCAAATATTTGAATTCGGGAACAGGGATTGTAAATTTCTAATTGAATATATTATTAGGTTCTATCCTTGCAGGAAACACATGCCAAAGCATATTTTGAGACCGCAACTTGCTTGAAATTTTTCTTTGAACCTGTAGTGAAATGAATCAAAAAGATATATTATTCATGATAAACATATAGGTATTTATATTTTATACAAGAGGGAGGAGTCTATACATAATGACTCATAATGATGATTATATGAGTAATCCCGGGATCTAATTATAATCCCATGATTTTAGACATATACATTAATACTAATATATTATTTCCTAATACTCTCCCTCAAGTTGAAGCATAGAAGTTAATCATACTCAACTTGTTACAAGAAAACATAATATATATACATCCAAACAACATAATTTTCTTCTTCATGAGATCTTGAATCAACCAGCAAGTTTGGGCACATCTAAAAATCGTTCAACCAAATGTCACACCAGGGACATTCAAAAGAAACGATCCAACAACTTTGCCAAGAGTTCGAATAACAAAGTACCAAACCAAAGTAGAAGCTACAGCAAACAATCTCACAAGGAACCAAACAATACTCCAAATGTCTCATCAAGGACAAACACCAAACGGTCTCACTAGGGACTAAACAATACTCTAAGTGTCACAATAGAGATAAACACCAAAGAAACACCTCACTGGAAGCAAAGAACAAACGGGTCACACAAGGACCACCAAACAGCAGAAGTCGCAAAGCTCAGCAGATGTCAACACATGAAAGTAACCAACTTGAATCAAGAAGAACCAAACTCACAACTGAAACGATAAACCCAGACCCAAAAACCCAAACAGAATCTCATTGGACAACCACCGAACAATCTCCGGCAGCCACCGTCAACAGAACCACCAAGGACAAGGCACACACTTTCTCTCTCCCCCTGTGAATAGTGACGAGTCACGGTCACTGTTCACGGAACAATACTACAATCAACCAGAAAATCGACAGAAACTGAAATGACACGAGTTCACACATGCTGGAGACAGGCCACCGTCACTGTTCATGTTATAGTAACAATGGCCACCGTAAAAAAAAAAAAAAAAACACACGCACACACACACACTCTCTCTCAAATTGGCCAAGAACAATCCTAGGCTTTGATACCATGTAGTGAAATGAATCATAAAGATACATTATTCATGATAAACATACAAGTATTTATACAAGAGGGAGAAGCCTATACATAATGACTCATAATGATGATTATATAAGTAATCCCTAATTATATGGGATCTAATTGGAATCTAATTACAATCCCATGATTTCAGACATATACATTAATACTAATATATTATTTCCTAAGACAACCAATGTTCAGTTTCCCATCACTAGCACGGTTAAACCAAATAGGAAGAAAATAGGCCACGAAAAAGTAACAATGATTGCGAAACAACAAATTTAGAAAAACCTATTCTAAAATATCTTTAAAAATAGGGGGAAAAAATTAAAAGACTGAAGCTACCTGCAATGTGAAGGCTAAATAACCACCACGAAGTTCAGGTTTCACAGAGAAGTCATTGGCACTGTGTGGCAACAAGCAAAAGGTAAACAAACTTTACAGGGAGAGAGGAGAATTACATAAAACTCAGAAGACAGATAATAAATGTTCTGAAAATTGTATGCAATAATGAACTATTCTTAAGGTGAGATAGGTGGAATCATCAGTTTAGCCACGGATAGAGGGTAGCCTATATGTATCAGTAAAATGCTAACAGCAAAGGCCCAAAATAAGTGAAAATTAAAACTCAATAGAGAAATGACAAATATTGATAGACAAACAAAGAAATCAAAAGAAAAGAGAGCTATGCTTAATTCAGAAGCTTAAATATTATTTTGTAGACAGAGATATAGATGACAACACAGCTACCTTCCTTCTCTATTTTTACTTCTCTCCAGTTGAGTCCTTATATTATCTTTCTCTTCTTTGAACAAAACCAAACCATAAATCTATCAAGATCCATCTTTGTATGCAAAGCCCGAAGATAGAATTTTATTTTTTCAACATTCATGTTCAAAAGAAGAATTATGATTATAATTTCAAATAAATTGTGCACATCATATGAGAAAAGGACAAGAGAAGATAAAACTACTTCAACTTTAATCATACATGTACACATTTTCTGCAATCTTATTCCAAATAAACATTTCAAAAGTTCACATCAAATCATTATTGTCTCAGATTGTCATGAAAGATGACCTATGAGTAAAATCAAATGCTGCATACGACACTTCTTACCTGAAATCTCTTACATGCATTTCATAAATGCTTATATCTGAGAAAGAGCGTATAACAGGTTTCTTGTTTGCAAGATCATCCCATCCCTCAGGTTTTAGCTCATCGGAGTCAAGATTAATTAAAAATGTCCTCCTGGCATCTGCTGAAAGTCTGCTCAAAAGAAATCAACAGCATAATAAGGAAATAATATTTTTTATATAATTACAAAAAACATAAATAAGAACTATCAATGGGATTACTCTATAATCCTTAAATCTGGATAAAAATTACAAGAAGATGAGAGGTTACAAACTGACTTGACTGGCATACCCTCTAGCATATGGATCATTGGCATAGCATTTTTCAACTCGCAAGGTACTAGGGTGGTAAACATTTACTTCATAAACATAATAACAGCCTTCCCAACTTTTTGGTCCTTTAGTTTTCCAAACACCATTATCCTCCTCCAGCTGTACAATTTCTATGGGGTTTTCTCCTGTTGGGCCCCTGTAGATGTAAGCATTGATCGCCTGTTTTAACAGAAAAATATATTGAGGGGAATTGCAGCTAAGGCTGTAAAAGCATTCGATTTTTACTTTTTGGTCATTTAAAAATAATATACTTGAGCAGTAGGAGCCCATAGCTGAAGTGAAACAGCATCTCCTGAAAAAACTGCACCAAGGGGGCCATTATATGAAAAAAGTTCATCTATAACACCAGGTAACTGCAAACCGGTACAATTCCTGCACTTCCCATCAGCTGTGAGAAAAGGAAATAGACATTAGTAGCATGCCAAAATAATCATTAAATTATATAAAGGAACAGAATGCAAAAAGATTCTACAAATCCTCTCAAACAATGATAAAATTATCAATTTCACCCTACAATTCACCATCATTATAGAACTAAAATTATGAGTAAAACATTATGTTGAAATATAGTTCTACAGTTATTGAAATGATTCCTCATTACTAATAAGAAAATATAGGCTTCATGTGAAAACGACTGCCTGACAGAAATCTACCTCTGCAAGCTACTAAAAAATTAGGAGGACTTACGGTCGTAAATAACAACTGCCAACTGACATTTGAGAAGATGCTTAACGTCCAAAGAAGTTGGCAATTTAAAAGCTTTATAATCTCGGATATGCGGAAATTTTTCCACTACCTGACAATATATACGTCCTTGTGGTGATTAAACCATGATTATTAATCCCTTTTCCATAGTAAATGAGAGCCAAAATATTCTCACACACAATGAAACCACAAAGGCACCACTTTATGGGGCCTGATCTTTGAATAAATTTTAAAGGCTTTAAAGGCGAGAACAATTTACATGTGTAGGAAAGCCAGCCCTGTCTTCTTCAAGCTTGATTTTCACATCTTCACCTGTTTAACACTTGAATGAGTAAATGTCCACCAGGAATCACTTGTACATAGGAAAACCAAAAGCATTAGTATTCTTCAACAAGCTGCACCTATCTTAGGGCCTTTTTGAATTAGCGGTGCAAAAGCATATTCACGCAAGTCCAAATAGAACTCCTCTTACATACTTACCTCATACACTGTAAATCGTGTTGGAAAAGCAACTCCTACCGCTAATCCAAATAGACCCTTAGTAGGATAAAATTTTTGTTAGAGTTTGGACCTTTAATTTCATTATTTGCAATTGACAATGAAGCGTCTCTACTGGCAAGTAGATAGCAAAACCCATCCCCAAAATCTTCATTCCAGGCAATCAGAGATTTACCAACCCAATATGCTCTGGAGTACAACAGACTATCCTCCATCTGAATCACCAATTTAAGATACTTGTTAGTGGTCTCAAGATATAGGCTCAACAAAGAATATTAAGCAAACACACAGATATATGCAAACGAAACTCCATTGCATGCAGATTATAAAACTATACTGCAATAATGTTCAAAGAATGGGAAATCACAAGGATAAGGGCCACACAAACAGGGACATTGAAAAATGTTCAGGAAGAAACTGCAGCAAAATCTTGTACCATCATCATACGAACTAATATGTTCAAAACCATAATAGTTGTTCAGCATATGATATTTCATTTATGTTTCTCAAGATTCCAAATGTAAAGCCGCAAAGAGAGTGCACTTCTCAGTCTTGTTCCAGCCTCATAATATTGAGCTGTCCTTGATTGCTCTATCTACATTGAACAACATATTCCAGAATCTTGAAATAAAAAATCTTTTTTAAAAAATTGCCACGAGCTTTCTCAGCATTTCATATATATATATATATATATAAGCACATGTATGGTTATGGGTTGCCAATTTATCATATAGTTAAGGCAGAGAACCAAAACGGGGAGTAAAGTATCATTAGAATTTAAATTTAAAGTAATATCTATCTAGCAGCTACATAGACAGCTTCTTGAGCATCCAACAGAGCAACGGTTGTACAAATGATCTTTGTGAAGGAACTAAAGCACTTTCAGAATACTTAGAAGAAGAAGAAGAAGAAGAAGAAACAGCAACAGTAAAATCGAAAATGGAGAGAAACCTGACAAGTTGAACCAGAAGAAGAAGTAGAAGAAGGAGAAAGAGAGCAACAAATCGATAGGGAAAGAGGTGAAGAGAAACGACGTCGTCGTCGAAAGCGCAATGAAGGATGCACAATTGAGGTGATCGGGAGATGAACGAATGAGAATGAAGGAAGCAGAGTCGTCGGAGATGAAGGGAGCGGAAGGGAACAAGAAGCTAAACGAAGCATTGATGAGAGGCAGCTTCTTCTTCCCCACAAATTCAGTGTCTTTGGTTACACTAGGAATCACAAACAGTAATGATTTTCGTTCTCTCTACGAAATATCTTGAGGGGGAAAGAATGAAAGTCTGAGATTTACTCATTTACATTGAGAAAAAGGAAAAGATAGCATTTAAAAAATTCATATTCATAATGAAGACAATGGATGTGTTTAAAAAATTGAAATCATTCTAGTGATTATAATTTTAATGAAGAAAAAAACACAATAGTAACGTAACCCTGTACAAAAGTACACACAGTGACAGCAAGAGGGCTCACCGGACCGCCATTATCCTCCTCTCACAAGCTACCTCAGGTGGCAGCAATACTTGACTTGAGCATCATGGATTTGGATCGACCTACATTGTTTTCTCTCTCGTCTCATTCTCTCGTTCTCACTATAAGAAACAAACAAATAATTTAAGCTTGTTGTGAATATATTATGTGCTCGACTCGTTATGGGCATTAAGGTTCTCACTACTGTTATGTTATGGTGGAGGTGGGTAGTCACCCACTACATTATGGTGGCAAGTGAGTACCTAAAACTTCCCTACTCTCCAACTAATATAAATAGTCCTCTACCCCCTCACATATGTACACTGAATAAAGAATGAGAATTTCTCTCTTTTGAATCTTTCTTGCTCTTGTTCTCTATCTTTTACTTCTTCTATATCCTTATATTTATAACATGGCACGGGAGCTCTAACGAAAGTATGATTTCTTTAATGATTTCATCTACTTTCTTTAAGGATATATATTTATTTATCCGAGTTTTTTTATTTATATTATTATTATAGTATGGCTAGAAGCCATACGTCTTTAAATTTTTCATTATGAAATTATATGACTAGAAGTTATATTTCTTTAATTTTTATTTTAATATTATATAGCCAGAAGCCATATCCTTTGATTTCTTATTATGAAATTATATGACCAGAAGTCATATTTCTTTAATTCTTATTTTAATATTATATGGCCAGAAGTCATACCCTTTAATTCCTTATTCTAAAATTATATAGCTAGAAGTTATCCTTTGACTCTTATTTTGAAATTATATGATCAGAAGTCATATAGCTTTTACCTTCTATCTTATTGTATGGTCAAAAGCTATAATATTCAACTTTTATATATCTTGAAGATAAATGGTCAAAGTTTAATTTCTCATTATGAGATTAAATGGCTCGAAGCCATAAAATGACTGGAAGCCATAGTGTTCAGCTTTTGTTTATCCTAAATATAAATGGCCCGAAGCCATAAAATTTTGATATTATATGGTCAGAAGTCATACAGCTTTTATTTTCTATCTTATTATATGGCTGGAAGCCATAATGTTCAATTTTTATTATCCTTAAGATAAATGATATGAAGCCATAACATTTTAATTTTGTTGCAATACTTTATGAATTATTTTTGTGAATTTCCTATTATTGTCATTAATGTTTAATAATATTTGTTTATTCAAGATAAACGGCATATAGATTTTATGTCTCATGTTTATCTTGAAGATAAACGGTGAGAAGTTATATAGATGTAATTTCTTATGAAAAGACAAATTGGCCTGAAGCCAGGAGGTACAAAATGGCTAGAAGTCATATTCATTTGATTCCATATTATATGACCTGAAGTCATATACTTTTTATCATTTATTTTATTGGATGGCTAGAAAAGTTATTTAATTTTTATTTATCCTTAAGATAAAAAGTCAAAAGCCATATAATTCTAAATTCTCATTATTGGCCCAAAGCCATGAGACTAATGAGCCTAAAGCCATTAAAACTAAATGGCATGAAGCCATAAATTTTTAATTTTGTAATTTATGGATTATTTGTTGTTTTTATGAATTTATTATTCATGTTATTATATTGTGTGTTATATCTCATAAATTTCTTTTTATAATAAAATTTAAATTTGTGTTTCATGAAGCATCAAAATTGTATATTTGGCCTTATAAGACCTTCTTGTTCTTTAGAACAAATTAAAGGAGTTGTATTACCACCAAAAGATTGTTGTTCTTCCAAAAGCTCATTCTAAATGGATATATTCAATTTGCTCTTATAGTAGCAAAATTGTAAAAAAGATTTTAAGAAATATGTTGAATTAATTTCTTGATCTTATATGGTTAAACAAAACAATGCGTTTTTGTTGAAAATATCATGAATCCAGGCTCGACTCCGTTCCCAGAAGTGAATGAAGTAACAAATGAATCTAATTATGGCCGTAGATATAAGAGTAAACATGTTTATAATCTTGGACATGATCAAGATTGTAATCATATTGGTTCAAATTCCCACCTGAAGTAGAGAAATATTATTAATAAGAGCCAAAACAGAGAAACTATTAGGCATAATAAATATACTGAAAATTCATCATATCACCATGATATATATTATTTTAATATATTATGACATGATTTTATATAACTATGAAAAATATTTTTATGGTTTATGTGGTTTTCAGATAGATATAGCATCTTCAAATATATCAAAAATGCATTTCACACAATGTTACTATTTGTACAATAATTTACTATTTGCACAATAACGGTAACATGTGATTGCACAGTGATACGTAAGCATTTACATAGTATTGTAATCTATGAGATATTTGGTCCTTCAATCTTCTATACCCACGAAAGAAGTATAGAAGCTTGTTCACACCCATGAATGAAGAGTGTATAAGAGAGTGACTTTGGATTGTTATAAATATTGAAGCTTTGAAGGCCGTTTCAAATATTGTCGATATGATAAGATTTTAGTAGCCTTGAAAAAGTATTATCCAAAAGACAATAACTTACAGAGATTTATGTCGTAATAAGTATAGAGGCTAATTGTCCTAAGGACTAATTAGCATATTTTGCCCAACTTTGTAAAAGAGTCTAATGTTTAGACTATATATATGACAGTATAAATTTGACAGAAGGCTCTGGAAGAGCTAATATTTTGTTACCTAAAGCTCGTATAAAAGAAACTTATTGAGTTTTAAATATATCTACAAAAATAGATATCATATAAAAAACACATGCTATTATAAATCAGAAGTTTACATATAACAATACAAATTGGAAGTTTGATGTTGTAAACAAGAAGTTTACAAATAATAATGCAAGAGATTGTAATTGTAAACCAGAAGTTTACAAATATAGCAAATCAAATGTTTGCTAATGCTGCCAATGAGATATTAAAGAGGCAATGATCTGCAGAGAAATATATCCATATTTATTTTGAAACCAAAACCCAAGAGAAATAAATAAACCCAGAAGGTAATATGCTGCTTACTTATTATTGTTATTTAAATTTATTGTGATCACATATCGTAAATCTGTTGTCATGAGAATTTTCTGCTGAAAAAATTTTACTGTGTGATTCTATGTTATTTTGATTATTACTATTTTCATATGTGGTGGACTATATATTTTGCATATAAGTAAATTGATATATATTATTAATAAAATTATCTAGTGATGTAATATTATATGGTAGTTTTTGAAGAACTAATATATAATTTTCTTTTGAGCTTTAAAGAGTTTGAAAGTGATTTTAAAATATAGATATAAAGAAAGTATGTTTGTATGACTCACACTTGAGGGGGACATTGTTAGAATACAAGTGTGAGCTAATTTTTGAAAAGTGATTGTTGGATATGATTAGTTTTGATGATGTCTTATGTCTTATATAGATGTCATTATTAAGAGCAAAAAGTTTGAATACTACATTTATCTTCTACTTTGACTAAGTCTTATATTTAATGTAGATGTGAAATTCAATATTGAAGAATGATCAAGAAAGTAGATCGAAGAAAGAAATTCTTGCACACAATATAATGGGAATATCAGAATGTCAAGGAAGCAAGAAGTTATTAAAGGATTTTGGGAATAGTCAAGAAGATGAGGAAATATTGAAGAAAGTAGAACTTGCAGAGAATGATGAGTCCAAGTTGAATGACGGAGAATGATCAATAAGAAGATCAACAAAGAAGTATTGAATTAGAAAAAGAAATTGAATCAAAGAAGATGTGAAGTTAAATCAAGAGAAGAGAAGAGAAGAAAGAGTTGAGTTATGGAGAATGATCAAGATAAGAAGAAAGAAAGAAGAACTTGCTGAATGGAATGAAGATATAATTATTTAAGTTCTTATATTGAAGCTAGAAGCCTCCAAGATCATATAAAAGTTGGAATGACTCAATTCAGAGTTAAAGTCAGCAAAAATCAGCTTCAGGATGAGAAAACTCAAGTTCACAACTCAAAACTCGAGTTTCCTGCTTCGCTACAATGATTTGCTCTTCTGATATGAGAAAACTCGAGTTTAGGACTCAAAACTCAAGTTTAGGAATCAAAACTCGAGTCAGCCACCTAAAAACTCGAGTTTCTAGTGTCTTCAACATCTCTAGCGTCTCTGGACTAGGAAAACTCGAGTTTCCAAGTACAAACTCACGTTTAGGACTTAAAACTCGAGTTTTCAAGTCAAAACTCGAGTTTCCAGTGGTCATCAGCACTTCAGCAACTCTGTTTCACGTTCAGCTCGAGCAACGTATGGTAATTCGATGATATCTCTTAAACCAGAAATCGTATTGAGGTGAAATCAATGCCATATGAAACTAGACTCACAATGAGTCATTTTGATATAAAATTCAAGTCAAAAGGAGTTCAGATCAGGGAGCTATGAATTGTTGAAGTCGACAGAAAAATCCACGCCACACAGCAAACCAAGCTTTAATGTTTTGAGTGTATCTCACAAACTACAAATCCGATTGAGCTAAAATCAGTGGCATATGAAAGTAGACTCAAAGGGCTTTCCATCAAGATTTGAATGGACCAAAATAGAGTTTAGACCAAGGAGATATGACCTTCGAAAGTTGACAGTCAATTTAAGAAGTTGCGAAAACGCTCAACAAAGTCCAAACTCTAAGTCAGAGAGCAACCAAGGGCAAAACAACTTGCAAACTCGAGTTTGTAAATCAAAACTCGAGTTTATCGAAGGTAGAGAGCAAATTTTGGTTTTGGGAGAAAACAAAACTCGAGTTATTAAGTTGGAAACTCGAGTTTCCATCAGACAGAGAGCAGCGAACGTCAGAGCATCTTCCAAACTCGAGTTTGTGAGATCAAAACTCGAGTTTTGATTAGACAGAGAGCAATCTAGAGTAACGCAACCTCAAAACTCGAGTTTTGCAAATGAAAACACGAGTTTTCATCTCAGCTTCAAAAAATTACCGTTTCGAAAATCCTGATTCTTCTGATAAACGTCCAGACGATTACCCAAATGATTTATAACACTTCTTAACATTATTTATATCATTTGTGTGCATGTTTCTGATGATCAAAGTGTTAGACCTGGCTATCACCCAAGAGGGGGGGTGAATTGGGTGTCAGATAAAAATTTAGAAACTTTAAAAATTCTTTTCAACTCTTAATGAAGGTAATGAGTATGAAAATAACTATTCATAAATCAACAGTTGAATATTCAAATAAATGTTAAAATAATATTTGCTGGAAATATAAGAGTTTAAGGAAGAGAATATGCAAACTGTGATTTATCCTGGTTCGGCCCAATCCACGATGACCTACATCCAGTCCCCAGGCACCTCCTGAGATTTCAATCCACTATCTCACTCAAGCTTTAAACGGGTACTTGAGAACCGCTACAATCCCACAAGTTTAGCCGGGCACTTGTGCAGCCTTTTACAAATCTCTTACCGAGATACTCCCCCTTACACACCGTAAGGATACACCGCTTGATCACACACTCTGTACTCGAAGTAATCCTCTCCCTAGGATTCACTCCCCTTACAAGTTGTAATCAACACAATGTGTTTCCCACTCAAGATCACCCAATCTTGAGTAATTCTCAGATAAAATGTTTACAAATAAATCTTCTCTTTAAGAAGTGATAAGATGAACACTGAAATACAATACAAATAATCTCACTCTCTTAATAAATTATATGATCACTAAGAAAATAGAGAGAATATGAGATAAACATCAGAAGGCATTTTGACGGTGTAAGCTCATGTCTTTTTTTCGCTTTGAATATGCTTCCATTTATAAGCATGTAGAGCGAACCGTTGGAAAAAAACATTATAACCGTTGTGAATAGTAACTTTTGCCGTTGAAAAATCTGACCGTTGCTATCCATTGGCCGTTGAGCGCGTTTAGGAATATTACCGTTGAGAGAGTGTTTGACAGTTGAAGAGATGTCCGTTGGAGCTTCATTGAAGAGAAATATTACCGTTGGAAGCCTTTTGACCGTTGGAGTATTTTCATTCGTGAGAGTTGGAAGCTTCGGTTCATTTTGAGAAATAGCCGTTGCTTTGTGTTTCTCATTCAATCATATGCTTCACTGAATTCCTTCAACTCTGTCTTCATCAAATAACCATGGGTTTCTTGCTCCAGCAAATACCTCTACAGTTTTCCATTGAATCCGTTGGTATGAATTTTCTGCTTCAATCGGTTTTGAATCCAAACTTTGATCTAATCACCTGAAACTTATACACAAATGATATAAATAATGTAAAGAAGAAGTATAAGTGATTTTGGTAATCATCTGGATGTTTTCCATACGCTACAGTATTTCCGGACGCGGTGATTCTTGAAGACGATGAACAGTATTTTCGTGATGATGATTCAGAACATAGCTCAACTTCCAGTAACCATATCTCTTCGTATATAGCTCTAAAATTAGCAAATGATATATCCCTGGAAAGCTCTTGATGTCTTCTTTCCAATGAAAAAAGAATCAGCTCAAAACACTTTGTATTTTGACCGTTATGATCCGATGAACACTGACTGTCCAGATAACAGAGTTCCAGCAACCCAGAAGTTTCGAAATTCATATCTCCTTCGTTTCAAGCTCTTTTTAGTTGCTTCCAAATTCTGTGAAACCCTTGTTGAGTATAAAATCATATGGAATTGGTTTCACTTCATTTGGTTCTGTATAATATGAGATATAGACAGAAAACCGAGGCTATTCTGAGTTGATTCCAGAATCACATGTATCAACTTTCAAAGGCCATATCTTCCTGTTCTAAGCTCCGTTTTGAGTGGGTCAAATTGTAGTATGATGCATTTTTAGTCTAGTTTTATATGCCACTGGTTTCAGCTTAATTGGATATGTATTTTGTGAGATATACCCAAAATACTGAAGCTCGCCTTGCTGTGTGGCGTGAATTGCACTGCCAACTTCCACAATTTGTTTCTCTTTTATCTGAACTCCTTTGGACTTGAATCTGGTCTCCAAATGACGCATTGGGAGTCTACTTTCATCCAAAATTGGTTTCACTTCAATCCGACGTCTAGTTTGTGAGATATCATCGAAACATTGAATGTCGCCCATGAAAAACGCAGAACAGAGGCAAACAGAGCATGAAACAGTTCCTGGAGTCGATGCAGCCATATTGGAAAGTCAGCAAAATTACGATTTTGCCATTGAAGCTGAAGTTCTACAGAATTACGATTTTGCCATTCTGAATGAATTTAGAGAAATAAATGTAAATGACTTGAAGCAATTATTTTCTTGACTCGAGGCAACTCGTCTAGAGGCAAACAAGTCATTGCAGCAAACGTATATGATCCGTATAGCACTATTCATATATACGGTTTTGTAGCTAAGAAATTGCTATTCATGATGATGCTCCAAATAGCTTAATTTAGCACTGAATTAAGCATTTCGAACTTCTGTTTGATTATGTAGACTTTTCAGTATTGGCACTATTCATGTATACGTGGTATTATTCACGTATACGCTACTATTCACACTGATGTTTGCTGACTCCGAATTAAGCTACTCCAACTTCCGCTTGATCATAGAGACTTCCAATATCACAAAAACTTGAGTGTTGATATTCTCATTATATTGTGCAAGTTCTTCCTTCTTTAGTCTCTTCTCTTCTTCTGGATTATTCTTCATGATTCAACTTGAACTAATCTATATTATATAAGGTAGTTAGTCAATGTATATGATACAAACTTTTTGCTCTAGATAATGGCATCAATATAAGACATCATCAAAACTAATCAGAACTAACATTCTCCCCCTTTTTGATGATGGCAAATACCTTAAGAAAAATATGTATGAATATGAGAATATATTAGATGCAACATATTTTTATTGTCATTCTCTCCCCCTTATTTGTCATTAGCAAAAAGTTGAAGTAAAGAAGATATACTTGTGGAGAGATAAATATGAAAAACACGTGAGAAATAATTGCTATTTCTCTCCCCCTTTTGAAAATATTTGATGCAAGTAGAAAAGATGTTTCATGAAGGTATGTTTGAAATACAATTTGGAGAGGTTTTTCAAGAAACTTAAAACTTTCATAGTTAAAAACAAATTCATATCAAACATGTGCAGAATGTCTACTGAATATAAAAAGATAGAGATTAGAAATGCTCATGTAGATTCTGCAAATTGTTGAATGATCGATGAAGTCCATTTGCTTGCTGTAAGAAATTTGGTTGAGTTGCCATGCCCTAAGATGAAGTAGTGATAGGCTTCTTTCTTGTTGTGTGAGGTTCTTTGAAGAGGCTCAATCGAAGGATCATGAATATCTTGTATGATGCGAATAAGATGAAAGTACTGGCTTCTTGAGTTGTTTCTCATTTGAATAAATTTGATCAGTACTTTAGCTTCCATCCTTTGCCTTCATAGATCTCTTCTGTAGAGCATATCTCATCTTCAATAATTAATCCCCAAAGCATCTTTCCTTAATTTAATAATTTCTCCTTGTAGTGTATTAAGGAAAGTTGTAACACATAACCAAATCTCTTGCTACAAATTAAAAATATTCTTTCCTGAAGAGATTTGTTAGTGCAACCAGATATCAAAGTGTTCCTCTCGAAAACATATTTTCAAATAATAATGAAAGGAAAATATGATATTAACTCATCATCAAAACTAATAATAAATAATAATTGTAGATGAGTATGCTTAAAAGGGTTTTTCTTCAAATTAAGGATATGAGCTTTTAAGATATAAAAATACTTGAGAATGTGAAGCTCCCCCTTAATGAATGCATAACAAAAATGAAGTTCCCTTTAATGATACCAAATAATAATGTGACAGCAAATGTTATGAGATTTGGAAATATCTTTACTTACAACATGGTACCTCAGAATTAAGAACTTTCAAGTTCATTAAAATTGGTATGAAGAAATTACTTATGCTTTTTAAGATGATAAAAGTGATTAAAGCATAAGGATCATTTTGAAAATAAATGTTCTCAGGCTAAACTTTGTGAAATAAAATTTGAATGAACAAAATCAAGTTAGCCTGCTGAGTAATGCGAGAGCATAGAAATGATTATGATATATGAACATTATTTCAAAATACAATACCTCACTCAAGTAATATCGTAATTACTTGAGTCATAATCATTTGTAATCCATAGGTGCATCACGAGCTGGCCATTATCTGATGATGTGATCAGTATTGAGGAACTCCCAGATTTGATGCATAAGGATAAGTTTCTGTGGCCAACGACTTTTCTTATCAAGCTAGTACACTCCTGTATCACCTTGATCTAAGCCTCTTGCTAGATAAGACCTTGAAGTTATGGTTGATCAATTCACAAAGTTGCCTAATCTTGTCATTCACAGAAGTGATGTCACAAAATTTGCAAACGTAGCTACTGAAATGGTCTATTTTGTTTGCCTATGTTCTTTGTATGCAACAACAGACCAAGTTAGTCATCGATCTCCTGCAAAAATATATGTTCTTTGGTACTCAATGATATCGAGTCCACACAGGATTAAACATAATAAACTCTTGTGCTCTTATAAAATTAAATCATATGATATTTGAGCAAAGAGTATATCAAAATCAAATATCAAAACATAGTTTTACCCAATCAAATAAATTAAAGCCAATGAATCAAATAGGGTAACAACTAAATGATACCAAAAATGTGATTTCTCAATGACAATTTGTAAATACACTTTATGTACGTAGAAGAGATGTTTTTGATAAAATGCATGAAGTTTTGATCAAAGAGCATAGAAAATCTTATCCATAAAGATAAGTATTTATCAACTTATAGTTCAGAATTTTTTAAAAAAATGATAGTGAAATATGCAAATCGTTTTAAATCTTGAATGTCCTTTCAAAAATGTAATAATGCAGTATAAAATCAAAATTTTCATAAATGAAATATTCATTTTTGAAACATGCTTGAAAAATTGATGCTCATGTTAAATATGGTGGAAGTCAATAAGTTTAATGAATATATCAATATGCTTCAGATTTGGAAAACATGTTGAACATTGAAGTTAACATGTTGAAGAATTTCCCAAAAGCAAAAGTCATAAGGAAAAATGAATTAACCAAAAAAGGGCTAAGTATGATAGAAATATATAGGCACAATGACTTTGCTATTGATCAAGAGATAATCTTGCCTTAGTAGAGTTTTGAAAATATAATAACATTCAAGGCAAGAATATGAATATATAGAAATAGTTACTCAAAATATGGATGTAGACAAATGCTTATGTATTTGAGTAACACAAGGAGTACTAGGATTCATAGATGATGAAGTGCAAACTTATTAATCCAAATGATTAGAGTTCCATAATATTATCCTAGTAAGTTATTCCACTATAATGGTTAATACACTAACATTTAATGCATTAATGAACATTCATAATTTTTGGAATAACTTGGCCAATAAGAATTTATAAGATTTTCACAAATTGAATTCTTTTATAGGAGATAAGCTTGAAAATCACAAGTGATCAACTTGCTAGACATGAGGTCCAACTAATTAAAGAATAAAGAACGAAGAGTTCAAGCATCATATTGAATATCAAAGATCAATATGTGAATGATAGAGAAAACTCTACTGGAAAGATTTGAAGCATATTTAACATTCAATATACAAAGACTTAACTTCCAATTTTGAAATATCATTTTAATGCAATCAAAATATGCATATTTTTTTTTTCAAAACATTTGTATGCATTTTTCAGAAACAGAGTGAATTGTAATTTTAAAAAAATAGAACTGTGCATTAAAAAAAAATATAATCTTAGAATGTTTTGCACAAATTCACTTATGGTCCGTTTAGCAATCTAAAAACATTTTGAAAAACATAAATGGTTGATTGCTAATGAAATGCAATAATGGACAAGTATTCATTACCCAAATATGAATTTCATATAAGCATGATATGGGGTAAGAAATAGATATCACCATAATTCCTCCAATCCTTGTAGAAGCTTGCTTGATTAAGATGATTTTGATGTAGATGACTCCTTTTCGGACGTTCACCTTCAACATTAAGCATAGCTTGTTGAGCTTTCTCATAAGTTGGATCATTTCTCTTTGTTACATTCTTGAGAAGCTTTCTTTGATCCTACAAAACCATATAAATCTTTTTCTTTCTTGGTATCCAACCTTACTTGGATCCAATCATTGTTAGCTTGTAGGAACCAAAATTAAATTCACATGCTCTTATGAATATATTCAATTCAGAACAACTAAGCACAGTGAATTAAACATGATTTATGCACAAAAGAAATATTTCCTTTTCAAATTATCATGTAAGCTTAAAGAGTTAAATTATTGAACATTGCAATCATTTTGAAAAATAAATTAGGATGTCAAAAGCCCTTTTTTTAAAAAAAATAGTTTGCAAGGCTTATTCCTAAGGTTACAAAATATAAAACCTCAATAAATATTTCAGATAACAGAGTAGGAGGTTTTACCGTTGTATACCTTTGCCTTAGGTACTAGGAGAATTGACTTTGCTTACCCACTGTCTTTTTCTGTCATATTGATTCTTCATGTGTCTTCCTATGGGTATCGACAAAGCTCTCTCAGAAAATATGTACTTCAATGGTCTTCTATTTGGCATTTGAGAGATTCTTCTCTTCTTATTTTCCTCAAGGTAGTTGAACGATACTCTATGATAATTTGTTCTTGAGGTAGAAGATACTCTTCTTGCTTGTATCCATTGCTTTTCATGGTTTGACCTTGTAGTTCTAGCAATGGGTGCTCTGAGAGTTCTCCTATTTGAAGTAAGTCTCCTTTTACACGCATGAGAAATTCTTGGATTGTTCTTCGTCTCGTCAGTACCCTTATGTCCATTGACTTTTAAATTATCCTGCACACATAAGGCACTAGATGGACATTTTGGTACCCACTTATACTTGGGTCCTTGACCGTTAGTATTGGACCTTGCTTGTTCTTTCGGAACCCAGATAAATTTATTTCTCACATTAGAATTTCTCCTAATATAACATGTGTGAGAAATATGACCAGATTTACCACAATAATTGCAAATAATAGAATGATGCTTATTATGAACATTTTTGCAAGTATTGTATTGGTTATGAGAGTAAAACTTCAAATAATATTCATTTGAACATTCATTCTTCTCACATGATTTTCCAGCATGATTGAAAACATTTTTGTTTTTCAAAATAGAATCAGTATTTGGTTGAAAAACAATTTTATGCAAATGTTCAAAATCATTTTTCTTAACTACACAAGAAGAATTGGAATTGTTTACCTCATATGCATCTTGAGCTCCAGATAATGATTGACCACAATTGTCCATGAGCTCTTCTTGGTAGTCCTCTTTCTCTTGTTCTTTTGTGTTGACTGGATCATGAAAATATTCTCTAATTTCACCTTCTTCCATTTGTTCATCACTCATAGATGTGCAGTTAGAAATCTTTGATGAACTATCAACACTTTCAACTTCAACACAATCATTAGACGTATAGATAGAATCAAGAGTATCCCAAATATCTTTAGCATTAGAGTAAGACTTGATTTTCTCAAAATCATTTTCGGTTAAAGCACTATACAAAATTTTCATTGCTCTAATGTTCAACAAAAACATTTTCTTTTCTTTTTCCGTCCAATCCTTTCTCGGTTTGAAATCAAAAACATTTGTAAAAACATTCCACATATCAAAATCAGTTGCTTTGATAAAACTAGTCATTCTAGCTTTCCAAAACCAAAATTCAATATCTTTTAAAAATGGTGGAACAGTATAATCGAAACCTTCAGAAAGCAAGTAACACCCAAAATTAGCCATTGTAACTCTTGAGACGGTTAAGTCCTTTACACAAGAGCCCCGCTCTGATACCAAATGTTAGACCTGGCTATCACCCAAGAGGGGGGGTGAATTGGGTGTCAGATAAAAATTTAGAAACTTTAAAAATTCTTTTCAACTCTTAATGAAGGTAATGAGTATGAAAATAACTATTCATAAATCAACAGTTGAATATTCAAATAAATGTTAAAATAATATTTGCTGGAAATATAAGAGTTTAAGGAAGAGAATATGCAAACTGTGATTTATCCTGGTTCGGCCCAATCCACGATGACCTACATCCAGTCCCCAGGCACCTCCTGAGATTTCAATCCACTATCTCACTCAAGCTTTAAACGGGTACTTGAGAACCGCTACAATCCCACAAGTTTAGCCGGGCACTTGTGCAGCCTTTTACAAATCTCTTACCGAGATACTCCCCCTTACACACCGTAAGGATACACCGCTTGATCACACACTCTGTACTCGAAGTAATCCTCTCCCTAGGATTCACTCCCCTTACAAGTTGTAATCAACACAATGTGTTTCCCACTCAAGATCACCCAATCTTGAGTAATTCTCAGATAAAATGTTTACAAATAAATCTTCTCTTTAAGAAGTGATAAGATGAACACTGAAATACAATACAAATAATCTCACTCTCTTAATAAATTATATGATCACTAAGAAAATAGAGAGAATATGAGATAAACATCAGAAGGCATTTTGACGGTGTAAGCTCATGTCTTTTTTTCGCTTTGAATATGCTTCCATTTATAAGCATGTAGAGCGAACCGTTGGAAAAAAACATTATAACCGTTGTGAATAGTAACTTTTGCCGTTGAAAAATCTGACCGTTGCTATCCATTGGCCGTTGAGCGCGTTTAGGAATATTACCGTTGAGAGAGTGTTTGACAGTTGAAGAGATGTCCGTTGGAGCTTCATTGAAGAGAAATATTACCGTTGGAAGCCTTTTGACCGTTGGAGTATTTTCATTCGTGAGAGTTGGAAGCTTCGGTTCATTTTGAGAAATAGCCGTTGCTTTGTGTTTCTCATTCAATCATATGCTTCACTGAATTCCTTCAACTCTGTCTTCATCAAATAACCATGGGTTTCTTGCTCCAGCAAATACCTCTACAGTTTTCCATTGAATCCGTTGGTATGAATTTTCTGCTTCAATCGGTTTTGAATCCAAACTTTGATCTAATCACCTGAAACTTATACACAAATGATATAAATAATGTAAAGAAGAAGTATAAGTGATTTTGGTAATCATCTGGATGTTTTCCATACGCTACAGTATTTCCGGACGCGGTGATTCTTGAAGACGATGAACAGTATTTTCGTGATGATGATTCAGAACATAGCTCAACTTCCAGTAACCATATCTCTTCGTATATAGCTCTAAAATTAGCAAATGATATATCCCTGGAAAGCTCTTGATGTCTTCTTTCCAATGAAAAAAGAATCAGCTCAAAACACTTTGTATTTTGACCGTTATGATCCGATGAACACTGACTGTCCAGATAACAGAGTTCCAGCAACCCAGAAGTTTCGAAATTCATATCTCCTTCGTTTCAAGCTCTTTTTAGTTGCTTCCAAATTCTGTGAAACCCTTGTTGAGTATAAAATCATATGGAATTGGTTTCACTTCATTTGGTTCTGTATAATATGAGATATAGACAGAAAACCGAGGCTATTCTGAGTTGATTCCAGAATCACATGTATCAACTTTCAAAGGCCATATCTTCCTGTTCTAAGCTCCGTTTTGAGTGGGTCAAATTGTAGTATGATGCATTTTTAGTCTAGTTTTATATGCCACTGGTTTCAGCTTAATTGGATATGTATTTTGTGAGATATACCCAAAATACTGAAGCTCGCCTTGCTGTGTGGCGTGAATTGCACTGCCAACTTCCACAATTTGTTTCTCTTTTATCTGAACTCCTTTGGACTTGAATCTGGTCTCCAAATGACGCATTGGGAGTCTACTTTCATCCAAAATTGGTTTCACTTCAATCCGACGTCTAGTTTGTGAGATATCATCGAAACATTGAATGTCGCCCATGAAAAACGCAGAACAGAGGCAAACAGAGCATGAAACAGTTCCTGGAGTCGATGCAGCCATATTGGAAAGTCAGCAAAATTACGATTTTGCCATTGAAGCTGAAGTTCTACAGAATTACGATTTTGCCATTCTGAATGAATTTAGAGAAATAAATGTAAATGACTTGAAGCAATTATTTTCTTGACTCGAGGCAACTCGTCTAGAGGCAAACAAGTCATTGCAGCAAACGTATATGATCCGTATAGCACTATTCATATATACGGTTTTGTAGCTAAGAAATTGCTATTCATGATGATGCTCCAAATAGCTTAATTTAGCACTGAATTAAGCATTTCGAACTTCTGTTTGATTATGTAGACTTTTCAGTATTGGCACTATTCATGTATACGTGGTATTATTCACGTATACGCTACTATTCACACTGATGTTTGCTGACTCCGAATTAAGCTACTCCAACTTCCGCTTGATCATAGAGACTTCCAATATCACAAAAACTTGAGTGTTGATATTCTCATTATATTGTGCAAGTTCTTCCTTCTTTAGTCTCTTCTCTTCTTCTGGATTATTCTTCATGATTCAACTTGAACTAATCTATATTATATAAGGTAGTTAGTCAATGTATATGATACAAACTTTTTGCTCTAGATAATGGCATCAATATAAGACATCATCAAAACTAATCAGAACTAACACAAAGGCTATTAAACTGAAGATCAAAGGGAAAGTAAATGCTGATGTCATAGCTAGTTCAGAAAACGAAGTTCTAACGGCTAATTCCATCTAAGTCTAACGGCTATATTTCTTTATCCAAAAATCATTAAATCTTCAAAGGGTCATATATTGATCTCTACCTATAAAAGAGGACAGATTCAAGCTGAAAAACGCAGAGAAACAAGCTTACATTTTCAACATGCTAATACTCTGTTTTTCGAATCATTTACTCTCTGTTTTCCATGTCTAGATAGCTTAGAGAGTGAGATGACTTGTATTGTTCTTCAGTGTTCATTCATTCACTTTTGAGAGAGAAGATTTATTGTAATCATTCTATCCTTCTATCTGAGAGTTACTCAAGATTGGGTGATCTTTAGTGGGAAACACATTGTGTTGATTACAACTTGTAAGGGGGAGTGAATCCTAGTGAGAGGATTGCTTCGAGTACAGAGTGTGTAATCAAGTAGTGTACTGATTACAGTTTGTAAAGGGGAGTGAATCCTAGTGAGAGGATTACTTCAAGTACAGAATGTGTAATCGAGTTGAAAGAAGATAGTGAATTGAAAATCTCAAGCGGTGCTTGGGGACTGGATGTAGGTCAAGGATTAGGCCGAACCAGTATAATAACCAAAAATTTAAATGATTTTCATAAATGAATTACTGAAAATTTGAAACAAACTACCTTGGAGAGTGTTACCGCCGCACTCTTACTAGGACAAGTGCAAGGCTACTTATTATAATTAAAAAAAAACAAACAAACTTAAGCAAAAATGTATTTTATTCAAAACAAAAATTAAAATAAAATAAACTAGCTAGAATACTGATGATCTTTCTCACTTCTCACGGCTAGCCCCAACCTTGGCACCTGTTTCACTGAAATTCTGCTCCCCCGAAGGATCATCGCAGCCCATGAACACAAACATCAATAAAAGCTGGTAATCCTAATAAACAAAGATAATATGGAAAAATAATTAAATAAATAAATAAATAAAATATTTACGGGATGATAAAAAGAAAAATATCGTATACATATATATAATCTAAAATATCAATTTCATATCATATACATATATAATCTAAAATATCAGTTTCAATATCAATTATCATTCATTAATTTTTATTAATTTCATTTGGACCCGAAAACCTACCAGTTCATTTAGTTTAGTAAGAAGAGAACTATGGTAGACCCGGAAACCTGCCAGTCTACCCTGTGACCCAGAAATCTGCCAGTCACAATCATCAATTGGCCATAAACATATCTTCCTAGTGTGCACACCTCTTCCCAAAGTTGCTACTAGTGTCCCAGAAACTTGCCAGACACCACTTTGGAAAGAACGGATACTATCATTTTCACATCACGTAAATATCAAGGGCATAAAGCCCATAAGTTGTGTTCATCACTATGGGAGGTACTATCCCAAAGCTATCCTCCCACTATTAAGTTATTTAAAATACACACATCATAAACTCCCAAATTATTTTTATTATTTACTTATCTTTTATATATTCTTATATTATTTTAATTAAATATAGATATAAAGATATTTTGACCTATAATCTGTAGGTATCTTATCTTATTGCGCAGGAGATATAAAAAAAATCAAATAATAAAAGGAAAAAAATAACATGGTCAAATATCTGCAGGAGTTATTAATTATAGTATCGTAAGGAGTATAGTATATTGCAAATTTATTGTACAAGGTATAATATATATATTGCAATCACAAGTCAAACAAAGAAAAGAAAAAGAAAAAAAATGTCGCATAGGATCATGAATGACGCACAGGATCATGAATGACGCACAGGATCATGTCTGTGTATGTAATTCATGCACACGCAGGTCGAGACGTTGTAATCATAATTATTCACCAAGGAAAATGACGCACAGGGATATATTCAGGCAATTCTATTCATTTGTATTCTAACCCACGCACGAATGCCGAGGTAAAACCATGGTATTTAATCACAGAAGAAATGTCGCACAGGGTATGTATATAATTGAGGCACGCAAACCAAGGCAGAACAATTCCTTACATATATTTAAATATCTCTATATCTAAGACTCATGAGATTAGGATTACCTGGTTTCCGTGTAGCTAATCTCCTAAGAGAACAATTGACGAGAGTACGGAATAAGGGTGTAGTAGCGGAGAAAAATTTAGCGGCCAAGAAAATATCGAGCATTTTTAGGTTTAAGCGGCCAGACCTAAGTTTATAATTAAATCTAGGGTTTTGGCTATGGGCTGGGCCTTTTAATTATTCCTAATTAATAAATTAACTATACAAACATTATAAATTTCTAGATTTTACTATATTATTATTACTATTATTATTTTAATATATTATTATTATTATTTCTATTATTTTAATCAGGGGTATTACAAACATAGATGATCAAATAGAGGATAATCAAAAAAAGTTAGTAGCTCCAAAAGAGCCATCTCCTGAACTCTAGTAGAGATATTTCTAGAAGAGAATGTTATAGTCCCAGAAGAGACCCAAGTACTTGAAATATGTAAAAATTATGAAATCTCAAGAAATTATGTTATGAATAGAATCTAATGGGATTAAAAGGAAGTCAACATTGACGACATCTTTGCTTATAATATAGCATAGGGTTAAAGGTCATTTTTGCCATGAAAGTATTGCAAAGGGAGCGCTTAGCACCCGGAAGTTTTTTGGGTACTAAATTTGCCTCGGAAGTATGAAAAAGGTACCAAATTTGCCCCAGAAGTATGAAAAAGGTAGCAAATTTGCTCATCCGTTAATTTTGACCGTTAAGTTTGACCAACTGTCCACGTGGCATGCCACCTCATCAACCAATAAGAGTTAAGTATCATTTTTGCCCTGGAAGTTTTCAATGAGAGCAATTTTGCCCCTGAAGTTTTTACTAAGGAGCAATTTTACCCTGGAAGTTTACAAAATGTGTCAATTTTACCCCGGAAGTTTACAAAATGTGTTAATTTTGCCCTTTTAAATCAGTCAAATACCACACATGTCATACCTTGAAAAGGTCGAACTTGGAGTCAGAGAAGGAGATCATTGAAATGTTGAACTCAAAGCAGCCAGAATTTGCGAAGCCGAACTGGTCACAGGAAGTACCACTTATGATTTAAGCAAATGATCAATCTATGTAAACCAAGGTTCTTAAAACCGGACCGGTCGTTGAACCGGTTAAGGTACTAGGTCAAGGGTTAGTGGGTCAAACCGGAGTTAAACCGAGGCAAACTGGTGAGAATAAAAATTTCATGTTATTAATATGAAATCATTAAAAAAAAAGCTTTTTTTTAATACCACCCTTCGATTAAAAAAAAAATGTCTCACTGCACTCATATACCCATTAAATAATGAGTTAAAGTATGTTGGGTACCTCTTGAGGGGGGGAAAAAGGTATGTTGATTTCTGGTATGAATCGGCCGGTCCAGTCTAGTTTTCAAAACATTGATACAAACGTAAGTGATGCTTCCTTGAGCTCAACGTCTCAAGGATCTCCTTCTTTGACTCCAAGTTCCTCCTTTTCAAGGCATGACATGTGTGGTCTTTGACCGATTTAATAGTCAAATTTAATATTGGGAGAAAGAAGGGCAAAATTGCTCCTCAATGAAAACTTTTGGGGCAAAATTGCTCCTTAATGAAAACTTCCAGGGCAAAAATGATACTTTTGATTGATGAGGTGGCATGCCACGTGTCATAAGGTGGCACTTAACGGTCAAAATTAACAGAGGGGCAAATTTGATACCCAAAAAACTTCCGGGTGATGGGCGCTCCCTTAGCAAAACTTCCATGGCAAAAATGACTTTTAACCCTATAGCATATGATGTAATGAATGAAAATGATGATCATGAGCCACAATCTATTAGTGAGTGCCAGAAGTGCAAATCCCCAAAGGACTTAAGGTGTCAGAAGCATATGTTCCTGAAGGAATTAACGTGCCAGAAGCACAAGTCCCCGAAGGACGTAACATGCCAGAAGCACAAGTCCCCAAAGGACTCAAGGTACCAGAAGCACAAGTCCCTGAAGAACTCAAGATGTCAAAATCATCTAATTCAAGTCATCAAGAACAATACTCAATTAAGTTAAATAAACCTCTGTATGACTTGAAGCAATCAAAATGCATTTAATATAATCGTTTCAAGAAATATCTTTGAAAAGAAGAGTACAAAAATGATTCAATATGCCTATGCATTTTTGTGAAAAGATCTAGAATTGAATTTGTTATAATTGATGTTTATTTTGATGATATCAACTGGAACTCTTGAAGAGCAATTAATTGTTCAAAGAACTACTTAGTCCAAAAGTACCATATTTGAGTGATATTGGAACGCTGATGTATCTTGCTTATTAGCAAAATAGTTATTCATCAATACGAAGACATTGGAAGTAATGTTGTCATCAGGGGGAGTAATACTGATGTTGTCAAAAGGGGAAGTTGATACACGCTGTACTCTTTTTCCCTTATTTAGGTTTTGTTCCATTGGGTCCTGGAAAGGTTTTTAATGAGGCAGCATTGGAAAGTGTGTCGATGGATGATGTACTCTTTTCTTTGGCTAGGTTTTTATCTTATTGGGTTTTTCCTAGTTAAAGTTTTTAATGAGGCACATTCATAATGGACATTCAAGGGGGAGTGTTATGAATATATTATGTGAATGATCCATTATGGGCATTAAGGTTCCCACTACTGTTATGGTGGGCCCACTACATTCATGGTGGTGAATGGGTAGAAGCTACATAAAACTTCTCTACTCTCCAATTATTATAAATAGTCCCCTACCCCCTCACATATGTATACTGATGAAACTGAATGAGAATTTTTCTCTTTTGAATCTCTCTTGCTCTTGTTCTTTATCTTTTACTTCTTCTATATCCTTATATTTATAACAAAGCTTTTATAATCACCGGATGGGTCAGGGCAGGGGCGTGAGTTTTACTTTCACCGGTCAAGGTATGTGCCCGTTGTTAATTGATATTTGCCGGTTGTTTATTGGTAAATGACTAAATGGTAAGTGTTTTGTTTCATTTCAATTTACATAAAATTTTGGGGAAAATGACAATTAAATACCATTTTAAATCCTAAAAAGTCTGATGAAATTTTGAAAGGACATAAAGGCGATAGGGATCAAATTGAGATTTTAAAATATTAGTGAATTTACAATTTTACCCTCATTTTTTAAATAAATAAAAAAAAATAAAAATGATCCTTGCAAACTACCACTGCAGTCGGCCACTAGAACTCTGTCACTAGCTAGCCAGGAGCCGCCACCTACCTAATCTCTAGCTCTCGACAGAGCTTCAGCGAGGGTTTTTTTTTGGGGGGGGGGAATGGGGTTGATTTTTTTTTTTTTGGGGGGGGGGGAGGGGAGGGAAGATTTGAATGAAGATGTGAGGGGTGGGATTCAAACCTACCCTACCTTCATATTGAAAGCGCTAGGTGGCCGGTCACTGGGCTACCTGATTCCATTGATATTTGATAAACACACACACACACACATATTATGGTTAACATTTTTTCCATCAGGAAACGCTCTTGTGAATCATATTACAAGTATTGGGAATACCATTGATGAACTTGTTATTCTCATTACAACTTTTGTTCATAGTATTCAGATTTTGGTTTCACCAGAGGGACATTTTACCACCTGAGAAATGAACTTGTTAACCCTATTAATAAACTTGTAAATCACATTCATTAACTTGTTATTCCTATTGCAACTTTTGTTCATAGTGCTCAGATTTTGGTTTCACTAAAGTCACATTTTACCACCTGACGAATGAACTTGTAAATCCCATTAATGAACTTGTAAATTCCATTGATAAACTTATTATTCCTATAACGACTTTTGTTTATAGTGCTAGATTTTGGTTTCACGAGAGTCACATTTTACCACCTAAGAAATGAACTTGTTAAACCCATTATTAAATTTATAATACTTATTGATGAATTTATTATTCTCATTATAACTTTTGTGAAATGTCTGGGTTTAAAATTTTGGCCAATTACATGAAATTCCCCACAATTTCTATAAAATTAAAAATCTATGAAGAAATGAACCAGATAAAATTACATAAAATTACTCATAAGGTTTTTAAATTACATTTTATCCCAAATAATTTTAAATGTTGTAGTTTAGTCCCTTCATGAACTTCTAAACTTTTCACCTTGGTCCCTAGTCAAAACTTG
This sequence comes from Acacia crassicarpa, assembly GCA_034222035.1. Taxonomy (NCBI): domain Eukaryota; kingdom Viridiplantae; phylum Streptophyta; class Magnoliopsida; order Fabales; family Fabaceae; genus Acacia; species Acacia crassicarpa. The sequence goes on from JAWXYG010000002.1 coordinate 7,840,820, forward strand.
CCTTTTTAACTTTTTTTTTTTTAAATGCAAGTTTTGATCAAAGACCAATTAGGCCATTTGACCTTCTTCTTACTCTGGACAAACGACGAACGAGAGACGAGAGTAGGACAAACCACGACAAAATGGCAGATTTGAACGAGACAGATCTTGAGAGAAGAAGGAAAAGGACGGAGAGCCACCACCATCGTCAAGAACTTCCACCCTCACTTGAGCCACTTAGAAACCAGAAAAAAGTGCCGCTGCAACACAGAATCGAGCTTAGAGAAATCAAGCGAGCTTCGCCTATCCTCTAACTTTCACCACGCTGGCATGAGGAGAGGAACGAGGAAGAGAGGGTGAGGGGAAAAAGAGAGAGAGAGAGAGAGAAGATGTAAAGGGCATTTTAGTAAAAACACTTAAATTTTGAAATCCCATATTCCTCTAAATCACCTATAGAGTGTGAAGTCCCACATCGACTGGGAAGGCGAACAAAGCATACCTTATAAGGATGCGGAGACCTTTCCCTTGTGGACGCATTTTGATGGGCTAGACCTAGTCAAAAACAAAAACCGTGAGGCCTTGTGTGTGCTAAAGCGGACAATATCCACAAGCGGGCGCTTACAATTGGTATCAAAACTTTGATAGGTAATTCTAATTCCCATGAGTCTTAGGTTAAGTTTTATGTAAATTTTGATAGGTAACCCTAATCCATAGAAGGTAATTCTAATCCTCATGAGTCTTAGGTTAGATTTATGAAAACTTTGATAGGTAATTCTAATTCCCATGAGTCTTAGGTTAAGTTTTATATAAATTTTGATAGGTAACCCTAATCCGTAGAAGGTAATTCTAATCCTCATGAGTCTTATGTTAGTTTTATGTAAATCTTGATAGGTAATTCTAATTCCCATAAGTCTAAAGTTAGTTTTAAGTAAATTTTGATAGGTAACCCTAATCCGTAGAAGGTAATTCAAATCCTCATGAGTCTTATGTTGGTTTTATGTAAATCTTGATAGGTAATTCTAATTCCCATGAGTCTTAGGGTAATTTATACCTTTCATTTTAATTTGATTTTAAATATGTTAAAGAATTCTATTATCTCTTTAATCTCTTACTCATCTATTTCTATAATTTGAGTTGCGTCTCCACCACTATATTACTTAACCTAGCATGACAGAAATAAAAGAATAGCTTCGATGTTCTGCAAAGGCATGGACAGGTAATCCTAATCCCCATGAACAATAGGTTAGTTTTATATAGACTTCGATAGGACTGTTATGTATGAAATCCTAATCCCTAGAACAATATAACTTGTGATCAATTTGTCGAATTCCTTCTTTATCAAATGAATGTAATAGTTTTGCCTCGGCTTGCATACCTCAATTATATATGAATACCTATGCGTCTTTTTGTGATTGAGCAATATTTTGTGCTTGATTTGTATACGCATTTGATGGAATATCCAATTCTTGGATTGAATTTCCCCTTTGCATTGAATTTCCCTTGTGCGTTTTTGTTATTCAGATGATGATAAAGCTCCTAAAGATTTAGATGGGATTCCCAAAGTACCAATTATTTTAATCACATGATTAGAAGTCTGAAAATATTAAAAGATACTTAGTACCATAAGAGTTAACAATTCTCATGATAACCTTATAGGAAGTAAAGCCAAAAAAGGATGATGAGTAGAAGTTCATAGATTTAGATGATGGTCATGAGAACTTCTCATGACAACCTTATGGGAACCCATGAGTAAAATGGATAATGAAAAATTAAGGATTTAGATGATGGTCATGAGAACTTCTCATGACAACCTTATGGGAACCCATGAGTAAAATGGATAATGAAAAATTAAGGATTTAAATGATGGTCATGAGAACTTCTCATGACAACCTTATGGGAACCCATGAGTAAAATGGATAATGAAAAATTAAGGATTTAAATGATGGTTATGAGAACTTCTCATGACAACCTTATGGGAACCCATGAGTAAAATGGATAATGAAAAATTAAGGATTTAAATGATGGTCATGAGAACTTCTCATGACAACCTTATGGGAACCCATGAGTAAAATGGATAATGAAGAATTAAGGATTTAAATGATAGTCATGAGAACTTTCTTATGACAGCCTTATAGAAACCCATAAGAATTTATTTTACAGTTTAACATGAGAAATCTATTTTTGTGTGTATTGAAATAACTTAATAGTGGGAGGATAGCTTTGGGATGGTACCTCTCAAAGTGATGAACACAACTTTTGGGCTTTATGCCACCGATGTGAACCGATGATATCCGTTCTTCCCAAAGTGGTGTCTGGCAGGGTTTCCCGGGACACTAGTAGCAACTCTGGAAAGAGGTGTGCACACTAGGAAGATATGTTTATGGCCAATTGATGATTGTGACTGGCAGGGTTTCCCGGGTTTACCATGGTTCTCTTCCCACTAAATAGACTGGCAGGGTTTCCCGGGTCTAAATAAATTTAAAAGATAACGAATAATGTTTGATGTAATCACCTTATGATTTATGTGTGTGTGTGTGTGTGTGTGTGTGTATTTGCTTTGATTAATATAGTTGTGCCATTTAAATTGTGTTTTATTAGAATTACCAGCAATTGCTGATGTTTTCTGTTCATGGGCTGCGATGATCCTTCAGGGAGCAAAATTTCAGTGAAACAAGTGCCAAGAGCTGGGGCTAGCAGTGAGAAGTGAGGAAGCACCTTTATCTAATTTTATTTTATTTTATTTTGTTTGGAGTAAAACATATTTTGTTTATGTTTGAATTTACCTTATTTGTAATAAGTAGCCTTGCACTTGTCCCAGTACAAGTGCGGCGGTAACACCCCTCAAGGTTGTTTATTTCGAATTTCATTAATTTATTTATGAAAATCATTTAAATTTTTGTTATTATAACTGTTAGAAATTTGGGGTGTTACAAAATGGTATCAGAGCCAGGGCTCGGGTCGATGTGCCAGCGAGGACGATGGGCCCCAAGGGGGGTAGAGTGTGAAGTCCCACATCGACTGGGAAGGCGAACGAAGCATGCCTTATAAGGATGTGGAGACCTTTCCCTTGTGGACGCGTTTTGATGGGCTAGACCCAGCCGAAAACAAAACCGTGAGGCCTTGTGTGTGCCAAAGCAGACAATATCCACAAGCGGGCGCCTGGGATGTTACAATGTGTGAAGTCCCACATCGATTGGGAAGGCGAACGAAGCATGCCTTATAAGGATGCGGAGACCTTTCCCTTATGGACGCGTTTTGATGGGCTAGACCCAGCCGATCAAAGATCCCAAAGCTGAGTAAATAAATGAGTAAAATCGTAGTAATAATAATAATTAAAACGTGAGAGATGGGTAGAGAAGGGTTATTTCCTTGTCTTTTAGAAATGATTTATTTCCTTGAAATTTTGATAATTGTATATTTAAAATTATTTTGTGACTTGTAATGTGATTATTATTAACATGTGAATTTTATTTTAGTTTCGAGGACGAAACTTGTTTTAAGGAGGGTAAAATGTAATACCCCGTATTTTTATCAATAATAATGATAATGATTAATAATAAAAAAATTTAGAATCAATAATGGTTGTATTGTTTTATAATTTATTAATTGGTAATAGTTATAGTAATAATAATAAAAATTTAGAATTTAATTGTATTTTTTTTATAATTTATTAAGTGGCAGTAATTAAAAGCCCAGTCCATAGCTAAAACCCTAATTTTAATTATAAACTTAGGTTTAGCCGTCTAAACCTAACAACGCTCGATAGTTTTCTTCTCCGCTACCTTATCTTCTCAAATCCTCCTTCCGAACTCTCATCAAATTATTTTCTAGGAGGCTAGCAAAAACGGAAACCAGGTAATTCTAATTCCCATAAGTCTTAGGTTAAGTTTTATGTAAATTTTGATAGGTAACCCTAATCCGTAGAAGGTAATTCTAATCCTCATGAGTCTTATGTTAGTTTTATGTAAATCTTGATAGGTAATTCTAATTCCCATGAGTCTTAGGTTAGTCTTATGTAAATTTTAATAGGTAATTCTAATCTCCATGAGTCTTAGGTTAGTTTTATGAAAATTTTGATAGGTAATCCTAATCCCCATGAACAATAGGTTAGTTTTATATATGGACTTCGGTAGAGCTGTTATGTATGAAATCCTAATCCCTAGAACAATATAACTTGTGATAAATTTGTCGAATTCCTTCTTTATCAAATGAATGTAATAGTTTTGCCCCGGCTTGTGTACCTCAATTATATATGAATACCCATGCGTCTTTTTGTGATTGAGCAATATTTCGTGCTTGACTTGTATACGCATTTGATGGAATATCCAATTCTTGGATTGCATTTCCCCTGTGCATTGAATTTCCCTTGTGCATTTTTGTTATTCAGATGATGATAAAGCTCGTAAAGATTTAGATGGGATTCCCAAAGTACCAATTATTTTAATCACATGATTAGAAGTCTGAAAATATTAAAAGATACTTAGTACCATAAGAGTTAACAGTTCTCATGATAACCTTATAGGAAGTAAAGCCAAAAAGGGATGATGAGTAGAAGTTCATAGATTTAGATAATGGTCATGAGAACTTCTCATGACAACCTTATGGAAACCCATGAGTAAAATGGATAATGAAAAATTAAGAATTTAGATGATGGTCATGAGAACTTCTCATGACAACTTTATGGGAACCCATGAGTAAAATGGATAATGAAAAATTAAGTATTTAGATGATAGTCATGAGAACTTCTCATGACAACCTTATGGGAACCCATGAGTAAAATGGATAATGAAAAATTAAGGATTTAGATGATGGTCATGAGAACTTCTCATGACAACCTTATGGGAACCCATGAGTAAAATGGATAATGAAAAATTAAGGATTTAAATGATGGTCATGAAAACTTCTCATGACAACCTTATGGGAACCCATGAGTAAAATGGATAATGAAAAATTAAGGATTTAAATGATGGTCATGAAAACTTCTCATGACCACCTTATAGGAACCTATGAGTAAAATGAATCATGAAAAATTAAGGATTTAAATGATGGTCATGAGAACTTCTCATGGCAACCTTATAGGAACCCATGAGTAAAATGGATAATGTGTAGAGCCAGGAATTTAAATGATGGTCATGAGAACTTCTCATTACAACCTCATAGGAACCCATGAGAAAAAGGGATAATGAGTAGAGCCAGGGATTTAAATGATGGTCATGGGAATTTCTCATGACAACCTTATAAGACCTGTAGTGAGTAATTAAATTATAGTTTAAATAGGGAATTTGATTATGTGTGTATTGATAATTGAATATTTCATACACTACTTTTTGCCTTTTGATTAATAATTTAGGACTCTTTGGCTAATAAATAATGGCTTTTATATCTATTTGGGCTTTGGGCCTTTGGATTTATTTTAGCCATTTTTCATAGCGAAAATTCCAGATTTACATTGCTTCACTATTTTAACCATAACTCTTGAACCAGACATCGGATTTGCCTCATTTTTGTCTCATATTTCAGATGATTCAGAGAGCTACAATTGTTATGAAGACATGAAGAGCAAATTCGGACAAGAAGGCGGTTGATTTTGGAGCCGAAGCATATGTATTTTTGGGTTTTATTTTGGGCTCGAATTTTATAATTAAAGCCCATATTATTTTATTTTCGTTTTTGGGCTGAACCCATTTCCCAATTAGGTTAACTTTAAGTGTGGCAGCAGCCACAAACACATTATTCATTCACGTTTTTACACTTTTGTGGATCAAAACAGAAGCATTCAATTTCTCTCAAATGTTCTTCGTGTTCTTCGCGTTCTTCGTCTATTCTTCATTATTTCCAGTTATGTTCGGCTGAACATCTGTGATTAACCCAACGTTGATGATTCCATGATTCGTCCAGAGAGCTTGTGCTTAATCGGTAACGTTACTCGTTTCTGTTTTCCTCTTTTCGGATTCGATTTTTGGAAATAGTTCGAATATTAGATTTAATATTCGGTTTGGTTTATCCCAAGGACTGAATTTGAACTAGGTTTAAAGCCTTACTGTGCGATTGCTCAGTGAGACGCCACTGTTCAAACATATTCTAGGAGATCGTCTAGTCGAGGGATTTTCTGGATGAATGCAGAGATTTCGGTTCATCCAGAACCAAATGCGAGTTCGTTCATTATTCACTCAATGAAGGAAGTTTCTGGAATCTAAATGTTGGGTTGATCGTTTTTAATCTGTTTCTGTTTAATCAATTCTGTTTCTACTTATTTCGTTCTGTCTCTATTTAGTTTTGTTTTTATTCTGTTTGAATCAAAACCCCCCATTTTACTGTTCTGTTTCGCTGTTACTTTGATCAAACCCGCTGTGAATTCATCGGGGAAACGACCCAGGTTCCCTATTTCTGCAAAATCGTTTCTAAACTTGGTTATTTTGGGAGATACGGCAAATCTCTGTCATGTATTTTAAATAATTAGACTTTATTCAGATAAGTATTTGAGTTATAATATGTGTTGGCTCTTGTATCGAATATTTGAATTATTATTCTCTTGAATAATTTGGAAAGTCATGATGCCCTTGAGTAACCGATACATTCAATAAAGAAATTAATAATTGTGACAAGATTGAATTTCATGATTTTGTGTGATTGAAATGAATTAACCGTGGGAGGATAGCTTTGGGACAGTACCTCCTAAATGATGAACACAACTTTTGGGCTCTATGCCACCGATGTGAAAAGATAGTATCCGTTCTTCCCAAAGTGGTGTCTGGCAGGGTTTCCCGGGATACTAGTAGCAACTTTGGGAAGAGGTGTGCACACTAGGAAGATATGTTTATGGTCAATTGATGATTGTAACTGGCAAGGTTTCCCGGGTCACAGGGTAAACTGGCAGGGTTTCCCGGGTTTACCATGGTTCTCTTCTCACTAAATAGACTGGCAGGGTTTCCCGGGTCTAAATAAATTTAAAAGATAACGAATAATGTTTGATGTAATCACCTTATGATTTATGTGTGTATATACATGTATATATTTGCTTTGATTAATATAGCTGTGCCATTTAAATTGTGTTTTATTAAAATTACCAACAATGGCTGATGTTTGTGTTCATTGGCTGCGATGATCCTTCGGGGAAGCAGAATTTCAGTGAAACAGGTACCAAGAGTTGGGGCTAGCAATGAGGAGTGAGGAAGCACCTTCATCTAATTTTATTTTATTTTATTTTGTTTGGAGTAAAACATATTTTGTTTAAGTTTGAATTTACCTTATTTGTAATAAGTAGCTTTGCACTTGTCCCAATACAAGTGCAGCGGTAACACTCCCCAAGGTTGTTTATTTCAAATTTCATTAATTTATTTATGAAAATCATTTAAAATTTTGTTATTATAACTATTAGAAATTTGGGGTGTTACAAAATGGTCCTTTTAATTTTTAACAGACGTTTTGGGATTTTGAAATTTTATTGGATATTTAAACGGCATTTTCCCATTTCATTTTATTATAGGATTTGGGTTATTTTTGCCCTTTTAACCAGATTTCCCTTTTCTTTTTTTAAAAAAATCTTAGTGACCTATTTTTGCCTTTTTATTCAATTTTTTTGGCTGCTACCATTCATGCATACTTTTTCTAGTAACCTATAACCAATCCCGAACTTAACTTAGTATTCCTTCTATCCTTAATATAAGGCACATGCACTTAATTTGATTATATTAAAGAAGTTGATTAAGTTAGTTGATATAACATGTATTTTTTAAAACATTCTAATCACCTTTCGTAATTCATTCATTTTCTCTCCTGCTTGATTATATTTTAGAGAACATCAATAAGGATAAATTAAGAAAAGATTGATAAATATAAAAACTATCTTATATATTTAAGACTAATATGAACTCCCAAATATGTCTTATATTAAGGACCAGAGGAGTAGTACACTTTTTTCATAATTTTTTTTGCCAGCATTACACGCCCATATGCGTTTCAAACAAGCATAGTGCTATGTTAAATGTTGAAACATGGGGGCAAAGAAAAGAAGAAAAAGGTTAAAGTTGAAAAAATGTATTTTAGATGATGAAAGGATGTCATGTTTCGATGAGATAAGGATTATCGTTCTCGCTAACAAAATTAACATCTCATTATTATGAAGGATTAAAAGGAATGTGACCCTTGTATTATTTTTTCGGTAGTATTACATATCATAAATATGGCAACATTCAGATTTCAACGTTCATATGAAGGATTTCAGTGAATGCCCTGATCTAAAGGAAGGGAGTGCTAGCTTAATATTTGCAGCCCCTACGGGCTCAGAAATTCCAGAGCAAGGCAATGTTCAGTTTGAAGCAAATCATTGACATTTTTTATGGTATTTCACATTAAAAATCAAATAACAATAGAGCACTCTTCTTACACACACATATATAGGATGCATTTAATTTATTGCATTATCCGTGTATAAGCCTAGGGTGTTCCATATCCAATTTTTTCATCCAAATCCTTCTCTTCAAAGTCTTGTTCCGCACTCATTAAATCTTTTCTTGTTATCTCAACATTGTGTTCTTTGCTAGCCAGCTTTTCCTTTATCATGTTCATTTCTTTCTCTGCAACTACCAAGTTTTGCTTCAACTTCTTCACTTTCTCTACCTTTTCAGCATATCCTTTCATATTTATAGCAGACTTTACAAGAGGTTCCAGCCAACTCAAATCTAATCTTCCAATTTCAAGTTCTTCCCACAAATGTTGAAGTTTCTCACATGCTTCCTCATTCATATCTTTCCACTTCTTGTTCTTCAGAAATTGCAGAACTCGACCCAATGCATTAAATACCCATTCAGTAAACTCATGACTTTTGTTTTTCTTACAGTCAAGCAATGAAGGATGCCACGAACAAACTTCCTCTAGCAGCGGAAGAAATGATTTCTCTATTTTCCCCAAATCCTTAAAATCAACAACATCATCGTCCTTTGAGTCAATATCTTTGGGTAGTTTGGCTAAGGAAGGATATGTTGGACGACTTGTAGGCTCAATACCTTCAAATTTCACCGAAAATATTTCGACTTCAACAATACATTTATCATTTAAAATGTATCCATTTGATGGGTCCTCAAATTCACTCAGGGCCATAAAATTACTGTATCCCCAATAAGGTTTTTCTGCATCGCAGAACTTATCTGGCACATCTGCATCTGCATTATTCAATCAAATAACCCAAATATAATTTTTCCCATTTTCAAATCTATAAAAGCAAAAGACCTTCCTTAAAGTTAAAAATGACAATACCCAAGCGAACACAATTTTTAGAGGAATAATAATGAATGAATAATGAATATGCAAGAAATGATACCTCCTCTTGTTCGACATTTTTTCCTGGAAACTTGATTGACTACGGTGATGCTGGAGGCTGCGAGTATGCTCCTTCCTTGACGCAAATTCGAAGCATCAGCTGCTCCCAAATCTATAGCCAATGACTTGCTGTTGTTTCTTATATATTTTTCTATGCGAAGTCTCCTGCGATATACTTGTATTAAAAATATTTTTATTACATATTTAATTATATTAATAAAATGGAAAAGTGCTTTTGAAGAAAATTAGAAAGGAATGATAATAAAATAACATATTTCAATTACCAAGCACAATCGCCGATGGTGAAAACATCAGAATAGCGTGGGACATTAGGCTTCAATGTACTGAAGTTTGTAATAGTCCATGCTACTTTGTTGCATGCTATATCCTTCGGTTCCTGATTATTCATATCGCACAATCAATCAACTTGCAAGGTCTATATGTTTTACCTAAACACTGAAACCCGTAAACCAACAGATCAATAAGAGTAAGACAAAAAACCAAAAGCCCCTTAATTAACGTAGAAGGAAACGGACCATAAGAAACATAAAAAACGGATGTTCCTTTCTTGTTGCAGAGAGGGAAGAGACTCCAAGATGTCCTTATTCCAAATGCAGAGTGGATACCAGGTAATTCTTTGCTATCATGCCAAAGTTGTTCATGGGGAATAACAAGTTCATCAATTAAATTTACAAGTTCATTAATGGGATTAACAAGTTTATTCGTCAGGTGGTAAAATGTGACTCTAGTAAAATCGAAATCTGAGCACTATGAACAAAAGTCTTAATAGGAATGACAAATTCATGAATGGGATTACAAGTTCATTAATGAGATTAATAAGTTCATTCGTTAGGTAGAAAAATGTGGCTCTAGTGAAACCAAAATCTGAGCACTATGAACGGAAGTCATAATGAAAATAACAAGTTTATGAATGAGATTAATAAGTTCATTTGTCAAGTGGTAAAATGTCACTCTGGTGAAACCAAAATCTGAATACTATGAACAAAAGTCGTTATGAGAATAACAAGTTCATCAATGGGATTTACAAGTTCATTAATGGGAGTAATAAGTTCACTCATCAAGTGATAAAATGTCACTCTAATTAAACTAAAATATAAACACTATGAATGGAAGTTATAATGGAAATAACAAGTTTATGAATAAGATTTTCAAGTTCATTAATGGGATTAACAAGTTCATTCGTCAAGTGATAAAATGTCACTCTGGTAAAACCAAAATCTGAGTACTATAAACAAAAATCATAATGAGAATAATAAGTTTATGAATGAGATTTATAAGTTTATAAATAAGATTATCAAGTTCATTCTCAAGTGGTAAAATGTCACTCTAGTGAAACCAAAATCTGAGCAATATGAACAAAAATCATAATGAGAATAACAAATTCATCAATGATATTCATAACACTTGTAACGAGATTCACAAGAACATTCTTTGATGGAAAAAAGGTTAACCAGAATATATATTTATCAATGCATTTGTGCGTGCATTCGTTTGTGCGTGTTTGCGCGATAAAGGAGTTAGGTGGCCTAGTGGCCCCTAGCCCCTTCAATATGTTGGGGTGGGTTACCCATCACACCTTCATTCAAAATTTTTCAAAAAAAAAAAAAAAAAGCACCCTTGCTGAAGCTCAGGCAGTCGGCGGTTATAGGCCAGCTAGTATTAGAGCTCCAGTAGCCAGCCGTGGTAGTGCTCCAGCGAGGCTCGAATTTTTTTATTATTATTGTTATTTATTTAAAAACTAAGGGCAAAATAGTAAATTCGCCACCATTTTAAAATCCCAATTTGATCCATGTCACCTTTATGTCCTTTCAAAATTCTAACAGACTTTTTGGGGTTTAGAAATTTCAAAGGGTTAAGGTGAAAAAATGTATATATGCTTTACTCTCAAGAGTGTCCAACATCAAATTTTTTTTTAGGTGCAAAAGTATACACGTGATTACAAATTAGATGCAAAAATACCATTTGACTGTTAAGTTTGACTTTTCTTGTTGACTGGACTATGACGTGGCCTCCAAAGATGCAAAAATATACACGTGGTTTGGCAAAAAGAGGACCCAACAACAAGTTCTTTTTTTTTTATTTAATAATTTTATTTTAATTAAAGAAAAATTATTATTTTTTTAGGTATAATTCCTGAAAAGCCAAATTTTTCATTTCCATAATTTATTTTCTTTGTTTTAATCCTTATTAAATTTTATAATTAATAATTAATAAATAAGTATTTATACATTTGATATTTGATATTATAAATACTATATTTAATTAAAAATAATTTTACTTTTTTATCTACCAAATTGAATCAGAAATTATTTAAATAATTTTTCAATCAAAACTGAACAATATTATTTAATTTTTATTGTATTAAAAAATATCCAATATAAACGTTTACATCTCTAAATGAGTTATTTCTATCTATATGATGAATGAAAGTAAATCAAGGAATATTATAAACTTATTGTTATAAAGTTGTCTTTTTTTAAGTAAATGTTTTTTTTATATATAATAAATGAATTATTTCTTTAACTATTTATTTTTCAAAAAATTAAAATTATTTTTAAATAAATATGTTATTTATAATATCAAATTTCAAATGCATAAATATTCATTTATCAATTATTAATTAGAAAATTTAATAAGTATTTTTTAAAAAAAATAAAATAAATTATGGAAATAAATTTTTATTATTTTTACCCATTGAATAAATCATCATTCCCAAAACAATAAATCAAAAGAAAAAATTTGGCCTCCCAAGAATTATATCTAGAGAAATAATAATTTTCCTTTAATTGAAATAAAGTTATTAAATTTTTTTTTTAAAAAAAAATACTTGGTGTTGGATGCTCTTTTAAGCAAACCACATGTGTATTTTTTCACATTTGAATGCCATGTCATCATCCAGTCAGCAAAAAAAGTCAAATTTAATGGTCAAACGGTATTTTTATACCTAATTTGTAACCACATGTGCATTTTTACATCTAAAAAAAGCACTTAGTGTTAGACGCTCCTCAAGATAAAGTACATATGTATTTTTGTACCTTAACCCAATTTTAAATGGTATTTAATAATCATTTTCCCTTTTTTTTGGCCCAGTTAATGATTTCCCAATTCCTCATCATCTTTATTAAAATTAGCATTAATGCTGATTGGCTGGTTATGATTTTTTTTTATTGAAGGTCCAATTTTGTAGTGTTCAAAAAAAAAAGGTCCAATTTTGTTACGGAAGTTGTTAAAAAATCTCCATTTTGTCTCAAAAGTTTTTTTTTTAGCAATGTCACCTCAGAAGTCCCCAAATTATAGCAATTTTACCCTAGTTGTTATTCAGGTTAAGTTTGACCATTAATTGTAGTGAACCAAATTTTCTGAGCTGACAAGTTTACATGTCATCCACGCCAATTTTGTTATAATGTAAATTTGCCTTGAAAGTTCTTATTCAAGCACCGTGTTACCTTAGAAATTGTTTTGGTTCAATATTACTCCAAAGGTTTTCAAATTATAACAATGTCACTATGATAATTATAAGGGTTAAGTTTGACTATTATTGACTAAATTACTAAGATGACAATGTGAATGACAATGAAAAAGAAGCCACAGATGGAGGAGAAACTCACCTTCTCTAGAGAAAATGAAGAAAAAGATTCAATATTTGGATTCCAGTACGTTGAGTAAGATAGATAAATAGATATCTTTTCAATTTTCTCTTCATTGCACAATATACTTTCACTTCTTTGATTTCTCAAATCATTCAGATGGGGTGCATTTTTTTTGTAAAACAAATCCATATTTATAAATCTAACTTGAAAAAAATAAAGAGTATATGACAAATGGCCATGCTAGATAAGCATATTTGGTCAACTAACGGGTAAACTTAACTTGAATGATAGTCGAGGTGAATGCTACAATTTGAAAATTTCCGAGACAATATAGCTCTCAAATGAAAATTTCTTGAACAACTTTTCACCTAAACCCAAAACAAAAATGACATGAATGATACATGGATCTGCTAACTCGACATGTTTAGTCAACTAATGGTCAAATTTGACCTAGATGATGTCTAAGGCAAAACTATTATGATTTATAAACTTTATGAATGATATTGCTTAAATAAAAAACTTTCAGAGCAAGATTGAGATTTTGTGATAACTTTAGAATAAAAATGGACGTCAACCCTTTTTTGGGTCAACATGTATGACTTTTTTTTTTTTTTTTTTTGCCAGGCAACGGTTATGAATTATGTTTTATTAGAAAGTAACGCTCATGTAATAATATACTATATATATTAATTTTTTTCCAATGAATAATACTATAGTTTTATTTATAAAAGTTTGATAACCAACAGTTTAAAAAAGTAATTAAAATAATAAGAGTGTTTAGAAATAAACTTTTTCCAAGTATGCCCTTAAATATAGAGGGTAAATAAAAGAGAGAAATAAAGTAACTATAAGTAACGTCAACATTTTAATAAATGCAACATTTTGAAGGGTACAAATAAAAAAAAGCTTAGGGAAAATTAGAATGGAGTGCCTAGAGGAAAATATATTTATGAAAAAGGACCACAAAAGTTGTAATTATTTAAAACGATCAAATATAAAAATATAAAATTAAAGTTACTAAAATGCCCCTAACAAAATCTTCTACATTCCCTCATAAATTCTCTTCCACATTACTATTTTTAAAACTAGTACAAAGTTCTACATTTCATTAAATTAAGCAATAGTTTTCCTAATTTTCATTTTTCACAACTTGAATATATATCTATGGAAAATAAATTACACATTCTTTAATTTGTAAAAATTATTTTTTTAAAAAAAATCAACAAAAATTTTAATTAAAAATAGAATTATATAATCCTAATAAAAGTCTCGGTCTTTTATAATTTATCATATATATTAAACCAAGAAAGTTTGTATGATTTATTTTTTTTTAGAAGAAATTTATGTGGGTTAACAAATTCATGTAATGTTAATAAAATTAAAAAATCTAATTATCCTATTATATCCTAAAATATATGAAATGATTTTTATTTTTATTTTTATAAAAAGAGCTTAATTGATATCAACATTAATAATATAAATCGGGCAACTGGATTATATAAATTGGTGGAAAATAAAAATTTAAAAAAAATGAGTTTAACGGTGTCTAATTAAAGGGAAAAGTATTTCTCTAGTCACTGAAGATAAAGTTATCTCCATTGACACCAAAACTAAATTGTTTTGAATTAATGAATGGTGTGTTTATAATTTTAAGTGAATTAATAAAGGGTGTTTTGGTAAAATTTATATGATAAAAAATAAACAAAATTATCTAAACACCCTTCATTAATTCAAAACGACGTAGTTTTGGGGGTCACTGGAAATAACTTTATCTCCAATGACTAGAGAAATCCTTTACCCTCAATTAAATAATATATTTAAAATTACAGAAAAAGATATAATCATATTTTGATGAGCAAATTACAGAAAAAGATATAATCATATTATGATGAGAAATTTCAGTTATTTTTTTAATTATGAATACAAGAAATAATACAGGAGGTTTGATTTGGGGCAATTTAATAATTTTAAATTTATATTATAATGTTTGGTCCTTCTAAGTAATTACAATTTTTATGGTCCTTTATTTTAATTCGCCAAAAGCTTATTAAATATTCAAACAATTTTTGTTAAACCACTATTACAATACAAAAAACACTTTTAATGTTGTTTTTAAGACTCTTAGACGATTGTTTTCAAGGGTCGAGAAAAAAATTTCATTGAAAGTTTATGATTTACGACAAGTGTTTTTAAAAACCAGTCATTAAAATTTAACGACTATTATTTAAATAACATTTGTTGTATATCCACAAATTCACAACACCCATGCATCCTATGCAGTCCATAGAATCATCTAAAAATCAATATAAGGTGCAATTTGAACAAGCAGCTAAAGCCTCCTGAGATAAGAATGATTTAAAATGGACAATAGGCAATCATTCAAGATTTGGTGCAAGAAATAGAACGTTTCATGCCCATCGAAGTACAAAAATAAGAAGAAAAATAAAACCTTTTAAGTTTTAACTTAATGAAGCATAAGACAAATAAAAGAATTGTGCACCCCAAAATCCAACAAAAGAAAGCATTAGGAAATAGAGTAGAAAAGCACTAAACAGAACTGTCCAATCAGAATTTTAACAAAAGAAAGCACAAGGAAATAAAGCTTTGGTATCCTCATCATCGCCTACAGGGGTTTCCTCCTCTTCACAGTGCTCGAGATCGTTGCTCGACATATTGTTTAATGAGAGGAGAGAGAGAAAGAGAGACGCAAATCTGCAACCAGCAACGAACAACAGATCTGGAGGTTGCGGAGCATGCTCGTGGTTCACGACGAAGGATGAGTTGGAGTTGCTCACGCCGTTATAGCAAATCTCCTTGGCGGCAAGGGTGGGGCTGTTGGGTGTAGCGACAGAGATGGGTAGGTTTCGAGACTCTTAGATGCATTTATGATGAATTTGAGGAAGGCTTTCTGCATAATTTTGGGATTTAAAGAGAAAAAATTATATTTTTATGGAAGAGAGGGAACAACAAAATGTCGAAGGCACGAGATTGAAATTGAAATATCTGAAAATTTTAATTTTCAACAACTAGTTCTAAAAAACCAATCGTTATAAGTTAAAATAAAAAAAAAATGGCATGAGGAAGGCTCGACTGCTTTTTTTTTTTTTTTTAACGCGTATCAATGACTGTTTGTTTACAAATAGTTGTTTGTTTTACTTCTATTAACTACATACTAGTAAATAGCTATCAATATAAGATAAAATCACAACAGTCATGTAATCTTTAATGCTTTTATTCTAACGATAAGTAGCACTAATTTTTTGCTTATTGATTAAATTTAATGCATGATTTCAATGATATTGATATATATTTTTTACAGATATATTGATTGAGATCACATGTAATCTTTAGATTTACATATTAAAATCACAACGGTCATGTATTAAATTATTAAATTTATTGATTGATTTCAATGCATGATATATATATATATATAGTAGATATTATTTAATTTTTTATTTTTATTAAGAACTACCTAAATGAAAATACAGTTAATTAGATTTCTTCACTGAACTATTGAAATTATAGACTATATACTAGGAAATAGCTATATATATATATATATATATATATATATATATATATATAAGAAATCTATTATTTAATTTATCAAATTTAATTATGAACTAATTAAATGAAAATACAGTTAGATTTCGTCTCTTAACTATCGAAATTCTAAGATATACAGTAGGGAAATAAATAAAATGAGGTTTAAACTTCTCATATTGCATGAAAAAAAAAAAAGAAGATTCCTACATATACATAAAATGGTGGGACCCACACACACACACATATATAATTCTAATTATATATATATATTATAATTCTAATTATATATATATATATGTGGGTCTCACTATTTTATATGTATGTGACATGAGAAAACACTTTTCCTACAACATGAGAAGTATTTTTCCTAAATAAAAATATGGGATACAATGACTGTTTTTATAAAACTAGTCATTGTATCATAACATTTAACCTCTGTTTTATAAAACAGATGTTAAATTTTAACTTTTAATGTCAGTTTTTAAAGAAACGGATGTTAAAGGTAAGCAAAAAATTACAACAGTGCCACCGCCTAGTTTTTAACAACTATTTTGTGTGAAATAGTTGTTGAATATTCTTGCCAAAATTTCAAAAATGTCACCGCCTCATTTCTATGTCTGTTTTCATTTAATCAGTTGTTAGATGAGAGTCATTAAATCTAGTTTTTGTAGTAGTGAACTCTTATAAAAAGGATTGGAGAGGGTAATAATTGAATAATGTATTATTTATTATATAATATATTAATTAATATATTATGATTTATTAATTAATATGGAAAACCTGTACTTATAGTTTCCTTTAATTTTTACTTTAATAGTAGTATAGATACTCTTCTTTTGTAGAAGGACGTTGTGGGTTTGGTCTCACTTTTTAAGCTCAGAGTATTATGGTAGAGAGAGTCCATGTTGATTGTTTGATTTTTCCAAACACACAGACAAGAGATGGGCAAACATATATCACATCTTTGTATAAACTCAAAATAATGCCAATAATGTGAAGGCTTTAGTTTACCATACATCACCACCTATCTCTCATAACACAAAATTGTGCCATACCCTATAAAAGCTTACCTCTATTCCCATCCATATTTTAACAAGAATTACATGGTTAGTTGATGATTTAGTCTTTCTTTTTAAGGCAAGAAATAAGGAGGAGGTGGAGGAGGCGGAGGAGAGGAAGGGAAAGGTGGAATGTCAATGAAGTGAAGCAGAGGAGGAGGATGCTGCCATTGAGGCAGGGGTCCTCCAGCTATAAGCAGAGTCTGAAGAAGAGGCCCTGCTTCTATCACTGCCTTTAAAAGCTTCCCTTTCTCTGGCAATCCTTTCTTCTTCTTCTTCCTCTCAACATCTTCACAATACTCATATAAACCAGATGATATTGATGATGATAAAGAAGCCTCTGAATCTGATGATGATAAACAGTTCTGCTTCTTTAAACCTCCATCTTCTTCATGATGGGTTTGCAGAACAATTTGTTGTTGGAGCTGGTGATGAAGATTTTCTTGCTCTAGCTTCTGGCATTGTGCTAGGATTTCATCTCTTTCTTTGATGGCTTTGTTTAGAGCAACATTCACTTCCATCAACTCGCATTCTCTTCTTGTAATCTCTTCTTTTGCGCCAACAATTGTTGCTTCTAGCTCCAACTTTGTCTGCAAAATAGCATACTTCAGCTCCTCTAATCCCTGCAATAGCTCCACAAATCACAATGCTGCAGATTAAAAGGGAGAATCACTCTGTATAATCACAAAAAAATCTCAAAGCATGCAATAACAAGATAAGTTTCAGTGCAGAAAATAATAACAAGCCTGCTTGTTTTATTGAAACTTTTTAATGATTACATTTTTTAATACTAACTTAAGGAACTAACTATTCATACCTCTTCGTGGGAGTAGAATTCCAAGTTAAGAGGGCTGAGTAAGCATTCATCTTCCATTTTCTGCAGAGTGTTATTAGAGATGGAGATTGAAGTTGTCCTAGTGTACATGTGTCTGGTAAAGGGCTGGTTTCCTTTTTATCTTTGAGGCATGGGGACAGGAAATTGGAAAAAAGGGTTCGCAAAATTTCAAAACTTTTAGTAAAGCACAAAGGACAAGGATATGTGTACCCCAAGAAAAAATAAAAAAGAGGAGGGGAATTCGGTGGAAAAATATACAAGGAAATGAAAGATGATTTATTAAGTGTGCAAACTTGGACCTTATTGAGTCATCATTATCACCTTCTTCTTCATGACTTTTTAGGCAGTGGGTGGCAGATAGCACGTGCGTGTGGAGCTCCAAAGTAACATTTTGTTAATCCCTATATGTCTGCAAAATACCACTAAAGTAGATTGTTGTTATGACTTCACACAAGCCTCAAAAGAGAAGTGTCATTTATAAGTTCAATAGG
This sequence comes from Acacia crassicarpa, assembly GCA_034222035.1. Taxonomy (NCBI): domain Eukaryota; kingdom Viridiplantae; phylum Streptophyta; class Magnoliopsida; order Fabales; family Fabaceae; genus Acacia; species Acacia crassicarpa. The sequence continues at coordinate 7,859,661 of JAWXYG010000002.1, forward strand.
GTCTCCTACTTAAACGAAAATACACAATGATTTCAAAAACAACTACCTACAGTAAGAGGCCAAGGGAAGTGTCATAGAATGGAACTGACAAAAAGTTGGCGTCCTCGAGCTCCGCGTGTTAATCTTTAGATTGAACATAACATTTATCATCAAGTCAAGAATTCAGGAAAAGTATAAATTGTTAAGGGGTTATAGAGAGAGAGTGTGGCATGAGTAATGATTAAAGCTTCAAGATCTTGTTTATTTTTATCCTGTTGTGTGTACGTGCTTGGGCTTATCTCTTTGACCAATAAAGCCGCGTGGAAACCCGTTTTATATTGGTTTCTTTATTTCATTCATCGTCCAGTTTGCAGTTTGAACTCAAAAGCTTATATCAGTAAAGGATTCACACTGTATTTTATCGCAGTCAAGTTTTGTAAAAAGTAGCATTGAATCGTGGCTTTTTTCACTTTGTCAATGATTCGAATATTTGGGTCATGTCCTATTTATAAGTTCACTTTGACCAAATCTCACATACCAAGAAAAGTTAGTTGGCACAATGATTATAGGGTAAATTTTCAACTTTGCCCTCATTTATGATTGAGTACTTTTTTATTGTTTCTTCTCTCTCTATCTTTATAGGTGCAATTAATATGGGTAAAATTGTCACAATCTCATTTATTTCCGAAACTAGACTTATAAATAGGACCAAAATTTTTTGGTTAAACTGGACTTATAAATAGGATCAGAGTGGTAAGTAAACTTTAGCGGCAGCCGGAGTGGTACAGGTAATTAAAGCATTGGCATTCACCTCAAAAAAGAGGAGGTTCGATACCCGCTGATCGATGTGAGGGCCTTATTGGTGGATAATCTATAAGTACCTCTGTAAGCACTCTTTAAACCTAGAGGTGTGCTCTATTCCTGGTGGATTACCGGTATCAACTCCACCTAAATTTTTTGATATTAAAAAAAAAAAATCAAACTTTTGCAGATTCAATGCTTATTAATAAAGTCGGATTTTCTTTTTTCCTTTTTTTTTTTTTGTGTGGAAGGAAAAATAGCTCTTAGAGACTGGACTTAATTAGGTGAGATAAAAATTTGGGATATGTTAATTTTCTGTCTTTGTGCTTGTTTTGGGGGGCTAGTATACAAAATTTGAAACGAAAATAAAATGAAAACCTAGGGACACTGCTACATCTGTGAGTTTAGTGGGATTTGGTTGGAGGATAGAAAAATGACCAAGAAATAAAGAGAGTGAAAATGACTAAAACTTATGATCAATTTAATGATCTAATAGTGATAAATTAAATCTGAAAAGTGAAAGGGAAAAAAACCCCAAAAAAAAAAAAAGGAGGAAGCGAAGATGGCGTATGAATTAATTAATTACAAATTTGAACAGAATATTTGGATGTTAATGGTTATTTTCCAAGTGGAAGGACCCACAATCTCTGAGGTGTGGTGATGGAGCTTGAAGGCAGCTGTCCTGCACAACAACAACAAGAACACCTTCACGCGGAAATCGGCCACTGAATCGGTTATGGTAGTGGACTAATGGTTAAAGTTTAGATCGAAGTTAAATTAGAACTAATTTGTGAGAAATTAAGGATTTTGGAGTTATTAACATAAAATTCTAAAAAAAAAAAAAACGGGTTAAATTATTTTTTAAAATAAAAAATATTGAATTGGTCAAATCAGCCAAACCGGACCGATTAGATAACCAATTCACCTGTTTTCGGCTCAAACTAGCAAATCTAGTCCAGTTTTAATATCTATGCTTACGCCTTTAGCTTACAATGAAAGGATCAAGCCAGATGGCTCTCTTATAGAAAGATTTAAAGATTGCCTACCAATAAGATCTATTTATACATCGACAGAGGCGGGATTCGAACTTACAACCTTATCAGTTATGAATCAACTTCTTACAAGTTTACTTTAAAAAATGATTTTAGTTGAGGGAATTGAGGAGAGTAAGGGGAGTTGGGAAAAATTTGTAATAAATATGGGAATATATTAGATTAATTTATCAAATAACAACAATAACAAAGCTAATTATCTCACTAGGATTAGCGTATCAAAATAAGCTAAAATTAAGTTATATGCTTCATAAAAATTTCCCCAACTCTCTCTTACTCCTCATTACTCCCCCTTGCTCCCCAACCAAAAATTACTTTACTATTTTTAATGTTAAATAAACTGAACCCTAGAGCCACACAGATTTAGATTATATGAGGTATCCAAAATCTAAATTTGACTAATGGTGAACTTCGTGGCATGTGATTCATTTAAGGAATCATGTTGGATGTTGGAGGTTGATTCGCATTAATTAATATGGACATTTTAAAAAATACTATATATAATTGATTTTTTCAATATGTTTTTATGATTTCGTTTCTAGTTTAATGTTTTTAATTTGGCCAAGCGTATAATTAGAGCGGGAAATCATGCAGAACCTGTAGGATCGGCCCGTTTAAACCGTAATCTTAATCTTTTAAAGGCTAGGTTTGAAATTAGAGGAGTTAAATGAAATTAGCTTTGTAGGGCCTCGGGCCGGCTCATCAGCCATTTAATAATTTGATTCTTAAGAAAAATACCTAAGCTTCCTAGATTTAACAGTTGAGAAGTGAGAACTCCAAAAATTGCAATCTCGGTCTCTCTTTCCTTCTTGTCCTTCTAAAATCCCACTCACACTTACAGACTTAAAGCACAATCAAATGTCTTAGAAATTAATGATAGTAGCGAAAAAAATGATAATAACAAAGAAGTTGACAATGATAGTCATCGTACTAATATTGATTAGTCGTATGCTTCTTATGTTTTATGTGAGTTATTTGTAAACAATAGTTTGCTTTTGATTATAAATTAGTATATGTGTTTACTTGTTAGATGACTTGTGTTGTTTGAACATTAATGTTGACAATATTTATTTGATAAATTAGAACTTTAATTATTGTAATTTATTAATTATATTTCTTTGAAAGAAAAGGAGGAAAAATAGTTAAAATTTGGAATAGTAATTTTCGGGCCCTATAAGGACGGCCTTGACCCTAGTGTTCTCAGGTCGGGCTTTGAAAAATAGATATTTTTCTTACATTTGGTCTTGTAGGGCTGGCCCTATTAGATCATGCCTCTTTAAAGGTCAAAACTGATTCCCAACTCTAAATATAATTCATTTCAAGCCTCAGCGCACAGGGAATGTTCATCTCTCTTAACAATTATGTTTATCAAAATTTAAACTTATAATCTTTACGGAGTGAGCCAACTTACCGTTCAATTTTTAACTTCTTAATGACATTTATTTTGGGAAAAAGATCACCACCACCATTTTGATATATTTTTTTTAATTATTAAATCTTAGAATTGGTGTGTTATCCACGTCGATCGCTATTGAAAATGCAAAAGACGGAGTGAATATTACAATAAATGTCACTTCAAAGAATACTTTTCACAATGAAGTTGACAGAAGTGAAGTTAATGGGAGCATGGCATGCATACACTAAAAATTTCAATCATTGGTCACATTATCTTTGGACCTCGTAACACCGTTTAAATTCATTAATTAATTCACTAAATATTTATAATTATATGTTACTACTTCCGGTCCTAATTATAAGAGCTAGTTAACTTTCTTTGAAGAGATTAAGAAAGCTAAATAAGTTACTTAATTATTTCACATGTTAAACATTCTTAGATTATATATTAGTTTATTAGTCAAATTAATAAGTTTGAAGAAAAAAAATAAAAATAAAAATACTTTAAAGTAATTTAATTAGCTTCCTTAATCTCTTCAAAAAAATCAATTAGCTCTTTATAATTAGGGGACGCGGCTCAGGTCCTCTTCTCTTATTGTCCACTGTTGTCCTCTTCTCCAATACTGCGTCGTTTTGACGCAAAATAGATAAGGCCATGTCCTTTTTTAAAAAAAAAAAAAAAACTACTGACAGGTACTAAAAAATAATTTAGGATACTGACCAGTACTGAAAAATACTTTATGATCTTGAAAAATTATTTTAGGATGTTGAAAAATATTTCAGGGTACAGACTGGTACTCAAAAGATACTTCAGGATGCTGACTGGGGATACTAGCTGGTAATAAAAAAATACTTTATGATCCTGAAAAACTAGCCAGTATCCCCAGTCAGCATCCTAGAGTATCTTTTGAGTACCAGTCTGTACCCTAAAATATTTTTCAACATCCTAAAATAATTTTTCAATATCATCAAGTACCTGTCAATATTTTTTCAGTTCCGATCAATATCCTAAAATATATTTTAGTACCTATCAATAGTTTTTTTAGAGAGAGAGAGAGAGATCATCTTACCTATTTTGCGCCAAAATGGCGCCGTGTTGAGAGAAGAGGACAACAATGGACGATAACCAAAGAGGACCTCAGCTGCGTCCATAATTAGGACCGGAGGGAGTAATACCTATTTAATTTTCAATGCATTGACAAATTTCAGCTTCTATTTTCCATGCATGATCTTTAAGTCGTGCACTGACGCGTTTTATAGCTGTTGTCCAAAATTCAACTCTTTTCTTCGCAACGCGTAAGTATCTTTTTATTCAAGGTATTCCTGTTCGAGGTATTGTTGCACACTAAATGTTGACATATCTTCTGATGGTTTTAAACATTAGTTCGACACAGATTATCTCCTTATATCGGACCCAACCCCTTGAGCTTTCCTAAATCTTCCCCAAGTCAAAAGGCTCATGACATTGCTTTAAAAAAAAAGATCATGACATTACGTTTCATCTTCTTTGGTTTTATATGTGATTAAGTCTTTGAATCCACGCCAACAATAATTAATCACAATAAATTCATATTCTTTTAACACAAATAATTTGAAACTCATTATTATAGCGTAGTCTTTAAATATTATAAATTTAGTTAAAGGTCGCTCTTTTAACTTTTTTTTTTTTCATTTACAAAATTTGAATCCTTAATCTTGCTAAAAGTAAATTAAGTCCTTTTTTTATGGAAAAATTAAGTCCTTTTCACTCCACCTAACCACAGTTGGTATTATAAATTTATTCTTTGAAAGTTAATTACTTGTCTATTTGCCTTTTTTTTTTTAGCAAATTACATATTTATTTGCTAAATTCAGTATGTCAGCCATGTATATATTTAAGTTTTGGCTTGAATTTTTTTATATATTTATAATGAATTTTCAATTTAAAATTACAATATGATAATCATGTAGTTCTTTAATTATAAAATAACTAGTGTGAGTTCTCTGTTTTTCAGAGTTTAAAATAAAGTGCATTATATATGGTTCTTAAATAATGTGAAGAATTAAAAAATTTTATGCTATATTCAATAAGTATATAATTTAGTTAGAAATTTACACGTTGTTTCCAACATAATTGATGTACTTATCATAATATTATTAAATAACCATGTTCATATTATGTTTTTTGTATCAGCATATTCTTATTATATATTAGTCTTATGCTCCTAAAGATCTAGTTTAGAAGTGAATTTTAGTTCTAAATATAAGACGTTTTTCCTATTTTATCTTTTATATTTATCTTTTTTTCCACAGTAATTTGTCTTTTTTTCAAAACAAATTAATTTATCTAACTTATAAACTGATATATGATCTAATGTTACATAAAAGTATTTTAGAAGATCAAGCTATATATGTTATAATTAGACAATTTATATAACTTATTTAGGGCTCATTTAGATGGGCTTTTAAAAAAAGTATTTTTTTTAAGCTCCAAATTGGAGCTTTTAGAAAAAGGAGCATTTTAGCTTTTTTTTTTGTGACTTTTACTTTTTTGAAAAAATATCATCTAAATATATAAATTAATTAAAAAAGTTTTTTTTACATTAAAAAAGTTTTTTTAAAATCAAAAAAACCCATCCGACGTGTAATCTTCCCAAATTGGATAAATAAGTATTATACTAAAGAACATAGTAACAAGGAATCTAATAACAATGATGTAAAATGTTACATTTATTTTTCTCGCTCTCTCTTTTTTTTTTTTTTTCTGGGTATAACAATTTTAGGAAAGAGGTTAGGTTCACCCACGATTCAATGCTAGGTCGAAATCTTTCTTCTTCTTAGGTAATACCAATGTTGGGTACGGTGAGCCGTCTATTACCTTCAAACATTTATCTAGGCACCCAGAAGTTAGGATGTCTCCTCCAACGCCTTGACCAACTCCAAGATCATATTCATTTCTTTTGGTGAGAGCATTTAACCCCTTTGCCTGTTTTTTTGATATAACCCCTTTGCCAATTGAAACCAAAGACGAGGGATATTTTTATTTTCTCTCTCTCTCTCTGTTTTTTTTTTTTTGGTAAAATATTTTCTCTCTCTTTTGTGATTGAATCAGGAGCCTTTGTTGGTCAAGAAAACAGACATGGACTCCGAAGCCTTTATAGAGATACCCACACCTCTCTTTGATTGGTCGGCCCATGTTAGAGCCCAACTAATCAGGCTCTGCTACCAAGAAGCTATCAATCTAATGGGCCTCTTGGTTTGGGCTACAGGGATTTAAGATGCCAATCACCCGATAGAAAAAGAAGTGGGGGCAAATAATTAACGGGTTGGATTTAGTGCAATGTGCTAGTTCCACATAATATAATAAATCAAGTCAATGAGAGTTGGCATAGATGGTAAGGGATCCAGGACTAGGTCATTGGGTCGTGGGTTCGATCCCCTCTGCTGTCGCTGGGACTCCTTTGGTAGGCGATCTTGTAAGTCCCCAGTAAGTGTTTATAGAGCCCGGGGCCGTACCTGGCCTTGGTAGGGAACTGATGCCGAACCCCTCCAAAACTTTTTGTTTATAATATATATATATATATATATATATAATAAATCAAAGATAGAATTTTCTTTTTCTTTTTCTTTTTTTGGATAAAAATGTACAAATTCTCTTTAAGAAAGGTATCCACATTTTATGATCCACAATACTTCAAACAACATTACTTTCAATAAAATGATACTTATGTCTAGTAAAGAAAAAGTGAAAAAATAAGAAGGGCATGCAATAATGATATGAGGTTACTAGTAGAATTAAACATGTATCCTCTCACTTACCAAAAAAGTTTCTATATATTTAGGCTTGTTTGATTTTATTTTTAAAAATAGTTATTGTTTTGAATAACAAAAAAAAATATAAAACTTGTTCAGAACACTGTTTTCAATTCGTTTTTTAGGAAACTAAAAAAAATAGTTTTTAGGTTTTTTGTTGCTCTTTTTTTTTTCCTGTTTCTAATTTTTTGAGGCCACTACCTATCTATTATCAACATCACAATATCACTGACCAATACACACCACCGTCGGTGGCAATTGCCACCACTGCCACTTTGAAAACAATTTTTTTAAAAAAATAACTATCCAAACATTTCATTTTTTTTATATTTTTGATTTCAAACTTGGTTTTCAAAAAAATTTTATAAAACTGCTTTGGAAAAAAAAATAAAAATAAAAACAAACTGCACCTAAGCTATGATGCTATTGACACTAAAGTCCTATGTTGGCGAGCAATTACGGGCCCGTTTGGTACGCGGAAGATTTAAAGAGGGAAAAGAATGAAAGGGAAGATTGCGAGGGAAATTAAAAAGTTGAGTTGTTTGGTAAACATGAAAAGGTAACTTAAATTGAGGGAAAATGAATGATTTGGTATAAAGAATTGGGTGTTAGTTAAGTGGGAATATGAGGTGAAATACCAAAAATACCCCTAAATTAAAAAAAAACAACAAATTGCCTTGTGCCTTCTGCTTCGTAACCCACTGCATCGCCGCCACTCCCCCGCCTTGGACGCCACTCCCGCCACTGTCGACACCGCACCTTCCGTCTTGGACACCGCCACCGTCGTCAGCTTGCGACGCAATTTAATTTTTTTTAAAAAAAAAAATCAGACCCAACAAATTCTCCATGAATTCTCTGAGAATTCATTAATGAATTCTCTAATGAATTCTCGAGAATTCAAATGAATTCTCGAGAATTCATTTCAAAGAATTCTCAGCGTTGAGAGAATTAACGCCAATTCTCGAGAATCTCTGAGCAATTCTCGAGAATTAGTGTTACCGTGGAGAATGGACCCTCTCATTAACGCCAATTCTCTCACCAATTCACGAGAATTGGTTTTCAATTCTCGAGAATTGGCTTCGGTTTTCAATTCTTTCAGTTTAGTGTGCACTCCATTTTTCGCATCTTCTTCCTTCTTCCTTCACTTCCTTTTATCTTTGTGCACTGATGGAGACTTTCAAACCTGCGTTAACCTTGTGCTACGTCTCCAACTGCCCCATAATTGATTTCAGGTGAGAGTCCTTCCTTCAGCTCCTATCTTCAATTTCAGCATCGTCGAGCTATAGGGTACCCAAGATTTCTACTATCCCTCCTTCTTGATCCTTGACGTCCCAACGATAGAACCTTTAAAAAAAAAAAAGCTTCAGATTTCTTTTTCATCCTTGCAACGTTGGTGTCGAGATTTGCAGAGAGAGGAGGAGGCAGCGTCGGCGTCGGTGTCGACAGCAATTGCAAAGAAGATAGATGATTGAAGGAGGAGGAGATGGTCATTTGGAATTTCTTCCCTAGGGAAGATCAACTTTCGCACCGAAAATGGAAGGAAGTGGTTTTCCCATGAATGAAGGAAGATCTAAGGTTCCTGGAAGGCAGTTTCCCGGAAGGCAGTGCTACCAAACATGTTCGATGATGGAAGATCTGCAATCTTCCCTTTCCTTCGGCCGATCTTCCGCGTACCAAACGGGCCCTAAATCTTTCCTAAGAAGACCTCCTACAATTTAAAGGCAATAATGTCAATGGCTTTTATATATATATGGATTTGGATTAGCCCCTGATTATGGCCACAAGTGTATATACCCTTTAGTGATAGCTTATATCTAACAACAAATACTTGGTGTAGTAACTTGCCATGTGATTCTATTCTACTGGTTAAGTAGCAAATTCATCCCAGAAGTATATACCTAGGAACAATGTTGCCTTGAAATTTTTTTTAGGTTCCATGTCAACCTGAAAACTTTAAAACATAGCAATGTTGCCCCTTTCTATTAAAAATTAATGGGTAACATCAATTTTTTAACGGTTAGCGTTAATTGTTTGACAGTATCAGGCTACATTGTTACATTTTAAAATTTCCGGGTTAACATTGAACCTGAAAAAACTTTCAAGATAACATTACTCATAGGCATATAGTTCCAATGCGAATTTGATATTTAACTCTTCTAGCTAAACTACCTTCTCCAACTATCATTCTATACAAATAAAAACTAATAATAATAATAATAATAATAATAAAGATAACAAAAGTTCCTCATCCTGTTTTTCAAACAACTTTTTGTGATCCTATGTGTTCATAAATATCTTGCCTTAGCTTTATCATCATCCTCGTCAAAGAAACAAAGTGGAATGAGCATGAATATAAAAGGTAACGAAGAAAATAATCATGGTTAAGGAATGTGAAAGATATTCAATACTTCTTAAATTAAAAAGTCAAATTCAAGCACTATCGATAAAGAAAAGTATTAAAAAAACTATGACAATACTCAAATTTTGGTTAGTTTATAATACTGATAAGTGCTAGCGAAAGTGATCCAACACAAAGCTTCGAGAGAAATATATATATATATATATTTATTTATTTATTTATTTATTTATTTATTTATTCCATGAGATAGAAACTGAAGCTAATTGGTGGTTAGTTTAAGAGGAATCAGTTAATTCTTCACAACGTGACGAAATGAATTTAAGTTGAGATTCTCATTAAGTGAAGTGCTTGTATTTATTTTTCTTATTTAGAACCTGAATGTAATTCTTCCTTAAACTAAATTCATGGAAAACTTCAATAGCATATTCCTCACATTCTTAAATTAATCTGATTATGTAAACTCATAGAAGAGTCTATATGCCACCAACATCCTAGACTACACACTTATTTTTTACTCCCTCCAATTCTTAATATAAAATATATTTACTAAATTTGATTAAATCTCAAACAAGTTAGTTAAATTAGTTATGACATGTATTTTCTAAAATAACATAGTCATCTTTTTTTTATTTCCCTTTCTCTCTCATCCTTAATTATTGTTGAGAAGACGTCAATTGGTGTAAATTAGGAAAATATTGACAAATATAAAAAAAGTCGTATAGTTAGAATCAAGATCAACTTCTCAAATATGTACTAGTATTACATTAAGGACCGAATGGAGTATTTAGACAATTTAACATCCGAGAAGAGGGAACCCACACATTCACCTCTATTTTGGTCACTTGGAGTATAGAACTTGCAACTTACCCATGTTATTGAAACCAAAGCGGACCAGCTGGTTTGTCCACAAAATCATCAAACTGGTCATCTAACCGGTTTGATCCGACTGGTTTAATATGTATTTAAAATTTCTTGATTTTAAAAATTCATATCTAATTCTACATATTTTCAAAAATTACAAATTAAAGTTCTTTGAAAAGCTTGAGATGTCTATTTTCTAATACAAAAGGAATCACTAAAAAAAAATATTTCATTTGATCCTAAAAAATTATCAAATTTCAAAACTATTCCAAAAAAAGATTATCGTTCAAGTTCACTCTCTCACCTATCTAGTTTCGGGTTAGTTCCAATGTAACTCCGATCTGACCTACTGATCCTTAGCCTATTATTCTGACTAGTTTAATTACCAGTCTAGGTTTAATAACCGTACAACTTACTCTATAAAAGGTGTTGGCAGCCATGTGAGCTATCGACTCTTGATAACTAGAGACACTCTTTTGAAAAAAAGACTAAAGTTTCTCATTCCATGTCACTGAGGTAAAGATTATGGATAAAGCTTACACTTTTTCGTAGATGCAAGTTCAAATCCTCCTAATTCCAAAGACCACTGAAGTCCTACATTAATTGGCGAATAACCCTTTATAAGGACATTCTTGACAACCCAAAGGTAATGTCAATGAGCTCTTTCATGAGTTGACCCTAACTAGAAGCATAAATGTCTAGATCTTTGGTGGATTCCTAATATCCTAAAATTCTTTTAATTACCACTTTTCCCATAAGGTTTTACCTAGAGATTATCTTCTCTTTATTACCACATTTTACAAACAAATAATATTTGTGTGTCTATGGGTGGATATATAATATTTTGTCTTTGTTATGAAAGGAACAAAGGGAAGTGTATATGGACTTAAAAAAGTAACAAAAGAGAACCAACATACTTGAATTGAATACTCGGTACTCCACAATTAAAATTTTAAATTTAGTCTTTATAGATAGAAAAAAGTCTCAAAGAAAATTACCTCCTATTTAAAATAAAGCAATACTTAAAGATTAGTTAACAAGGACTAATATCCTTAAATTCTATAGATATAAATATGGGAACATCTCTTTTAAGTCCCAAGGGATCAAGAAAATGTCAAAAAAAAATCACAGAGAAAATTTTGATGTCCGAAAGGTCCCGATAAATTGTTAAAACTCATAGATAGAGTTGTCAATACCTTACTGAAGGAGTTGTTAATGAAACCTGTTTAACTTTAGAATTTTCTTTCAGACTAAAGGGATCTTCCCTGTACATAATTATATAAATAGATGTAGGTCATACGCTCAAAGCACAAGATAACTCAATTGATGTTCTTTGTGGGCTCTATTATATTGCACTTAACTACAATCCATTTTCTTCTTCTTTCTCAATCACACTCTTAATAAAAAGAAAGTCGTATACATATTTATCCCAATTTTCAAACCATCAATTGTATTCGGCTCATTTGATTTGCCTTTCCACATCATATTATCAATTATATCTTCCTTTATTCAATTGCTTTCTAATTCGCTCCATCTGTCTGAGTCATCCATATTTGTCTTTCTCTTTTCTTCTTTTTCCTTCTTCCTACACAGACAAAATAAATACACGTCGATAAGCATTCCATGCATAGTGATCTCATTCACATATTTCTTATCCTTTAATACAATAATACATAAATATCAATTAAGCTTCTTTTTGCCTCATGAAACCTTGAAACCGTGTTCATATTTAGTCATACAATTTAATAATTATACGCAGCTACGGGCGTGTATATTATATACATAGAGCATTACAAGTATTACTGACTCCAACCTTTAATATAGGATTTATGAACTATTTGGAGAGTTAGTTTTATAACTAAATATAAGACCTATTTCGTATATTTATCAATCATTTCATAATTTATTCTTATTGACGCTCTATCAACAATCATCAAGAAAGAAAGGGAATGGCGGGATTAAAGAAAATGATTAAGGTGTTTCAGAAAATACATATTATATTAACTAGCTTAACTGATCAACGTAATTCAATTAAATTAGGTAAATATATTTTATATTACGAATAGGAGGGTGTAATATAAGTTCATGATCCTCGTAAATAGGGTCCCATGTTAGGATGTTCAAACGTGAGGGGATTTGAATTGCTGATGTGGACTCAATATATATGAACCTATCCTAGAAAACCCAAAAATTATCGATAGGTTAATTAGCAGATATGAAAGTAAATGCATACACAATGCAGGCTGTGATTCTGGACTCTATGAGAAGCTCCCTTATTTCCTTCCATTGTTATGTGGGAATTTCACATTAGGTGGAGGTGGGCTTAATAAATAATACTACCACTGGTTTTTAATATAGAGTTTCGTTTATAGTGTAAATTACACAACAAGCGAGATCTTACATTAAGGACGGAATGAATTTAGTAGACACTAAAGAAAAATGACTCATAACTTGAACCTTAAGGCTTTGAGTTAAACTATAATGTCATCGATTTCTCATTGCCTATTGGTTCTCTTTCCATTTCTAAACTTATAGCTCCCTATTCTTATTGGGAAAACTTCTTCAATTATTCACTTTTTGCTCTCCTTTATTTGTCATACATCATATCATAGCCACTTTATATATAATGTCAAGCTATATATTACTTAACAAGTGTGTATTCAATTCATCTTTCCGCTTATTTGGGTAGAGGCAGTGGCGGAGCCACACTTATTCCCATGGGTGCAAGTACACCCACAAAAAATGAGAATATATATATATAGTGAAGGAATATCAATGTAGTTAGTTGGCTAGTGTAGCTGATTATCATGTGGGTCTTGCACGTATGAGGTCCCTGGTTCGAATGTTGGTGAGGCAATTCTTTTTGGAAAAGAACATTTTCACCACATAAGTACATTTTGAATGTGCATAGGGCATATTCTTTCTGATCAATAATCACTAAAATCCTCATTATTCCAGCTATATATAATAAGATTAAAATAGGCAATTATGCAGCTCATTATGGACAACAAAGAGAAGCTTTGAGCAACCTTTGATGTTTCTTTTTAAATATACATCTGTTTGCGCTGGTGTTGGAAAAACACTTTCCTTCAAATTAAGATAAAATTTCTATGTTGAATGTAAAATTTTAATTTCAAAAAACTTGAAAATGTCTATTTCTTTCTTTTTTTAATTAGCTGCTTGTCATCATCACAACCTTTAACTTTCCTTTTTTAAAAAATATTTAAAAAAAATCAGGGGCGCTGCCCCCGAACCCCCAAACCTCTCTATTAATTGTACACCCACAAACAAAAATTTCTGGCTCCGCCACTGAGCAGAGGTGGAGGTTTTTTCTAAATATTCATGGGAAACTAGCTAGCTTTAAAAGCATAGTGATCTCATTCACATATTTCTTATCCTCACATACAATAATACATATCACATCAATTAAGCTTCTTTGTCTCATGAACCTTAGAACCGTGTTCATACTTGGCCATGCAGTCTACAGATCTACGCATGTGTGTGTACATATAGAGCATTTTATTAATCATTCGTACAACCAAGTTGTCCCTTGATCGACATTTTTAATATTTATGATAGAATCTGGTTTTGCTTAAATTGATGAAACTGTTATTATATTCAATCTGGTTCTGCTGCAAATTATCCATTTTTTATTTTTTATAATACAGCTTCAATTGTTCCTTTTTTTGCTCTCCTTTTTCATGCATCGCAGTCACTTTATATGTAATGTCAAACTATTACTACTACTTTGTATATAAATATATATGTGTGTGTGTGATCAAGTCATCTTTCCGTTTATTTGGAAAAAAGGCTGACGGCGTTTTTAAAGATCCCGATGAACTTTAGGTGGGAGCACGAATATGGACACAATTTCGTAAATTTCTAACATGTCAAACTATTATTTGTGAATCATAAGACTAGCTTATTTTTCAAAATCCATGTGCGATTTACACAACTCAAGTAATTAGTTCCATATTAAAAATGAATAATGTGAATATTACTACACCGTAACATTTTATGCTCAAAAGAATGCGTTCGAAATATCTCACAATGCAAACTGACCATATATATATAACCCGAATTTATATGTCAAATGCTTATTAAAAAATAAAGGGTTAAGTACCAATTTTACCCTTAAAGTATGCATCCATCAGCAATTTTGCCCCTAAAGTTTTCGGCGTAGCAATGTTGCCCCTAAAGTTTAAAAACGTAAAAATATTGCTCCATTAAAAACCCTAACGGAAATGACTGTTAAGGTTTTTAACGGAGGGGCAACATTTTTACGTTTTTAAACTTCAGATGCAACATTGCTACTTTTTTTGGAGCAATGTTGCCCTTGCCCCCCGCCGATTAAAAACTCTAATGGAACTGACTGTTAGGGTTTTTAACGAAGGGGCAACATTTCTACGTTTTTAAATTGTAGGGGCAACATTGCTACTTTTTTTGGAGCAATGTTGCCCCTGCCCCCCCCCTTCCAGTTAAAAACCTTAACGTTGACCGTTAGTTGACCATTAGGATAGTTAACAGTGGGGCAACATTGCAACATTTTTAAACTTTATCGTCAACATTACTACATCGAAAACTTCAGGGCAAAATTACTCCTTGACGTATACTTTAAAGGCAAAATTAATACTTAACCCAAAAATAAATAATTTCATATATATATCAAAGCTCAAGTACTGCGTTTTAGTGAAGTTAAAATTACAAGGATTAAGTTAAATTAAGTTAAAGTTTATGGAGTCGGTTACAGTTGAAGAAAAAATTATAGAGGATCAAAAGATTATTACTTTTTTATAAACAGGTACTTTCAAAAGTTGTTCCATTTATGTTACTTTTCAGTAGTGCATGTACTTATCATGCAGACAAACTGAGGACCGCATGACGAATGATAAATAGTGGGCCCAAAGGCAAAATTAATAGGAATATAAATGGGAAAATCTCGGTCCAAGTTACCAAAATATTAGAAAAAAGCTCAAAAAAAAAAGTCAAATGTCAGAAAAGATCATGTATTATTTCAGAAAATATTGTACTTATTAACGTGTATTGATATAGTCGTTAGGTTATCGTTGTTAATGCATATTGATTTAGTTATTAATGTTGTACTGATTATATTGTTAAAGTTTATGAAATAATACTAGAAAAGACTCTAAGACCTTTTTTAACATATGACTTTTTAAATAATTTTTTAGTTATTTGAGTCTTGAAGGGGATTTTTTAATATAAATTCCTATAATGGGAAAAACCTTTAAGACCAAAAAAAAAAAAAACTGATAACTTTTTTTATACACACAAGCATTTTTTTCATTGAAGATAATCATGTTCAAAATACTATAAAAAGCTAAATTTACGCATATCTTTTGATAAAAATTCGAACTTTAATTTGTACTATCTCCTTCTAGTAAAAAAGAGTAGTTTTTATTGGTAATTAAAGTAAATACGTGGAATTATATAATAAAAAAAAGGTTATTCGTACTGCGTGCCCGTCTATATATGCCCAACTAAAATATAAACACACAAGATAAAAATTTACCCTCCTTTTATATTTAATATAAAATATATTGAGAGTTAATCTTAATTATAAATATAAGATAGAATTTTTATATCTGTTCAATTTTTTCCCATAATTTAAACTTATTGATATTATGTCAACAATAATAAAATATGAGAGGGAATAAGATAATTAGGGAATATAATTATGGTGTTTTAGAAATTATATGTCATATTAGCTAATTATTCCATGTCATATTAACTAACTCAACTAATTTTTTTTAATATAATCAAATTAAGTAAATATGTTTTATATTAAGAAATAGAGAAATGATAATAGAAGAATGACATTTAAATACTACATAAACTTCTAAAACCCAGAAAGCTCTACTGACAAAGGAAAATGACAAAGAGGTATGCAGGTAGAAATTTAAGTTTTGAATATTTGGAAAAAAGATAAAATTACCCTTTTCCTTCATTTCTTTTTATCTTTCACCTCTTCTCTCTCCATTCCATTCTCTTTGGCAAAAGACAAAACTAGTTTCCAACGAGTTTATAAGTTTTTCGATAAGCTTATGAATTTTACAACGAGCTTTTCCAGTTTTCGACAAAGAGTAATGAGATTAACAAAATCCGTAAGTATTGACATTATGTAAAATGATTGACAAATACTTTTAAGTGATGACCAATTGTGTAATGAGAGTGACTAAAATAGTAATGATTTTGACAAAATCTATAATGGTTTTGATAAAATTGGTAAGAATTGACAATATATGTAAAATGATTGATAAAGAGGTTTGACTTGTGACAATGAGTAATGAGATTGACTAAAATAATAATGGTTTCGACGACGAAATCATTAGAAGAAGAAAATAACGGTGGTAGTGGCAAAATGCATCTCCATTGCCCAGAGGCAACAATCTAAGAGGGAATCAAAATTCATGCACTTATCCCTTGATCTGTTCTTCCAAAAAGCTATGTTAATTTGTTACCCTTATAGCTAAAATGATCTTTGGAAGAAAAAAACCATCTCAAAAAAGACACATTGTTACTGGATTTTTTTAGCTATTTTCTTCCTACAAACTTGATATAAAGAACGAAATGCTTCGAATTGATTCGAAGGGTGAAAGCTCCAATTAGGCTTAGGGTTTCATGTTACAAACTTGAAATTTCTTGGTTTGGTTTTCCACAATTGGAGTTCGTCATCCTACCAGTGTATAAGGATAATGACTCTACAATGTCATCGCCGCTAGCTACTTTGATGTCGACCGGCCAGCCATTGGCGGACCTACATTGGTTTTTGTGGGTGCAAGTGCACCCATAAATTTGAAGGAGATATTTTTTTTAAAAGGGACTTTGCAATAAGTTGTCTAGGTGGTATGGTAGTAATTTCACTAGTCCCATACAGATCCTGTATTCAAACTCATGCATGGGCAACTTTCTTACCTATTTTTAATATCTTATCATATATGAGAAATCATAATAATTTTTGCTTGCATGTTGCTTTGGAATTTGATTGTATAACATCTGAGTATCTGTATGCCATGGGATTAGAGTATATGGTTCTATTTAAATTGATTTCCTCAAAAATATTTTTCAATTGAACCCAATTTCTGATCCTAAATTTTACGAAGGTGTGGGTTGTCTTTTATCCTCCTTAAAAAAAAAAAATTCTCCCGAATCCCACTATTAATTGTGCACCCACAAACATTACATCCTGGGTCCGCCACTGGGGCCAGCCACCGCCACATTTTGAAGAGAATAGCTCTTAGGTGACATTGTATCTTGGTCGAGCAATCCTTACCTAAGGAGAAGGGATGGCGTAGGTGAGAGGAAGTAGGGGCTTCCGACATTGCTATGCCGACGAGCCCTGAAAGCATTGGTGCTTGAAGAGGAAGAGATGAAGAGAGGGAGAGGAGAGAGAAAGATTATAGGCTTTATAATTTTATATTATGTGAGGGAAATTTTAGCAAAAACACTTAAATTTTATAATCTCATATTCCTCCCAATCATCTCTATATCCTTTTAATTTTTTTAATAGATTTTTTGGGATTTTAAAATTTAAGTGATATTTAAACAGGATTTTTCTAATTATTAGTGAATTTGGATAGGGAATGAGTAATTCTTAAGTAAGGCCCTGGGCTTAATGGATCTGCCTACTTGATAGTTAGAGATAAAAAAAATTCAGAAACTTTAAAAAGGCACCACTTATTTGTTTGTTTGCAGGAACTACACAGAAAATGGTTAATATGGTCCAACCAATCTTTTCCTACTTTTGCTTTATTCAATTTCTAAATTATTGCTTTGGAGGCTCCACAAATTTCATTATTTCTATATTTTATATTTTTTGCCTGAATTAAATATAAAATATGAATTTATGGTAAACCGTATTATATATAATTCGATAATATATTTTACTAACGGGAAATGTTAAATTTGTACTGAATTCATCTATTCATATGTTATAAATAGTACATCTCTTTTCATTCAAAAACATGTCTATAAGTGGACTGAAATGGTAAGCGATCTCCTTTTATAAGAAGGAAAATATAAGTTTCAATTTTGAAAAGCGTCCTTGGTGGAAGGAAAAAAAAAATCATTTGTGCTTTAAGTCTCAAAAGAAAAAAAAATCATAGAACAAATAAATAAATAAAAAGTCTAGTTGTTGTTCATACAAATACTAAATTGATTTTTACTAGTTATAATATTATTTGTTCATATAATACTATATCAAACGATAAGAGTGAGCTTCAATACGATATTATAAATATAACTTGAAAATAAACAAAACTAAAATTATATGAGGGAAAAAATCATGAAATGAAAATTATTTCTTTACATTTAAAAAAATAAAATGTCTCTATCATCCCCTCTTGGAGTGAAGTAATCATGACTTAAATAGTATAATATAAAATTATAAGATATATTACCGTATATCTTTAATATAAGACTTATTTAAAATTTTTTTTAGAGACTAAAGAAACTAAATAAATTAGTTAATCATAATATATGTTATGTATTATTAGATTATATATTATTTTACAAGTCAGGAAAATCAGTTTGGTATAAAAAAAAGATATATAAATATTTTAAATTAATTTCTTTAATTTTTTAAAATAAGATCAACTAAATCTTATATTAAAGATAGAAGACAGTAACCAACCAGTGCGTCACATGTTGAACAAGACGTGCCAGGAAAAATGATGGGGCATATAAATTTACGAATAATTAATTAAAAGGAATAATCAAACAAAGTAAGGACGCACCGAATTTGTAGAAAAATATCAAATTTGAGAAGTAAGCATTGGTGATTGGTCCGTCCATCAAATCAAAGCCTTTCATGCTCCCTTGCTTATGTTTTTAGTTATCGCGTGGACCCTTTTCTTTGACAAGTAATAAAGCCCTAACGTTCTAAACCTAGAATCAGTAGGTTAGGGGTAGGGTAGGGGAGGGGGAGGGGGGAGGGGGAGGGGGAGGGGGGGAGGGGGAGCTCGAACCCTGGATAGGGAGAAGGCTAGCTCCTAAGGTTGACCCTAATGCCATCGCGCTACGAGGCGCTTGGCAGGTTGTAATTACTTTTATTTTCTAAATTTATAATTTATTTCTTAAAATATCCCTATTAATTACTTTTATTATTAGGGTTTCTATCATGGAGTACATTACATGCTTATAAAAAAAATAAGAGTAAATATCCTATTTGGTCCTTGGAAAAAACACGGACCTCTTTTTCGTCCTTAAAGACTAAAATATAGACATTTTCATGGACTAAAAAGGGGTTTTTGGAAATTTTCAAGGGATCAAAATGAGGTTCTTTTTTTTTGGAAATTCATCATTTTCAGGGATTAAAAAAGGGTTTCATTGTTTGAGGGACCAAAATGGGGTCCGTGTTTTTTTTTTTCAGAGACCAAATAGGGTATTTACTCCAAAAATAATTTTGAATGTTTCAAATTTAATTTATTTTTTAAAAAAATTAATATTTATAAAATTTAAAATAAAGATAATCTTATAACTATTTTTTTTTAAAAAAAAAATCATTTTATCATTGAAAAAAAATTACATATTAAAAATTTAAAATCTTAGCTGTCCATATTAGACTTTGGAGTTTGGACCAGATTTCACCATAGCAATGGTGTAAGTTTCTAATACAAATGATTAAATGGATATCTTAGAAAATTATGGATACTTTTATATACCACTCTGGTCCTATTTATAAGTCCCTTTTGACTAAAAAAAAAATTTGATCCTATTTATAAGTCCCCTTTGACCAAATAAATGCGATGTGACAATTTTACCTATATTAATTGTACCAATGAAAATAGAGAGAGAAGAAAGAGTTGAAGGTACCCAATCATAAATAAGGATAAAGTTGAAAATTCACCTCATAATCATTGAACTAACTACATCTCCTTGGTATGTATGATTTGGTCAAAATGAGACTTATAAATAGGATCAAAGTGGTAAATAATTACCTTAACTAATTTTATTAATATATATAAATTAATTATCTAGTCTATACATTTAGCTAGCTAGGACCCGATGAGTGTCTATATATATGACCTTTAATTTTTAATTTTTTTGCTTTTCAGGTGTATATATTTCTTGAGGGCCTTATCATGATGAAAAAGAAAATTCAGAGCCTGTTGATTTGTGCATGATATGCTGAGTCTATTATAGAATAACAAATAAATAATAAATTGCATAGAATAATGAACAAGAGTAGTTTCTCTCAAATGTGGGGATGTCTATGAAATAATTGAGTATCACTTATATAAATTCATTCGAGTAGTCCTTTTCATTCAATAAAACATAATTAATCACAATGGAATAAATATGAATTATACAAACAAATCCTATGGTGCTAATTTCACTGTATATATATTTTGAGATTACATTTACTTTTATCTCAATTTTTATGTTTCAAATTCCCTTTTACATTATAGTATCTCTACATTATACCCATTTTACATTTCAGTAATTCTATATATCAATCTATTTACTTTCGAATGTTGCAATTGAAAAATTAAATAGTAAATTAATGAGAATTCAAATAAATAAATAAATATAATTTTTATGCATGTTACGAGCCTAATTTAAAAATATCTGATTTTTTCCCTTCACATCTCTAGAGAAATTGACTTTTAATTTGCGGTCATTATGTATAAAATACTCATGGTCCCACTGAAAAATAATTTAACAGTTAATTAGGGTTTACCTCAAATATCTTAATCTCTAGATATATGAATATAATATCTTATAATTATAAACTTGAAGAGAAATTATGTGTGTGTTTGATATCTCGATTGAACTGCCAATCGGGCTTCAGAGATTTTTTTTTTTTAAAAAAAAACACTTGTTTGGTGAGACCCTATTGTCAATCGTGCTTTGCAACCAATCGGGATTACAAGCAGAAGCTCAGAGCTTTTGAAAAAGCTCCTTCCTCACTGAGTTGCTTCTCTCTCCTTCTCGCACACACACACAAAGCTTGCAGAAAGCTGGTAGCCTGAAGCTCTGAACGGCGAATGGTGGAGGTGTGGAGAAGAAGAAGATCCTCTCCCTATAGCGCTCACACATTTGCAACTTTGCCTCTCCAAATTCACAGCGCCTCTGTCTCCCTCCTGTCAGGGCTTCAACATCGATGGTGGTGGTGGGTCGATGGAGGTGAAAGAAGAAAGGCCGATAGTGCTCTCTGAGCTCCCTTCGATTGATTTTCAGTTCTCACCCTCTCCACTATACAGACACCCACAAATGGAGGAAGAAGAAGAAGATTGGTTGAGTGAGATGACGAATATCAAGACTGCTGGAGAGAAGTCTAGAATTTTTTTTTCCCTCTCCCTTTACTACTATGACATTGACAAGAAAAAAAAATTGAAGGCTAAGGGTTTGTTTGGGAAAAGACTAGAAACCAATATGAGATATTTTAAGCTACATGATTAATCTGGACATTTTGGATAACAATGGCCATACATAATTTTATTGGGAGAAATTCTTAAATAAATGTTAATTTCTTGAAAGCTGAAATTGGGAATATAAGTGATAGACACAATTAGGGGGTGCATGGCAACCATTCTGTTGTCCAGCATTGTTTCTGAGATGAAACAATTTTTTCTGATTTTGTGCTTTGGAAGAGTTTTGAGAATTAGAATTACGTTTGTTAACCCATTTTATTTTTACTCCGAGAATCAGAATTACGTATGTTAACACATTTTTCCTCCTCTTGTTTGGGAGTTAAAAAAATCGTAAGGGAGGAAGATGAAGGATTAATGAGTTATTTTTACCATTTTATCCTTTTCTTTAATAATTAATATAATTATTATACTTTACAAATAAACTTAAATTTAAATTTCCTAAAACAATTATTTATGTAATTTTTATATTCAAAAAATTATTTATATGGCGGTGGCGGTGGTGGTGGCGGCGGTGGCGGGGGGGCGGCGGCGGCGGTGGCGGCGGTGGGGGTGGCGGCAGCGGTGGCGACGGTGGGGGTGGGGCGGCAGCGGGGCACGGTGGTGTTGGGGGTGACAACGGCGGTGGTGATGATGGTGAACGAGGGTAAATTTCTGCTTCGATTGAAGGAAAAATAAATTTTGATTTTTTGCCCTGGAATAGAGAAGCCAAAATTTTTAGCTTCTTTTTTTTACTCCCCAGCACAAAAAATAAACCGGTTCATCCCGGGAGCAAGGAAAAAAACCGAATTTACCAAACACAATTCCCATCCATTTTTGTTTCGGGGCACAGAAATTAGGAAAAAAAGTCATTCTGGGAGTGTTACCATGCACACCCTTAGAAACCAAATTGTAGGGATCTGTGATCCACTTACCTATGTAATATTATTGATCAAATTATATATTTTAGTATTTCTAAATTTTCTAAGAATTTTCACTTTTTTGTAATTTTGATTTTAATTTTGATCCACTTATGTTACTGTCATCTCGAATAAGTTTCAATTTCACAAAAGATACTTATACTACTACTAATCCAAACGTAAATCATACTCCTTTTGATCCTTATTATAAGGCACCAACTACTAAGTTTATTTAGTCCTTTTTATAAAACACTTATTTGTTTCCAATGAACATTAATTATTATTATTTTTCCATGTATGCCTATAATTAATAAGGGTAGTGGGTGAAAATAATAATTAATATGATTTTAGAGTTTAGTGCAATTAATAGAAGTAATATTGGAAATTATTTAAATTCTAAGATAACTTTATTGACTTTAATTGTTTTTATTGGTTTATGTGATTAGTTAGTTAGTGTCTTATAATAAGGACCAAAAAGAGTATCACATAATCTTATTTTTTCATAAATCAGATTGTAAATAAGTTAATTTTCTTACCACTATCTCAGAAAAAACACAATGATGTTGTTATGACTAAGGGGAGAAGGATTGGAGTGTGGATGGTCCCAAGGTTGAATAATCTAAAACTCAATAATGAGAATTAATTTGCAAGCAATAATGGTGTTCTAATTCCAAATCCCATAATGCAAAAGGCAAGACAAGAACCTTTTCTTACATTGACAAAATGATTAGTTATCCACCTAAATTTCAGTGATAAACGTGATGTTCTTAATCATTGAAAATTTAACACCATCCCCACACAAGTAGACTTGTGAGTTGTGACTTTTGTTGATGTGGGTCATGACCAACGTCATCATAATTTCATTATAGTGTTATGTTTTGATTTAAGTTAACATGAATCCTTTTTAGGAATAATAATGATAATTTAACATGTAACTTTAAATTTAACAATAATAGGAAAAAATGACTAAAAAAAATCTCTTATTGCAAAATAAATTGTGAAATGGTATTTAAAGGCGTCAGTCTTTAAACAGGTGGAACTCTTCTTTATTTATGTTCAACATATCTTCAAAATTCAACTATATTGAAGATGAGTTCTATAAAGTTGAAAAAGAGTTGCACTAATGCTTTTTTAAGAAGCACAAATTGTTTTTTTTTTCTTCCACAAATCAAAATAAAACTCATTTCATATATTTATCTTAAACACCGTATAATTACTGTTGAAAAGTTAAAACAAACAGACACATATATGAAATCTGTTTCTCATGTGTCCTTAAACAAATTTTAAATGCTACTAGGTAATAAATTTTGTAATGAAAGAATTTTCAGCAATTTTTCAATAATAATATCACATTCCATCTCATTGTTTTAAATACGTATAAATGTAGTTAAATTAAATAATCGATGTTGCATAACATACTCCTGTTTAATTGCGTTAATTATTTTTACTGAGTTGCTATTATTTAGTTAAAGTTTGAAAGTACTAACCACATAATTAGTCATATTACAAAAGTTAATTATAAATTGAAAAAAAAAAACTCAACGACAACAAATCGATGAAATTCAGAATTCTGTTGGACCTGTAAGACTTAATTATGTAAAGGATGAAGTTAGGTACATCAACTGTACCGGGCA
The DNA here is from genome assembly GCA_034222035.1 of Acacia crassicarpa. Lineage (NCBI taxonomy): Eukaryota > Viridiplantae > Streptophyta > Magnoliopsida > Fabales > Fabaceae > Acacia > Acacia crassicarpa. Next base: position 7,883,823 of record JAWXYG010000002.1, read on the forward strand.
TTTATCTAACTATTGTCAGAGTATAAGCGCACAAGCATTGAATAGTTTGAACGACTTAATTGCGGAATAAAACTTTTATAAAATGACTAAGTTTGAAAACATTGAAAACACGAGGATGAATTTTTTGCGAGTAATGTCTATCCCATAGGAGGAATCTTATTACAGTAATCCAAAATGTTAAGATAAAAGATAAAAGTTTAGACTAATAGTCCTGAATGATAGAAGGTAAGCTTCTACAATAATCCTTACTGATGTGCCTTTCCCTTCGTGCCCGATCCACTTCCTGTTTTCTTAATACGGTCTGGAGTTCAAATGAATGAACCCCAAGGATAACAGTTAATCTCATAAACAGATATGAAGCATAAATGACAATATAGAACATGTTAAACATAGAAGCATTTACAAGTAAACAAGTCATACCGTAATCACGGCCAAGGACCGTAACCCTTATTAGGACACGCAGCCCTATGAGACACGTAGCCTCAATCCATAGCTAGGAAAAACAATACATGTAAATCATCTATCAAACATGATCAGCTAATATATGAACACATACATATATGCTAACAAGATTACAGTTACCCACTTAATTCTCTTCAAGACTCTTTTATAATTATTGGACAATTATTAAAATTAAATTCATAATTCCATTTAAGGATTTTCTTCATCAATTAAATTTCTTTTGGCCTTAAAATATTCTTTATTTTAATCATTCTTTTTCCAAAATAAATTTAGGGGAAAAATAAGCCTAAATTTCAAATAATTATTCTCATAGTTAGTTTAAGTCAAATTTCATAATTTAATTCTCTTAAAATATTCCAATCCCAAATCCTAAAATTTGGGATGTTACATCAACCAAATCAGAATAAGTGAATTTTGAAGGGTAAATAAAATTAATTAACAACAATAGTTTGTTTGAAATAAATAATGTGTACTTTCCCTAATACTTAATATAAGACATATTTACCTAATTTAATTTAATTAAAAAAAATTGGTTAACATGACATGTATTTTTTAAAATACTCTGCCTACTCATCTTCCTTAATTTCCTCTCTTTTTCTCTTCTCTTTGATTGTTGTTGAGAGAGCATCAGTAGGGGAAATTAGGGGGGAAAAAATTGGTAAGTATAAAAACCATGTCATATTTAGGACTAAGATTAACTCTCAAATATATTTTATATTAAGGACAAGATGTAACATCCTGAATTTTGGACCTAAAGACTAGAAAATTAGCCTATTTTTGGAGGACTATTAGACCCTATTTTTGAAAATGAATTTAGAATCAGTATTTTATTGGACATGAATAGTGTTTACTATTCACAAATACGTACATGAATAGTATTCACTATTCACAAATACGTATTCACTTTTTATAAATACGGTATTTAATCGATATTTTGAGAAATATGAAAAGTATTTACTATTTACAAATACGTATTTACTATTTAAAAATACTGTATTTACTATTCCTAAATACGTATTCACTATTTGAAAATACGTATTTACTATTCAAGCGGGACCCACGTCAAATTATTTCCCTCTGCCAACACCCGTGAAGTTTGAAAAATTTTGCGCGCGGGACCCACTCAATAATAATATTATTATAATATAATATCTTATACTTTGGAAAACAATAGAAATAAAATTATTTCCAATAAACCGTGAATTAGGTTTTTAAAGTAAGGGTATATTATAAACAAGTGAATTTCTATCTCAGAGTGGGTTATCTCCAAAGTCATTTCCGTAATCGGCGGAATGATTATTGAGATAGGTTGAAACCGATATTTTGAAGCAGGACAGATAGTGGAATCTGTAGGAAATAAATCATAACTCAAACTCCTTGAATTAAGTAGTAAACAACTGGACATATTATGAATCAGTGAATTTTTGTCTAGAAGATGGTGTCACCCGAAGTAATTTCTGTAACTGTCAGTGTCCGACTTAAAATCTTCGGCAGGTTACGGAATACCCTAAATAGGATCAAAAATTTAGTTGACCCAGATATTTCTGAAGAGGAAAAATAGAACTTCAAGGCTGTGCTTCTGGATTCTTGAGAATTTCTAATATAACGCGATTAGAACACCGATCAGGGAATCTTTATAGGATAAATGCAAAAGAGTAAGAAAGTGTCATCGTCATGATGACGTCATCAATGACGTCATCGATGACGTCATCGATGACGTAAGCAAATGGATTGGACGGTTGAGATGAAGCCATATTTAAAGTCAAGATCCAACAGCCAAAATCTGACCTGATAAAGTATGAATAGTGTCATGCTTTTTCACTATAAATAGAGGCTTCATTTCTTCATTTTCTTCACACCAAACTTAGAGAACAACAGTTGAGTTTAAGAGAAGAGTGAGAATTCTTAGAGTTAGAGAGAGAGTTTAGAGTAAAGTTCTTGAAGCTGGAGAGAATGAGCAGGAACTTCAAGGGTAAGTTCTCTAGTTCTTGAGTTTTAGCTTCTAGTTCTTGGTAATAGTGTAGTTTGATCCAGAAAACTAGAGAATAAATTCTTAAACTTGTTTTTAGGTTTCCTTACATTGAAATAGTGCTGAACAAGGTTCTGCAAGGGATGTCCGAAGATTCCGGAGTCAGATTCGAAGGAAGTCCGTATACGTGAATAGTGCCGTATACGTGAATAGTACCGTATACATGAATAGTGCCGTATACGTGAATAGTACCGTATACATGAATAGTGCCGTATACATGAATAGTAAATTACTATTCACACCGAACGGAGGTACGGACGCGTATTGTAACCTTAACTCTGATGCTTATGGTATGCTTATATGTGATAGATAGTCTGAAATTCTGTTTTTGAAAATTGATCATACACATACAACTTGATACGGGTTATAGTCTTGATAACGCCGTTATGTTTTCCTAGCGCTGAGGACACGGATGTACACCGTGGCACTGGTGAATAGTGCAGACTATAATAACATGCATATTGCAGTGGCTGTGTTATGTTATTATGTGAATATGAGAATAATGTATGTGATTATTGTTGTTTTGACATGAATATCTGTCATACATATTTGATACATAAGCATGAGGTTAACCGTTACCTGAGGTTCAATGGGTATTGAACCTCAGCTCTTACTGTAGCTTCAGGATTTTCGGAGTGAACAGAAACAGAAACAAGGGTAAGCAGCAGGCAGAAGGACTAGCTAGAGAAAGTCCTGTAGATATGTATAGTCTTTCGAACTCTTTGTATCAACAAACCAGTACACTACAGTGGTTGAATATCAGTTACTTTGTATTTAAAATCATTTCGTTGCCCTACTCTGGTTAAATTATTTTGAAAATGCTTTAGAAAAGTTGAGGTGTTACATTTTGGTATCAGAGCAGACATCCTGGAACGGAGTTAACTAAGTTACTCCAAACAGTCCGATATCTAGAAAGGGGTTTTGTGGTTGGCAATCAGTTTCCTTGAATTCGTCGAGCCTTCCACAAATACACCTGCTTAGTCGGATTGTCTGAGTAGCGGAGTTAGGTTCTAAGCTTTCAAAAGTGTTTTATCTGGTATGAACCCGACTCAGTTACAGTAAACCATTGGTGCCGAAGGTAGGGCCGAGTCTATGTGGATCAGCCAATCAGTCACCCTAGCACGGTGAGGCTCCCATGATAGACGCCTACCTGGCCAATCGGTTTGACTAACTAAGTTAGGCTCTAAGCCATGGTTTTAAAAGTATTTCGAAAACAAGTACAAGTACTGATACAATACTGGTGTTGTGATACAAAAAGGATGTACATCCTAAGGAAAAGGGTTAGGCTCGGGAGGCCTTGATATAGAGTAGATGGCACAGAATATGGTTTCTGTTGTTAAACTTTAAGACTTTTGATATGGGAATCGGAATCTAAGTTAAATCCCCGCTCAGAGATTCAAGGGAAGTGGTACAGAGAAGTCGGTACGACTTAAGTTTTCCGGTAGACAGTAACCTACTGTTTAGGTTTCCCTTGGATAGTAACCTATCGATTTAATGTCCTTGTCAAAATAATAACTTGTTAAGGTACCCTGAGAAGAAAATCCCTACCTTGTAGAGGCCAGACACCATGCGTACAAAGGGGCGTGGCTCCGGGGACGAAGATCTTTTGATTAAGTCCTTGACGGTGGTGATCAATTGACAGAAGAGGGAAAGTACCCAGTAATTCTGGGGAGACAGTTATGTCATACTAGTGCCTATGAGAGTTGTAGGTACCCAGTAGTAAGTATACCAATATTAGTACCAAGAATCAATAGACATTATGAAGTTAATATTGCTTAAGCGAGAGAAATCTCAGAACTATGACCCCTGTGAGAGTAGGAACCCTTAGAAAATATGAGTGAGTTTTGTTTAGGTTCCAAATACCTAAGAGATAGTTCCTTAACAGAACCATACGAAAGCTGGAAACCTCAGTAGCCACCAGGTTGTGGTCTCAAGATGGGACCAAGAATCATAGAGATATTAGTGGCTAATAGATTTCCCAAGAAGTAGGTGATTACCCAATAGGGAAAGTTGAGTTAAGGATTATGCCTGGAGCTAAACAGAAAGTGAAAGTTTACAAATAGAATGGCCCTAGATAAGATGGCAGACATAGAGACAACAGATAATGAAACCACTAAAGGATAGGAACCTGATAAGATTTGAGTTCTCATTATAATGATTCAGAGACGATCACTGACGCTACTTATGGGAAGTTTGATCGGAGAAGGATACCTACGGGGAGTTTTGATCAAGGAGGTTTACCTACAGAGGATGCTAACCGGAAAAGCTGACTGGTCTGCGAAGACTGAGTGAAGCGCCGAGTAATGTGCCGTAGAGCAGAGCCACCGTGACGACGAACCGTAGAGTGGGGCCGCCGTGACAACGAACCATAAAGTAGAGTTACCAGTGCATCAGTTCTCAAGGTAAGTAAATTATAATGAGTCTCACATCGAATAGGTTCCCCAGAGTGAAGGTTTAAGTAATCTAGTATATCACCATGGTTTGCTCCAGTGCTATATAGTACCTATTGTGTTTATAAGCTAGCAGAAGCCCGCGGTTGTTAGACAACAAATACGAGAAGTGTCCCAAAAAGCTTGTGAAACCCGAGGATAACGGGCAAAGTTTGGAATAGCCAGATGAGTTAAGTAGAACAAACTAAGCATTATACATATGGTTTGAGTAGTCAAGAACAGAGGTCCGATGTATGAAGTTAGTAATGACCTTCTAATGTTAGTTGTCTGATTCCTAAGTAAGGTTTTAAAAAAAATTGAATTTTTGAACTTACCAATGCACCTGCTATTTTGAAATTTTCGGAGTTTACTTTCAAATTTGTGAAATCGAGTTTTCAAATGAAATGTTTTCAACAGAATTTGAGACCACAGTGATGGTTATTTTGAACAGATGTTGTCTTATATAAAGGGGTTTTTGTTAGAACCCAAAGTTTGAAATTGAGTTTTTAACTATGTTGTGGTAAAGTCAGTACAAAACTGGAAAGACAGAAGTTGTTGTAGATGTACACAGTTTGCTGGGTCTGCCAGATGTCTTAAAACGTTTGAAATCGCTGGCCTTTGATAAATGTTCTCTTTGAACAAAAAGTTTTTGGAGGGATTTTGGTTTGAGAAAATGGAAATCGCACCAGCAGTGAACGCACCCAATCCATAACATTTCGCCTAGGGCGTATGTTTTGATTAGTAAAACCTGACTGTCTATGACTGGACTGAGTTCCGCTAGATAGGGTTGCTACTTTATGTGCCAGTGTGAACACTGGGTCTCCTGAGAGAGGGGCGGAGGTTCTCCCACATTGTTGATAGTACTGTTGAGATATTTGAGGATTGGGGTAAGGCGCTCACTGTACCAAATGGTTAAAATGATGGTGTGTACTCTCAATTGTAAAATTTTGTGAAATAAATTAGCTCCCTCAAAGTTATGTGCCGGTAATAAAAGTTTTTGAAAATGATCCGGCAGTGAAAAATGTTTTCACGAATTTGTGATGGCAGCGATTAAGTTTAAAAATGTTATAGCACTATTACTTTGTGGTATAGTGCAGATTGTGAAATGTACTGAAACCACGGAAAATTTTTCATGTTTGAAAATTTGAAAATGAGACAAGAAAATAATTTTGGGTAGCAATGACATGATTGTCGACGCTATCGTGTTGAAAAGAAAAGCAGTGTAATTGGGAATTATGGTACAGGAACAGCAACTATTAGAAAGGTCTGGAATACTAAACTAGTTGAGTCAATTAATAGCTGTCAGCTATAGTGTTGAGTAAGTGGAAGTAATTCGAGAACTTGAATGGGAAAGACTCAGATGAAATTAATGAGCAGATGCGGAAGGCCAATATGTGTTAAGCCGATAGGCTAAATAAATCAGGCAGTGAGGCCTGTGTAACCGAGTACTGTGAGAATAGATCAGCAAGTCCTGTAATTTAGTACTATACCTGGGTATAAGATTGAGACATTGAATAGTAGGATGCGTGCTATTTAAGTTTGCATAAGGAAGGAATAGACTAGAGGTCTAGATAATCTTTTGATTTTATATTGTCAAATTTCGAGGACGAAATTTATTGAACGGGGGGAGAATTGTAACATCCTGAATTTTGGACCTAAAGACTAGAAAATTAGCCTATTTTTGGAGGACTATTAGACCCTATTTTTGAAAATGAATTTAGAATCAGTATTTTATTGGACATGAATAGTGTTTACTATTCACAAATACGTACATGAATAGTATTCACTATTCACAAATACGTATTCACTTTTTATAAATACGGTATTTAATCGATATTTTGAGAAATATGAAAAGTATTTACTATTTACAAATACGTATTTACTATTTAAAAATACTGTATTTACTATTCCTAAATACGTATTCACTATTTGAAAATACGTATTTACTATTCAAGCGGGACCCACGTCAAATTATTTCCCTCTGCCAACACCCGTGAAGTTTGAAAAATTTTGCGCGCGGGACCCACTCAATAATAATATTATTATAATATAATATCTTATACTTTGGAAAACAATAGAAATAAAATTATTTCCAATAAACCGTGAATTAGGTTTTTAAAGTAAGGGTATATTATAAACAAGTGAATTTCTATCTCAGAGTGGGTTATCTCCAAAGTCATTTCCGTAATCGGCGGAATGATTATTGAGATAGGTTGAAACCGATATTTTGAAGCAGGACAGATAGTGGAATCTGTAGGAAATAAATCATAACTCAAACTCCTTGAATTAAGTAGTAAACAACTGGACATATTATGAATCAGTGAATTTTTGTCTAGAAGATGGTGTCACCCGAAGTAATTTCTGTAACTGTCAGTGTCCGACTTAAAATCTTCGGCAGGTTACGGAATACCCTAAATAGGATCAAAAATTTAGTTGACCCAGATATTTCTGAAGAGGAAAAATAGAACTTCAAGGCTGTGCTTCTGGATTCTTGAGAATTTCTAATATAACGCGATTAGAACACCGATCAGGGAATCTTTATAGGATAAATGCAAAAGAGTAAGAAAGTGTCATCGTCATGATGACGTCATCAATGACGTCATCGATGACGTCATCGATGACGTAAGCAAATGGATTGGACGGTTGAGATGAAGCCATATTTAAAGTCAAGATCCAACAGCCAAAATCTGACCTGATAAAGTATGAATAGTGTCATGCTTTTTCACTATAAATAGAGGCTTCATTTCTTCATTTTCTTCACACCAAACTTAGAGAACAACAGTTGAGTTTAAGAGAAGAGTGAGAATTCTTAGAGTTAGAGAGAGAGTTTAGAGTAAAGTTCTTGAAGCTGGAGAGAATGAGCAGGAACTTCAAGGGTAAGTTCTCTAGTTCTTGAGTTTTAGCTTCTAGTTCTTGGTAATAGTGTAGTTTGATCCAGAAAACTAGAGAATAAATTCTTAAACTTGTTTTTAGGTTTCCTTACATTGAAATAGTGCTGAACAAGGTTCTGCAAGGGATGTCCGAAGATTCCGGAGTCAGATTCGAAGGAAGTCCGTATACGTGAATAGTGCCGTATACGTGAATAGTACCGTATACATGAATAGTGCCGTATACGTGAATAGTACCGTATACATGAATAGTGCCGTATACATGAATAGTAAATTACTATTCACACCGAACGGAGGTACGGACGCGTATTGTAACCTTAACTCTGATGCTTATGGTATGCTTATATGTGATAGATAGTCTGAAATTCTGTTTTTGAAAATTGATCATACACATACAACTTGATACGGGTTATAGTCTTGATAACGCCGTTATGTTTTCCTAGCGCTGAGGACACGGATGTACACCGTGGCACTGGTGAATAGTGCAGACTATAATAACATGCATATTGCAGTGGCTGTGTTATGTTATTATGTGAATATGAGAATAATGTATGTGATTATTGTTGTTTTGACATGAATATCTGTCATACATATTTGATACATAAGCATGAGGTTAACCGTTACCTGAGGTTCAATGGGTATTGAACCTCAGCTCTTACTGTAGCTTCAGGATTTTCGGAGTGAACAGAAACAGAAACAAGGGTAAGCAGCAGGCAGAAGGACTAGCTAGAGAAAGTCCTGTAGATATGTATAGTCTTTCGAACTCTTTGTATCAACAAACCAGTACACTACAGTGGTTGAATATCAGTTACTTTGTATTTAAAATCATTTCGTTGCCCTACTCTGGTTAAATTATTTTGAAAATGCTTTAGAAAAGTTGAGGTGTTACACAAGAGGAGTGTAAAATTCACATGCTTGATTTGATTGAAAATAATATATAAGTTCTTTCCTTTTTTGAATGCTGAATAATAATGATTAAATAAAAAATTAAATAAGATCATAGAGATTAAACCAATATTTTGACATAACTTTTTGGTAAGGGTTTAGTTTTTTCCTTGCAATACTTTCTTTGATGAATATGAGCTGCCATTGCTGCCAAATACTCCAGATAGGCAATGGTGGAATCAATTATGAGTTTTGAAGTCAATTGGGTCTCAAAAAAAATTAGTTGTGGTGGAAATGTAATCAATAATTTATAATTAAGTACCCCACTTGCAAAGTTGCGATGATCATAGATTTGACCTTCTGATCTTAATCGAAAGTACTGTGTGTTTTTTTAAAAAAAAAATGTTCCAACTAATTAATATTGCATCCTCCAACTTACATATACCATAGGCTCTACATAAAATAACATTTAAGAACTCATACTTATATTAATCGTACGTAATCCATCATGTCTTTAATAAAGCACACAAATACAAGCAATTATCATTAGCTCCTTCGAGCAAAAAAAAAAAAAAAATTCATTAGCTCTTAAAATTCTCACTTGTATTCTTTAAAAATACTGTCTTCTGTCCTAATTAAACATAATAGATGATTACACTACTATAAAAATTGTCTTTTAGATAGGATAATCGCTTTTTAAACCAATTCTGAATTCAATTTTAAAAGTCAGTTACTTTTAAGATAAGTTGAAAAATTAGTCTTCAAAACATTTGTTAGACTGGTTTTTAATTTACAAGATTTAAAAAGTAAAACTTTTAAGTCCGATTGTATAAAATAACTGATCTTAAAAGTGAGAATTGTAACACTTTAATTTTAAGACCGGTTGTGTGAAACAATCAGTCTTAGAAGTGTTTCAAAACAACTCAGCCAATGGCTTCCATTATCTCCTTCCTCATCTCCTCACAGCTCATCCGGGTGTTTTGTCGATCTCTATAGCAATTCATCCTTTTCCTTTTTGAACCTTCAATCTCAGAGATCTATACAAGGAAATGCCTGTAACTGCAAACATTAAAAGCAAAATGAACATCGTTTCAATCTGCGTCGTTGCACATAAATCTGAGCAAAAATGGAACAAAATTCTGTAGAAATCTTAGCTCTAAACAGAACTACACCCTAACAAGAACCAAGGATTTAAATCATAATACTTCTTTATTCAAAACCGGAGGGGGGAAACCACAAACGCCTAGAACTTCATACTTGTTTACGAAACCAAACGTATAGGCAAATAAAATTCCAAAAAATAACCCCGTTTCCAGATATTTTAACAGAGGAACAAAAAACAAATAGATTCAGGGAAGAAACTACTCGAGCTACTTCAAAGAGAAGTCTTAGAAGAGGTAGACAAAGAAAAAGGTATAGGGACTGTTACAGATCGGTCCTACAGCCCAGATCCACGCCACGGCCCAACCTTATCAGGAGCATAGCCGGCGGGATAATAGGCAAAGATATGAGATCCCAACAATACAGGATCTATCCTAACCATAAGCTCAAGATACCAGCCCCAAATATCTCGGCCCTGGATATTACTCACCAGGCCAAGATACTCGCGCCGGACCTCTCTATAAATACAGAGGAATGCTAACCAGGTGCACACGTTCTAACTCATGCTCTATTTACTTTCTGTCACACAGAGCACACACACCACCCCCTCTGGCCTCACGCCTCCAAGTTTACTGCGAACTACGTGGACTTTGATCCCTTCAAAGGGTACGTAGGCTCTACGCTTGACACCTAGTCAACTTCAATTAATCTGTGTTCTACACCAGAACATTGGCGCCGACCGTGGGGAAAGGTAAATTTCCATCCCCGTGACCATCAATGGCGAACACTAGAAGCCACAGTAGAAACCCACCACCGCAGGCTGACGGAGGGCCCCTACCAGACCAAACTCAGGCCGGGCCAAGCCAGCCACAAAATCAACCACGACAAGAAAACACCCCAGAGGGACACGTTACCGATACAGCAACTTCCCCTCCTGCAGACGATCAGCCGCTGTTAGAGACATGCAGGGAGGTTCTGACCTAGGACGCTCTGGCGATAGAAGCCGACGTCCGCATCCTCCGGAGGACGCAAGAGTCATTACTTCAAAGATTCGAGGACAAGGAGAAGCGTGATCACCTGCAACGACAGGCGGACTTCCGCGCCTTTTCACAAATGATAAGGGAGGAGCTCCAGAACCATCACCAACAAGAAAACCGGCGAGAACCTCGTACAGGAAGAGGCAGAGCCGTCGTGGACAGTAGCAGCTCGTCGAGTAGCCCACGACCAAGAACCAGGTGGGGAAGCGCCAGCAGAACAGACGGGAGAACGAGCGCAGAACGAGGTCACCCACCGCCTCCAGAAAATCGTGACAACACGGAAGGCCGAGATGGTGACACGGACCAAAACGGCCGAAGCGGAAGAGGAGGCCAAGACCTAGAAGAGCACCGGGAGGTAGACCGAACCCGCCAATCACCGCGCCATGAATCAGCTCGCCACGAGTCACCCCATCATGGGTCGCCTCGCCATGGATCACCCCGGGAGTACCGAATGAAGTACCTCACGGGATCTGGCAGATCCCCATTCTCGAGGGCAGCAGCGACGGCCCCCTATCCGAAGAACTTTGATTTGGCCAACCTTCCAAAGTACGACGGAACCCAGGATCCACGCAACCACCTGGAAATCTTCGACAAACTGATGTGGGTCCGGTCAATTGAGCGCCCGGTCATCCAGCGCCTCTTCGCGGCCACTTTGACCAGACCGGCGCACAAATGGCTGAGTTCACTCCCTGACAACTCTATCCGAAGTTTTGAAGACCTCGGGCACAAGTTCGAACTGCATTTCGCCACAAGCAAGAAGCATCCGGAATCCCAGTTCACGCTTAGTAAGGTGAGACAAAGGAAGGGTGAGGCACTGCAGAAATATCTGGACCGTTTCCGGGACGTCCGATCATTATCCGAAGACGTCCACGTACACTGCCTTGTCAACGGATTAGATCCGTCATCACGCCTGGCCAGGAACCTATGCAAAAACCGGGTCTGCACCTTGACCGAGTTCTACACCCAGGCAAAGAAATACTTAGACGTGGAACAGATGGAGACAGCCAACGCAGACGAACCCGAGAAGACGAGGAACACCTCCCCCGACTATGGAGAACAACCAAGCAGGCAGAAGGCCGAGTCCCGTAGGCAGAACAAAGACAGCCGACCAAAGCCTGATAGAGCCGACATCAAAGCGAAGTACGACAGTTACACTCCTTTGAATGTCTCTCGATCGCAGGTATGGAAAGAGGTAGCTCAGGCCGAGATGAAGAAGGTCGAGAAGCCGAGGCCTCTCAGAGGATGCTCCAACACGGACCGTTCAAAATTTTGTACGTTCCACGACTGCCCCAGACACACCACCAACGAGTGTTATGACCTCCGCGACGCCATCGAGAAATTCGTTAGAGAAGGGAAGCTGTGTCAGTATGTGATCAAGACACAGGGGAGAACGAATGGGAAACACAACTATGGCGGCCGAAGTAGGAGTCCACCCAAGGACGCTCGAAAGATTGATAAGAAGCGGAGGACTGGCTCAGACGACGAATTCCCCGACGTTGAGTTCTAGTGCAATGTCGTCAGCGGGGGATTTGGAGGAGGCGGAGACACAATAAGTCAACGAAAGAAATACCTTCGAGAAGTTCTGACCGTGAGGAACCTCCCCAAATTCAAGGACGACCCAGCAAAGCCAAAGCTGCCTCCATTGACCTTCACCAACGAAGAATTAAAGGACGTGATTCCCGGCCACCAGGACAGACTGGTTATCACCGGCACCCTGGTAAACTGCCGCGTCAAGCGAATTTTTGTGGATGTAGGGAATTTGGCCGACATTATAAGTTGGGAAGCCTATAAGAGGATGCACCTTGACGCGGAAGATCTAAATTCGTGCAAGACCACCTTGATCGAGTTCAACGGAGAGCGCTCCTTCCTAAAGGGTTACATCGACCTCAGAATGACCCTAGGAACAAAGGAGACCTTCAAGTCAGAACGCGTGAGGTTCGTAGTAGCCGACTTCCACTCCCCCTACAACATCATCCTCGGTCGGCCGACCATACACGCCTGGGACATGCTGGTGTCGACAAAACACCAGAAGCTGAAGATGATCAACGACAAAAACCAGTTGGTCGAGGTGTCCGGGGACCAAAAAGAGTCACGACAGTGTTACTTCGAGACCCTCTGGGTCGAGGAAGGAGGACCCTTATCTCCACCTCGGCTCGGACATAACGAGACCGTATCCGACGTCGACAAGGAAAGGCATCCCCGGCAACCGATTAACATGGTAGAACTCGATCTCCGCGAGCTTGAGAACCTGAGGCCGGAGCCTGAAGGGGAACTCGAGGATGTAGCCCTGGGAACGGATCCCACCAAGACAACCAAGATCGGCAAAGATATGAATGACGATCTGAAAACACAAGAGTGGTCTAGTTCCTGAGACAAAATCAGGATGTCTTCGTGTGGACCTCGGCCGAAATACCCGAGATCGACCCACACTTCTGCTGCCACAGACTCGGCATATGGCCGGGATCGAGGCCGGTAGCACAAAAAAATAGAAACATTGCCGACAGCAGACAGAAGGCCCTCGAGAGTCACGTTGAAGAGCTTCTGGCAGCCGGGTTCATCCGGGAAGTACAATACACAACTTGGCTCTCAAACGTAGTCATGGTACTGAAACCAAGTGGCAAATGGAGAGTATGTGTCGACTGCACGAACCTGAAGAAGGCGTGCCCAAAAGACTCCTACCCGATGCCGAACATCGATAAGCTCGTTGACAACTCGGTCGGGTACCAGCTACTGTCCTTTATGGACACCTACTCCGGCTACAACCAGATTGCCATGCACCTGGGTGATCAGGAAAAGACCGCCTTCATGACGGACAAGGCGAACTACTGCTACAACGTCATGCCTTACGGGTTGAAGAATGCCGGAGCCACGTACCAATGAATGATGAATCGAGTCTTCGAAGATCAGATCGGCCAGAATATAGAAGTCTATATTGATGACATGATCGTAAAGTCAAAGCTTTCAGAGGATCACATCCGAGACCTGGAACAGACTTTCGAGAAACTCAGAAGACATCGGATCAGGCTGAATCCGACAAAGTGCGCATTCGGAGTCCCGGCAGGAAAGTTCTTAGGCTTCATTCTCACAAACAGAGGAATCAAGGCTAACCCGGACAAATGCAAGGTCGTCCTAGAGATGTAACCGCCGTGGACCAAGAAAGAGGTTCAGCAATTGACGGGCCGCCTGACCGCCCTCACCAGATTTTTGCCTAGGTCAGCGAAAAAAGCCCTACCTTTCTTTAAGTTACTAAAGAAGGAAACTCATGGGGGCTGGAATCCGGACTGCGATGCGGCCTTCGAAGAAATCAAGCGTTGCCTGGCAACCCCTCCGGTACTCACGAAGCCGGAGCATGGAGAGACCTTATTCCTATACCTGTCAATCGGCAACGAAGCCGTAAGTGCTGCCTTGGTAAGAGAAACCGAGGCCGGACAGACACCAATATACTTCATAAGCAAAGCCCTACAGAGCTCTGAACTCCGATACCAGAAGCTGGAGAAAGTGGCCTTTGCCCTACTCACCGCGGCAAGCAACTCCGGCCATATTTTCAAGGGCACCGGGTAGTAGTACGCACCGGCCAGCGATACGGCAGATCCTTCACAAGCCAGACTTAGCTGGAAGAATGACCAACTAGGCCATTGAGCTGTCAGAATTTGACATCGCGTTTGAAGCCCGGCGGGCGATCAAGTCACAGGCTCTGGCGGACTTTATCAGGGAATTGACCCCGGTAATAACAAGCGACGGAACCTGGAAGGTCTATGTGGACGGATCCTCCAACGCAAAGGGCAGCGGTGCAGGAGTCATTGTCGAAAGCCCACAGGGGGTCGCCACCGAACACTCTCTCCAGTTGAAGTTCCCCACCTCAAACAACTAAGCCGAATACGAAGCCCTTTTAGCCGGACTACTCCAGGCAAGAGATAATGGGGCACAGCGAGTAAAGGTTTTAACCGACTCACAGCTGGTTGCCGCACAAATCAACGGCAGCTACCATGCAAAGGGTCCCCTTATGGCGAAATACCTGAATCGCGCCAAGGAACTCATGGCCGAGTTCGATGAAGTAATCGTCACTCATATCCCAAGAGAGGAGAATACGAGAGCCGACATCCTCTCCAAGTTGGCAAGCACCAAGGGACCAGACAGTCATAGGACTGTGATCCAGCAGAATCTGGCCAAACCGAGTTGCGTCATGACCATCTCGGCATGCACTGACTGGAGGAAGCCGATTGAAGACTACCTGGAGAGAGGTATCATCCCAACCGACGTGACCGAAGCAAAGAAGCTGATCAGGGAGGCCGCCATCTACACCATGGTCGATGATCAGCTCTACAAAAAGGGATTACATTGCCCAATGATACGTTGTCCAGGGGAGTTTGAAGCAAGGTACGTGCTGGCCGAACTACACGAAGGAAGCAACAGCCACCACATGGGGGACAAGGCTCTCGCGAGAAAGGTACTACGCGTCGGATACTACTGGCCCACCATGAAGCATGACGCCATGGAAGCAGCCAAGAGGTGTGATAGTTGCCAGAAACACGCCAGGATCATATGGTCACCGCCTACAGAGTTGAAAAGTATGCCGGCCCCTTGGCCCTTTTACAAATGGGGCATGGACATCCTCGGACCATTCAGACCGGCACAAGGGCAGTGCAGATGGCTCATTGTCGCTGTCGACTACTTCACCAAATGGATCGAGGCAGAGCCGCTGGCCACAATAACCTCAGCCAAAGTAATGAAGTTCTTTCGCCACAACATTATCTCCCGCTTCGGAATACCTGCCGAGGTCGTCACGGACAATGAGACCCAGTTCATGAACCACAGATTCCAAGCGTTAATGTCCAACCTAGACATTAAGCAACACTTTTCACCCGTAAAACATTAATAATTTTTGCTTCTTCTAACAAGTACATTTCCTAAACTCGAATTCGTGTACCCGCTCCATCAACATATTATTATTGTAATTAATTATAAAAGTTCTACTATCATTAATATATATTTTTTTAAAATATTACATGATAGGGGAGGGGGGATAGGGATCGAACCGTGAACAGGGGGAAGAGGAGACCAGTTAATACTGACTCGCATATCACTGCGCTACTAAGGCGCTAGCTCTACTATCATTAATATTATTCTAACTTTTGGTTCCATTTGACAGCCCTATTCGTTCTGTCTTGCATCTTGGCATGCCTGTAATTATTAATAGAATATTAAAATGAGGCAGTCATCTAGTGTTTTGGCAACACCATCGAATATATATAGATGTCATTCGCTAATTTAAACTTATGTGAACAGTGATGTTAGCTAGCTTCAATAATTAGCCTGGTTTGCAATTTTAAAATAACAAAAAATTATTTTCTAAGAAAAAATAATTTTTGTGTATGTGATTTTTAGAACCGCCCATATCCATCCATTTTAACATAAGCCGACATTTTAATATAAAGAAATAATGCAGCAGATAGGCATGTCGGCACCTTGGGGCATACTATAATATAATTGATTATATACGTCGTAAGTGGTAACAGCTGCCACATTTTATTATTATTTCTTTATGTTTCAATCTTCCATACCGTATGTCCCTGTATGTGTATTATAATTATGTGGATAAATACACATATTATATGTATCGGAGATATATAAATGAGAAAATTCCATTTAAATACCAAATGAATTTGTGAAACCCCCAGAAATCCGTCAAATTTGCAAAAAGACTGAGAGGTGACAAGGACCTTTTAGGGATATGCAAATTCAAGTCAAATTACCTTTTTGCCATTAGAGTTAAATAATTAAGAAAAAGAAAAAGAAAATACCCCCACGGTGGGCCCCACCGCCAGCGGCCGGCCGCCAACCCCCGCCAACGGCCGGTGGGGTGTTATGTCAAAAATAAAAAATATCCTTTGCAAATGTGGGGGGTGGGGTTCGAACTTGGTTCTCTTATTATATATATACATTAACAAATATATATATTCTTCTTGACATTTGTTCAACGGTAATTACCATTCCACAAGTGAGAATTACCATTGTTTCTCCAGGGTTCACTTTGTTTACTTGAAGCATGTTTTGTAAAAACCCAAAAAAAATGAACTTTTACAAAACTTGAAGTGAGAATTACATTTCGTGAAGTGAGAATTACCATTTCAGAAGTGAGAATTACCATTGTTTCTCCAAGGTTCACTTTGTTTACTTGAAGCATGTTTTGTAAAAACCCAAAAAAAAAAACTTTTACAAAACCTGAAGTGAGAATTACCATTCGTGAAGTGAGAATTATCATTCCAGAAGTGAGAATTACCATTGTTTCTCCAGGGTTCACTTTGTTTACTTGAAGCATGTTTTGTAAAAACCCAAAAAAAAATGAACTTTTACAAAACCTGAAGTGAGAATTACCATTCGTGAAGTGAGAATTACTATTCAAGAAGTGAGAATTACCATTGTTTCTCCAGGGTTCAATTTTTTTGGGTTTTTACAAAACATGCTTCAAGTAAACAAAGTGAACCCTAGAGAAACAATGGTAATTCTCACTTCTGGAATGGTAGTTCTCACTTCACGAATAGTAATTCTCACTTTAGGTTTTGCAAAAGTTCAATTTTTTTTTGGGTTTGTACAAAACATGCTTCAAGTAAACAAAGTGAACCCTGGAGAAATAATGGTAATTCTCACTTCTGGAATGATAATTCTCACTTCACGAATGGTAATTCTCACTTCAGGTTTTGTAAAAGTTCATTTTTTTTGGGTTTTTACAAAACATGCTTCAAGTAAACAAAGTGAACCCTAGAGAAACAATGGTAATTCTCACTTCTGAAATGGTAATTCTCACTTCAGGTTTTGTAAAAGTTCTTTTTTTTTTTGGGTTTTTACAAAACATGCTTCAAGTAAACAAAGTAAACCCTGGAGAAACAATGGTAATTCTCACTTCTGAAATGGTAATTCTCACTTCACGAATGGTAATTCTCACTTGTTGAATGGTAATTACTATTGAACAAATGTCAAGAAGAATATATATATTTGTTAATGTGTATATATAATAAGAGAACTAAGTAGCCCAATTGGTAATTCTCACTTGTTGAATGGTAATTACTGTTGAACAAATGTCAAGAAGAATATATATATTTGTTAATGTGTATATATATTTGGGCTACTTGGTTTTGTGTGGGGGGTGGGGGGTTCGAACCCCACCCCCCACATTTGCAAAGGATATTTTTGATTTTTGACATAACACCCCACCGGCCGTTGGCGGGGGTTGCCCATCGTGGGGGTATTTTTTTTTTATTATTTAACTCTAAGGGCAAAAAGGTAATTTGGCTCGAATTTGCATATCCCTAAAAGGTCCTTGTCACCTCTCAGTCTTTTTGCGAATTCGACGGACTTCTTGGGGTTTCACAAATTCATTTAGTATTTAAATGGAATTTTCTCTATATAAATTCGGATGAAATTATTTTTTTACCCTTAGTTTTAATACATGGCAAAATTACATTCAGTTGAGAGAGAGGGAAGAAAGGAGAAGATTTACTCTTGGATTATAAGAAATTCCAAATAGGGAAATGAATAATTAGACCACACTAATTTTGGGGAAAAAGAAAGTAATTAAGAAACCCTAATTCTAGTGATTGGGTAGGGTCATGTAATTAAAGGGCTATCTATGTCTAGTCCTCCCAATCTCTGTTGGTATTGTTTCTTTCAATCATGGCCAGGGATATATATGGATCCAGTTTCTTTCCTTATCACTTCTCTATGCATCCCTCATCATTTCTCAATTCTGACCGTTGAAATCTTGATCCAAGGGCCTAGAACATTTTTTCGAAAAACCGCGCATGTTTTTTTTTTAAAAAAAATGTTCTGGGCCCTTGGATCAAGATTTCAATGGTCTGGATCTGACTGTGAGAGATGATGAAGGAGTTGATAATGAGAGAATCCTCTCTCGGATATATATCTCTCATTCCCTTGATTGGAACATTAATTGTTTTACTTGAGAATTTAATAGTACTTTATGTAGTAGGTTCACAATCAAATTATAATTAATAGTTTCATTTAAATTTCCAATACAAAATATGAACTCCCTCTTGTCTTTATTACATGACATCGACTAATAATTCTCGATAAAAATAGTTAAAGACATCAAATTTATCCTAAAATTAAGTAATTTTCAATATTATTCATACAATTACATTAAACTCTAATATCATATCAATTATTACTCTCACCCACTATCCTAATTAATGATAATTATACGTGAAAAAAAATATTGGGTTAAGGTAAAAATTATTTATTTTTTGTTTTTCCAAAAGTGCGTTTAACACCATTAAGGTATAAAAGTGACTATATAGTTACAAAAGTAAAAGTATTGTGGCGCCACCAACATAAAATAATAGAATATATGATTTTTGATCAACTTTTATAACTAACATAAGCACATTTTACAATATATATATATATAAACTTTAATCTAAAAATATTTAATCCTCTTTAGAAACAAGTAAGATATTTATAAAAAAGAACAATTACAATTTTTAATTAATGACTTATAATAAAAACTAGAGGGAGTAATATTTATCATTGTTGAGATGTTTTTGATATAGCCAGTGGGAGAGGGGGAGGCAGGGCTCGAACACTAGACAAGAGGAAAAGCCAACTCCTAAAATTAACCCTAGTGCTATCGTGCTACGAGGCGCTTGACATTGTTGAGATGTTTTGTTTGTGAAAAAATAATTTTGGCCGAGCAATGCGGTACAAAGTTAAAGCATCCAATGGTAAGCTTGCCGCACAAAATTCACGCGTATGAATCAGATTCGTATCAGATCCATCACATTCACTTTTTTGTTGTCTTTTTTATTTTTAAAAAACTTTACCGAATTTCCTTTTATTTCTCCGCCTTTGTTTTTTAAACTAAACAAAAGCTGACTTTTTGTATGTTTCAAGTTCAGTGCATCAATTTACCTAGTTGAAATAGTTATTTATTATCCATCCAAGTTAATGAGTAATAATGTTTAACATACATTATTTTTTGAAAATTTTCTAACATATTTAAAAAGAAAATTTGATTATTTAATCCGTTTTTACTGAGTTTGTAGTTCAATTTTTATAAATTGATTTATTGTAATTCAATCCTTAAAATTTGACCATTTAACGATTTAATGAGCTTGGCTCTTCGTCTTAATAAAGGGGTTGAACACTCGAGTTGGTGATGTTTATAATGTAAAGAGGTGGAGAAGCCATAGTAGAGAGGGAGGGAGAGGGAAAGAGAATGAAGGAAAGGAGGGTACACTAACAAAGATGCCACATGTGCAGACACCTTAGAGGAAACAGATGCTCTCATCATTACATTTTCTTATCAGTCCTTATGAGCTCATCTGGACTGTTGATTGAAAAGGAGAGGCTATCTAGACCATTGATTGAGAAGATGAGATAAAAGTCAAAAGAGGAATAACTTGATGACGTGACTTATTTCGTACTTTTAAGATTGATTGGATAGACATGTTTTAGATATTATAAAGGATGATGAAAGAAACTGAACTCTCAACATGGGGAAAAGCACCAAAATACTATTTTTTTTTTACAAAAAAATATGCCTAATTAAAGTAAATTGGAAACATTTTACTAAAGTAATGTAGTTAATGTCATAAAGGGGATTCATGCCACTAGTGTGCGTAGAAGGGGTTCACGCCACTGGCACAAAAGTGTACTTTTTTATGTCAGTGGCGTAAAGAAGGTTCACGTCACTAGGTTAGAGCCGTCAAAATGGGCCGGGCCCATCGTTTAAGCCTTGGCCCTGTAAGAGCCGGGCTTGGAAATTGGAGGAGTGAGGTGATGTTTGGCCCTGGAGGGCCAAGGGCTTACACGGGCCCTTCAATTTTTTTGTTTTTTATTTTTAAAAATTGAACACTTGTTGAAGTTAGATCCTTCAATAATTTATATATATTTTTTATTTGTTATAAAGTTATTTATCCATTTAAGTACAAATACATAATAACTATACTCTAATTTTATGATTTGATTTATTATTTGTTGTAAATAAAGATTATAAATGTGTTCATGAAGCCGGAAAAGAAATTTATGATATTCTTACTCATGAATCAGAGCTTACTACTCAAAGTGAATAACAATCAAATGTCGTTGAAATTAATGATAGTGGCGAAGATGACGACAATAATAGTCATTATACAAATGTCGCTTAGTAGTTAGTAGTATGCTTCTTATGTTTTATATGAGTTATTTGTGAACATAGTTTGCTTTTGATTATGAATTAGTGACTGTGTTTATTTGTTATATGATTTATGTTATAATTTGCTAATTATATTTCTTTGAAAAAAAACGGAGGAAAAATAATTAAAATTTGGAATAGTAATTTCTGGGCCTGCGGGCCGGCCCTGGCTCTAGTGCTCTAGGGCCGGGCTTTGAAAAACAGGTGTTTTTCTTATTCCGGACCCTACAGGGCCAATCCTGTTAGGCCCTGGCCCTTCACGGGCCGGCCCTGATTGACACCTCTACACTAGGTGTGAATTAGATGCCACAATTGTGTAAGTGGCGTGAACCCTTTTTACGCCAACGCCACTAGTGGCGTAAACTCCTTTTATGCCACTAGTGGCGTAAACTCCTTTTACGCCACTAGTGGCGTAAAAACTGCATTATTTTGGTAAAACGTTTCCAATCTGTTTTAATAGGTATATTGTCTTAAAAAAATCAGTATTTTGGTGCTTTTCCCCTCAACATCAGCAAGGACTCCTTTGACCCACCAACAGGGACAAA
Organism: Acacia crassicarpa; assembly: GCA_034222035.1. Taxonomy (NCBI): domain Eukaryota; kingdom Viridiplantae; phylum Streptophyta; class Magnoliopsida; order Fabales; family Fabaceae; genus Acacia; species Acacia crassicarpa. The sequence goes on from JAWXYG010000002.1 coordinate 7,905,385, forward strand.
ATTGTAAGAGGACCAAATTTCAAGGATCGATTTGCAATGATCTTGAAAATATATTTCATGATCTTAAAAAAATGTTTTAGGGTACTGACTGGAATTAAAAGGATACTGACTAGTACTAAAAAAAAATAATTCATGATCTTCAAAAATTAATAATTCATGATATTCAAAAATTATTTTAAGATCTTGAAAAAAATTTTAAGGTATTAACGGGTATTAAAAGGATACTTCAGGATACTAAGTTACACTAAAAAATAATTCATAATCTTAAAAAATTATTTTAGGATCTTGAAAAAATATCATAAAGTATATTTTTAGTAGTAGTCACTATCTAAATTATTTTTTCAAGATTTTAAATTAATTTTTTTAATATCATGAATTATTTTTTAGTATTAGTTAGTATCTTGAATCATCCTTTTAGTATCTATTAGTATCATAAAATATTTTTTCAAGATTATGGAGAATTTTTTCATTATCATTCAGTTTCCTAAATTATGTTTTTATTATCCGACAGTACCTAATTTTTTTTCTTTTTTTTTTTTTTAAAAAGGACTAAGTGTGTGCTCAGCTGCCTCAAAACGGTGGCGTTTGATGCGGACGTAAATGCCCAAAGGACCTAAACGCTGAGGTCCAAAACTGTGTGCCAAATTACAGATGAGCCCCTCAGATGGGTTTTTTTTTTGTTTTTTTGTTTTTTGTTTTTAAATTATATTTCCTTCCCCAATTGCCTCTGTTTTTAGGGAAAAGCACCAAAATACTGATTTTTTAAAAAACAATATACCTAATTAAAGTAGATTGGAAACATTTTACCAAAGTAATGTAGTTAATGGCGTAAAAGGGGTTCACGCCACTAGTGACATAAAAGGGGTTCACGCCACTGACACAAAAGTGTACTTTTTGTTAGTGGCGTGAACCTTCTTCACGTCATTGACACAATTGTGGCGTCTGATTCACATCTAGTGACGTGAACGTTCTTCACGCCATTAGTAGTGTGAACCTTCTTTATACACTTTTGCGTCAGTGGTATGAATCCCTTTTACGCCACTAGTGGCATAAATCCCCTTTACGTCACTAACTACATTACTTTAGTAAAATGTTTCCAATCTGCTTTAATTAAGTATATTTTTTTTTGGTAAAAAATAGTATTTTAGTGCTTTTCCCTTGATAGGGCAAAACTTTATAGCTTAAAAACTCCGCAAGTGCACGGAGTAATAAAGTGATAAAAAAAGTATCGTTCCCACGAGGATTTAGTATCAATTTAATTAAAATAAAGGAAAAGAAAATCAAAACTAAAATAAAAATAAGAAAACTACCACAATAATCAAATGAGCAACTCAGAGTCACTAATCTCTTATTAGCTTCATAAACCTTACTTTCACTAATTTAATTAGCTTTAATATCAATTTTGTTAATCTCGAGTATAAATAACTATAAATGCTTGTCGGTTCACTTACAACCCTCTCTTGAGTATAACTTGTTATATATAACATAGTTACTCAAGAGGCAACAAAAATCGAACACACTGTTCAACAATTATATGGGGCCATTAGGTATATATCTATCCTAACCGCAAATTAAATCGTGATGTAATCCCATATTACTTAAACTTAGAGCCTAATTAAAATCTCATTTGTTAGCTCAAAATCATATTCAATGATGACCAATCACTAAATAGATAAAACTAACCAAAATTAAGTAACCAAAATTAATATCAAATTTAACTAAATAATGAAAACAAAATTCAATTCACCCACAAGTGCATAGGTCCTCTAGGTTGCAAAACCAACTAGCCACACATGGCTCTAATAAAATCCATAACCAAAAAAAAAAAAAAAGAATTCACGTTCAAGGAAGAAGGAGAAAGAGGAAAGAAAATTTCTCTCTGCTCCTGGTTTTTCGTTCCTTCTTATTCTGTGTCTCCCAGATCTTTTCTTTCTTTTCTTCCTTTGCCTCCTTATTTATAATTTAGGTCTTGGGTCACTGATTCTCTTTTTATTATTAAAAAGATATGTTATATCTTATAATCAATTCCACCAGATCACACAATTGATTTTGTTTCTATTTTTTTTGCGTTAGATCAATGAGTTTGACTGATTGCATATCCTTTTAATTGCTTTTTCTACTTCGTTCCAAATCAGCTAATATTTCCTATACAATAAAAATAGGATATGAGTAGATTTTATGTAGATTTGTTCTTTAATCCCAAGTTTGATTCAATTATGGAAAATTTCATAAAAAATAATTAAATAGGTATATAATATCAATAATTCTAATTAAATCTTATAAAATATACACCTATTTAATCATAAAATATATACTCATCATCTCTCTTTTTTTTTTTTTGTTGAATTGGAAAGAAGCCTTTTTCTCCGACGAAGCGCGCCTCCGTTTCAACCTCTCAAGCAATAAAATTTACCTGAAAGATGCAAACTTTTCAGCAGAATCCACCCTCAATCACCCCAAAAGGTTAGATTTACTTACTGATAACGTCTTTTTGGACACTCCTTAATCTACGAATATCTGAACTCCACCCTCAATCACCCCAAAAAGTTAAATTTACTTACTGATAACGTCTTTTTGGACACCCCTTAATCTACGAATATCCGAAACTTCCCCTGTTTCGGCAAAGAATGTTCATCAAACCCAGCCCCCAAAACTTATTTTGATTCGGAAAAAAAAAGAAGGAAAAAAGAAGATAAAACTTATAAGGCAAACGAGACTGCTTCACAATTCGGATAAACCCATAATAGTTTCCATGTCTTTCAGAGTGGTTTTATGGTCGCAATACCTGGAAGTAAGGTAAAGAATGTGAGTAACCGAAGGAGCCTGCAAGCCGCAATGGAGGAGAGAGAAAGAATGTATCTTCCTCTCTCACGCTGTCACAATTTTGTCACAGCTTTCTTGTTGGACTAAATAAAACCCTCGAAAAACCAAAACCCTACCACAAAAGTAACTAATTTCTTTGGTCCCAACGTAAATTTTGTGACTAGTGACTACTGTTATTATATTAATTAATTAGTTTTTATTATTATAATCCTTGGATTAGTATAAATAAACTCAATCACTTTTTTCCAACAATTTGCAGAGCCTCTTAAATCCAACGAGTTTTGGGGCGTTGAAGAGGAAGGAAGCAAAGAAAAGGAAGGAAGCATTTTACTGAAGGAACAGATACACAATATTGTTAAACCCCACATATCTGCCCTCATTATTATTGTTCCTTCAAGAATGCTTCCTTCTATTACCCGCATTCTCTTCTTATGCATCTTCTTGTGTTCTTTCTCTCCTTCCATTAAAGCTTCCTTCAATCTCTCCTTGCCCCACCAGCATCCTTACCCTGAAGCTGTGGTTCATGAAGTTCACAGGTAACATCTATCCCTCTCTCACTATATCTCTCTAAGGGCTTCTTCTGGGAATCTGTTTCCTCAGCTCCGTTCACTTGCATTGCTTTGATTCTCATCTGGGTTTGTATAATTACTCAGCATTTTGTTCAGACAGTGAAATCTCATATGGGCATTCTTTGAAAATCTCATGTTTTTTATACTCCGATTCGAAACAGGAAGTCAGAAACAGAGCATCTCTGTTTTATTCCGCCCTGGAATCTGAACCTATTCGTCGGCATTTTCATCTAAAACGGCAAAATTCCATCCGAGTATTCTTCCTCATTCTTCTAGGCATCTCTAAACCAAAGCCCTTTCTCGGCATCTGAACTGAAATGGAGCATTTTCCATTTTACCCCCAAATTTCTGAACTGAGTTTGTCTTTTTCTTTTTCCCTTGCAGGAGAGTCAATGTATCTCTTTCCCGGCGGGAACTACTCGCCGGCTCCGGAAAGGACATCAGTAATGGCTGTCTCACCGGAAATCCAGTGGACGACTGCTGGCGGTGCGACCCAAACTGGGCGGCGAACCGGCAGAGGCTAGCGGACTGCGGCATTGGGTTCGGCCACGACGCCATGGGTGGAAAAGGCGGTCTGATCTACGTCGTCACAGACTCATCCGACAACGACCCGGCGAATCCAACTCCGGGAACTCTTCGTTTCGGAGTGATCCAAGAGGAGCCCCTCTGGATCATCTTCTCCAGCAGCATGACCATAACCCTAAGACACGAACTCATCTTCAACAGCTTCAAAACCGTGGACGGCCGCGGCGCCAATGTCGAGATCACCGGCCACGGCTGCCTGACACTCCAGTACGTTTCCAACATCATCATCCACAACGTCCACATCCACCACTGTAAACCGTCCGGCAACACCAACATCCGCTCAAGCCCAACACACGTCGGTTTCAGAGGCATATCGGACGGCGACGGAATCTCAATTTTCTCAGCCCGTAAGATCTGGATCGACCATTGCTCACTATCGTACTGCACAGACGGACTAATCGATGCGATAATGGGATCGACGGGGATAACGATATCGAACAACCATTTTGCGCACCACAACGAAGTGATGCTTTTAGGGCACAACGATAAGAACTTACCGGACCGGGGAATGCAGGTGACGATAGCGTTTAACCATTTCGGAGAAGGATTGGTTCAGAGAATGCCAAGATGTAGATTGGGGTATATACATGTCGTGAACAATGATTTTACGCAGTGGCAGATGTATGCCATCGGCGGCAGTGCGAACCCTACGATCAACAGCCAGGGTAACCGTTACACTGCACCGCCTAGTCCTGATTCTAAAGAGGTTAGTTTTAGTAATTTATTTTTATTAATTATTAATTTGAGAGAATTACCGAAAGAAATACTATCTAAAATTTACTGTCCAAACGGTAAGTATTGGTAGATTCTCGCTCTCTCGCTCCCTCGTTGAGTGTATAACGAGGAGGGCATGCTTATCCCCTAATTTTGGGGGAGGGAGCTTTTTTTTTTAAACAAATTTTTTTGATGTATTTTTATTTATTTGGAAACCCAGAAATATTTTTGATACCCAATATTTTAAATTAATTAGTTTTTAATCCTGCATTCATAAATATTTTTTTGTAACACCTGTATCATAAAATATTTTTCTAATAACACTCAATATCTCAAATAATTTTTTTTTTTAGCACCTATTATGTTAAAGAATAGGATATTGTTACTACCAATGTTACTACTATTTTTCCATCGTTAGATTAGAATCTCATCTACTTTTATAATTTCTCTCTCCTATTAAGATTCTGATCTATCAATGAAAAAGTGATAGTAACATTGATAGTAACAAAAAAAATGGTAGTAATAATATCCTCTCTTATTTTAAATTAATTATTATTTTTAGTATACGGAGTATTCTCGTGTTTTTCTTGAGCAGGGGAATGTGACTCCTAGAGTTCCACTAGTTACACCTTTTGCTGCTCCAAATTTGAACTTGTCTTGTTAAATATTTTTAATTTTTATATACATGTTATATTTGTAAAGAGAGCCTTTTTCCAATTTTCCTTATTTTACATATTTTCTCGGATAATATCTTGGTTTATTTGTTTAATAAGTGGTAAAAGAGGTGATGTTGTTTTCGGGGTGGATGGGCAGGTGACGAAGCGGGTGGACACAGACGAAGGGGAGTGGGCGGATTGGAACTGGAGGACGGAGGGTGACGTCATGGTCAACGGTGCCTTCTTCGTGCCGTCCGGTGCCGGCCTTAGCGCTCAGTACGCCAGAGCCTCCAGCGTCGACCCCAAGTCCGCCGTCCAGATCGACCAGCTCACCCTCAACTCCGGCGTCTTCGGCGATCCCAGGTACTATACCTTCTCTCTCTTCTCCTCCCAAAAGGTTATGGGAAAATTCATTTCAGTCCCAATTTGAAAATTTTTTTTGGCAGTTTTTTTTTTTGACATTTTCCCAGTTTTTTTTGGAATCTGAAATGAATTTTCTCAAGGGTTATTATCGTCTTTCCATTATAAAGTGTATATATATGACATAGGATATTATCAATATCATTTTTTTGTTACTAACGGTGAAAAAGTGGTAGTGACAAAAAATAGCAGTGACAATATCATATCCTATATATTTATGGGTAAAGAATTTTTCTAGTCACCGGAGATAAAGTTATCTCCAATGAGCCTAAAACTACGTTGTTTTGGATTAATAAATGGTCTTTTTGTAATTTTGTTTATTTTTTATTATATGAATTTTACTAAAATATTATTCATTAATTCACCTAAAATTACAAACACACCCTTCATTAATCCAAAACGACGTAGTTTTAGGCTCACATAACTTTATCAACTTTATCTCTAGTAACTGAAGAAATATTTTTCCCTATATATATAAAATCACTAAAACATCTTTCATTAATCCAAAACGACGTAGTCTTGAGGTCACTGGAGATATACTTTTCTATATATATTTTTATATATATATATATATTATGTCCCCCTGGTGTCCCCACCACTTTTTCCTGAACTTTAATTGGCCTCTGTGCTCCCCCTCCCTCGCCTGTCCTTTTTCTTATAAATAATGGAATAGAAGGATGTGGACATGAATTAATTGCAAGGCAAATATCAATTTGATATGAATGTAAATTAACAATCCTCGATATTCTGATTAGTATCGGGAAAAAATACACACATTTGTCTGGTTGCCCTTTGACTCTTCCTTTTTGTGTTTCCCTAGCAAGACTCACTTCACAAGGCCTAGAATTTGGGGCAGAAGGGAAAAAAAGGGGAAATTAGAGAAATAACTTTTTTAAAATTTTTATGAAAAGTTGAATGATATTTTTTTTTAAAAAAAAATGAAGGGTGGGGGTTTACAGTGTATTTATTGTGGACTATACAGCCAAAAAGCCATAGGCTCTCACACACTCGCTTGAGCTGGCTTCTTGCAGCATCTCTCTCTCTCCACTTTTACAATCTCATATTCTCATCTCTCTCTCTCTAGTTATCATTTTCTAATTTTATTAGTATTAGATATTGAAAAAAAAGGGAGAGGCAAGGCAGATCTGAACGATAAAATGTAGGGGAAATTTCCTCTAAGGCCCAAGTAAATAAGATATTATTTAAAAATGCCCAAAAAAAGTCACATGTCAAAAAATATCTTAGTTGTTACTTGTTAACATGTACTGATTTAATTATTAATATAATATTGATTTAATTGTTAATATAGACTGATTTAGTTGTTAATATTGTACTAATATAATTGTTAACGTTTTTGAAATAATATCAAAAAAAGTTTTTAGGGCATTTTTTTAATCTTTAAGTTATTTTTGATAATATCTTACTTATTTGGGCCTTAAAAAAGAGATTTTCCCTAAAATGTATCCACTTCACATGGGGGAGAAGAGGCGTACCCTGTGCCCACTACATTTTCTTATTCCAAATTATGATTTCCTTGCCAATGTGAGCTGGTATAGATGGTAAGGGATCTAGGACTAGGTCCTTGGGTCGTGGGTTCGATCCCCTCTGCTGTAGCTGGGGTTCTTTTGGTAGGCGATCTCGTAAGTCCCCAGTAAGTGCTCATAGAGTGCCTTGGTAGGGAGACTGATGCCAAACCTTCCAAAACTTTTATATATAAAAAAAAAAAATTATGATTCCCTTTTCTCTGCTTTCCACGCTGGGCCCCTCCTCTTGCTTGTCTGGACTTTACTTTAAAATCTTTTTCACAAACAGCGGAATCTAACTTATCCAAAAGCCATTTTTACCCCTGATACTACTCAGGGACCCATTCTAAAAGTATGATCATGTAAATTGAGATAAAATGCTTTTTATATACTTACTTTATATATAGTAAATTATATTGAAAAATCAGCTTCTACCGCTAATCCAAATAGTTACTAAATATAGGCCTGTTTGAGTTAGCATTTAAGAAGCACGTTAATGTAAGTCGAGACAAAAACTCCTTTCACTATTTACCTTGTACATTGTTAACACGTCGGATTAACGGCTTTTCCGACGTGATTCACAGTGTATGAGGTAAATAGTAAGAGGTGTTTTACTGATTTTCTGACATAATTTATGGTTTTATAGGTAAGTAATTAGAAGAGTTTTATCTCGATTTATGTAAACTTATTTTATCTTAACCATGACTTTTTGTGGGACAATTTCTCACAACAATTCACAAACGGCTAAGCTCCTTTTTGTGTCAGCACTCTAAACCCTACTTGCTATTCTTGGCCTTTACCTGCTGTCACCCATTATCTTCCCTATTGTTTTCCACTTTTACCCTCCCTTCCTCCTCTTTATTCCCCAATAACTCCTCCCCCAAAACAACCTCAACCTTAAAAACAATTACAATATTGAAAATCTAATCCATATTTACCTAATTTGATTATATTACAAAAATAAATTAAATTAGTTAATATGATATGTTTTTTTCTAAAATACTGTAGTCATATTTTTAATTTCCTCCATCTCTCTCTTACTTTATTATTGTTGAGAGAACATTAATAGATGTAATTTAAAAAAAAAATTGACAAATATAACGAATGTGTGACCAGATCTTTTTAAAATATTTTGTGTAACACTATATTATATAAGTCAGTTTAAAAATGATGTAAATGAAATTAGGAAAAATAACAAGTACGAGAGACAATAGATTAAAGTGTTATATTTAGTATCAAATTTAATCCCCGCAGGTGAGTATACTCTTGTTATTTATATATATCTATGAGAAATTTAGTTAATTCGGCCAATTATTTTACTGGCTCATTGCCTTGAACTTGAGTCAGAGGTGCAGGGGATGCCATTGCTCTTTTTTATGAATGATTTGTCTTCTTCTTTAGAGTGGGCAGTGCCATTTTGGGGTACAGTGCCCTACAAAGGCATCTTCTTTTTGACATGTGGGACCCATCAACCCTCCCCCTAATATTACTTTAAATTTAAGGGTAGCAGCAGCAGTACAGGACTGCCACTTCAGAAAAAAGGCTTCTCTCATCCCTGCCCAGTTTTCTACTGTTTCTTGTCTTTTGCTCTTCACTTCAGATCCAATAATATGGTTTCGCAATTATAAGTAGTATATATATTTACAGTGAAGTGAAGTGAAGTGATGTGAGTGTGTAGAAAATGAAGTTTTGAAATGGGAATGCAGAAAGCACATCATGAGGGAAGAAAAAATGAGCGAGTGAAAAAGCTTGAAAAGGAAAAGGGAGAGATTTTCAAGGATTTTCATTTAATGATAGATTTGGGATTGGTTGATGAATTGTCACGAGAGCTTGACATTTTTGCGGAGCATTTATATTGGAACTTGTTATTGTTGTTGTGAAGGGATAATGGAGATCTGTTTCCCGGGTTCAGCGGCGGTGGGACAGTGACTGGAGCCACCAGCACCGGCAACGTGGGGTCCGGCGGCGGAGGTGGCGATGGTGACTTCTTTGGAATGATATTCAGGGGTAGTAGCAGCGAAGCAGCACCACCCTTACTCTCCATTGTTTCATTGTTTTTGTCTTTTCTCATTATTTCCATTTTGTACGCTTTCACCAACCATCATGCCCTCCTATTCTCTTCCATACTTTGATTATATATGAATTATATCAATTCATATGATTTGATCCTCATACAGTTCTAGGTATTAAAAAAATATATTAAGAAATCAAAAGTTGCAAAAGTTTGGTCATAAGTCACTCTATTACAGTAAAATTGAGTTGGTATTCAAGAAGTACGTTTATTTAATTTTAGATAAAATTTTTCTGATAAATTTATCTCGTATACCTAAATCATGTTGGAAAAACAGTTTCTACCGCTAATATAAACAAACACTTAATCAATCAATCAAATAGAATCGTATCCTCTAAAATTTACTTCACTTAATATGAGTATGCGTATATATTAATACTACTACTTGGGGATTTTTTACCCTAAATTGTCTTGAGATGTTCCATGAATTGGTTGTTTCTTTGAAGACATGGTCAAGAGTGACAAACCACACTCTCATAAGCTGTTGATATATTTTCTTTGCCATTATGATTATCTAATTGAGTTAGATTCAAAGGCCAATCAACGGGGAAACTTTCATAAGCATTTTTTGTTTTGTTTTGTATTCACATGGTTTTGGATTTGAAATCTGGTCGTTAAAATCCTCAAATTATGGTTAAACTCTTGCTTACTTTGTACACCATAAAATCACTTCTAAAAAATTAATTTAAACATAAGTTAACTAATGCTTATCGGTTAAGTTGTGGAATTTATCTTATATAACTGAAGAGCATATGATCTAGTCAACCAGTGTTTAAAAACAAAAAGAGGAGACATGAGATTACATGCATGAATCTCATTTTTTCTTTAAAATAAATTTGAAGTGAATTAAAGTTTGAAGATATATTTGATTCCATGAACCAAGCCTTGGAAAGGCATGAAATGGTTGGTTTTGGGAGATGGGTTTTTGATACTATTAGATTTAGAAGGCATGGTATGATCCAAGACACTCTCATTTTTAAAGAGCTTTGTTTCACATGTGTGTGAATAGCGTTTGGCTTTTGAGTCAGCAAAAGAATCGAAGAGATGCTTTTCAACTGCAACTAATATAGATCTGATAATGAAGGAGAAGAATCTAAGAAAAAAGAAAGAGCAAAAACAAAGAGAAAAGAGAAGATAGGATATGAGTGGAATCAGAGGAAGTGGAATTGGTGATGCCATGTCAATTTCTTCCTTGTTTTTTTTTTCCTCTTTCTCTAAATAATAATAATAATGCAAATTGCTTCAACATGGCTTGTCCCCCTTTATTTCCAACCCTCCAATTGCATCATGACTTGGAATTTTGACTATATTTGATATCTTATTCTCCCTTATCTTTAATATGTTTGAGATACTGTCAGGCACTCCTCGCGGAGATTTAAACCTTATTTCGTCATGTTGTAAGGGACTAGCCTCTTTCGTTAAAATCAACTCATGTTGGTGACATATTTAACTAATTTGATTAGATTAAAAAAGTTAGTTAATATGACATTATTTTTCAAAACACCATAATTATCTTTCTTGATTATCTCATTCCATCCCTTTCTTGATTTTTTGTTGATGGAGCAACAATAAGAGTAAATTAAAAAAATATTAAAAAATATAAAAAATATTTCTTATATTTAAAACTAAGATGAAGAGGGAGTAAGAGTAATTTATTCTAAATTATTAAGTCGTACCTAGTAACTCATAATGATAACCTTTGTTTCATTTTTTTTTTTGGTCAAAGATAACCTTTGTTTCATATTCTCTAGATTGACAATATATTACTTGTGGTTTCAATCTTAAAGGACACATTGCCCATTTACCAATAGTTCTCTATCGTCATAAAGTTATCTTAAAAGTTTAATTTTTTTACTGTACTCATTTTTTTTTTAAAATAAAATGAAGTGTGAACTTTCTTTTTTTTATTTTTAAAAAGTGAGTAGACCACACTAAAGAAAGGCATATAAGCATTATAAGCATCCAACTTTTAAATAAGGCCGATTGCTGATACAATTTATAAAGGGTGAATGTAATTTTTAATTACTTAAGTTTATTTTTATTTTGGTTTTGGTCTATCCAATTTTAAATCATACATTTTTGTCATTTAAGTTTTATTCTGTTTCAAACATTGGTTCCCATAATTTAATAAAAACTTGAACCATTTTTCTTTGATGGATTAAAACCAATAGTTTGAAATTTAAAGAACTAAAATCAAAATGAAGGTAAGTTTGAGGGACAAAAGATTATATTAAACTATTTATATATCTTCTAGAGTAGTTGTTAATGCTCTGTTTAATTAATCTAGGAAAACCATTCTAGGCACACGTAGTTTCTATAAATTTTTAATTTGATACTTGTGTGTGTGTGTGTTTTTTTTTTATATTATATATTTTAATTTTACCCTTTTAGCACAGTATAACTTTGCTCTTTTAGCACCTGTATTGTATAGAAGCTAACTGTGCAGAGCAAGATTAAATTATTTAATAAGGAGAAAAAACACAAAGCTACCAATTTTTTTTTTAAAAAACTAAATAACCCAAGAATGATCTTTCCATTAATCGGTTAATTATTGAAATTTCATCTTACTTTTCTATTTGCATATCTTTTGATAAATTCTTGATGGCGGAAGAAACTCAAATTAAAGAAATATAGCAACTGTGCCCTTAAAAAAAAATGAAATATACGTTTTCAAACTTCATTCGGGAGAAGTTTCTGTTTAATTTTCCACACACACACACACACACACACACACACACACACACACACACACACACACATATATATATATATATATATATATATATTTTATCATAGCAATTCAAGGATAATATTTGTCCTCTTCAGGTAAAAAATCCAGTCATTGTGGGCAACAAAAAATCCATTCATTGCATAAATATTTAGGAATTAAAATACATAAGTACTTGAACTTATTGAGTGTCTAGTCCTTGATAATAATGTAATTATGATGGAATTCCAAAAAATAAGGCTTAGAAGGATGGTATTGTAATTATTTTTATTGTAATATATTTTTGTTATTAAAATATATGTACTTGAACTTATTGAGTGCCTACCCTTCATTGTAATTTATGCAGTTGCATTTCTAACTGCACTTAGCCTTGCTTTTTTAAATAACAGGTTTTTAAAATAACCGCATCTCTTATTACATCATTAATATTCACTTGATTTTATGAATATTTTTTTTTGATATTATTTTCTTTTCTTGTTTATATTCTTTTGTTTTTTGATACATTTAAAACTTTCTTTCAAAAAAAAAAAAATCAGGGGCGCTGCGCCCGAACCCCTTCCACCATTGATGCCCATCCTTAACTATTTTTCTGGGTCTGCCCTTGGACAACATCTCAATTGTCATGCACATAATTTATTTAGTAAATTAGAGCTTATGTTCTGCTTTGGAGTTTACAAGCTAAAGACTTCAATGCTTTAAAGTTTACAACCTAAAGCCCTTGAACACCATCAACCAAAGGAAAAAACTTGGAACAAGGAAATTATAAGGTGAATTCTGAATATTCCTAACTTATTTCTAAGTTACGCTCCTTTTGCTAGGATCTCTAAAGAGAAAGAGCATCGTAATTTTCCTAGGCAAATAAAAAGAAAGCAGAGAGGCGGGTGATTTATTGAATTAATCTAAAAATAAATTTTGTTAAAATTTGAAATTATGAATTACTATATTTGCTTCTATATATAAAATCTAATTCATTATGTTAGAGGCTAAGAGTAAAGAAGATAAATAAGTTACTGAATCATAAAATATGTTTTGTATGATTAAATTATAATTAGTTTGAGTCAGATACATTTGTTTGGAGAAAAACTATAAATATAAATGCTTTAAAATAATTTAATTAGCTTTCTTAATCTTTCTAAAAATGTTAATTATGTCTTATATATAAGACTTGAGATAGTACATCTTAAAAAAATGAAAGGGAAAAATTACACCAACTTTTAAATAAGACAATCTTAAAAAATGGCTAATTTTCCAAAAAAACCCTAATTAAATATCTATTTACCAAAATGTCCCTGTTTTCAAACTTTTTCCCTCTCTGTCCCTGTTTAGTCGACTAAACCGCTGGCGTGGTCTTTTTTATTTATTTATTTTTTTATTTCCCCGAAATTTAGTCGACTAAGCACTGTAGCTTAGTCGACTAAATCTCGGACAGAGAGCATTTATCACTTAAACTCGAGATTTAGTCGACTAAGCTACAGTGCTTAGTCAACTAAATTTCGGACAGAGGGTTTTTTAAAACCCCCATTCGCACATAATGAACCCTAAATAGCAGACTAAACACTGTGGAGCTCTCGTCCTTTGTTTTTTTCGCCCAACCGCTGCTCAATTCCTTGGTGGGTTGCGAGAGGATCTTCAATTTAGTGCCGTTTGCGTCGATTTAGGTATGTTCCCCATCTCCATTCCGAAGTTCTTACGTAGGTTTTGTGATTATGCAATTCCTCATTTGGGTTTTTACGTTTTGCCATTTGATTGGATTGTTTTTTGGTCGATTTAGTGCCTGTTGCTTTGATTTAGATATGTTTCCTTCTTCATTTTGATGTTCCGACGTCATTTTTGCGGTTATGTGAACCCCCATTTGCGTTGTTGCGTTTTTCCCTTTGCTCTCTTTGTTTTGTTGTGTTTCTTTCATTAATTTGAGTATTTCATGAAAATGAATATACTAGATCCTCACAGTCTATGTCATATAGTAAGGATTGGTTTTGAGTTTTATGATGATATATGAATATTGGAACTTTTGGGTAAAACTTTAGTGTTAGAAATTGGGTATTTTTTGTAGGAAATTGGGGAGATTGAAATGGATAAATTGAGTTATGGTGTTAAAGTGAATAGTTTGAAGGTTATGTAAATGGAGTTTGATTTGTGAATTAGACTGTCGGTTGGTATTTTACAATGTGATGATTGAAAATAAGATTTGGTAATTGGGTTGATTGGGAATGTAAAGTATACGTTGGTATGGGTTGATTGGGAATGTAAAGTTTGGTAATTGGGTTGAATGGGGATGGTCAAAGATAATAGTTAAGATTTCTAGAGAGACTTTAAGTCTATAAATTGGGTTTATTAACTATTCAATTAGTTTGAATACTAAATTATACATTAAATTGATTATTATAGATTGCCTTGTGAATTGTGGTTGAGCTTAAAGATTAAATTCTATTGGAAAACTTAGCTCTGGCTATAGATAACTACTTTCTACTTAGGCCAGTCATATTCCGTCAGTTACTTTTTGATCTGTTAGTGAAGTTTGTTGATGTTGATTATGTTTTTCAGCGGCAATGATGGTTTGTAATGTCTATTTGTAGGCCTATGCTGCAATTATGCGTCGTCGAGAAGATCCTTCTGGCAGCGGCAATGAGAGAAGAGAGAGGCGGGTTAAGCACAGGGCGAACCACGGGGCATCCTCTTCTAGGTCACAACAGCAAACGGATCCTGAGCCCGTTGTTGACCTGAGGTTTGGTTATTTGTTTAACAATAATGAAACAGAGCATGCACACTTCATGGAAACTTTTGCTAGAAGACCCATTATCAAGCCGAAGTCATTAGACATGACATTCTTTGTAGATGAGGGATTTGACATAGTGGCGATGTTGGGGACTTCCTATTTGACAGGGCTGGCTGAGATGACTTGTCCCTATTCAGAGGTTATGGTGAGAGCTTTCTACAATAACCTGAGCTACATAAATGGCGATCTGAAGTCTAGTGTCTACGGGATTGACATAGTGATGACAACTCCCATCTGGAAGGATATATTGGGATTTGATTTTGATGCAGAGGGTAGGTACATATATGATGGTGATAGCAATGTAGTCATTACGGGATTTCATCGAGATGAGGCCGTGTAAGAGGCCAGGAGTTCACAGAGCTGTAGTTACTGTGGGCCAGCTGACTGTTAGTTCCTGTATCCTCTTCTACGTCATGACCCACATTTTGTTCCCTCGGGCTTACAATCATTCGAGGGTGTTGGAGGGTGACATACCTGTGATGTGGTCTATTTGACATGGCATACGGGTGAACTGGAGACATTACATTTGCTGGATGATGTACAAGGCTAAACAGAAGGATATAGCTGCACTCTCATACGCCTATCTGGTTCAGAAAATTTTGGAGTATTTTGGTGTTCCAATGCAGAATGAGGAAATGGTAAGTGTGCGAATGTGGAATGCTAGGTTTGGACAGCGATTATTGGAGCAATGCAAGATCTCCAAGGTAGCAGATGGGGTATGGCAATACGCTGGTGCAGAGGAGGGTGTCCCTGAAGGTGGCCCGGCCCCACACATTGTTCCTCCTGAGGTCCCGGATGATGGTGACGATGATGATGTTCAGATGGAGGACTTCGTTGAGCCAGAGGGTGGATTCTCCTTACATGATGTCATGCAAGCTATCCATGCTAACAAGCAACAGATGTTCAAGATGGAAGCCAAACAGAAAAAGAGGTGGAAGTGGATGTATGGTCGGATGAAGGGGTTAGAGGATACGCTTGGACGGTTGCGGCTTGGACGACCATTTCGTGATGCCGAGGACGATGACCAGGAGGATCCCGAGACATCTGCGGATGAAGAGTAGATCTAGGGACTTTATGTTTTATGTTTGCTATGTGACTTGATTTTTTTTTTGTTTGTTGGCTTGAACTTGGTGAACTTTATCTGAAACTGGTGCTTTTTTTACTAATGAATATTCATGCTTTCGGTTTATGTGGTTTAAGTTTGTCCATTTCGGTTTAGACGGGTTATGGGACTATGAAATCCATTTTGGAACATTAGCGGATCAAACCTCTGTAACGCCCTTAATTGTTGGCAAAAATACGTTGCCCAAGTCACATTGACGTGTATCTCTGAGTTGGCATAGGTTTCGTGCAAGAAGGAAGCGGATTTCAGCAAGTGAGCATGCCTCTGCCACTGGTTTAGTCGACTAAACCATATGGTTTAGTCGACTAAGCCTTATGGTTTAGTCGACTAAACCAGTGGCAGAGGCATGCTCACTTGCTGAAATCCCCCAACTTCTTGCACGAAACCTATGCCAACTCAGAGATACACGTCAATGTGACTTGGGCAACGTATTTTGGCCAACAATTAAGGGCGTTATGGAGGTTTGATCCGCTAATGTCCCAAAACTAGTCAATCATTCGATAAATAAGTGAATCCTTACAATCATTCGTATTTCCTATTAATTACTTAAACAAGTCAACATAAGTGCAATACAAAACATATTATATAGAATTCAAGCTCGTCTAAGCCTCGTTGGACATGTGCGCATATTATGACCGGTTTGGTTGCAACTCCTACATCTTTGCTGACTGCTTGCGGGTTGAGACTCCACCCAATCCATCTCATTCTGTATCCTTGTAGACTTTGGTTTTCCCTTTGTGCGTGTCAAAGTTACATTTGGGATAACGGTGGGTCCCTCTCCTTGTTGAATCAACAATTCATTGCCTATTGGATACCAGTGTGCTGCATACACCTGTGATATGTATTGGATAGTGAATACCGGGTCAACGTAACTGTAATGGTTCAATTTTTCCATCTTGCATACTGCTAATACATGACTGCAGGGATACCTTCTTGTTGTGAACCTCCCACATTGACATTTGCGATTGATCAAGTCAACCCTCATTATGTCACTGGCGACATGTGTAGATTGATTGTAAGCATCCTCAACCTCAAATAACTGTAAATCTCTGTCATAAATTCGCACACGATATGTGACGGTCAACTGGTCCATCCTTTGTAACTCATCTTCGACTTTTTTTGCGACTATCCTTCCCTCAGCGATATTTTTGTTAATCTCAACACGCCTGGTGACAAAATATTCAACAAGTCTACTACAAGTCACCTTCACCAATGCCGTTATTGGTAGATTACGTGCACCCCTGAGAACCTTGTTCATACACTCGGCGAGGTTTGTCGTCATGTGACCAAATCTCCGTCCTTCTGCATCGTAGGACTTGCACCATTTCTCCTTTGCAAGTCGCTCAAACCAGGTGACACACTGTGGATTTGCATCAATAAACTCTTGAAACTTGATGTCAAACATGATCTTTGAACTCATGTACCCTGTATAACAACGAACATAAACTCATAAAAATGGACACAAATCAATTAACACAAATGCGTTCAACAAGTAAATAACATGTCAACTTTCATACCTAGTTTCATTACAGCTTTCTTCAATTGCACATCCCTAAATCTAGTATTAAAGTTGCTGCCAACATGACGTAGGCAATACACATGATAGGCATATGGAGGCTGCCAAGTACGGTGATCTTGTACCGCCCTTATGATACTGGCATGACGATCAGATATCAAACAAATGCCCTGTCTCTGCGTCACATGGTCACGTAGGAGACACAAAAACCACCACCAATCGTCATACTTCTCACCAGGAGGAATAATAGCAAAGGCAATGGGAAGGAGCTTCCCATCCCCATCCTGTGAAGTTGCAATCAACAGAGTACCTTTGTATTTTCCATATAGGTGGGTGCCATCAACTTGAAGTATGGGCTTACAGTATTTGAAGGCATCTATGGTTTGGTGAAATATCCAAAAAACCCTACGAAAGACGCGTTTGTCGCTATAAAAACGATGTTCGTCGAAGCACTCATCAGTATCAAGCCTGAAAATAGAACCCACGTTACACTGCATCATGTATGTCAACCAATTGGGCAAGAATGCATATGATTCCTCCCAATCACCAAATAACTTCACAATGGCCTTCATTTTTGCCTTCCAAGCCTTCTTGTATGTTATATTATATCCATACAAACGTTGTATCCTCTCTTGTATCAGCACTGGTTTTATAGCCGGATCTTCTCTTAACATACCTGGTGAAAACAAAGCAACTTCTAAATGTCAAACAATAAACAAAACGAATGTAACCTCAACAAAATAGAAAACCTACTAATAATGGCTGCACATATAACGTCTGAATCCAGTTGTCTATGATCCCGGGCAAGACTTTGGTTGAGGCAGGTGTGCTCTTGACCCCACTTACGCACAACCCAACCATTTCCATTCTTGGGGGAAATTGCCCTCATATACCAGGGACAACCATCAGCATGGTTCCGACACTGCATCACAAACCTATGGTCATCGCTTTTTGCAACTTTGGTTGTGCGATGAGACTTCATGCAATACAATTTCACGGCATGTTGCATTTCAGCCTTAGAAGGAAACTCCTGATACAAATATAATGGATCACCTAACTGCCAACCACCTTGATTGTCACCATCACCATACAACATCTCCATGTCATCGTCACACTGCGCCCAATTGATTTGACAATAGTGCGGGCTTTCGTTCCAAAATGACTCACTCTCAGGCCCTATATGTGTCAATATGATTTTGTTGTTACAACCACTAACTTCAAATTACAAATACAATTACACATACAAGTTTACCAACTTACCGCTTCTAATTGGGTCAACACGAAGCGGAGGCATTGTTGTGGTACCCGGGTTTACTGGACTCATGTCCCTATCAAAATCACCCTCCACATCAGTATCTGAGTTGTCACCTAGTGGAATAAACCTCTCATATTCATCATCCTCCTCGATGTGCAAATTCTCATTTTCCTCATCCTCCCCTTCATCTGTCAATGTTACCTGACTTAAGACTTGTAAAGGTGCAGATACAGCGACAGGTGTGTCTTCTTGACCAAAATACCGTGCAGATCTTATATGCATGGGTATAGATGATGATTCACCAGATTCAAGCTCAACATATATCTCAATAAAATTTTGTGCTCTCCGATTAGCAAATGCATCTATGACACACTCTACGTCTTCATCATCACATATATCGTTACTAATGTAGTATATATTATCCTTACCCACTATAGTCTCCACTTTGGCAATTAACCGATGAATGCATTGGCTGCCATGTAGCCCCAATTTTTGGTAAATTCTTTCTTTGAGCTCGTTGTACGTAGTGCCCCGTTTGATTTTCATCATTTTTGTTTTTCCTTCAAATTGAACACCATCAGGACCTTCAAAATGCCTCCCACTGTGGTAGATTACAGTAACGTATGTGTTTGAACTTGAACTCATCCTTCAAACCACAATTTTTGACCTGCCAAAAGGGAGGGTCTCAGCTTACAAACAAAAAAAAAAAAACAATCCCAACAAAGTGAAACTTCAATGATTATACAACAATAATACCTTGAACAAGGTGGAATGAGATTAAACTTTGAGGGTCGCACTTCAACTGAGAAAAGAGAGAGTATTCGGTTGGGAAAAGAACCCCTTGTGATTAGGGTTCATTATGCGCGAATGGGGGTTTTTAAAAAGCCTCTGTCCGAGATTTAGTCGACTAAGCACTGTAGCTTAGTCGACTAAATCTCGGGTTTAAGTGAAAAATGCTCTCTGTCCGAGATTTAGTCGACTAAGTTACAATGCTTAGTCGACTAAATCTTGTTTAATCAACTAAACCTATGTTTAGTCGACTAAACAGGGGCAGAGTGGGAAATAGTTTGAAAATAGGGGCATTTTGGTAAATAGATATTTAATTAGGGTTTTTTTGAGAAATTAGCCCTTAAAAAATAATATACTACAATTGATATCTCATTTGTTGACTTATAATGATAACCACACATTCCTTATAAAATTTTAATCGCTTTGGTCCTATATAAGGCATCTTATAAAAGGTGTTTTTGGTCTTTTTAATAAGAACTTAACTAGTTTTAATAAATATTAAATATTTCTTTCATATATGCGGATATTTAATTTAATAAGGAGAGTGAAAGAAAGTAGAAATTCATAGAATGTTAGAACATGATGTAAAAACTAATAAGGTAATATTAAAAATCATTTAAATATTATAATAAATTTAATGTTTTTTTAAAATTTTTATAGGTACATGTAAATCAGTTATAAATAATTTATAATAAAGACTAAAAGCGAGTACCACATATATATATTTTTAACGTAGTTAGGCATTCTTAAAATTATGTTGTTTTCTTTCCTTTTGGTGCCTTAAAAAAAAAGAAAAAGTGTTGGGCTTTGAGCCCAGTCTAGATTAGATCCAATATAGAATTCATCCCAAGCTCACTATTATAGCATTACATAATTTAAGAGGCGCACCATGGTTGTCGACGTTCAAGGGCCATGTTGGTTGGTTTGAGAAATAGATTTCTCACCACATGGTCAAGGGTTCGACATCGAGAGGAGCTGAAAGAGAGAGTAAAGACGAATGAGGTATTCTAAAATACCTCTTTTTTTTTTTTTTTTCTTCCGTTGGCCACCCACAAGGGTAGATTGCATTATGTCTTTCTCCTGATTAGGGATGTAAATAAGCTAGGTTTCTATATAATCACACTTTTTAAGTTTAGCTTAGCCTATTTAGTAAATAAGTCAGATTCAGGCTTAGCCTACTATTAGGCCTACTTAGGTAAATAGATCAGACCTATTGTCATAAATCATAAGGCCTTACCTACCGGACTTGACCTATTTTTTTAATGTATTATTATGCAATAAATATATATAATTTAATCTAAATTAATTTTATAAATTATTTGTAAAATTAATAACTTAGTCTTAACCCTAAGTTTCACATTCATTATTTAACAATAAGCTTAACATTTTCATTCATCATTTGATCACATCTACCTCTCTTCTTTTTTATTACCTAAGATAGCAATGCTAGTTCATTATTTCTCTCTTGATTTATATCATTTGATGTAACATAATAATTATTGGAAGTTTATTTTAGTGATGCACAAATGAAAATATGCCCTTAAAAATGAAATATACATTTCCATATAATTTTTTTGACCTCAGCAATTCACGGATAATATTTTTCCTCTTGGTAAGAAATCCATTCATTGTGGGCAAAAAAAAAAAAAAAATCCATTCATTTCATAAATATTTAGGAAAATTCATGAAAAATATATTAAAAATGTTAAAACCCAAATATGTTTTTTTAGGTCTATGGTATTTATGGCTAATAACGGTGACTAATTCCCTCGTATTATAGATTTCCCGAAGGGACTTTAGTGCTGACCATGAAATACTCTCTATACAAACCGTCAAGGATCGAACTCTTAACTAAATACTTAAAGAACCCAACTAAGTGCCAACTATACTAGGCCTCATGATTTAAATATGTGTTTTCATTTAGTAAGGCTTCATTTGCTTTTTACTATGCTTGATGAGTAAATAACAACACATTTTAGCAAGAATTCCTCATCTGGGATTTTCAGATTCTTTAAGTATATGGTCGGGGAATTTTTCCATTATATATATATACATATATATTTTTCAATCTATCTTAAAATCTGCAAAATCATTTGCAAGAGCCATTTCTTTCCAGCTCATTCCATTTCGACTAACACTCATCTTTCAACTCTGCAGTCTTGTCTTCCTTCTCAAACTACTCATTCTGGCATTGTTCATAGAGGTTGTATTCCATTTTCCACAATATCTCACGCACCTTGACTCTGAGCTTTCACTGCTACGTTCCAATGCCTTCTCATGTTCTTCTCCACTAGCCCCACTATGAGTGGAAATATATTTGCTTGATTCTCAGCTATTAAGCTCACTATGTGCTCATTGTTCCACAGTCCAAGTGCTACTTCATGCAAAACTTATCAGCAGCAATATATACAGCCATGGGATTTATCATTTATCAGTATTTGATGACACGTAATTTTAATCAAAGGAGTTCCAAATACAGAATGAATCATCATGTAAGTTCTTTTTCTTTAAGCTTTGTTTCTCTTCTTTATCAGTACACAGAAATTTGAC
The DNA here is from genome assembly GCA_034222035.1 of Acacia crassicarpa. Classification (NCBI taxonomy): domain Eukaryota; kingdom Viridiplantae; phylum Streptophyta; class Magnoliopsida; order Fabales; family Fabaceae; genus Acacia; species Acacia crassicarpa. Next base: position 7,927,483 of record JAWXYG010000002.1, read on the forward strand.
CACCATACTAGGCATACAACCAATCAAAGGAGTTCCAATTACAGAATTTCTTTCTCTTTAAGCTTTGTTAATCATCAAATATGGCATTAATCTTTCTTTGATGGCATCTAGGTACTCAACTATTGTCACTGAAGAGACAGCAGCATAGGGAGAGAGGAAGTTTCAAAGCTCTCAGTCAAATTGAAGATAAGAAGTTTGACCTATTAAAGCCATAGGAAACAACATCCCAATTGTCATGCGCAGAATATATTTAGTAAATTAAAGCTTTTGTTGTGCTTTGGAGTTTACAAGCTAAAGACTTTGATACTTTAGAGTTTACAACCTAAAGCCCTTGAACACCATCAACCAAAGAAAAAAAACTTGAACAAGGAAATTAGAAGGTGATTTCTGAATATTCCTAACTTATTTGTAATTTACTCTCCCTTTGCTGGGATCTCCAGAGAGAGAGAGTATCATAATTTTCCCAGGCAAAGAAAAATAAAGCAGAGCATGCACTGACTACAATTTCAGCATTGGAGCACCGATCCACAAGTAATCTAATCCACTCAAGTACTCCAATCAAGGAAGAAAGAGTATCCTAAGTTTCCCATCCTCACAAATCTTTCCTAGCTTGAAAATGATCTCTTGACTTGCCAAATTTGTTTAACACCGTATATAGGATATTATCACACATTTTTTTTTTTCAATGTACATGACATCAAGACTGTGACTTAGCAAACTAGATTTTTCATACAGAAGAGTGAAGAAGATACCTATTTTTCGCCAATTGCTATTGTTGAAGACCTCTGAAAATCACCACTTTCGCCTGTGAACGCAAATTAATAAGAAAATAATAAAAAAGAAGATTAGGCGTGTAGGGTTGGTATTGAAAATTGGCTGACAGATGCATGTTTGTTTACACAAGGAAAGTATAAACGACGCCGTTGAGAGTTGTAGTTCACATCCCTCAGCCACGTCTTCGTCTTTTGTCGAAGACAGCGTTTTCTTTGCAGATACCGCATCAGCAATTTTTCCAAAGAGGGCCTGCAAACAAAATGCAAGTCTATATGAAAATTAAATTAAGCTTCATAATTAATTAAGATTTCAGAATTGAGACAATTAATTGCATTATTTTAAGTGGGGGTTAAAGTCACTGCAGTAATAATTATAAGCACATAGCTCCCTTCATAAGGATACTTTTTAACCATTTTGCACCATCTCCATGTAAAATGACTGATGATACTAGACACACTTGTCCATCTCTTTTTCCAAAGTTAATCTTAACGTTAACTAAAAATGCTCATTTACCGACATAAAATGGGTATAGTGGTGTAAAGCCTTGTTATATTCTTTTGGGTCTCAAATTCGTCTTGTAAAGGAAAAAGTTGTGTTAGAAGCGGCAGGGCATCTATAAACCCCAAACTAGATAATTGATGATAATATTAAAAAAGGAATAATACTACCCGTTTAAGTACATACCTATGTATTAAAGCCAGTTTTGGTGCTAGCTTAAAAAAACATGGCATTTAGTTCATGAGCATTTGCTTCCTCTTCTTCTGTGGGGAGTGCCTGTAGGTTCAATTCATAAAAAATATAGTTCATAAAGATAAACAGATTAACCAAGACATTGAACAAACCATTATTATATGTTGATTATAGTCATTAATTACCTCTTATCCACAAGGTCAGTTTTGTTCGCCACAAGCCCACAAGAACAATAATTACTTCACTACCCCTATCACTCAGAAGAGGATGTTTTCATAATCCCTTTTCTGATCAAAATCACATCTTCACTCTTAGATAAAATTAAAAAAAAAGAAAAAAAGAAAAAGAATGGCTCAGATTTAATAGTTTCTAAAACTACTATTATGTAAAAAGAAAATTTGTATTGCATTTATGAATTATGTTGATCAAATTTCAACTACTTAAATTTATTTATTTATGTTTAAATAACAGTTCTATAAAATATGAAATTTGAACTATTTGATTTTCTTTAATCTGATAGTGAATATGAGGTTTTGAGAAGAAAGAGAAATAAAGGATTCTCAACATTAATGAGATTATGATCTTTCTTTGTATGAGAAAATTCATTTGAGTTATGTACTGCTAAATTAATTTAAAGTCGTGATTCCTGAGGTTGATCTTTCGAGGAAGAACATCATTTGAAATCTTCCATAAAACAATTTAATGTTCAAGGAATTTGGAATAGAAAAAGGTGTGTCAATAAAGCCCTGTTTGGTACATGGAAGATTTAAGGATGAAAAGGAACTTAGAGGAGATAAAGGAAAGGAAATGAAGATTAAGAGGGAACTTTAAAAAGTTGATCTGTTTGGTAGATATAGGAATGGAACTTAAGTTGAAGGAAAATAAAATGTTTGGTATGAAGAAAAGGAAGTTGGTTAAGTGGGAATGAAAGGTAAAATACCTATAATACCCCTGAGGAAAAAAAAAAACCACCACGCCTCTCCCTCGATCTCATCTCTGCCTTTCTTCCTCACTCTCGTCTCTACCCTTTCCTTTCACATAGTCGGTGCCTCTCCTTCACATCATCAACGGCCCTTCTTCATCCACTATCTTCGACGCCTCTACTGCATCCACCATCGTCGGGGCCCTCTTGCATCACACCACCATCACCGGCGCCTCTTCTTCATCGACCGTAAAATTCCCCTAAATTCAAAAAAAAAAAATCGTGGAATGATTCTTTTTGTTTTCGCAATGGGACATAAAAAACCTTAAACCAGATGGTGTGAAGGTGTAGACGTAAAACTGAAGGTACACCATGACAATAAGAGTTAAACCACAATTAAAAGAAACCCTCTGTTCATTTGGACGTTTGAACAACAATGTTACATTTGAACGTAATAGACACCCAATCGCTTGCGTTCGAATGTAAAATCTAACAGTGGCTTGAGATTTATATCAGCAATTTCACAACCTTGTAGACAGAAAACCAAACCATCAGAACACAGAAACTATATTCTACAAACAAACAAAGATGCATGTAAAGGGGAAAAAACATATTTTAGAGAGTAATAAGGCATCATAGAAGACACCGGGCATTGCGCAAGAAGGTCGGCAAAACACCAAATAGAGAGCTAAAACACCAAACTTGAAGACCCATTGCAACTTATCTCTATTTCACCTTCAATCTGAGCAATGAGACACAATAGGAGCTAGGAGGTCGGCAAAATTTCAGAGAGTAGCTCGACTTATCGTTGAATTGGAGGTCGCTTGGTTTTTTCGAGAAGGGTCGGTGGTTTTTGGTGATGCTTACCAGCGAAGCATCGAAGCAAGCGGCCATGAAGAAGAAGCAGGAAGAAGAAGATTTAAGGGCCAATTTCGTCAGATGATTTCACTCTCCCGGAAGATTTAAACTTTCCCTTCATTTTTGGATGGAATGAAGGTTCCCATATTTGAGGGAATATTGGCAGAGGTGGGAAGTCATCTTCCTGGGAAAGCAGCGCCCCAAACACGTTTTTTGCAAGGGAACCTTGCCATCTTTCCTTTCCATCACCCACATTCGCTTTAACAAACGGGTCCTAATTCTCTCTGCAGTGTCCTGATCATAGTGTTGATGGACAAGTTTTTTTTTTTAATCCCAAATACCTTTGATTACGCAGCACAAGGTTTGCCCTAATTTTGAAACAGTTTAATGTTCAAGGACGCATGGTTCACAAAAACACTTCCAGCAATTGATTTTCAATTTTTTTTGATGAATTTAACATTTTACAAACAAATCTTTAGCCAATTAAGAAACTTTGTAAATGAGAATAATGAATGACGCATATTTTATCATCTAAAGCTTCAAATTTGTAGCAATACTTAATTTAAAATGTCCAACTTGAACGTCAATATTCGAGTGTCATGTGGTAATGAGGTTTGAAATCCTCCCACATGTCACGCTTTTGAAAATGATACCTTAAAAAGAAATTCCAGAGTCTTGCAAGCAGAGGTATAATAAAATACCTCTCTTTTTTACCCTTTCTTTTTCTTTCAATTACTATGTTTCACTCACGGTGACAAATACTAAATGTGAAGCATTTCTTTTTTTTTTTTTTAAATCCTCTTGAGCTAAATGTGAGATATTTTCCCACTAGAGAAGTCACTAAACATTTGTTTCTTTCAATTTTGTTGTCTCAAATTCTTACCATCCCTTATTTCTCGAGGTTGAAATTTGAAAAAGAATAACTAAATTCATAAAATAAATACAACAATCTCAAAAGACATATTTTCTCTCTCTCTTTTTTCAAGCAATAAAATCTCACATTTAGAATGATATAAATGTAATTTATATCAATTAATAACTAATAACCCATAATGACAACTTAGAAACTTAGCGTGGTCGAGGTTTTTAATTAATAATAAGATACTACATGGAACCATTCAGTGTTCAACACAATGATGAATACTGAGAGCTCTTTATCATTATATCTCATTCAGATCTAATTTGGATGATTTATATTAAATTTTTTACTTTTACTTTTTTTGGGAAAAAATATTTTGACATGTACAAAATATAAAATAAGGACAATATCTTAAAAAATGACTTTTCAATTTAAAAAATATTAGATGAAAATCTTAAATCTAGCCGGAATATGTAGATTTTAGTACTATGAATAGCTCTCATTGTTTATCATTGTGAGGAGCACTAAAATTGGTTTCGATACTACCTTCGGTCTTTAATATAAAGTTTCGCTTGTAGTATAGTTTACAACATAAATGAAATCTTATATTAAGGATTAGAGCTAATATTTTTATAGTTGAAATCATATTAACCTACTCTATGGGGTAGTAATTGAGCACTACTACAAAAAAGCCAATTAACGTCCTAAATTAGAGGCAATTAACGTCCATTTTTAGAGGGATGTCTCGACGGGGGAAACCATAAAAAAAAAATCATATAAGACGTTCTAAACTTTATTCAGGACGCCTTAGTTAAGGCGTCTTGATTTTATTTCAGGACGCCTTATATGATATATATGTATATTTTATATATACCTGCTTCATATTTTTTACTGGGCATTTGAATATTATTAGATGAGAATAATTGCTGTATATTCAGATGAGAGCACGATTACATTTATAGACAAAATAGAGATCTAGATTTGAAATTTGAAAAACTAACATCCTAACAATAATCTCTAGGTTTAGTTAATCCCTATAATTATGGGACTAATAAAATATTCTAATAATAACATATTCTACCGCATTCAAATTAAATTACAACAGCAAATACGTGTAGATCTGCAAACTCAAATTAACCCTAAATTACAACACCACACACACATACAGAACGAAAAGGTAAAACACAATCATAAATTGATTAGATTAAAAAGGAAAAAAAAAAAGCTAAAATATACTAAGAGATCATGCTTGGTTTGACATTAGAGATCATGGTTTTGGTAGTCTCCAACATGAAACCAACACAAACGGTGAAGAGGCCTTCTTCCTCACCAGAAAAATTAGATGCTATACCAGAAAATAGATTAATTGAAGAGAATAATATCAAATCAGATGGAGGCGTGGTGTGATTTCTATCGCCAAAGAGGTGAGTGAGTGGGCTAGAGGATCGATATTGAGAGAGAGCTAGGGGATCGATTTCTATCAGCTCTACAAAGCTTGTTTTGGAACGATGGTGGAGACGTTGGACGGTAAGGGACCAGGCGGCAACGAGTGAGCGAGTGCGGCGGCAACGAGTGAGCGAGTGCGGCGGCGACCGAGCGAGGGTTTCAGGATGAGAGTGAGAGTGAAGGCGTACAGATGAGCGAATGAGAGTGAGAGTGAAGACATCGAACACTGGTTTTAAAATAATTAATGAAAGTATTTTTGGCGTCCTGAATAAAGGGATAAGATATTCTTACTACCATTTTTTGTTACTACCAATCTTACTATCACTTTTCCACCGTTAGATCAGAATCTCATCTACCTTTATAATTCTCTCTCATATTAAAATTCTGATCTAACGGTAGAAAAGTGGTAGTACGATGGGTAGTAACAAAAAATGGTAGTAAGAATATCCTATCCCCTGAATAAAATGTAGGGCGTCAAAAATTATGATTTTGGCATCCTGAACCTATTCAGGACGTCAAAAAAACTTCTACCACTAAAAAATTTCTCAAATATCCTAAATTGCACCAAAAATATCGATTTTAGGCGTCCTAAAATATATTCAGGACTTCAAAAAAATTCTACCACCAAAAAATTTCTCAAATATTTTAAATTGCACCAAAAATGCTGATTTTAGACATCCTGAATATATTTTAAGATGCAAAAAAGATTTTTTTTGGCGTCTTGAACCTATTTTAGGACGCCAAAAAAATTGCTGGCGCCAAATATCCCAAATTGAGCCAAAAAATGCTGATTTTAGCCATCTTAAAATATATTTAGGACATTAAAAAAAAAAAAGGCATCCTAAATTAATATTTAGGACGTCTAAAGTCTCAAAGTTAAGTAAATAATTACAACAATACCACCACTTTCACTTTTTACTTACTTTTTAAAAAAATGGACATCTTTTAGGTAATAGTATCCATATTTTGTAGTAGTGTGAAAGAGATTATCTTTTTTTTTTTTAATTTCTTTTTTTCTTTTTAATTGGAGAAGCAGCAAGTTAGATGCAAACTATTCCTAAAATGAAATATACATTTCCATACAATTTTTTTTCATCTTGGCAATTCACGGGTAATATTTTTCCTCTTCAAGTGAAAATTTCATTCATTGTGGGCAAAAAAAGGGAAAAAAAAAGAAAAAGAAAATTCCATTCATTGCATAAATATTTAGGAAAGTTCAAGAAAAATATCTTGGAAATGTTAAAACTCAAATATGTTTTTTTTGTAGGCCTATGGTATCTACTGTCAATAGCGGTGACTAATCTTCTCGTATCGTAGACTTCTTGAAGGGACTTTAGCACTGGCCATGAAACCTTCTTCATACAAATCACCAAGGATTGAAACCTTTTTTTTTTTTTTTTATAACACCAAGGATTGAAACCTTGACTACATACTTAAGGAACCAACTAAATGCCAACTCTTACTAGGCCTTGTGGTTTAAATGTGTTTTTATTTACTAAGGTTTCATTAGCTATTTACTATGCTTGATGAGTAAATAACAACACATTTTAGCATGAATTCCTGATCTGGGATTCTCAAATTCTTTAAGTATTTGATTGGGGAATTTTTCCATAATATATATATTTTTCCAGTCTATCTTAAAATCTGCAAAACCATTTACAAGAGTCATTTCTTCCAGCTCATTCCATTTCGACTAAAGCTCATCTTTCAACTCTTCATCATTGTCTTCCTTCTCAAACTACTCATTCTGGCATTGTTCGTAGAGCTTGTAATCCATTTTCCACAGTATCTCACACACCTTGACTCTGAGCTTATTCACTGCTACGTTCCAATTCCTTCTCATGTTCTTCTCCACGAGCCCCACTAGGAGTGGAAATATATTTGCTTGATTCTCAGCTATTAAGCTTACTATGTGCTCATTGTTCCATAGTCCAAGTGCTCCTCCATCAACCTGATTCATCCATGCAAAACTTATCAGCAACAATATATACAGTCATGGGATTTATCATTTATCAGTATTTGATAACACAGAATTTTAATCAAAGGAGTTCCAAATACAGAATGAATCATCATGTAAGTTCTTTTTCTTTCAGCTTTGAGTACACAGAAATTTGACCACCATACTGAGCATATAACCAATCAAAGGAGTTCCAATTACAGAATTTCTTTCTCTTTAAGCTTTGTTAATCATCAAATTTGGCATTAATCTTTCTTTGATGGCATCTAGGTACTCAACTATTGTCACTGAAGAGACAGCAGCATAGGGAGAGAGGAAGTTTCAAAGCTCTCAGTCAAATTGAACATAAGAAGTTTGACCTACTAAAGCCATAGGAAATCTTGAAGGCCAATCAAAGGGAGAACTTTCAAAAGCGCGTTTTGCATTCACATGGTTTTGAATTTGAAATCTTGTAGGTTAAAATCCTCAAATTATGGTTAAACTCTTATATGCTTTGAACACCATAAAATCACTTCTGAAAAGCTAATCTAAACATACATTAACTAATGCCTATCGGTTAAGTTGTGGAATTTATCTTATATAACTGAAGAGCTTATGATTTAGTCAATCAGTGTTTAAAAACAAAAACAAGAGAAATGAGATTGCATGCATGAATCTCATTTTTTCCTCTTTTCTTTAAAATAAATTTGAAGTGAATTAAAGTTTGAAGATATATTTGATTCCATGAAGTAAGCTGGAAAGGCATGAAATGGTTGGTTTTGGGAGATGGGTTTATGATACTATTAGATTTAGAAGGCATGGTATGATCCAAGACACTCTAATTTTTAAAGAGCTTTGTTTCACATGTGTGTGAATAGCGTTTGGCTTTTGAGTCAGCAAAAGAATCGCGGAGATGCTTTTCAACTTCAACTAACATAGATCTGCTAATGAAGGAGAAGAATCTAAGAATAAAGAAAGACCAAAAACAAAGAGAAAAGAGTAGATAGGATATGAGTGGAACCAGAGAAAGTGGAATTGGTGATGCCATGTCAATTTCTTCCTTGTTTTTTTCCTCTTTCTGTAAATAATAATAATAATGCAAATTGCTTCAACATGGCTTGTCGCCCTTTATTTCCAACCCTCCAATTGCATCATGACTTGGAATTTTGACTATATTTGATACCTTATTCTCCGTTATCTTTAATAAAAGACATATATACATAATTTTTTTGATAAACATATATATCCTCCTATTGAAGGCGATCCTGTTTGAGATACTATTAAGTGCTCCTAGCGGGGATTCGAACCTTGGTTTGTGACGTTGTGAGAGACTAGCCCTTTTCGTTAGACTCAACCCTGTTGATACAATTTATATAGGGTTAATACAAATTTTTAGTTCCTTAAGTTTGCTTTCATTTTGGTTTTGGTTCACCTAGTTTAAATTATAGGTTTCTGTCCTTTAAGTTTTATTTCGTCTTAAATGATGGTTTCTGTAGTTTAATAGAAACTTGGACTATTTTTTCCTTGATGGATTAAAACCCATAATTTGAAAGTTAAGGAACTAAAAAAAAATGAAGATAAGCTTAAGGGACAAAAGACTATATTAAACCATTTATATATTTGCTAGTTATTAATGCTCAGTTTAATTAATCTAGGAAAACCATTCTTCAGGCACATGTAGTTTCTATAAATTTTTAATTTGACACCTGTGTTTATATATATATATATTAAAACTTTGAAGTTTACCTTTTTAGCACCGTATAACTTTGCTCTGTTAGCACTTGTATAGAAGCTAGTTGTGCAGAGAAAGATTAAATGATTTAATAAGAAGAGAAAAACACACAGCTACCAAAGTACAAATTAAACAAAACCCAATAACTTAAACATGATCTTTCCATTAATCGATTAACTTATTATATTCCTAATTAATTAATTCATTTCAAGTGTTGCGATCCGTGGGCTTCTGATTTTTCATCCATTATATATATATATATATATATATATATATATATATATATATATATATATATATATATATATATATATATGCCAGAATTTTCATCATACTATTCTTTTTTTTTTGATACATCATGGTAGGGGAGGGAGGCAGGATTCGAACCTGGATATGGGAGAGGGAGGCTAGTTAATACTGGCTCCTATGCCACTGCGCTACTAAGACGCTGGCTTTCTATTTGCATATCTTTTGATAAATTCTTGATGGCGGAAGAAACTCAAATTAGAGAAATATAGCAACTGTGCCCTTAAAGAAATGAAATATACGTTTACAAACTTCATTGGGGAGAAGTTTCTGCTTACTTTTCCATATATATTATCTTAGCAATTCACAGATAATATTTTTCCTCTTCATACTTTCATTCAGTGTGGGCAAAAAAAAAAAAAAAAACCATCCATTGCATAAATATTTAGAAAAATTCAAGAAAAATATCTTGGAAATGTTAAAACTCAAATATGTTTTTGTTTTTTGTTTTGGTTAGCATTGTAGATTTGTAGATTTACCAAAGAGGCTTTAGTATTGAAGCCATGAAACCCTTTCTATACAAACAGCCAGGGATCGAACCCTTAACTAAATGTTTAAGAAACTCAGCTAAATTGCTAATTGTGCTAGGCCTCGTGGTTTAAATATGTTTTTATTTACTACGCTTCATTAGCTATTTCCTATGCTTGATGAGTAAATAACAACACATTTTAGCATGAAATTTTGATCTGGGATCTTCAAATTTTATAGGTATTTAACTGGGGAGTTTTTCCATAATATATATATATATATATATTTTTTCAATCTATCTTAAAATCTGCAAAGCCATTTGCAAGAGCCATTTCTTTCCAGATCATTCCATTTCGACTAACGCTCATCTTTCAACTCTACACCCTTGTCTTCCTTCTCAAAGTACTCATTGTGGCATTGTTCATAGAGGTTGTATCCCATTTTCCACAATATCTCACGCACCTTGACTGTGAGCATATTCACTGCAGCTGCTACGTTCCAATGCCTTCTTCTCATGTTCTTCTCCACTGGCCCCACTATGAGTGGAAATATATTTGCTTGATTCTCAGCTATTAACCTCACTATGTGCTCATAGTTCCACAGTCCAAGTGTTCCTTCAGCAACCTGATTCATCCATGCAAAACTTATCAGCAGCAATATATAGAGTCATGGGATTTATCATTTATCAGTGTTTGATGACCCAGAATTTTTACCACCATAAGCATAACCTATCAAAGGAGTTCCAAATACAGAATGAATCATCATGCCAATTCTTCTTCTTTCTCTTTAAGCTTTGTTTCTCTTCTTTATCAGTAGACACAAATTTGACCACCATACTAAGCATAACCAATCAAAGGAGTTCCAATTACAGAATTTGTTTCTCTTTAAGCTTTGTTAATCATCAAATATGGCATTAATCTTTCATTGATGACATCCAGGTACTCAAATATTGTCACTGAAGAGACAGCATAGGGAGAGAGGAGGTTTCAAAGCTCTCAATCAAATTGAAGCTATGAAGTTTGACCAACTAAAGCCAAAGGAAACAACATCCCAATTGTCATGCGCACTTGCGCAGAATTAATTTAGTAAATTAAAGCTTATGTTCTGCTTTGGAGTCTACAAGCTAAAGACTTCGATGCTTTGGAGTTTACAACCTAAAGCCCTTGAACACCATCAACCAAAGAAAAAAACTTGGAACAAGGAAATTATAAGGTGAATTCTAAATATTCCTAACTTATTTCTAAAATGAGTTTGTATGACAGTAAAGAGTTATAAAACAATAGAAAGTCATTCAAACATATATGTTGGAAATATAAGAGATAAGGGAAGAGAATATGCAAACTGAGATTTATTTTGGTTCGGTCCAATCTTTGACCTACGTCAAGTCCTCAAGCTCCACTTGAGATTTTCAATCCATTATCCTATTGTTTAATCCGGGCACAAGAGAAGCCTTTACAAACCACAAGTTCACCCAGGCACTTGTGAAGCCAAATCTCTCACCGAGATACTCCCCATTACACAATGTAAGGTTACAATCTGTTTCACTCTCAAGATCACCCAATCTTGAGTAACTCTCAAATAAACAGATAGAATGTTTGTAGTGAATCTTCTCTCAGAAATGAATAAGATAAACACTGAAGTGCATTTTAAATAATCTCACTCTATATGATGAACTATGTAAGCATTGAAAAACAGAGTGTGTATGAGAAAGATAATGAATTCAGAGTGTTGGTATCTTGATAGTGCAAACTCTCTCATATCAACCTTGAATGCTTCTTCTTTTATAGGTAAAGATCAATATATGACCGTTGAGAAGATTCAATGACTGTTGGATAAAGAAATATAACCGTTAGAACTTTTGCACAGCTTTTGATGTTCTGACACAAATATGATATTTTGAAAATTTGCATCTAATCCTTCGTTTAATCACCTGAAACTCACTAACAAATTGATTAAACATAGATAGGAACATTAGAGAATAATACTGGAAAATATTGAGATCAAACAAGAAGTATTTACAAATTCGTCAATTTTGAAATTCTGGATCTGCGATGAAACCTCGAGGTTTGTCTCCAAACCTCGAGTTTTGGACTGTAACATGTAAGGTTGATTTATGTCCAAAATATCAAAACTGGAGGTTTCTATCCAAAACTGGAGGTTTTCAAAACATTAAAAATGTTCAGTGCTCTCGGGTTGACAAAACCTTGAGGTTTCTAACCAAACCTCGGGTTTTCATTCAAATATGAAAGTTTTGAAAAACTGCGCCAAAAGCAAAACCTGGAGGTTTCCTTGAAACCTGGAGGTTTTCAAATCAGAGAAAAGTTGTGTGCTCTCTGGTTGCCAAAACCTCGAGTTTTCTCACCAAAACTCAAGATTTGTTCAAATGTGAAAACTTTGAGTTTTTGCCCTAAGACAAAAACCTGGAGGTTTTGAAAATTGAGAAAAACATAGATGCTCTCTGCATGGACAAAACTCGAGGTTTGTCCCCAAATCTCAAGTTTTCACAATGAGTGAAAACTTTGAGAAAATCTTGTCAAGTTCAAAACTGGAGGTTGTTCACAAAACTGGAGGTTTTGAAACATCGGTTAAAATCTATGTTTTCTCTGCCAGTCAAAACCTCGAGGTTTCTTACCAAACCTCGAATTTTCTCAAAACTTGTGAAAACTGAAATTTTCAAGACAAAACCAAACCTTGAGGTTTTAATTAAAAACTGGAGGTTTTCAAATGTTCAAAACCTGAGAGACTCTCTGTACGTCAAAACCTCGAGGTTTTAATAGAAACCTCGAGTTTTGCATTTTCCAGAAAATGCTGAGAAGTCTCTGTGTGATGAAACCTTGAGTTTTTTTTGAAAACCGGCGGTTTTGCTTTGTTCAGAAAACTTGGAAAATTCTTGGCCAATCTCAAATTGAAGTTTACATGTCCAAGATTGAGGTAAGAATCCAATGCAAGAAGAATCAGCTCCAAACTCATTGTATTATGTCCGTTATGATCCGATGAATGAAGGCTGTTCTTGACCAGCGTTTTTGTAACGTCCTGAACTGACTGTCAACTTTCAAAGGCCATATCTCCCTGGTCTCAACTCCGTTTTGGTCCGTTCAAGTCTTGATGGAAAGCCTTTTGAGTCTACTTTCATATGCCACTGATTTCAGCTCAATCCGATTTTTAGTTTGTGAGTTACAATCAAAACATTGAAGCTTGGTCTGCTGTGTGGTGTGAATTTTTCTATCAACTTCAACAATTTATATCTCCTTGATTTGAACTCCTTTTGGCTTGAAATTTATATCAAAATGACGCATTAGGAGTCTAGTGTCATATGCCACTGTTTTCACCTCAATCGGATCTCAGGTTTGGGAGATATCATCGAATTACCAGACCTCGCCCGAGCTGAAAGTGAAATAGAGTAGACTAGAATTGCTGATCAGTGCTGAAAACTCGAGGTTTCACTTGGAACCTCAAGGTTTCTTAGTCCAGAAACGCCAGAGATGCTGAAGACACTCAAAACTCAAGTTAATCAAAACTCGAGTTTTTAGTCCTTAACTCGAGTTTTCTCATTCAGAACCTCATTTTTTCTTGTTTTAATTCTGAATTGAGCCATTCGAACTTCCATATAATTTTGGAGCCTTCTAGCATCAATATAAGAACTTGAATAATTATATTCTCATTCCATTCAACAAGTTCTTCCTTCGTTAATCTCTCATCTTGATTATTCTTCATAATCCAACTCTTTCTTTCTTCTCTTCTCTTGATCATTCTTTTGTCATTCAACTTGGACTCATCATTCTTAGCAAGTTATACCTTCTTCAATATCTCATCTTCTTCTTGATTAATCTCTATAATTCAACTTGAACTAATCTACATTTAAATATAGAAGTTAGTCAATGTAGGAGATAACTATATTACTCAATATATTACTCAATCTTTTTGCTTTTAATAATGGCATCTATATAAGACATCATCAAAACTAATCATAACCAACAAACGAAGGTCCTACCACTGAAAAGAAAATTGACGAAGAACATGCTGGTGGTGACAATGCGAACGAAGGTCCAATAGATGAGGAATTGGAGCCAGTAACCCCACTCTCCCTTGTCACTCTATCTGAACTTGTCAACCCTCCTCCTACACCATCTAGGAAAATAGTAGATTCTATTCCCTTGAGGTTCATACTTGCTTCAAGTTTCAGCAGCATCGTGGCAGCTTAGAATTTACCCCACATATTCTCAGCTGAACCACCTATTCCTCCTCCATCTGCAAGGCCTGCAACCCCCATGTTTATCCCAGTGAACCTCCCTGGTTCATGCAGTTTATCGCCAAGTCGGGCCACCGTTAGGAAGTCCCCATTGAAGAGGAAGAAGAAGAATTAGGAATAGTTTCTTTTTTATGTCTACATGTTTTTTGTACTGATTCAGGAGATTTGGTTGCCTAACATTATAACTCATTACTCCTGCTGACCTGTTTTGTGTACTGGTTGACAATATCTATATGAGTTCGAACTTCCACATCTGTTAATTTTTCCTATTGAATTGTATCACTGTGGTTCATTGATTAATTAGGGGCTATTTTGGCAGCAGTTATGTATGTATCATGTCATTTAACCTTCTGGTGCACTTCACACTACATTTTGTACATTGATTTGTACTTGCGTATGGTTGGGTTTGCAACATGGTAACTTTGTGCATGCTATGTGCATTTCCTCATACATGTGTTAGTGGGAGAGGTATCATCACTATATTTGGGTTTTAAGCTAATGCCAAGTTTAATGCACCAACCTTTGGACAACTTGTGCATGTTATATCAGCAACTATGCACCATTTCTGTGATTGTTTTCTTTCCCTCCATTCAAGTTTGTCTACATTATTCTACAACATTTGAGAACGCCAAATTTGAATTTGTCAATGCTTTCGAAATTTTGCTGACCTTTCATCAAACCATCATCCTTATATAAATATTTTACACCTCAATGGTTATTGTAACACCCCCAAATTTTCTAACAATTATAATAACAAAAAATTGCAATGATTTTTATGAATAACTACTAAAATTCAAAATAACTAAAATTTGGGAAGTGTTACCGCCGCACTTATACTGGGACAAGTGCAAGGCTACCTTATTACAATAACATAAACCCACACTTAAATAAAAAGTCTTATCCAAAGCGTAAAATAAAATAAGAAAAAACTAGCTAGAATTGTTCATTGTTCTTCCTCACTTCTCACTGCTAGCCCCAACAGCCCAACTTTGAAACTTGTTTCACTGAAAATCTACTCCCCCGAAGGATCATCACAGCCCAGAACACAAACATCAGCAAAAGCTGATAATCCTAATAAACAGAGAAAATAAAATAATAATAATAATAATAAAATATCCATATGATGAAAAGAAAGAAAAATACCATATACATATATATAATCTAAAATATCAATTTCAATACTCATCATATCTATATATTCTCATCGAATCAAATATCATTCATTATTTTTATTAATTTCATTTGGACCCGGAAACCTACCAGTCCATTTAGTTTAGTGGGAAGAGAACCATGGTAGATCCAGAAACTTGCCAATCTACCCTGTGACCCGGAAACCTGCCAGTCACAAATCATCAAGTTGGCCATATCACAATAACATTTCGTCCTAATGTGCACACCTCTTCCCAAAGCTGCTACTAGTGTCCCGGAAACCTGCCAGACACCACTTTGGGAAAAACGGATATAATCAAGTTTACATCAAATAATATATTGAGGCATAAAGCCTAAGAGTTGTGTTCATCACTTTAGGAGGTACCATCCCAAAGCTATCCTCCCACGATTTAAAGTATTTTAAATACATTCACATGATAAATGGATTTCTCAATAATATATATATATATATATATATATATATATATATATATATATGAAAACATTTATAAATTTCAATCATACAAAATAGATTTCTCAAATTTACGAAAACCAAACCGAGTATATATATTGCTATTTGTTAATTATGAAAACCCAAGGTAAAATCATTTTAAAAGAGAACATGTATATATTTTAACATATGTGCAGATTGGGCAAATTAAAAAGGGTATATATATATATATATATATATATATATATATATACATGCACACATGCATATATACATACATACATGCAAAAGCTAAAGCACCCAAGGCAAAAGATGTAAGGTATTATATATATTAATGAATAATATATGTAAGTTTCAATCACGAAAACCGAGGAGTTTTGCTTTCATAAAATGATTCGGAAAAAGAATATATATATATATATATATATATATATATATATATATATATATATATATATATATACATATAAAAATGCCATTTAAGAGTTTATCACAAAAATCGAGACCGACATGCAACAACTAACTCCTATTGTTCTGGGGATTAGGATTACCTGATCTCCATTTTTGCTAACCTCTTAGGAAATAATTGACTCAGAGTAAGAATAGAAGAAGTAGTAGAAGAGAATATGAATATTCAGGGTTAGGCTAGACTTCTATTTATAACTTGAAATTAGAGTTTAGCTTTGGGCTCTTTTACTCTTGTCCACTCATTAATAGGGTATATTAAATTAAATCAATCAATCATGATGTGAATTCAATGTGATAGGGTATATCACATTAATTCAATCAATCATGATATGAATTAATGTGACTTGGTTGGTAATAATGGACTTATTACCTAAAAACAATCATAGTCATCAATCAATCATAGTGTGAATTTAATGTGATAGGGTACATCACATTAATTCAATTAATCATGATTTGAATTAATGTGACTTGGTTTTTCTTAGTGCATAAGCAGAAAATTCCTAAGGCAATTAGGGTTAGGAGTATTTGACCCACCAAGGCTATATAAAAAAAAGGGATTATTTCTATTAATAAAAATCTAGGGTATTATAGTTATTATTGATTAATTCGTCAGTGGTTACTCATAACTTCCTAAGTTATAAACTATAATCATAGATGTCTCAGGTTTTCTACATATATCTAATTACTATGACTACTATTTCCTGGATGTAACTTGCAAATTTTGTTGTTCATCATCAAACCTTTTCAGCGGCCACATGGTTTAAAAGTAACAAGTTTCAATTCATATGAAATTGCTTTGCCATATCTACATTTATTTGAATTGCTGCATTTATCAAAGTGTTAGCCTAGCCTGATACACCACTTCATCTTGCATAACAACAGTGGGTAATTTGTCTGATGAAATTGTAAAGCTCTCTTGTTCTCATGTTAAACATCTAATTTATATCAGGAATTGCTTTCAACCTAATGTGCATCAAATTCCTTCACTTGTACCGACCTTTTAACACATAAAGCAAACAATTCTCAGTCATGTTCGTCAATTTCAGTTGCCAGCTCTTTTTTTTCTTACCCACATACTAATTTTATTTCTTCGACTATGTACTACCAACGGTTTACCCCTGCTTATTATCACCATTTATTCGTTTGTTTATCAATTCAGCGTCTGGGTAATGTTCCGTGATTTTCTTCCCCATACATCTTCAAATATTCAATTCCCCAATAGAATTCATATTTTGGTGCTTCCCCCTCTAATTCGTCCCATGCCTATCGTCTTCCAACATCCCTCTGTCGTTATGCTTGTCGTCCTTTATTTCCTGTCGACGTCTCATTGCAATTTCAATCTGAACCACGCCGTGATTTAGTTTTGGGGTTTGTTTTTCTTTGATGGTTTCAAAAAAAATTTGATTCTAGTTTTTTTTCCTACATTTTTTTAGGGACAATCTGGGAATTTTGCATCAACTTCCCGTTTAACCAATGACAAATTCTTTTTACCAAACAATTTTTCTTCCCTCAACTTACTTATATTCCCATGTTTACCAAACAGCTCAACTTTTTTAAGATCCTTCTCAATCTTCCCTTCCCTTCCTTTCTCTTCTTTAAGTTCCTTTCCCTCATCAAATGTTCTCCATACCAAATGGGCCCTAAAATTCTCTCTGCAATATCCTGATCGTAGTGTTAATGGACAAGTTTTTTTTAATCCCAAATACCTTTGATTACGCAGCACAAGGTTTGACCCAATTTTGAAACAGTTTAATGTTCAAGGACGCATGGTTCACAAAAACACTTCCAGCAATTGATTTTGATGAATTGAACATTTTACAAACAAATCTTTGGCCAATTAAGAAACTTTGCAGATGAGAAAATGAATGACACAAAATTTATCATCCAAAGCTCCACATTTATAGCAATACTTAATTTAAGATGTCTAACTTAAACGTCAACATTCGAGTGTCATGTGGTATTGAGATTTGAAATCCTCCCACATGTCATGTGTTCGAATATGATACTCTAAAAACAGATTCTAGAGTCATGCAAGATGAGGTATTATAAAATACCTCCTTTTTTTCCTTCTTTTTCTTTCAATTACTATGTTGCTCTTTGGTGATAAATACTAAATGTGAAGCATTTTTTTTAAAAAAAAAATCCCGTCCAACTAAATGTGAGATGTTTTCCCACTTGAGAAGTCACTAAACATTTGTTTCTTTCAATTTTGTTGCCTCGAATTCTTACCATCTCTTATTTCTAGAGGTTGAAATTTGAAAAAGAATAACTAAATTCATAAAATAAATGCAACAATCTCAAAAGACATACTCTCTCTCTCTCACCCCCTCCTTCCCTCCCTCCCATAAAATCTCACATTTAGAATGACATAAATGTAATTTATATCAATTAATTCACATTTAACCCATAATGACAACTTTGGAACTTAGCGTTGAGGTTTTTAACTCATAAATATTAATATTAAGATACTGTCTAGAAGCATTCAATGTTCTAACACAATGTTGAGCATTGAGAGGTCTTTATCATTGTAAATCATTCCAATCTAATTTGGATGGTTTATGTTGAATTTGTTACTTTTACTTTTTTTAAAAATAATTATTTTAGCGTGTACAAAATATAAAATAAAAATAATATCTTAACTGTCATTTTTTTAAAAATGATTTTTAATTAAAAAATATAGATGAAAATTTTAAATCTAGATTATTGAAATTTTATTTGGACTATACAGATCTTACTACAATGAATGAATAGCTCTCAATGTTCATTATTGTAATAAGCACTAAAATTAATTTCGATACTACCTCTAGTCTTTAATATAAAATTGTATTTGTAGTACAGTTTATGTCATAAATGAGATCTTATATTAAAGATTAGACCTAATGTTTTTATAGTTGAAATCATATTAACCTACTCTATGGGGAAGTAATTGAAAGAGATTATCTTGTTTTTTATTTCTTTATTTCATTTTAATTGGAGAAGCAACAAGTTACATTCAAACTATAATCCTAAAATGGGATTTAACTAGATTTCCAATCTATTCAACATTTGATTATAGCATTATGATTGGTTTCAACGGTGGATTAATACTAATACAAATAAAAATAGGGTTAAAGAAATAAAATAACTTTCAACTTTTATAACAGTGCAACAGTAATTATAACCTATTTTTTAGAGTAAAAGTAATCATGAACTTTTAAAATTGAACAAAAATTATTAAACCCAACTAACTTCCACCTATTACGATGGGGAAATTTATTTTTTGACCTTTAAAATTTTGATTCACTTGCAACAACAACAAAAATGTTATAATTTTTATAAGCCACCTTCTCCAATTGCTCCACCAAAAACTAAAGTTGACCTTCGTTGAAAATGATATTTAATTCTCAAAATCGATTTTAATAATCTAAAATGGCCATGTCTTCAGGTAAACTTTTTAGTCAGTTTAAAATCGATTTTGATGATAATCATTCTTTTTTTCCCATAAATATATCAAAACTGATTCTAGTTTATCAAAACTGGTTTGGTTCATCGATTTCAAAGCCCTGTGAGATAATAAGTCTTGTTCTGAAAATAGTTTGAAATCATTCATATGCACTCTTTCAAAGTTCTTTGAATCTTTCTCTCTATCAAATGATAAAGTTAGTTAATATTATAAAGTCTTTTGAAACAAACACTGCAAAAAATTTCGAATTTTGCTACGGAAAAAATCCGTAGCACAATGATTTTGCTACGGAAAAATATGGATTTGATTTTGCTACGGATTTTTTTCGTAGCAAAATTCCTCGTAGCAATTTGCGACGGACGTGGAAAATCCGTCGCAATTTGCGACGGAAATTCCATTCCGTCGCAAATTTGCTACGGAAAAAAATCCGTAGCAAATTGCTACGGATTTTTTCCGTAGCAAATTTGCTACGGAAAATTTTCTGTAGCAAATTGCTATGGAATTTTTTCCGTAGCAAATTTGAATTTTGCTACGGAATTTTTTCCGTAGCAAATTGCTACAGAATTATTTTCCGTAGCAAATTGTTACGGAATTTTTTTCCATAGCAGAATTTTTTTTTGTAGCAAATTCTTTTTGTTTTTTTATATATTTGTTTTATTTTTTATTTGTTTTTATTTTTCCGTAGCAAACTTGAAATTTTGCAAATTTCCCCATATTTGATCGTTTGCTATAGAAACAATTTCTTAGCAAAACTAATAATTATTTTTAAAAATTTTTTTTAATTTAAAAAAAGTGAGTACAAAAAGTAGTGATTCATGGATATAATAATAATTATAAGGAGTGCACATTAAGAGTAATCTAACAAATACCAACTACTAAAAAGTAGTCTAACAATGTTACAAAGAGCAAATTCTAAACAGTAGTTTAAACAGCAGCATTGTGATCATCATCATCATCACCAGCATGGTCATCATCACTAGGAGCCGACCCCGAACCCTTGTTCATTAGGGACTTGAGTTGAAGCTGCATCTGCCTCATCATCTCCTCTTGCATCTGCCTCATCTGCTCCTGCATCATCTCTCGTTCCTTAGTCATCCGCTCCTCCATCATCTCTCGTTCCTGAATCATCATCTGCCTCATCTTCTCTTGCTCTTCAAGCATCCGCTCCTGTTCCTGAGTCATCTGTGCTGTCAAAGCCTTCATCTTCTTCATCTCATCTGCAAAAACAATATCAAGTACATTTATTATTTGGACTTCATTTGAATGGAGAAGAGAATGGAAATTATCAATACCAAATACGTTTACCTAGAGAAACATCTTCAATGCCGAATGAGGAGCGCTTTGTTGGCTTCAGTCGGCTAGCAGCGGCACCGTATCCAAAGACTCTCCCTTTCTTGTTAAATCCACCTGTAGCCTCAAAGAACAGACTATCATTATCGGACACAAAGGATGAGGGGTCAGTCTCACGCTGTGAGTCTCTCTCCTGCGACAGCTTTACAAAGTTTTCCTACAAAGACAAAAATACATAACAAATAAGACATGTAAAATGAAATAAATATTGTGGTGCATAAAACAAGTAATAAATGCAATAAATGTCTAACCGCTACTATGTGGGCCCTTGAGTTAATCCATTCCCTCTCATCACTTCCTTCAGACTACCGGGAATGGGTCCGCTCAAAGGTAGCCCAACTTATTGACTCTGGAGGAACCCCAGTCTCTGCCTGCAAACGCAAATGATGATCATAGTTAATTACTTCAAAGTACAAAATATTGAATACCTAAATAGAAAATAACGTGTTCTCACAATTTTCTGTCTCCACTCAGTCATCAGAATAGAGCCGCCAACATATGACGGTCCTTCCATTTTGGCCCTATTTTGCTTATTTTTCGCACGCTTCTCTTGAAACTTTTCATTGGTGGCCCAACTGTCAAATAATTCGTTTGCAGTGTCCTGTGGAAGCCAATTTCGCCTGCCTCTTGACTCTCTCAAACAATAAAGCTTTCGAGACAACCACTGGGCTGCCCTGGCGTTATAAGCTTTTCTCAGAGCTTCACGATGTTCAGGCAATGACATATGCCTCCCCTGAAAATCAACAACGAACAATTAGTGCGGCAATTTTTAAAAGTACTTAATTAATAACCATAATCAAATAACTTACCATAAACTCATCGAACCAAGCACTTCGATTTTCCGTAGGAATCGCTGTCCAACTGGTCCAAGCTTGATTGTAATTACGGAATAATTGGTACTAGATGAAAGCCCCCACCGGATCAGAAGGCACAATGCTAAAGACAGAGGACATCATGCAAATATTATTAGCATACAAACCAATTAGAGAAGGGATTTGTAACATTACTGGTAACTTGGCATGACTTACTACTCGCTGTCAAGATAGATCCAAAGCATCCCTATCGAAGGATCTGTTGTGCCCCAGATTGGTGTATTGGAGGAACTACCTTCTTCCCCGACGTGGCTCTGAGGCGACGGGGTGTGCTAAGTAAGGAATGTGAAATATTAAATATGTTTGTACGTAGATGGTTTCATGAAACTAAACATATGTAAATCAATCAGAATTGGGCTAGTAAACCTGTTGTCCCATTTGCTGCGGATCAGTGGGGGTAGATGGTGACGACGACGTATACAGCGACGGTGAAGATGCCAAATAACCCGATGGTGACGATGACATATTAAACGATGGCACCTCTGGGGCACCGCCTCGCCCTCTGCCTACAGAAGGGGCAGATGGCGTCGCCCTACCCCCTCTGATAGGACGGGGCCGGGATCGACCACCACCACGTCCACTACCTGAAGATCCTCCTGGATGCTCCATCTCTGAACACTTATAGACATCAGGTCAAAGAATAAGAAAAAAATAAAAAGATATTTAGGGTTGATTATAGTAGTGAAGTAACAAAGTATGTAGGATAACAGATCGTCATAAACAAAGAACTAACAAATCTCAACCGGACGATTCCTGTTCATCGACATCTGCTTGCCCGTCTTCCTCTGAAGTCCCATAGTCGTCGAACTCAGATTCACTGTCAGAGTAAATCAATTCTGCCTCATCGTCTGATTCCTCATCGTCAATTTGTATAGGAATCAATTCTAAATCCGCAGCAGAATCAAAGAGATTGCTTGGTACTTCGTTGTCTTCGATGTTTATGAGCAGTAGATGTTCCACATCAGCTTGGAACGGTTCAGCCATACCGTCATTTGAATCCGACTCTTTTGACTTCAGTATGATATTTCGTGCTTTGGTTTTAATAACCCCCCTCCAACCTTGGCGGGATGTGGGGTATGATGTATAGTAAACTTGTTCTGCCTGTTGAGCAAGGATGAAAGGGTCATAACCAACCACATATCTCCTTGTCCAGTGGATCTCAATATTTTCATGCTTGTCAATTTTTGTCCCACGCGGACTGTTATCAAACCACTCACATTTAAAAAGGGTCACCACCTTGTCCCACGGATAACTCAATTGAATTATGTCACGTAACTTCCCATAGTAGACAGTCTCCACCCCGTCAACTTGGTTACCTCGACAACATACACTGTAATTGCAACATTGTGTACTTGCATCCGTGTCAACAGTTGAAAACCGATACCCATTGATTATATATTTGTTGCATTGAGTAATACTAATTGGAGCTCCATAAGATAAACTCCACGCAACTTCATTACGATCTTCTCGATTTTTCGCGAAATAGGTTCGAAACCATTTTGGAAACTCAGAGTTTGTGAATTGATCAACCTGTGACACCGACAATGAAGGATTTTCCGATCGGACCCAATTAGAAAAGTAACTGTAAAAATATATATATATATATATATGAAGTTAATACTTTAATACTTACCGTAATAGTAAAAAGGAAAAACAAAAATCTTACTTTAAGTACTCGGCGACCTCTTCACAGTTGTTTAGAATGTACCACTCCGCTACTTGCTTATCTCTTCCGTCAAGAGTTGATTTCCAACGCTTTCCCACGACTCGCCCTGGATAATTAAATATTGATTTTTGATCCCTTGTATCACCGGCATCGTTGCGAGGTACCCTTCTCCATCTTGACATCATTTCAGGGGGATGATAGTATGACGTAAATTTAGCGGCCTCTTCGACTAGATATGCTTCAGCGATAGATCCTTCAACGTGGGTTGGATTTTTGATCTTGTGCTTAAGTGTGCGTAAAAACCTACAATGGAATATCATAGGGTATTTATAAACTAAAGCACCATGTCGGTCAATTAATAACAGAGCGAAAGAAATATATATTACCTCTCAAACGGATACATCCATCTATATTGTTGCGGGCCTCCTACCTTTGCTTCGTAAGCCAAGTGAACGGGCAAATGTTCCATTGAGTCAAAAAAGGTAGGAGGAAACACCGTCTCTAACTTGCATAGCGTTATGGGCATACTCGCCTCCAGGAGCCGTAACTTTTCAACATTAAGCTCTGAAGCACAAATTTCCCTAAAGAACATGGAAAAGTCCGTTAGAATATACCATATTTCTTTCGGTAGTGCTTTGAAGGCCCAAGGCAACAATCTCTGGAAAAAAACATGACAATCATGAGTCTTCATCCCGAAGAACTTCCCCTCGTGCATGTTGACACATCTTTTCAAGTTTGACGCATAATCGTCCGGGAGTTTCAAATCTTTAACCCGTTGCAACAATTCTAAATTCTGCTATTTGTTTAATGTGTACGGTGCTCTAGGTTTGGAAATCCGTCCCCTGCCATCCTGCACCAAATGCAAAGCAGGCCTTCTGCAAATCTCTTCTATGTCCAGTCTTGCGTTGACTGTGTCCTTCGTCTTGCCCTTAGTGTCCATCACGGTGTACAGAATATTGCAAAACACATTCTGCTCAATATGCATGACATCGAGGTTGTGTCTTAACAGTTGATCTTTCCAATATGGTAGTTCCCAGAAGATGCTGCGTTTGTTCCAATGATGATCAATGCCATATCCCTCAGGTTCGCTGGAAGCAGCCCCCTCTTCGACACTTAGAATGTACTTGACCCTATCCCATATTTCTTGGCCACTTAAACGACGAGGTTGATCTGCTCGTTCGACAACATTACGCGTGAAGTTTTTTCTATTTCTCCTGTCCGGATGATCGGGGGGTAGGAATCGCCAGTGCCTGTCAAACCAACAGACCTTGTGACTATGTTCCAAACTATAACCCGTATTCTGTTCAAGACATACCGGGCATGCAAGCTTTCCCGACGTTTGCCAGCCACTCAACATCCCATATGCAGGGAAATCATTTATCATCCACATTAAGGCAGCCCGCATTGTGAAATTCTGACTTAATGATATATCATACGTAAGAACCCCTTCACTCCACAACATCTTCAACTCGTCTATCAAAGGCCTGAGGTACACATCTATCTTCTTTTTTGGGTTGGATGGCCCAGGGATTAACGCGTTAAGGAACAAAAACTCTCTTCTCATGCACATAGAAGGTGGGAGGTTGTACGGTGTCACAATGACAGGCCAACAGGAATAATTCCTGCCCGTTTTATCAAAAGGAGCGAACCCATCCGAACATAGACCAAGATGGACATTACGGGGATCCATAGCAAAGAAAGGATTCGCCTCGTCAAATTTACGTCAAGCTTCAGCATCCGAAGGATGCGTCACAAAGTTTTCATCTCTGTGATGCTCCCGATGCCATCTCATGTGAGCTGCTGTTTGTTCTGATGCATACAATCTCTGAAGTCTGGGCACCAAAGGAAAGTAGTGCATCTTGCTTAACACTTGATGGGTAATTTTCCTTCCTTTCCTCACAACTTTATATCTGTCATGTCCACAGAATCTACAATTGGTCAGCTCAGCATCATCCTTGTAATACAACATACATCCCCTAGGGCAGCAATGGATTTTTTCACATCCAAGCCCAAGCTCTTTCACCTTTTTTTTTTTGCTTGGTAAAAGTCCTTCGGCAAATTATTGTTTTTGGGAACAACCTTGCTTATGATTTGCATCATTTCGTTGTAATTCCTCTCACTCATATGGTGATCAGTCTTCAAGCTTAGTGTTGCTAGGGTAGCCGATAGCAATGAATATTCACTATTTTCAAAGTGTTCACAACCTTCCCATAACGGACGTTGCGCTTCTTGAAGCATTTTATAGAACCTATCGGCTTTTGGATGAGGATCCTCTCCCATGTATGATGGTTGAGCATGTGTATCGGTCTCCTCTCCCATGTATGACGATTCAGCATGAGTAACAGGATTGAAATATCGGCCGATCGACGGTCCCGCAGCGTCCATAACCAACTGCTCATATTGATTAAGGTTGTCTCGATGACTACTGTCCCCGTAATAACCACTAGGTGTCGGTGTCTGTCGGACTTCGCCATGATATTCCCAACACTCATAATCCTTCATGAATCCCCTTTTACACAAATGGATTTTGACCTCCTCAAAATCTTCAAATCTTATGCACCTACATTTGACACACGGACACCTGATCTCCCTACTTGAATTAGTTGAATGTGCCATAGCAAAATTGATGAACTCTTGCAAACCCGCCAAGAATGCTTGAGTTAGTTCTCTCCTCTCAGTTAGACGATTGTACATCCAACTTCTATCATGGTTGTCTTCCATACTTCCTAGCTAGTTCAGTTACTAACATAATTAACATCTCAACATGCCACAAATTTATAAAAGTGGTCAATTCAACTAGCCAGTTATGCAAACCAATTGCCAATTAATCAAGGAAATGAAAAAACAAACACATGCCACAAATAATTTTATCACACCAAAATCAGAATTGTGATTTCTAAATTCCGGACAAATTCATGCCACTAATGTTATTCATGTACATTTTCAATTAAAAATAAAATAAAATATCATGTAAAATTCAAAATCTTTAATAATTTTTGTGACCTACAACAGAATAAGTATTTAGTATAAAATTTATCAATTTACAAATTATTTTAATAAGAAAACCAATGATTTGAAATTCTAAAGTGCAATTGGTTTTTTTTTTTTCATGTATACTTTAAATTGGTCTTTCTATTTTTACCTCATTATATTCCATTTATTATCTCTCTTCAATAATATTTCACTCACTATCTCTCATGTACTCTCTTAAAGAGACTTTATTGAGAAAAATGGATATTTGAACCACTTGATTTTTATACTTGTTCCTTCTAATAAGGAATGGAGGTCTAAAAATGAGAAGACTTTTTTTTTTTGGTAATTTGCTTAATAGGGAAAGCTAATCAGATATGGATGGTCTATAATTAATTTAAACGATCTAAATTTTATTTTTCTTAAAACGTCTATATTCTTAAAAAAATATTTTAATGGGTATAAAATATAAAATGAAGATAACTTTTTAACTTTCTTTTTTGCCAAAAAATGAATTTTTATCTAAAAATCATCATTTTAAAAAAATCAAATTAGATCTTTATATCCAAATCATATTTGAAAGGTCCAGACCTGATTAGCTCTCTCTAATGCTTACTGGGAAACTGGTTCCATGTATGTTTGACTTAATTTGTTTTTCATTTATTCCGCAAGATATTGAAGAGATTGCTTGGAATAATTTTTTTCCAATTTTCATTTTTTACGCAAGGGGTTGTGCTAATTAAAGTATTTAAATCTATACTAAGAGCACACACACAGAGAGACAAAAATGATACAAGTATTGAAAAAAACATTCTTAATTTGGTGTTAATTACAACCGTAAAACACATATCATACAGTTAATTGAACAATACTAATAATTTACAATCACCAAACATATATAGGATTTTACAATCACCAAACATATACAGGATTTTCCACAAAATTAAATATCGTAAGAACTCAGTATTGTAAATTAAAGCCCCCAATAACAATTATGTTCCTGAACAAAACTACACAAAATTTACAATCACCAAACATATACAGGATTTTCCACAACAATTTCCCCTGTGGCCTTCACCGAATGCATTAGTACCCAAAATTGATTTGAAAAATCAAAATTAATCATATTTATACTGCTCCTCTAAATACTTAATAGACATTACTTATTAACCAAATTTTAACCTAAATAAACAATAATGTTAAATTGTAACCAAAATTACCCTAATTATTCATGAGTAATAAGTATGACTAATTTTTTCAATTTTTATCTATACTAATTTACCATAATAAATAATGTGGTAAAAAAGGAAACGAAAGGGAGCTTACCGGAAGGGCAAAGTAGCCGGACGACGGAGAAGAGCACCGGTAAATGGACAACAGCGACTGTGGAGAGGAAAAAAACAGCAAAATTATAAACTATTTCTTTGAGCTTAATAAATATGATTAATTTTTTCACCTTTTACTTATACTAATTTCTTATAATTGTCAGGTTAACAATTTCTCAAGTAATTACTTTTGTAGTAATTACTTCGATTAGTCCAGCCTTTGATAACCATTGTGATCTTATCATATGCTTCGCGCTTCATATGTTAATGGAAGTGTGTTTAGACTAGCTTTTGGAGAATAGCTTTTACGATTTACAAAGTAAGCATGTGAGAGGAGTTTTAATTTGTCTCAACTTGTAAGATAGAAACCACATTTAAGCATGAAATAATATGTTAAATATTCCTGTTTCCTGGTCTCAAGCTACCTTTTCAATCAGTCCAACCATAGGGTATTATGTTAAATTTGTTTATATATATATATAAACTCTCTTTGAATTATGTTACTCATGAAAGTAAGGCCTTTTAAGCCCATTGAATGAGATTAATCATTTTAAGCCCATTGAATGAGATTAATAAAGAATAACAACAATAATAAAAATACATGAGTGACAAATGATAAAATTAGACATTTAAACTCACAGGAATGGGCAATCAATGGACTTGACATTTGCGTGGGAGTTTGTGGTGAATGCATGCATCAAGTGGTTTCTTGTCGATTATAAGATAATTTTTTAATGAGTTTCATGTCAATTTTCAAAGATCCGATTCACAATAGAACTTTGCCTTTTTATCTCTCTGATGAGTATATATTTTATAATTAAATAGATGTATATTTTATGAGATTTGATTGAAATTATTGATATTATATACCTATTTAATTATCTTTTATGAATGTTTCCATAATTAAATGAAACTTGGGATCAAAGAATAAATCGACATAAAATCTACTCATATCCTATTTTTATTGTGCAGGAAATATTAGCTGATTTGGAATGAAGTAGAAAAGGCAATAAGAGGATATGCAATCAGTCAAATTCAGTGGTCTCATGCAAGAAAAATAGAAACAAAATCAATTGTGTGATCTGATGGAGTAAATTACAAGATATGAGATATCTTTGTAATAAGTAAAGGAGAATCAATGACCCAAGATCTAAATTATTATAAATAAGGAAGCAGAGACAAGCAACAGGAGGACGGAGTAGAAAGATCGGGAGACGCAGAACGAGAAGGAAGGGACAAAGAAGCAGAGAAGTAGAGGCTGAGTGTTTCGGTTCTCTTCATCATTTCCACGGAAGGACGAAAGGACTGTGGAGGCGACGAAGAAATTTTCTTTCCTCTCTCTTCTTCTTCTTCTTTGAACCTGAATTTTCATCTTTTTTTATGGATTTGAATAAAGCCATGTGTGGCTAGTTTGTTTTGCAACCTAGAGAATCTATGATCTTGTTTGGGTTTTAGAGATTATTCCCACTTGTTAGTTTTGCTTAATTTTATTTCAGTTTATTTAATCATGTGTTTATTGTTATTGCTTATTGACTGATCACCATTGAGCATGTTTTGGGGATTTAGGGTTGGACTTGAAAGAAGGAATCCTAAATTGACCTTGGGATTAAATAATGTGGAATTAGATTTACATCTAATAGAGAAATTAGGTTTTAATCTAATTTGCGTCTAGGATAGACATATACCTAGAAGCTCCGCATAGTCAAATTAGAGTGAGCCCGATTTGAATTGCACATTAATTAATTGTGTGAGACATTGCATAATTATTTGAGGTAGGTGTATAAGTGGACCGACAGGCACTTATAAACATTAATACTCTAGATTAGCTGATTAGATTTAGTCAAAGTTAATTTAGTGGGGATAAAATCTAAGAATCAAATAAGGGATTAGTGACTCTAGGTTGCTCATTTGATTATTGTGGTATTTTTCTTATTTTTATTTTAGTTTTAATTTCTTTTTCTTAATTAAATTCAATTTGGTCTTCTCAACTTAAATGAAATTGTGAAATCAATGCTTAACTGAAGTTTGTGATACCAAGTCCTCGTGGGAACGATACTTTTCTTATCACTTTATTACTTGATACGGCCCGTGCACTTGCGGAGTTTTTTAGGCTTTAAATTTTGCCCTATCACTCTCCCAAAGGATCATATTATTTACTTCTACTAACCACACTCTGATTTCAGATTGAGACATTGAAAGTGAGTCCATGAAAAAAAACATATAGATCAAAAAATTATTTAGAAGTAATAAATGTTCGTAGACCCAAGTATGATATATCGTCATTTTATTATGTCTACAACTATTCAACGCACTTATAAGATATTAAAATACAATTTTTTTTTGGTGTAAAAATTCCATTATAAGTACTTAATCGGGATTTATGTTTCAGCAACCAAAAAATATTTCTTTATAAAAATGAATTGATATTCATTATTAGTGTACCAATCAACAAATCTATATCAAAAATCAAAATCATGCTTATAAGGTATTATGTAATTTCTTTCATTGATCGAGCCGCCATTAGTAATTTCAAATACTCTTAAAATTATTATTGATTTGTGAAATTTCAGCTTTAAACAATTAAGAGATTGTGGGATTTGGGGAAGGATTCCTAAGCCTGAACTATTCACAATATTCAAATCAAAAAATTTAAAAAAAAAAAACAAGGTTACCACTGTTTGTTCTGAGCTGAGGGCGCAGAGATGCCGGCGCTGGGGGGAGCTGGGGGCTGACGGCGAGGGGATCTGGGAGCTGACGGCGTCGGTGGGGCGGGGGAGCTGTGGGTTGAGGGCGGATGGAGCTGGGGGTGTGGGGAGGTAGAGCTGGGGGTGTGGGGAGGACGGAGCTGGGGGTGGGAAGCTGAGGGGGGAAACGAGCTGGGGGAGGCGGCGCGACGGACAGAGCTGAGGGCGGCGGCAGGGGTTCACCGAGCTGAGGGCGGCGACAGGGGTTCACCGAGCTGAGGGCGGCGGCAGCGATAACGAAGCTGGGGGCGGCAAAATGACATAATGACGGGTGTGAGCTGAGGGTTATAAAAGCTTTTTGCGACGGAAACGCAATCCGTCGCAAATTTGCGACGGATTGTGAATCCGTCGCAAAAAGCATATTAACTTTTGCGACGGATTGATAATCCGTCACAAAAGGGCTCCCATAACGCCGCCTTTTTGCGACGGAAGATCAATCCGTCGCAAAGTTTGCAACGGACAACTGCTCCGTCGCAAAAAGGAGAAGAACTGGCGGCCATTTTGGCCGCCAGTTTGCGACGGAAACATAGTCCGTCGCAAATTTGCGACAGATTATGTCTCCGTCACAAATAAAATTCCTCTGGGATTTTTTTTTCCTTTTTTTGCGACGAAATTCAGTTTCCGTGGCAAAATTTTGCTACGGAATCTTCATTCCGTCGCAAATTTTCCTATTTTGTGACGGATTTCTTAATCCGTCGCAAATTTCACGGATTTTGCTACGGAAAATATTCCGTAGCAAAATCCGTCGCAGATTTCGCTTTTTCTAGTAGTGAAAGTTTCAAGTATAAAATCATCGACATACTCACTCTATTCAACCCTGTTTTTTAAGTGCTGAAAAAAAATAATAATTAAAGAACACTTGTTGAAGCAGATATTATGAATGAAAAATTGAGCAGAAGAACACACTTGGTTCTTTCCTTTAATTTTGTTTCAATTATGCTACACTCCCTTGGAGGCACCTTCCAAATGTGAAGTCTTTTTCTTTTTTTGGTCCAGCTAATAAATGAGTAAAGCACACAGTTATATAATAGGATTATCATTTAGAAAAATGACACTATAGTCCAAATTAAGAAAATTAATGTAAAAAAAGTCTCATAAATAGTAGATCTTTACTTGTTATTAACAAATTATAGGAGTTTTCTAGTATTATTTTTTTAAAAAAATTGGAACCTTGGTACCATTTTCTCTTATATTTTTCACAAGTCACGTCCACCACTTCACTAAAGGAGAGAGGTGGGTGACTTATTAAATTTATCTAAAAATAAAATTTTATTTAAATTTGAAATTATGAATTACTACCTTCGGTTCTATATATAATTAAGACCTAGTTGACTTTTATTTAAAGGTATTAAGAAATCTAAATAAGTTACTTAATCATATAATATGTTGTGTGTTAATAAATTATAATTAGTTTATGATTTAGACAAATTAGTTTGGAGAAAAACTATAAATATAAATGCTTTAAAATAATTTAATTGGTTTGCTTAATCTTTAAAAATGTCAACTATATCTTGTATATATGACCTGAGATAGTACATCTTAAGAAGTGAAAGGGCAAAATTGCATCAAATTTTAAATAAGGCAATCTTAAAAGAATATACTACAATTAATATCTCATTTGTTGACTTATAATGATAATCACACATTCCTTATAAAAACTTATTTATAATAGGAACAAGATTAGTATATAACTTTTTACTCGCTTTGGTCCTTATACAAGGTATCTTCTAAAAGGTGTCTATAGTCTTTTTTCTATAAGACATTTACTAGTTTCAATGAATATCAAATATTTCTTTCATATATGATATTTGATTTAATAAGGGAAGTGAAAGAAAGTAAAAATAAATATGATGTTAGAACATGATGTAAATACTAATAAGGGTAAATTGGAAATCATTTGAATATTATGATAAATTTAATTTTTTTTTATAGGTACATGTAAACTAGTAATAAATAACATTAAAAAAAAAGGACTTGAAGGGAGTACCATATATATATATAGGGTAAAGGAGCGATTTTACTAACAAATTATTGGCTCAGGAGCGTCCAACACAATTAACTATTAAGTGGACCAAAAATACCAACAAACTTTTAAAAAGGAGCGCCCAGTACAACGCCGTTAGCAAAAAGTTAGCCTCCGTTATCTAAGATGCAAATTGACTAACAAACTTTTATTTTAGGAGCGCCCAATACAAAATTCTAAATTTTACTAAATTAAATAATTTTTTCTCAATGTCATTATTCAAAACTATTTGTATAGATATCTATAGACAAAAATTACTCATTCTTTAATTTTGTCAAAATTATAATTTGCTAAAATAAACAAAAGTTTTAATTAAAAATATAATTATATGATTTAAATAAACATCAAGATGTTTTATAGTTTATTATATATGTTAAACCAAAAAAAAATTAATGATTGATTTTTATTTTAGAAGAAATTTATGTGAGTTAAAAAATTCATTTAATGTTAATAAAATTTAAAAAATCTAAAAAATCTATTATATCTTGAATGAAATGAAATGAGTTTAATTTTTATTTTTATAAAAAGAGCTTAATGGATATCAACGTTGATACTTAATAATATAAATTCGGCAACTTGATGATATATTTGTTAATTAAATGATCCATTGATTATATGAATATGAGACTTGCTAAAAAAAAAAAGATAACTTAAGAGGCTTGAGGAAGGATAATTTAATAGTAGGTTAAGAAGCAATTTGGCCTACAAAAGTCTTATATCCATATAAGCGATAGGTCATTTAATTAACAAATATATTATCAAGTTGCCGAATTTATATTATTAAGTACCAACATTAATATCAATTAAGCTCTTTTTATAAAAGTAAAAATGAAACTCATTTCATTTCTTTCAGGATATAATAGATTTTTTAAATTTTTTAACATTAAATGAATTTTTTAACTCACATAAATTTCTTCTAAAGTAAAAGTCAATCATATTTTTTTTTTTCTTTAACATATAAAATAAACTATAAAACACCTTGAGTTTTATTTAAATCATATAATTATATTTTTAATTAAAAATTTTGTTTATTTTAGCAAATTATAATTTTGACAAAATTGAAGAATGAGTAATTTTTGTCCATAAATATCTATACAAGTAGTTTTGAATAATAACAATTGAGAAAAAAATTATTTAATTTATTAAAATTTAGAATTTTGTGCTGGGCGCTCCTAGAGTAAAAGTTCGTTGGTCAATCTGCACCTTAGATAACAGAGGTTTTTTTTTTTTGTACAAGACGAGGGGAGGGGGGATTCGAACACGGGATCTGAGGGGAGATATAAGGCATCTCAATACCACCAGCTGTGCCTTTTGCTAATGGCGTTGTGCTGGGCGCTCCTTTTTTAAAAGTTTATTGGTATTTTTTGTCCACTTAATAGTTAATTGTGCTGGACGCTCCTGGGCCAATAGTTTGTTGGTAAAATTGCTCATTAACCCTATATATATTTGATAAAATATATAGTAGTTAGGCATTATATATAGTAGTTAGGCATTCTTAAAATGATATTATTTTCTTTCCTTTTGGTGCCATCAAAAATATGATTTTTGGGCTTTGAGCCCAGTCTACATTAGGTCCAATATAGAAGTCATCCCAAGCTTTTCATTGTAGCAGTAGATTATTTAAGAGGCACCGCCTGGCTGTCAACTTATGAGAGCCATATTGGTTGGTTAAGAGAAATTGATTTCCCACCATCTAGAGCTGGGAATCAGGGCCGGCCCGGCCCTACAGGGCCTGGCCCTCCAGGGCTTGGGCCCTACAGGGCCGGCCCTACAGGGCCTGAGATAAGGAAAACATCTGTTTTTCAAAGCCCGGCCCGATAGTACCAGGGCCTGAAAATTACTATTCCAAATTTTAATTATTTTTTTTCTAGGTTTTTTCCAAAGAAATATAATTAGTAAATTGCAACCATTAAAGTTCTAATCTATCAAATAAATATTATCAACATTAATATCTAAACAATACAAATAAACACATTCATTAATTCGTAATAAAAAACAAACCATTATCTACAATTGATTCACATAAAACTTAAGAAGTATTAAACTAAACAACATTAGATAACTCACATAAAATATAAAAGCATACTACTATCTTTGTCAATTGTCACCTTCTTCATCACTCTCATCAATTTTATAGATATTTGATTGTGCTTCACTTTGAGCAGAAGGCTGTGCTTCAGGAGTAAAAATGTCATGAATTTCTTCTCCCGCATCATGAACACATCCATAATCATTATTTGCAACAAATAATATATCAAATCATAAAATCAGAGTATAGTTATTATATATTTATATATGTGCCTCCTAGCCTTTTCCTCTTGGCACTCTTTGACTAATTTTTTTTCTTAAAAAACTGAAAATGCTACAGTAACAGGGCCTGCAGGGCCGGCCCGAGGCCCTACAGGGCCGGCCCTATAAAGCCCGAGGCCCTACAGGGCCGGCCCTGCAGGGCCAAATTCAAATTTCACGCATATTTTTCAAGCCCGAGCCCTACAGGGCCAGGGCTTAAAAGGGCCGGCCCGGCCCGATTTCCCGGCTCTACCACCATCTGGTCTCAGGTTCGACATTGAGAAAAGAGGAGAAGAGTAAAGAAAGAGGTATTCTAAAATACCTCCATTTTTTTGTTGGTCATTCAACGTAGTTAAAGATGATTGAATGAGAGACTTGATGACGGAGATACCGAGATTGAAGGAAGGAATAGCAGAAACTGAGCTTCAAGTGATGAATGAGAGATTTGAGACCACAAAGAAACGACAGCAGTTTTGCGCTAAGTTTTTCTCCTCAGGGACTCAATCCATTGAGAGAGAAGAAGCGGTAGAACCAGACTTGGATCCTCTCAAAATCACATCTTCAATACGTACAAATAAATTGAAACTGTGAAGTTCATAACTTCATGGGAAAATGACAGTTAGGTCCCAAGGAAACAACAAAATATAAAAAAAGTCTCAACCTAAAATCACATATTTGATATTATTTGTATTGACAATAAGAAGTGCTATATTCACAATAGGAAGTGTTATATTTACAACAAAATTTAAAAACCTCGTCATTTACAATAGAAAAAGTTATATTCACAATAAGAAGTGCTATATTCACAACAAAATTTAAATTTCAAATTTAGATCCCTAAACGTACAAAGCTATATTTACAACAAAATTTAAACCTGGCCATTTACAGCATAATATATTCAAAACAAAATTTAAACACCTAGATTTTGTTTCTATACAAATAATAGTCCCTAAGAACTTTTTTGATATGTGATTTTAGATTGAAACTTTTTTAATATTTTGTATGTTCCTTGGACTGTCTGTCATTTTCCCTAACTTCATTATACAAAACAAACAATAAATTTTAAGTACTTGCGTCTGTTCAAATGTCTTTCAGATTCTCTTTCTACCACTCGAAGTAAATTGATTTAAAGCAAGTTTGATTATGCAGCACTG
This sequence comes from Acacia crassicarpa, assembly GCA_034222035.1. Taxonomy (NCBI): domain Eukaryota; kingdom Viridiplantae; phylum Streptophyta; class Magnoliopsida; order Fabales; family Fabaceae; genus Acacia; species Acacia crassicarpa. The sequence continues at coordinate 7,963,626 of JAWXYG010000002.1, forward strand.
TACTTTTTTTTTTGGTTGCTCAAAGTAACAATTTGTATTCATATTTCGATCCCAAAGAAAACACTTAAATTACTCCTTCAAAAAAATATATTAGGTTGCTACTTGCTACTACCATATCACAATTGTAGATGGTCTTGTTTTTAGAGACATAAGCATCATGACATAGCAACTGAGTTGAGTTATAGCTTTTGAAGCAGTACACACTAGAGCGTTCCGAAAGAGCAACTTGTCACCTCATTAGAGTTAGTAATTCTACCATGGCAGGAAAGGGTAGGCATGGTTCACAAAAACACTTCCAAAAAGTGGTTTTTGATTTTCAATGATTTGAGCATTTTGCAAACAAATCTTTAGCCAATTAAGAAATTTTACAAATGAGAAAACGAATGACACATAATTCGTCATCCAAAGCTCCACATTCATAGGAATACTTAATTTAAGATGCACAACTTGACCGTCAACATTCGAGTATTATCTAGTATTGAGGTTGGGAATCCTCCCAAATGTCACGTATTCAAATGTGACACTCTAAATTCAGAATCTTGCATTGACAATGTTAGAGGAATTATAAAATACCTCCTTTTTTTCATTTTCCTTTGAATTACTATGCTGCATTCACTTGGTGACAACTACCAAATATGAAACATTTTTTTCACTGTCCAGCTAAATGTGAGATCTTTTCCCACTCGAGAAGTTACTAAACATCTGTTTCTTTCGATTTTGTTGCCTCAAATTCTTACCATACCTTGTTTTTAGAGGTTGAAATTTGAAAAAGAATAACTAATTCATAAAACAAATACGGCAATCCAAAAGAGATATTCTCTCTCTCAAGCAATAAAATCTGAAATAGTATTGACTCGATGAATTATGTTTTACGGGGAGCAATGGGAAATAGTAACAGAATCCAATTGAAAAGCACAGACTTTCTTTTCAGACCTATATCAACAGGAGGACTGGGAATTAGTCCAATAGGATGTGTCAATAATGAGTTACTGGCCACACAAATGTGGCATATTTTATCTTCTCAATCTAGATCTCTGCTTGCAGAAACTTTGAAAAGGAAATACATTGATTTCAATGGTGATTCACTGTTTAAAAAACTGTATAATTCCTCTTGGCTATGGAAAGGTATTTATTCAATGCAGAGATATTATCTCAGATCATCTGAAATGGAGTATTGGCAATGGATCTTTCATTCCTATTAACCACCCTTTGTGGTAACCTATGCAATCTGGATCGCAATCTTCTAAAAAATGTTTTGAATTTGATGATCTATTAATGCATCTTCCATTAAAAGTTCTGCCAATAATTCTCTCAGCAGTGTCCTGATCAGAGGGTTGATGGACAAGGCTTTTTTTTTAAAAAAAAAAAAATCCAAATACCTTTGATTACGCAGCACAAGGTTTTCCCCAATTTTGAAACAGTTTAATGTTCAAGGATGGATGGTTCACAACAACACTTCCAGCAATTGATTTTCGATTTTTTGATGAATTGAACATTTTACAAACAAATCTTTAGCCAATTAAGAAACTTTGTAGATGTGAAAATGAATGACACATAGTTTATCATCCAAAGCTCTATATTTGTAGCAGTTAATACTTAATTTAAGATCCACAACTTAGACGTCAACATTCGAATATCATGTGATATTGACGTTTGAAATCCTTCCATATGTCACGCGTTCAAATCTGATACTCTATATAGAGATTTCATAGTCTTGCCAATGCAGAGGTATTATAAAATACCTCTTTTTTTTCTCTCTCTTTCAATTACCACTTTAATCCTATTTATAAGTCTTTTTTGACCAAATCACACATACCAATGAGAGGTAGTTAGCTCAATAATTATGGAGTGAATTTTCAACTTTATCCTCATTTATGATTGGGTACCTTTCAACTCTTTCTTCTCTCTCTATTTTCATTTATATAATTAATATGGGTAAAGAAGAAAGAGTATCATAATTTTCCCTTGGCCGTACGTCTTTCCCCGTTTAAAGATGATCTTTTTGACTTGTCAGATTCATTCAGCAGCACCGTATATAGGACATTATCACACACATTTTTCACCTATATTTTTTAATATGCATGACATCAAGACTGTGGCATAGTATGGAAGAGCGAAGAAAATACTTATCTTTTGCTATTGTTGAGATTCAGAAGCCGAAGCCCTGTTAGTTTTTTTTTTTTTTTCATGCTTGTGCTGCACCATTGTTTTTTCAAAACTTATTTTCAAGCCGGCGCCTTAGTAGCGCAGTGGCATAGGAGCCAGTATAAATTGGCCTCCCTCCCCCATGTCTAGGGTTCAAACCCTGTCCCCCTCCCTTACCATGATGTATAAAAAAAAAAAAAAAACTTGTTTTTCAACATTCTAAAGCTGTTGTAAGATATATGTACCGGTTAAAGTCTGAGGAAGTCCTGTTTTTCTGTTTTCCCATTGAAATGATTATGTTGCAATCTAAATTTGTGCATCCCATCGAGAAACCCTTGATATATCTTAACATTAACTAAAAATGATCATTTACTGATGTAGAGTTAGTATAGTGGTATAAAGCTATACTACATCCCTCTGGGTCTCGAGTTCCTCTTTTAAAGGAGACACTTTCATTAGGAGCGACAGCTACAAACCCTAAACCGGATATCGGATGTGATAATGTAAATTAAAAAAAAACTAATATTACCCATTTTGGTACGTACCTATGTATTAAAGCCAGTTTTGGTGCTAGCTTAAAAAAACATGGCATTTAGTTCATGAGCTTGAGCTTCCCCTCTCTCTGTGGAGACTTGCCTTTAGGTTCATTCATACAAATAGTTCATACAGATAAACAGATTAAACGAACCCAAGACATAGAACAATCCATTATTATATGCCGTTTGATTAAAGTCATGTATGATTATACGTTCATTACTAGCAATTAATTACCTCTTATCCACAGGTCAGTTTTGTTCTGATTCCCACAAGTACAATAATTACTTCACTACCCCTATCATTAGGAAGAGGGTCCTCTCAGAATTCCTTTTCTAGTCAGAATCTCATCTCCACTCTTAGATAAAAAATTGAATGGTTTAGATTTAATAGTTTCTAAAACTATTATTACGATATATCTTATAATTAAATTTTGTTTTTATTGTAGTTATGAATTGTGTTGATTAAATTTTAACATCTTAATTTTATTTATTTATATTTGAAATAAAAGTTTTATAAAATACAAGATATGAACCATTTAATTTTTTTAATATGATGGTGATGGTGAAGATGAGATTCTGATCAAAAAAGGAGAAAGGGGATTCTGATTATTAATGAGATTATGATCTTTCTTTGTATGAGAACATTCATTTAAGTTGCATACTACTAAATTGATTTAAAGTGGTGATTCCTGAGGTTGATCTTTTGAGGAAGAACGATCCAAAAGATAAGAAACTGAGAACAAAATCTCTCAGAAAAACCCAAGAGCGCAGCAAAACCACAGTGCAACAATGAAACAGAAACAAAAGAACTTGTCGGCAATTCAACAAAGAATAACACTAGGAAACAAGAAAAGAGAGATGTATTGAACATTTTACAAACAAATCTTTTGCCACTGCCTGCCCGAGCCAAACTGAGGCTTGCCATAACGCTAGTCAAGGACGCATGGTTCACAAAAACACTTCCAGCAATTGATTTTCGATTTTTTGATGAATTGAACGTTTTCCAAACAAATCTTTAGCCAATTAAGAAACTTTGCAGATGAGAAAATGAATGACACATAGCTTATCATCCAAAGCCCCACATTTGTAGCCATACTTAATTTAAGATGCGCAACTTGGACGTCAATATTCGATTGTCATGTGGTATTGAGGTTTGAAATCCTCCGATATGTCACGCGTTTGAATATGATACTCTAAAAAGAGATTCCTGAGTCCTCCCATATTATAAAATACCTCCTTTTTTTCTCCCCTTCTAATTTTTTTTTTAATTACTATGTTGCACTCATGGTGACAAATACCAACTGTGAAGCATATTTTCTTTTTTTAAAAAGAAATCCCGTGGAGCTAAATGTGAGATATTTTCCCACTTAAGAAGTCACTAAACATTTGTTTCTTTCAATTTTGTTGCCTCAAATTCTTACTATCCCTTATTTCTGAAGGTTGAAATTTGAAAAAGAATAACTAAATTCATAAAATAAAATACAAGGGTTAAGGTGCAAAAATGCACATACGCTTTTCTCTGAGGAGCACCTAGTAGCAAATGTTTTTTTAGGTGCAAAAATGCACACGTAATTACAAATTAGGTGCAAAAATACCGTTTGAACGTTAAGTTTGACTTTGACCGATGACGTGGCATTTCAAAGGTGCAAAAATACACATGTGATTTGTCAAGAAGAGCGCCCAACAACAATTTTTTTTTAATTTAATAATTTTATTTCAAGATCCTAAAATAATTTTCCAAGATTATGAAGTATTTTTTTAGTATCAGTCAGTATCCTTTTAGTAACGGTCAATACTTGAAATATTTTTTCAAGATCCTAAAATAATTTTTCAAGATTATGAAGTATTTTTTCTGTACCAGTTAGTATCCTGAAAGTACTTTTTAGTACCAGTTAGTACCCTGAAATTTTTTTTCCAGTATCAGTCAGTATCCTTTTAGTACCGGTTAATATTTGAAATATTTTTTCAAGATCCTAAAATAATTTTTCAAGATTATGAAGTATTTTTTCTGTACCAGTCAGTATCCTGAAAGTACTTTTTAGTACAAATCAGTACCCTAAAATTTTTTTCCAGTATCAGTCAATATCCTTTTAGTACCGTCAATATTTGAAATATTTTTTTAAGATCCTAAAATAATTTTTCAAGATTATGAAGTATTTTTTCAAGATTATGAAGAGGAGGTTCATGTATCATTGATAAGTATTCTTGTTTGGAATGGCTTTATGACAAAGATCTCGGCTCTGAAAACGCAGGCATCCTCAATTAGAAATCCACTTGAATGGTCGTTGAACAAGACGAGGTCTACGAATTTTGATATGCCCCATTCAGTTTGGAGCATATGAAAATGCCTTGTGCTTGCGTCTGCACATTTCATCAGAGAGAAATGAAAAGGTTGAAGAAAGAGAGAGGAAGAAAGAGAAAAGATTTAAAAAAAGAAATGAGGAATGAGAATGACGGAGTGAGACTCATGTGAGAGAGAAAAGATCGAATTGTGGGGCCCACAAACAAACAGAGTTAAGTAAAATGGTATTTTTGCTACACTTGAAAAAGTTCATGTGTATTTTTATTCTAAAAAAAAAATATGATGTTGGGCGCTTCCGAGGATAAAGCACATGTGTATTATTGTATCTTATTATTTTCTTTCCTTTAGGTGCCTTCAAAAATATGATTGTTGGGCTTTGAGCCCAGTCTACATTAGGTCTAATATAGAATTCATCCCAAGCTCCCCATTGTAGCATTACATAATTTAAGAGGCAAGGCGTGGCTGCCAACGTATGAGTGCCATATTGGTTGGTGCAGAGTAATTGATTTCTCAGCACATGGATGGTCTCAGGTTCGACATTGAGATGAGAGAGGAGAAGAGCACAGAAGCAAAGAGGTATTCTAAAATACCCCCTTTTTTTTGGGTGTGTCATTCAACTTCATAAGTGTAGTTAAAAGATGATTGAATGAGAGAGTTGATCACAGAGATACCTGAAGTTGAAGGAAGGAATAGCAGAACTTGGGCTTCAAGTGATGAATGAGAGATTTGAGGCCACAGAGAAACGACAGTGTTTCTACCAGAAGTCTTTCTCCTCAAAGACTCAATCCATTGAGAGACAAGAAGCAGTGGAACCAGACCTGGATCCTCTCAAAATCACATCTTCAATACGTAAAAATAAATTAAAACTGTGAAGTTCATAACTTCATTATATAAAACGAACAATAAATTTTAAGTGCTTGCATGTTGATGATGCAGCAAGTCTGTTCAACTGTCTTTCAGATTCTCCTTCTGCCACTTGAAGTAAATTGATTTGAAGCAAGTTTGATTATGCAGCACAAGCTCTGTCACTGTACTCTTCTTTTGTTTGTTTGTCGAAGTAACAATTTTTATTCATATATCGATCCTAAAGAAAACACTTAAATTGCTCCATCAAAAAAATATCTTAGGTTGCTACTACTATATCACATTTGTAATTGGTCTTGTTTTTAGAGACATAAGCATCATCACATAGCAACAGAGTTGAGTTATAGCTTTTGAAGTAGTAGACAGTAGAGCGTTCTGAAATAGCAACTTGCCACCTTACTAGAGTTAGTAATTCTACCACGGCGGGAAAGGGTAGGCATGGTTCACAAAAACACTTCCAAAAAGTGGCTTTTGATTTTCAATGATTTGAGCATTTTACAAACAAATCTTTAACCAATTAAGAAATTTTTTAAATGAGAAAACGAATGACACTTAGTTCATCATCCAAAGCTCCACGTATATAGGAATACTTAATTTAAGATGCACATTCGAGTGTCATATAGTATTGAGGTTGAGAATCCTCTCACATGTCACGTGTTCGAATGTGACATTCTAAATCCATAATCTTACAATACCAATGCTAGAGGTATCATAAAATACCTCCTTTTTTTCATTTTCCTTTCAATTACTACACTACATTCACTTGGTGACAACTACCAAATAGGAAACATTTTTTTCACCGTCCAGCTAAATGTGAGATTTTTTTTCCCACTCGAGAAATTACTAAACAGCTATTTCTTTCAATTTTGTTGCCTCAAATTCTTACCATACCTTGTTTTTAGAGGTTGAAATTTGAAAAAGAATAACTAATACATAAAACAAATAAAGCAATCCAAAAAGAGACATTCTCTCTCTCAAGCAATAAAATCTGAAATAGTATTGACTCAAGATTTTTTTTTATTTTTTTTTTTTACGGGGAGCCATGGAAATAATAACAGAATCCAATTGAAAAGCAAAGACTTTCTTTTGAGACCTATATCAACTGGAGGACTGGGAATTAGTCCAATAGGATGTGTCAATAATGCGTTACTGGCCACACAAATGTGGCATATTTTATCTTCTCAATCTAGATCTCTGCTTGCAGAAACTTTGAAAAGGAAATGCATTGATTTCAATGGTGATTCATTGTTTAAAAAACTGTATGATTCCTCTTGGCTTTGGAAAGGTATTTATTCAATGCAGAGATATTATCTCAGATCATCTGAAATGGAGTGTTGGCAATGGATCTTTCATTCCTATTCACCACGCTTCGTGTCACCCATGCAATCTGGATCGCAATCTTCTAAAAAATATTTAGAATTTGATGATCTATTAATGCATCTTCCATACAAAAGGTCTGCCAATAATTCTCTCTTCAGTGTCCTGATCGTAGGGTTGATGGACAAGTTTTCTGTTTTTTTTGTTTTTAAATCCCAAATACCTTTGATTGCGCAGCACAAGTTTTGCCCCAATTTTGAAACAGTTTAATGTTAAAGGATGGATGGTTCACAACAACACTTCCAGCAATTGATTTTCGATTTTTTGATGAATTGAACATTTTACAAACAAATCTTTAGCCAATTAAGAAACTTTGTAGATGTGAAAATGAATGACACATAGTTTATCATCCAAAGCTCTATATTTCTAGCAATTAATACTTATTTCGACATCCGCAACTTGGACGTCAACATTCGAATGTCATGTGATGTTGAGGTTTGAAATCCTCCCATATGTCACGCGTTCAAATCTGATACTCTATAAAGAGATTCCAGAGTCTTGCCAGTGCAGAGGTATTATAAAATACCTCCTTTTTTCCCCCTTTCTCTTTCAATTACTACGGTTGCACTCATATGGTGACAAATACTAAATGCATTTTTTTAAAAACATTTTCCATCTAGCTAAATATGAGATATTTTCCCACTTGAGAAGTCACTAAACATTTGTTTCTTTCAATTTTGTTGCCTCAAATTCATACCATCCCTTATTTCTAGATGTTGAAATTTGAAAAAGAATAATTAAATTCATAAAATAAATACAACAATTTCAAAAGAGATATTTTCTCTCTCTCTCTCTCTTTTTTAAAGCAATAAAATCTCACATTTAGAATGACTTTTGAAGCAAAAGTAACCATAAATTCTTAAAATTAGGCTAAAACTGTTAAACCCAACAACTTTCAAATATTACAGACCTTTAAAATTTGGATTCACTTGTAATAATATATATATATATATATATATATATATATATATATATAATTTTTATAAGCCACCTCCTCCAATCGCTTCACCAAAAACTAAAGTTGACCTTCGTTGAAAGTGTTATTTCTTTTTCAAAATTGATTTTAATAATCTAAAATCGTAACATCTCCAAATAAGTTTTTTAGTCGCTTGAAAATCAATTTTGAAGATAGTCATTTTTTTTTTCCCATCAATATATCAAAACTGATTTTGGTTAATCAAAATTGGTTTGGTTCATCGATTTCAAAGCCCTGTGAGATAATATGTCTGGCTCTGAAAATAGTCTTGAAATCATTCATATGCACCCTTTCAAAGTTCCTTGAATCTTTCTCTCTATCAAATGATAAAGTTAGTTAACATCATAAAGTGTTTTGAAACAAAGTTTCTAGTATAAAATCATCGGCATACTCACTCTATTCACCCTTGTTTTTTAAGTGCTGAAAAAAATTAAAAAATTGAAGAACACCTATTGAAGCAGAAATCATGAATGAAAAACTGAGCAGAAGAACACGCATAAAATTATGAATCACAGTTTGATATCCGATGGACTTGGAGTGAAAAATGCAGCAATGGAAGTTATTTGATGGTGCCACGCTTTTTGAACTTATTGAACATTTTACAAACAAATCTTTAGCCAGTCAAGAAACTCTATAGAGTAGGAAAAGATGATGAGAAAATGAATGACGACATGGAGTTCACCATCCAAAGCTCCACATTTGTAGAAATACTGAAGTTGCACAACTTCAGTGTTGACATTTGAGTGTCATGTTGGTGTTGAAGTTAAAAATGCCTCCCACAAATGCTTGCGAGGTATTATAAATCAGTAAGGCACACAGCGCAGTTACATGATGGGATTTTATAATATGAAAAAATGACACCAAGATGAAAATTTAGAAAAATAATATTTAAAAAACCTCATGACTTGCCAATAATTACTCTTTCACTTGTCATTAACACATTATGAGAGTTTTCTGATATTATTTTTTTTAGGCTAAAGTACCTATTTAGTCTTTTATGTTTGCTTTAGGTATCCATTTAGTCCCTTAAGTTTGTAAAGTGCTCGTTTGGTCCTTAAAGCTAACACCGTTAAGCAGACTTAATGAAAAATACTAACTAAGCAATTTTAAACGATGACTGTGCATTTAAATGCTGACAAAGCAAGCTTACATGTTACTTTTTTAATAAATTAATATTTTAAATATTGTAAATTGAAATTTATTTAAGCAAACTTTGAGTATATGTTCTTCATCTGAGGCATTTAAGCGCACAGTTATTGTTTAAAATTGCAATTTACAGGATTTAAAATATTAATTTATTAAAAAAGTAACATGTAAGCTTGCTTTGTCAATATTTAAGTATACAGTCATCGTTTAAAATTGCTGAGTTAGTATTTTCCGTTAAGTTTGCTTAACGGTGTTAACTTTAAAGACCAAACGAGCACTTTACAAACTTAAGGGACTAAATAGATACCTGAAGCAAACATAAAAGACCAAACAGGTACTTTAGCTTTTTTTTATTGGGACCTTGATATCATTGTCTATTATAAATTTTACAAATGACAATCCAACCACTACACTAAGACTAAAGGAGAGGGCAGAGGGGCGGGTGACTTATTGAATTTATCTAAAAAAAAATATTAAAATTTGAAATTATGAATTACTATTTTCAGTTCTATATATAAAATCTAATCGATATTTTTTAGAAACCAGATTAAAGAAGATAAATAATTTACTTAGTCATATAATATATTATGTATAATAAATTATAATTAGCTTATGAATTAGACAAATTAGTTTGGAGGAAAATTATAAATATAAATGCTTTAAAATAATTTAATTCTTAATCTTCTAAGAAAATTAAATATGTTTCATATAAGAGATAATGCATCTTGAGAAGTGAAAGGGAAAAAGTGCATCAAACTTTAAATAAGGCAATTAAAAAAAAATACTGTAATTAATATCTCATTTGCTGACTTGTAATGATAACCACACATTCCTTATAAAAAATGATTTATAATAGGAACAAAACTAGTATATAAAATTTTACTCACTTTGATCCTTATATAAGGCATCTTATAAAAGGTGTCTTTGGTCTTTTTTATAAGACCTTAACTAGTTTCAATGAATATCAAATATTTCTTTCATATATGCGGGATATTTAATTTAATAAGGGCAGTAAAAGAAAGTAGAAATTCATATGATGTTAAATCATTATGTAAAAACTAATAAGGGTACTATCGAAAATCATTTAAATATTGTAATAAATTTAATGTTTTTAAATTTTTTTATAGGTACATGTAAATCAATTATAAATAATTGGCTAAAGTATACTTTTAGTCCTTTAAATTTTACCTAAGGTATATTTTTTGTCTCTTAACTTCATAAAGTATACTTTTGGTCCTAAAATTCTAATACCGTTAATATTATTAATGGAAAACGTTGATGCAACGAACTCAAGTGATGATTGATAGCATTTAATTACACAAATTTTACATATTCTTCAATTTACTGATACTTTAAATTTAAGCTTAATAGTATTTAATTATAAAATCATCCCTTAAATTTACATCGTTATCGCTTGAGTTTACATTTTCCCTTAGCAAAATTAACGGTGTTAAAATCTTAGGACAAAAAATATACTTTATGAAATTAAGGGAACAAAAGTATACTTCATGTAAATTTAAAAGATTAAAAGTATATTTTAACCTAAATAATTTATAATAAAGACTAGAAGGGAGTACCATATATTTGCATTCTTAAAATTATATTATTTTTTTTTATAAGTCTTAATATTATTTTCTTTCCTCTTGGTACCTTCAAAAAAAAAAAAAAAGTGTGTTAACGGGGAAAAAAGTGTTGGGCTTTGAGCCCAGTTTAGATTAGATCCAACATAGAATTCATCCCCAGCTCACTATTATAGCATTAGATAATTTAGGAGGCACGCGGTAGCTGTCGACATTTAAGGGCCATGTTGGTTGGTTAAGAGAAATTGATGTCTCGCCACATGGTCTGGGGTTCGACATTGAGAGGTGAAGAAGAGTGAAGAAGGATGGATGAGGTATTCTAAAATACCTCTTTTTTTTTTGGTTGGTCATTCAAAAGTGTAGTTGATTGAATGAGAGTGTTGATGACGGAGCAGAAATTGAGCTACAACTGAAAGAATGAGAGACTTGAGACCACTGAAACGACAGCATTTATGTTCTCTGTCTTTCTCCTGGGTGTAATTAAGCTAGGTGTCTATATAATTATAGTTTAAATCGAACCTAGCCTATTTAATAAATAGGTTAGGTTTAAGTTTATTGTCAGGTTTTAGCCAAAAAAAAAAAAAGTTTATTTCAGGCCTATTTAGCTAAATAGGTCAGACCTATTGTTATAAGGCTTTTCCTACAAGCATGACCTATTTAGTTTTTCTTTTTTTTTTTGGAAAATATTATTATTAGGTAAATTAATTTTGTAAATTATTTGTAAAATTAATAACTTAGTCTTAACCCTAAGTTTCACATTTTATTATTTAACCATGAGCTTAACATTTTCATTCATCATTTAATCACATCTACTTCTCCTTTTTTATTACTGAAATAATAATGCTAGTTCATTACCTTTCTCTTGATTTATATCATTTGATGTAACATAATAATTACGGGAAATTTATTTTAGTGATGCACAAATGAAAATGTGCCCTTAAAAAAATGAAATATACATTTCCATATAATTTTTTTCATCTTAGCAATTCACGGATAATATTTTTCCTCTTCAAGTGAAAAATCCATTCATTGTTGGGGAAAAAAATCCATTCATTGCATAAATATTTAGGAAAATTCAAGAAAAATATATTGAAAATGTTAAAACCTAAATATGTTTTTTTAGGCCCATGGTATTTACAGCCAGTAACGATGACTAATCCCTCGTATTATAGACTTCCCGAGGGGCTTCAGTACTGGCCATGAAACCCTCTTCAAACAAACAGCCAAGAATCGAACCCCTGACTAGATACTTAAGGAACCTAACTAAGTGTCAATTGTACTAGACCTCATAATATAAATATGTGTTTTTATTTATGAAGGTTTCATTAGCTATTTACTATGCTTGATGAGTAAAAAACAACACATTTTAGCAAGAATTCCTGATCTGGGATTTTCAAATTCGTTGAGTATTTGATCGGGGAATTATTCCATAATACTACTATATATTTTTTAAATCTATCTTAAAATCTGCAAAACCATTTGCAAGAGCCATTTCTTTCCAGCTCATTTCATTTCGACTAACGCTCATCTTTCAACTCTACAGCCTTGTCTTCCTTCTCAAACTACTCATTGTGGCATTCTTCGTAGAGGTTGTATTCCATTTCCACAATATCTCACGCACCTTGACTCTGAGCTTATTCACTGCTATGTTCCAATGCCTTCTTCTCATGTCCTTCTCCACTATGAGTGGAAATATATTTCCTTGATTCTCAGCTAATTAAGCTCACTATCTTCTCATTGTTCCACAGTCCAAGTGCTCCTTCAGCAACCTGATTCATCCATGCAAAACTTATCAGCAGCAATATATAGAGTCATGGGATTTATCATTTATCAGTATTTCATGACACAGAATTTTCACCACCATACTAAGCATAACCTATCAAAGGAGTTCCAAATACAGAATGAATCATCATGTAAGTTCTTTTTCTTTAGGCTTTGTTTCTCTTCTTTATCAGTACACAGAAATTTGACAACCATAGTAAGCATATAACCAATCAAAGGAGTTCCAATTACAAAATTTGTTTTTCTTTAAGCTTTGTTGATCATCAAATATGGCATTAATCTTTCTTTGATGGCATCTAGGTACTCAACTATTGTCACTGAAGAGACAGCATAATGATGCTCTACAGTTTACAACCTAAAGCCCTTGAACACCATTAACCAAAGGAAAAAACTTGAACAAGGAAATTATAAGGTGAATTCTGAATATTCCTAACTTATTTCTAATTTACTCTCCCTTTGCTAGGATCTCCACACACACAGAGAGAGAGAGAGAGCATATCAAAATATTCCCAGGCAAAGAAAAAAGAAAGCAGAGCATGCTATGACTGCAATTTCAGCAGTGGTGGGGCCCACCGGCCGGGGGAATTTTAGTTTTTTTTTAATATTTAAAACTAAAGGTAAAAGGTAATTTCACATAAAACTAAGGGCAAAAGGGTAATTTTACCCGAGTTACTGTTCACTTCCATCCAAGTTAACGTTGACCGTTTGGTCAACTAACGGCTGTGATATTGAGCGCTCCCAAAACGTAATTGTAATACCCCCAATTTTTAACAGTTATAATAACAAAAATTTAAATGATTTTCATAAATAAATTAATGAAATTCGAAATAAACAACCTTTAGGAGTGTTACCGCCGCACTTGTACTGGGACAAGTGTAAGGCTACTTATTACAAATAAGGTAAATTCAAAATTAAACAAAATATGTTTTACTCCAAACAAAATAAAATTAGATGAAGGTGCTTCCTCATTTCTCACTGCTAGCTCCAACCCAACCTTTAACATTTGTTTCACTGAAATTCTGCTCCCCGAAGGATCATCGCAGCCCATGAACACAAACATCAGCAATTGCTGGTAAACCTGCCAGTCCATTTAGTTTAGTGAGAAGAAAACCATGGTAGACCCGAAAACCTTCCAGTCTATCCTGTGACCCGGAAACCTGCCGGCCACAAATCATCAAGTTGGCCATAAAACATTTTCTTCCTAGTGTGCACACCTCTTCCCAAAGTTGCTACCAGTGTCCCGGAAACCTGCCAGACACTACTTTAGGAAGAACGGATACTATCTTTTCACATCAGTGGCATAAAGCCCAAAAGTTGTGTTCATCACTTTGGGAGGTACCGTCCCAAAGCTATCCTCCCACGGTTAAGTTATTTAAAATACACACAAAATAAACTCTTAAATTATTTCTATTATTTACTTATCTTTTATATATTTTTCTATTATCTTAATTAAATATAGGATATAAGGATATTTTACCTATAATCTATTCATATCTATTTTTGTAATACCCTAGATTATTATTAAATGATTTATTTCTTTGAAATTCTTATAATTGTATATTTAAAATTATTTTTGTGACTTGTTATATGATTGTTATTAACATGTAAATTTTATTTCAGTTTCAAGGATGAAACTTATTTTAAAGATGGTAGAATGTAATACCCCAGATTTTTATTAATAGAAATAACTCATTTATTATTATTTTTATAGCCTTGGTGAGACAAATACTCCTGGTTCTAATTACCTTAAAAATTTTCAACTTGTGCACTAAGAAATAGGTTTTAGGTAATAATTCTGTTACTTATCAACCAAATCATATTAAATCCACATCATAATTGATTGATTGAATTTAATATATCAAATCATATTAAATCCACATCATGATTGATTGATTGAATTTAATATACCCTATCACATTAAATTCACATCATGGTTGATTGATTTAATTTAATATACCCTATTAATGAGTTGGTAATAGTAAAGAGCCCAACCCATAGCTAACCCTAATTTTAAGTTATAAATAAAGGTCTAGCCTAACCCTGAATACTCCTATGCTCTTCTATTATTCTCTTATACTATTTCCTCTATTCTTCTAAGAGGCTAGCAAAAGGAGAGAAGGTAATCCTAATCCCCAGAACAACCTCGTGTCTCGTACTTCTTCTTTTTCTCTACATCCTATTTTGCTAATCCTAATTCCCATGAGTCTTAGGTTAGTTTTATATAAGTTTTGATAGGGGTTGTTATATATGAAATATATTATATGTAATCCTAATCCCCGTAACAATAGGAGTTAATTGTTGCATGTCCATCTCGATCTTTGTGAAAAATCCTTAAATGTGTTGCTGCATTTGTATATGTATATATATTTTTTCCTTTTCGGTTAGCGCGAATCACTTTATGAAAGCAAAACTCCTTATCTCTTTGTATATATATATTTCTCCTTCTTGATTTGCATTTAACTTTTTTTAAAACCCTTTATCATTGAATATACATATACACTTTGGGTGCCTCAGTTTTCGTGATTGAAACTTACATATATTCTTTATTAATATATATAATACCTTGTATCTTTTGCCTTGGATGCTTCAGCTTTTGCATGTATGTATGTATATATGCATGTGTGTGTATCCTTTTAATTTGTCTAATTTGCGCTTATGTTAAAATATATACATATTCTCTTTTAAATGGTTTTACCTTGGGTTTTCATGATTAACAAATATTGGTTTTCGTAAATTTGAGAAATCTATTTTGTGTGATTGAAATTTATAAATTCTTTCATATATATATATATATATATATATATATATATATATATATATATATATTATTGAGAAATCCATTTATCATGCGAGTGTATTTAAAATGACTTAATCGTGGGAGGATAGCTTTGGGATGGTACCTCCTAAAGTGATGAACACAACCTTTGAACTTTATGCCTCCAATATATTATTTGATGTGAACCGATTATATCTGTTCTTCTTAAAGTGATATCTAGCAGGGTAACTCGGGATATTAGTAGCAACTTTGAGAAGATGTATGCACATTAGGACGAAGTGTTTTATTGTTATATGGCCAATTTGATGATTTGTGACTGGCAGGTTTCCGGGTCACAAGGTAGACTGGCAGGTTTCCGAGTCTACCATGGTTCTCTTCCCACTAAACTAAATGGACATGGTCCAGATGAAATTAATAAAAATAATAAATGATATTTGATTCGATGAGAATATATAGATATGATGAATATTGAAATTGACATTTTAGATTATATATATGTATATGGTATTTTTCTTTCTTATCATCATGTGGATATTTTTTTTAATTATTATTATTATTATTTCTCTATTTTCTCTGTTTATTAGGATTACCAGCTTTTGCTGATATTTGTGTTTTGGGCTGTGATGATCCTCCGGGGGAGCAGAATTTCAGTGAAACAGGTTTTCAAGGCTAGGGCTAACAGTGAGAAGTGAGGAAGAATAGTCGGCTAATTCTAGCTAGTTTTTTTTTCTTATTTTATTTTATGCTTTGAATACGACTTTTTATTTAAGTATGGGTTTATGTTATTGTAATAAGGTAGCCTTGCACTTGTCTCGGTACAAGTGCGGCGATAACACTTCTCAAATTTGGTTATTTTGAATTTCATTATTTATTCATAAAAATCATAACAAATTTTATGTTATTATAATTGATAGAAATTTGGGGTGTTACAATTTTATTATGAGGAGATATTATATGAAGAAGGAATTAAAAATAAATAAATAAATAAATAATCAAGTAATATTGCATTAGGCTCAGTTAGCATAATATGATATATTATATTATCCATAATATATCATATTTGATGAAAAGAAGTTAGGAAAATCATGGTTCATTCAACACGTGCCTGCAAAACATAACCCTAATTGTTCTCTATTTAGATTACAATCTACGGTGGTACCAAGTTGAAAATAAGAAGCCTTCATGCAATTAGAGACAAAAAACGTGATCATATTGCCATATTGTATAAATAGAATCATGAATCAGCCCATTATTTAATAATGGGCATACCCAGCACATGAATTGAGAGGAATAAAACAAAACTAATGGTGAAACCAGAGGGCATGAATCGAATACGCAAATTCCAAATTTCCGGTCCACGATCCGCAAAAGTGAAACTTTAAATCAAACAACATCACAAAACCGGTAACCAAAAAAAAAATCAAGAGCAATAGACAAAAAAAATTTCAGCTCTACGGGGAAGATGAAAAAAAATGGCTTCACAACTAATGAGATCGATCACTAGTAATTGAAATTGAACCCAATGAAGCGGCTAGCGCAAAAATCATTTGAATGTGAGGAATCAAAGGGATCGAGACTAACATGCGATAATTTAATTCCTATTGTTCTAAGGATTAGGATTACCTATCAAAATTTACATAAGACTAACCTAGACTCATGGGGATTAGAATTACATATTAAAATTTACATAAAACTAACCTAAGACTCATGAGATTAGAATTACCTGGTCTTCGTTCTTGCTAGCGGCCTAATTTTAATTTGATGTGATGAAAGTACAGAAAGAGGATTTGAGAAGAAAAACAAGGAGAATAAAGGTATGAGCGTTCGTTAGGTCTAGACGACCAGATCTAAGTTTATAATTAAAATTTAGGGTTTAGCTATGGGTTGGGCTCTTTAACTATTTCCATTTAATAAATTATAAAACAATACAATTAAATTTCTAAATTATTATTATTACCAATTAATAAACTGTAAAATAATACAAACATTATTAAATTCTAAATATTTATTTACTATATTATTGTTATTGTTATTATTATTACTATATTATTATCATCATTATCATTATTATTAATAATTATTCGGGATATTACAGTAATCACATGTGTATTTTTAGTCCAGAAAAAAGCTCGTGGTGCTAGGTACTCCTGGGAAAAGCACATGTGTAAAATTGCTCCTTTACCCGAATATAAAATATAAACCATTTAATTTTTTTTAATCTGATGGTGAAGATGAGATTCCAATCAAAAAAGGAGAAAGGGGATTCTGAAGATTAATGAGATTATGATCTTTCTTTGTATGAGAACATTCTTTTAAGTTACATACTACTAAATTGATTTAAAGTGGTGATTCCTGAGGTTGATCTTTTGAGGAAGAACAATCCAAAAAATAAGAAACTGAGAACAAAATCTCTCAGAAAAAACCCAAGAGCAAAACGACAGTGCAACAATGAAACAGAAACAAAAGAACTTGTAGGCAATTCAACAAAGAATAACACTAGGAAACAAGAAAAGAGAGATGAATTGAACATTTGACAAACAAATCTTTTGCCACTGCCTGCCCGAGCCAAACTGAGGCTTGCCATAACGCTAGTCAAGGACACATGGTTCACAAAAACACTTCCAGCAATTGATTTTCGATTTTTTGATGAATTGAACGTTTTCCAAGCCAATCTTTAGCCAATTAAGAAACTTTGCAGATGAGAAAATGAATGACACATAGTTTATCATCTAAAGCCCCACATTTGTAGCAATACTTAATTTAAGATGCGCAACTTGGACGTCAACATTCGAGTGTCATGTGGTATTGAGGTTTGAAATCCTCCCATATGTCACGCGTTCGAATATGATACTCTAAAAAGAGATTCCTCCCGAGTACTCCCAATGAGGTATTATAAAATACCTCTTTTTTTTTCCTTGTTCTTTCAATTACTACGTTGCACTCACATAGTAAAAAAAAAAAAAAAAAACTAAATGTGAAGATTTTTTTTATATATATAAAAAAAAAATCCCTTCCAACTAAATGTGAGATATTTTCCCACTCAAGAAGTCACTGAACATTTGTTTCTTTCAATTTTGTTGCCTCAAATTCTTGGGAGAGGATTTTCTCATAATCCCTTTTCTCCTTTTCTTCTCTTTAGCACATCTTGATTATTGATTGGGAAGATGAGAAAAATGTTAAAATAGTATTGTGATTGATTGGATGAATGTGATTTAAAGATGATGATGGATAATGAGAAAAAGAAAATGAGAGAAACCCAACCCTTCTTTCGAGAGGTTGAAATTTGAAAAAAAAAAACTAAATTCATAAAATAAGTACAACAATCCCAAAAGAGATATTCTTTCTCTCTCTCTCTCTCTCTAAACAATAAAATCTCACATTTAGAATGACATAAATGTAATTTGCATCAATTAATTCACTTTTACCCCACAATAACAATTTAGGAACTTAGCGTGGTTGAGGTTTTTAACGCATAAATATTAATAGTAAGATACTACCTAGGTACATTTAGTGCTGAATATTGAGAGCTCTTTATTATTACATACCATTCAGATTTAATTTGAATGGTTTATATTGAATCTATTACTTTTACTTTTTTTCATAAACAATTATTTTAACATGTAAAAAGTCTAAAATAAAGATGATATCTTAATTTTCATATTTTTCAAAAAATGATTTTTAAAATAAAAAACATTAGATAAAAATTTTAAATCTAGACTGTTGAAATTTTATTTGGATTATGTAGATCTCAATAAAATGAATGGCTCTCAATGTTTATAATTGTGATGAGCACTAAAACTAGTTTCGATACTACCTCCAGTCTTTAACATAAAGTTTCACTTGTAGTACAATTTACATCATGAATGAGATCTTATATTAAGAATTAGAACTAATATTTTTATTGTTGAAATCATATTAAGTTATTAACCCACTCTATGGGGAAGTAATTAAAAGAGATTATATTGTTTTTTATTTCTTTTTTCCTTTTTAATTGGAGAAGCAACAAGTTACATGGAAACTATAATCCTAAAATGAGAGTACCTAGATTTACAATCTATTCAACATTTAATTATAGCATTATGATTGGTTTTAACCCTGGATTAATATTAATATAAGTAAAAATAGGATTAAAGTGTTAAATAACCTTCAAGTTTTATAAAAATGTAACAATAATCCTAACTTATTTTTCAAAGCAAAAGTAACCATAAACTTTTAAAATTTGACTAAAATTGTTAAACCTAACTAATTTCCATATATTACAATAGGAAAATTTATCTGTTGACATTTAAAATTTCGATTCACTTGCAACCAAAAAAAAAAAAAGGTTATAATTTTTATAAGTCACCTCCTCCATTTGCTTCACGCCAACTAATTTCCATCTATGATATGACCTTTCTAAAATAATTATGTGTAACATTAGATTATAAGTATTAGTTTATAAGTTAGACTACTTAATTTGAAGAAAAATGATATATCTATTGATTCTATAAAAGGAGCTCGAGGAACGTTGAAAGTCTCTCCTCCATCCTTTTGGCACACTCCCCTCCTGAGTATCGTAGCAACTAAAATAAAGATGTAAAAATAAAATATTTTTAAAACAATAGTTACAAATTACAAGAAATTTAAGAATATTAAAACATAAAATAAAACGTTGAGAGTCCCTCCTTGCATGCCATGAATATCTTAACAATTAAAATAAAGATACAAAATAAAATATTCTCAAAAAATAAAGAGAGATATCAAGATATAGTTACAAATAACAAGAAATTTTAAAATACTATAAAATAAAATAAAATACTTTATGTTGAAAGTCCCTCCTTGTACCTCATTATCCTAACATGAATATCGTAACAATTAAAATAATGACAAAAATAAAGCATTCTCAACAAATAAAGAGAGATATCCAAAAGATAATTACAAATTGTAAAATATTTCAAAATATTAAAATATAAAATAAAATATTTTTAAAATAAATATATTAAAAATAGAGAGATGATGAATGGTAGTTTCAAAATATTTTGAAATTTTATCGGGTTGCACCCTCTCAATCCCATTGCTAATGCTTTTTAGATATTAAAATTTATTTTAATATTTCATAAAATACTTTTTAAGCAGATTTCTCTCACTCTACTTTCCACTGCTTATGTTCTCCATGCTATGAGCCTCCTCATGCCCTCTATCATAGAGTTAGTAACCAACTCAAAGTTCCTTATAAAATTTTGCTTTTGTTGATTCATTTAACTAAGATAACTATATGATGTCTGGAGATGAGGTTGCTCGTGATAATACCTCAAAGGAAATGATCCTCCGTGATGCAAAAGTTTGTTTCATAAAAATTTTTGTTTACCTTATTGTTTTACATGATTTCACGTCACGTTGTGTTGTTACCCTATTAACTTCTCTTACCCATATATATCATGCTCGTTTAGTTCATTGTGTGATACAAAGTGCAACGCTATCGCAAACACTTGGTGATTTCTAATATCAATGTCAATTGAGATGCAAGATGCTTACGACACTAGGGTTCGTAAAAGATTTTATTTGAGATTTGATTATTTCAAAAAAAAAAAAAATACATCGGTCAAAATTGGCAGATGCGACTATTTTCTAAATAAGTTTTTGGTCCACGGTACAACTATTTTAATATACCCATCTAGAAATATATATATATATAAAAATAAAGTGTATTCTTATGTCACACACCTATGAAATGGTGGGATCCACATACACACACACATATATATATATATAATTAACATTATATGTGTGTGTGTGGGTCCCGTCATTTCATGTGTGTAGGAATCTTCTTCTTCTCATGCAACATGAGAAATTTAAACCCCATATATATATAACAGAATCATGTTTGGAAAGATATAATAAATGGGAGATGCCTTGACAGGTTTATTGGTCTATTTTCAAAATATAATACAAAATAATGTCTTTTTTTTCTTTTCTTTTTTTCTTTTTTTTTACCATGAGATTTTGATCTCTTTTTAAAGATTATAATTTTTTTTTCCTCTTGTGCCCAGGCATTCGGGTTCTAAACAAGTCTAAGAGAAAAATGAAAAATGTCTTATATTTAAGATTAAAAAAAGTAATTTTTATAAATTACTTCCAACTACTTCTTCAAGACAAAGGAGAGACTGGTAAGTCATTAAAATTGCAAAATTGCTTCAAACTTTAAATAGGAGCAATCTTTTTTTTTTTTTTTTGTTGCCAGAGAATAGGAGCAATCTTGAAAAAATGTAATTGATACAATACTTGGTGACTTACGATAAAAACTACACATTTCTTCTACAAAATGACTTATAGCATTAGTAGGCTAGACCGTTGCATAAAATTTTACTTCCCTTAGTCCTTGCTAGTGGATACCTTTTAATTAGAAGGTGTTCCATGTTCTTTTTTTATAAGGGATTTGCCAGTTTCATATATTAAATATATTATATATATATATATACCTATATCTAATAAGAGCAGTGATAGAAATTAGTGATATGATATTGGAGATTGATGTTGTTAATAAGGATAATATTAGAACATACTTAAATTTTATGACAAATTTAATATTTTTAACTATTTTTATTGATAAATGTAAATAGTTAACAGTGACTTGTGATAATGAACTAGAAGGTAGTACCATATTTTTACAGTGGGTAGGCATTCTTCAAATTAAATTATTTTCTCCTTTTTGTTTGGTTCCTCCCAAAATATGTGTTGCCACATTAGCTCCAAGCCTCCAACATAGGATTGATGTATAGATTGGCATTGTGAGCATTAGATAGTATAAGATGCACAACTTGGTTGTCGAAGTTCGAGTGTCATCTTGGTTAAGGAAGAATTCCTGCCAGATGACACGTATTCGAATCCGACGTTGAGAGAGAGAGAGACCAAGGGGAAGAGAGGTAAACATGAGGTATTCTAAAATACCTCTTTTTTACTCCATTGTCACTCTAAAGCGTCCTCTCAAAGCTCAACCAGATCGTTAATGGAAGCCTGAAAGCCAATTTCCAAGTCTACATAGAATGATTTTATCTCAACTTTTTTTATGGATGAAGTCTGTTCAAGCTAATTTGATTTGAAGTGGTGATTAATTCGTGAGGTTAATCTTCAGAGGAAGAACATCCTTTGAAATCTTCCATAACAACCGTTTAATCTTCAAGCGCTCTGAAACAAATCTTCCATAACTGTAACGGTTCACAAAACACTCTCCAGTGCTCTAGGACCGTCAAGAGAATACCCCTTAATTTGATTTTCGACTTCGATGAACAAATCTTTAGCCAGTCCAAGAAACTCTACAGATTAGGAAAAGATGATGAGAAAATGAATGACGACATAGAGTTCATCACCCAAAGCTCCACATTATAGTAGAAATACTTAATTTATTAAGAGGCACAACTTGGCTGTCTACATTCGAGTCTCTTGTTGTCACATTCATATGGACTCTTTCAAAGTTCTTTGAATGTTTCTCTTTATCAAATGATTAAGTTAGTTAACATTATTAAGTCTTTTGAAACAAAATTTCAAGTATAAAATCATCCAGATACTCACTTTGTTCACCCCTGTCTTTAAAGCGCTGAAACAGAGCAATCAAAAGCAGCCATGGAAGTTCTTGGAGTTTCATTCTCCGAGAATGGATAATGTGGTAATGCGGTGGCAATTTCCAATGGAATGCCCCTTAATTGATTTTTATATCCTAAACATAATACCCAATTTTTTTTAGAAGCTAATTAAATTATTTCAAAATAATTTTTGTTAAGTATAACTATCATCTTATTGGAGGTCGAGCAAAGGACTGTCACAAACTAAATGTGGTACCTTTCTCAATGATTCCAACCTTGGTTCACCACGAATTTTCTCTGGTGAGATTTAAAGCTTCATTTAACAGAGCTCATAATTTCCCTTCCGTCCCGCGATCATTTCTTCTATCCTATTTTCCAACATCCTTGAGTAGGGGTGAGCAAGCACCCTAGAGCCCACCTAACCGCCCGTACCCCGTAAAAAATTTCTCAAATTAGGCCCGTCCAAATTGGGCCCATCATGAGTACGGGGTTCCCGCTACCCATTTAAGATATACGGGCGGGGCCCGGGCCTACCCGTTACCCATTTATTCTACATTTATTTTTTCCCCCTCCCCCCACGTGAAGGCGTCAAAGGCAGAGCAGTGATCATAAATACTAAAAAACATTATTTTCCCCCCTCCCCCCACATGAACGCGTTAGGTTGAGCAGAGTAGTGTGTAGGCACTTGCACTACTGCACTACTCGCTGCGATCTAGAGAACACACCCAATCAACTCAGTCTTAGGGTTTGGTCGCCGCCGTCATTGCCGCCCCAAGCTCGGTGGCCAGCGCCTCTTGCCATCCTCTATCAATATCGATCTCGATCAGAGCTTCTCGTCTTCCTATCTCTATCGATCTCAAAGCTCGTCTCTCTGGATCTTGATGTCGCTCGCCGTCAGCCATCACTCTCGGCCTCTCGTGCTCGCCACAACCTCTGCCTCTCACGGTTTCCCTCTTAGCCTCTCGGCCTCTGGCGGTCTCAACTTCTCCCTCTCACCTGCAATCTCTCACAGTCTCACTCACGGCCTCTCTGTGGTTAGCTTCCTATATCACACTGTGTCCATGAAACCTGCCTGAGTTTTCCTTCCTTTGTTTTTAATCATGCGAAATTATTTAAACGGGTTCCCTGTACCCGTGAATACCGTACTCGTTTAACCCGTACCCGTTTATACTGGTTAAACGGGGTTTTTGCCCCGTACCCGTGGTGCCCCGTCCCCATGAAATTTAAACGGGCAGGCTGCAGGTCACCCCCCGGGCAGCCCTACTCGCTCGTTGCTCACCCCCATCCTTGAGTACGTTTTTCCATTATGCATGCACTGAGAAAACCATACTCGATATCGCTCTTCATTTCGTTTCGCACCAGGGGACCAGACCCCAACAGTGGCAACTGAGACGCTCCCTTAGGAAAACGGCATCGTTGCTAACAGAGAACTGAGCTCCGCTTCCAATTCTGTCGCCGCCAAGAAGTCATGTGGGAGAGCGAGTGTCGTCGTTGCCATCAGAAGCAGAAGAAGAACAAGGCCTCGCAGGAGCCAAAGCCTAAAGCCACTGAAGATGGCAAGGCGGCAGATACAGCCAATGATGATGCAAAGGAGAATACGGATCCACAACAGGTTTTCAAACTCATGTTAATTTCATGCAAGTTAAAAATGAGAATATATGTCATGTACATAATCCTAGTATAAATGAAGAGCATTCCTCAACAAATTATGCTACATCGTCTTCAATCCAAATGAATCATATTCGTAACATAATTAGAAATCAAATTATATGGGACATATGATCCAATAAGTTATATAATATTATTTGATTAAATTATGTATTTTAGCATTAACAAATTTTTCAAGTTAGCATTTTCCACTTTTTGGTAATTTTAATTTTTCTCTTATAATTAGCTTTAAAGCCATTTATATTAAAGTCATTCAAAACAAGTTTCTGTTTTAAAAAAGTTATTTATATTATAGTCAATCCAAACATAAATCAGACCATTTAAGAGCACGTTTCGATTGTCAAAGTTGAGAGGAATAGGATCCTCGGACCACATGAGAAATTAAGAAATTTTTCAACAACTAGGAGGAAACAAAGTAGCTGCTTGGATTATCCTTTTTCCTTGAAAACAACACTTGTTTCGCTTTCTTTAGAAGGACTCAAAAGGTTAATTGACGATTGTCTGTTGTTTCTTTTGATGATGGAGATGACGAGGTTGGAGGAAGAGCAGAAATGGAGCTTCAAAGGATTAATGAGATTGGAGACCACAGAGAAACGATGTTGTTTCTGTGCGAAGCCTTGGAGAGGTGTGAACAGATCTGGATCCTCTCGTAGGTTTTGGTGACTTCAAAACTATGAGCCCAATCCACATTAGGTCCAACATGGAATTCATCCAAGGCTCACCATTGTGCCATTACATAATTCAAGAGGCATCTCTGGTTTGTCAACGTTGGGGGTGTGAATCATGTTGGTTGGTTGAGAGAGAAACAAACATGGTTAAAACAAGTAGTATGGCATGTGAGGTATTCTAAAATACCTCTTTTTACCTTTTGTGTTCTTTCAATTACGCACGCGACAGGCGAATCAGAGGAGGAAGATCAGAGCGCGAAGTCTAAGACGGTGATTTTGATTGTGAGATTTGTATGATATTCCGAGTTGGTACTCATCCAAAATGCTAGAATTTGAAATGTCTTTTTTAGCTAAGGCATCCGCAATTCTATTACACTCTCTAGGAATAGATATAATATCAACCTGCCAATCTAAATGCAATAACTCCCTAGCTTTTAAGATTAAGCTGCTACAAGTAGTACAAGCATTATTTAATAGCAAATTAATGACAAAATCTGCATCAAAAATTCCAAAATAATCTTTCTAAATCCCAAATCCCAAACAAGTTGCAATCCTTCAACAATGGCCCATTCTAAGTTTTGAACAATAGGCTCATTTCGCGTGTCTTTCCCCTTCCCCGTCTCTGTTAGGGTTTTGTCCGCTCGTCTTCTTCATCCACCTAGGTTTCTGTCTCGCTGGCGGCTTTCTGGCCGCCGGCGAGCCTCCTCTTGCCCCTCATCTGCAGCAAAAGAGTAGATCGGTATTCGATGAGCCGGTAGCAGCGAGTTTTAGCTCAAAACAGGGACACAAACCGGCGGCCTTCCTTCTTCTCCTGCGCTCTTCCTTCTTCTCCTGCGCTGGCTTTCCTCTGGTCTCCGACCTCATCGTTTCTCCAGCTCCGGCGTCCCTCTGTCTTTTGGTTGCAGCTGTGGTCCTCCCTCGTCTCTAGCGGTGGGAGCTTTTGACTGGACACCTCCCTCAACGGTGGTCTCTGGCGTGGCGGTGGTCTTCGGCGCAACGGTGGTCTCCGGTGAAAGGGGAGCCCGCCTTTTTCTTTTATTTTTATTGTTTTATGTTTTTGTGTTTTTTCTGATGTTGCTGTGGAACGGGGATTTTATGGTAGTGTTTTCTGTTGTGATTTGGATCTGCGATTTTGGGGGAAGGGTTGTATCAATGGTTGTTATTGTTTTGCACCTTATCTATGAGAGGACCATTGTGAGGTTTGTTCGATGGTGGAAAATCCAAAGCTTTAGTGCTAGCCAAAATTTGATCGGTATATGGTCGTGGCCACCGGATCTGCTTGATCAGAAGAGGAAAAGCGTTTTTCAGGACTTTAAGGGTCTTCGTTCTTCTAAGGTTGGGTTTTCTGTGCTCTTTACCCCAAGATGGAGTACCCATTTAGCTGCCTTTGCAGCTATTGCTTATAAAATTGTGTGCTCGTTAGGGTGGGTTTTTCAACCAACACTTTCTTGCTTGTTACTTCTAACCTTAGGTATTAGGGAGGCCATTATCGTCTATGATTCTACCTTTTCTCTTATATTTTTAATGTACGGTGTTTGGCTAGTATTATATCCAGTTTATTTTTTTATATTTTTTTTTATTTGGTTTACCTTTGTTTGTATTTATCTTTATGTAATGTACCAGTTGGCAGTATTAATATATATATCCTTTGACCCAAAAAAAAAAAAAACAATGGCCCATTTTTCTGCCACATTATCCCTCATCATCTTTGAATCCTATCTATTTTTCTGGAGGTTGAAACTTAAAAGAGAATAATTAAATTCATGAAACATACAGCTAACCCAACATAAGAGAGACATCATTTATCATTCACCATTTGTAACCAACAAAATCTGCGATTTTCAATGACAAACGTATTTTATAACAACTAAGTCACATTTAACCTGCATTGACGAGTTAGGGATCAAGGTCTTAAACCCAAAAATAACGAGTTTCTTCAGAGTTGAAATCGTATTATCCAACCCTTTAGGGAAGAAACTGAGAGATTATCTTTTTTCAATTGAAGCAACAAGTTACATGCAAACTATAATTCTAAAATGCTATTACCTAGATTCACAATCTATTCGACATTTAATTAATACCATTAAACAACTGTGGTGCTGACATGCTAAGTCAAGACATGTTTGATAAACAACAGAGACGCAGTAAAATTAAACTGCAAACACAAGAGGCTTCAAGAAGCATTCTTTGAGAAATCAAATCCTATTAACAAGATGGCAATTTGGCTGCAGTACATCAGCACAAATCAGTTACCCACATAACATTAACCAGTGAAGAGTAAGCAACTACTTCTTCCATGTACCTAATTCCATGTCCAAGATTCATAGATTTTAGCAGCAATTCGGATTGATCATCCATCCATCCCCTCCCCGTGCAAAACGCAAGGTGGTCAAAAACACTATACATCAAGTTCTGACAAACAGAATTAGGGATCTCTGCTGACTCTAGATTGCAACAAAAGAGTTAGTAGTTATTTAACTAGACGAAACAACTAGCACGTTTGGAAGTTGTTCACCATCCACTGTTGCCAGCCCCGTCATTTTTCTTACCCCAAGAACCTGCTCCTCCTGCATCACATGAATAGTCACAATGATATTTGCAATTTGAATCGTTCATTTAGTATAATAATTGAATATATTAAGGTGGCACATCTAATCAGTTATTATACATTCTTCCAAACAATAGGTCAAACAGAAGCTAGCCTCCTTTTACTCCAAGAAGGAAATGAAATCTATTCTGCAAACTCTAATCTTTTTAGTTATGAAAAGCATAGACTCATATGGAAGATGAGTCAGAGCCAGGATGGTATCTATTCAATTAAGCTAGAATCTATCTATCTTTGGGAAGCAATAATATGGGTGATAGATCGATATGTGGATGTTTGGTCTGAGCTTCGGAAGCTGGAGATTTCTCCTAAACTGAATGTTTGCTTGGAGGCTACTACGCAAGGCTACTCCTAGAGGGGGAATATAATCGAGCATCATTGCATTTAAATCAAGCCCAATGTGTTCAAAATTGTGAAAAAGAATGAAACTTTTGATTGCATTTCCCTAGAACATGAAACGGCCCAATGCATATGGTTTCCAAGCGTATTCATTCAATCTTCTAAGTAAAAGACAAAGGGATATGCTTGTGGCTAGCAGAATCATCCAAGAAGCCAAAGGAAACAATCAACCATCGGCACATGGTTGTGAAAACGTAGATTTTACCTAAAAACGAAATGAGAATGAAAAATCGTAAAACATAAAATCGTAACGTAGCAAAATCGTAAAAACTTAAACGCATTTGGAAAATTAGTAAAATCGTTTTAATAAAAAAAAATCGTAAAAACGTGAAATTGCAGTGATAAATTGAATTTTTAAGAACCATGCATCGGCACAAGCTTCTCTTTCAGTAGCTTTTGAGCTTTGGAATGCTAGGAACAAAGCAATAGATAAGGGAATTCTTTAGGATCCACGCCCAATCTCTAGGATAAAAGAATAAAATACAATACATATAAATCCTGTGTCGTTTTGATAAAAATCAGGAAATTTGTTCTGAAAATAGATAAGATGTCTTCATGATTTCAACAAAGCTCACTAAAAGTCAGTAAAGTACTTTATTCCTTTATTATGTAAGAAATTAGGAATCCAAGATAGTTGAGTAGGCTACTGGGACAATTATCAAATAATATTTAGATCCATCTAATTCATTACAGCCATACCATTTGATGCACTCCAACTTGATGACTGACCCATGTCAGGAGCACTTGGTTGACCCCAAGTATCATTACCTGTCTCCTTCCAGTCAGAGGAATCATCACCATCCCTTTTATTGCTCCAACCCCCATGTTGGTCCCTCCTTCCACGGCCTCGGCCTCCAAATCCACTCTCTGACCCCCACCTACCACCAAAGTCTTCCCCATTTGATCTGCCCCTACCACGAAATCCTCCACGATCACCTCCCCGGCCACCACCAAATCCCCCTCTATCACCTCCGCGGCCACCAAATCCCCCCCGATCACCTCCCCGGCCACCAAATCCCCCCCGATCACCTCCCCGGCCACCACCAAATCCCCCTCGATCACCTCCCCGGCCACCAAATCCCCCACGGTCACCTCTGCCACCACCAAAGCCCCCACGTTCCCCTCTACCCCGAAAACCTCCTCTACCCCTAAATCCACCTCTGTCTGAGCCACCC
Source organism: Acacia crassicarpa (assembly GCA_034222035.1). NCBI lineage: Eukaryota > Viridiplantae > Streptophyta > Magnoliopsida > Fabales > Fabaceae > Acacia > Acacia crassicarpa. Next base: position 7,993,184 of record JAWXYG010000002.1, read on the forward strand.
CTACCCCCATAACCACCATCACCAGAAGCTTCATTACCACCACTAAACTTGTTGCCATTTGAATCATTTCCCGAATTCCAATTACTATTACTTCCCCAGTTGGTGTCTTGATCACCAGATCCAGAATTCCAGTTACTTTTCCTTCCCCAATTGGAATCTTGATTTCCAGCATCAGCTCGACCAGAAGAATTCCAGTTTGAACCACTTCCTTGACCCCAGCTAGTTGATGATTCTCTATTTGGTTTCTGTTCACTTTCAGAAGTTTCTCTTCTGCTCCAACCACTTTGATCATTAGCCTGACCCTCTGCACTATCACTGCTTTTTACACCCCACTTTAAATCTTTGTTACCTCCAGCATTAGTCAATTTGGCGTTCCAATTATTTGATGTTTCCATATCAGAACTCTGGTTTTTAGCGGCACCAACGTTAGAGGTGTTCCAATCAGAATTTTGTTTGTTACCAGCACTTGATTCACTCTTCCAGGCAGGACTATTACCCCATCCAGCCGAAACATTACTTGAACTTTTTTGACCACTATCTTGGCCCCATCCCACTGCAGGACTTTTATTTGATGTTTTTTCCCGATTCCATGAAGATTGACCACTTTGGTCTCCAATATTTTCATCACATTTCTGACCCCAGCTTGAGGGCTCTCCTCCAGAAGCTTTACTCTTGCTATTCCATCCAGAGGGCTGGTCTCCATCCATTTTGTTAGCAGGTTTTGCCTGACCGAAGCCACCAGATTGACCCGGGACAGCAGCAGTTCCAGCATTGTCGGCAGCCGCACCCCAGGAGGATTTCTTAACTGAAGTACTTTTCACTCCCCAAGCATTATCATCTAGACCAATTCATCAGAAGGACAATGAAAGATCTACACAACGTATAATTATAAAACAAGCTAGTAATATGGAGCCATGACACAGTAAAAATACCTTTACCAGAAGCATCACCCTCTGTACCAGCAGATTTTGCCTGACTCAGCCCGCCTTCCCCTTTACCCCAGCCACCAGATTGACCAGGGTCAGCAGCAGTTCCAGCATTTTCAGCAGCTGCACCCCAGGAGGATTTCGGATTTGAAGTACTTTTGACTCCCCAAGCATTATCATCTACACCTATCCATTAGAAGGACAATGAAACAACTACACAATACATAATTATAATACAAGCTAGTAATATGAAGCTATGACACAGTAAAAATACCTTTACCAGAAGCATCAGCCCCTGTAGCAGCAGGTTTTGCCTGACTCCAGCCACCAGATTGACCTGAGTCAGCAGCAGCTTCAGCATTGTCAGCAGCTGCACCCCAGGAGGATTTCTGAACTGTAGTACTTTTGACTCCCCAAGCATTATCTTCTCCGCCTATCCATCAGAAGGACAATGAAACATCTACACAATACATTAATACAAGCTAGTAATATTAAGCCATGACACAGTAAAAATACCTTTACCAGAAGCACCGCCCTCTGTACCAGCAGGTTTAGCCAGACTCCAGCCACCTTCCCCTTTACCACAGCCAACAGATTGACCTGGGTCAGCAGCAGCTCCAGCATTGTCAGCAGCTGCACCCCAGGAGGATTTCTGAACTGAAGTACTTTTGACTCCCCAAGCATTATCATCTACACCTATCCATCAGAAGGACAATGAAACAACTACACAATACATAATTATAATACAAGCTAGTAATATGGAGCAATGACACAGTAAAAATACCTTTACCAGAAGCATCACCCTCTGAAACAGCAGGTTTTGCCTGACTCCAGCTGCCTTCCCCTTTACCCCAGCCTCCAGATTGACCTGGGTCAGCAGCAGTTCCAGCATTGTCAGCAGCTGCACCCCAGGAGGATTTCTGAACTGAAGTGCTTTTGACTCCCCAAGCACTATCTTCTACGCCTATCCATCAGAAGAACAATGAAACATCTACACAATACATAATTATAATAAAAGCTACTAATATGGAGCTATAAAGTGGTACAAATACCTTTACCAGAAGCATCACCCTCTGTACTAGCAGAATTTGCAAGAGATTCAGACTGCAACAAAAAGCAAGATGATAAACAAATAAAAAATGGATGCATTAGTTACTTTGTTTGCAAACAAGAATCTATGGAGTTATGCTCATACATCACCAAATGAGGATAGTGAAGATGGGACTAAATGTATTGTTAATGCAGAGGATATATATAGTATGCGAAGAAAAATAGACTTCTAATATTAGTATCATGCAGGGTAAGACATCATACATGATCGTTATAATGCAAATACAAGACATACCGGCAAGTTTGACGTAGAATGGTTAGACCAGGAACTCCTGCACAAGATTATCATAAGACAAGACAACCGCCAATATAACGAAAGAAACAAATCATGAATGAGAGATACTACTGGATCATAGAACTTTTTTTTTTTTAAATTCCCCCCAATAAAATCCACACAGCATGAGCCTCAACCTTCGCTGACCACTCCCTTAAAAAAATTATAATGTTCAATATATTTTACATATATTTGTCTAAAATATATAGCATATCCTTTTCACAAGCAAACTGATAAATGGAAGGAGATCAAAGAAGAACATAGACAAAAAGCTACACCAACAAACAACTAAAATCATAATCATAAATATTTTTATCAGCAAAGCAAAACAATCATCTCCGCAGGCCCAGAAGGTTTATTCTCAGTCCATGGTTGCAATACAGATAACATCCAAAGTGAATATCAAATCTTCAGGCATACAGAGCAAAAATGAAGAAACTCAATCAAGAAACTAATTGTTTGAGATGAAACAATCAAAAAGACTAATTAAAGTCATCATAGTCAATACCATTGAGGTTGCGCCCCACCAGCATTCCATCCGTCACCCCCAGCTGATGCTCCAATTCCACCCACCCAACCTTTACATAAACTCATTGTCAAATCCTGAGTCTCTCCACTCAGGAGATGTAGAACATCAATGGCAAACAGGAAACAGATATGGAACTAGCACCAAAACTAATAAATCTTTTTTTCATGAGTAAAACTTTCGCATATTGTCAAAGAAGAAAATATAACAAATAATAGGATTCCTACCTCCTGAACTTTCCCCAGCACCCTGTTGATCAAACGGTTTGCTTGAATCTGGGTCAACGCTGATGCATAAGAGATAAAACAAATCAACACAATTTTTTGTCAAAGTTTGCAATCAGAAAGAATCACGCATACAACAGAAATTATAAAAAGTACCTTGATGACGTGGCATTTCTCTTCCCTTGTACCTCAGAAAGATGCTCAGATTTAACTGAATGAACATCAATAATGGGGGAAAATTAGTACATCACTTAACACATATAAAAACCATGATTAGCGCATAACAAACAAACCTGTAAGAACCTTTTGCTGAGAATCGAGTTTCACAGTAACATCGGAGCGACGTATAGCTATGACCCGACAGAGATATCCCTTCAAAGGGCCCACTCTAATTCTCAAGGTTTGACCGATAGTATATAATCCATCATTGTTTGCATCGTTGACTGCACCAAAAAACAAAACAAAACAAAACACGTCATGCAATATCATTAATGGGCAGATCTAGAGCAAAAACAACTTCTGAAAGAGTTAGGCCTCTTTACATTCACGGCTTTGTTCTCTTGCTTGCCATGGCTTTTCAGGTGACAAGGGAGATTTAGGAGATGTTGGCAAATCTTCAAAGCCTGAAGAATCTGGTTCATGACCCTGTGTGTATAATATTGCAAAAAAAAAACAAAACAAACAAACAAAACAAAACAAAAAAAACCATCAAAACCCATTTTACGTGACCATAAAGTTCATATTCTTCAAAAAAGAATTCCAACCTTTCCACTACAATCACCAGCATTAAGCTTGAGTTTCTCACACATATGAGATTTGGCAGTAATATATCCACCATTCTCTTCCTCATTACCGTCATATATAAAGACAACGCCTCTATAGATGTACCTAACAATTCCTTGTTTACCCTGCACAATGACATAAAGTAGCATTCTAAAGTCAAGAAAGATTCCAAAAATGGTGACAACTAGTAATAAGGCATCCTCAGCATCAGACCTCAGATGGGCCCCCAATAATCCTGACAGTATCATTCACAGTGATGGTCTTATTCTGCTGATCTTGGGCACTAAGTTTTATATCTACTAGTCCACACTTTATGTGACGGCGTTCAACAGTTGTAGCAACAGGTCCATCTGGACTCTCTTTCAGTATCTATAGCAGACAAAAGGGTCAGCTCTCTGAAAACAAGAGATGGTCAAGATCAGATACGGGTAACAAGAGTTGCATAGGCTCAATATCATACCTTGTAGGTATCATCTTTATCCATGCCTATGATAACACCAAAGTCTTTCTTGCTGCAATAGTGAATACATATGAAATGAAGGTCATATGCATTTCATAATGTAAATTAGCACAAATTCATATACGCACGTGCGCGCGTGTGGGAGGGAGGGATGAAGAGTACAGGTCCATAACGAATCATGAATGCTGAAAGTTCACAAGGACTTACCCAAAACATACAAGATCATACATTTCAAAACCATTAACCACGCCAGAGCTAGAAGAGCCCTCTCCTTTCTCTCCTCCTTTATCTCCTCTCACCGTCTGCTTTTTCTTAGGCTCACCATAAATCTGGGTCAGCCATTCCATCTCATTTGATACAGAGTTTTCAGATGGCACAAACTTTAAGATCTCCTCATCTTTTGGCACGACACCCCAAAAATTTAATGAATCTTTAGATACTTTCTTGTATAAATATCCATCCTTGAGCATTAGACCATCAAGAACCTCAAAGACCTTGCCCGTCTCACGATCACGTTTATAATGCATGAGAGGTCGAAATTCCCTGCAGTGTTAAAATTGGGACAGCTGTTTCAGAAAATCCATCAGACAAGGAATTAACAGCATATGAGGATAGCCAATATTACTCAAGTTCACTAGAGCTGATTAATCTTGCAGCCGGTGAGTCATTGTTTTGAAGCCTACGTCCCCCACCCTGTAAATGTGAGAAAAGTAAATCCACTGAGATTGCTATATTCATGAAATTCTAAAGACAGGCTTATGATTATCGATGGATAACAACAGTTTGTGTAAAAATTACCACCATAAAGTTAAAACTACAATAACACAGCACAACAACATCCATCACTTAATATCAATAGAAATCAAAAGAGCATCTGATAAGAAATAGGCCAAGGTTCGATCATCAACCAATATGTGCTTGTTTCTAGCAAGCATGTGACAAAGAATAATACATTTCTGACATTAATTCATGGCAGATATTACCACACTAACTTACATATCCTCCCCAAAATATTACAGTTACAGACACAAAGATATCAAAAATGTTTGAACCAGGTTGGAGCTTATAGTAAGTGCATTAGATCATAAAGTAGGAAACATTTAAAAGTGAAGAACGGTTCTGATTTTATTTGGGGCAACCATTTGCTAATGTACTCAGGCCTACAGCTTCATGCAATACATAAATATTAGGAATAGATACCTATATCGTACTCAAATGAAAATAATCAACATCCACCACAGCTAGTATATAAAGGACAGGAAAAAAAGAAAGATCTAAAAAAAATAAGTTGTGAAGATCTGTTACAAATTTGGCAGCCATCGCTTGTAGATCAATTCTCGGAATAAGCTTCACTGTAACTTTTTTCTGTGTGTTGTTCACAGCCACAACCTGCAGAAACAGAATTCATAAACAGCAATAAGCTTTTCAAGTGTTAGCTAGGAAGATATAAGCCAACATTTTATTAGTACAGTACCTGTGTAAGGTCACCCTTGTATTTACCATTTTTCACCCGGGCCCACATGCCCACAGAAACTTCATTGCTTCTGCTTCGTACAGAGAACAGATGATGAATTTCATTCTTTGGAAGAGGATGTACTCGAGTAACATAAATACCAGAGATCCCATTGCATGCCTGAAATATAATATTAAGGACAGATCAAAAGATTTAGCAGCAAGTAGCAACATTTCAAATCTGATTAATATCAATTATTTTATCAACATTTCCAATACATGAGTTACCTGATAAATATCATATTGTTTTTCAGCTTCAATGTAGATATATCCCTTCATATGGTCAACAGCAAATGCAGATATTATCTGCAGTTTATTACCCAGGGATTTCAATTCAACAAACTTCTGCATCAGACAGAAAGCTGAATGCCTTTCACGCCCAACCTGCAGCAACCAAAGATTAGAAGGGAGGAAACGAACCAACCAAAGTTATTTGAAGGTGAAGACTGGAACTTTTATTCGTTAAAATTAGTAAAAACAGGATACAGATGTCATACTGTGCATTTGACTTTCCAAATAGTGGGCATTGACTCAATGGCAGTTGTTAAAGAATTCAACTCAAATGTTTTGTCATCATACTCTTCTCCAGCATAAGCAGCAAATTTAGAGCCACTGCCATAACGTTCTTCCATCATTTTATCAAATTCTTCCTCATCCATCTCTTCCTCTTTGGGAAAAACTGGAAGGCTATGGGCCTTAGAAGGTTCACTCTTTGTTGGTTGAGCAGTATCAAAATCCTCGTCTAGAAAGTCTGTTAAACAATTTTCAGAAAGCTACCCAAAGAAGAAGCAGAAATGAAAGAAAAATTAACTTGAACTGGAAAAAAGAATAATAATCATTTCATCTCTAAGAAGTCCAAATCAAGACATCACCCACGGAAAGGCTAATGACCTGAGAGAAAACGCAATTAAAGTAAACAAACATCTAAGAAAAAATGGTAGCAAACCGGTAAGCTTGAGAACAAATCATAACAACGGTGATGAAATCAAACAGAAAATAATGAAATAAATGAGAATACCACACTCAATAAATCAGCAAATAAGCATTACTAGTATGTAAGAAGCAACTCAGAATCAGAAGAACTGTAGGCCGATCTTCTAAATAAAATGCCACTCTTTCTATAATGTATAAACATTAAAAACCAAGGAAAACTAGCCGAAAAATTCAAATCAGACAAGCCTTGATGGCTGCAACCTTGACAGAGACAAGTTCTACAACGAGCCCTGAAAACCATAAGACAGACCGAAAATGACCGCCAAAGACATGAAATTCAAGCGACCCAGCCCAGCCATTCATAAATTGCCTCCATACAGAGTAAAAACACCCGGATTGAGAAAGGTTCGACAGCCAATGAAACCCCAAAAAAAATGTTCAAAACCCTAGGAGTTCCGGCAAAAGCCTGGGTAATAAACAAAATGTACGATCAGAAGAAAGAGGCATAAGCATTTCTATACCATCACTGAAGTCACTGTCGAAGCTGTCGTCAGTATCTCCAGCCTCAGCAGCGTCTTCGAAGAACTGCAGAACTCCCCGGTTCCTCGTCTTGCGGCCACCACCAGACTTGTCATCCCCATCGCTTCGCTTCCTCTTTCCGTAGGAATCTTTGCCGGCGACTTCCTTGCCTTTGATCGTCATTTCCGGCGAGAATGCAGAACGCCAAACGCATGCAGATTGGGAGAGACTGAAGGGGAGTAGGAAGAAGTGGCCAGTGAGAAGTTTAAGAAAATGAAAATGTCCTTGGGAAATATGTTTTGGTAAAAGCTTGGGAAATGTTTTCCGCACGATTTTGTCTCCCGAAGTTTTCAAAGGCCCACATAAAAAATGGGATGTTGTTTACTTCCATTTTCACTACCAATGCCACTATCAATTTTTGATCGGTAGATGATAATCTTATCTACTTTTTTTTATTGAGATTCTGATCTAACAATAAAATAATAATAATAATATTAGTAGTAACAAAAAATAGTAGTGATAATATTTTATCCCTATAAAATATATAAAATTGTAATCTCCTAAAAAAAGTAAAAATTAAGGGCTACGGGTTAAGTTTCTCTCGTTATCTCTTTCTCATTATTCTTCATCATCTTTAAATTCTATCCATCTAATCAATCACAATACCACTTTAACTTTTGTCTCACCTTCCCAATCAATGGCCCGGATGAGCTAATGAGAGAAAATGAAAAAAATGATGAAAAGAGAATCATATTCTGATGACCTACAAAGAATATGAGTAAACTTATATTCCTTAAGTCTTAAACTTATAAACGGAGATTAAATAATACTCAAATTACCATCAACAAAATCATAACGGCAAAATATATCTACAAGCTTGATCAGCTTATTCAACTAACAATCAAAATTAACTATGATAACGGCAACAATTATAAAACAAATTACCCAAACTTTTGAGACAAAATAAACTTTTAACCCAATTTTTTTTTTTGGTTAAGGAGCGATTTTACCAACAAACTATTAGCTCAAGAGCGTCCAGCACAATTAACTATTAAGTGGACCAAAAATACCAACAAACTTTTAAAAAGGAGCGCCCAGCACAACGCCGTTGGTAAAAAGTTAACCTCCGTTATCTAAGGTGCAAATTGGCCAACGAACTTTTATTTCAGGAGTGCCCAGCACAAAATTCTAAATTTTACTAAATTAAATAATTTTTTTTCAATGTCATTATTCAAAACTACTTGTATAAATATCTATGGACAAAAATTACTCATTCTTTAATTTTGTCAAAATTATAATTTGCTAAAAGAAACAAAAGTTTTAATTAAAAATATAATTATATGATTTAAATAAACATCAAGGTGTTTTATAGTTTATTATAGGCTAAACTACACTTTTAGTCCTTTAAGTTTTACATAAGGTATACTTTTGATCCCTTAACTTCATAAAGTATACTTTTGGTCCTAAAATTCTAACGCTGTTAATGTTTCTAACGGAAAATGCTGATGCAACGAACTCAAGTAATAACTAATAGCATTTAATTACACAAATTTTATATATTTTCAATTTACTCATATTTTAAATTTAAGCCAATAGCATTTAATTATAAAATCATCATTTAAATTTATACCGTTATCATTTGAGTTTGTATTTTCCGTTAGCAAAATTAACGGTGTAAGAATTTTAGGACTAAAAGTATACTTTATAAAGTTAAGGAATCAAAAGTATACCTCATGAAAACTTAAAGGACTAAAAATATACTTTAACCATTTATTATATATGTTAAACCAAAAAAAAAATTATATGATTTATTTTTATTTTAGAAGAAATTTATGTGAGTTAAAAAATTCATTTAATGTTAATAAAAATTAAAAAAATCTAAAAAATCTATTATATCTTGAAAGAAATAAAATGAGTTTAATTTTTATTTTTATAAAAAGAGCTTAATTGTATACTTAATAATATAAATCCGGCAACTTGATGATATATTTGTTAATTAAATGATCCATTGATTATATGAATATGAGACTTGCTAAAAAAAGATAACTTAAGAGGCTTGAGAAATGACAACTTAATAGTAGGTTAAGGAGCAATTTGGCCTACTAAAGTCCCATATCCATATAAGCGATAGGTCATTTAATTAATAAAAAATATATCATCAAGTTGCCGAATTTATATTATTAAGTATCAACATTAATATCCATTAAACTCTTTTTATAAAAGTAAAAATGAAACTCATTTCATTTCTTTCAGGATATAATAGATTTTTTAAATTTTATCAACATTAAATGAATTTTTTAACTCACATAAATTTCTTTAAAGTAAAAATAAATCATATTTTTTTTCTTTAACATATATAATAAATTATAAAACACCTTGAATTTTATTTAAATCATATAATTATATTTTTAATTAAAAATTTTGTTTATTTTAACAAACTTCAATTTTGACAAAATTGAAGAATGAGTAATTTTTGTCCATAAATATCTATACAAGTAGTTTTGAATAATAACAATTGAGAAAAAATTATTTAAATTAGTAAAATTTAGAATTTGTGTTGGATGCTCCTAGAGTAAAAGTTCATTGGCCAATCTGCACCTTAGATAACGGAAGTTAACTTTTTGCTAACGGCGTTGTGTTGGGAGCTCCTTTTTAAAAAGTTTGTTGGTATTTTTGGTCCACTTAATAGTTAATTGTGCTGGACGCTCCTGGACCAATAATTTGTTGGTAAAATCGCTCCTTAACCCTTTTTTTTTTTTTTTGAACTTAGAAAAAGTAGTCATAAAACTTATGACTCTTTGGAAAAAATTATCATTTCGTAATTTTTATAAAACGTTTGACTCACCCACAATCTTTTTCAATGTGGCGCTATTTAGAATCTTTGTCAGTGACACATCAGAAAAACATGGCTTCTTACTCCTCCCTCATCTTCTTTGCCAAAGCCAAAGGTGAGCTTTCTTCTTCCTCCGACCTCCTCGCTTTTTCTTCATCTCTTCACAACTGAGAATAGAGGCCCCTTAACGTCTTCAACATGACAGAAATATCACAGTTCTCAAAACATTCAAATACAAGTAAGTAATTGTTATGTAGGATAAGAAGGTTGAAGGCACCGATAGACGCAAGCCGCCGGAATATCAAAGCAGATAATATCTGACAGAGATCGAAGAAAGATCTCACAAGAACCGGCCAATTAGCTTCTTAGATCAATTTGATTTGGCACATTCAATTCCATTTCTCCCTTCCCATGGTACATGTAGCCTTCATTCACATCATAAATCTAAGGATTCAAAATCCATTATTCTAAAATGTTGGTGGAGAAGAAAATGTTCGAGTTCGTGCTCCCATTTACTGGAGATCTCGCCTGTGCAGAAAAAGAAGAGTAAAGCCCACGTACGGCAAAGGGCCCGTTTGAGATTGCTATGGAAGAAGTGGCTTTTGTTTCCGATGGACTTTTGTGTTTGGGATAGCAGTAGCAGAAGTAGCTTTTGTTTGTAATGGGAATTTGTTTGGCATAGCTTAAAAAAAGATATATGAGATGGAAAATGACTGAAAATGACATGAATCAAATTCACACACATATATGCCGTATAAAATGTAATAATTTGGGATAAAAAAAATCAAAATACTTCAATGGACTTCAATAGACTAATAAGCACCTCAATGAGAGTTTTAAAAAATAAAGTCCATTGCACTTTGAAGCCCATTAATTTTTTAGTGTTCCCAAACAGCCTCAAAATACCCGATGGACTTATTATCCCATCTAATGGGATAATAAGTCCATTTTCTTTGTTCCCAAACAGGCCCAAAGAAGATGAGGAGGAGTGAGAGGCCCCATTTTTGCTGCTGTGTCACTGTTAAAGATACCAAACAGCGCCACATGGGATGAGATTGTGGCTAAGTCAGATGTTTTATAAAAGCTAGGAAATTTTAGGGACTGAGTTATAAACTCTGTGAATCTATAAAGATATTTTCCCTTACTAGTGATTCATGAGAAACATTTTGGGTTTGGTATGACTAATTTTTAATTTGATATTTTTCTCTGGTAATTTTTTTTTTTGGGCGTAAAAAGAGGAGGCTAGGCCTTTAAATTAAAAGTGAAACTCTGGTAATTAAATTATTAATTTGCTTACTAGAATTAGCTTATGTGCATGGGCTAATGGTATTAACAGCACAACATTAAAAGATTTAAGAAAAAAACATAAAAGTGTGAAATTAAAAATTGATAAAAAAAATTATAGGCACCAAAAAAATAGGGGTGGAAAGCTCAAAATAGACCATGACTCAACCTGCATAACACCTTATCTCATAGTTAATTTATAAGAAAAATAACAAATTGCAAGTATAAGGATAAATACCTATAATTGTGGCAACTTATATGCATCATAGTTGGGGTTGATATTAGATACACTTGATTATAATTGAAGAAAACTAATAATTAAGAATTAGAAAATTATGTATTAAAAAACAATCAAATCAAATTAATTATCTAAAAAAGAATGGCCCCTTTCCAATTATTTTTGCTTGGTTCTTTTCTCTTCAAGTATAAGTGGAAGGCTTTGATTGGAAGAGAGAAAGTGGCGAATGGCAGTAAAGAGAATTGAAAAAGGAGAGAAGTCGTTCCCCTCATGGTAAAGGTTTTTCCTTACAAAAGCTTAAAGCTCAAAGAGTTATCATCGTCATAATAAGTACGCTTTCCAGAATTTAAACTTACGCAATGAAACCACTTAATGCCATGTCACTTTTTGAGGGATCGAATAAATTAGACGGGTAAGATGTTAAAATTCTAAGGGATAAGGAGAAATAAGTCGATGAGAGAATATGCTCCCATCTTTCGTACTCAATACTCCCTCAAACCAAAAGAGCCAATATTCAAAAGGGCTGTGGTTTTAGAAAACGATCCCTCAAGGAGGAGATTTTGGGGGCATTCAAATTTGAAGTTGGCGCTAAAAAGCTTATCACGTTCCACACTAACATGGCATGCACGAAGCACTAAGCAGGTGACCCATAGCCTATGAATAGTAATTTGAGTGGAGCCACAGCTAAAAACTGCTCCCTCTAGTCTTTATTATAAGGCACTTCCTGTTTTCAATAAGTATTAATTGTTTTCTTTTTCATATATATCTATAATTAATAAGAATAGTATGTGAGAGTAATAATTCATATAATATTAGAGTTTACTGCAATTAGTAAAGGTAATATTGGAAATTACTTAAATTCTAGGACAACTTTATTGACTTTAACTGTTTTTATTGATTTGTGAGAATTGTTAGTTGGTGTCTTATAATAAGGACCAGAGGAAGTAGTTAATAGGAATACTTGAACAGTAATTTGAGTGGAGCCACGATTAAAGAGTACTCTCTCTGGTTCTTATTATAAGACACCAATTAGCAAGTGTACTTTGATCTTTTTCATAAGATAAATTTACTTGTTTCCAAGGAGCATTAATTTTTTTTTCCATTTATGTTCATAATTAATAAAATAATGAATATAATATTAGAGTTTAGTACAATTAGTATGAGTAAATTAAAAATTATTTAAATTCTAGGACAACTTTATTGATTTTACCTGTTTTTATTGGTTTGTAAGAATTGTTAATTAGTGTCGTATAATAAGGACCAGAGGGAGTAGCTAATAGGAATACTTGAACAGTATTTGATGATGTATTAATATTGTGGATTAATTACGATATTAGGTAATGCAAATAATGATATTAGCCAATGAGGAGTGGTATAGTTGGCTAAGGCGTTAGTCTTCAATACCTGCTGGTCAATATAAAGGCCTCGTTGGTAGGCGATCTGTAAACGTTCTTTGAGTCTAGAGACATGCTCAAACCTTTTGAAGGGTTACTGGTGTTTAACCCCCCTATTCAGTGCCTAATTTGATAAATTTTTCATTTGAAACATGGATGTATCCCATCCATGATTGGCGGCTTTACATAAAAATAAAATTAAGAAATATTAGACGGAAAACATTTATATTAATTTTTTTGATAATCAATGCTATAAATAGATATTATAAATGAATAAAAGTAAAAATTAATAAATTATATGAGTAGAGTTCTTTATATTAATTTTTATATTTACTTAATTTTGTGATCTTTTTGAGCTATGATTTTTCAAGAAGGTACATATGGGTTAGTTGAATATTGTCTTTGTTAAGGGCCAAAATAACATTAGAGGATTCTCTCGATTTTTCTTACTCTTCATTTTCTCCTCGGTTAACAGTTGAAATTTAATATTATACAAAATTAGTATTGTAATATTACATATTATGTATAAGTTTAAACCGTTAAACTCTCTAATTTTATCATTGAGTCAACTTTAAACAGCTGAGATTTAATACTTAATGCTTTTTATAATATTCTGTAAAATATAAATAAATAAACTTAAAATGCTAACATTTAACCTGGATTGTTTAGAATTGCATGTGGTAAACAGTAAAAAGGTATAAAATGTTTTAATGACACTCTAAAGTTGTGAGCTCTTCGCTCAAATTTTAATAATTTAAATATATATTATTTAATATTATAACTATAATAATATGTTACAAAAACTTTAATTTCAACAACTGAGAGCTGATCAGATGTTAGAGATAAAAAGTGGCAATTATCCATTCATCAATAAAGATTCTTCAGCTTTTTATCAAAGCATCTGCAAGAAATGATGCAAGCCAGAAAATTGAAAAGCCACTTCAGTTATCTTTATGCCTCTGACAGATTAGTCTGTAACTATCGGCTGAAAAATACCACCTAGATTCTATCCAAAAAATTTTTATGGCGTTTCTGTTTTGTAAAAGCCAACTCTATTTTCTGTCACATATTATTTAAAATCACAATATCTATATTTTTCATATATATATATATATATATATATATATATATATTCTCATTTTAGCATATTGATATACTCTACTTTGTTCTTCTTATGGCAGCATTTGAACTCAATACCGCAACTTTACCTAGAAGTGCTATGACAATTTTAATAGTTTTGTCAAAGCTAACTCATAAAAAAAAATAATAATAATATTTATTGCAAAAAAAATTCGAGATGGAATAATCGAAATCACCCTTATGAAAACAAATATTTACCAAGTCCTAGAGAACAAATGGAATTATAACATAACGATTACATGGATAATCCTCAAATTTTTGAAGATACCATTTATGTGTTTCAACCGCTGCAAATGCCAAATTTGCCACCTGAATTCCAACCAAACACAGCAAACCAGAATCAGAGAACCATTTGGTTGAAATATTGAATCTAGCAATAACTCTAAAGAAAATATTACCACAAAAACAAAAAGTAGCCAAATTGTAAGGTTTGCTCCTCCACTTGCAACCACAAGGCCAGCGTATATAACCTACATTATTATCAATTTAATCAGTATCTGACACACAAAGGGACAAGAGACTCTAGAGATGGAGAGTTACAATTTCAGAGAGATAATGCGCTGAGGAAACCACTTCAAACCAATCCCCATGAGGGACTACATATTCATCTACTTGTTTTGAACATTTTCGTACCGAGCCCTGCCAAAATTTCAGGCCCTTCAAAGTTAATAAAATCATATATTGAATGGAAAAGCAACTCAAGCAACAAGAGGAATCTTCTTGAAAAGAATTTCACATACATGATGTCCTAATATATATTTGGGAAAACCATTCTTGAGGTACCTGCAGTATAGTTCTCATTAATTTTAAATTTGGTACCTGTATGTTTTTCTCTCCTTAATTAAGTCCTTTAATTTTACCCTGTTAGCACAATTAGCTTCTTTGCAGGGGCTAACAATGCTAGCAGATTAAAGTTACTTGGGTTAACAGTGCTAAATGAGTAAAATTATAAGATTTAAGAAGGAGAGGAATAAAACAGATAGATACCAAATTAAAAATGGCAAACTACAAGTACTTTAAGAATGGTTCTCCCTATATATATAACTCAATCTTGTGCAAATTTAAATCTCTAAAATTGCAAAGCCATAAGCTTAGGAACTGTCAACTAATATGCATCCTAGGCACATACAGTTTGATCTCCTTGTATGTTACAAAGTAGATACTAAAAATCTCACCCAAAACTTTAATTTGTGACTGATTTCATTATATACTGCAACTTGTACCACGAGTACAGAGATATCAGTGAAATGAAAGCGATGTCCATTAACAAAACCAAATCAATTCATAAAGAGATAGAGCAATAAAACAGTCACACCATTCAATTACAGCAATTTACAAGCCCAAAACAAAAAACTTAATCAAGTAGGATGACACGTACAAGTATTCTGTGGCACCGGTATTGATGAATCCAACCCCATAAAAATATGGTTGCACCAAACCATGGCAGCCATCCAAGTTTGCAGAGATTTAAAACTAGCGAGAAATCTAATTCAGTTTCTCGCATGTAACCTTTGCCTTTGACAATGAACGAAATAACTAACTTTGCTGTGAAGTCATACACCTCTAAGGCACAATCACAACAAAGTGATAGTGGTGCTGCTATGTAGAAACTAGCTTCAGAAAAGTTACAAAATCAATAATCTTTAGTTTACAATTATCCAAGAACAAAATAACTATGACTTTGAAGCATAACCATGGGGCCGGTAGCAAGTGATTCTTAAATGACATTTAATGAAATAGCATATAAAGAAGAATTGAAATTGCAGCAACCAGAGCACAAAACTGAGTTTTAAAATATATATTGGCAAGCGATAACAATTTACATGAATTGGACCCCTTCACTTCCTTTTGAAAATTGAGAGCATCAACTGGAGATAAAGACCCAATTGCATGCCCAAACAGATCACATGCATTCAACTTGATTGCTTTATTGATATTTGTAGCTTAACAGAAAGAATCTATAGACATATTAGCTTATGAGATGTGTTAATAAAAAGGAGATTCCCTATAGCTGAATATTCTAAGAACAAAATACATAATAAACATAACAGATTTACTGAATGAAGAAGAAGAAGGCTTGATCTCATATTTAATATTCTAGTGAAAAGGTCTATTCCATATTATTGGCATTCAGATATAGATCCCAGGATTATTGTATTGTTTTATCTCATATCTAAAAGTAGATTCATCACAAGCAAAACTGGCTAAACAGAGCAACTTGTCATTTAGCAAGACAAAGATGTGATATAGTATCTCTGGTCCTAAAAATAAGACAGAGTTGACTTTTTTTAGGAGAAATTAAGGAAGCTAAATAAGTTATTTAATCATATTACATGTTATATATCATTAGATTATATATCAGTTTATAAGTTAAGCAAAATAGTTTGCAGAAAAAATGAAAAATATAAATATTTTGAAGTAATTTAATTAGCTTTCTCAAAATCTTAAAAAAAGTCAATTTTGTCTTATATTTAGAACCACAAGGAGTAATACTTAAAATGGAAATGCTGAAAAAGTATGATTCAGATGAGAGTTTGACATATATTTATGAGATAAGTTATTTTGAATTCGAATCAGTATGTTAAGTAAACCATTAACAACATCTGACTCTTTTTAAACACTGCATAAAAACAATTATCATTCAGATAAGATTTTGACACCATTATGAGATACATTACTATGAATTAAAATCAGTAGATTCAATGACCATAACAATTTCTGTATATTTTCAATCTCCCACATAGCTATAAATATGCATCAAATAAGACATTTAACTTCAGAATCCACATGATGTTTTTAGATATGATATAAGCTAACAAAATACCACTCAGTTTTACTTCAAAAAACCAAGACAGCAATCAAGGACTTAAAAATAAGCAAAACAACTCCTTGGAAAACTGCTCAACCAGAAATGCAACGTTCACAGATATGTAAACCTCAAACATTAGAGTGGTTAATAATGTAAAAAAAAAAAAAAGAAAAATTATAAGAAGGCTTAGAAAGTCAAGTAGAATAAAATGACCAAGAAGAAACTTACAACAAACCGGTGAAATAACCCATGATATGCATGCGAGCTGCAGGCCTATAATTGAATACATATATTGTTTCATAAAGGCGTCTGAGCACTTGAACTTCCATTAGCAAAAGCAGAAAAACAGATAGCCATGCCGTATAACTAGATCCTATTTTACTTGAATCAGACTTTATACTTGAATGGCCAGTTGAGAAGGATGTAATGGCTGAGTCAGCATATGGATATGCAAATGGTGCCATTGTATGTGCATATATCGAAGTTGAAACAAGAAGGAAAGTTGTCCACACCGAAGCCACAATATAGAAGTGCAAGAATAATCTTTGAGATACAGTGAACTTCTGCAATAGAACATTGTATCACATGATAACTTTCCAAATTCTTTTTCCTTTTTTGCTATCAATATGAGTTGTGAATTCACAGTTACACTTCTTGTTATGAAATAAATATAAAATGGAAGATACTATTGTGCTACTTAAATTTGTTTATCCAAAGATACAAAATCATGCATTATCAAAATTATGCAAAATACAAACTCTCTTAAAATGTACCCAAGGAAGTATAGATAGCGACAGACATAAAACATGAAAAAATTTAGCAGTTCTCATTGTAATTCAAGGTATTATATGTTGTCTAATATAAGTATTCAACGTGCCTCAGATATGGACACACCACATACTTTAAAGGGCGTTTATACTTCATAACCTAATATTAGCATGACGAGATAATTTTTCTTCAAGTCTTGTTTGGGAGGAAACAAAGTTATTTTCATTGACGGTTAAAAATTAAAATGCAGTGGAGTGTAGCATGAATCCTCAATCCCTTACACTCCAGTTTACACTCCACTCCAGTTTACACTCCCAAGTCCCAACTAGCAAGTTTCTTCAAATATGAGTATTTTGATAATTTAGCTCCCATTTATTTTTTTCCAAATTGCTGTTTCGCCCTTTATCATCCAAGTATCATTACCTTTTTATCAACTTCAAGAAAAGTAAAATTGAAAACCTATACACTCGATGCATTCATTTCGAAAATCCCTAGCAAAACCGTAAGTTATGATTCAAACAAGCTCACGATAGTATCATGAAGCAGGGAAAACACTCTTTTATCTTGTGTTCGAAATTTTCTGCAACTTCTTAGCCTTCTTTCACAGAAAAGCATATGCTTGCACCAAAATCATACCCAATTGAAAATGCTGAACAAATATATGCCCAAATTATAATTTACACCCTTACCTGTGAGGATGACTGCATGGTCTTCCCCCTCTTAGCCAAACCCAATAAGGCTCCACAAAACCAATTCAACTTAGACGAGGGAATAGAAGCAATAACTATGGGCAAAGTCCCGGCAATCCAAGCCAATCTAAGCAACAGAACAATGCTCATCTCCATTATCGCAGTAACCTATTAAAATACAAAGTTAGAGAAGCGAAAAACAGTAAAAGAAAACTTGGAGTTTCTTTATTATTAATAACCACAAAGGATTTTGAGAATAGATGCCTAACTGGTTAATTTTTTTGGGGGAAAAAAACTAACTATAACAAATATTTTTGAAGTATACATGCGAGCTGTAAGGGTTAACAAGAGAAATCAACATCGAGAATTAACAATAATAACCATACAGTTCAAAACAATTTTATTTCAACGAAACGCGAGGGATGAACGGCGGTAATGGAAACTCACTTGTGAAACTTGCGTTTGTTCAGAAGCTGTTCCAAGGTTGCTCCTCCGTTTATGTGTAGAGCTCTTTGGTAGAGACTAGCAGAGGAGACTCTGAAGTACGAGACCCCATGGTGAAATGGTGAAATAGAACTTTGGAAGAATTCTAAATAAATACATCTAACATTTACAAAACCCTGATGAATGACTCCTATCTAACATTTACAATCTCAACCCTCGACCCTCGAATTCAATGCTATATATCAGATGGTTAAGCAAGAATGGGGTAGTCGAGTTGCAGCGTATTCCCTAGAGTGCGAATAAATTGGCAAAATCAACAGGGGTAGCAAGGAAGATAGAGAGAGGCCAGACAACTGAGGACCAGATTGGAGACAGGGGAGGTGATCGGAGATGGAAGCTAAAGGTAGAGTCGATTGGGGGCAGCTCTAGCGAGACAACTCGAGAATAGTGAGAAGATAAGCAAGAAAGAGAGGCTCAGCACATTGAATAGGAGGAACAGAGAAGATGGAGCGTAGTTTATGTTTCTTATGTGCTCATGAGCTTTCTTTCTTTTTTTTTTTTAAAAAAATTTATTTATTCTTTTTATATATTGTATTTATTTATATTTAAATTATATGCTACTTTCTAATATGTTTTTTACACCCACTATTTCAAATTAATTAGTTTCCAATTCTACATTCAGAAATATTTGTTTGTAACACTAGTATCATGGAAATTAATTAATTTAAGATAATGAGTGCAAAAAAACATGTCAAAAAGAAGCATATAATTTAATCCAAATAAAAAAAAGTAATTTTTTTTTAAAAAATATGCTCATACCTCTAATAAAAGGTGTGCTTAGAGGTATAAGCATATAAGAAGCACATAAACAATGTGCATATAATGTGGACCCAAGCAGATGAGGAAGAGAAAGACTTTCGTACTTCTTAGGTGCTTGTCTCTGGATGAAAGCATTTTTTTAAATTACTTATTTATTTATTTATATTAAATTATATGTTGCCTCCTGAAAATTTTTTCACCAAGCATATCAAATTAATTAATTTTTAGTCCTATATTCAGAAATATATTCCCTAAAATACTAGTATCATGAAAATTAATTAATTCGAGATACTAGATGTAAAAAAAAATCAAGATGCATCATATAATTAATCTAAATAAATAAAAAATATTAAAAAATTAGAAAATTTAAAAAAATGCTTTTAACTTTCTAATTAAAGGGACAAGTACCTAAGAAGCATGTTATTTGAATTCGGCTTAGGTAGGAGTTCACTGTTTGTACTAATGTGCTTCTTACATGCTTGTTTCTCTAATTAGAGGGACAGACACCATTATATATATATATTTAAATTAAATTATATACTCCTTTCTGATTTTTTTTTTTTGCACAGACTACAAATTAATTAGTTTACAGGATATTAAGTGTTACCGGACAAATTTTCTAAATGTAGAACTAAAAACTACTTAATTTAAGACACTGAGTGCCAGAAAATTTTCAGAAAACAATATATACTTTAATCAAAATATATATATAAACTGTAACACCCTCAATTTCTAACAGTTATAATAACAAAAATTTAAATGCTTTTCATAAATAAATTAATGAAATTCGAAATAAACAACCTTGGGAAAGTGTTACTACCGCACTTGTACTGGGACAAGTGCAAGGCTACCTTATTACATTAATATAAATCCAAACTTAAATAAAAATATTTTACTCAAGCGTAAAATAAAATAAGGAAAACTAGCTAGCATTCTCATTATTCTTCCTCACTTCTCACTGCTAGCCCCAACTTGAGACATGTTTCACTGAAAATCTGCTTCTCCGAAGGATCGTCGCAGCCCATGAACACAAATATCAGCAAAAGTTAGTAATCCTAATAAACAAAAATAATATGGAAAAATAATGATAAAGAAAAAATAAAATATTTACGGGATGATTAAAAAAAAACATATACATATCTATAATCTAAAATATCAATTTCACTATATCCATATACCTTCATCGGATCAAATATCATTTATTAATTTTTATAAATTTTAATTTTTATTAATTACATTTGGACCTGGAAACCTGCCAGTCCATTTAGTTTAGTGGGAAGAGAACCATAGTAGACCCGGAAACCTGCCAGTCTACCCTGTGACCCGGAAACCTGCCAGTCACAATCATTAATTGGCCATAAACATATCTTCCTAGTGTGCACACCTCTTCCCAAAGTTTCTACTAGTGTTCCTGTAACACCCCCAATTTCTAATAGTTATAATAACGAAAATTTAAATGATTTTCATAAATGATTTAATGAAATTCAAAATAAACAACCTTGGGAAGTGTTACTGCCGCACTTGTATTGGGACAAGCGCAAGGCTACTTGTTACATAAATGTCAACTAAAACTTAAATAGAGATGTCTTATCCAAATAATAAAATAAAATAAAACAAAATGAAACTAGCTAGAGCTTTTTATTATTCTTCCTCACTTATCACTGCTAGCCCCAGCTTGAGACCTGTTTCAATGAAAATCTGCTCCCCCGAAGGATTGTCGCAGCCCATGAACACACATACATCAGCAAACACTGGTAATCCTAATAGTTAAAAATAACACAAAATAATAACAATAGTAACCAATAAACAAATAAATAGTTAAGTTAATTACATATGATAGGGAAAATACCTTATATATATTTATAATCTACAAAATCAGTTTCTCATATTCATCATAGCTATACATTATCATTGACTCAGACATTATTATTTATCATCTTTTAAAATTTCTTTAGACCCGGGAAACCCTGCCAGTCTATTTAGTTTAGTGGGAAGAGAACCATGGTAAACCCGGGAAACCCTGCTAGTTTACCCTGTGACCCGGGAAACCCTGCCAGTCACAATCAATCAAATTGGCTATCAAGTATATCAAGTATTTCTTCCTAGTGTGTATACCTGTTCCCAAAGTTGCTACTAGTGTCCCGGGAAACCCTGCCAGACACCACTTTGGGAAGAACGGATATCTCAATTTTCTCATCACATAATATTTCGAGGCATAAAGCCTAAGGTTGTGTTCATCACTTTGGGGGTACCATCCCAAAGCTATCTTCCCACAATTAAATTAGTTATGTATATTTTAATGAGGGGCACCTATATTCAATCACACAAAAACACCAAAAAAAAAAAAAACGTACAGATATACATGAAAGTCATATATATGATTGAAGTACTAATAATAATAATACCTGGTCCAGGGTAATAATGAACCCTTGTAATTATTCTTAAACCTTATATAGGTTCAAAAAGAAAAAAAGAAAAGAAAAACGGAGGATACACGCACATACATATATACTTCAATCAAAATCAATGTGTCCAGAGACCACGAAGCACCATTTATTCATTTACAAAACTTTCGAAAAAGTTAATTGCGCAATTCGAGACGAAGAAAAAGTACAGGGGCGGTTTGGTTTGTTTCTTTACGCTAGAAAGAGAAAAAAAAAGAAAAAGAAAACCCATATACATATAAAATTTCATTGACACACATAGTGGTTTTTCACAAAATCGAGACAGGTGTAACAATTAGTTCTCATTGTTTCAGGAATTAGAATTACCAAAATAGGATATAGAGAAGAGGAAGAAGAAGAAGAACAAGGTTGTTCTGGGGATTAGGATTACAAAATTTACATAAATCTAACCTACTCATGGGGATTAGGATTACCTGGTCTCCGTGTTTGCTAATCTCCTAGAAGAATGAGGGTTTAGCCGCAGAGAAAAGTATCGGGTGTTTTTCTAAGTTTAAGCGGCCAGACCTGGTATTTATAATTAAATTTAGGGTTTTGACTATGGGCTGGACCTTTTAATTATTAGATATATTTTGAATCCGATAATGAATTCAAAAAAAGATTAAAATTATATTTTGATATAACTAACTCCTAGAATCTAGGATCTATTCTTAACCAATCTAATAATATTATTTACAAAATAATATGGTTATCACCGGAACAATACAACACTATTAATTTAATTTATTTATTTATTTATTTTTTGTATTATTTTAATCTATCATTATCATTTCTATTTCTATTATTATTATTATTATTATTATTATCATTAAAATCCGGGGTATTACATTCTACCCTCCTAAAAAGAAGTTTCGTCCTCGAAACTTAAATACGTACCTTCTTCAAATAAGAAGGGGTGTTTATTGCGCATATCGTCTTCTGCCTCCCATGTTGCTTCCTCTATCTTTTGACTCCTCCACAAAACTTTAACTAATTTGACTAACTTGTTTCTCAATATTCTTTCACTTCTATCAAGGATCTTTATGGGACGTTCTTCATAGGTGAGATTCCGATCTATCCTGATAGATTCGGGCTGTAGCTTGTGCGAAGGGTCTGGTACATATTTCCGGAGCTGAGATATGTGAAAAACGTTGTGTACATGTTCTAGTTCCATTGGAAGAGCTAGTTTATATGATACTTCACCAATTCGTTCAATAATATCGTACGGGCCAATATACTTTGGGCTCAGCTTGCCCTTCCTTCCAAATCTCGTTACCCCCTTCATCGGTGATACTCTTAAGAATACTTTTTCTCCTGTCTCAAATTCTATTGGCCGTCGTCGTTGATATGCATATGACTTTTGCCGATCCTGAGCTGTTTTCATTTTCTCTTGAATTACCTTCACTTGCTCCATTGATTCTTGAATCATATCTGGACCGACAATGCCAGCTTCTTGAAAGTCGTTCCAACATAATGGGCTCCTACACCTTCTCCCGTACAGTGCTTCATAAGGTGCCATGTCGATGCTCGCATGGTAGCTGTTGTTGTAGGAGAACTCAACCAAAGGCAGACACTTATCCCATGAGTGATTGAATTCCAACGCACAGGCTCTTAGCATGTCCTCCAGGGTTTGAATCGTCCTCTCCGTCTGTAGCAAGATGAAAGGCTGTACTATATTTAATCTAATGTATTTATTTAATTCAAATTAAAAGCCTTCTGATTTAATTTATCTCTATAAATTAAATCCGAGAAATGATATCTATCTATTTAATTAAATCTGAGATACAATATCTCAATTTAAATTAAATAGATAATGATATCTTTATTCGAAAATCAAATGAGATATAATATCTCTATTTGTTTTAGATATTTAAGTTATCCGATAAATTAAATATAAAACAAATATCATATAATAATATTATAATCTCTATTAAATAATATTATTATATTATTTTCGGATTTAATATATATACACATATATATATTTACCCCAGATTAAATTCAGTATTCATTTAATCTCAGATTAATCTGAGATTCAATGAATTTGGACACTTTTACCCGTGTTGGATTATTCTTGTGTGCGATCCTGCAGGCCCATATGAGATTGGCAGTGGGCCAAGACTATATCAGCTCACAAGTCGCAAGCGGCCTCTAGCAAGACATTGCGACTACCCAATTCACATGGGGATCGATGACACGATACTACCTATCGTACAACCATGTCACGTCCCTTTTGTCACGCGATAATTCAGTCAAGGATGAGGCATAGATAATGTCAACTTCCTGTTCTTGACCATTACTTTCTCAATTCTCGAGCAGTCTAATAAGTGAAATGGAAACTCTTTTCCATCACAGTATGGCCATACATTTCTTAGACTCACTCATCGAGGGACCCAGTATTATCTCTCTACAAATGTGAGGGACAAATTCCATCTTGACCATTCACATTCCTCCGCATGAAAACCACTGATCCCGATCCCAGCCTTTATCATCACCCGGTCAAAGGTGACTTTTGACTAGGTCAAAGGTCAATGACTCATCATGTAGGAATCCATGATGATCTCAGGTCATAGGGCGTTGTGATGCGGTTATACATGAGATAAGCTTATGACTTAATCCATGCAGCTTTCTCATAGTGGGTCGATCCAGCACCTTGTACTCTTACAAGTGCCCATGACTTTGATTCGTATCTCCATACCTCATCAAAGTCATACTGGTCTTAACTCATCTTCGCTCCCGCGTAGATGACTGACCAGGGACATTTAGGATGATCTATAAGATATATCCAGGGATATAGTTATCACCATAAACATGCGTATGAAATGATAACTTAATGGAGAACAATGACTTGCCCCTAGGGCATAATTTCCAACAGACTCCCACTTGCACTAGGTGCAATCATTAATTACTCTAATTCCCATTGCCCTAACATGATGCTTATGTTTTGCTTGTGCAAGCGGTTTAGTAAGAGGATCAAATACATTGTCTTCTCCTGGTACTTTGCATACTTTTATATCACCTCTATCTCTGATTTCTCCGAGAAGTTGCCTGAGTACATGCTTGGTCAATTAATGTGACCTAGGCTCCTTGGTCCGTGCAATAGCGTTGCTATTGTCATAGAACAAGTCTATTGGATTTGAGATGGTTGAAACCACCCCAAGTTCATAAATGAACTCTCTAATCCAAATGGCCTCCTCAGCTGCATCCGATGCGGCTATATACTCAGCTTTCGTTGTAGAATCAGCTACAATGCTTGCTTAGAGCTCTTCCAGCTCACCGCACCACCATTCAACAGGAATACATATCCTGATTGCGATCATGAATCATCTTGGTCAGTTTGGAAACTCTCATATGAGTAACCTGTCACACAGAGCTCATTCTCCAAGCCACCATGTACCAAGAATAAGTCCTTAGTCCTTCTTAAGTATTTAAGGATATTCTTGATAGTAGTCCAGTGACCATCACCGGGATCTTAGACGTATCTACTGGTCATACTCAAGGCAAATGACACATCCGGTCGAGTACATAACATGACATACATGATAGATCCAATGGCGGAGGCATATGGAATCTTACTCATGCGGTCTCTATGATCTGGTGTACTAAGACACAGATCTTTACTGAGATGGATGCCATGAGACATGGGCATGTTACCCCTTTTAGAATCCTGCATACTGAACCTATGCAGTATCTTGTCTATATATGTGCTCTGACTTAGGCCTATCAGCCTCTTGGATCTATCTCTATAGATCCTAATCCCAAGGATATAAGTGGCTTCGCCTAAAACTTTCATTGAGAAAGACTTTCCTAACAAAGACTTGACACTCTGCAAGGTAGGAATGTCATTCCCAATGAGTAGGATGTCATCAACATAAAGCACTAGAAATACAACTGTGCTCCCACTAACCTTCTTGTAAACACAAGGTTCATCCATGTTTTGAATGAAGCCAAACTCTTTGACTACTTCATCAAAACGATGATTCCAGCTCTGAGATGCCTGCTTCAATCCATAAATGGATCTTTGAAGCTTACAAACTTTACCAGAGTCCTCTGGACGCACAAAACCCTCAGGTTGTGTCATGTACACATCCTCAAGCAGCTTTCCGTTAAGGAAGGCTGTTTTGACGTCCATCTGCCATATCTCATAGTCATAATATGATGCAATGGCAAGAAGGATTCTGATTGATTTGGCCATTGCAACTGGCGAAAAGGTTTCGTTATAGTTGATACCATGAGTTTGAGTGAATCCTTTTGCAACCAATCGTGCCTTGAAGATATTTACTTTGTCATCCATGTCAGTTTTCTCTTTGAAAACCCACTTGCACCCAATGGATTTTACACCTTCAGGTGGATCGACTAAGGTCCATACCTTATTGTCGTACATGGAATGCATTTCAGACTTCATAGCATCAAGCCATCTTTCGGAGTTTGGTCCCACTATGGCGTCTCGATAGGTCGTTGGCTCATTCTGCTCAATGAGCAAAACATCACGACTTCCAGTTATCAAAAATTCATATCTCTAAGGCTGTAGCCGTGATCTACCGGACCTTCGTGTGCCTTGTGTTACTTGAGTAGACTCAACAACTTGTTGTGAGTCTTCTCCAGTTTCCATTTGTGGTTCTACATTGTCCTGTGACTCTCGAACTTCTTCGAGGTTCACCTTACTCCCACTGGTTCTTTTAGAGATAAACTCTTTTTCCAGAAAGATACCATTCCGAATGACAAACACTTTGTGATCGGTGGGATTGTAGACGTAGTATCCTTTAGTTTCCTTAGGATATCCCACAAAAGGCATTTTGAGGATCTGGATGATAATTTATCAGAGGCTTGATGTTTAACATAAACCTCAATCCCCAAATCTTAAGAAATGACAAGCTGGGTTTCTTCCCAGTCCACATCTCATATGGTGTCTTTTCAACTGTCTTTGATGGAACACGCTTTAGTATGAACGCAGTTGTTTCTAGGGCATGACCCCAAAAGGAAGGTGGAAGATCTGTTTGACTCATCATAGATTGAATCATATCTAATAGAGTTCAATTCCTCCGTTCAGAAACATCATTCCGTTGAGGTGTTCCTGGAAGAGTAAGTTGTGAGATAATCCCACAACTCCTAAGATGGTCAATGAACTCTTGGCTCAAATGTTCACCGCCTCGATCAGACCGAAGTGCCTTAATTGTTTTGCCAAGTTGGTTTTGCGCTTCATTTTGAAACATTTTGAACATTTCAAAAGTTTCAAACTTTATGTTTCATCAGACAGATATACACATATCTCCTGAAATTGTCTATAAATGTAATGAAGTGCAAACGACCTCCTCTGGCAGATGTATTCATTAGTCCACACACATCAGTATGTATGAGGCCCAATAAATCGGTGGCTCTTTCACTGTGTCTAGTAAAAGGTGCCTTTGTCATCTTTCCCAATAAACAAGACTCACATGTATCAAATGATTCAAAATCAAATGACTTCAGAAATCCATCTGTAATGGAGTTTCGAAATGCGTTTCTCATTTATATGGCCTAGACAACAATGCCATAGGAAGGTAGAACTCAAATCTTTTGACTTGATCCTTTATGTCACAAATGTTCATTCAATTTTCTACTATCCTTGAGATCCTAAACATTTATACAAATGCGTGAACCACATGTAGTATCTAATACCCATGTTTGAGGAAGTAGAAAAGCGAATGTCTATGACATAGATACCTGAAGCGATAGCCCGCTATCCTTCTTGTTCTTTTCAGATCTTCGAGGCAAAGTGTGCGATTCTTCTTCCAATGACCAATTTCATTGCAGAAGAAGCAGACCCCTTCCTTCGGAGGTTTTGCCTTCTTGGCTTTCCGTTTCATACCCCTTCCTCTCTGAACGGACAAAACAGTACTGGGCCTCCTCTCAAGGCTCTGCTCAGCAGTTTTGAGCATCCCATGCAGTTCAGAAATTGATTCCTCCATATTATTCATGTTGTAATCCATGACAAAGCCATCATAACTTTTGAGAGTGAGATCAAGATCACATTTGTAGCTAACTCCTGGGATATGGGGAATCCAAGCCTTTCAAGGTGATCAATGTAACCTTTCATTTTCAACAAAATGAAGACTAACTGATTCACTTTCAGCCATCTTGCAAGAGAATAAGGCCTTTGTGGTTTCATACCTCTCTTGACTTGCCTGCTGCTGGAACATTTTCATAGGATGATAAATCATCTCAGACACCTCCATGTGTTCTAGATCTCCATCGAGGTCTAGAACCACAGTGGCAGGCTTCAGGCATCCTTTATCCATAGAGTCATCCTGATGCTTCTATAAGCATTAGTCTAATCTCTTGGATCATCAGCTGTAGGCTCGTCAGGAATTGGTTGATCGATGAGATACTCCTTTCTTTCGTGTTTAGGATCAATGGTTAAGTTCCCAAGCATGTCAAGAAAGTTCATCTCATCGAGTTCGTCCTTCTCAAGGACTGATCGCATTGATGGTGTTGAGGTGTTACTATTCTACATGATTCTACAATTTAAAAGATATGCAAGGTTTAATCAGTAACCTCCCACTGAATTAATAACCCTCATTATAATTTGTGGGCTAAGATCCAAATTTAGCTTAATCTTAAGTCTGCTTTGGCAGGACGCTTGAAATCAAGTTATTTAGGTAAGCAACTTAACCTCCCACTGAATTAATAACCCTCATTATAATTAGTGGGCTAAGATCCATATTTAGCTTAATCTTAAGTCCGCTTTGGCAGGACGCTTAAAATCAAGTTATTTAGGTAGGCAATTTCTTTGCCAATTACATCATATGTAACTCTTAGATCTTTATGGGATTCGATCATCATATGACCTAGCATGTTTAATCTCATCTAATGCCTTGAGATCCAAAACCGTTTTGATAATCTCAATTAAGTCAAGACAATAATGAATGTAGAGTATCACCGTTACTCTCTCTTGTCTCCCCAAGATTACTCAAATGCATCCACTTTGGTGGAACATACAAATAGGTGATCGAGGTTTTAATCTATACTAATCGGAATGTTTTCATAAACATTGGAGCAAGAGACAACAGCTCCAGAGGGTAAGGTAATGTTCGTTAAGGAGGTCGATGATGGTACATTTCTCGTCTTCTCAACAAAAGAAGATGAGATAACCGAGAGCGATGCACCAGTGTTGAACAAAATGTAAGCAGGTACGGATTGGAGTAAGAAGGTACCTGCAATAACATCTGGGTTTGCTTCAGCTTCAGAGTGGTTCATGACGTAGATCCTTCCTTGATTCCCTGCAGTTTGATTAGCCACGGCATTCTGACCAGCTACTCGATTTGCTCCAGCTCCGTTGTTGAGGTTTCCAGTAGTGGCATATGGTCGGTTCCCTCCACTTCCATTCTGAAAGTTTTGTTGATAGCGCGGCTGATTGTCATTGTTCCTACCCCCTTGGTTATTATTTCCATTTCGTCCCCCATCTGGTTTTGGTTGTCCTCCTTGAGAGCCTATTTGTGGATTAAGTCTCCCAGCGGTACACCGATTAGCCTTATGCCCCTTGCCACCGCATTGGAAACAGGTTATAAGTTCTCCATTGCACTTCCTCCCAGGGTGTGCCTCTTTGCCACATCCTCTGCAAGGGTATGATCTCGTTCCTTGAGCTTGGGTCTTGAGTTGATTCCCGCCGTAATTACCTCTGTCAGCATACTTCTGTCCTTGTGGTTGTTTGCCACCCCAGTTGTTGTCCTTGTTATCATAATGAGGCTTCTTGTCGCCACTAGCTTGTTGAGGGCCACTACCAAACTGCTTTCTCTTGTTCCTCTCCAAGACCTCCTCTTCAGTTTGTAGGATATCAAAAATGTTCAAAGCTCGTTCGTAAGCTTCCTGGAAGGTCTTCGATGGTATACCTCCCAAGGACTTCTGAATTTTGAACGTCAGCCCTTTTTCGTACTTCCGTGCCTTTTCCCTCTCTGTAGGAATGAGATTCAAAGCAAAGCGCGAGAGTTCAATGAACTTGTCCGTATACTCCTGCACTGTCATCTTTCCCACCATCCTGAACCTCGCAAATTCCTCCTGTTTTTGCCACTTAATTGCGTCGGGGTAGAATCTATTGCGAATCCGTTCCTTAAAAGTTCCCCAGTCAAATCCTTCTTCAGCTACGTAGCCCGTCTTTACTGTGGACCACCAACTATCTGCCTCCTCCTTCAGATAAAACGAGCCTATGCTAATCTTCATATTCTCAAGGCAATTTGTCACTTCATACAGCTTTTCCATATCGCGAATCCAGTTTTCCAGAGCGATTGGATCAATCGTCCCTTTGTAAGCAGGCGGGTGATGAGACGCCACTCTCTTAAAGATGGTATTCTCGGCATTAGCCTGCTGGACATTTTGTTGTCCAAGAGCCAAAGCAAGATTTTCAATGGCCCTCAGACGTCGATCCATGTCCTCAGCAGCACCATTGTTCGCGGCCATTCTAGGGTTACGACGGGTATAATACCTAATCATAGGGCATACGCTTTTAGAATCCTATGTGCGGGTCAACACTAGCTATCACTTACAACACATATTTGTTTTATATATATCAAAATCAATAATCAATTAATGCAATATAAAATCAAACAACAACTAACATGAATTCAAATCGTAAACCAACATCTTTTATTTAAAAGAGCAAAAAAAAATCACATCATTCTTCATTACTCAAAATAAAATAGAATAGAATAAAATTTAGATCTAGAAGGAACCCTTTAACCTATAGGTAATTCTACCCATTTGCTCACATTCCCACTGCTTCCTAGGGACTAGTGGTGGAGGTTTTTCTACCCTTTCAAGCTTTTCCTCAACTTTTTAATGCGTCTTTCAACATGCTACTTCGTGGTTGGGGACGTTTATGTTGTCCAGAAATTCTTAATCTTCTCTTTATCACAGCTTCGATTTCTTCAACCTCCTCCTTGGTTTCGCTTACAAACTCTATCACCTGTTGATAACCATAAGGATACCAACTCTTATGAGGGATTTTCTTTTCTAGCATTTTCCTTACCTTTCCAAGACTTCCATTCCTTGGTAGCGCCTTAATTAAGTGTTTAGTCCTAGTGTAAGGGGTAATTGTGTGTAGTCTGCTTTCCTTATTGAAGGCTTGAATTATGACCCACAGTCGTAAGGCATTCAGCTCTACTGACACTTCTTTATCCCATTTGTACCTTGATGGCTCACTTCTAATCACCTCTCCCACATCTCTTCTTAAATTTTCCATTTGCTAAAATCAAATAGGGCAAAATAACATAAAATTTACAAGTCAACAAAACGCTAAATTGCATAGTGAATCACAAAATAATTTCAGACATACAATTATATATGTATATATATATATATCTTTAAAAGAAATGGACCCTTTAAAAGACAAGAGAACAACCCTTCACTACCCATCTCTCATACTTAATTTTAATTAATTAATTAATAATTTTTTTGTACTACTTATCTATTTATCTATTCTGTTATTACTATTATTATTCTAAAACCCTGGATCTTTGATCCCTGAGTTAGTATCAAAAGCGAACCCAAGTCAAAACTTAGGGTTCTGATACCATTTTGTAACACCCCCAATTTCTAATAGTTATAATAACGAAAATTTAAATGATTTTCATAAATGATTTAATGAAATTCAAAATAAACAACCTTGGGAAGTGTTACCGTCGCACTTGTATTGGGACAAGCGCAAGGCTACTTATTACATAAATGTCAACTAAAACTTAAATAGAGATGTCTTATCCAAATAATAAAATAAAATAAAACAAAATGAAACTAGCTAGAGCTTTTTATTATTCTTCCTCACTTATCACTGCTAGCCCCAGCTTGAGACCTGTTTCAATGAAAATCTGCTCCCCCGAAGGATCGTCGCAGCCCATGAACACACATACATTAGCAAACGCTGGTAATCCTAATAGTTAAAAATAACACAAAATAATAACAATAGTAACCAATAAACAAATAAATAGTTAAGTTAATTACATATGATAGGGAAAATACCTTATATATATTTATAATCCACAAAATCAGTTTCTCATATTCATCATAGCTATACATTATCATTGACTCAGATATTATTATTTATCATCTTTTAAAATTTCTTTAGACCCGGGAAACCATGCCAGTCTATTTAGTTTAGTGGGAAGAGAACCATGGTAAACCCGGGAAACCCTGCCAGTCACAATCAATCAAATTGGCCATCAAGTATATCAAGTATTTCTTCCTAGTGTGCACACCTCTTCCCAAAGTTGCTACTAGTGTCCCGGGAAACCCTGCCAGACACCACTTTGGGAAGAACGGATATCTCAATTTTCTCATCACATAATATTTCGAGGCATAAAGCCTAAGGTTGTGTTCATCACTTTGGGGGTACCATCCCAAAGCTATCTTCCCACAATTAAATTAGTTATGTATATTTTAATGAGGGGCACCTATATTCAATCACACAAAAACACCAAAAAAAAACGTACAGATATACATGAAAGTTATATATATGATTGAAGTACTAATAATAATAATACCTGGTCCAGGGTAATAATGAACCCTTGTAATTATTCTTAAACCTTATATAGGTTCAAAAAGAAAAAAAAAACGGAGGATACACGCACATACATATATACTTCAATCAAAATCAGTGTGTCCAGAGACCAC
Organism: Acacia crassicarpa; assembly: GCA_034222035.1. Taxonomy (NCBI): domain Eukaryota; kingdom Viridiplantae; phylum Streptophyta; class Magnoliopsida; order Fabales; family Fabaceae; genus Acacia; species Acacia crassicarpa. The sequence goes on from JAWXYG010000002.1 coordinate 8,025,948, forward strand.
GAAGCACCATTTATTCATTTACAAAACTTTCAAAAAAGTTAATTGCGCAATTCGAGACGAAGAAAAAGTACAGGGGCGGTTTGGTTTGTTTCTTTACACTAGAAAGAGAAAAAAAAGAAAAAAAAAAGGAAAAGAAAACCCATATACATATAAAATTTCATTGACACACATAGTGGTTTTTCACAAAATCGAGACAGGTGTAACAATTAGTTCTCATTGTTTTAAGAATTAGAATTACCAAAATAGGATATAGAGAAGAGGAAGAAGAAGAAGAACAAGGTTGTTCTGGGGATTAGGATTACAAAATTTACATAAATCTAACCTACTCATGGGGATTAGGATTACCTGGTCTCCGTGTTTGCTAATCTCCTAGAAGAATGAGAGTTTAGCCGCAGAGAAAAGTATCGGGTGTTTTTCTAAGTTTAAGCGGCCAGACCTGGTATTTATAATTAAATTTAGGGTTTTGACTATGGGTTGGACCTTTTAATTATTAGATATATTTTGAATCCGATAATGAATTCAAAAAAAGATTAAAATTATATTTTGATATAACTAACTCCTAGAATCTAGGATCTATTCTTAACCAATCTAATAATATTATTTACAAAATAATGTAGTTATCACCGGAACAATACAACACTATTAATTTAATTTATTTATTTATTTATTTTTGTATTATTTTAATCTATCATTATCATTTCTATTTCTATTATTATTATTATTATTATTATCATTAAAATCCGGGGTATTACAGTTCCGGAAACCTGCCAGACACCACTTTGGGAAGAACGGATATTATCATTTTCACATCAAATAAATATCGAGGGCATAAAGCCCATAAGTTGTGTTCATCACTATGGGAGGTACCATCCCAAAGCTATCATCCCACTATTAAGTTACTTAAAATACACACAAAATAGACTCCTAAATTATTTCTATTATTTACTTATCTTTTATACATTTTCCTATTATTTTAATTAAATATAGAATATAAAGATATTTGACTTAAAATCTGTTTATATCTTATTTTATTAAGCGGGAAATATTATATACAGAAAAGAAAATAAACTAATAGAAAAACATGGACAGACATATTCAGGTGATATTAACCGTAGCATTGTACAGGAGTATCATATATATACATTGTAATTTGTTGCACCAGAATATAATATAATGCGACTACCCAAAAAAGAAAAAAAAAAGAAAAAAACGATGCACAGGTTCGTGGGTATTCAATTGACGCACGAAAGCCGAGGTGAAGAATTGGTTTCAATCACAAAGAAAGAGAGACGCACAGGGGGACAAATTTGGATTCAATCATATATCTATGCAATTAAAGCACACAGGCCGAGATGAAAAAATAAAACAATTGTCAAATGTATTCAATTCATCCTTCAAGAATTCGACAATTTATTGCAAAAAGTTAATCACATAATCCAAAACTGTATTACAATGCAACGCCTTTAATATTGTTCCTATCGATCTAGGGTTAGGATTTATAATATTTTTCATATATAAGAACCCTATCAAAATTTATATAAGACTAATCCTAAGACTCATGGGAATTAGGATTACCTGGTTTCCGTGTTGCTAATCTCCTAAGAGAACAATTAACGAGAGTACGGAATAAGGGTATAGTAGCGGAGAAAAATTTAGCGGCCAAGAAAATATCGAGCGTTTTTTAAGTTTAAGCGGTCAGACCTAAGTTTATAATTAAATCTAGGGTTTTGGCTATGGGCTGGGCCTTTTAATCAATCCTAATAAATGAATTAAAACAAATTGTAAAGTTTTATTATTAGATATATTTTGAATCCGATGATGAATTCAAAAATTAAAAATATAATTCGATCTAACTACTCCTAGATTCTTGGATCTAATCTTGACTAATCTAATAATACTATTTACAAAATAATATGATTACCACAGAAACAATACAATATTATTAATTTTTACTATATTATTATTATTATTATTATTTTAATCTACTGTTGTTGTTGTTGTTGTTGTTATTAATAAAAGTCCAGGGTATTAAAATAAAATTTTAAAAAAATTGTTATTTCTCTTTAATTAGAGGGACAAGCATGTAAAAAGTACATTAAAGAGAAGCACCTTATGTACTTCCCTTTGGTAGAAGACGTGGAAGAAGGGAGATGATGAGAGAGAGAGAGAGAGGTTTTAGAAGGAGATGGGAGAAGAAAAATGGATCAGTTCGATGACAATGAAGGAAAAGGTTGAAGGGATAATTTTGTCCTAAAATTTTTTAATCCCAAGACTAGATCTCCAAAACTAGGGGAGGAAATAGAGGTGAAATTTTAACTTTTTAACAGTTAAATACAATACTATATAATGTATTGCTCCGTTATTACATATATATAACAAGAGGCGGATCTATGTTAAGGATTGAGGGGGCAAGTGCCCCCTTTGAATTCTTCACTTGATTATTATTTTTATTTTTTAAAGATGTATTTAGTGATGATGGCGATCTGAAAACCTCACCAATAATCAGAGAAGCTTATGTGGAAGAACTGATACGCAGAGTAGCAAGAAAAAGACGAAAAAGTAAAGTCGAGAGAGAAAAAAAGAGTCTGAAAACTGAGGAAACAAAAATATTATTCAATTCAATGTTTCTCTCTGTACACGTGATACCTTTATACAAGAAAAGTAATGCAACTTATTGTCATAACTTCAACTGAGTACAACAAATAATAATAACAAATTAAGAAATTTCCTATTCTACCCCTTTTCATTTTGTATACATTCTGTCAGCCCCTTCAATTTGTCTCTTTCAATTTTTTTTTTTAAAGATGTATTTGATAGCATTGGTAATAAGGTAATTATGATGAAATTCTAAAAAATAAGGCATAGAAGGATCACATTGTCATTATTTTTATTATAATATACTTTTGTTATTAAAATATATATACTTGAACTTATTGAATGCCTACCCTTCATTATAATTTATATAGCTGCATTTCTATCAGCACTTAGCCTTACTTTTCTAAATGACAGGTTTGTAAAATAACTGTCTTTTTTATTACATTATCAGTATTCACTTGATTCATGAATGTTTTTTTTAATATTTTTTTCTTTTCTTGTTTATATTCGTTTGTTTTTTTAATGCATTTAAAACTTTCCTTAAAAAAAATTCTCGAATCCCCCTACTATTGGTGCCCCCCTTGAACAATTTCCTGGATCCGCCCCTGTATATAACAGTTATTGTATGAAACTGTTAGGTATTTTGGAAACATATATAACAATTTCTAGCTAATAACTGTTAAAGATATGCAACATTTTTTTTTAAAAAAAATATATTAGAGGGTACTGCTATTGATTTCTACTTGCTTTAAAAAAACAACATATAAACAAACAACAATACAATAGACAATCCATTAAAACATAGAAATTAACCCAGCCCAACTACAGAAAAAGAACAATAATACACAATCAGAACACAAAAATTAAGTGTATCATTTTCTTTTCCTAGTCTTGACTTTTTATACGTTACTTTTTCTAGCTTAAATTCTTCTCTTCTTGTCAAATAATAATTTTCCCCTCTTCGAAACCCAAATGACTTCATTATGATCATGCTTGACGTACAAAGCAAACAACTACAATTTTGCTATATATGATGTACCATACTTAACAATTTTTAAGAACTATTAAATATAAAAAGGTGAAATTATGGGAAAGAAATATATAACAATTATCTAAAACCACGGTTAAGTATATTGGACAATATTTGACGGTTTTGTATCAACATTGTGATATTAAGTTTTTTCGCCCAAAAAAAAAAACATATTGTTTACATAACGGTTGTATCCAAAAAAAAAAAAAACATTATATAAATGTTATCAATATATGACTGTTGTTTATCAAAACACTGTGAAACTTATATATGACAGTGTTTCATCAAAAAGCATCAAACATATGTCTTTAAAATATCTTTTTGGACCATATTTTCATGATTTCAAACTTCTCACCATTGCTCCATGCACTCATCGAATAGCTCTAACCACTCATATCCAGCATTCCCACCGTTATTTCACCCTCCATTGTTGCTGAAATCATGATTCTCCTCATGTTTGTGCTTGTGGCTGTCTATGAAGGCATTCATGGCTATTTCTGGGTTTGGTGTTCTTTGAAGCTCTACAACTTTCATAGTCATTTACATAAAGGCAATAAATTTCTACCCTTAATTGGAGTGAATAATACAAAAATTATGCTATATGCTTGTTGGATTGGTTCTAGGTTTAGGGTTCTTCTAAATTTCTGCCCTTAAATATTCATGGCTTTTTCTTTGGTTTCTTGAACGTTGCTGTGAAGAGAGAAACTTCAGCCAAAAAATATGAATTGATGTTTTAAACTAGACATTACTACTGGAAGTTGAAACTATAATTGATAGCCCAAAAATATGAATTTCTTGAATGTTGCCATTGATATATGTGACTAAAAATTGATTGTCAAATCTGATTGCTAAATCGTTGTCACTAACTGAGATTCTTCCTATTTTGACTGGTAAGTTCATGTTTTTCTCTCATTTTTACCATTCTTTCAAAGCCATATTGTATTTGACAAGATGAGAATGGTTCTTAGTCACTTTGTTATGTACGTGTCATAATATGAGATTGGTTCTTAATCACTTTGAGAGTCATACATCATTTGAGAGTCATAATACTAAGAGCCTTTATGCACAAGCTGAATGTTGTGTAATTGTAATTAGTTTTAAAAGGGGATACTTAGTTAGTTGAGTCTATACTCCATAAATGGACCCTATACGAGGATGTTCATCTTTCCCCCCCCCCCCCCAAATTAGTCTCTCTCTCGGTGGAATTTCTTATTTGTTACATGTTAATATGTCAGTATCTAATAGTGGCTCAAGTATTAAGAGTCCTAACCCCTCTGCCAACCCCTTTTGTGTGCAGCAGGCTAATTCTAACGTGAGACTTACACAATAAGAGGAAAGAGCATTGAGGAAGGGCCTCGTTGTGATGAAGCAGGTCTAGAAAGCAAAGAGAGAGGAGAGGAAACCTAATATCAGATGGAATAAGAAAGGGCAAGTTGTGAGTTCTGACAACTTTGTTAGCTACCTTGGGTATGCGACAAAAAACAACATGCCTATCATTTTGAATTACTCGAGGAAGGAAACCGATAAAATGAAAAAGAATATCTGGGAATGAAGCATTGGTAAGATAATATGCTACCTAGACAATGATATCTTGTCAACCAGTATTCCTAACAGTAACAATGATCTTCTTATTGGAGGTAATCCTATTCAAGGTACTGTAGAATATTAAATGTGGGCACCTCTCCCAGTAGGGATTCGAATTTTAGTTTAACACGTGAGAGACTAGCCCGTTTCATTATACTCAACCCCATACGCTAAATGTAATGGGCTAACAGGGTAGCCCAATTTTGGACATATGGTGAGGGTTGGGCCTCACAAATAGGGCCTTCTGTAAAAGGAGAAGACTACCCGTATTCAAAGCTCTAGTTATCTCTCTGAAAAGCTATCAAAAAAAGTTATCTCTCTGAAAGTTATAACTTTTTTTTCGATGGAAGTTAGTACCCCACTAATAATGGCGACTTGACAATCTAAGGGGAGAGTTATTGTGAGTTTGCATGGGGTCTCCTACGTTAGGTGGATCACAACTTCAAAAGTTTAACTGCACTGAAAACACTAATCGTCTTCAAGGATTGAGCTCCAACTTAACCTGCTCGTAGAGTCATATGAGGCTGAGGATTGTTATCATGGTTATGTTACATGATTGTGTTTGTGTTAAGTTCTTTTGTTTTATTTTTTTCTTTATATGTATATGGATTTGAATTTGTGTGAGTAGGGGTGAAATCAGACAAGGTTAGGACAGGCCTGTTTTGCAATAAGATGGCTTGAGTCTGGCCTGTTATAAGCTTTTTTTTTTTCCGGCCTAAGTCTAGCTTGTGACTTGTTAAGGAGGCTTGTATTTTTTAAAAATTTTAAGGAGGCTAATAGGCCACAGGTCTCATCGCAAAGCAGGCATACTTCAAATAGGCATATTTTAAATAGGCTGAAAACAGGCTGAATTACATAAATTAATACTAATAATGTAAAATACATCATAAAATAAGAAACCAAATACAACAACATAACAATTTTCATTACGACTTTCACCAATTTAAATTGAATCAATGTAAAGCCGATGGACCTCCAAATCAAATCTTCAATATAATTTCTTCTTTTGCTTCGAAGACCTTGAAAAAAAGTTAATAAAAAAAGAAGGGCAGTATCATGTAATTCCAAAAAACTTCCCAGTCCCCACCATTCACTTGATGCAATAGCTTTTACCATACGTTAATAATCATCAGGAAAATTTGAGAGAGCAAAAGTAGAGAATCAATCATTCACCTCTCTAGCAGAGAACAGCAGAAACAAATTGCAAGAATAAATAAACAAACCAGCAAGGTGATGCAAATAAAAACAGGAATCCAAAATAAAAAAACACCACCTGGTATGCTCCGGGGTCAGTCTCCTTCCCCTGTTATCCCCCTCACTTCCTATAATACTTTCCTTCGGCTTGGACTTACCAGAGTTGTTGATCTGCGACGGCTGACGGAGAGGGGAAAGGACGATGACTCAATGACTCCGAGAGAGAGGAGAGCTGCAACGGCTTACGAAGAGAGGAGAAGAAGGTGACTTAGTGAGCACGAACAGAGAAAGGGAGAACCGGAGGCGGAGAAGAGCTGCGGCTGAATGATCGAGCTCGCAAAATAACCAGGAACGACAAAATATTATATTTGCAGTATAGAGAACATGATCTTTCTCTCAGAATTCACAATAGTTTTTCAACAGTAGAAACGGAAAAACAGTAAATGATTCGGGGGAGTTTTCAGTGTGCAATAAAACGAAAGCAAGAATTAAAATGGTAAAAAAAAACGAAGCTAATTGGATTAAAACGCCTTAAAGAGAATCAGGAATTCCAGAACTTTCATTGGACTAAAATAACACAACCGAACTCATGATACAAACCGAAATCCCTGCGTTTATCCAGAAATTCCCTTAATTAAAGGATCATCCAGAATTTATTCAAATCAATGTCACTATACGATCACACATGTATCACTTCAACCCAGTTCGAACAACGTCATTGGGATATATCGATATGGGTTTTTAATCAAAAACCCACTCCAAATCTAGAAATCGAATTTGATCAAAGAAGATAGAAACAAATGAAAAGGTTACCGATCAAACACAAGTCCTCTGGAATTCGGAACCCCTAATCCATGGTTTAATTAGAAAGACTTAGCCAAGCATGATTGGGCAAAAACAGCGAAGAGCAAATGAAGAACACGAGGAACATGTTCAGAGAAAATGAGAAGTCCATGTTTAATTTGAAAAACTACAAAAAGTAATGTCTAATCTGTTTGTAGCCACTAAAATGGCAAAACGAAATGGAGCTCCACAAGTCAGTCCCAAAACGGAAATAAAAAAATATATGGTCTTTTAATTACATAATTTTGGGTCTAATAAAAATCTAGAAAAACATGTCTAACTTTGGCTCCAATTTCGACCGCCCTCTTATCTGAATTTGCCTTTCAAATTTTTATAACAATTGTAGCTCTTGAAATCATCTGAAATATGAAACAAGAATGAGGCTAATCAGATGTCTGATTCAAGAATTATGGTGAAAATAGTGAAGTGCTGTAAAACTGAAATTTTATTATAAAAACAAATTAAATCTAATAAAAACCCCCCAAAGCCCAAAATAGCACAAAAGCCCATATTTATTAAATAAATAGACCTAAATTTATTAACTAAGAGATATAAATAAATGTATGAAATATTCAATGATCACTGAATGAGGGTTAGGTTTCAATGAAGTCTGAACTCTAAAAAATCGAAGATCTAGGATTAGGAGAGATGGGTAATTACTATTTTACCCTACTAATTTTTTAAGAAATACTTAATAGATTCAGGCTTGTCTGACATGCCTAATAAACTATCAATAAGCCTTGGTCTATCCTATTAAGACAAACATGTTTTTTTTTTAGCCTTAGCTTGGCCTTCTATATTGACAGGCCAAGCCTGACCAGGCCCAAAACAAGGTAGGCCACAGGCCTCTGACAAGCCGTCTGATTTATTTCCACCCATATGTATCTATGTGTGAGTGTAGAAAACGTCATTGAGAGGGTTACCCCAAATTGAGTCGGGTGATACTCAAATATGATCCAATTAGTAGCGGTATAGAAAAGAAGATGTAACAAAATAATAAATATTGCCTTTTTCTAGAGTTACAAAATTGAGTAATCAGAAAATATAATTACATTTTTTTTATACAAAAAAGTTTAGGTGGGGTAGACACCGGTATCCCACCAGGGCCAAAGCATGTCTCCAAGCTTAAAAAGCGCTTACAGAAGTACTTACAGATCACCCACCAATGAGGCCCTCACATCAACCAGTGGGTATCAAACCCCCTTTTGGAATAAAGACCGACACCTTAGCCAACTGTGACAATCTTCATTGGCAAATATAATTACAAAATTGACCCTTGATAGGCCGTGTTATGCTCATATGGGCGATCCATGGACTGATTGGGCCTAGACTCTAGCGAGTCCCTCTTTATTGAGCTAGCGATCCATCTCAAGTCCAAATGCCAAATTTGTCATGCCCAGTTTAGATTTAGTTTTTGCACCATGAAAAATTAATATGTGGTCTTAGAAACTGTATTTTGTCCCCCAACATTAGAACTCAGTATTGAAAAGGACAAAATATTACCAGATGAAATAGTAAGGGTATAAAAAAGTTAGGTTTTCCAGGAAAAAAAATAATCATTAGTATTTTTAAAATTTCTGTTGGTAAAAACTGAAATTCACATGTGCCAAGTAGAGCCTAAATGAGTAGGTAAAATAATAGAGCCTAAACGAGCTATTTAATTGTGGTGTTTTCTAAAAAACGATTATTTAAAAAATCTGTATGATTTATATAAAAGCCGTAATATTTGAAATTTGAAGTTTCGAATGCTCTAACACAAACATCTTTTTTACTATCAGTCAGTGTCCGGTGCATTTTTTGGATCATATTTTCAAATATCTTAACATCTGACTACTCGAATTTTAAAATTCATAGTTGTCCCTTTCAATATATATATCTCATGTAAGGCTCGAACTTTTAATCAAACTCATCATACTAGCAACACAGCATAGAAGTTTAACGTTTTTAGAAAGCATACAATGTTATCTACTAAATCAAATCCGAATATTATCAATTTTCAAATATAAAGTTACTCTTTTAAAATATTTTTTTCCTAAGAAACTTACTTTTGAGAGGTTACTTATAAAAATATGATAACATTAATTGTCTAATATTTTGATATTGATTTCCATCTTTTTAAAGCTCTTGACATTTCTTATCATAACATTAACTTTCAATAGATTAATAAGCCTTGATACACCTTATGAAAAAAAAAAAAAAACAACTAAAAAATTTGAAAAAGATCAAACTTTTAGACGTTTCAATTTTCAGTCATATCAATTCTAAACTTCTGAGAGACAGTGAACATGTTAGAGAAATCCAAGAAGTTTATAATTTTAAAAAGTATATTTACACGCATGTCGAAACCCTGTTGGACCATGTTTCAAATCAGATTTTTTTTTTTAAAAAAAAAAAGTTAGCTAGGTGGTGCATTTTGGTTCATGATCTCTTTTTATAAAGATAATATCAAAAGTTAGCCATTAATTAGGACTGGAGTGACTAATAAAGATCTTTGGATATACACTAGAAACCGTGTAACTTTAATTCTGCACTCCTCTTTGAAAACCTAAGGGTTTGTTTGTTTCTGTTCTTTTTTTTATTAAAAAAACAATAAAATCAATTTGGATGGTTTTTTTTTTTTTAAGAAACAAATCAATGATCATCACCGATATTTTGGTGTTGGTAGTGGATAGGTGATGGCTTTAAAAAATTAAAAAAAAAATTATAAAAACAAAAATAAGAAAACACCTAAAGAATGTTTTTGTTTTTCGTTTTTTAAAACAACTTTTAGTTTTTTTTTAAAAAAAAATTTATTGAAAACAATTTTCTAAATAAGTTTTTTTTAACCATTTTATATTTAGAAATAAAATCAGACAATCCCTAAATCTCTTATCCTGTCCTTCCCTATTTGTTTGACTTATAGGTATACCTAAATCTCTTCAAATATACTAATCCATAACCATCATTTACTCTTAGGCCTAGTGGTGCAAATGGATTAAAAAATAAGGAGTACAGTGTTAGTGCAAGTTGAGGAAGAGAATGGATAATTAATTGGTTGGGATTTTAATAAATATTGAGTTGAATATAAATATCCATACACATATATGTACTGGGAAGATTAATGGGGTGGTGTGACCAAAACTTTTAGACCCGGCCAATGTCCATTGCGTCTCCTGTCCTCTTCTACAAAACTGCACCTTTTGGCATAAAATAATGATGAAGCTGATGCTTTTTTTTTTTAAAAAAAAAGAAAGCATTTCAAAGTATTGACCAGTACTAAAAAATACTTTAGGATAGTGACTGGTATCAAAAAATTACTTCATGATTTTGTAAAAATAATTCAGGATACTAATTAGTACTAAAAATATACTTGAGTATACTGAAAAAATACTTTATGATCTTGAAAAATTAATTTATGACCTTGAAAAAATATCATGAAGTATATTATAAATACTAGCCAGTGCCTTGAAATATTTTTTCTAGATCCTAATATAATTTTTCAAGATCATGAAGTATTTTTCCAGTATCATGAAGCATCCTTTTAGTACCATTCAATACCTGAAATATTTTTTCAAGATTCTAAAATAATTTTTCAAAATCATAAAGTATTATTTAGTACCAATTAGTATCCTCAAGAATATTTTTAGTATCATTCAATACCCTGAATTATTTTTTTTTCTAGATCTTAAAATAAATTTTCAAAATTATGAAGTATTTTTTCAGTACCGCTCAATATCCTGAAGTATATTTTTAGTACCTGTTAGTCTCCTGAAATACTAAAAAACAAGAGGCATCAGTTTCATTATTTTACACCAAAACGATGTAATTTTGTGGGACAGGAGGAGAGGCGCAGTGGACGTTAGTCGGGTCCAAAACTTTTCTCTTGTTTATCCTTCTTGGAACTCCTTTAGTGTTTGCCTTCTTGGAATATACTCCTTTAGTGTTAGAGTCGTATGTGCCCTAAATATTTGGTTTACACTGATTGATAGATAAGTTACGGCCAACCAAAGAAAGAGGACATAATTGGATCAACTCAAGGTTGGTCCACATACACTCCTTAAGAATCTGAGTACTAAATTAATAAATTTCAATGACACACCATTATTATTTAAATACCTTTATACTTTTTCTGTTTATTATTATAAGTCAATTAACGTTGATCAATCTGTTTCTTTCTTCGTCAAAAATACTTTTATGAGAAACATATTGATAACCTTTTTCGCCTAAATATACACCATCTCCATCTGCATTTTTGTTATTGGGGGAAAAAATACATTTGCTAAGGTTTGATTGGAAAACTAGACCTAATAAATATTAGCAAATGGACATGAGTTTTGTATCTTACTATTTTATTCCTTTAATATAATTATAATACTATATTTGATTTTTAATATTCAAATTCTAAAGTTCGTAGTTGCCTCTTTCAATACATATGTCTCATTTGAGGCTCTAACTTTTAATTAAACTCATTGTACTGGCTAAACAAAAACTTGAGGATAAAATGCCCCGGGTTTGTTTTACTTCTGCACACAAAATGAGTATTATGACTTCATTTTTTGGCATAGAAGTTTAACGTTTGTGGAGAGCATACAATGTTATCTACTAAATCAAATTCGAATACTATCAATGTTCAAATATAAAGTTACTCTTTTAAAATATTTTTTTCTACGAAACTTACTTTACTTATAAAAATATCATAACATTAAAGTGTGTGATGCCATTGAATTAAAATCATGGGATTTTGTTTGGGGATCTTCAGAAGATTGAAGGAAGATGCATCTTATTTCATGGGATAGAATTTGTAAGAAGAAAAGGTTGGGGGCCTTGGCATGAAACATATCGGCCAATACAATCGTGCTTTCATGATGAAGCTTGGTTGGAGTATGGTAAATGATAGAAACTCTCTATAGGTTCGTGTTATTAGAGGGAACTATGGTTGTGGCAATGACCTACTTCCTAGAATTAACCCTTTAAAGGCAGACTCTAATACCTCGAGTGGTATTAAATACAATTGGATACAATTGGACTAAGGTAAAATAAGGGATAGAATTGGTCTGTGACAACAATGGGAATGAGAAAGTGAAGTGGAAATGTGGAAAGAGTGGTATGTTCACAATTCACTCAGTTTACTATGCCATTTCTCAGCCTATTGATACTCATGGTTGTTGTTGGAACGATATATGGGGACTCAAGATGCTGCAAAGATGTAAGACTTTCACATGGCTAATGATGCATGGAAGACTTATGACCAATGCAATGAAGTGTGGATGAATCTTCATCCCACTAGTTTGTGCGAGCGTTGCAACTCTTGCATGGAAGATGATCTTCAAGCCATTTGAGATTGTGGAGCTTTCATGAATTTTTGGGCATCGATCATTCATCCAAAGCACCATAGTAGGTTCTTCTCTGCACCACTGATGATTGAATGCATTTAAATTTGCGACATAATATTGGGCTTAAAAAAGGATGCTGGAAAAACCTGTTTGTTATCATTTATTGGCTACTTTTGTGAGACAGAAATGAATGAGTGTACTTGAGGATCAGCATCGATGTTGACCAAGTATATCCAAGAGCATCGGCAATTTTGGGAAGCACAACTAACGCTCTCCAAAAACTCTGTAGTGTTAATCTAGGCGTGAACCAGGGACCAACTGGCTTACTAGAGACCCAGGATCCCAGAGCCAGTGATTGAGATTGAAGTGGATGGTGCCTTTTCTCACATTCATCGAAATGCTTATGGAGGGATTATTGAGGATGCATAAGGAGTGGTTATAGAGGGCTTTCATTTTCGTCTAGAAAATGGTGACTTTTTAACAACGAAATTATGGGGTTGTCTTATGGGATTGAAATGGGCTTGGGACAGTAGGCACTAGGACATTAAATTAAGCAGCGACTCTCAAGAGGCTTTAAGCCTAATTCAGAGGGACATTCCTGACTTTCATGAGGACATATTGGTTAGTCTGGAAGTTCAAAGTATGTTGAGTCATAGCTAGAAGGTGAACTTCCAGTATATAGCAAGAGAGTGCAACAATAGTAGACATCTTAGCTAAAAGGGCTCTCAATTATTGCCTGGGATTTGGCCTTACTTGAGCGGATGTACTATCTAATTTACTTGATATGAATAGCGCATAAGGGATAGTTTTTAAGTTTTCCTTTGTATTAAAAAAAAAAATCAATAGGTTAATAATAAGCCTTGATACACCTTAGATGTTGGTAGATCTAATTCTTGGAGCCATGAATAATCCGTAACTAAATTCCAAAACAATCCCACAAAAAAGCCTACAATAAAAGCTCTCAAATAGAAATATTATCAATTACATGATGTGTGTGTAAATATTATTTTAGAATTATTTACTATTAGTTTGAATGAAAACCATAATAATTATTGTCTTTTAATTTATTTTTAGGTTACAAAAAATATTTTTAATATATATATGTATGTGTGGCGCACTGTTGTGTATGCATAGATAGACACAGACACATTGTGTAAGCTAAGTAAAATTGTCATGAACTCGTGATTATTGGAAAGCATATGTTTTTTTAAGGTAAAATGATAGCTAGAGACTTTTTAATAAGGTGATGACAATTAAGGACCTGCAAATTTTAAAATACCAATCAATGGACAAGAACCTTTACTAATTGAAAAAATATCACGAACCAAAATGCTCATATTAATTTATAATGATACGGAAACTAAATTGGAAAAAATATTATGGTGACGATTATGGACCTAGAAATTTTAGAGTACCAATAAAGAGACGTGGACCTTTTCTAATAAAAAATACCACAAACCAAAATGCTCATATTAAGTTAAAATGATGGAAACTAAATTGAAAAAAAGAACTAAAAAAATTGAAAAATATCAAACTTTTAGACTTTTTAATTTTTAGTCATTTCAATTCTAAAATTTTGGAAGACACTGAACTTGAGTTGGGAAAACCTTAATTACAAACCCGAGAACAAGTTAGAAATCAAAGAAGTTTATAATTTTAAAAAATATATTTACACACATGTCGAAACTCGAAACCCTGTTGGACCATTTTGAAATCAGATTTTTTAAAAAAAGTTAGCTACGTGGTGCATTTTGGTTCATAATCTCTTTTTATAAAGATAATATCAAAATTTAGCCATTAATTAGCGTATTTTTTTAAATCATGGGAGCCTTAATTATTAATATTGTTGAATTATTCTTTGAATTAAGGCTCAAACCCATTTACAGGTGAGGCACAAATTAAAATACAGCATATTATAGGACAAGCATGTGCAATATATCCATTTATATAGAAATAGACCAACATAATTATAAACATATGGGAAAATTATAATACAAGACTTAGGATAAATAATATTTATTAAAAAAATTATAAAAATAATAATTATTTTAAAAGACCTAAAATTAAAATATTAAAATAAAAAGATTAATTAAATTGACCTGATTAGGTTTATCTGTTTTTTTAACCAATGGCCATCATACTTGATGGAACAAAATTCAATGTCCTCGTATTACTTCACTCTGTACACATCCCAATGCGGAGTGAACCAGTAATACCCAAGAGTCAAATCGTATCTCTCCTTCTTACTCAAATTCTAAAGGAAAAATCTACTTTAGTGCTTAAATTAGTAAAAAGTGTCAAAAAAAAGCCCTAAAAAAAGTCATATATAAAAAAAGACCCTATGACCTTTTCTAGTATTATTTCATAAATGTTCACATCAATATCAGTAGACCATTAACAATTAAATTAGTATCATTAACAATAATATCCTAACAACTAAATCAAAACCTGTTAACAACTAAATCAGTACCCATTAACAATTATATCAGTATACATTAATAACGAACATTTTATGAAATAATATCAAAAAGGATCTTGGGGCCTTTTTTAACATGTGATTTTTTCTTGGGTCTTTTTTAACAATTTTTTACCAGTTTAGACCCTGAGATAGATTTTCCCAATTCCAAATGCTTTTATCCGTCACCACCAAGTCGTGACCAAACGTGTGGTGATGCGCCGACTCCACACTCCCTGCCTTGAACCTCACTAAAGTCGATGTTTGGGTTTCTTAAGGGTTTATTTGTTTCTGTTTTTTTTTTTCAAAAAACTTAATAATTTTTTTTAAAAAAATAATTTTTGAAAATAAAAAAACAATAAAATTAATGTGGATAGTTTATTTTTTTAATTAAAAACCAGTTTTTGAAGAAAAGATGTGGTGGCGGCCGTTGCCAGCAATGGTCGTCACCGATAATATGGTATTAGTAGTCAATAGGTGGCAGTTTCTTAAAAAAAAAATATTTTAAAAAAGTAAGAAAACATCGAAAGACTGTTTTTGTTTTTAAATTTTTAAAAGAATATTTTTATTTTTATTTTTAAAAAAAACACTTATCAAAAACAGTTTTCTAAATATGTTTTTTTTTTCATTTTTATATTTAAAAATATTTTTAAAAAAATAAAAATAAAATCAAACAACCCCTAAATCTTTTATCCTGTCTCCCTGTATTTTTGGCTGTGTAAGGCAACCTGAACTTATAGGTATACCTAAATCATAGAGGTATACGTAAATCTCTTCAAATATACTAATCCCTAACCTATCATTTACTCCTACGCCTAGTGGTCCAAATGGATTCAAAAATAAGGACCACAGTGTTAGTGTTAGTGTTAGTGCAAGTTGAGGAAGAGATTGGATAATTAATTGGTTGGGATGTTACTACCTCCGGTCCTAATTATAAGACATAATTGACTTTTGTTGGAGAGATTAAGGAAGCTAAATAAGTTATTTAATCATTTCGTATATTGTATATCCTTATATTATATATTAGTTTAGGAGTCAAACTAATTAGTTTGAAGAAAAAAATAAAAATACTCTAAAGTAATTTAACTAGCTTCCTTAATCTCTCCAAAAAAGTCAACTATGTCTTATAATTAGGACCGGAGGGAGTAATAAATATTGAGTTGAGCAAGATTATTAATGGGGTGGTGTGACCAAAACTTTTAGACTCGGTTAGTTTCCATTGCATTTCCTATCCTCTTTTACAAAACTGGGCCAATAGTGAAGCTGATGCCTCTTTTCTTTTTAATATTTTAGATATTGACGGATAGTAAAAAGATACTTTAAATATTGATCAGTATAGTAAAAATATAGTTGAGGATATTGACTAGTACTGAAAAAATATTTCATGATATTGAAAAATTATTTGAAGATCTTAAAAAAATATTTTAGGATATTGATTGGTACTAAAAGGATACTTTAAAATATTGACTATTACTAAAAAATACTTCATCACTTGAAAACTATAAGATAAATTGAACTTATGGGCATGCCTAAATCAAAAAGTGTAAGACAAACTGAATTTATAGGTATGCCTAAATCGCTTTAAATGTACGTACTGCTACAAAATCCCTAACCATCATTTACTCTTAGGGCTAGTGGTGCAAATGGATTAAAAAATAAGTACAGTGGTGGTGCAAATTGATTCCTTGGGATGTTAATAAATACTAATCCGCTGACCCAAAAAAGGAAAAAAAAAAAACTAATATGGTCTAAAATATACGGCATAGTTTATCCTATATATATTTAAAATCAGCGATAGTACTGAGTTGAATATATATATATTTACACGCACATATATACATACATATAACACATGTATATTGGGAACAGTGGCGGAGCTAGGTTTTTTCCTTTATGTCTACACAATTAATTGCGGAGTTATGATTTTTTTTTTTAAGGAAAGTTTTAAATGCATTAAAAAATATAAATAAGAAAAAAAAACTTTAACTTAACATAGAAAAATAATAATCAAGAGCCAACTAAACTATTATAATAGAATGATTATAAAAACATTCTAAATCCACAGTTTCAAAAGTTACCAATAGCTCTACAAAACTAAAAGGAACTTCTACGTGGCTAGCTGGGAATTATGCCAGAAAACAAAGTGGCTTTATTTGTAATATATGCTATCACTTTTAGAACAGAACAGAATCAGAAAAAATGACAGAAAAGGACCCCATCTACTAAAAATTACAGCACAGTCCCCGAATAGAAATCAGTGTTTTTGCTGATTGAAGCAAGCCAAATGTGAACAGATTTTTGGGGATCTTTTTCCAAAAGGGGCCGACATTTTTGAGAGCTAAGGGCTGTGACTTTTGGATCAATTTTTGGCAGAGATTTGGGGGGGAAAAAAAAGAGAGAGTCGATTTTGGAGAATAAGGGAGATGAGAGCGCTGATTTTTTCATCACCGTCACTTTCGGTCTGAGTTTCACTTTCACCCCTGCTGGAGATTCACCACTGAAGTTTCAAACGGGGAGAGCACAGATGAGGAATAAATCTTAAAGTACCATCATCGACCTTCTTCCTGTTCCACCGTCAACCTCCGCCTGAATCACGCTGCCAGCACATCACCATCATCCTTTCCCTTCTTCCTCCTCCTTCCATTGCCTCTGTTCAGATTCCCCATCCTCATTCCTCACCAATTTCACCTCTTCTTTCAACTTTGTGTCTGCACCTGCATACGTTGGCGTCAACGTAGCTCCGCCACTGATTGGGAAGATTAATGGGGTGGTGTGACCAAAACTTTTTTTCTCGTTTGTCTTTTTTAGAATATACTCCTTTTAGTGTTTGTCCTTCTTGGAATATACTCCTTTAGTGTTAGAGTCGTATGTGCACTAAATTCATTGATTGATAGATAAGTTACGACCAACCAAGAATCTGGATATAATTGGATCAACTCAAGGAGACGTATACTAAATTAGTAAATTTCAATGACACTATTATTATTATTTAAATACCTTTACACTTTTCCTGTTTATTATTATAAGTCAATTAACGTGGATCAATCTGTTTCTTTCTTCGTCAAAAATACTATACATATTGATAACCTTTTTTCGCCTAAATACACCATCTCCATTTGCATTTTTATTGAAAAAAAAAACATTTGCTAAGGGATTGGAAAATTAGACCTAATAAATATAAGCAAATGGACTTGAGTTTTGTATTTTACTATTTTATTCTTTCAATATAATATAATACTATATTTTATTTTAAATATAAGAACTAGATAATTTATTTACGAATATTAAGAAAATTAGTTAAGTTGGTTTTTTTTTTTAAATGTATCACAATTTTCTTAAAATACCTTCTTTAATAATAATCATTGAGAACTACCCTTATCTAAATCCTCCTTATATGTACAATCAATAGAGATATGTTGGGTAACAATTATAAGTTTAGAAGATAAATCAACAGAGTTGGTCTAACAGTGTAAGACCCTATTAAATCCGTATGAGTTTCGAGTTCGAGTTCTAGAGAAGTCACTTGTATTGGGAGAGACAGCCACGAACCCAAAACCGTATACTAGATTATAATATTAAAAAAAATAAGTGCAAAAGATAAAATGAATCAAAATCTTATATTTAAGACATAAATAAATTTTTTATCTAACTCATACATTTAAGATTGGAGGGAATATTTTTTACAATCGTTTTATGATTAATGTTGACCGTTATAACTCTTAATTGGAAGATTTTTTTTAAAAAAAAATGAAAAAATAGGCCATCCTCCTAGTTTAAGCACTTATACACATCAAATGGCCGGGGACATTTCTTTAGGTAAAAATTCGAATGTTCATTTTTGCTAGAGGTTAGCTCCTTCCTCCTTGAAAAGGAAGTTTTCTTATTCTTCATTTGAAAACTCGGATTTTGAGGGTCTATTTGATACATGGATTTGATGGGAAGGGAAAGAAAAATTAAGAAGTTATTGTGTTTGACACGTATTTTGAATAAATCTTATTGGGAACCCAAGTTTTTGGGCTTACCAATCTTTCCTCATATGTGGAAAGATCAAATCCCACCAAAATTGGTGGGATCTTAAGTTCCCACTTCACTATTCACATTTTTTGACAAATTTACCCTTAAATTTGAACTTGGCGGGAATGTTTGAATTTGATAGGAAAAGTTGAACTTGGCAGGAAAGTTTGAATTCGGTGAGAAATTTTTTTACACGAGTTCGAATTTGACAAGAGCATATTTTTCTAAAATATATTTTAGCAAAAAAATTATTTTTCTTTTTTTATTTTGAATTAATTACTTTTGAGGGTAAAATAGATATTTTTTGATTATTTACCAACTACTATCACTTCATTTTTTTTCTTTTTACCAAACAACTCATTTTCCTTTAAGCCATATTCCCTCATCTTTTATTTCCTTTCCTTTCCTTTCTTTTCTTCTTATAATTTCCTTTTTCTCCTCAAATTTTCTTCATACAGGGCCTAATAGTGGTGGAGGAAGGAACATGTCCATAAGTCACCACCTCACATTTTTTTTTAATTTTATTTTAATATTAGTCTGTCGGTAAGTACATTTTTCCAGTGTTTCGAAAAAAAAAAATTAACCTCATCTTCTTCTTACTTAAATCTTGATTTTTATTTTAATAACTTATGAAACTTTTTTAATATTATTTTTTTAAATTGAGACTTTAGTATCATTTTCTTTATATATATATATATATATATATATATGAGTAAAGGATTTCTCCCGTCATTGGAGATAAATTATCTCCAATGATTTCAAAACTATATCGTTCTGGATTAATGAAGAGTATTTCCGTAATTTTGCATCATTCATTAATTTACCTAAAATTATAAACACACATTTTATTAATTCAAAACGACGTAGTTTTAGGGGTCACTGGAGATAACTTATCTCCAGTGACTAGAGAAATACTTTTCCCTATGTATATATAACGGTTAAATAAAAATTACTAAAAGAATAATAACTTACTTGAAAATCTATATAAATAGTAAAAGAGAATGTTATATTTATATAAGTAGGTTTTAAAATTCAATGAGAAAATTATTCTGGCAGGAGATTAAAGGGAAAAAAGGCACAAAAAGTCTCTTCCCTCTGAAAAGTAAACTCCAGAGATCCTGACACGCTTGGCGATGAAGGGGGAACGATCATTCGGGTTCACATTACGTTTTTTTTTTTTTTTTTTTTAAAAAAAGTACTTTTTAGGTGTTTTCCCCCCTCTAATTGGGAATTAAGCATTTATTTTTAAAATTTTTTATATATTCTATTTATATATATTAGATTATATGTTAGATTCTGAAATTTTTTTGCACACACTATCTCGAATTAATTAATTTCTAGTACTGCATTTAGAAATATTTTTCCTGTAACCCCAATATCCTGGAAATTAATTAATTTGAGATACTGGGTACAAAAAAAATTCAGAATTAGCATATAATCTAATATAGATAAATAGAATACATAAAAATTTTTAAAAAATAAAACAAAATATCTAATCACTCTAATTAAAAGAAAAAACACCTAAAAAGCACCGATGTGAATTCCCACCATTCCCACTTCGATGCTTCGACCTTCTTTTAGTCAACAACACATGCTGTTTTTGATGCGACTAGTTTGGTGCTTCTTCCTTGTCCCCTTTTCACACTCTTTTATTCTTTTATTATTATTATTATTATTATTAAACATAATAAAAAAATGAAAGGTAAAATGTTGCATTCATAAAACAAATTAACGAGAGGAAAAAAAAACTTATTTTACCGTGTACATGAGGGTATAGGAGCATTGTTGTCAAACTCGCGAGTTGACTCTCCGAGTTTATCGTCTTTACGTTTTTACCTTACTAAATTGAGTCAAGTCTCTAGCAAACTCGTGTTAACTGTAAACTCATATAAACTCACGAGTTTACAGACTGAATTTACTGTTTTTATGTTTGTAGCTTACAAAATTGTGTTAATTTTTTTTTCAATTTTGTCATCCTCAACAACTTTATATATAAATTTTATAGAAATTTCTTTATTAGGTATAATAAATTATGAATGTTGATATATTTAATTTTAATTATTTGGATTTAAATTATATTTAAATCAAATTGTTGTTATTTTTATATTATAATTATTTAATTATACACTGTTAATACATGTTTAATGATAAAAGTAAACTCTTACAAGTTTACCAATTCAAGTTTACGATACGAGTTTGCATAAACTTGTGAGTTTGACAACTTTGCATAGGAGTATCTTATTCTGATGTAACAGTCCTCCCTCATGATTCTTGAACTACTTTGGTACTGAGGGGAGGGGGATAACCACTCTCACTTCTATGGTTCTATCTTCATTAGTCAACAACACGTGCTGTTTTTGATGGACTAGTTTGGTGTTTCTTCCGTGTCCTTTTTTCCTGCTCTTGTATGTTCTTCCCTTCTTATTATAAGAGATTTAAAAAGTTAATTTATTAGTTAATAAGACATATATCTTTTGAAATACCATTACCATATTGTAAGAGATTTAAACTAAATTTCATTTAAAGTATATAGAATATAACCAAAACCCAGAACGAAATTGGTTTCCCTCCTAAACAAATTTGCTTAGTAGGGAGAATTAGGCATGTTTAGGTCGTCATATTTGATTTGGACAGTGCAGATCTATTTTTTTTAAAAGTCTATACTTTTTTAAAAAATATTTTTATTAGTATAGAGTATAAAATAAAGATGATCTCTTAACTATTATATATTTTAAAAATATTATTTATTTAAAAAAGAATTTAAATATAGACGGTCCAAATCTTCTTAGTACACTTCGCTTGGCAACAAACCAGGTTTAGAACTTTAGAACTGAACTCCTAATTTTATTTTGATAAGCTTTAATTTTGATCTCAATACTTAACAATTAATTTTTACTTTTATCATTTTTTTATTACTTCTAATTCCCTTGGATCACACAGTGTTTTTTTCTTTTTTCTTTTTCTTTTTCCAATTATGTGATTGATTCAATCTTTATTTTTCTTTTGTAGTCAGTCACAAATATTGAAGTATCAAAGAGACTCTCGTACTTATTTGCCCTCAATATTTCAGATAAAAAACCGAATCATCTTTGAGAATCGAAAATTGACGTCGTTATTATCAAAGCCTGGCGTCACGCACGAAAAGAAATGCTAGATATTTTGTGTGCACAAAACATTCTGTATCAAAGGAAGCAGGGATGGACCCAAGCATTTTACTTATGGGGTGAAATTAAGAAATGCTATATTACGAATAAAAGTACTTAAAATATAATAAAGACATAATATACCAAAAATTAAAAGAAATATATTACAGAAATTAAGATTTTTTTTTCCCACTTGATTCTTACTCTACGTGTTTTCATTATTGTTAAACTCATCTATAATTGAAGCATTACTAAAACTTAAAACAATTTTTTTTTCAATGTATGTAATCAAAGAATCATCAAGAAATTGGTCTTTCATTTTATTTTGAAGTTTATTCTTAATTATCTTTATAGTAGAGAAAGATCTTTCATAGTTGCTGTAGAAACTGGAAGAGTGATTACAAGTCTAATCACTCTTTCATTAATATTTCCATAACCATCTGTTAACAAAACTCAAAACGTGTCTAAAATACTAACCCTAAAATATTCTTTAATCAGTATAAAAGTAGTATCATTAGAAAAATAAAATCATGTATAAAAAATTTTATGAATAAAATTTAATGAAAAGAAGTGATTTTAAGTAACTTTTTTATTTTCAAAATTTGTCGTAAGCTGTTGGAAAAAAACGCTGGACAAGCTACTAACGAGAGGAAGAAACAAGTAATGTTGGGAATATATATTAAAGTTGTGGGCGTCGCCTCTTTACTTTTTCTTAAGTGAAGTATATGAAAGCAAACCAGTGAATGAAACCAAATGGTTCGTGAAACTGTGAACACAAACCCCCAGCTCAGTGAATGTAGATAAAAGCAATAACTAATAAACAAACTATGTTTTAATTCTTTTTTGAAAAAAAATTAGGGGGCACCCTTAGCCCCCAGGGTGTCCGTAATTGAAATGGAGGTTTAGACTTCAAGCATGGACAAATCAAAAAACTTCCTGAATGTTGTATATATATGTACATAGAGAGAATTGTATAGAGAATTCTAAAACTCCTTGTAATTGTATAAATATCTAGATATTTTATGAAAAAGTTCTGAACAATTCTTTTTAACCGTAAGATCTTTTAAATCTTGACCTTTCATTGAGGAGGTGGTAGGATATAAATAGAGGGTACCCTCCTCATTTATAAACAATCAAAGAGAATTCAATCAAGTGTTATTATTCAAGAGCCTATCTCTCTAGAGTTCTCATTCTCTCTCTAAAGTTCTCTTTTTCTTTGATTTTTTTGCCTACTCATGAGGGTTTACTGACTTAGCAAAAATCAGGACGGGTGATCAAACTAATATGGTTTTTGAGAGGTTAAATCTGAGGGCGTGACACTATGCTATCCTTGATCCCTTACATTCCCAATATCAATATGCAATCCAATAAGTACTAGCACAACAATAATTTTAATTTATTTATACATTCATCCTAGCTAGGGAGAGAATGAGACTTTCAAATAAATTTATGTAACAAGTTTACACACATATATATAATTATTATCATTATTGTTACGATACGAATATTAATTATTTCTCCAAGTTCATTAGTTTTCTAAGTTTGGCTATAAATGGAAGTATTGGTCAAGAATTAAACACACACAAAAAATAATGAGAATTGCTCCTCATTTTCTCTTCTCTTATTTCTTTCTCTCTTATCCGAGGTTAATTTTTATTTTCATAACAATTATTATATTGTTTGTTTTTAGTTATCTTTCTTTATATTTCTATATTGGCATGCATGATGTATAAGATTGTGGGGCTGATAAAATCAGAGGAGACTTACAAGCCTTCTTTAAATCTTACCCAGGTGGGACTGCTTTTTGCTCTTTCTTTTCGGCTGTAATTATAGTTATGATTATAATTTTAGTTGTTTCAATTTTGTTGGTTAAATGTGTCAACATCAATTGGATACTTAATTAACTTGAATTAAGATTGAAAATATGCTTTTAAATACTTCAATCGCTATTACTGATAAACCCTAAACTGATAAACAGTAATTTTGGAAAAATATGTATTGGAGGCTCCAAAACAAAAACTCAAACAAAACCAAACCTCGTCAATTTAGAAATAATGCAATTTAAAGTAATAGTTATTTAAATATATAATTTTTCTTCAAAAAGGAACTATACCTCTCTTCAAAATACAGGTTTTCAAATTTCAACTATTCTCAGATTTCAAATGGGGCATCTAAAGGTCTACCATGGTCTCCAATCATGGAAGTATACTTTAATTACTTGATTATTAATCGCTATATATTTTAACTTTATTATTGCTTGAATTGTCAAGGCCAAGAATGGTGGCTTCTTTCTTAATTACACATATGACCTTATTAATGAGTCACTTTCAGGATTTCAGAGACAAAAAAAATTTCATTAACTCCACCTTAAAATTTAACATTTTTTTTTAAATTTTCGTTCTATTTAACATATGACATACCCTATGTAAATAAAGTCAACATAATAAAAGATGAAGGGTAAAATGTTACCTTCATAAAAAAAAAAAAATAATGATGTGACTTGTAATTAAGAAAAAAAAGGGAAAACCCTTTAAGATCCTAAGAGGCAAAAAAAAAAAAAAAAGGTTAAAAAGTTATAGAAAAAATTCTAGTATCAAAAAAGTCTGAAGGAGTTGTTAAAAAAAAAAATTTTAAAAACCTTTTTAACATCAGAATTTTCTCGAACATTTTTTTAACATTTTCTTAGTCTTTGGTTTTTCCAAAAAAAAAAAAAAAAACCTTCTTTAATTTTACCATGTGCATGAGAGCATCGGGGTATCTTATTCTTATGTAGAACAGTCATAGAACATGTCACGGTTTCAGGAGAGAGAGGGAAGAATTGAACACCTTAAGGCTTAAGATCAAGACCGTGAACTCAAACATCATCCTCCCTCATGATTTGAATCTCTTTAAGAAATACTTTAAATAACATCTAACAGTGAACTCCCACTCATAAGGAGTTTTTATATCATTAGCCTATAAATTAAAGTCATTAACAGGAGGACCATTACTTTTGAAAAAAGAAAAAGAGTTAAAGTGCATCTAGTATCCTGAAATATTTTTCTAGGTGTATCTAATGTCTTAAACTATCTTGTGGTACATCAAGCACCATGAGATATTTTTTTTTAAAAAAATGTGCATTCATCACCCTCAAGCACTTTGCCTATGCAATTTTCCATTTAATTTAGGGTGTTGAACGTCCTGAAAAAATATTTTAGGATATTGGATGGACTAAAAAAATAGTTTAAGGTTATAGATGACCATAAAACACTTTAAGGTATTGGACGTAAACATCTAAAAAAAAGTATTTTAAAATGCTGGATGAATTTTTTTTTTAAAAAAAGCAGGAGTACAACACTTCTCTTTGGATGTGATTCGTACAATGCCCAAAGCAGAAATGTAGATGCAGTAGTGTTGGGTTATTATACAAGAAAATATAATTCGTATAATTTTTGGAGTCTTTGTTATATGCATGATGATAAAAACTAAAAAGTTTGCAGTTTTAAGGAAAACAATTAATGCACTCATTGACCAAAGACTGAAGAGTGAAACTGTTGAGTTGACCTAAGACTCAAGAGTGAAACAGTTGCTGTAATAAAAAAGCTCTGAAAATATTTCATCATCCATGATCCAACCTCGTCATTTCCACTAAGAATTGAAAATTAAACTCTCTAAGATTTCCAGAGAGCGTGTAGTGAATGAAGGCATTTTGTCAATCAAAGATCTTGGTGTCCCTTGGGAACATCGATAAAATTGGAACCATACAAATTAAAGAAGATTAGCATGGCCCCTATGAAAGGATGACACACATAAATAAAAAACGATCTTAGTACTTAAGCATGTACAAATGTCTTTTATTCTACATATAATTTTATTTTTATATATGTTATAAAACGTTAAAATATAAAAATACACATAAATTTTTATTAAAAGTGTGTCTAGCACAATATATTATTCAGAGGTAAAAAAAATACCTATAAACATTTAAGATAAAAGTAAAAATATTAGGAACGTTAAATATAATCTGACCGCATCCTTACCTTACATATGCATATGCAAAAATAATGTCAGTCTCACGATAAGAAGTAATGTTGTGAAGTTATATTTAATAGTCTGAACATTTTTTTTACTCCAATTATTTTGATTGCTTATTGATTTTTTTTTAAATTTATAAAAAATATATGGTATTATACGCCCTTATATTAAAAGTTCACGGTCTTGCATACCTTTTAATTCCAAACAATTTTTAGGTAATGCATTTTGCAATAAGAAATTTATTAGCTGTTTAACATTGTAATAATATGAGAACAAGAGAAGTGTGACCGTATCACTTATGGAAATTCCAGTATATAACTCCGCCTTTACCAAGCAAGCTTGTCACACACTATCGTCTCATTATCTTCCTCCAACCAAACACAATCACACGCTTTGGTGTTTTCACTTCTCTTCATTCTCTGACCCAAACATGGTGGTCTCTTCAGAACCACACTCCATCCCCACAGGCCTCCGATGGACAAGGTCCTTCGCCGTCCAGCTCATCACCGGCCGGTGGTTCATGATATTCTCCTCCTTCCTTATCATGTCGGTCTCCGGCGCCAGCTACATGTTCGCTCTTTACTCTCGTGACATCAAGTCCGTCCTCGGCTACGACCAATCCACTCTCAACCTCCTCTCCTTCTTCAAAGACCTTGGCTCTAACATCGGCATCCTCTCCGGCCTCCTCAACGAGGTCACGCCGCCGTTCGTCGTCGTCTCCGTCGGTGCCATCCTCAACTTCTTTGGCTACTTCATGATCTGGCTCGCCGTCAATCGCAAATTCACCCACCCTCCCTCCGTCCCCCTCATGGCCTTCTACGTTTTCGTCGGCGCCAACTCCCACTGCTCCACCAACACCGGCGTCGTCGTCACCTCTGTCAAAAACTTCCCCGGCTCCCGTGGCATCGTCATCGGAATGCTCAGCGGCTACCTCGGGCTCAGCGCCGCAATCATCACTCAATTATTTTACGCTTTCTATGGAAACGACTCAAAGTCTCTTCTTTTGCTCATGGCTTGGCTTCCCACAGCCACTTCTTTTTTGTTTCTTCCAGTCATAAGGCACCATAAGGGCCTTCAACAACCAAATGACACCAGAAATTTCTACAAGTTCGTCTATTTGTCTCTTCTTCTCGCAGGTTTTCTTCTCATCATCATCATCCTCGAAAAATGTCTCAAATTCACCCAGAGCGAGTATTATCTCGCCTCTTCTTTCATGCTTCTCCTTCTAATCCTTCCGGTCGTCGTCGTAATCTCCGAGGAGCTTAACCTTTGGAGAGCCAAGAAACAGCAAGAACCACAGAAAGTAGTAGAAACCATAGCCACAGAAAAACCCAAGCTTGATGAGTACGAGAATACGACGAAACACAGAGAAGAAGCTGCTTCTTCTGCTTCTGGGTCATGTTCATGGTGGAGCAACATATTCAGAAAGCCAGAAAGAGGCGACGACTATACCATTCTGCAAGCGATTCTAAGTCTAGACATGGCGATTTTGTTTTCTGCAGTAATTTGTGGTCTTGGAGGAACATTAACAGTGGTGAACAACCTGAGCCAAATAGGTACGGCTTTAGGTTACTCACCACATAGCATAACAACTTTCGTGTCACTAATGGCGATCTGGATCTATCTGGGGAAGATAGCTCAGGGTGTGATATCAGAGTTCATGGTAACAAAGCTAAAATTTCCTAGACCTTTCATGCTAACTTTAATTCTGGTCCTTTCATGTGTGGGCCATCTTCTTGTAGCCTTCAACGTCCCAAATGGACTCTACGTGGCATCAATAATTATAGGATTTTGCTTTGGAGCAAACTGGCCAATACTTTTCACCATTATTTCTGAGCTTTTTGGGCTCAAATATTACTCGACGCTTTATAATGTCGGGTCGGTCGCGAGCCCGATCGGGTCGTATTTGATGAGTGTGAGGGTGGCTGGTTATTTGTATGATAAGGAAGCTATGAGGCAGTTGGCTGAGAAGGGTTTGAAGAGGAAGGAGGGAGAAGAATTGAACTGTAATGGGAATGAGTGTTATAGATTGGCCTTCTTTATTATTGCGGGTGTGACCTTGTTTGGGGCACTTGTGTCCTTAATTTTGGTGGCTAGGACCAGAAGATTTTACAGAAGTGATATTTACGAGAAGTTCAGAGAGAAGGAAGAAGATATTAATAATCATACCAACGAGACGGAAATGGGTGTGGTGGCGCACAAACAAGATGGACAACCAAGGGCAAATTGAATATGCATGGAGGGTACTTTTGTAAAATTGTTAACATGCTTTTATTTAGCATTAGTGTCGGTGAATCTTGAACATGGGTACTACAAGTTTAAGATTGATATAAATAAATTATTGCCTTTAAGTTTTTTGTCTTCGATCTGGAGCTCTTTTTTCTTTAATTTGATCTTTTTAATAGATGCACTTCCAACAGGAATTGTCGAACAGGTTATTAATATTGCAGAAAGACACACATAAGATGGATACTAAATATGTAAATCTCAATCCAGGACTCTTAAATAATTAATCAGCACTGTGAAGTTTTTAGGACTAATCTGGGATTGAATTTTATAATAAAACTACCTAAATGCCCATAAATTGAATGACAAAGAGTTTAACAAACAACAACTTTAACTCGTCATGATCAAATGATAACACTAGCTGAATACTAAGCCAGTGACAGTTAGTTTCACAAAAATTTCTTGCTGAGTATCAATAATAGCAATAGTATAACAAATAACAATTTTAACTTATCATACATATGATATCAAATAAGACAATGGCAACTATGTTTTTGTTTTTTTGTTGTTTGGAGAGAGAAATGAATTCATTTCACAAAAATTTAATTTCAAAACATTTTTTACGGATCTCACATATAAATTAAGCCATTTGGAGGGATACTTTTGGAATTCTCATATTTCAAATGGTTGATATATGTCTTTCTCCTATTAATAATTATGAGTAGGCAAAATATTCACATCCACGTAGAGTCATCAATTAATAATATCATTTACGAGGCTACATAAATAGTACTAATACTTAATACTTAACATGGCCAAGAGTTTTATTTTTATTCTTTTGCTAAGAACATGTATTTTTTTATTGGATAAAATCTTATTCAAAGCACTGTCGGACATTAAATGAAGGTACTTTTTTTAGTGAGGATTCAGACTTTGATTCGTCGCGTTGTGAAGGATTAACTCTTTCTGCTAAATCTAACTCTCATTAGTAAACGAAGAGATTTATGCAGTTTGATATTCTTGTTAGTAAGACTGTTAGCTAGCGGACTGTTAATTAGTTTGTGCATTTATATTCGGTACATGACCCCAATTATATATATCCAATAATAATTAAAAAAAAGTCCTCCATATATGCCTATTCATTTAGACATAGTGCATTAATTGAGGTCAAACAATGCGGGTACATATATGGGATATATAGTGTTCAAAAAAAAATATGGGATATATCATATCTATTATAATTTTACGAAAATTAAAAAATGATGATTCCAGCCAACTTTAATTTAATTTAAAAAAAAAATCGATGAAGGAGTTGACTAGGGGGGCGGATCTAGAAAATAATTGAAGAATACACTATTGGCGGGGATTCGTTGCCCCCGATTTTTTTTAGATGCATTAAAAATAAATGAATATAAAGAAAAAAATAAGACTAAATGTTGTTAGAAATAGCAAGGCTGAGCACTAAATAAATTTAAATACATATATTGTAATAACAAAAGTATATTACAATAGTTACAATGTCATTCTTCTAGGTCTTATTATTTGGAAGTCTATCATAATTGCCTCATTATCAATGCTATTAAATACATCTTTTTCAATATAAGGCACTAAACAATCATTCATCCCCCATCCGATTATGAAGTGCATTCTTGATGTATTTCATAGCTGAAAATGCTCTTTCTACAGACGTAGTTGCTACAAACAAAATTAAATAAAGAAAAAGCCAAGACTTGAAGACCTCAGCGGAGCTTCTGGCACAGATGCAGGAAGGCATAGAAGGGATTTTTTTTTTAAAAAAAAATTAATAGAAGGGCACTTTTGTAATTTCATGTCAAATTGCCCCCACGTAGCTCCGCCATTGCTAGGGAGTACAATCATTAATAGCCTTACCCAAACGTTAATGGATGAATGCTTTTTTGCAGACGAATCCTTACGTGCTTTTGATAAAAGAGAAAGGAAAACAAGTTTAGATGCTTTCGCTTTCAAAGGCCCTAGCTAGTTGTTTTGAAAAGGAAAACAACAACTTCGTAGGAAACTTCGTGTTCATCTTATGAGGCAGAAACAAATCAATATCAGAATTTTAATTTGTGTCCAGCTTTGGATATGCTTGTAGTTATAGCTTGGACTTAAGTGGTGACGTTTGAAAGTAAGGCTATTGGCCTACTGCATGCAATTTAATGTGGTAGAATATACTCTTTGCGCTTCTAAATATCTGAGCCAGTAATGGGGTTTGTACTGTAGTTCTAAATATTAAACTTAATTCATTTTGTCATTGATAACTTCCCCCAAAATTATACTAATTTAGTCTATATAGTAAAGGCATTTCCATAAGGGATATAGTTCTCATAGAAATGATGATTAAATAGGGTATTTTAAGAAAAGGGTTAAGTAGCAAATCTACACCGGAAGTACATGTATAGGAACAATATTGTCTTAGAAGTTTTTTTTGTCTCAATGTTGCCCCGAAAGTTTCAAAATATAGCAAAGTTGCTCTATTTCATTAAAAAATTAATGTTGACCGTCAAAAAGTTAACATTGACCATTAACTTTTTAACGGAAATGGACAACATTGCTACGTTTTACGATGAAAACTTTTAGAGTAATATTGCTTCACAGCAAAAACCTTCTAGATTAAATTTACTACTTAACTATTAAGAAAATCAATACAAATTTTTATAAATAATTGACTTGACCAAATTTTTTAATCGATACAAATTAGTGATTAGCTCTTAAATTAAGAATGAGAGAGAGAGAAAGAGGATGACTTTTTCATCTCGACCTTGAGGGTGCATAATCCCCATTGTCACAATAAGATGCATGGGCAACCTAAGTAGAGTCGTGTCCATTGGGTTTAACTATTCATGTTTTGTTGACTTTCGAAATATTGGTTCTTTATAGATTTCAAAAAGTTTTAAACTAGTTCTAGCATTTCTTTGATGTTATCATTTATCTAATATTATCTCTGATTTTAAATGTAAGACATAGAATGAATGAATATAATTACTCCATCTGTGTTAAATACAAGCAATCTTTTAAAATTCTTATTTTTCATTATATAAGGACTTTCATAAAATTTTAATTAAATTGATTTTGAATAAGACCCTTTGCAGATTGGAAAAGAAAAGCAATACAAAGAAACTAGGATGCAGTAGCAGTTAAAAATGACATCAGTCACTATGTTCCAAAGATTTTGCAAGCTGAAGGGTTCATTTAGTTCTCTCTTCACAAGAGAATCTGCCATAAGTTATTATCAATGTCTATACATTGGAACTGATCAACATGTCAATTCCATTGAATCATGTTTTAATATCTAAAAGCACTGCCAAATCATCATGTGTTTAAGGAACCTTATTCATGATCAATCAAATGTATTGCCTCAGTCGAGTCACGAGTCACTCCTCAAGATTATATTGTCTTTAGTCCCATTAAGCATTCCTTGCATATTCTTTTTTCCCCCAGAAAGACCCTTTGCATTTTCGAATAGGCGTTCACATTATGCACAGAAAGGACTTAATTAATTAAAGCCATTCAATCAGCCAGTCATCGCTCTTAAATGCGTAAATATATATTTTAATCAACTTGT
This sequence comes from Acacia crassicarpa, assembly GCA_034222035.1. Lineage (NCBI taxonomy): Eukaryota > Viridiplantae > Streptophyta > Magnoliopsida > Fabales > Fabaceae > Acacia > Acacia crassicarpa. The sequence continues at coordinate 8,057,941 of JAWXYG010000002.1, forward strand.
TTCTTTTCTCCCGTTTGCAACCTAGAGTAGCTAACCCCAAACTAGGTTTTGTCCATTCGGTTTAGGGTCATAGACTTAGATGAACTAGCTAGAGGTATAGTAGTTAATTTTTCCCCGCGGTCACAAAGAAAATGACCCAAATATAATTAATTACCACCTGTAAAGATTCTTTGTAAGCTACATCCTCCGATCGAAATTATATAACGTTAACTAATTTACGCCGATTATAATATGTTTGTTAAGTTATTTATCATGTCTTAAATTGATAAAATTTAGGAAAAATGACAAAAAATATCATTTGAATTTCAAAATTCTATTGACAATAATAATAATGAGATTAACAAGAACAATAAAGTAATTGACAACACGTTTTGTTGGGAAATCATCTATTTGAGATTTTGAAATTTAAAGAGTATTTTCTTAGGATTTTCTCTAAAATTATCTATTTTTCCTTTACTAAAAAAATATGACTTTGACAAACAAAGAATAGTCCAATTAGTGAAGGGGAATTGACTCATAACTATAAGGTTGTGAGTTCAAATCTCATCGATGTAAGGACCATGTTGATGTAAAATTTGTAAATACCTTTATAAGTGATCTTTTAACCTAGAGGTATGTCGTGATCTTGATGAACCCCAAACCCAATTCACCTAAACATTTTGTTATTAAAAAAAAAAGATGTTCAAACATGTATTTGTTATCTGTCACATCTCTGTCTTTTAAGGGAAAAAATGGGAAACAATTATTATTTATTTTATCAACCTCTGACATAAGTTTCTTTCTAAAACGGAATTGGCTTGTGTCCTATACCAATTACCGTCTGCTGCGTCTTTTTTTTTTTAAAACGGCGCAGTTTTGGGTCAAAAATAGTGAAGCTTTGCTTTTTTTTTTTTTTAAAAAAATATTTTAGGGCACTAACATGTACTAAAAAGATATATCATGATACTGATCGGTACTGAAAAACATTTCAGGTATTGACAGGTAATTGAAAAATATTTCACAATATTGAAAAATTATTTTAGGATCTTAAAAAAATATCATAAAATATACTTTTAGTACAATCACTGCCCTAAAATATTTTTTCAAAATCCTAAAATAACTTTTTTCAAGTGCAGTCAGTATCCTGAAGCATTATTTTAGTATCAGTCAATACCCTAAGATATTTTTCCAATATCCTAAAATAATTTTTGAAAATAGTATTTTTCATTAGTTAGTATCCTAAAATATCTTTTTAGTACCAACAATATCTGAAATATTTTTTTAAGAAAATAAAATAAATTTTCAAGATCATAAAGTATTTTTCAGTACCAATCATTATCCTAAAGTATCTTTTTAGTATCTGTCAGTATCCTAAAATATTTAAAAAAAAGAAAAAGAAAAACAAAGTTTCACTGTTTTTGACACAAAGCTGCGCCGTTTTAAAGAAAAGGATGCAGCGGACGGTAATAGCTGGGTTCTCATTTGGTGCATATAATTAGGTGCCCAATTATGTGCTCATACCTCTATTAGAGGTATGAGCATATTTTTTTTAATTTTTTTAAAATTTTTTATATATTGTATTTATTTAGATTTAAATTATATGCTGCTTTCTGGAATTTTTTTTTGCATCCAGTATCTCAAATTAATTAATTTCCAATCCTGCATTCATCTGTAACACCAGTATCATGGAAACTAATTAATTTGAGATACTGGATGCAAAAAAAATTTCAAAAAGCAGCATATAATTTAAATCTAAATAAATACAATATATAAAAAAATTAAAAAAAATTAAAAAAAATATGCTCATATAAGCACATAATTGGGCACATGATTATGTGCACCAAATGTGAACTCGGTAATAGCTATAGGACACAAGCCAATTCCTTCTAAAACAGGAGGGAGTACTTGACTAGGTGTTTAATTATTTTTCAAGTTAAAAGCGCACTTTTGTCCTTCAACTTTACTTATGCTTTTGTTTTGGTTTCTTTAATTTTACAAAATGATTTTTCAGTCACCCAATCCTTACACAATTAGTTTTATTAACAAAAATGTCAGCATTGAAATTTTAAATGTTCACAAACATTCTTGACTACTAATATGACGGTTTAATTTTGTAAAATAACAATGATGTACACAGAAAATTCATTATTTTTGAAAAGAAGTTGATAAAATTGAAGGACCATATTGTAACATTGTGTAAAATTATAGAATTAAAAGTATATTTTTACCTAAATTTTTAAGGTTGCTCCTTTTAACAGGCCTACTCGATAATGTCAGATCACTTTATAGAAATCGTGATACATTACAATTATTAATTGTCATACTTCATGGTTTCGAACCATCATATATATGGGCGTTATATTTGTTCTGCACAGATAAATTACGGTTGTCAACCGTTATTTATTCTTGACCAATTATAATAGTTATAAGATAACACTCGTTATGTATTGTGACTTGGTGAGGCCATGATATATGCATTCCTATGATAATAATTGATGAGCACACATGAAAAACCATCATACTATATGGTAATGCTTACATGATACACAAAGGTATCATTTTGACAACCATGATTTATTTAGTAACATTTATAACAGTTCTTTTGTAAGAATCGTGACTTTTAGTAACACTAAATAAGGGTCTCACGTAGACAATTGTTATGTATTAAAAACAAGGATAACGGTTCCAAATTTAAAACCGTGAATTTTTATAATACATGATGGTTTTTATATAAAATCGTAATGTATGGCTATGAGACTTTTTAAATGAGAGTTTCTGTGTTAGTTGGATTAGACTATATATAATAGAAATAATACCACCCAAAATCACTTCAAAAATATCAAGAGAGTATGAATCGTGTATCAAAACAATGAGTTAACAATTTCCTGTAATAGGAAATGAACCTTTGATTAGAGCAATACTAGAGCTTCCAAAAAAATATAACTTCACAAAAGCAATTTAATGAACCTTTGATCAGCGCAATAATCAGTTTTCTTAAAAAAACAAAACATCATAAAAGCAATTTAAATTCACATTGGATCCTTTATCGTGGTGTGACTTCACAAAGGCAACCGATTAGGGCTCACAAACGAAAACAACTTGTGTAGCAATTGTTGAGAAGTCGGAATAAAGCTTTTTATGGTAGGATTCAACTAAAAATGACTTCCGACAGCCAAAAAAGACAACAAGGGTCGTAGGATTAAGATGTTGGTGGGTTTCGTTCAAATAGATTAAGTGTCAAGTATTCTATTTCAGATGTTTAAATAGAAGAGGAATGATAGGTTGTTTGGGTTATCGTGCTTATGACTTTGCATCATGCATGGTCTGCCCGAAAGAACTGTTATTTATTTATTTTTTTTACATTTATCACGGTTCTTTGTTAATAACTGTTATGTAATTCACTTTTTTTTTACCTGGTATTCTAATAAGTGACGGATTATACTTAATAACCATTATGTATTTCACTTTTTTTTTTAAAAAAAAATTGCCGGTTGATTATGCAACCACCTCTTTTTACAAAAAAATATTTTAAAAAATAAAAAGACAAGTTTATAAACAAACTAAAAATAAAAAGTTATTGAGATGTTTTAAGAATCTGATGGACAAACTAAAAAAAAAAAGTCATTGAGATGTTTTAAGAATCTGATGGATCATTAGATTCTTAAAACATCTCAATAACTTTTTATTTTTAGTTTGTTTATAAGATTCTTTCTTCTCCAGTAACTTATACACCTTCTTGTTTAAAGAGTGAACGAGAGTGATAAGTTCCTTCAAGGACTAGTTCATGTGTCCTTACTCTCGCAGGTAAACCTGGACCTTATGATAGAGCTCATACATCACGTGGACAAACCCTTTAATGCTTGTTGGTGGAGGGAGTTCACCTTTCTATTTGTCTTGAGACGATGAGGTAGCATGCTACCCAAAAAATCAAGATTTACGACGGACAAAATCTGTCACAAAAGAGGGAAATTTCTTCGCAAAAACGATTCGCGACGGACCGGGTCATCTGTCACAAAAAGGACACCGATTTGCGACGGACCAATTTCTTCGTCGCAAAAGGGATCCGTCGCAAAACTTCTAATTTGCGACATAATTTCAAATCCATCGTAAAAATACCCAAAATTTGCGATGGAAAAAATCCCATCGCAAATCCTGCTATTTTGCTATTTTCTAGTAGTGGCAGTTCTCTTGTGTTTGTCCATAAGTTTGGTGCAGATGTTGGCTATGAGAAGTTGAAATGGAAGTGAAGTTCATTTTTTAGACATTTATATAGAGAGGGTTTCGTGGATTATTGAGCAATCGTGTCCTTTATAAATGATGACAATTGGTTTTTAATAACTATTATTAATTTATCTAAGACTGAGTGTTTGTAAGTTTTACTGATGGTTGTTCTTTTATGATGGTTGTTAAGAATGAATAGTATATGAACCATTATTTATTTTTATTTTATGATGGTACTTTTCTAAGAACCTTTGGATTTTTTTTAACAAAATATTCAAAAGGACAAAACAATAAAATGAAAAAAAAGAACAATGGCAAGCAGCCTGATGAACTGACTAAAGAGGTATCCAGAAAGCCTCCTCATAGCATGGTTAGGCTGTTGTGCATATCGCAACATTGCTTCCAGTTGAGGAAGTATCGAAGGTGTAGGAGGCGAAGGTGGATGTTGGGGAGGAGAAGCAAGAGGTGGAGGTGGAGTTTGAGGAGGAGGAGGTAGTGGAGGATGATGCAGAGAGTTTTTTGGCATGGTTTCCACACAACTTTTCATCTTAGTGATTGAGTTAGAGAACAAAGAGAGAGACGATAAAGAAAACGTAGGAAAAACAAATGAAAATGTGGGGTTTAAATAATACACATCTGGAAGGGATGTGAAAAAACGATTATTGCACACGTTGTAAGTTGAACAGGTAGGGCGTAATGAAAGGGTACTTGGTTCATTCTCATGATGACGATCATTAGATGATAACGAGGAGGCAGGCACCCATAGTCAACATGAGAAAAAGGATAAGTTTTGAAAACTTTAATTAACATTTATTAAGTTAGAAACATTACGTATGTTGTTAAGAATACTTTATGGTCCTTAATTAATAATAATGAATATTAACTTGTTTTGTTTTGTTTTTTTTTTTAAACACTTCATCTCCCTCCGATTCGATGATGAGAATAAGGATGAGGATGAGGATGAGGAAGAAGAGGATGAAGACGACCATGAGGAGGATGAGGATAGCAGATAAGAAAATAATGATGATGTTCAGTCATCACCACCACTGCCATTTTCATCCTCATCTTCCTCTACTTCTACCTCATCGTCATTCTCATCATTAGAGAAGGGAGATGAAGCGTCTACTACAAGTTATATTCAACATCATTGTGATGAAGTATGTGGTTCAATTCCCTATTCAGCGTGCTGGCCTATGCCGCAAGACACCTTGTGTCACGATTAAGGCTTGCCAACATCTTCACTAGAGCTTCCATTGCATGAGGAGGAGGAGGAGGAATGGAGGCCACGACGGAGGAGTTGCCTGAGAACTTAACATGATGAAAGAGAAGGAAGAGGCAGATAAAGAAAAATAGTAAAAATAACAACAAAGAGGAGAGTTTAAATAGAGATCTAATGGATTCTAAAGAGTTATAATTTTTGATTTATGAAGGTATAATGGCAAAGGGTTTTAAATTATGACTTATGAAGGTCTAATGGATTACGAAAGGTTATGAGTTATGATTTAAGTGGTGTTAGGATGTTAAATGACTATTGTTTTTTAAGATCATTATGGTTTCTTTTCGTTGATATAAGGGTTGGAAGCGAATTGTTTCTAAATGTTATATGCCGGTTGTTTTTTTTAAAAAAAGTCACTTTTCTCATTAAATAAATAACGATTATTAACTACAACCGTTATTTTTGTATTTTTACAAATTCCACCTCATAATACATGAAGGTGCGCATAATTAATCATTACTTTTAAGTGTTATATATCTTTATATAATCTCCACCTCAAACATATATGACGATTATTAACTGTAACCATTATGTATTAAGTGTTATAAATGTGTAAATCAATAGTAGTAGTTAATCTTGACATATTTTGCCTTTGCATATTAAGTAATTTCTTCTATTTTGTCTTGTTTCTGTCCCCTGCATGTTCTCCTCTCGTTTGTTAGTAGCTTCAATTTTCAATAATTTTTATTTTAAAGGATATATATAGACAGTAGACACAGACGTTACCATTTAAGCATTCTTATTCGTCATTTTAATACAGATGCCCACAAACCTTCCAATATAATTTTATTTACGTTTTTTTTAAAAAAACCAAATATGATTTTGGCCATAAAAATTTTATCACATCAAAGCCGTTTTTCTCCATTCGAGTTCATTTAAAAAACCCTTTTAGCACTAATACCTCACAACAGAGTGAATAAATGTTTGAATTATCATATAGAGAGATCCTTACATTTTGTGCCTGTGCTTAGCGGGGAGGAAAAAACATCTTAACATTCCCATTGGGCTGCTTAATCCTTAATAATGACTTAAAAAGACCAAAATTGAAATTGTCGAAGTTGGCAAAACAGCTCACACTGAGAGTATTTTACCCAAAAAAAAAAAAAAAAAAAACTTACACTGAGAGTACTCGGTAGGTTGCCCCAATTTAAACCAAATTTGGCAAAACAGCCCAAAATATCTTTAATTTTTTTCGTTGCCAGGATTCTTTTTTATTTTTTATTTTTTAAAATTAAGAATGGCTTATTCTTGAAGCCCAATATTTGTTTCTCAATTCTTAGGATTGAAATTCTCACATGCAATAAGCTTCTCATTCATTAAAAAAAAAAAGGGGTCATGGTGCAGGTTGGATAACGAAGTATTACGTTAGAAGTACCAGGCACAAAAATGTTTTGAAGGGAGAAAAATACCAATGAACAATTAAAAGGGAGCAAAAATGCTAATAAAAATTTTAAAACTTCGGTTAGTAAACCAAAACGGGGATTGTACTACTTTTACAAGTTTAAATTCTTCATTGGTATTTTTGCTTCCTTCAAAACATTTTTGTGTCCAATGCTCCTGGCTTAATACTTCTTTAGCCAATCTGCACTTTAACAAAAAAGAAAAAAGAAAAGATAGTCCGTATTTTTTCTGTTTAAATTTGAGCCACTATTAACTAGTATTAGTATCCACTCATTGCTTTTTTTAATATTCCACAACAAGGATGAAAATCTCATTTTTTCTGTAGTAGAAGGGCCGTTTTCATTTAAACTTGTGTAAAATTATTTTTCAATTTAATATGTATTAATATTCTTCAGTATTGATATAAAAAAAATGTAGGGTTAATATAACTATTAGTACCTCAAATTTTTCTTCATTTTGAATTTAATCCCTCGAATTTCAAATAATAAGTTTTGAATTTTGATCTATCAAGTTTCACCCCTTTAAAATATGGGGATATCATTTCTGCAGTTGCTGCAGAAAAATTCTGCAGCAAAGCCAAAATGACGTCGTTCCTCTTTTTTTTTTTTCCTCCTTATATCTGATTTGCCGTGACGCCTAGAGTAGTGAGAATGAAAACAAGAAAAGCCATGAGTCTCAGTGACGAGCAATGAGGAATGATGAATGAAGATCAGCTACAATCAGGATGTGTAATTCCTCAAGCTCCCACACCAAAGGCTGTGAGGAGCCAAGGGATACAGGTGGTGGTAGTTACTTCCACATTAAAAATGTCTTCTAGAGAGAGAGCACGAGAAGGGAAGAGAGGGAAACTCTGGGAGAGTGGGAGAGATGGTTGAGAGTCTCGGTTGAGAGAGAGGCGCAGAGAGAGCGAGCGAAGAAGATAAGAGGAGGAAAAGAAAAAGAGAGAGAGAGAAAAAAAAAAAACAGAAACGACATCGTTTTCTGGTTGTTGCAGAAAATCTTTTCTGTAGCAACTGCAAAAATGATATCCCCATATATATATGGTTTTATATTATGAGTGCCTTCTGGAAGCTGTTTCTGATATTTTTGTATGTTAGTTTCACCGAAATACTTTTTTCTATGCCCATGTTATCAAGGGTAGAGATAGTAGAAATTATATGCTATTGAAATTGAAATTTAGTATAATTAATTAAGATAATATTAAAATTTTCTTCAATTTTGTTATAAATTTAATGTTTTTATTGTTGGCAGGTCAAAAAAAGTTGTTTTTATTGGTATGGACGGTTGAGGTAGTAGTTTATTAGTTACTCATGTTGACAATTGATTCTTACATTAATTCCCTAAAAAATAATGAAAATGCAAAATAAAATACGGCTATTGTGTACTAAGAGATGAGTTCATGTCGTCGTTCAAACAATATATGTATATATTGAAATGTATCAACATCAAGCCGAGTTTAGGAATATCCAAAACGTGGATACTCCATTTGACACTCCTCACTATGTGAATGAATCTCTATATATACGTAATATAACTAGGGGTGGAAATAGGTCAGGCCTCTATCAAGAGACTTATAGTCGGGCCTGTTAGGCCTATTTAGGGCCTGATCTGGCCTGACCTATTTGTTAAAAAGGCCAAGCCAAGACCTATTTAAAGGCTTAAATGTGTAAATAGGTCAGGCCTATTTAGTTAAAGCCTTGCCTATAAGCCTACAGGTCTGGCCTGTTTACACATCAATTAAATATAATTATATTTATATAATATAATATTTATTGTTTTTATTTTTATATTCTACTAAAAGCCTACATTTATAGGCTCAAAGTACACAAAGCTTTTTTATGGCCTCCAAAGTCTACAATATGAGGCCTTTTTAAAGGCCTACATTGTAAGTAGGCCTTAAAAAAGGCTTCAGGCCTTACGAAGGCTCAGGCCTGAGCCTTAAAAAAAGCCTGCATTCAGGCTCAGGCGCAAGTCCAGGCTTTCCACCCTCATTACAGGCTCAGGTCTATTTGGCCTGGCCTGACCTATTTTTACCCCTACATATAACAAATAAAAAAAGGGGTTAAAGTGAATCAAACACCTTAAAGTATATATATATATTTTTTTAAAATGTATCGGTGTACCAAATACCCTGAAATATTTTTTTGGATGCACCATCGTAAACTATATTTTTATACATCCAATACTCTAAAGCTTTTTTTTTCCCCAGTATATCCAATACCTTAAATTATTAAAATTGTTAATTGTAAAATTGTGCAATAAGTACTCTAAGATGATGGATGCTAAAAAAAAAAAAAACTTTAAGGTGTTGCAAAATACTTTAAAGTATTTGATGCAGTCGAAAAAATTTTCAGGATGCTGACTACACTTTCATCCATAAAAGAAATATTAAAGGAGATAGACAATCCCAATTAAGTCAAATCTTCCAAGCCATAATAAGACAAACTAATTGAAAAACTTGCCTAAAAAATACTACCTCTGGTCCTAATTATAAGAGTTAGTTGACTTTCTTTGGAGAGATTAAAGAAACTAAATAAGTTACTTAATCATTTTATATGCTAAATATTCTTAGATTATATATTAGTTTATTAGTCAAACTAATAAGTTTGAAGAAAAAAATAAAAATAAAAATACTTTAAAGTAATTTAATTAGCTTCCTTAATCTCTAAAAAAAAAAGTCAACTAGCTCTTATACTCCATTAGGACCGGAGGGAGTAGCAAATTATTACAATCATATTGAAACCCATCATTCATTCCCATATTTTATTCCACCACTACTTGTTTGAAATATATATAGATCAATATGGAGCAAGATACGAAGAAAAAAGAACAACAGCAAAATTTTGTATTTTACGTGAAGCCCAAAAAGAAAGTAATTGCTTGATTCAAATATTATATTGTTTAGCATGCACAATTAATTTAGTCGATCGTATCCATGGTTATCAGAACCGGACCGGACCGACCGGTTTAGATCGGAAACCGGCGAACCGGCCGTGAAGCCGGTCTGGTCTGCCATAGTAATCCGGGTCAGAGTGAGTTCAGTTTTTTTTTCCTCCCAAAAACGTTGATTGAAGGGTGAAGATGTTGACAAAGAGAGTGAGATGGAGAGAACCAGAGCCGAAAAGAAACAAATCTGGCGATAACAGCAGATCCAGTTAAATCAAGGCCAGTGTGAACAGATCCAGTGAGAAGAAATAATACCGACGGAGGAGAACAACGATGATAGACTGAAGAGCGAGGCAATAAGGTTTGAAACTTTCCGATGCCAACAGATCCAGAGATGCCGAGCACGGACCAGATTTAAGGTGTAAGGTGGTAGAGAAGCCATGGCTGAGAGAAGTGAAAACAGAGCTCACTGCCGTGTGTGTCTTCGTCATCAGGTTTAAAAAGAATATAGAGATGAAATAGACTCAATGAGATTAGGGAGCTTTGTGGGTCCCATCAAGAGAAAACCACTCTCAAGCAACTCCCTTCTTCTGCAGTACGATGCTCTGATTTTTCACCGCCTTTTTTTGATTTTTCACAAAATTATGGTGACTGCAGGACTTTGAGGAAGAAGTGAAGGGACACTTCACTGGTCAATCACTCCTTTTATCCGATGGATATTTAGTATGGTGACACATCTTTTTGATCAAAGGTTAATAGCCATTTTTTAATAATTTCATATTAATAACTAATAATTGAAATCTTTACTTTCTCACCGGTTTGAGCCCGGTTTAGTTCCGGTTTGACTCCGGTCTAACCCTTGATCCAGTACCTTGACCGATTTAGTGACCGGTCCGATTTTAATAACCTTGATCGTATCAACTCAAGTTATCCTATATATTCAATTCCTATTCCTTCTTCACCTCCAATTCCTTCTCATGGTTGCCTTCTCCGCCTGTCCCGGCCGCGGCACTACTTCTGGCCCCATGCTCTGGCAGCAGCGCCACTGTGCTTTTGGTCTCTGTCGACGTCATAGCCACAGACGACTGGTCCACCGCATCCGCTGCCGTGGCCGTGGAGACCTCCCGGAACCTCTTATAGATGTCACCTTTATAAAACTTCCTTGTTCTGGCCACCAAGATGAGAGATACAAGAGCACCAAAGAAAGTCGCAGCCGTGATAATTATAAACGACAACCTAAAACACTCTGTACCAACACAAATCAACTCCTCTCCTGGATCTCTCCGTAACCCCAATGCAGCTAATTGCTTCTTAGCTTCTTTATCATACAGGTGACCAGTAATCCTCACATTAAGAATATACAACCCTATTGGGCTAGCAGAACTCCCAAAATTGTACAAAGTTGAATAATACTTTAGCCCAAATAACTCCGATATTATCGCAAAAATCAGAGGCCACTGTGCTCCAAAACAAAACCCAATTATCACCGAAGCCACATAGAGACCATCCTTAACGTCGAAGGCTATCAAAAGATGACCAGCACAAGAAACTAAGAGAGTGAGAGTGAGCATTAGGGTACGAGGAAATTTGTACTTGGCTAAATAATATTCTGACACGAAACCTGCGAACACACGTCCTAGGTAATTCCAAATACTAACCAGTGACACAAATGTGCTTATGCTGGTTTTTGGGTAACCTAATGATGCCCCAATTTGTCCCAAATTATCGATCGCGGTCAACGTCCCTCCGATTCCACAAATGCTAGCAAAGAGCAAAACAATCATGTCGATACTGAATAGTGCTTGGAGAATGGTGTAATCCTCACCTCTCGCCGGCGGGCTGAAAATATTCTGCCACCATTTCGTCTCCGGTTCGCCTTCTCGTCTCGCTTTAGTTATGTCACCGAAGGCATTATTTATTGTCGCCGGCAACGGCGGTGGGTTGTCAACGACGACGATGTTGTTGACGGGGTCTTGGAGGGCAAGGCGTTTGGCTTGCCAGTCTTTGAATTCCTCGATGAAGACGATGGCGGAGGGGAGGAAGAGGAGGAAAAAGACAACGGCGGCGCTGAGGCCGTAGTGAGACTGGTGGAAGTGGGTCTATTTTTGGACTATGATGATGAGCATGAGGAATCCGGCGAGGCCGAGGGAGATGTAGAGGAAGTTGTAAAAGATTTTGAGCTCGTTGGGGTTGCGGACGGGGTGATATATGTAGCGGATGGTGCGGAGGAAGGCGAAGGATATGGTGGCCGATGAGGAGGATTAAGGCTTTGGTGTCGTTGTAGTAGAAGGCGTAGTAGAGTTGTGTTATTATGGCTCCGCTCAGGCCAACGTAGCCTTTGAGAATTCCCAGAACCACTCCTCGGCTTTCTGGGAAATTCTTCACACATGTTACCAGTGATCCTGTGTTCGCAAACGTCTGAGAATTCGCACCTGCAATTTTTAATTATCATTATTATTAGAATATATTAAAAATTCTTACATAGATTAATTGGTCAATGAATTTTAAGGTATATGTGTGTGTATCCTCCAATTTCTTTTTAATATAAAATTTAGTTGGCAGTTGAATTTCAATTCAAAATGTTTTAAGGGAAATCAATTAAATTAAATGGTTTTTATTTTTTAATTTACTTAAATTAATTAAATGGTTTTTATATTAAGGACATGAGATAATTTTCAGGTAAGTCTTTTTAAATTGATTTAATTAAGCTTATTTTAACACTCCGTTTCTTAATGTTGAACCTAATTGGAGATTTAGACTCTAGAGTTGATCTTGGTCCTAAATAAAATATTCTTTTTGTTCTTTAGTACAAGAGTTATTTGACTTTTTTTAAAGAGATTATATGAAGAAAACTAAATAAGTTACTTAATCATGACATTGATTTTATATTATTAGATTATATATCAGTTTAAGAGAAAAACGATAAATATAAATATTTTAATGTAACTTGAGTATTTAGTTTCCTTAATCTCTCTTAAAATAAAGTTAATTGACTCTTATATTAAGGATTGAGGTAGCTAGTACCTATTTGCCATCTTTGATATATATATTTTTTTTCTAATTTACTTATATTGATATTTCTTCAACAATTATCAAGTAAGAAAGATGCAAAAAATTAAAAAGGATAATTATGATGTTTTAAAAAAATGTCGTATTAATTGATTTAATTAATTTTCTTAATCTAGATATTTAAATCTAATTGAGTCATAAGGTTTATTTTGATGTTGACTTCGGGTTCATGGGTCTATTATTGCCGTTATGTGTACCACACATTCTAACAATCCAGCTGCCCCCAAATTAAAGTGTGTCGTTTTTTGTTTTTTCTTCCTTCTTGGGTTTTAACGAAACTATAAAGGTAGAGTTTTGGAGTTTATAGAACTTTTCAAGTTAGCTTATGGATTTTTCTTCAAATTTTTCGTTTGGATGAAAGTTGTTGTCAATCGAGCTTATGGGTGAAAAGGAGCTTATTTAAAAAGCTCTCTTTCTTAGCTTCTAATAAGCTCCTTATTTGTAAAGCTCCCCTCCCTAGCTTCTTCATTACTTATGTAATATTTACTTGATTGAATTATGTATATTAGCATTGTTAAATTTTGTAATTTAGCATTTTTTATAGTTTTGGTAATTTTGATTTTAATTTTTTTAAATAATTATCTCAAAAGTCACTTATCCATAAGTTATTCCAAACAATTTTTTATCAATCGGACTTTTCCATAAATTATTTATGCAACAATCAATCCAAATATAAATCACATTTCACAATCTAACTTTTACTCAATTGAACTTTTATTTTCACAAGTTATTTTACTCACTGGTACCCCAAAATCACGTTTCTTGTTTGAAAGAGCTTATGTGAGGGAGCTTTTGGAGCTTTTCAAATGAGCTTATGGATTTTTCCTCAAAATTTTTGTTTGGATCAAAACAATTGGCAACCGAGTATCCCTGAAAATGAGCTTCTTTCATAAGCTCCAATTCCTGACTTATGATAAGCTCTTATTTGAAAAGCTCTTGTGTGTGGTTTATATCTGTTGGTCTTCTCCTTTGCCCATTGTGCAAATATTTATATGTCATATCCTTTTCAAAGTGATACAAAAATCAGTATATATACGTAAATAATAAATATAAATTCTAATGTATATATATTCTTGCATATTCTTTTTTAACTGCTCAATTACTTCATCTTTTATGAAAACTAAAAATAAAAAAATAATAGCTACCTCTTACATAAGCCCTAATTTCTAGTACAAAATTACACTGTAAACTAAAATTAGATCCTAAATTTAGGATCGGAAGAGTAGTATCAGAAAGTGTGATATAGTAGGGGGGATTATTTAAATTTGTGTATGAGAATATTAATTAATTAGATGAAAGAAAATGGTTTAATAGAATTAAAGACCAATAGCCAAGCGCCTTGTAGCGCTATGGCATTAGGGCCAGCCTTAGGAGCTGGCTTTCCTCATTATCTAGGGTTTGAGCCCTACCTCTCCCTCCCGCACTGACTGTATCCAAAAAAGAATTAAAGAGCAATAATAATGGTAATTTGATTTAGTCATAAGTATACGTACCTATAAGGATATAGAGGTACATGAGCCCAACTTTTGGTTTGGGAATTTTTTGGGTGACCGCAAGCCATATCATGAAGTAGCCGAAGAAGTTAAGGACGGCGCCGATCATCACTGCCCACGGCGGTGTCAGCTCGCTGATCAGTCCGGAGAGGACCCCGACATTGTTGCCGACATCCTTGAAGAAACTAAGGAGGTTGAGGGTGGTTTGGTTGTAGCCCATGGCAGATTTTATGTCCGGCGAGTACAAGCCGAACATGTAGGTGGCTCCCGCGGCCGCCATGACCAGAAAGGACGCAAAAACCATGAACCACCGGCTGAGGATCACCTGGATGGCCAGACCTTTCACGTCCGACAACCCAAGAGCGCCGCGGACGGGGCTTCCTCCGGCAACGAGGACCATGTTGATGGTGTTATGGGTATCGTCTGGGTCAGGGAAAAGAGATGTACAGTGGTGGTTTGTCCCTAAAACGGCTTGGCGTTCTCTCCCACCAATTGAACTCTCTCTACCATTTGAGTATTGAGATCGGATGTTTTCGTTCTTCCCATTAATTCGGCATTGGAATGGCCGATTCTATATATAGAGAGCAAAGGGAAAGAAACACTCCAAGTGATATGGCGGACAAATAAAAAATTTGGTTTAAGTTGAATAACATAATAAATATTTAAAAAAATACTCTTATTTTTTTTTAAAAAATTTACATGGGCAAATAGCCACAATCTTTCACTCACATGAAACTTTCATGCTTCTAGGTTATAAAGCTAGCTAAAAAATACTTCTATTTAGGCACAAAGATGATGAATGATGAGGGAGAAAATGAATGAATTAATTAGAAACATAATGAATGATGAGGGAGAAAATGAATGAATTAATTAGAAACATAATGAATGATGAGGGAGAAAATGAATGAATTAATTAGAAACATATTATCATTTTAGTTTTATCTTATAAGTCTAAATTACATAATTCTCATATATCAAAGAAAGTTATTTAACTCAATAAATATAAGTTAAATTGATAAATTTTTTTAATTTTGACCTCATTTATGAATGAGTTTTTTTTTCCACCTCTTTCTTCTTTCTCTAGATTTAATAAGGGCAAATTTGTAACATTCTCATTTATTACTTTGAAAGTTGACTTATTATAAGGATTGATTTTTTTCCCATACTAAATTTACAACTAGGACTAGAATGGTTTTTAGTAGAGTGGGAAACTGAAAAGAATTTTGGGAATTTTCATTTCAGGTCAAGGTATCAAAAAATTGTCGAAAAAGTATCGTTAATAACTCATTATGTGAGATTAACAAATTTTAACAACTCGTTGGAACTTTTCTGATATGTGAAATTCTCTTGAAACTTTTTCGACATTTTCTTGGTCTTTTAGGATCTTAAATGAATTTTCCCAAGAGTTTTCATGGATAGTTGAATCTATGATATGTTTTTTGGGTCAAATACTTGTATGATATGGGATGACAACTTATTTAATAAATTTCAACTCAGGAAAAATGGAAAATAATTTAAAAACTTTGGAGATGAGATAAATCGTCAAAATTATATAAAATATATAGGGTCGATAAAAGAAATTAAAAAAAAAAAGAATAAAGAGAGTGTAGAGTGGTGTGAGCACATTTCCCTTAAATAAAAAGAGAGTGATGGAAGAAACTGCTTCGCTAGGTTTTCTGAATTGGGGAAATTTGAGCGCTCCGTCACCCACTGTGGCGGAGAAGATGAGTGGCTCCTCCGGCCGTGCTGTGCGGGGGGGAGCAAGTGAGGAAACACAGAGAGATGAGGGAGACGATATGATTCGGAGGAAGAAGAAAGTACGTGTTGCCGTTGAGGGCTTCACAGGAAAGGAATCGAGCAAGATTCGAGAAGAGGACTGGATGAAAAGTGGTGGTAAAGAGCAAGGGCCGAGGTCGTACCAGGAGTCGCTGCTATAGAATGTCAATACAGGAGTTTGCTGGTGGGAGTGGGCGAAAAATGAAGATGAAGAGGAAATCGAAGGCTATGGCGGAGGTACGGATTTCGCGAAGGTGCTAAATCCAAGCGACGGAATTAGTGTGGATTACTCAAATCCACTCTATCCTAAGTTTGTGTTCGAAGAGAAAGAAAAGGAGAGGCTAATGAAGCCTTTCAGTCGAACTCTGGTGGTTAAATTGCTGGGACGACATCCGTCCTACGGCTTCATGGTGAAGAAACTGAAGCAAATTTGGGAACGCAAAGGTCAGTTAGATATTTTTGATCTTGAGAATGACTATTATATGGTGAATTTTCAAAAAATGGAAGACTACATGGAGGCACTGACTGGGGGCCCCTGGGTAATTTCGGATGCCTATCTAAGCGAAGCACGTTGGCGTCCTGAATTTAGCCCAAAACATGAAAGGATTGTATCGATAGTGGCTTGGGTAAGATTTCTAGATCTACCTGCTCCCTTGTTTGACAAAAAATTTCTTCTAAACCTAGGAAATTCCATTGGGAAAGTTATTAGGCTGGACGTTCATACTGCATAGAGGACTCGTAGGAGGTTCGCCCGGATGTGTGTTGAGTTGGATCTGAGTAAACCTCTAGTCCCTGAATTCAATGTGGAGGGGCAGATTTTAAGTGTGGTATATGAGAGCCTAGGGCAAATTTGCAATAAATGTGGAAGGGTAGGTCACATGAAAGACGGATGTGAGGCTTTTCACCGGAAACTGAATGAAGGAGGTATGGTAATAGATGAGGCTGAGAAACAAGGAAATAATGCAGGGGAGCAGGAGAGTGAAAAAGGGCACTGGAAGACGGTGCAGAGGACTCGTAGGCCACGCCAACAGGGAACGGAGTTCCAAAATAAGCAGTCAGGTTCACGTTTCTCTGTGCTTCATGAGAAAACAGGGGAGGAGGACCATCCATGCAGTGAAGCTGAAGGGCAGAGGTGAGAGCAAGTAGGGGTTGTTGTTGAAAAACATATGGGTAAGGAGGTGGCATATAAGCAAAACAAAAAAGAGCACAACAGGAGTGTGTCAGGGCTGAAGAGAGAAAATGAATTGAGCAAAAGCAGAAGTAAGGGGAGAGCAGAAAAAGAAATTATAAAGGAAAAGGGAGCTAAGGTCAGTTTTGGGGGCGTAGAGGTGATCAAAGGGGTTGAGAGAAAGGGGCTATCTGAGAACTTATATGATCATGACACCATAATGGTTGTGCCAGAAAGCAATCTAGCCTTATATGAAAGGCCTGAAACTCACTCAACTTTCAAGGAAAATTTGAATCCGGGAAGAGACAGGGGAGTAGAGCATATGGAGGATATAGGTGTTGCAGTGGCAGCTCACACTGATTTTAGAGTTGGGAATGCAATAGAGGGCACTAGTATGAGCATGGAGGAGGTCTGCCCTACAACTGGACTGGCCGATTAAGTACTCCTTTGAGTTGCGGTTTGGTGTTCTTTCATCAATTTTGTCATGATGTTTAATTTTCTAGTATGGAATAGTAGAGGGGCCGCGAGTAAAGGTGTGGCAACTGTGATTAGAGATATTAAATACCGCTCTAAATTGGATATGGTGGTGTTACTTGAACCTAGAATCAGCGGTAGGCATGCTGAAAGGGTCATTAAAAGCTGGGGATTTAAGAAATCAATAAGGGTTGAAGCTGAGGGGTTCTCGGGAGGAATCTGGATTTTGTGGGAGGTGGAAGATCTTGTAGTAGATGTGAGGGTTATTAATGATCAATTTATTCATTGCAAGTTATGTTTTAAGGGAGTAGAAATGATGTTGACTGCGATATACGCTAGCCCTACAAAATCAAAAAGAGTCCGATTGTGGGAGTTGCTCTATAATTTGTCTTGTGAAATCTCTATGCCGTGGATATTAGGGGAAGATTTTAATGAAATTAAAACACCAGAAGAGAAAAAAGGGGGAGGTCGCGTGAACGAAACAAGATGCTGCAAATTTAATGATTGGATTGAAGATTGTAGGCTTATTGATATGGAAGCACAAGGGCCTTTTTTCACATGGAAAGGGCCAAAGTGGGAGGGGCTGGAAAGAGTATACAGAAGGCTGGACCGTTGTCTTTGCTAATTGAATGGCTAGAGCAATTTGTAGATGCAGAGGTATGTGTCTTGCCAAGACTTTGCTCTGATCATCATCCACTGCTAGTTAGGGTGTTTAAGGAGCAAAAAGGTGGGAGACAAAGGATTTTCAAGTATGAAGCTATGTGGAAATCACATGAACTTTTCAATAGTGTATTGGAAACTAGCTGGAAGCATATTGGGGAAGCGTCGGTGAAGTTAGCAGTCTTGCAGACAAATTTGATTAAGTGGAATAAAGAGGTTTTCAGGAGGTTAGAAGGACGGAAAAAGAGACTGTACATCAGATTAAATGGGATTCAAAAGAGCCTTGCAACATACAACAATCCATTCCTTGTCAATTTGGAATTGGAGCTGCAAGAGGAGTTGATTCAAACTTTATGGCAGGAGGAAATTTTCTGGTTCCAGAAGTCAAGAGGGCGATGGCTAGAAGATGGAGATCGAAATACCAAGTATTATCACTCTAAAACCTTGATTAGGAGAAGGAGAAACAAGGTAACTATGCTAAAAAACAATATGGGGGTGTGGGTGGAGGATGAAAAGGAAATCGTGAGCATGTTTCGTGGTTTCTACAAGAATTTGTTTGGTGAGGATAATTGCAGTAGGGGCTGGTGTACCACAAATCAGTCATGGGGGAAAGTGGATGAGGCTAGATGGAAAAGTATTGGAAGAGCAGTTAGTAGTTTTGAGGTGCGTGAAGCTTTCTTACAAATGGGAGCATACAAAGCGCCAGCAAAAGATGGCTTCTCGGCTGTCTTTTATCACCAAAACTGGGATGTGGTAGGTGATTCAGTCACAAACTTTATTAAAGCACTGTGGAGGCAGCCAGACAGAATTGGGGAAATTAACGAGACGCTGATAGTGCTGATTCCAAAGGTTGATAAACCAGAGCAGGTAAGTCAATTCAGGCCCATTGCATTGTGTAATGTCATTTACAAGGGTCTCGCAAAATTGATAGTTAATTGGTTAAAACCGTTTCTTGATAAGCTGGTCTCCCCTCACCAAACAAGTTTTATACCTAGGAGAAGCATTCATGATAACATCATTATAGCTAAGGAGGTAGTTCATACTATGAATAAACTACAAGGAAAAAGAGGGTTCATGGTAATCAAGATTGACCTTGAGAAGGCGTATGATCGTATAAATTGGTCATATATTGGAAAAGTGTTAGAAGAAATAGAAATGGATGAACATGTAAGGAAAGTGATCATGGGCTGTGTTAATTCGGTGAAGATGAACTTGATGTGGAATGGTGATATGCAGGAGGAAATAATCCCATCTAGGGGTTTGAGGCAAGGGGACCCATTATCCCCTTATTTGTTTGTGCTAGGAATGGATAAACTTTCCCATTTAATAGCTGACCGTGTGAGTAGTAAGCAATGGAAGCCTATTAAACTGGGGTGTGGGGGGGGGGCTGAAGTGTCTCATCTGCTATTTGCAGATGATTTATTGCTTATTTGTGAGGCTGATGTGGACCAAATGTGTATGGTTTTGGAGGTGTTTGGGAACATGTCGGGTCAAAAAGTCAATAACCAAAAAACCAGTATCTTCTTCTCAAAGAATGTGGAGAGAAGGGTACAGAATGAGCTATGCAATATCTCAGGATTTGCTAGGAAAGATAATTTAGGGAGGTACTTGGGAGCTTTCCTAACGAACGATAAAAGGAAGAGCAATAACTATCAGCATATTCTTGATAAAATGTAAAGTAAGCTTAGTAGTTGGAAAAAGCAAACTTTGTCTCTTGTTGGACAGATCACTCTTGTGCAGTCGGTTACCAATCAAATGGCGGTATTTGCCATGCAACACCCAGTACTCCCAGTAGGGGTGAGAAATCATATGGAGAAAATCCAAAGAGATTTTATATGGGGCCATGAGGAGGGGAAAAGGAAAATCTACCCGGTGAGTTGGGAGACGATGTGCAAAGGGAAGCAATATGGGGGACTTGGGATTAAAAATCTGGAGTTTATGAACAAAGCTCTACTGGGGAGGGTGGCTTGGAATTTAATTGCCAAGCCCAATAATCTATGCTCGCTGGTTCTCAGGGGCAAGTATGGTAGAGATTGCAATTTCTTGAAAGGTTGTAAAGGGTTGAAGACTAATTCTGAACTATGGCGCAGATTGGCTCAAATCTGGCCAAAGATTGTTGAAAACATCTTCTGGGATATTGGGGATGGAAAGGTGGTGAAATTCTGGGAGGATAAATGGGTGGAGGATAAAGGAAAGCTAGCAGACAAATGTATTGATCAGCTGACTTTAGAGGAGAGAGAGCTAACAGTGGGAGAGATGTTAAATGAAAGGGGTGAATGGGACATGCGAAGGATTGAGAGTAGGGTAAATGAAGAAGGAAGGGAACTGATTAGGGCAATAATGCCCCCAGCCGATGATAGTGGAAGTGATACCATTAAATGGGGTAGGAATTTTAAGAGCAAGTATGAAGTTGCTGAAATGTATAATTGTCTGAAAAATGAGACGGGCAGTATACAGGAAGATTGGAGTATCATTTGGAGGTGGAAGGGGCCGAGGAGAGTTCAGATCTTTCTCTGGTCAGCTCTTCACAATAGATTGCTTACAGGGGTGCGAAGAAGCAGGGTGGTGGGTGCAAATGCAGGTTGTTTCTGCTGTGCTCAAGAAGAGGACATGATGCATGTTCTTCGTGACTGTCATAGGGCTCTGAACCTGTGGCAGGAATTGCTTACAAACTATGTGGTACCTAATTTCATGACCTTGTAGGATGGTGAGTGGTTGCAGTGTAATCTCAGGCATCCTAATGAAGAATGGAGGCTAAACTTTGGGGTGACCTGCTGGCTGCTCTGGATGTGGCGCAATAAAAGTTGTTTCCAGGAGAATTATGAGGTACTAGAAGAGCGTGCTAGAGTAGTTGCATGGTATGTGAAGGAGATTAGGCGGGCAAGAAATGATTTTAGCAGATGCAACGGTCTCAAAAAAGAAATACTGATTAGATGGAAGCCTCCTGCTGTGGGATGGGCTAAACTGAATGTAGATGGAAGCTCAAAAGGAAGTGGCAAGACAGCGGGATGTGGCGGTGTGATTCGCAACTCATAGGGTCAATGGTGCAGCGGCTTCAGTAGAAAACTGGGAGCATGTTCTGCACTCCGAGCAGAAATATGGGCTATTGTAACAGGACTTGAATTAGCTATTCAATGTAAAATAACCAGACTTGTAGTTGAATCTGATTCTTTAGCAGCGTTTAAACTGTTAAACGATGTTCAGTGTAGGATAGATGCTGAATCTGATATGAATATGTTGAATAGGATTAGAAAACTTGTACAGAATTTTATAGATGTGAGTTTTGTACATGTGCTCAGGGAAGGCAATGCTTGTGCGGATGTTCTGGCCAAGCATAGCTTCATGTTAGATGAAGGGTCTGTTATTTTTGCTAGGCCTCGTTTGATTGTACACTCTGCTCTTTCCAGAGACTGTAGGGGTGTTGTTTACCCCAGAACTATTATGATACAGGAATAAATGGGCTAGGGCCCCGCATTTCTACCAAAAAAAAAAAAAAGAGAGAGAGAGAGAGAGTAATGTATTGAGCATTTAATTGTAGGCCATCCTCCCGATCAAGGAATTCCCACTACTGCTTGGGTCCAACCGCGTGCAATTATTAATGTATCCATTTTTCGCTAGGCATAATTATAATTACACCTTTAATTAACTATATCTAATTAAAAAAGTTGAAGTTATTTCACTCTCTAAATTTTAAGAGATATTATAAATATAACAATATATCTGAGATAAGAGATAGAGAATAAGAACAAGAGAATAGAGAAGAGAGAAAGAGGAGAGTAATTCTTATTTCTGTGTATTCCAATGTGTAACATATGCCTTCTATTTACAGGCACAACTCAATCATAGTGATTAATGGGTGAGAATAGGAAACTATGAGAGAATAGGAAATAATGGGAGATATGGACATCCACAAATATAATATTCATAACACTCCCTCTTGGATGTCCATTATGAATGTGTCTCATTAAAAACTTTAACTAGGAAAAACCCAGTGGGATAAAAGCCTAGCTAAAGAAAAGAGTACATCATTCATTGATACACTTTCCAGTGCTACCTCATTAAAAACCTTTCTAGGAAAACCCAGTGGGATAAAACCTAGATAAGGGAAAAAGAGTACAGCGTGTATCGACTCCCCCTCTTGACAACGTCAGTTGAGATCTTTGAGTCTTCGGAGGCCAATACCATGGACAAGCTTTTCAAATATTGCCTCAGGAAGTGACTTAGTGAACAAATCTACCTTTCACTTGAACTGATTTGCTTGATATCTATCTCACCATCCTTTTGAAGATCGCGAGTGAAGAAAAATTTTGGTAAGATGTGCTTTGTTCTATCGCCCTTGATATAACCTTCTTTAAGTTGAGCAACACATGCAACATTATCTTCATATAGAACAATTGGATCCATTTTTCCTGAAGATAAATGACAAGATGTCTGAATGTGATGTATTACCAACCTCAACTATATACATTCTCGACTTGTTTCATGCATTGTTAGAATTTCTGCATGGTTAGATGATGTGGCTGATATAGTCTGCTTCATAGATCGCCATGAAATAGCTGCACCTCCATATGTAAACAGATAACCAGTTTGTGACTTACCATCGTGTGGATCAGACATAAATCCATCATCTGCATAACCAATCAATCCATGTTTGGATTCATTTGAGTAGTATAGCCCCATGTCCATAGTGCCTCTGAGATAACGAAAAATGCGTTTTACTCCATCCCAATGCCTTCGTGTTGGTGTAGAATTATATCTTGCCAATAAGTTCACTGCAAATGATATATCGGGGTGTGTGTGATTAGCAAGATACATCAGTGCTCCAATGGCACTAAGATATGGTACTTCTGGACCAAGTAGTTCTTCTATACCATCTTCGTTGATTATCTGAGGTCGGAATGGATCTTTATCAATATGCAAGGATCTAACAATCATTGGAGTACAAAATGGATGCGATTTATCCATATAAAATCGCTCTAGGACCTTTTTTGTATAAGTTTCTTGATATAAAAAGATCCCATCCTTTAGGTACTCAATCTGTAGTCCAAGGCAGAATTTCGTTCTGCCCAAATCTTTCATTTCAAATTCTTTCTTCAAATAATTAATTGCCTTTTGGAGCTCCTCAGGAGTTCCAATGATGTTGATATCATCAACGTAAACTGTAATTATAGCAAATTCATTTCTAGATCTTTTCATGAAAATGCATGGGCATATAGGGTCATTTCTATACCCTTCTTTTAACAAATATTCCTTGAGACAATTATATCACATGCGCCCTGATTGCTTCAGGCTATACAGGGACTTATTTAATTTAACCAAGTATTGTTTTTGAGAACTTGAATTTGGTGCTTCCGGCACCTTGAGTCCTTCAGGGACTTTCATATAAATGTCATTATCAAGTGGGCCATACAAATAGGCTATCACAACATCCATTAAATGCAAATCAAGTCTTTCATTTACTGCTAAGCTAATCAAATAGCGAAAAGTAGTTGCATCCACTACTGGTGAATACGTTTCTTCAAAATCAATGCCTGGTCTTTGTGTAAAGCCTTGGGCTACAAGACGTGCCTTATATCTTGTAATTTCACCCTTTTCATTTCTTTTTCTTACAAAGACCCATTTGTATCCAACTGGCTTTACATCTTCAGGTGTAGGGACTACAGGCCCAAATACTTTTCGTTTTGCCAGTGATTTTAATTCTGCATTTATAGCATCTTTCCATAGGGGCCAATCCTTTCTCTGTTGACACTCGCTTATGGATTTTGGCTCATGATCCTCATTATCATTCATTACATCATATGCCACATGATAAGCAAAGATGTCGTCAACGTTGACTTCATTTCGGTCCCATCAGATGCCATTCATAACATAATTTATTGAGATCTCATTGTTTTCACATGTTTCAGGTACCTGAGTCTCTCCTGGGACTGCAACATTCTTTTATGGAGATATCTCTACTGGAGATAATAACTCTTTAGGAGATGGCCCTTCTGGAGCTACTAACTTTTCTTGATTATCCTCGATTTGACCATCTATATTCTTAGCTCCTTTTCCCTTTCGAGGATTTTTATCTTTAGACCTGATGGGTCTGCCACGCTTCAGGCATGCCTTAGATTCATTTGTAATAGGTTGTCCTGCAGGGACATCAATTCGAATAGGAGCATTAGCAGCTGGGACATGTGACTTAGTCACTCTCTTTGGGTCAGTGAATGCTTCCGGCATTTGATGAGCTAAATTCTGCAAATAAATTATCTTTTGAACTTCCAGTTCACATTGTTTCGTACGAGGATCAAAATGAGCTAGTGATAATTCATTCCAGCTAATATCTTTACCCAACTGCTGTTTTTCTCCCCCTAATGTTGGGAAAACTGATTCATCAAAATGACAATTAGCAAATCGTGCCCTAAATAAATCTCCTGTAGATGGTTCTACATATTTTATGATTGAAGGAGATTCATACCCAACATATATTCCCATTCTTCTTTGAGGACCCATTTTAGTACGTTGTTGTGGTGCTACTGGCACATACATTGCACAACCAAAAATCCGTATATGGGAAATATTAGGTTCTTGACCAAAAACCATTTGTAGAGGGGAAACCTTTGAGTAACTAGTTGGCCTAATATGAATTAACATTGCTGCATGTAGAATGGTATGACCCTAGGCAGAAATTGGGAGATTAGATCTCATGAGTAAGGGTCTTGCAATCAGTTGCAATCGTTTAATTAAAGATTTTGCAAGTCCATTTTGTGTATGAACATGAGCTACAGGGTGTTCAACATCAATTCCAAGGGACATACAATATTCATTAAAAGCTTGTGAAGTAAATTCGCCAGCATTATCAAGACGTATTTTCTTGATAGGATGATCAAGGTAATGTGCTCTTAATCTAATCAATTGAGCCAGTAATCTCACAAACGCCAGGTTGCGGGAAGATAATAAGCAAACATGCGACCATTTGGTTGATGCATCAATTAAAACCATAAAATACCTGAATGGTCCACATGGTGGGTGTATTGGCCCACAAATATCTCCCTGTATCCGCTTTAGAAATGTGAGTGACTCACTTTCTACTTTGCTTGGTGATGGCCGAATGATTAATTTTCCTTTGGAACATGCAGCACATGAGAAGTCATGAGACTGTTGGATTTGTTTACACTTCAGGGCATGTCCACATGAATTCTCAATTATTCGTCGCATCATAGTTGATTTGGGATGGCCTAACCGGTCATGCCAAACGTTAAATTCATTAATAAACTTCTGGTTTTCATTGACAAACTTCTGGTTTGTGTTGGCAAACTTCTGGTTTGCAACAGCATATGTTTCAATTGTGCTTATAAATGTATAATACAATCCAGAAGAAAAGGCAGGAAGACATTCTAACATGCATTTTCTACCAGAAACAATATTTGTTATAGCAAGACATTCCTTATTATTATTAATTGTTGTTTCTATATGATATCTATTTCTGCGAATATCTTTGAAACTCAACAAATTTCTTTTAGACTTGGTAGAATAAAATGCGTTATCAATGCATAATCTTGTTCCTTCAGGTAACAGAATATTAGCTCTTCCAGAGCCATCAATCAAATTTATACTTCCATATATAGTTTGAATATTGGCTTCTTGCATTATTAAGGAAGAGAAATATTTATCATTTCTTAGTATAGTGTGGATTGTTGCGCTATCAATGAGACATAAATCTTCAGGATTGATGCAACGGAAATTCATTCTTCATTCAAAGATACATGAAAATAAATAAAAGCATAGTTAAAAGAAAGCCAGATAATAGAAACAAGTTTGATCATACAAGAACATAGTCAAAACATAGTGATACGAACAGACAAAGATAACTTATGCTAAGAAATCAGCAGCTTCTAAATAATTAATATCTATGTCTTTTTGCTCAGAATTTTCAGCCATATCAACATGATTTGCTTCAATCCTCGGCCCTTTACCACCCTTTTTTAGTGATTCTTGGTAAAGATCAACCAAATGTCTTGGCGTACGACAGGTACGAGACTAATAACCTTTGCCACCACAACGATAACATGCATTTTCAGTATACTTGTTATTTCCACTAGTTTCTCTTTTGGGGTTCTTTTCAATCCTTCCTCCCTTAGAGTGGGAATTAAATCCACCGCGATTTGAACCACGGCCACGACCACGACCACCTCCTCGGTTGTATCCTCTTTTACGTCCCCGTCCTCGGCCTCTAAAATTTTCATTGGTTACTGCATTCACTTCTGGGAATGGAGCTGGGCCTGTTGGACGAGATTCATGGTTCATCAATAAAAGCTCATTGTTTTGCTCAGCCACGAGGAGACAAGAAATTAATTCAGCATATTTCTTGAATCCTTTTTCACGGTATTGCTGTTGCAGGAGCAAATTGGTGGCATGAAATGTGGAGAATGTTTTTTTTTTTTTCTAACATGTCTTCATCAGTAATTTTATCTCCACATAATTTCAACTGAGAAGTAATTCTAAACATGGCTGAGTTATATTACTCACAGATTTAAAATCTTGTAAACGTAGTTGAATCCAGTCATGACGAGCTTTTGGGAGGATGACCATCTTCTGGTGATCATACCTTTCTTTTAGATTGTTCTAGAGAACTAGTGGGTCTTTCACCGTCAGATATTCTATTTTCAAATTTTGATGTAAATGGTGGCGTAAGAAAATCATGGATTTGGCTTTTTGCTGATTAGAAGCTTGGTTTCCTTCTTTAATTATGCCTTCTAGACCAAGAGCGTTCAGATGAATTTCCGCATCCAGCACCCAAGATAAGTAATTTTTTCTAGAAATATCAAGGGCCACAAACTCAAGTTTTGCAAGGGATGTGATTGTTGTATTTGTCATAGTTCAGGCTAATTAAAAGAATTAAACTAGAATTAATAACAAGAAATTCATATGATAACAAGTAAGATTTTATAATAAAAACAAAAATTTTTGCGGCTTCTGGCCAGTTAACCCTTTAGTAATTTATATGGCTTCTGGCCATATATAAGAAATTATAACTTCTGGTCATATAGTTTCAAAATAAGTCAAAAGTATATAGCTTCTGGCTATATAAAATAACAATGTTAATAATAAAGTACATGTAAATAAATGAATTAAGGCCGGGGGGGGGGGGAGGCGTTCCACACCGGTAAAAGAAATAAGAGAAATAAAACCGGGGGTAATCCACTCCGGGAAAAGAAATAAAACCGGGGGTAATCCACTCCGGGAAAAGAAATAAAACCAGGGGTAATCCACTCCGGGGAAAGAAATAAAAGAAATAAAACCGGGGGTAATCCACTCCGGGAAAAGAAATAAAATATATATTTAATTCCATATAGTGGTTAAGATCATCCTAGATAGATAAAATGAACATATAATGAGATAAAGAAAAAAAAAAGGTGCAAAATAATACCTTTGCTAGAGCTTTCGTGCTGATAACGTATTATAAATATAACAATATATCTGAGATAAGAGATAGAGAACAAGAACAAGAGAATAGAGAAGAGAGAAAGAAGAGAGTAATTCTTATTTCTGTGTATTCCAATGTGTAACATATACCTTCTATTTATAGGCACAACTCTCAATTTTACAATTAATGTGATTCCACAATCATAGTGATTAATGGGTGAGAATAGGAAACTATGAGAGAATAGGAAATAATGGGAGATCTGGATATCCACAAGTATAATATTCATAACAAGAGAGAATAAATCCTTCCTCACTTTTTTTAAAAAATAATTCATATATATGTGTGTGTAAGTACCATTTTTATGGATCATTCATATGCTCTTTATATGGATCTTAATACTTTGTCTATACTTAAATTTAGGAGTTGGATAATTAATTTGCAAAATTTTAAAAAATTAAGTATGTTATTTATAAAAAATGTGTGTAAGTACCATTTTTAAATTATTTGCATTTAAAAAAAAAATCTCTTTATATGTGTGCGAGTAATAATCAATATAAAGGGCGTATGAAAAAAAAAATTCTAAATTTGAAAGGAGAATCAGTTGGCAAAAAAAAAAAATAATAATAAAAAAATAAAGGAGAATTGACTGAAGTAATTTTTCTCTGCTTCTCTTTTTTTTTTTTTTTAAAAAAATATTATTGATATTGAGGCACATGCTGTTATTCTCGATACCAACCGGGGCAGGAGGGTGGATGTATCAAGGTCCAAATGACACCAACAAAGTCATTGGGACCTTGATCTATCCTATCTAACTGACTGGAAACCCAGAAAGCCTGATAAACTGAAAATTATTATACTGAACGGTTACCAGGAAATACATACATTGATGGAAAGATACTTAAATCCAGTGGACAGTCCGAGCCTTCTGGGACTTACCTCTTGCCCTACGCTCAAGGACACTTTAAGATTCAAGCATCTTCCCAATCAAGGCATACAATACTGGTAAGTTCAATATCCTGATTTTCAGTACTCTCTCATATTTGGATCGCGGTCTTGATTCTGTTCTGATGCACAGGATCCTCATGAAGAGGCAAGTGCAGAGCATATTTGGAATCTATGAAGCAGATAATACTAACATACTGAGAACTAGGGTTTTCAGAAACAAGGAGAAAGGTTTAGAAGTAGGCCATATAAGAACACACTGGAAATATTATTGATTCTGCGATCTAATTACAACTGAAAACAAGGCCTGCTTATGTAGAGGTGCAGAGCCAATACAGGACAAGGCAAATCATAAAACGCACTAGTAAAAGTAGTGGATGAAAATAAAAGTGGCAGACAACAGGACAGGATAGTACAGACATTATTATGTAAAACACATGACGCCTGAAAAAGTAGCAGAAAAGCAGTAGACACGTAGTACATTTTAAACACATGGGCTAAAACCGGGAATGGGTTGGAAACTGGTTGCCGACAGTGCTGGTTTTGTTCAAGGGGACCCCTTGCAGATGGGCTCGTGACTTGGAGAGAGATTATTGTTATCACTGTCGCTGTCATAATAGTTGTCCTGGATGTAGCTAAGCGGATCAAAATTACTGTAATAAGGATCTGGGCCTGCTGGACCATCATCTGGGCCTTGAGCCTGTGGCTGAGTACAGTGGGCTGGAAAATGAGATGAGCTTGGTATTGAAAGAGACAGCTGTGTGAAATGGTCTTCACAATCATCCTCATACGGGTCTTGAGAATCCTGGAGAATATTTCCCTGAGAGTCAAGGGGAAGCTCTGCTGCTTGTGAGGAAGTGGCTTGGTAGGATGACACATAGTGTGGTTCTGGCTTGTACAATTCATCATATGCATATGCTTTTTCTTCACTGGGTATTAGGCCAAGAAGGGTGCAGTCTTTTGAAACACATTTATTGTAATTGGCAAGGATGAGGCCAAGTTCTTTCCATTGCTCTGGGTCTGGCTGGACCCAATCGAGAGATTTAGGCCAAAGTTGGACATTGGTCTCTAGTTCAACACCATCTGGTTTCTGTGCATGATAAGACCTGCTAAGAAAAAACACACACGAAAATCTTTTTTGTTTTGCTTTTTTAACAGACTAGAGATCATGTTTTTCTATAACATTAAACAGAGAACCTCTCCAAATATGAAGAGGGGCAAAGAGAGTGAAGAGTTTGACAAGGGCTGAGTCTGCATTGTGACTATCACAGATGTGATGATAGACAGGAAGTGGAGCAAGGGCAATGGAACTGGTATGGAGAATGGTCATTGACCAGACATACCAGAGAAGTTCATCAGGTATAGGACCTTGAATGAACGGGACAGTGGTGTAGGGACAGATAGAGCTGAAATGTTGGACTTTGGGGATGAGGTCAGTTTTATTGAAGAGAAGATGAAGCCAGGAGTAAAAATGCTCATGGGCATATTTCTGGAAGTCTGTGAAGGAGTGGAGATCTGCATCAGGGGGAAAAACAGTTGCTTTGTGATAGAAAGGCATGGTGGTAGAAAGATGGGTTTCTGAGAGTGTGAGAATGTAGAGAATTTGTGGATGAGGAAGAGGAGTCTTCTGGGGCCTGGAAAGGAAATCAGCAAGGATGTTTTGTGGTCCTTTGAGATGTTTAACTGAGAATTTATAGCGTGAGAACCAGTCTTTCCATCGGAGTAGCTGGGCATCTGGCAGTAGCTTCTTCTTTGGGTCAAGCATCTTTGGAAAAGACGTGTTGTCCATTTCTACTGTAAAGTGATAGGGGCTGAGATGAAAACTGAACTTTTCGATTCCCCGTTTGACAGCAAGGATCTCTTTGTAGGTAGCATGGTAATGCTTTTCAGAGTCCTTAAATTGTCCACTTGCATGTCCACAGTAGTCTCGGACTCCGTTAACTTCCTCAAGAAGTATTGCACCCCAGTAATCTTCACTAGCATCAGTCTGTAAGATCCTCTGCCCTTGGTCTGGGATTTTTAGTAGTGGAGGATTTTGAGCAATTCTTTTGAGGGTAATTACAGCATCTGTCTGGACCTGTGACCATAGTGGTGGATTCTTTTTCAACATTTTGTACAGGTGGCTGGTATGATGGGACAATTGAGGAATGAAATCTCTTAAGAAGTTAACAATTCCAAGAAATTGTTGAACTTGTTTATAGGAGAGATTATCATCAGGAAATTTTAACAATTCTTGAGCAATGTGTGGACCTGGGCTATATCTACCATTCTTGAAGTGCATTCCAAGGAAATCAACTTCCTTGATTCCAATATCACTTTTTTTAGAAGAGAGCATAATCCCATGTTGGGCCACTATTTGGTAAAACCGGGCCAAAAGTAATTGATGTTCTTCTTCAGTTGACGAGAATAGTAGGATATCATCAATGTAAATGAGAGCATTATTGATGATGGGCTCAAATATTTTGATCATGGCCTTCTGAAATAGTGACGGAGCTACTTTGAGTCCAAAGGGCATTACAGTCCATTGATACTGAGCATTTGGTATGCAAAAAGCTGTCTTGGGCCGGTCTTGTGGTTGGATCCCAAGTTGCCAAAAACCTGCTTTAAGATCAAACTTTGAGAAAACATGGGCTGAGCCTTTTAATTGGGCGAATAGAGTTGTGGGCTTAGGAAGAGGAAATTTGTCATCTTGGAGAAAATGATTAAGAGGCTTATAATCAATAACAAGTCGTTTCTTGCCTCTTTTGATTTCAGATCTCTTTTCAACATAAAATGCTTGGCAAGCCCATTCAGATTTGGTTGGCTCTATAAGACCTTGCTTTAATAGTGCTGCACATTCTTCTTGAGCTAGCTTTAAGTCATCAGGATTCATTCCTGGATGAGAGGCTTTTGTAGGATTAATATCCTCATTCCTTTTAAAAGGAAGACTGATGAAGAACTCTTTATTTTTCCATAATGGAGAAGGATGTGGGAACTGGTCATGACTGTCAGCACAGTATTGCAACAATTGATCTTTTACATCTGAATATTGTGGAGGTGCATCTTGCAATTCATAGAGAGACGGAATTTCTGTCCAGGGGCTGAAGTTAGATTTCTATTTGATTCCTCTGGGGAGTATGGTCAGATTCTTGGTATGGTAGAAAGCATCAAAACCAAGAAGGATATCTTTTCCAGGAAGTTCGCTTCCTAGTACCTTGATTTTTAAGGTACATCCTGGAAAGAACTTAATGTTGATCTTTCTTCTGGTAATCAGATCAATTTTGAATATCTTTCCATCAGCAGTAAAAAAGTATTGGTTATGTGGTGCCCATTCTTCAGGAGGGAGAATATGTGGTTTCATCACTGTGTGGGATGACCCTGTATCAAAGAAAGCAATTGCAGTAATGGGCTTTGAATACTTTTCTGGTAGAACTTGGACCTGGATATTTGGCAATGGAGTCTTCAAGTTAATTTCAGGATTGGAATTCAAAGAGCTAAGACATCCAATAGATGGAGTTTGGGGAGGAACTTGTTGAACAAGGTTAATAATTCCTGGAGAGTAATCTTCTTCTTCTGATTGATAATCTTCTTCAGACTCGGATAGAGATGAGTCTGTTGATTCTTCAATGCCAGGAATAACATATTGTGTTTCATCATTCTGTTCATCTTGTTCTTCAAGATAATCCTCAATGTTTGCTGCATCATCTGATATCATCAAAATCTTTTGGAGTTTTTGCATCATCTTGATATCACCTTTTGTTTTTCTGGGACAGTTTTTTGCAAAATGTCCTGGCTTCCTGCAAATGAAGCACTTGGAGCCTTTAGAGAAAGGTTTTCTAGACTTAAAAAATCTAGGTTTCCTTCTGAACCTTGATCTTCGAGATTTCTTGTAAGGTTTCTGAGTAGATTGAGAATAATGGCAATAATGAGACTTCTTCTTGGAAGGACAGTTACAATCCTTGTGGTCTTTACATTTAATCTTCAAATAGTTTCTTGCATGCAGGTTTGAACTTGTAAGCCTTCTTTTGCATATCCTTGAAAAACTTATGTTGTTCCCAGAGTTTATCAAGAGCATTGAGAGCAAGTTGGTACAATTCCCCTATAGAGATGTCAGCCATATCTCTCTGGAGAGCATTGATACTTCTGTTAAGCTCTGCTTGAAGCTCATCAGGAAGGGAGGCAATAAAAGTATGCCGTAGATTTACATCATTACCACCATTCAACATGTGGTATTTTTTCATCATTTTATGATAATGAGTTTGGAGATCCTTTCTATTGAGAGAACAACATTTCATCTCAAAGAATTATTGTTTCTCTCTCTTTCTGATAATATTGTGATCGCCAATGAATTCTTTATGAATAACTCCAAGGAGAAGGGCAGGATCCTCAACTTGGACTGCCTGAAGTTTTTGATAAGGAGAAAGATTCTGAAACCATGCTCTAAGGGTACCAGTGAATCTTGAAACAAATTCCTGTAATGCCTATCTAAGGGGAATTTGATTTGCTGTAATCTGCAAATCTATCCAAGCACTGAATTCTTCAAGGCGAAATTTCCATTCATCATAAGGAATGTTGTCAAAAGTGAACCATGGACCATTGGTGGGTCTGTAATCATGGTTCTGACCTTGAGGTCGATCTTCAGGTTGTTCAACATATGATTCATCAATGTCTTCATCTTCACCAGGTCTAACCATAGCAATTCTTGAGATATCAGCTATTTCAGAGCTGGAATCAGTCTCAGAAAAACTTTCTAACTGTGATTCTTCTGAGTCTGATGAGTCCTGTAAAGGAGCAAATTGGTTTGGGCTTTGCAGGATTCCTATATGGGGAGGATTGATGGTTGGTGTGGTGGTTTGTGAGGAAGATGAGGTTGCAGTAACAGATGAGTAGGTGGTTGACTGGGTAGGTTGAGAATGCTGAGGAGGCTTCTCTGTTTGTGGGGGACTGGAAAAGGAGTCATTGATATGGATTCCTTTAGACCCTGAATAAGATCCTGGTTCCTGGGTGTGATAAGGATTAAAGTATGGTGGTCTTGGTCTAGGGTAGGTAAAATGAGGTTTTGGTTGGAGTTGAGATCTATCTTGTGGGGGTTTTTTAGGTGGTGATAGTTGAGCAAACAATGGATAATTGAATTTGAACTGTTTGCTATAATCTGCCTCTTCTGGGTAAGCCGTAGGTGATGAGGGAAACAAAGGGGCTGGAATGGTTGAAAATGAAGGATAGGGCTCATATATAGCCTAAGACTGTTTTTTGGCAATATCTAGCTCGATTCTCTTTAAATCTTGCTGAATAGCCTGGAGTTCAATTTCTTTCTGCTTGAACTGGGAACCCATATATCCTCTTTCGATAAGAGCCTTTAGTTCTGCATCCAACTTGATAGCTTGTTGCTTTTGATAGAGGTACAGATTCTTTACCTCTTCAGATATCTGATCAATCTGGTACACTAATCCTTCTGTCTTGGTAGTCAGAGAGTCAAGCTTGGAATCAATACTTAGCAAGGTGTGATTTTGACACACAGCATTTTGAGTTTGCCAATTCAGGACTTCTTCAGTTTGTGAGGATTGGAAGTTTCCTTGGGCATCAACTGTACTGGGATTAGCATATGGTTTGGACAAAATCTTGTTGGCTTGATCAACTCTTCTTTCAAGAGAAGGAAATTCCTTTTCATAAGGATTGAGCATAGCAATACAAGAGATAGGTTGAGGAGTGGCTGGGAATGATGTAACCACAAGGGGTTCTGGTGGAGTATTTAAAACAACATCCGGAAAATATCTTTTAACAAGGTCATGATGACCTGTTTCTAGCATCAATTCAACAAGAGACATATCTTTTGAAGATTTTGCTGGAGGAGGAGGAGGTTGCCATCGACGTGTAGATCGTCGAGATGAAAACAGCTGAGAAGAGCCATAATCATCATCATTATCAAACTTCCTGTGATTGTGAGATTTGCAAGAAGATCTAGAAGCAGACTTATTTTTTAATGCCTGCTTGTGGGCATGCTTACAAGGATATAATCCTTGTTCATCATCAGAATCTTCCCACCATTCAGGAGTGTCACATTCACATTCTGGAGCACACATTCCTGATCCTGGAGCATCCCATAAGAAATGACCATTGATATGTGAGACATAACAGGGCTTGGCGTCCTGGTTAACCCAAGCAATTGGAGGGTCTTTTATAGAGGGTGTATAAGCAGGTGTCAGTGACAAAAGCCTTCCACGAGGATGTGGGTTTGCTGGTCCAGAAGTACTGGGTCTTGTGAAAGTGGTCTTTGATACACCATTTCCAAGGTCTTCAACCTTTGGTGGTGTAGAGGTATGGACATCAGGTTGTTTTTCATGGAAAAGCTTCTCGTAATTGCTGATCCATTCCATAGGCATGATCTGGGCTAGTTCATCTTTTGGAATCTGCCTGGGAATCTGGATGATGGATGTTTCATCTGCTCTGTTCGAAATGGCAACAAGAGCATCTGTAGTAGAGTTGGGAAGTTCAAGATCATAGGCATGATTCTGCAGACGATAGACAATTTGATGATGAAGTGTAGCCATAATAGCTTGGGAGTCTTGCTCGGCTCCTGTAATCTGGACTTGGACTTTTAACCTTCTAGGGAGAGTCTTGTCATCAAGACTGACATTGTAATCAGGCTGGATAGTTAAAATAACACTACCATTGCTAAGAGTGGTAAGAAGAGCACCAATAAGAGCGTGAGAATAGTTCTTATAGGTGGAATCTAGAAGAGCCACTTTAGCAGTAACTGGAAGCCCCTTTCTGCCATGAAGAGTAAGAGCGAGACGGACAGCACCAAAATGAAGATGGGTGTATCCTTCTGATTTCCACTTTTCAATGAGATCTGGAGAAATCTCAATTGTGGAGTATTGTTCCTGGAGGGTTGCTGGAAGAGTACATTGTTCTAATTTGGTAGACTGGACAATCTCCTTAACATCTGGCCTTCTCGTTCTGATTAATGATCTGACAGAACTCGTAAAAGAGTTGGTTCTATGATAATAGCTGTATGGGCTGAGAAGTGGTAAATCAGTAGATCCAGAGATACGATCAGAATGATGGGTAACTTCAACGAGATTTTCTATTTTACTCAAGGTAGTGAAAACGTAGTTTTTAGGTAAAAACGGAAGGAGAATGAAAAATCGTAAAACGTAAAATCGTAAAACGTAACGGAGTTTTTACCTGTATATGTATATAACAAAATTCGAGAAAAATAAGATACCTGCCATCATCCATACATATACTGATCAATACAATATTGATATCTTCTCATTTTTAATAGATTTGAGATATGTTTTGAGATATTTTTGGAAGTCGTCAATACTAAATTAAAGAGATTTTATTAAAATTTTAAGAGATATCAATTTGGATGCATTATTTGGGGGATTTCAATTTAAAATATAAATTTCAATAAAATAATAGTATTAATAATAAATAATAACAATTTAAGATTTTGAAAAAGAAAAATATTTAAATGGAGTAAGATAAGGAAAAGATTCTTCAATCTTATTATTAATTAAAAAATATAATACAATTAAATAGATATTAAAAATACTCATTTTAATAATAATAAATATCATTTTATTAATACCTACCCACCCATCACACGTCGCCCCAATTTTCTCTCAACAACTTTTTCATTTCTTCTCTCTCCCTCCCCAGTCTCTTCTCCGCTCGGCTTCTGCAGTCCCGCGCCCGCCCCTTCATCAGCCTCACAAGTCACACCCTTTCATCATGCCCTCACCTGCTCTACTTTAATCACTTGCAAATCCATCACGCATGGTCACAAGCAGTAGCCAAAGAGATGATAATGGAAGAGCGGTGCGTCGTGTGCGTCTCTGGAGTTTCTTCTTTCACCGGTAGACTCTGGAGAGGGGAGACCGCCGACGAGATTAGGTTAGGGCAAATTTTTTTTCCTTCTTCGCTTTATTAAAAAACCGTGCGATTTTACGATTTTGCGTTGAAAGTTTGCGTTTTTGGCGATTTTACTCCATTTCCGTTTTGGCCTGCAACGTAACGCGGTTTGGTGTCTAAAAAACGTTAAAACGCCGTTTTTACGCTATAAAGCGCGTTTTTGACTACCTTGATTTTACTGGCAAGAGTTCGTTTCATAGCTAGGGAAAGATGTCTAGGAACAAAGGAAGTGATGAGAGATGAAGAATCAGAGATAGATGATCTAGGAGTTTCACTCATGTTTGAGATTTGTTTCTTACTCACCGTTATCCTAAGTATTTTAGTACTA
Organism: Acacia crassicarpa; assembly: GCA_034222035.1. Classification (NCBI taxonomy): domain Eukaryota; kingdom Viridiplantae; phylum Streptophyta; class Magnoliopsida; order Fabales; family Fabaceae; genus Acacia; species Acacia crassicarpa. The sequence goes on from JAWXYG010000002.1 coordinate 8,094,919, forward strand.
TCTGCGAAATCGTTCTGGCTTTGATACCAACCGTTTTGAAAAAGATTAAAAGAAGCAGATAATTTTGCCCCATAAAATAATAAGATATTTATCGTCATGTGTACCTTAACGAACGCATTTCACGTTGACTTGGTGTTGTGCATCTAGAACCCCTTTAAATAAATTTAATGATTTTAAATATACATATTAAATATTATTTTATTACATATTTTAGTCAAGTTGGTATTAAAATATAGTGTATGTTTTTTTTTTGATATAAAAATATATAGTGTATGTTGATTATACGAGGATGCTAGCATTTATCACGGTTTTGTTTTTTTTTTTTTTGGTTTAATAATCGTTATGTAATTCTTTTTTTTACATAGTATTTTAATAAGTGACGGATTTTACTTAATAGCCATGATGTATTTTATTTTATTTTTTTAAAAAAATTGGTAGTTGATTATGCAACCACCTCTTTTTACAAATAAAAATAAATAAATAGAAAGACAAATTTATAAACAAACTAAAAATAAAAAGTTATTGAAATGCTTCAAGAATCTGATATATCATCATATTCTTTCTTCTCCAGTAACTTATCCACCTTCTTGTTTAAAGAGTGAATGAGAGTGATAAGTTCCTTCAAGGACTGGTTCATGTGTCCTTACTCTCACAGGTAAACCTAGATCTTATAATAGAGCTTATAGGTCATGTGGACAAGCCCTTCAATATTTGTTGGTGGAGTGAGTTCACCTTTCTATTTGTCTTAAGACGATGAGGTAGCACACTATAAAAAAATTCAGGATTTTGCGATGGACAAAATCCGTCGCAAAATAGGGAAATTCCATTGCAAAAACGATTTGCAACGGCCCGGTTTCTCTGTTGCAAATGGGCGTTATTTATGATGGATTTCTAAAATCTGTCGTAAAACTTCTAATTTGCGACGGAAAAGATTCCGTCGCTAATTCTGTCGTTATTTCACTATTTTCTAGAAGTGGTAGTTCTCTTGTGTTTGTCCATAAGTTTGTTGAAGATGTTGGCTATGAGAATTTGAAATGGAAGTGAAGTTCAATTTTCAGACGTTTATATAGAGAGGGTTTCGTGGATCTGTCGCGTAACGATTGGTTTTTAATAACTATTATTAATTTATCTAAGACTGAACGTTTGAGAGTGATACTGATAGTTGTTTTTTTATGACGGTCGTTAAGAATGAATAGTATACAAATCATTATTTATTTTATTTTATGACGTACTTTTCTAAGTACCTTTGGTTTTTTTTCCTTTTGCAAAATATTTAAAAGGACAAAACAAATTTTTTTTTTTAAAAAAACAAGAACAATGGCAAGTAGCTTGATAAACTACTGAGATCATCAGGCTACTCTTCACCAGAAGATTGACCAGGATTATTGTTAGGGTCATAGTCAATCGATGGCCTTCTGGTTCCTACTGAAGAGGTACCTAGAAAGTCTCCTCATGACATGGTTAGTTTGTTGTGCATATTGCAACATTGCTTCCAGTTGAGGAAGTATAGGAGGTGGAGGTGGAGATGGAGGAGGTGAAGGTGGATGTTGGGGAGGAGAAGCAAGAGGTGAAGGTTGAGGAGGAAGAGGTGGTGGAGGATGATGCCGAGAGTTTTTGGTCATGTTTTCCACACAACTTTTTATCCTGGCAATTGAGTTAGAGAATAAAGAGAAAGATGATAAAGAAAAGGTAGGAAAAACAAATGAAAATGTGGATATTAAATAATACACATCTAGAAGGGATGTGAAAAAACGATTATTGCACACGTTGTAAGTTGAACAGTAGACACACACGTTACAATTTAAGCATTCTTATTCGTCATTTTAATAAATCTTCTAATAAAATTTTATTTACGCTTTTTTTTTTTTACCAAATATGATTTTGAGCATGACAATTTTATCACATCAAAGCTATTTTTCCCATTCGAGTTCATTCAAAAAACCCTTTTAGCACTAATACCTCACAACAGGGTGAATAAATGTTTGAATTATCATATAGAGAGATCCTTACATTTTGTGCCCGTGCTTAGCAGGAAGGGGGAAAAAACCCATTGGGCTGCTTATTCCTGAATAATGACTTCAAAAGACCAAAATTGAAACTGCTGAAGTTGGCAAAACAGCTTACATTGATTGAGAGGCAAAATTCCCCAGCATATTTTGCCCAGCTTATCCCTACTCCAATCATCTATGCACTCTAGAGAGGGAATTGCAGGACGAGTTGCAAAGAGTACTGAAATTGGAAGGGATTAAATGGTTTCAGAAATCCAGGTCTATATGGATTACTAATGGTGATAGAAACACACGTTATTACCATTTGAAAGCCAAAATGCGGAAGCGCAGGAATAGAATTCTTTCCTTAAAAGATGAGTCTAGGTTATGGATCCATTCGGAATATGAGTTGCAACAATTGGCAGTGCAACATTTTAAGTCTCTTCTTTGTACTGAAGACTAGGAGCCCCCTGTACTGCTAACGACAACTACATTTCCTCCGATTGATCCCATCACAGCGGAGAATCTTGGCAAGATTCCTACGGATGAGGAAATTAGAAGGGCTGTGTTCTCTATGGGTTGCTATAAAGCTCCAGGTATTGATGGCTATCCCCCAATTTTTTACAAAAATAATTGGTGTACGGTAGGCCCTGCTTTATGTTCTTTTGTCAAAGGGGTATTTTCTAGAGCCACTTCTATTGCTGATTCTAATAGAACCTTAATTACTTTGATACCGAAAAGAGACAGGCCTGAACAGGTCTCTCACTTCCGTCCAATCTCTTTGTGGACGATACATTATAAATGTATCACCAAGATTATTACCCTCCGCCTAAGGGAGATTATGAATGCTCTTATATCACCATTTCATGCTAGTTTTATTAGGGGGCGGCATATTCAAGATAACATCATTATAGGGCAAGAACTTCTGCACATTATGAATAAGAACCGAAGTAGGAAGGGTCTTATGGCATGGAAAATTGACCTAGAGAAAGCGAAAGCACATGATAGGGTACCCTGGGATTTTTTTTGCATCAGGTGCTGCTTGAGGTTGGATTTAATGCTGATTTTATTCATCTGATTATCTCTTGTGTATCTTTGGTTTCCTACAATGTAATCTAGAACGGGGCACAAACTGAATTCTTTTTTCCTCGGAAAGGTCTTCGCTAAGGGGATCCTATTTCCCCTCTTTTGTTTGTGCTTTGTATGGATAAACTTTCGCATCTAATTTGTAATGAGGTATCTAAGGGAAGTTGGAAACCAATCTATGTGTCTAATTCAGGTCCTCAGGTTTCACATTTACTTTTTACTGATGATTTTCTGTTGTTTGGTGTGGCCTCAGAAAATCAGGCTAATTGCATGCGAAATTGTCTTGACTGTTTTTCTAGAGCCTCAGGTGGGAAAGTTAGTAGTGAAAAGTCGTCGGTGTTTTTTTCTCCCAGAGTTCTAGGCCAGACTAGACAGAATTTTGGAGCTGTCACATATGAAAGTATCCAATGAAATTGAAAGGTATATGGGTTTTCCTCTCACGAGGCATAGGAAGGCAACAGAGAAGTTTCATTATGTAGTCGAAAGAGTCCGCTCAAAATTATCTTGTTGGAAGGCGAGTTGTTTGTCGGTTGCAGGAAGAATAACCTTGGCTAAAGCGGTTTTAAGTTCTATTCCTGTGTATCCGATGATGGTGGCTAAGATTCCCATATCGGTTTGTCATGAGGTGGAGAGGATCCAGCGAAACTTTATTTGGGGTCACGCTGAGTCGTCACATCAGTATCACCCTATTGGGTGGGATCAAATTACAAGACCAAAACAATATGGAGGTCTTGGTTTAAGACGTCTGGAATCATTCAACAGGGCTTGTGGCGCCAAGTTGGCCTGGCAGATATGTATAGGTACCAATGGACTATGGGTAGAGATTTTGCAAAAGAGGTACTTGCTTAGGGAGGGGGACTCGCTTCTGACATATAGGAAGGGGGACTCACAGATATGGAATTTTATTTGTTCCCAAAAGGATATTGTGGATTTGGGGACAAAATGGCAGATACGAAATGGCCAATCAATTAATTTCTTTAATGATTGTTGGCTGGTTGGGGGGTCAAGTCTGAGAAGTCTGTGTAGGAGACAACTTACTGATGTGGAAAACGCATCCTCTGTTGCGGATTGGGTAGTAAATGGTGAGTGGAATTTTGAAGCCTTGGCTGACTGTGTGCAACCTGAAGTATTGCTGCGACTTTCAACTCAAATTCCCCCTTGAGTCGATGCTGGGTATGATGTGATGGTGTGGGGTGCTGCAAGCGATGGGAAATTCTCAATCAGAAGTGCATACTTTTTAATTGGAAAAAATCCACAACATCTATACTATAACTTGTTCAAGGATATCTGGCATTGGTAGGGAGTTGAAAGAGTTAGAGTTTTTATGTGGAGGGTCTTGCTAAATCGCTTGCCTACAAAAGCATGGAGATATTCCTAGTCATATTGCTCTGATCTTTGTGATTTTTGTGGGACAGGAGTTGAGAGCATTTTACATATTCTTAGGGATTGTCAATATGCTAAACAGATGTGGATTCAGCTGATTAAACCTAGATATATACTACTGCTGCTGCTTTTTTTTTTTCCTTCCAGCAGGGCTTAGGGACTGTATGGCAATGAATCTCAAAGGAAGAATGAGGAATGATATGGGTTCCAACTGGGACTTAGTCTTCGAAGTTGCTATATGGAAGTTGTGGGGGTGGCGTAATTCTTATTTATTTGAAAGGGACTTCTCTAAGCCTTCAAATCCAGCTGATACTATTATGCACATCTGGAGTAATTTTGCAATGGCATCGGACTTGCATGTTGATGTACATTTATCAGCAAATACATCTGAAGCAGATCGACCTTTGGCTTGGCGGAAACCACCTAGTGAGTGGATTAAAGTAAATACCGATGGAGCAGTTGCTCTAGGATCAGGTAGAGCTGGCTGTGGCGGGCTCCTGCGCGATTCCAGGGGAGTTTGGATTTGTGGGTTCATGAAGGCTATTGGAGTATGCTCAGCTAATACCGCTGAGGAATGGGCTATATTTGAAGGAATGAGCTTGGCGTGGGATGTGGGGTTCAGAAGGGTGATTGTGGAGTCAGATTCCTTGGAGCTTATTACAAGGATAACCGAAGGGAATTTCTGCAGCGGGAGTTTGCTGGCTGTTCAAATCAGCGACATGATGAGCAGGGATTGGCAGATTCTATGTGAGCACATCCCACGGGAGTTAAACCATGTGGCTGATGCATTGGCAAAACAAGGGATTAGTAGTTCGATCATTTTAGATAATTGTCCTATTCATCTTTGGACTATTCATCTTAGGACGTGGGTGAATTAGGAGAGTTTGGGATTAATTTCCCCTGTGGTCTAATTTTATTTTAATGTAATCTTTAGCTTCTAACCATCTCTTTTATCCACAAAAAAAAAAAAAAAAAAAAACAGCTTGCACTGAGAGTACTCGGTGGCCTGCCCCAATTTAAACCAAATTTGGCAAAACAGCCCAAAATATCTTTTATTTTTTACGTTACCAATTTTTTTAAATAAAAAAAATTTAAGAATGGCCTATTCCTGAAGCCCAATATTTGTTTCTCAATTCTTACAATTGAAATTCTCACATGCAATAAGCTTTTCCTCCGTTAAAAAGGGGAGTTAAGGTATAGATTGGCTGACAAAGTATTACGTTAAGAGCACCAGGTATAAAAATGTTTTGAAGGGAGTAAAAATATCAATAAAGAATTTAAAACTTCGGTAAATAGACTAAAACAGGGATTGTACTATTTTTACAAGTTTTAATTTCTTCATTGGTATTTTTGCTCTCTTCAAATCTATTCTGTACCCAGTGCTCTTGGCGTATTAGTACCCACTAATTGCTTTTTTCAATATTCCACAACAAGTATGAAAATCTCATTTTTCTCTGTAGTAGAAGGGCCTTTTCATTTAAACTTGTATAAAATTATTTTTCAATTTAATCTGTATTAATATTCTTCAGTATTGATATAAAAAATATAGGGTTAATATAACTATTAGTACCTTAAGTTTGTCCTCATTTTGAATTTGATCCCGGGAATTTTAAATAATAAGTTTTGAATTTTGATCTATCAAGTTTCACTCCCTTTAAAATATTGGTAACTATAATTTAATAAATACCTAAACTATTTTGCCCTTAAGTGACCAAAATTCAAAATCATGTTTTAAAATGTGAAGGACCAAAACTAAAATAAGGACAAATTTAAGAGACTAAAATATTGTATTAACTAAAAGACATATTGAAGGTGAAACATTCACTAGTGCAAAAAAGGCTTTTAAGATCGGACAAAAGAGGCTCGTAAGATTGGACCTGCGACTGGTCTTGTTCCAGCCGGTATTAAAAGTCAACATTTAAGACCGGACTACGACCGGTCTTAAAGAAACTATTTTAGACCGGACATTTAAACATGCGGTCTTAAAAGTCGTACTAAACAAACCAGGGACTAGTTTTCTGTTCAGTCCTAAAACTCAACTTTTAAGACCGGTTAATAACTTGGCCGCTCTTAAAAGATCTGACTTTTAAGACCGGACAAAAATAAATACGGTCTTAAACTTAGCAACTTCTATAAGACCGACTAATATACGCGGTCTTAAACATAGCGACTTTTAAGACCGGACATATAAATACATCCGGTCTTAAAATATCAACTTTTAAGATCGGGTAAAACTTGGCCGCTCTTAAAAGATATGACTTTTAAGACCGGACAAAAATAAATACGGTCTTAAACTTAGCGACTTCTAAGACCGACTAATTATACGCGGTCTTAAACATAGCTACTTTTAAGACCGGACATATAAATACATCCGGTCTTAAAATCTCATCTTTTAAGACCGGAATATTTATTTGCGGTCTAAATTTTCCTGAATTTTTCCCTGTTCTGTTCTTCCTGATTATATTACACACAAATCACCTATCCAATCCAGCACACAAAAGTTGATACTTTAAGCTACAAGCTATGAACAATTATTTGAATAAATTGAATTGGAAAAATGATACAAATATTTATTTACCATGAGTTATTTGGCCTCTTAATTAATGATTATACTATGTCTACAACACCTAAATTAATTCATACAATAATATAACTTACTTACAACTACAATAAGTTACAAATATACATGTGCCCAAAATAATATTCAACATGCCTTCATCTGATTCCCAGCCAACAACGTAACATCCTCATTTATAACAAGCCCCTTTTGATCGGATCCTGTCACAAAAATAAAACAAGGAACAAACTTCATAGTCAAAGACATTATGAACATAGAAGGAATAAATGTTATAGTTAAAGACTTAAAGTAGTTTTCAAAGAAATCTGCATATATATGAATATTACCTTATGAATTGACTCTTTTATAAAGTGATATCTTCCCATATCCCTTCTTGATGATCACTTCTTATGTCGAGTTCATTATCCGCTTCATCTTCTTCGTTCATGTTTGGTAGACCCCTTGAAAAAAGAGTACTCTCAGGAATACCATAATTTGAATTCATTTCCTCATCAATATCAATGACCCTATTTCCTTGGAGAGCTACAGACCACATTTTATTTTCTTGATCGGTGATATAGAACATTTGTTTCGCCTAGTCTGCCATAATAAAGGTTCATCTCCAAAACTTCTACCATTGACATCGACTAATGTAAATCCTAGCCGATCGATCCGAACACCATTATTGACATTAATCCACTAATGGGAAATCTAATTTTCACATAGTCCACTTCCCATATCTCTTCAATAACCCCATAATATGGCATGACTGCCAATAAAGGGCTCTTGTCTTTTGAACTGGAGAAGTGCATAGATTCAGCCTCTAACGTAACACCACTGTTCTGAACTGTGCTCCTATCATCTAGGGACTTCGTGTAAAATGTATAACCATTGATCACATACGAATTCCAACTTATGACATCAACCTCAGGGCCACGTGCTAACCATTTGAGGATATCAGAAACACATTCCTCTCCCTCAACCTTTTGTTTGAACCAGTGTGCAAAAGTTCTGTTATGCTCCCTAATTAACCTTTGTTCAGTCATTCGAGGATTTTCTTTCCTCACAGCTTCTTTATGTGCAGCTATGCTGACTTGAACTTCATCAACATTATTCAAGATGTATAAGTGGACTTGTGACAATTCATCAGGATCCACAGTCTTTACTGAAGCCCCTCGTCTACCCCCTTCAGCATGCTGACATTTTAGAAGCCAAATATGTCTTACTTTGGCCAAATAATTTTGACAAAATTCCATGGCTTCTTCAGAAACATATTTCTGAACAATCGAGGCTTCTGGATGGTATGCATTCTTCACGTACCCTTTAAGGAATTTCATAGATCTTTCAATTGGGTACATCCACCGTAAATGGATAGGGCCGCACAACTTTATCTCCCTTACTAGATGAACAATTAGATGAACCATGATGTCAAAAAATGTAGGAACAAAAAGCTTCTCAAGGTGGCACAAGATAAGATATCCTTCATTCTCCAATTTATCCAACTTTTCAATGTCAAAAACTTTACCACAAACCGCATTGAAGAAGACACAAAGTCTAGTCAAAACGACCCGAAGATCATATTCAGCGATGCTTCAAATAGCTATTGGGAGTAGCTGTTGCATCAAGACATGACAATCATGTGATTTTTGGCCTACTAATTTCAAGTCCTTCATCAATACAAGCCATTTAAAATTTGAAGAATACCCTGATGGAATTTTTGTGCCATGTAAACACTCACAAAAACTTCGTTTCTCATCCTTAGACAAAGTATGAGAAGCTGTGGGACAATAAGTTCTCTTTCCATATGGCATTGGATGTAACTCTTCACGTATTCCCATTGCTTGCAAATCCAATCTTGCCTTCACACCATCTTGGAACTACCTTGTATTTGAGAAGTGTGCCAACAATACTATTACATACGTTTTTCTCTACATGTATGACATGGATACAGTGTCTCACATCAAGATTGCGCTAATGGGGAAGGTCGAGGAATACAGATCTCTTTTTCCATATATTTGTATCTTTTCTACTCTTGGCTGTCTTGCCGAAGATGACATTGATATTTTTCACCTTCTCATAAACTTGCTCCCCAGTCAATGGCACCGGAGCATCTTTATATTCTTGGCCACCAAAGAAGACTTTCTTTAATCGACGATATGGGTGGCCCCATCTAAGAAATCTCCTATGTCCAAGATAAATTGTCTTTCTTCCATGTTGGAGTTGATGGTAGCATGTGCCTTCTTCACAAACCGGACCTGCTTTATGGCCCTTTACACTATACCCTGACAAGTTACCATATGCTGGGAAGTCATTTATAGTACAGAATATCATGGCTCGCAATTTGAATGCCTCCTTCTTAAAAGAGTCAAAAACATCAACACCTTCTTCCCATAACTCCTTCAAGTCTTCAATTAAGGGCTGAAGGTAAACATCAATGTCATTTCTGGGTTGTTTTGGTCCCGAAATCAACATAGACAGCATCATGTACTTTCGTTTCATGCATAACATAGGAGATAAGTTGTAAATAATGAGGAGTACAGGCCATGAACTATGTACGCTGCTAAGGTTTCTATATGGATTCATGCCATCCGTGGTAAGGGCAAGCCTAAGGTTCCTAGGTTCTTCGCCGAAGTTGGGAAATAATTGATCGATTTTCTTCCATTGAGAAGAATCGGCTGGATGACGAAGCTTTCCATCAGAAATCCTCTCATCTGCATGCCACCGCAAATTTTTTGCATTATTTTTATTCGCAAACAACCGCTTGGACCTTGGTATGATTGGAAGATACCACAACACTTTTGCAGGCCCCTTATTTGACTTGTGCCTTGGGGTTTCACATATCGGACAATTCTGCTTCTCTTCAAACTCTTTTCTATACAATACGTAGTCATTCGGGCATGCATGGATCTTTTTGTACTCCATCCCCAGTGGACAAAGTATTTTCTTAGCATCATAGTATCGATGCGGCAACACATTATCATCCGGAAGCATGTCCTTAAAAGCCTCAAGCATTTCAGAAAAACTCTTGTCGCTCCATCCATGACGTGCCTTCAAGCTTACCAATTTGAATACAGCGTTCAACAATTGGTATTTTTGACACCCAGGGTATAGCGGGGTCTCCGCATCACTGCATATATTACCATATGCATGTGATTGTTGAAAGGCCTCTTCTCCTACATCACGAATAATGTCCTCTATGCGATCATCCATATCCATGTCATTATCATCAAAGGCCACTTCCCCATGTTGAGACCCACTTGGTATTTTTTCACCATGCCATACCCATACTGTATAAGTCTTACAAAATCCATAACAAATTAAATGTGTGCGTATAACTTCAGAACTTAATCGCCTCTCATTCAAACATTTTACACAAGGGCAATAAAACTTCCCACTATCATCATTGGCATTTTGTTTAGCAAATTCAATAAAGTCCCTCATCCCATTCTGATATTCAACGCTCGTCCATAAAGCATTTATCCAACTGTAATCCATAGTAGAATTCCTATGGACGGAAAGATTTAGCATACAAAAAATAAGGCAAAATAAATGCATAACGAAGAATCACTTTTGGTCATGAATATCACAGTGAATCCAAAATAAAATATCACAAAGCAAAATAAATGCATGACGAGGAAATTAAATGCTTCGTATGAAGGTCTTGTGGACTCACCTGTAGCTCAAATGCGAAATAAGAGTCTTTCTTCTCCCGCCACGAATGTTGATGTTGGAGACAGTAAGAGTACCCTAAAAATATTTGTTGGTCAATTGGGTAGGTCTCAAGTGCAAATATAATCTTCAAAATAGAATATTCATTAACAATAGAGAAACCCACAAGAGCATTTCATCGATTTCGTTCAACCCATGAAAAACCCAGAATGATAAGTAGGAAAACCATGAAGTTATATAACCGAAACACCTCTTACAGCTTGGTCTATATACATTTAGCTGAGGAACTAGAAAATGATTGTCGAGAGAGCAACGCGAAGCACCGACGGAACAACACACAAACATTGGAGATAGAACCTTCTCAGTAATCACTTTCGGCGCGACAAGAGAAATTCAGAGAGGGAAATTTAATTTTCCGCGCGACAGAGACATGTTTTTGTATTTGGAATTTTTTAAGACCGATTAATTATAAAGCAACCGGTCCTAAATATTTTTTATTAAATTTTTTAGTATTACTTTTAAGACCGAATTCTTATCCTGTCCGGTCCTAAATATTTACTTTTAAAACCGGATTATTATCTTGTCCGGTCCTAAATATTTAAGACCGGAGTCTTATAATACTCCGAACCTAAGTTTTTATTATTCATTCGTAGGTTTTATTAAGACTGGTTAATTATTAGTAGACGGTCCTAAGTATATAACTTTACTCAGAAATAAATTCCCAATTATTTTATCAAGACGGGTTAATTATTAGCAACTGAATGATAAAAATTAAAGGAAAACTAGCGTTAAATTTCTTAAATTACTGGAGAATATACAAAAAATTAAAAAGAGACAAGCTTATGGTTCTTAATGCTATTATTAATTACTTGAATATTGCCATACACATTGCCCAAAAAAAAAAAAAAGCAGAAAATTATCAAAGCTTATTATCCTTCAAAGCCTTGGCGATATCGGCGTAAGTGGCATTAATTTCCCGTCGGATATTAGCAAGTTCCCATCTTATTCGTATCAAGTCACTGGAGGAACGAGAAGGAGGGTCAGCGGTAGGCGCACTGGGGCCAACTGGTTAGAGAGGTGGAGCAGGAACCTCTTCATGGTCTGAAGGCTGGAGGGGGGTATCGGCAATCTCTTCATCATCAGAAATAACAATGGGTCCAACGACCCAAGACTCTTCTGTTTCAATAGAACGCACTCTCGATGAAGGAGGTGCACCGTATAACGATCGACGGAAGGCACGAGCATCACGAGTAAGAGCACCCCTACGAGTGGTTATCTTGTATCTAACCATGGTTTGAGTAATTGGCGCAAAGAGGTATGAGGAGTTTATTATTAATAAAGGCAGAGAGCAGTTCTCAGATAAGCACAAAGAGGTACGTAGTTTGGAGTTACGAGGTAGAGCAGACGAATGGTTTACTTTACGAGCGAGTTTTATAAATATTATTTTTTTAAACTGAATTAATTTTAAGACCGACCTTTTATCATTTCTCCGGTTCTAAAAGATATCATTTATTTTTTTAATCAATTAAATTACTTTTAAGACCGACCTTTTATCATTTTTCTGGTCCTAAAATTCATTTATTTTTTTTCCTATTTTTTAAAGTAAAATTTGATTTCGTAAAAGATATTAGTTTTAAAAGTTCATTGTTTCAAATTCCGATAACAGAGTCGTATTCTTACATTACACTCTATTAGATCTCTTCGGCTTCCAGATAAACTACCCAACTAGGCGTCTCCTCGTATTCTAATGAACTATGCGTCGGCTCATTAAAGGTTCCGGCGTTTCACTGCGGATGGGTTCTCTATTTAAACCCGTTGTTACTTTACTTTCTTTACATTCTTCATCATCACTTCTACAATGGCTGCTCCACCACCCCAAGGCCCTCCACCACCACCCCAAGGTCCTCCACCACCACCAGGACCTCCTTTTCCTCCTCTCGCTGGGCTTTACAATCTGTACCCTCCTCCGCTACCTCCGAACTCGACCACCAATCAGCTGCTGCGCCACCTCCTGGTTCACGTCGATCATATAGATCAACAACAGGGCCAGCTTTTTCAGGTCTACAACGTCGTCAACAACAAGATCAACGCGATACTCGACGCCCAGGACGTTGAGTACAATCCGTTAGATGACGACGTCACCGACCTCTCCGACGACTCTCTCCCCTCCGACAACGATGGGGAGGAGTAAATATTTTTATGTTTTTTTTTGTTTATCATGTACTGCGCTGCCCCCCACAGGGCAACATTAAAAAATCTATAATAAATTGTTACTTTCTATTTTGATCGCCCTTGTCCTTCTCAGTACATTCTTTCTTTTTCCGACAAGGAGGAAAAAAACAAAACATTGTTGTGTGTATGATCAACATTAAAAACTCGCAGATCAAAAAATCCAGCCATATACAGTTAAGATCCAACAAAAAATTCTTTCTTTTGCCGACAAGAAGGAAAAAAACAAAACATTGTCCTCGTGTGTATGATCAACATTAAAAACTCGCACATTAAAAAATCCAACAATATACAGTTAAGATCAGACCAACAAACAAAAAGTTCATTTACCTTATTTGAATAAAAACAAACACAGTGACAATTCTTCTCAAGGTTGGACCGTCGTTGTCCTCGGTGTTACCTCGCATGATTAGAAACAAAGTGTCCTTTTCAATATCTCCCATCTTTCTCTGACAAAAAGAAAAGGGACAAAGAAAAGGGAAACCGATAATCTAAATCAGGAGAGGTAACATCGACTACAATGAAGGACCTAGCTTGATCAGAACGCCAGAACCTCGGTTGCCTTGAATCCTAATTAATTTGTCCGAAAAGTGAGTCAAACTCTATTTAAAGGAATACTATTAGGAGCGGACGGTAAAAGGAGATACAGTCCTAAAAGTCTCTAATACTCTTAATTCCGAAGACTATTAGGAGTGGACGGTAAAAGGAGATACGGTCCTAAAAGTCTCGAATACTTTTAGGATCGTCATTTTACAATATACGGTCCTAAAAGTCTCACCAATATTTAGCCGAATACTTTTAGGACCAGAATTTTACAATGTACAGCCCTAAAAGACTTAGTTCGAATACTTTTAGGACCGGAAGTTTAAGATATGCGGTCCTAAAAGTTTCATATTATTTAGACGAATACTTTTAGAACCGGAAGTTTAAAATATGCGGTCCTAAAAGTTTCACATTATTTAGACGAATACTTTTAGGACCGAAAGTTTAAAATAGGGATAAGGGTCTTAAATGCCATGGAAGTTTTCGCTCAGGAGCACTGGTAAGACGGAAGTTTTTTTTGGACCAAAAATGCCACGGAAGTTCACAGGAAGTATCAATTTTGCCCCGGAAGTATCATTTTTGCCATGGAAGTTTTCGCTGAGGAGCAATTTTGCCCCGGAAGTTTTCACTAAGAAGCAATTTTGTCCCGGAAGTTTACAAAACAAAGCAATTTTCCTAGCAATTTTGCCCTTTTGTCCCCAAATGTTAAATTTGACTACTAAATCAGTCAAAGACTATACATGTCATGCCTTGAAAAGGTCAAACTTGGAGTCAGAGAATGAGATCCTTCAGATGTTGATCTCAAGGCAGCCAGAATTTGTGAAGCCGAACTGGTCAAAGGGACTGAAAGGTCTGTCACAAAATGCAAATGAAACACAAAATTAGAAATGAATTGTCCCAAAAATTGGTTCAGTAAAACAAATCAATAGTAATAATATTTACGTTTGTATAAACTGATCATTTGCTTAGATCATAAGTGATGCTTCCTTTGGGTTTTGTGACAGTCAACCTTTCAGTCCCTTTGACCAGTTCGACTTCAGAAATTCTGGCTGTCTTGAACTCAACATCTCTAGGATCTCATTCTCTGGCTCCAAGTTTGACCTTTTCAAGGTATAACATGTGTGGTCTTTGACTGATTTAATAGTCAAATTTAATATTTGGGGACAGAAGGACAAAATTGCTCCTTAATGAAAACTTCCAGGGCAAAATTGCTCCTTTATGAAAACTTCCGAGGTAAAATTGCTCCTCAGCGAAAACTTCCGTGGCATTTTTGGTCCAAAAAAAACTTCCGTCTTACCAGTGCTCTTGAACGAAAACTTCCATGGCATTTAAGACCCTTATCCCTTTAAAATATGCGGTCCTAAAAGTTGCAACCTCTTACTTATTTACAACTTCCTGAACCTCTAATTTCAAGCACTAAATAGCTATATCCACCATCTAATTTCAGAAATCTAAAATGGACACAAGAAAATTGTTCGAAAAATTAAACAAATTTTTCTATTGAATTTTACAATTGCCTGTGTATATATACAAATGAATTGTTCGAAAAAATAATCAAATTTATAAAAGATTATTGTTGCTACAGAATATTTACATATTAATTATTGTCCTCGATCATGTAAGATCAGGTCATACACATATTCATAAAACAAATTGCGAATGTGCTCGAGTTCAGCATCCGAAAAGGGGGCAGGGCAATGAAACATCTGTAACATCAAAGACAGAAACTGGATTAACTTGCGTCCATATTTCATATGTAACATTAAGCCAGAAACTGAATTAACTTGCGTGCATAATATGCAACATCAGATGTTTACCTTTGCAAATAATTTAGTATTTCCTTTTGTGACAATATCATACATGTGTTTCATGACGTACTGACCATATAAGTTGGACCCCTTTGTTTGCCGACGGGTCTAAAAAGAACAAGAAATATATATAAGTAATATATATCTTACTGATCAAGTTCACAAGGCAGTGTGAGTGTACAAATATTGTACCAACCTCTGGTCTGAGCCATTTAGGCGAACTAGCCTGATAAGAACGTCTTTGGAGTGCGTCAATCTGGTAGGTCCTCATGGCACTATCATCAAAAATGCATATTTATCAATGTTCAACGAAAATTCACAGCAGAGATTTCAGACAAGAGAATCAAAATAACATGCTTATTCGTTGATGGTCTGCGTCAACGTAGGCACTAGCAGGGTGTGAGTGGAGCATAAGAAGATAACTTTATTTTCTTCCATACACATGATGACCAACTGCCAGTGGCGGTTGAAAATTCACAGCAATAAAGTATACTCAGTGATATATATATATATATATATATATATATATATATATATATATATATATGTAGCATAATTAAGTGAATTGTAGATAAGATTTGTGATATGTACCTATGGAAGAATGGCAAAAAGTACACCTTTCTTCTCACTTGACACAACCTGCTTGATATGTACTCTTGTCTTTCCTACATGGTTGTTTGACTTGAATACTATGGGCACAAGAATCCAAAATCGTTGCTCCTGCCCTTATTCTCCAATTTTTGATGCAAGAACCTACAATAATTACATCGATCAGGGAATTAGTATATGTATGTGTGTCTAAACGATGCATTTAAATTATGTACTCATAGAAGAACATACTTACTTCATCCAAATTTGAACAATTGCATCAGTAAGCTCCTGTCTAGGAAGCAGGAGGGAGTCAATATCAACGGTGTCAACTTGGACTGGTATGGGATGAGGGACGCCTACTACTTCATCGACAGGCCACGATTTATCTTTAAAAAGTCCACTTTTCACCATATTGGTTATTTTTTTGCAGCCAGTCAACTTAGCAGTAGGGGATTCGGCTTGAGGAGGGGATTGAGCTTGAGGAGGGGATGGAGCTCGAGGAGGGGATGGAGCTCGAGGAGGGGATGGAACTTGAGGACGAGGGGTTGAAGCTTCAGCAGGAGTACAGACATGTACAAGTTTCACTGGCCAAGAGATAAAGGTTCCCTTGACATCACTCACAAGCTTCAGCTCATCAGTTGGGAGAGGGAGAGGTGCATCAATGATCATCTTTTCACCTGACACTCTGACTTCATCATCAGACATTTGTTGGTGGTGTACAGTTGATCCCAATAAGTTGTGGACAGTCCCTTTTGCAACCAATAGTTGTCTATCATGATGATCAGGATCCTCCACATAAAGGTCACAAGGTTGCTCTGACTGTCCAACAATGCAGCTCCCTCCAGTGCTCTGCTGCACAGTTGCAGGTGAGTGTGTGAAGGGAACACTGGTCTCTGGACGTGAGCTCAAAAGCAGCTTCATCTGATTCAGTTCCTCCCTCAACTGGCTCATATTGGATTGATACCTTGTTTCTTTAGTCGTTGCTTCCTCATTTAATTTGGCCACTGTCTGTTCCATCTCCTCCCGGGTAACCACCTCTTTCCTATGGCGTTTGGCGGATGAACCAAAGAATACCTTCAAGCCTACCCGTCCTCAAACCCCCCTTACACGCCCACCGTGGTCCGGTTTTCCGATGGCAACAGTGAGAACATTACTTCTACCGAACGACACGAAAGATCCCTCTGCTTCTTTCTTCTTAAGATCTTCCTGTAAGGTATAGATAACGAGAAGCTTAGTAATGAAACATGTTTAGTAACTAAAAAATAACAATAATAACGATACTTACAATTTTTTTAGCAACTACACGAGTTTGTTCACTCGTGTAGGCGCCACTTGGCTTTTGCCGAATGTGCAACCACAACTTGTCGCGACGTATTGGAGATGGCGAACCATGTATCGCAGAAGGATTGGATTCTGCTTCATCTTCCAATCTCTTCCGCTTGGCCGCCATCAATTCTTTTTCAGTCTTTTTCATATCTGCCGCGAGAAGCCCTATGCGGGCAATCATTCTTTCTCCCTATCTCCTGTGCTTTTCCCCTTCTTTCCTGTAAATACGAATTGAAAACAACTATTAATTATGAATTCCAGCCATCTCATTAACAGAAATTAGAGAACTTCTGCTTGACATGAATCTCAAACACTAGTCAAATTCATTTGATCAAGTTTCAACATTTTATTTAAGGAAGATGTAGATAGGTTAAGAAACAAAAGAGAATTATGCTTATAAAAGAGTTATGTTTTATACTACTATGTAGATAGAATAACAAGAAACAAAAGAGAATTATACTTACAGAATAATACAAACTTGATCATTTTTAAGGCATCCAGTGGGATTATCAGTCCACATTAGATAGTAACAATTGGGTATATAAAGTTTCTCCCTTTTAAGACTATTCATTTCCTCCTTTGCAAGACAAAGCATTACACAATTACCTCCTTAGTATTTTACCTTTTCAAGGTTTACATATCAGACTTGCATAGACAAAGGCAGGAAATGTATACTTCTATTCATACACCAAAAAATTTAACTAACAGAATTATATGAACAAATATAAGCTCGCAGGTTATATAAGCAAACAAAACTAAATATAGACTCACCAGAGCTTTAGGAGTGGCCCGCAGCAGAACAAATTGTCACCAAAATCGTTCATCAATAAATGTGTACTGTTCCCAAGGCTATTTGGCAGGCGGAACCTTGGCAAAAATATACATGTTAGCCAGAGAGGTCTTAAACTTCCTCCACCGTTCAGCACAATAAGACAATGTCTTGTCTTTCAACTCCTCAGAGTTAGGGACAGTGTATGTGAGCCGGATAGTGTCCCAAATAGGTTTCTTTACTTTGTCAAGCTCAACACTTTTCCACTCATCTATCAAGATGCTAACCTTGCTGCGTGCAAGATAGCCGACAAAACTATTGTATTTGCTTTTATTAGGACCGAAAGGTCGCAACTTTTCATCAAACTGAATGTCGAGCCTTGACCCAGAAGCTCGACTTAGAGATACATCCATCATTCATTTGCCTCTTCTACCACGGCGTGCAAGGCGGTTACGAGGCACATTGTTAAATGAAGAGGGTTCGTTCTGACTCACACCATTAACTGGCGTTCCTGGAACACGAATGGAATCATCTTCACCGTTCATTTTCGAGACAGTAAGAGAGGATTGCCTGAGCAAATGAGAGAGTAACATAGGCTAATGGTACGTGGGTGAGGAAGAGCGGTAATGCAACAGGAACAGTGGCTTCACAACAAGAAGAGGGATTTCAGAGTTCAGAGGGACAACGTAAGTCGTAAGGTAATGTTTCGCGCGAAGATATATTTGGCGCTTGATTTTTAAGACCGGATGAACAAAAATGACGGTCTTAAAGGTTAAGTTTTAAGACTATCCTTTTGTTAAACTCCGGTCTTAAAAGTAATAAACTATTTACTACCGGGCACGATTTATGTCCGGTCTTAAAAGTATAATCTTTAAGACCTTCTGTTATATAGATCTGGTCTTAAAAGTTTTATTTAATTTATTCCTTATTATTTTGGACCGTAGAAAATATAAGTCGGCCTGTTCGAGATTTCTCTGTAAAGAAATTTGATATTTATATTTTTTTAATAATATTTTTAAGACCGGTTGTTTTTCTAAGCGGTCTGAATAATATATTTAAACCCATCGCAAAAGGATACGGTCCAAGAAGTTCTTTATATTTATATAACTGCCACCGGTCATACCTTTAAAGTTCTTTATATTTGCAAAATTGCCACCGGTCATACCTTTAAGACCAGGGCGTTGATTGTCCGCTTTAAATGAGGCGGTCTTAAAAGCATTTTTTGCACTAGTGATTGGAATTCATTATATATTAGAATAAATTCAATTAGATAAATAAAATAACTACAAAAATATAATAAAAAAAGAGCTCAATTATATTAAATTATCCTATCTTTAATTTTTTTCGTTACATATATAAATATGAACTAACATGCGTGGATTGCTTATTTGGTTCGACTTGGTCTCCTGACAATGTAATACCCTGTATTTCGAGTCTAAAGACTTGAAAATTTGTCTGTTATCAAAGACTACTAGGCCATACTTTTAAAAATGGTGAATTTAGAATCAGTATTTTGTGAGACATGAATAGTGTTTACTATTCACAAATACGTATTTACTATTTATAAATACGTATTTTACTATTTAAATATTAAAATATTAAAAAAAAACAAACAAAAAAAAAACAATCAGAAATGGCACCACGAGGAGCAGAGAAGAGACCACGAGGAACATTTTTATATTTTTTTAATATTTTGAAAAATTACGCAAATTGACCCAAAGACGAAAAATTACACTTAAGGACCCATTTTCCAACACTATAAATAGAGGCCTCACTTCTTCATTTTCTTCACACCAAACTCAGATCTCAACGGTCGAGTTTAATAGAAGAGAGAGAATTCTTAGAGTTTAGAGTGAGAATTTAGAGTAAAGTTCTCGGAGCTGGAGAGAAGGAGTAAGAACTTCAAGGGTAAGTTCTTTGGTCTCTAGTCTTAAGATTTGGTAGTTTCTTTTGGTAATTATAGTAGAAATGCCAGATAGAGTTTTTTCTGAGTATGCTCTGTGGCTGCAGCTTAGCCTGATCTGTCACATCAGAAAAGAATTATTCTTGGGCAGTAATGTTATTTACCAGTACAGTAAATACTATTTACCAAACAGTAAAAATTATTTACCGTCACGGTAAAAATATTTTTACTGGTACTATTCACATGAATAGTGAATACTATTCATATGAATAGTAAATCTTCAACGTAGAATTCCACAAGTATTGCAAAGTTGATGGCCACTGATAAATGTGATATTGTTCCTATAGGGTATCTGTGAACTTGTACCGCTGTTTTCCGTTAGAAGTACCGTTTTAGTCGAACGTACCAAAACATCAACAACGAAGGTACGGACGCGTACTGTAACCTTAACTCTGATGCTTATTGTAAATTTGTATGTGATGGATAGTCTGAGATTCTGTTTTTATAAAGTTGTGCATACACATTCAACTATATACGGGTTATAGTCATGATAATGCCGTTGAGTTTTCCTAGCGCTGAGGACACGGATGTACACCGTGGCACTGGGTAGTGCAGACTGGATCAAAATATGAGGTGGTTGTGCTGTTGAAATGTGATTATGCTGTAACTATCATGAATATCTATTATATATAAAATTGTTACATAAGCATGAGGTTAACTGTTACCTGAGGTTCAATGGGAATTGAACCTCAGCTCTTACCATAGCCTCAGGTTCTGGCGGAGACAGGGTTGCTGACAAGGGTAAGCAGGCTGCATAAGGACTCGGACGGAGGACTGTTTATCTGTTGTTGTTTTCTTATTTTTATTAAGTACTTGAATATTTGGATGACTGTACTAGTATCAGACACACTAATGTGGGTTAAATATCAGATACTCGTTTTGTTTTGAAATGAAAACTCTTTTCCGGTGTCACTCTGTTTAAATTATTCAAAACTCTGATAATCTCTTTTGAAAATCGCATTTTAAAAGACGGGATGTTACATTTTGGTATCAGAGCCTGCATCCTGGCACGAAGTTAACTAGGTTACTTTAAACAGTCTTGTAAGGTTGTTTAAGTAGCAGAGTTAAGTTCTAACCTTCAAAAGTATTTTATCTGGCATGAACCCGACTTAGTTACAACAAACCATTGGTGCCGAAGGTAGGGCCGAGTCTATGTGGATCAGCCAATCAGTCACCCTAGCACGGTGAGGCTCCCATGATAGACGCCTACCTGGCCAATCGGTTGATTAACTAAGTTAGGCTCTAAGCCATGGTTTTTTTTAAAAAAAATATTTAAAAAAAAAAAAGTATAAGTACTGATATGACCCTGGTGTTGTTGTAGAAATGGACAAAGAGGAATTTCCGTATATCAATTACTTTGGGAAAAGAAGACGTATTGCACGTCGGTCGATAGTCCCCGAACCAGTAAGTAGGAGATTGAACCCTGAGCCGATAAATCCACTCTCGGTACCAATGCCTGAACCTGTGCCGGTACCAGAACCACTCTACCCCGCTCTTGCACTTGATAATGATCCAGAACCAGAATACCATCCTGGACCTGAGTATCCCGACCATCTATATGACTCAATACCCATTCTTGCAGAGCCCTACTCACCTGAACCCGGAAATCCTAGCAATTCACATCACTCCTCAATGGGTGATAACTTTGACTATCCTCAGATACAAGATCTCGACTATGACTCTGACGCCAACTCTGGCAACCTGGAGTACGTCTTAGATGAAAACTCCATCTTAACTCTAGCCTTACACTTGGAATTTCTCCATGCCGCTCTCACTACTAAGACCGAGAAAGACAAATACCTACTGTATCTGACCCGAGTCAGAGAATTTTACCAGGCAAACTCTCGCTACCATTTTCCGTATCCTTCTAGAGACTGGGTTAAATCCACCCTTCATCACTTTCCTCGCACCCGTTTCTGGAAAACTAAAATCAATGAAATTCTGAATGAGGGCCACATCGAGGATGTGTGCTCGTGCATTTTCCGCCTCCAGCATTTAGTTCACCTGGTCATGTAGAAAGACAAAGACAACCCTATAACAGTCCAATGAACCATGGAAGTAGTGGTAGCAATAGTTTTGTAACAGTAGGACTAAGTATAATAGTAGTTTGTGTAATCACCATTAATAAATAAAAGGGGTGTACTATATACGTTTTGGTGTGATTCATGTGAAAATTTGTGATCTTATGTTATGTGTAATCTTTTTGTTTTCTAATGTTTATATCTATTAACCTTTGGAATAAAGAATATGGCAACTTTAAGAGGCGCCGGAACTCCTAGAGACCGAGGCCGAGGTCGAGGCAGAGGCCGAGGCAGAGGTAGGGGTAGGCAACTGCGAGTAGTACCAAACCCTGAACTCGAACAACATGAACCTCCACCACCAGTACAAGATGAACTTCAAGAAATGAGGAGAATAATACAAGAACAGAGAGCTCTCATTGATGCGCTTCTCATCAACAGGCAGGGAGGACAAGGGAATGAAGAACAACAGGCTGAAGGAGAGCAACAACAACAACGTGAGGGAGGAGAAAATTACGACGAACAAGAAGACGAGCACAGCAACGCATTTGAGAGACCAGAACAATCTCAGTCACCTCCTCGACAGGGGAGAGTATTGGTGGAGCAACATCAACCTGTCAGAGAAGCTAAGGATACGCAATACTGGGTGACACAATTCTGCAAGCACAAGCCACCAGCATTCCGAGGAAAACTTGATTCAGCTGAAGATTGGCTATTGTGTCTTGAAAAGATCTTTGAGGTCTTAGAATGTCCGGGTAACAGGAAGGCTCAATTGGCAATTTACAAGCTAGCAGGAGACGCCGATCGTTGGTGGCGAAACACCGCGGCAACCCTCCGAAGCCGAAACTGTCCCGTCACATGGGAAACGTTCCAAGAAAAGTTTAACGAGCAGTACTTTCCACCCTCAGTACAGATGATGAAGGAGACAGAGTTCCTGCACATCCGTCAGGGTCGGGAAGAATCATTCGATGATTACTTCGCTCGTTTCACCAACCTATCACGGTACTCATCACTTCTGAGGCGAGATAATGACGAGAGCAGCATTGCAAATGTACTTGTGTATGGACTAAAGTATGAGATAAGGGAAAGGTTGGTATCGCACAAATTTCTGGAACTAAATCAAGCTGTAGAAGCCTGCCGACTCATCGAACGAAACTTGAAGGAGCTTCGCAAGACCAGAGACTTCAGCAGTAGCGGCCCCAACCGTAGCGGTTTCAATCGCAACAACCCATCACAGAAGAGGAAGGCACCTTGGAATAATTCCCAACAAGGGAATAAGAGGCCATTTCAACCGAGACAGCAAAACTTTCCAAGAATGCAGACATCCCAAGCCTGTCCGCAATGCAGAAGGTTCCATCCGGGAGCTAACTGTGAGGGAAAGCCAGTGTGCTTCAGGTGTCAGAAACCGGGGCATATTAGCTTAAACTGTCCTCAAAAAGCTTTGGAGGCGAGACCGCAGAACGCAGGACGAGTTTTTGCTCTGACTAATGAGGAAGCCAAGAAATCTCCTGAGATGATCAAAGGTACTATTTCTCTTAATGGAAATCTACTACAGGCATTGTATGATTCGGGTGCTAGTCACTCGTTTATTTCTTACGATTGTGCAAAACGACTAGGAATGCAAGCCTATAGACTACCATATGATTTGATAGTAGCTACCCCACTTGGCGTGAAATCTTTAGCGTCTGATGCATGTCTTAATTGCATTGCGAGTGTGAACGGACGAGAATCTAACATAGATCTTATTCGATTACCGCTTCATGGCATTGATGTCATTCTTGGTCTTGATTGGCTAACGGCAAACAACGCGGTCATTGATTGTGGTAATAAAGAGATACGATTCTCACCACCACACGACCAGAGCAAGATCAATGTGAGTCTGAATTTCCTATCTAGTGCAGAAGCAGAAAAATGCATGAAGCAAGGTTGCCAAGCGTATATGGTGTTCTTCTCAATCAAGATAGACGACGAACCATCACTCAAAGACATTCCCATTGTGAATGAATTCCCTGATGTGTTTCCCAAAGATCTCACCAAGTTACCCCCTAAGAGAGAGGTTGAATTCGCCATCGACTTGATGCCAGGCACTGGACCAATATCAAAAGCACCATATCGTATGGCACCAAACGAGATGCTGGAATTGAAGAAACAGCTTGAGGAGCTACTGGAGAAAGGATTTATTCGACCTAGTGTGTCGCCATGGGGAGCCCCAGTACTGTTTGTAAAGAAGAAAGATGGAAGTTTACGACTTTGTATCGATTACCGCGAGTTAAACAAGGTGACTATCAAAAACAAGTACCCACTTCCTCGCATTGACGATCTACTCGATCAACTATCTGGTTCCTGTGTATTCTCTAAAATTGACTTACGCTCAGGATACCACCAGCTGCGAGTGAAAACCAGTGATGTTCCAAAAACAGCCTTTAGAACCAGATACGGGCATTACGAATTCCTTGTGATGCCTTTCGGATTGACAAATGCGCCTGCCGTATTCATGGATTACATGAATAGAATCTTTCGTCTACACCTAGACAAGTTTGTAGTGGTGTTCATCGATGACATCCTAATCTATTCTAAAAACAGGGAAGAACACGAAGAACATCTGCGACTCGTGTTGGGAATACTCCGAGACAAACAACTTTATGCTAAATTGAGCAAGTGTGAATTCTGGCTAACAGAGGTAAAATTTCTGGGTCATGTCGTATCTCACGATGGTGTAGCTGTTGATCCTAGTAAAGTGGAAGCGGTTCTAAACTGGAAGAGGCCGGAAACGGTGGCAGAGATACGTAGTTTCCTGGGATTAGCGGGATATTACCGCAGATTCATACAAAATTTCTCACGTATTGCCTTACCATTAACGAAGCTCACAAGGAAGAAACAACCATTCATATGGGACGATGATTGTGAGGCGAGTTTTCAAACTTTGAGGGAGAAGTTGACTACAGCTCCAGTATTAATAATTCCAGATCCAGACGAAACGTACATTGTCTATAGTGATGCTAGTGGGCAAGGATTAGGGTGTGTTCTCATGCAGCAGGGCAGAGTTGTGGCATATGCTTCTCGCCAGTTGAAACCTCACGAGTTGAACTACCCTACTCACGATTTAGAACTTGCGGCTATCGTGTTTGCTTTGAAGATATGGAGACATTATCTCTATGGAGCAACCGTGGAGTTATATTGCGACCACAAGAGCCTGAAATACCTGTTTGATCAAAAAGAGCTCAACATGAGACAACGTCGCTGGATGGACTTACTAAAAGATTACGATCTGGAGATCAAGTATCATCCCGGAAAAGCAAATGTCGTAGCAGATGCGCTTAGTAGAAAGACGGTGCACGCAGCATACATGATGATTCAAGAGCGGAGACTACTTGAAGATTTCAGAGACCTGAACCTGTCCAATCAGATTTGCATGAGACACTACGCGCCCGATGACGTGTATCTTGCAAGTCTCCTTGTTAGTCAAGGGGAATACGATCTGAGAGATACAGTTGAGGAAGCACAGCGACACGACGAATGGGCTATTGCAGCGCGAGAAAAGATCTCACAAGGTGAAACTCAAGACCTTGACCTATCACCTAGTGGTTTGGTCAGATACAAGAAGCGGATCTACATTCCGAAGGATGGTGAATTGCGACAGAAGATACTAGATGAGGCTCATAAGAGCAGATACACTCTACATCCAGGAATGGTGAAGATGTACCAGAACCTGAAATCCGAGTTTTGGTGGCCCAGGCTGAAGAAAGACGTAACCGAGTACGTGGGTAGATGCTTAACCTGTCAGAAAGTTAAAACTGAACACCAACGACCCCCTGGTCTTCTTCAAGGACTGGAAATTCCGGAGTGGAAATGGGAGAATATTACCATGGATTTAGTGGTAGGTTTACCCAAGATTAGACATCACGATGCGATTTGGGTAATTGTTGACCGATTGACTAAGTCAGCACACTTTCTCCCCATTAGTATTAATTACTCACCAGAACAATTGGCGAGGATTTATATCAAAGAGATCGTAAGACTTCATGGTGTACCTAAGAGCATCGTTTCTGATCGGGACCCGCGATTTACATCCCGATTCTGGGAGGCTTTGCATGCAGAGATGGGAACTAAACTAAGGCCTAGTACGGCTTATCACCCGCAGACCGATGGTCAATCTGAAAGGACAATACAAACGCTAGAAGATATGCTTAGAGCGTGTGTATTGGATTTCAAAGGCCATTGGGATGAACATTTACCGCTGGTCGAATTCGCTTACAACAATAGTTACCATTCGAGCATACAGATGGCTCCGTTTGAGGCATTGTACGGGCGGAAGTGTCGATCACCTATATGCTGGACAGAATTGTCGGAGCGAGAATTCATCGGGACAGATTTAGTTGATAAGACCTCCAAGCAAATTGCATTAATCAAACAAAGACTCCTAACAGCACAAAGCAGACAAAAGAGTTACGCTGATAAGAGGAGAAGACCACTAGAATTCGAGGTTGGAGACCATGTGTTTCTCAAGGTATCCCCGGTAACCGGTGTTGGTAGAACGCTTAAACGGCGAAAGCTAAGTCCTCGTTACATAGGGCCATTCGAAATCCTGGCAAAACGTGGACCGGTCGCATACCAGTTAGCCTTACCCCCGAATCTAAGTAAACTCCACGACGTCTTCCATGTTTCTCAATTGAAGAAGTATCAACCTGATCACGATCATATTATCCAATATGAAGATGTCGAAGTGCGACATGATAACACTTTTGAGGTCGAGCCAGAGCAAATTGTTGATTACCAGGAGAAGCGGCTTCGACAAAGAAGTATTCCGTTCGTGAAAGTAGTATGGAGAGGCTTATCTCCTGGTGAGGCAACTTGGGAAACGGTAGAGGATATGAAAGAAAAATATCCAGAGTTTATGACTCAAAGTTTAGTTGGTATAGAATAAATTTCGGGGACGAAATTTTATTTAACGGGGGGAGAAATGTAATACCCTGTATTTCGAGTCTAAAGACTTGAAAATTTGTCTGTTATCAAAAACTACTAGGCCATACTTTTAAAAATGGCGAATTTAGAATCAGTATTTTGTGAGACATGAATAGTGTTTACTATTCACAAATACGTATTTACTATTTATAAATACGTATTTTACTATTTAAATATTAAAATATTAAAAAAAAAACAAACAAAAAAAAAACAATCAGAAATGGCACCACGAGGAGCAGAGAAGAGACCACGAGGAACATTTTTATATTTTTCTAATATTTTGAAAAATTACGCAAATTGACCCAAAGACGAAAAATTACACTTAAGGACCCATTTTCCAACACTATAAATAGAGGCCTCACTTCTTCATTTTCTTCACACCAAACTCAGATCTCAACGGTCGAGTTTAATAGAAGAGAGAGAATTCTTAGAGTTTAGAGTGAGAATTTAGAGTAAAGTTCTCGGAGCTGGAGAGAAGGAGTAAGAACTTCAAGGGTAAGTTCTTTGGTCTCTAGTCTTAAGATTTGGTAGTTTCTTTTGGTAATTATAGTAGAAATGCCAGATAGAGTTTTTTCTGAGTATGCTCTGTGGCTGCAGCTTAGCCTGATCTGTCACATCAGAAAAGAATTATTCTTGGGCAGTAATGTTATTTACCAGTACAGTAAATACTATTTACCAAACAGTAAAAATTATTTACCGTCACGGTAAAAATATTTTTACTGGTACTATTCACATGAATAGTGAATACTATTCATATGAATAGTAAATCTTCAACGTAGAATTCCACAAGTATTGCAAAGTTGATGGCCACTGATAAATGTGATATTGTTCCTATAGGGTATCTGTGAACTTGTACCGCTGTTTTCCGTTAGAAGTACCGTTTTAGTCGAACGTACCAAAACATCAACAACGAAGGTACGGACGCGTACTGTAACCTTAACTCTGATGCTTATTGTAAATTTGTATGTGATGGATAGTCTGAGATTCTGTTTTTATAAAGTTGTGCATACACATTCAACTATATACGGGTTATAGTCATGATAATGCCGTTGAGTTTTCCTAGCGCTGAGGACACGGATGTACACCGTGGCACTGGGTAGTGCAGACTGGATCAAAATATGAGGTGGTTGTGCTGTTGAAATGTGATTATGCTGTAACTATCATGAATATCTATTATATATAAAATTGTTACATAAGCATGAGGTTAACTGTTACCTGAGGTTCAATGGGAATTGAACCTCAGCTCTTACCATAGCCTCAGGTTCTGGCGGAGACAGGGTTGCTGACAAGGGTAAGCAGGCTGCATAAGGACTCGGACGGAGGACTGTTTATCTGTTGTTGTTTTCTTATTTTTATTAAGTACTTGAATATTTGGATGACTGTACTAGTATCAGACACACTAATGTGGGTTAAATATCAGATACTCGTTTTGTTTTGAAATGAAAACTCTTTTCCGGTGTCACTCTGTTTAAATTATTCAAAACTCTGATAATCTCTTTTGAAAATCGCATTTTAAAAGACGGGATGTTACAGACAAAACCAATTATCTCGAGTATTGTGAATCACATGCAATTTTAATTTGACGTAATACACACATATATATATGGTTTATATTACGAGTGCCTTCTGGAAGGTGTTTCTGATATTTTTATATGTTAGTTTCACCGAAATACTTTTTTCTATGCCCATGTTATCAAGGGTAGGGATATTAGAAATTAATATGCTATTGAAATTGAAATTTCGTATAATTAATTAAGATAATATTAAAATTTTCTTAAATTTTGTGATAAATTTAATGTTTTTATTGTTGGCAGGTCAAAAAAAGTTGTTTTTATTGGTATGGACGGTTAAGGTAGTAGTTTATTAGTTACTCATGTTGACAATTGATTCTTACATTAATTATAATTACCTAAAAAATAATGAAAATGCAAAATAAAATATGGCTATTGTGTACTAAGACTCGTTTGGTACAAAGAAGATTTAAAAAGGGAAAGGAACTTAGAGAAGAGAAAGGTATGAAAGGGAAGATTGAGAGGAAACTTAAAAAGTTGAGCTGTTTGGTAGACATGGAAATGGAACCTAAGTTGAGGGAAAATAAAATGTTTGGTAAAAAGAAAATGAAGTTGGTTAAGTGGGAAGAGGAGGTAAAATACCTATAATACCCCCTTAAAATTAAAACCACCACTGTCTCACACTCTCATCTCTCCTCTCGTGAAATGTATCAACATCAAGCCGAGTTTAGGAATTATCCAAAACGTGGATACTCCATTTGACACTCCTCACTATGTCAATGAATCTCTATATACATGTAATATAACAAATAAAAAAAGGGGTTAATGTGAATTAAACACCTTAAAGTATTTTTTTAAAAATATATCTGGCTTAAAATATTTTGTGGTGTACCAAATACCCAGAAATATTTTTTTGGGTGCACCATTGTAAACTATTTTTTTATGCATCCAATACTCTAAAGTATTTTTTTTTCAGTGTATCCAATACCTTAAATTATTAAAATTGTTAATTGCAAAATTGGGCAATAAATACTTTAAGATGATGGATGCTAAAAAATAAAAATACTTTAAGGTGTTACAAAATACTTTAAAGCATTTGATGCAGCTGAAAAAGTTTTCAAGATGCTAAATACACTTTAATCCATAAAAAAGAACATTAAAGGAGACCGACAATCCCAATTAAGTCAAATCTACCAAGCCATAACAAGACATAGTAATTGAAAAACTTGCCTAAAAAATAGCAAATTATTACAATCATTAGAGGTGAGCATAATGCCCAGGTGCCCTATACGCCCGCCCAAGCCCAGTAAAAAATTGCCCTGCCCAGCCCTAAAAAGATGGCTCGAAAATCTTTGACAGTTTTGGATTGGGTTAATAACTAGGCACGGCCAGGCATCGGGCAAGGGGGTCATGCCTTGCCCATTTGGCCTTGCCCAGAAAATTAAATATATTCAAATAAATATTATTCTATATATACTATTTTATTTAAAGTATATTATATTATTATGCATAAATATATTATATTATACTTTAGCAATTTCTAAAGCTTTGAAATTGTGTAAAGTATGAACTAGAATCTTCATAGAGTAGAGCAGAGCATTCACTACTTGGGCAAGAGAAGTCCGCCCTGCCCAACCCATGCTTGCCCAACCCAAAAGTGATTAGGGCTTTTATCAGGAAGGACTAGGTATCGGGCTGCAAATTAAAATACAACCCGTTCATTCTTCAGGCTGGGCATCGGGCAGGAGTCTCGTCCTGACCAGCCCTGCCCATGCTCACCCCTAGCAATCATATTGAAACCCATCATTCCCATATTTTATTCCACCACTACTTGTTTGAAATATATATAGATCAATATGGAGCAAGATACAAAGAAAAAAGAACAACAGCAAAATTTTGTATTTTACGTGAAACCTAAAAAGAAAGTAATTGCTCGATTCAAATATTATATTGTTTAGCATGCACAATTAACTTAGTCGATCATATCAACTCATGTTGTCCTATATATTCAATTCCTATTCCTTCTCACGGTTGCCGTCTCCGCCTGTCCCGGCCGCGGCACTACTTCCGGCCCCATTCTCCGGCACCAGCGCCATCGTGCTTTTGGTCTCCAACGACGTCATAGCCACCGACGACTGGTCCACCCCATCCGCTGCCGTGGCCGTGGAGAGCTCCCGGAACCTCTTATAGATGTCACCTTTATAAAACTTCCTTGTTCTGGCCACCAAAATGAGAGATATAAGAGCACCAAAGAAAGTCGCCGCCGTGATAATTATAAACGACAACCTAAAACACTCCGTGCCAACACAATTCAACTCCTTTCCTGGATCTCTTCGTAACCCTAAAGCAGCCAATTGCTTCTTCGCTTCTTTATCATACAGATGACCAGTAATCCTCACATTAAGAATATACAACCCTATTGGGCTAGCAGATCCCCCAAAATTGTACAAAGTTGAATAATACTTTAGCCCAAATAACTCCGATATTATCGCAAAAATCAGAGGCCACTGTGCTCCAAAACAAAACCCTATTATCACCGAAGCCACATAGAGACCATCCTTAACGTTGAAGGCTATCAAAAGATGACCAGCACAAGAAACTATGAGAGTGAGAGTGAGCATTAGGGTACGAGGAAATTTGTACTTGGCTAAATAATATTCTGACACGAAACCTGCGAACACACGTCCTAGGTAATTCCAAATACTAACCAGTGACACAAATGTGCTTATACTGGTTTTTGGGTAACCTAATGATGCCCCAATTTGTCCCAAATTATCGATCGCGGTCAACGTCCCTCCGATTCCACAAATGCTAGCCAAGAACAAAACAATCATGTCGATACTGAATAGTGCTTGGAGAATGGTGTAATCCTCACCTCTCGCCGGCGGGCTGAAAATATTCTGCCACCATTTCGTCTCCGGTTCGCCTTCTCGTCTCGCTTTAGTTATGTCACCGAAGGCATTCTTTATTGTCGCCGGCAATGGCGGTGGGTTGTTGACGACGACGACGTTGTTGACGGGGTCTTGGAGGGCAAGGCGTTTGGCTTGCCAGACTTTGAATTCCTCGATATAGACGATGACGAGGGGGAGGAAGAGGAGGAAAAGGACAACGGCGGCGCTGAGGCCATAGTGAGACTGGTGGAAGTGGGTCTGTTTTTGGACTATGATGATGAGCATGAGGAATCCGGCGAGGCCGAGAGAGATGTAGAGGAAGTTGTAGAAGACTTTGAGCTCGTTGGGGTTGCGGATGGGGGTGATGTAGCGGATGGTGCGGAGGAAGGCGAAGGATATGGCGGCCGGAAGCCAGCCGATGAGGAGGATTAAGGCTTTGGTGTCGTTGTAGTAGAAGGCGTAGTAGAGTTGTGTTATTATGGCTCCGCTCAGGCCAACGTAGCCTTTGAGAATTCCCAGAACCACTCCTCGGCTTTCTGGGAAATTCTTCACACATGTTACCAGTGACCCTGTGTTCGCAAACGTCTGAGAATTCGCACCTGCAATTTTTAATTATCATTATTATTAGAATATATTAAAAGTTCTTACATAGATTAATTGGACAATGAATTCGATATACGTGTGTGTATATATCCTCCAATTTCTTTTTAATATAAAATCTAGTTGGCAGTTGAATTTCTTTTTTTGATACAGCCAGTAGGGGGAGGAGGAGGCAGAACTCAAACCTTGGATAAGGGGGAAGGCCAGCTCCTAAGGCTGGCTCTAGTGCCATCACGCTACGAGATGCTTGACTTGACAGTTGAACTTCAATTCAAAATGTTTTAAGGGAAATCGATTAATCATATCATCAGATTTGTTCAAATTAACTAATTTATTTTATTTTTTAATTTAATTAAATTAAAAAAAATTATATTATGAACCTGAGAAATATTAAGGTAATTCTTTTTAAATTGATTTAATTAAGTTATTTTTACACTCTGGTCCTTAAAGTTAAACCTAATTGTAGATTTAGATTTGATCTTGGTTCTAAATGAAATATTATTTTTTTGTTAAAAAGCTAATTGAACTTTTTAGAGAGATTATATATCAGTTTAAGAAAAAATGATAAATATAAATATTTTAATATAATTTGAGTATTTAGTGTCCTTAATCTATTTTAAAATAAATTTAATTGATTATTATATTAAGGATCGAGGTAATACCTATTTACCATATTTATTATTTTTTCCTAATTTACTTGTATTGATATTTCTTTAACAATTATCAAGTAAGAGAGATGTAAAAAATTAAGGAAGATAATTAAAATATTTTTTTTAAAAAAATCGTATTAAATGATTTAACTATTTTTTAATCTAAACAAATTAATCAAGTTAAGGGAGTGGATGTATAAATCTAATTGAGTCAGAAGGTTTATTTTGATATTGACTTCGGGTTCATGGGTCTATTATTGCTGTTCTGTGTACCACACATTCTAACAATCCAGCTGCCCCCACCAAAGTGTGTCCTTTTTGTCTTTTCTTCCTTCTTGGGTTTTAACGAAACTATAAAGGTCATTAGGTCGAGTTAATGACTTCTATGTCATATCCTTTTCAAACTGATACAAAAATCAGTATACATACGTAAATAATAAAAATAAATTCTAATGTATATATGTTATTGTATACTCATTTTTAATTGGCTAAAGTACTCGTTTGGTCCTTTATATTTGTTTCAGGTATCTATTTATTCCCTTAAGTTTGTAAAGTGCTGGTTTGGTCCTTAAAAGTTAATACCATTAAGTAGACTTAATGGAAAATACTAACTCAGTAATTTTAAATGATGACTGTGCACTTAAATGCTGATAAAGCAAGCTTACATGTTACTTTTTTAATCCATTAATATTTTAAATCCTGTAAATTGAAATTTTAAACGAATGCCTCAGACGAAGAACATATACCCAAAGTTTGCTTGAATAAATTTCAATTTACCAGATTTAAAATATTAATTTATTAAAAAAACATGTAAGCTTCTTTGTCAGCATTTAAGTGCACAGTCATCGTTTAAAATTGCTGGGTTAGTATTTTCCGTTAAGTTTGCTTAACGGTGTTAACTTTCAAGGACCAAACGAGCATTTAATAAACTTAAGGAATTAAATGGATACTTGAAGCAAACATAAAGGACCAAACGGATACTTTAGCCTTTTTAACTTCTCAATTACTTCATCTTTTATGAAAATTAAAAATTAAAATAATAGCTACCTCTTATATAAGCCCTGGTTTCTAGCACAAAATTACACTGTAGACTCCAACTAAATCCTAAATTTAGGATCGGAAGAGTAGTATCAGAAAGTGTGATATAGTAGGGGGGATTATTTAAATTTGCGTATGAGAATATTAATTAATTAGATGAAAGAAAATAGTTTAATAGAATTCAGGAGCAATAGTAATGCTAATTTGATTTAATCATAAGTATACGTACCTATAAGGATATAGAGGTACATCAGCCCAACTTTTGGTTTGGGAATTTTTTGGGTGACCGCAAGCCATATCATGAAGTAGCCGAAGAAGTTAAGGACGGCGCCGATCATCAGCACCACCCACGGCGGCGTCAGCTCGTTGATCAGTCCGGATAGGACCCCAACGTTGGCGCCGACATCCTTGAAGAAACTAAGGAGGTTGAGGGTGGTTTGGTCGTAGCCCATGGAGGATTTTATGTCCGGCGAGTACAAGCCGAACATGTAGGTGGCTCCCGCGGCCGCCATGACCAGAAACGAAGCAAAAACCACAAACCACCGGCTGAGGATCACCTGGATGGCCAGACCTTTCACGTCCGACCACCCAAGAGCGCCGCGGACGGGGCTTCCTCCGGCAACGACGACCATGTTGATAATGTTATGGATATCGTGTGGGTTCAGGGAAAAGAGATGTACAGCGGTGGTTCCTTCCCTAAAACGACTTGGTGTTCTCTCCGACCAATTGAACTCTCTCTACCATTTGAGTATTGAGATAAGATGTCTTCGTTGTTCTCAATAATTCGGCATTGGAATGGCCGATTCTATATATAGAGAGCAAAGGGAAAGAAACACTTCAAGTGATATGGTGGACCAATAAAAAATTTGGTTTAAGTTAATCAACATAATAAATATTTTAAAAAATACTCTTATTTATGTTTATTTACAGGGGCAAATACCCACAATCTTTCACTGACATGAAACTTTCATGCTTCTAGGTTATAAAGCTACCTAAAAAATACTTCTATTTAGGGACAAAGATAGTGAATGATGAGGGAGAAAATGAATGAATTAATTAGAAACATAGTGAATGATGAGGGAGAAAAATGAATGAATGAATTAATTAGCAACATACTATCATTTTAGTTTTTTTTTATAAGTCTAAATTATATATATATAGGGAAAAATATTTTTCCTGTCACTGGAGATAGAGTTATCTCCAGTGATCCTAAAACTACGTCGTTTTGAATTAATGAATGGTGTATTTGTAATTTCAGGTGAATTAATGAAAGGTGTTTCTGTATTTGCACTTTTCATTAATTTACCTGAAATTACAAATACACCCTTCATTAATTCACCTGAAATTACAAATACACCCTTCATTAATTCAAAACGACGTAGTTTTAGGGTTACTGAAGATAACTCTATCTCCCGTGACAGGAGAAATCCTTTACCCATATATATATCAAGGAAATTTATTTAATTCAATAATATGAGTTAAATTGATAATTTTTTTTTTAATTTTGTTCTCATTTATGAATGATTTTTTTTTTTTTTTACCTCTTTCTTCTTTCTCTACATTTAATAGGGGTAAGTTTGTAACATTCTCATTTATTACTCTAAACGAGTTGACTTATAATAAGGATCAAATTTTTTTTCTTACTAAATTTACTAATAGAACCAGATCGAATGGTTTTTTAGTAGAGTGAGACTAACTAATAATTAATAAAGATAAATATAAAAAAGGGTAAATGATTTCTCCTGTCACTGGAGATAGAGTTATCTTCAGTAACCCTAAAACTACGTCGTTT
The DNA here is from genome assembly GCA_034222035.1 of Acacia crassicarpa. Classification (NCBI taxonomy): domain Eukaryota; kingdom Viridiplantae; phylum Streptophyta; class Magnoliopsida; order Fabales; family Fabaceae; genus Acacia; species Acacia crassicarpa. The sequence continues at coordinate 8,130,293 of JAWXYG010000002.1, forward strand.
TGAATTAATGAATAGTGTATTTATAATTTCAGGTGAATTAATGAAGAGTGCAAATACAGAAACACCCTTCATTAATTCACCTGAAATTACAAACACACCCTTCATTAATTCAAAACAACGTAGTTTTAGAATCACTGGAGATAACTCTATCTCCAGTGATAGGAGAAATATTTTTCCCTATAAAAAATCGTACTAAAAATTTTAGACTTATTATTTGTTTGCCATTCTATGGATAAGAATTGTTGTAATTACACACACACACACGGGAGAAAGTGATAAAAGAATTTTGGGAAATTTCATTTCAGGTCCCAAAATATCAAGAAAATATCAAAAAAGTTCCAAGAAAAATTCTAATATCAGAAAAGTCCAGTTAACAATTCCTTTTGTGGGATTAATAACTCCCATTTGTGGATTAACAACTTCATCTGTGGAATTAATAATTTTTTTTTTGGACTTTTCTTGGTCTTTTAAGGATCTGAAAGGAAATTTCCCAAGAATTTTCATGGATGGTTGACTTGTACGATGTGTTTTTTCTGTCAAAGACTTGTATGATAGGGGATGACAACTTGCCCACACATGTGCCAGCCGTTGTTTAATAAACTATTTGAATTATTTAATAAATTTCAACTCAGGAAAAATGGAAAATAATTTAAAAACTCATAGTTGCGCTGGATCGTTTGGAGATGAGATAAGTCTTCAAAATTATATAAAATATATATTGTCGATAAAAGAAATAAAAAAATGAATAAAGAGAGTGTAGAGTGGTGTGTTAAGCACATTTCCCTTTTTTTTTTTTTTGGTATAAAAGCACATTTCCCTTTTAAAAAGAAAGAAAGAATGGTGTATTGAGCATTTAATTGTAGGCCATCCTCCCGGTCAAGGTATTCCCACACTGCTTTGGGTCCAATAACCATGTGCAATTATTAAAAGAAGCAGATAATTTTTCTCCATAAAAGAAGATATTTATCGTCATGTGATTGGAATTTATCATGGTTACAGCACCTTGCCGAACGCATTTTACGTTGACTTGCTGTTGTTGCATCTAGAACCCCTTTATATAAATTTAATGATTTTAAATATATATATTAAATATTATTTTGTTACATATTCTTGTCAAGTTAATATTAAAATATAGTGTATGTTCACAATACAAGGTTGTTGAAATGAATGTGTGGTCATACAAGTAAAGATAAAATTCATGATCATATATACGAACGAGTTGGAGTGACATCTATTAGGAGAAAATTATAAAAAATTGTCTGAAAAGTGGTTTAGACATGTTTAAATAAGGTGGTTGAGTGCGTCGATGAGGGGTCAATCGACCAGTATGAAGTCCTCTAAAAATATCTGGCTAATTATCTATTTAAATATTTGGTTTTCTATATAGCATAATGATGTCATCGTTCAATATATACAACCGATTAACGCTTTATCGTTATTATTTGATGAGCAGGCACACTTTTGTGAATGTGTGTGAACTTATGTGAATGTGTGTGAGAAGTTTGACGCTGGATTTGACTGCAAGTGTATTAGTATTACATTTGAAATCACATATTATTTTAATTTCATGATATTAATTGCTACCGAAACCTAAGATTTAAGTTAGCCCAAATAAAATAAACAAGCAAGTTGTTTGTGTTTGGTTTAATTTATGAAATTGAACAAGTTTAAAAATCACATCAAACTTGGCATAGTGGCAAACTTTGTTAAAAGAGATTTTTTTGGGATCTGCAAACTTGCTTAAATTAGAAGGTTAAGAAAACTTAATTGAATTAAGCAATAATTGGATACAGTGACAATAGGTTATATGATAAGTCAAATAAATGATGGGAAAATTAGGAAGAAGGACTTAGAAGAGATAATATTTATTGGAAAGAACCGTAAAAGTTATAATTATTTAGAAGGACCGATTCCCAAAATAAAAATTTAAAAATACTAAATTGCCCTTATTTAAACCTCATACATTTTCTCTCATATTTCATTTTTAAAACCAATATGAATTTTTAAATTTTATTATATTAAACACAATTTCTCTAATTTTTTTACGACTTATGCAGGAATCTATTAATATAATCATTAAAGTCTATAATATTCAAATAATAATAATGTTTAAATTTTTTTTTGAGATAAAGCATTTTTAATAACTAAGATATTAGATAAAAAATTTAACATCTTCTCAATCGGTCTATTTTAGTCAAAGTTTATTTTATATAAGATTATATAAATTAGGAAAAAACTTAATGATTTAAATGGGCAAATATCTTTGTTAATAATTAAATAATAGGCTAAAGTATACTTTTAGTCCTTTAAGTTTTACATAAGGTATACTTTTGGTCCCTTAACTTTATAAAGTATACTTTTGGTCCTAAAATCCTAACACCGTTAATTTTGCTAACGGAAAATGTTGACGCAACGAACTCAAATAATGACTAATAATATTTAATTACACAAATTTTATATATTCTTCAATTTACTCATATTTTAAATTTAAACTTAATAACATTTAATTACACAATTATCACTTGAGTTTGCATTTTCCGTTAGTAAAATTCATGGTGTTAGAATTATAGGACTAAAGGTATACTTTATAAAGTTAAGGGACCAAAAGGATATCTTATGTAAACTTAAAGGACTAAAAGTATACTTTAGCCTAAATAATATATTGATGATATGACTATGTAGATGTTAGTTAAAGTTTGAAATATGATGATTGTGGTGGTTGTAATTTTCATGGAAAATAAAAATTTAAATTACTTAATGTGGGAGACATTGAAGGAGAGAATATAGGAAGTTTAATTAAGAGTAATTTAGTATTTTTAAATTTATATTTTGGCTATTTATCCTTTTAAATAATTACAACTTTTATGGTTTTTCTTAATACATATCATCGGCTCTAGGTCCTTGGTTTTAATTTTCCCATAAATGATCACCCCACGTGTATTATTAGGAAAACTTTAGGTAATTAACCTTATATTTTTAATATACCTTTATCCAATTTAATAAAAACGAATATAAATATTAAAGTAGTATTAATTATAAAATGGGTAAAGGATTTCTCCTGTCACTAGAGATAGAGTTATCTCCAGTGACCCTAAAACTGCGTCATTTTGAATTAATGAAGGACGTGTTTGTAATTTTAGGTGAATTAATGAAAAGTGTAAAATTATGGAAACACCCTTTATTAATTCACCTGAAATTAAAAACATACCCTTCATTAATTCAAAACGACGTAATTTTAAGGTCACTGGCGATAACTCTATCTCCAGTGACAGGAAAAATACTTTTCCCTTATAAAATATACATTTTTCTGTTGTGTATTTTGTTATAAATATAAGGGTAAAGGATTTCTTCAGTCACTGGAGATAAAGTTATCTCTAATTACCTTAAAACTACGTCGTTTTGAATTAATGAAGGGGGTGTGTGTAATTTTAGGTGAATTAATGAAGGGTGCAAAATTACAGAAACACCCTTCATTAATTCACCTAAAATTACAAACACACCCTTCATCAATTCAAAACAATGTAGTTTTAGGGTCACTGGAGATAATTCCATCTCCAATGATAGGAGAAATACTTTTCCCTAAATATAAATAAGATAACTTGGTCTTACTTTAAACATAATTTCTTAGAAAATACCTTACCATTAAAAAAAACTAATAGGTTCAACAAAAAAAATATGTGAGTATTAGTTAGTGGCCACCCTATCGTTGAATTATTCCAAACTTTTAAATATTAAATTATTAACGTTATATTCAAGGTTGCCGACGTAATAATAATATTATTATTTCAAGCCACCAATGATCAACGAAGTACAAGTGAAGTTATTGTGTAAATGGAAGTAGATACTCTGCTAAGCATCCGTAGATACTCTGCTAAGCATCCCTCTGCCCATCTCTTATCGACTCAATCCTGACCGTCCAAATGTTGATTCAAGGGTCCAGAATGGTTTTTTAAAAAAACAGCATGCGGTTTTTTCAAAAACCATTCTGGACCCTTGGATCAAGATTTGGACGGCCAGAATTGAGACAATGAGAGATGGGCAGAGGGGCGCTGGGCAGAGAAACTGGACTCTTGTGTAAATATATATAAAACTAGAAGCCGACCTCCCATTTATATATAGCCACTAGCTGAAGAGTTTGACACATAATAATTAAATTAAGGGTTTAGTAGTAAATTTGTTCTGGAAGTTTTCGCTGAGGAGCAATGTTATCCTAAAAGTTTTTCTTATTTCGATATTGCTCTAGAAGTTTCAAAACCTAACAATGTTACTAATTTCTGTTCAAACGTTAATAATCAACTTCAATTTTTTTTGTGGTCAACGTTAGTTTTTTAACGAAATAGAGCAATATTGTTATGTTTTAAAATTTCCGGGGTAACATTGAGACAAAAAACTTCTAGGACAACATTGTTTCTGGGCCTATATTTTTAGAGCGAATTTACTATTTAACCCTTAAATTAATAAACATTAGGGGAATTTAATATTTTATTTTTTTCTCGCAGAAAGGTGCATTATTTTCTGCGTCAAAAATGCTGAATTAGGTGTAAAGTGGAGAAAATTTTGCACGCTTTTAAAATCATGCTTTTACGTCGACTAAATTAATTAGTATTAAAAATAATATGTCAGGCGCGTGTATCCACTTAGGTTGAAGTAACCTTTCCCCCATTAGATTGAAGTAACTTTGACCCGTTTGGTTTACAAAATCATCGGAGGGAATATGATGGAATATAATACAATGGAATGAAATGAAATATAACGATGATTACAAGAATTTATTTGGTTTATCATTGAGGAAAGACTATAGTGGTAATTATTTAATATTTAATTGTAGGAATATTATTTGATGGGATATTTTTAATATTTTAGGGTGGTAATTATTTAATATAATTTAATCTATAGGTAGACACTTTTGGTCAAATTAAAAATTGTCATAGTATCTTTTTCACTTGATTATATAATATCTATATCCTTATTCATCATTACTTTATTAGTCATAATAATGTAATCCTGATTATATTAAATAATGTAATCATGATTACATTTGTTCCTATTTGGTTGACAGGATCGAAGGTAATATAATTGAATGCAATGCAATATAATGGAATGATGATTATATGAATTTGTTTGGTTTATCATTAAAGAAAGATGATACATGTAACATATGTATAAAAATGTTTGATTGGATTACATCAAACATAAGAATCATATAGCAAGAGATAAAATTACCCATACCTACATATATAGATATAACATACACATTGGGTTCATGGCAATTTTTCAATTTGTGGCTTTGAACGTTGGAATCATGGTAGTTAAAAACTCGTTTTATCACTGTGATTTTACGTTTTTACGATTTTTTTTCAATAAAATGATTTTACTAATTTTCCAAACGTTTTTAAGTTTTTACGATTTTACTTTTTCAATTTTTCATTCTCCTACCATTTTCAAGTAAAATTTACGTTTTTACTACCATACGTTGGATGCATAATATTTTTTAATATTTAATGGCATAAATATTATTTTAATATTTTTAATGGTGAAATATATATATATTTTTAATTTTTTATTGGGGGAATATGTTTTTAAATTTTTATATAATTAATTAATTTACTTAATATCTAATAGTAGTAATTATTTAATATTTAACAACTTTTATGGGTGGACATTTTGGTAAAATTAAAAATTTATAATAACAATAGTGTTTTTTTTCACTTGATGAGGGGATGTCTACATCCCTATTCATCAGTTATAGCAATATAATTGTGATTACATTAAATAATTTAATGAGAATTACAAATATAATCCTCTTTGCATTACATATGCCAAACCAAACACTGTAATCATATGTTGTATTAGGATTATATGCAATCCTCTCCTACCTAATCGAACCAAATGGGCTGTTTGTAATCCTCTTTACATTATATAAATGCAACTTATTGTCGGTCTGTACATCATGATTACATTTAATCATCTCCCAATCGAACCAAAAGCGCTGTCATAATAGAAGCTCTTGTCCTTTAATCAAATGGTTGAGAGGTTAATTCTCATTCATTATTATTTGCATATATATGGAAGATATTTCTAATGTTAATAGTTATTAATAATATGCTTATGATAAGAATTTTCAACGAAAATATCATAAATGTATAATTCTTCGAGGAACAAGGGCACTAGACCATGGAAGGGAAAAATGACATTGAATGACCATAAATTTAAGAGTAATAATAGATAATGATCAGGATTAATTTAAGAAAAAAATTGAAGAAATAAAAATACTTTAATTGCAAAAATAAAAAATCAACTATAAATTGTAAATTATAAAAATTTAGTTATAAAATCCAATAAGAGATGTTTGTTGCTTAAACTCTCCAACATGTACGTACATCTCAAAATCTCAAGTTAGAAAAGAGTGTAAGTGATTACATTTTTAAACTGAGAAATTTTCGTAAGAAATAAATGGAAATGCAATTCAAACATTTAAAAAAAAATTGATTTTTTTTTTTACAAGTCTTTCAATTTTTATAACATAATATATCTTTTTGCCAACGAAATTCAATTAACATGAAAATATTAGAACACAGTGTTGAAAAGTCTAATAAACCAAACAAAATAAATAGCATAAAAACCACCACAAAAAATAAAATGTCTCAACATCTTACACCTTCCACATCATGGTCCAAAATCCTCTTCAGCTATAGCGGCGGTCGCTAAACGCAATCAGTAAGACAAACTCATCTAAAAAATCAAAGCTTTAAAAATCCAATTAGCTACTAATTTAGTTTCGTAAAAAAATTTGCCATTCTAAAGACATCTAATGCATTTAATGCCCTACCATAAGCCACTAAATATCTTTATACAAATATAAAATAAAATAGGAAAACTAATTTGTAGGTGTTTATAATTTTTTCCAATTTTTGATTTGATACTTGTATGTTTTCTTTCTTAATTAAATTATTAATTTTACTTTGTTAACTCCTGAATTTTGCTTTATTAGCATTGTTAGCCCTTGTATATATAATAGAGTAAATGTTGTTAACAGAACAAAATTAAAACATTTAATTTAAAAAAAGACAAAGGTACCAAATTAAAAATTTAAGTAAAAAACATTTCAAATGTGTTTTCGCAATAAACTATTGGTAGGAAACAAAAATTTACTACTACAACCATCTAAAGTCATGATATTGACCAAAAAATATATATTTATCCACATATTAAGTTCCAAGAAATTTCAACTCGATAGATCACGTGCATGGAATTTTCTGGGGTCAACTTTAGTTTAAAGAAATTTTAACTATCTCTTATAATTAGGACCGAAGGAAGTAAAATAAGATGAAATGAACCTATGTGGGTGGCACAAATTGAAAGTCCATGAATTATGAAAATAGAAAAGATATAATTGTGATTAGTTGGATAATTAAGTAAGAAAGACTAAGAGATACTGCCTACTTATAACTTATAAGTGTTGCTAATATTCTAAAACAAATTTATGAACACTAAAATAAAAAATTTTGGATTTGAATATATGTCAATGTAAAAAAAAATGTTTCTAAGAGAATTATCTTTATTGTGAGCTTGATAATATTCCGGAATCTAATATAATAGCATTATATTAGATAACGTTTATGAAAAAAAAAAAACAAAGAAAGATTGAGACTGATAAATCCTTAGTAACATTTAAAGTTGTCAAACTCATAAGTTTAAGCAAAATTGTGACAGTGATGTAAATTCGTTTCGTAAACTTGAATGGTAAACTTATATGAGTTTAGTTTTATTATTAAATATATATTACTAGTGTATAATTTAAAAAGTAAAATATAAAAAATGACAACATTTTGATTTAACTATATTTTAAATCTAAATAATTAAATTAAATCTATCAACATTCATCATTTATCACATTCAACAAAAAAAATTTCTATAAAATTATATATAAAGTCACTAAGTATGACCAAATCAAAAAAGTTAATACGAGTTTAAGAATAAGTTAGTATGATTTTATAAGCAAGAAATGAAAGAAAAAAATGATAATCTTAATGTATAAACTCGTGAATTTAACCGAGTTTATAATTAATATGAGTTTACCAATGACTCGACTTGTTTTTTTAAACTAAAAATGTAAAAACGGTAAACTTAGAAAGTCAACTCGTGAGTTTGAGAACAATGATCATAACAATAATATTAATTTCAAACTCCAAGATTTGAAGAATGAAGATTCAAATTAGGCAGACAGTTCAAATATACCAACCACTTTGGCCATTATGCAACTGACCAGTTGACTAATAATAGAAAACTCCAAAATGACAATCATTTCTTAACAGTCACGACCACACAATAATTAATCTCTTAGTTTGAAGATTCTGCCAATTTCCTTTTGACTTTTTTGAATATTATACTTTGGATTCACACCATGCTACACAATAATGTCATTTAATAATATAATATTTTAAATAAATTTATATAATTATTGGTAGTCTTCTGAATTATATATGTATCCATCTTTTACATCACATGCCTATCTCCAGGTTTGGTTACCTTAGCGATTAATCTCTGTTAGCTATCATAGAGAGATCTTGCATATTTCCTCAATTATTTTGTTTATTTTTATCAAGAGTTTCCCTAAATATATGTTTGAACTCTCTAGCTTTATCTTCTTTGCGGTCTGATTTTAATTTTTAATATAAAATTATTGTGATTTTTTTTAAATTAAAAGTTATATATGTGGAGATTAAGAAATGAACTATATATTGTTCAGGATTAATAAATAATTTGGGTAGATTAATAAATGAAATGAAAAAAAATAAGTTAATTATAACAAATATGATTCAATTAATCTCTCTAAAATGCCCATATGGCCATATGTCACACTAGACTACATAGCCATCTATAAATTATGTAAATTAGTTTCAAAACATAAATAAACATAAAAGATAAAATGGATCAGGATATAGGATATATTTTAGATCCAATTCCGATCCACTTTAAAACTAGCTCTTTTTTCAGGGAAAGGATGTAATGTACTCATTTAAAAATGGATTGGGATTTGGTCAAAAAATAGATAACTCACACACGCAAACATTCTTTTTTTTTTTTTTTCCAGCGATACACAAACATTCCTATATATATTTGCCGACTATTCCTACATGTATATGGATTAAATTGTCGTCTTTATCAACAAATAGAAGTCACAGTCGCGGCCACCGCGGGACATAAATTAATTAAACACTTGATATATATAGCTGTCGGGTTCGCCTATTTAAACCTATCTAAGTGAAGGGTCGGATTTGTTTTTTAATTAGGGGTGTAAAAAAATCAGGCACAAACGGGTTACCTTGTTAAAACTTAAAAATAAGAGTGCCAACCCATTAGGGGTGAGGGCCAGCCCTTTTAAACTCTCATATTCTTTTAATATTTATTAAAAAGGTTAAAGTGTAAAAATATACATGTGTTTTATTTTAAGGAGTTCCTAACATCAAGTGTTTTTTCTATATGCAAAAGTGACTACGTAATTACAAATTAGATGCATAGATATGTTTGGCCATTAAGTTTTTTTTTTTTTTTGACTAGATTATGATAACGTGGCTTTAAAGATGTAAAAATACATATGTGGTTTGGCCAAAAAGCACCCAACATCAAATACTTTTTTTTTATGTGCAAAAATACCGTTTGACTGTTAGTTTGACTTTTTTTACTGACTAGACGATGATGTGGCTTTCAAAGCATCTGCGTGGAAAAAAAACATGCTGACTGACTGCAAGTCTAAATTGAGAAAAGTTAATATCACCATCCCTATCCCACGAGCCATGTTGTCGAGGGGCCATGCTTCAATAAATGATGATTTTATGGCATGTGACTTTTCTAACCCTAGCCCGACTTGCCCAGTCCATTTTGACAACTCTACACATATATATAATTTACTTGAATATAAAAGGAAATTAGAAAAATCATTTTCCCATAACCTTTGTCCAAATAAAGACTTGCATGGTTCAAACTACTAACAAATTTATTAGTTTATTGATCGTTCATATTGTCATCTTCACCATCCAACTCATCACTAATCACTTTACACACACAAGCACAAATATATTATAAAGATCAATCTTTTAAATATATGTAATCTTCATCACCATCCAACTCATCACTAATTACATATTGATATGATTCTTGGTCTCTAGTGGGTAGTATCATCAATCACGACAGGTCAAACTGTAGATAAGATAAAACTGATTAATTTTAACGCTGTTGATTTTTAATTCTTTCAAACTTGTTTATTGTTGCTTTCATCATTAACATGTAATTTTCTTCTTCTTTGTGCTGACTATTCTTTATTTCTTTGGTTTCGTAATCATCTAATATAAGTTTACACTCGCGCACGCAGACACACCACGACCAATTGAAACACGATACCTCATCACAATCAAATTTCTTCGTTGTCTCATTATATAAACTATTTATTAATAAAATATATATATTTCTCAAATCTCAATTTCAAAGATCGAACAAAAAAGTATTACAAGTTTGAAACATTGTTATTTTCAAACCATGTAAGCGTTGATATTGACATTATTTTCTTCTTTTTGTGTGTGTGGTGTGTGTAATTTAAACGTACAAGTTTGATTATTGTAGTGAATTATTACTACCTATACATTTAATACTAATTGATTCTTAAGAGAGGGGAGATAGTTGAGAGAGAGAGAGAGAGAGAGAGGAGATATAAGATTATAACAAGACGTACAATAATGTTAAGTAAGAAAATAAAGGAGGTGATTATTGTTGTTAAACTAACTAATTGACTTTTCAAATTTATCATTTTTGCGTTTCTAGTTTACAAAAACTAGTTGAGTCAATGATAAACTTGTGTCAGTTTTAAACTTAGTTAAACTCTCGAGTTTATCTACTAAATCTACTGTTTTTAATTTCTAAATTACAAAACCGGACTAACTTATTCTTAAACTTGTGTTAACTTTTTTGATTTGATCGATCATGCTCAAAAGGTTTATATATAAATTTTATAGAAATTTCATTGTTAAATATGATAAATGATGAACGTTGATTGATTTAATTTCAATTATTTGGATTAAAAATACATTTAAGTTAAATTGTTGTCATTTTTATATTTTAATTATATACTAGTTGTTCCATCCAAGAACAGGATCTGGCTAGCTCTAATGGACTAGCATGTTTGATATTGATTGAATCGGACTTGACATAAGAATAATGCCTAGGGCTTACGTACCCTGTAGAGGGATCGAAGTCCACATAGTTCGAGACACTAATAGGCGTTTAGCCAAAGGAATGGTGTGTGTGCTCGATTTGTTATGGCTTTATTGTAAATAGCCAGAGAGAGCTTAGAATGTATATACCTTAAGGTTTGACCTCTGTATTTATAGAGTTTACCTTAGATTGAATCGCTTGGGCCCTGTGATTTGAGGCCCCAATAAGATAGGATCCTCCTTCATTATAAATAGATCCTGATTTTAGAATATTCCCGGTTAGGCCTTACATTGAGTAAGGGCCTTATATAAATCCGTAACACTAATAATATCTCTTTAATAATAAAAGTAAACTATTACGAGTTTATGATTTGAGTTCACGATACAAGTTTACATATACGTTATTGTCATGAATTTATTTAAACTTGCGGGTTTGATAATATGATGATGATAGAATATCTTAATTATCACACGAAGGAATAGTTTAAAAAAAAAAATTGAACGGGCGTTAAGTTAATAAAACAACGAAAATCTTGAAACAAAACAATTCCTTTTGACCTCGTAAACAAAAAACAAAAAAACCCAGCAATATTCAGTAGATCATATAGAATCGAAGAAGTATCTTTTATACGTGTTTTAAACTATAAAATATAATATTCAAGGAGATTAATATGATTGCACACTTATTTAACAGCTTAGTCAACTTTTGAATGAATAATTGTGTCTTTATTTTATTTTTTTGTAAAATAGTTACGTGTATTTTCCAATAATTGATTTTAATAATGTATTATTGAAACGGTAATGCAAGCAAGAATCTGAAATTTCTCTAAATAATGGCAAGCGTTTTGTTTATAGTAATGACATTAACAATGTTTATTTTACGTTTTCTTGGTTATAATTAATGTTTATATGACTTTCGTCAAAAAAAAAAAAAAAGAATGTCTATTTTACTTTAAAAAGTAGACCAGTATCACTCGGTAGCATTCCTTGATAAGTGGCAGAAAATTTGCAAAACGTTTTGGTAGCCTTCACCACAATCAGACGACTTTATTTTCCATTTCATTTGAATTTAATATTTTATAACTGTTTTCTCCTCTTAAATTTGCTTAATTTTTATTTGATAATTTTACTTTATCCTAACTTAGTCATTTGATTTGTAAAAGAAAAAACTTATTTATTTGATTTAAAAATTAATTAAATATTTTATCTCTAAAATTAAATGTCATTAAATTGGAAAGCTCACTAAAATATTATGTTGTTCATTAGTAACTTAACCCTAAAGTGGAAACTTAATTTTTAATTAATCCAATTTACATTGCTTATTGGCCGAAAAAAATTTAAAATTAAATAAATGAATATTAAATGGACTAAATTATTTATTTACTAGCTAAGAGTATTAGAAATGTTTACTCAAAAATGTATGAAAAAAAAGAAGACGAATTGGTTACGCAATCACTTAAATTCACAATCCCACTGATATTAATGAGAATGATTAATTAGGATTGAAGTACTACTCGAAATTACAGCACATTACAATTTACATGTGAAGAAATATATGTTTTAAAAATATAAGATAATTCTGGGGTTTCACTTTTAAGGTACAATTAATAATTTATCTAAAAAAAATATGCAATTAATATATTTTTGAAAATAGCCTTAATGAGTATTAAAAATTAAGAACAAGTCATTCTTATATTTCACTTAGGGTTAAGGGGCATTTTTGTCCTGATGAGAAATCTTGTTCCAGAAGTTTTTAAAATAGAGCAATTTTGTCCTGTTTTTCCCAATTAACTTTGACTGTTAGTTAGTGATATATGCTGAGCTTATAGTAGATATGTCATTCAATCGTTTTTGTTAAGATGCAAATTTACTTCGAAAGTTTTAAATTCAACTTTGAAAAAATATGAAGTAAATGACATATGGACTTATAATGCAAATTTTCACATTAACAAAAATGATGTGGATGAAATGTTTACTGTAATGGTCAAAATTAACTGAGATAATGGTCAAGATAAACCTTTTCGAATACTTCTAAGGTAAAATTGCTCCCAAAAACTTTTGAGACAAAATTGTCTATAAGTGAGAACCTTTAGGACAAAATTGTTCTTAACCCTTTCCCTTATGGCACATCATATTAAATTAGAGTAGAAATGACATTTTAATATAAGGTAGAGATGGGATAATGGGGGAAAAAAAAAGAGGAAAGGATCTGGACCATCAATAAATAAGGATATACATGTATATATTTCTTACACATCTAATGCCTTTAGCCAATTTTAATTTATATAATTTAGTTATTTGTAGCTTTTAACAAGGACCGACCGGAGTACAATGAAAGACACAAAGGAAAATTAGAAAATTTGATTTTTTTAAAAAAAAAATTAACGCTTTAATCATCATCTCTCTTTGATTCTAATGATGTAATTTCATGTTCTCTATTGAGAGAAATACTTTGTAATCTCACGTAACAATTTAATCATAAAAAAATCTACTGAGTTGTCAATATGTCATAACTAAACCTTATCATAGTAATTTTTACTCATTGTGAGAGTTTGATTTTATTGATTAGATTACTTATATATTAGGAAATAGCATAGTAATACTCCTATTTTTTGTGGCTCAAGAGTTGTTGTAGATTTCAATTGGAAAAAAATGTCTATGGAAGGGTTGTATCAAAAAAAAAAAATGTCTATGGAAGGGAGCATTGGATGAATCTTGGGGAAGTGGTGATAGAATCGAAGGTGGCATTTTTGTCTTTTTGTGTGGCCGACTGAGATTATTAAAGCTTGTCATTTGTCAAAGTCAAATATATGCATTTTAAACACCGACAATGCTAGTATTATTTTGTCAAGCAACGATAAATGCAGGTCAAAGATTCGCTGTATTATTTTTATTAATTTTTTTAGTGGATAAACACCATTTTATGTAAATTAGCTCCGGCAACATTGATAAGATTCCCAAAATTAAAATTGCATTTTCATTATAACAATTTTTTTTCTTATAGTATAACTTTTTATTTTAATAACTTGTTGGGTGCACTCACCAATCAATTTTGTTATTATTATGATGGGTCCACAAGTACGTGACGTTTTTTCTAAATCTTATTATAAGTATCTGAATAACCGATTGATCTCTGAGAGAAATAATAATAATAATAATAACCGATTGATCCACGTGACAAAGGTCCACTTAAGATGGTGGAATGTCCGAGACAGAGTTTTCTCCATAGGTTAAGATATATTTTTCCTAACAAACTATTATAGAAAAAGTATCCAATGTAAATATTAATTAAGGGTATCTTAAATATCAACAAACAATTAAAAATGTGGGGTCAACATAATTAACTTTTAAAAAGGTACATTTAGCATAATGCCGTTAGAGAAAGATAACCGACCGTTATCTAAGGTGTAGATTGGCCAACAAACTTTAATTAACAAAAAAATCATCAAGTTACCAGTTTTATATTATTAAGTATCAATGTTGATATCCATTAAGTTATTTTTATAAAAATTAAATTAAATTCATTTCTTTTCGGATATAATATATATTTTTTAGATATTTTAAATTTTATAAATATTAAATGAATTTCTTAATTCACATAAATTTCTTCTAAAATAAAAATAAATCATATATTTTTTTGTTTCATATATATAATAAATTATAAAACACCTTGAGTTTTATTTAAATAATATAATTATATTCTTAATTAAAAATTTTGTTTATTTTAGCAAATGAGTAATTTTGTCCATAAATATCTATACAAGTAATTTTGAATAATGACAATTGAGGAAAAAAATTATTTAATTTAGTGAAATTAACAATTTTGTGCTGAGCGCTCCTGGGTAAAACTTTTTTGTGCTGGATGCTTATAGAGTAAAAGTTCGTTGGCCAATCTGCACCTTAAATAACGGTCGATTATCTTTCTCTAACGGCATTGTGCTGATTACACATTTTTAAAAGTTAATTGTGCTGATTGTACATCTTTAATTGTTTGGTTGTATTTAAGGTACCTTTAATTACTATTTGTGCTGGATGCTCTTTCTGTAATAGTTTGTTGGCAAAAATACATTTTAACCCTTTTTCTATACTCAGGATGAAATTCAAGACCAATTGGCTAGCGGACCAACGTACCACTGGTGCCAATACTCTAATTGGTGGTGTACTTACCAAAGTTAACATTAGAATTGGCACTTTTTTAAAAAAAAAAAATCTTTCACTAGATATCCAAGCAGTTGATTAATTATGATTAAGCATTTAGTTCAACCCATTACATATCTACAATAGTAATCATAATTACATTATTAAGATAAGAGTATTTGATTGCTCTTTAGCATTGTAATAGGGTTAACTATGCTAATGACTATTACCAAAAAAATTGGTAATCATCATTCATACCTCTCCTTATGAATACTTATTATCATCACATTGTATGATTGAAAAAGTCCAAGGCTAGAGCATGTTAGAGACAAGTTGGCATGGTTTAAAGGAGACAAGAAGGAGAATCGATTGGGCCAAATGGATGTCACAACATCAGGAAGTGATTTACCCTTTAGTTTTATTTGTCTTTGTTTCACTTGTATCATTTCACCTGTGACACCACGCCATAACCGTCACCACCACTACCTCCTCCTCCTCCACTATTGTCGTTGCCACCCTAGAACACTGCCACCACGTCCATCATTGCCTTCACCATTGTAAATGGAGGAAATCACCAAAAGGGGGTGAATTGTTTTAAAAATTTCTTTTTAATACCCAGAAAATAGATAACGAAACAGGGGCAAATAGAGGAGAGTAGAGAAGCAAGACACATAAGAATTTATACTGGTTCAGTTTTAACTCTTAACCTACGTCTAGTCCCTAGACACTCTAGGATTTTCACTAACTTTCAAATCAGTTACATACTCTGCACTCAAAAGTTATCCTCTTTCTAGGATACACTCCCCCTTACAAATTGTAAACTAATAAACCCAATCTCATAGGTTCCCACAACCTTGAGATTCTTACAATGATTGATATTTAATGCTTAAACTTTCAAAAAGAGCAGATGAAATAATCATTGAAGTACAATGTATCAAAAGATACTTACAAGTAGGTAGAAAACACAAATGCAGTTGAAACTTGATAGCTTTTGTTTTCTGTATTCTGGTTGTTAAAGAGACTTGAATGGTTAGCTTACATATGAAGGAAGCATTAAATGACCATTGGAATCACTAATGTAACCGTTGGAGACATTAAAGTAACTGCTAGGTTGTAACTTGGTCTAGTCTCTCTTTAGCTTTGAGTTAATCTAGGTGTTCAGCTAATATTATTGACTTTCCTTCAAATTAATCCGTTGGGAGATGAAGCTTCTATAGAGGGGAAGAAAATATTTAAACCTTTGCAAAGTCTAGGGAATGATTTGCGAAAAAGGATGCAAGGTTTTTTGGACCAGCAATAAATGTACTGACGTCATCTTTTGCTTTATGCTTAATCCTCATTTTAATACACTTTAAATCATTTGAAACTCAGTAACAAACTGATTGAACATGATTAAGAATAGTAATGAGTGATGATAGGAAGTATCTAGATCATTTATGAAGATTTCACAAATTCGAGAAAAATGATTTTCAAACAGAGCGACGCAAACTCGAGTTTGTTTAAGCAAACTGGAGTTTGCAACTTTTGCTAAGAAACCAAACTTGAGTTTAGAAACTCAAACTTAAGTTTAGTTCTATCTTAAAAAGATTATCACGATTGAACCTTGAAGAACATTTGAAACAGGAGCAAACTCAAGTCATTAAGTGACAAACTTGAGTCTGAGATTTTTTGAAATGAAAATAAGGTTAAGTCCACAAAGCTCAAACTGAAGTTTTCAAATGCAAACTCGAGTTTTTTTAAGTTTAAAAATAGTGAGAAGCTCTCGGCTTGACACAAAGTGGAGTTTAAGAAAACAAACTCAAGTTTTCCTAAAATATGAGATCTTTGAAAACTCTTGGTCAAGCACAAATTTGAGTTTACTATTACAAACTCAAGTTTGCTTAAAATATGAAAACCTTAAAGCTCTTGGCCAAACACAAACTTGAGTTTGACATACCAAACTTGAGTTTGATTAAGTTCACAAAACATTGAAAGCTCTCTGTTTAACAGAAACTCGAGTTTCCTATCATAAACTCGAGTTTGCTTTAACTTGAAAAACTTAGAGTGCTTTTGGTTTGACATAAACTCGAATTTGCTAATACAAACTATAGTTTGGCTAAGTTTAGAAAATTTGAGCTACTTTCGGTCAAGTTCAAACTCGAGTTTGAAACTCAAAACTCGAGTTTGCCGTTGACAATAAGTTTTTCAACTTAACAAAGACAAACTTCAGTTTGAGTTTACAATTATTATTATCATCAAAACACATAGAGAACTAATAGTCACCACCACTCCTCCTCTTCCTCCACAACTGTCATGCCACCCCACGCCAATGCCGCTGCCTTCACCTTCACCATCGCCACCACTACCTCCTCCTCCTTGATCCACCGCCGCTATCGTCGCAATTACCTCATTCTCTACCGTTGTCTCTATCATCACCTGCTATCATGTTGCCTCACCGCCATTGTCGTTGCCTCCACCACCACAACCATCATCATCGGATGATCTTCGATTAACGAGATAGCGTGACAGTTATGATGAGGCATGGCTCTTAACTAATTTTTCTATAAAGTTTATATTAAGGTTAAAATAGACTTTGTTTGATTAAATGATTATTAAAAAAATAACTCATTGTATTGTATCGAGCTTCAAAATGAAACCAAATACTAACCTATAATTAATATCGTATTGCATTACCGTTGCATCGCATTACACTGTATGGTGTAATGAGATAAAATCAAACGACCCTAAGGCTTTTGTTGTTGTTGTTGAACAATTGAGATTAATGCTTTGCGATCAATATACTTCAACCTAGGGGTCTTTTTTGGATATAGGATTTAATGGCTTCTCCGAACGGATGTTGTTATTAGGATTAATAGCTAAAGTCCAAGAAAAGAGGTCTTTAAGTATAAAGTTGGTTGAAAAGCAACTTTAAATAATACTAGTAATCAATACAAAAGAACAACAATAATAACAATAGCCCTTTTCTCTAGTTTTTCCTTTTCTTGTAATACCCATGAAAAACCCCCATTAGCTAAAAATAGGTCGGGTAATAACATCATTAAATTAATCCATACGTAATTATATTTGCACTCACTTAGGTAATACCTCTTAAAGTAATTTTATTTTTTTTGAAAAACTATTACAAATTATTCCCTGATATAGACAATTTCTCTTTATTCTAAAAGTTTGGCCTGTTTAATAATAACTGTAGACCAAAATTATATATCCGGCTTCAAATTAGTCAAATTTATTTTCCCATTTATTTTCCACTTTTTTTTTAATTATTGGTGTTTGAAGATAAGGTAATAAAGTAAATTGATTTTTGTAAAAAAAAAAAATCATGAATTAAATTTGACAATTTAAAAATAAACATCAACTTATGAATCATAAATCATAATTACTGAATAGACATTAAGAGGCTATAAAAGCTACACATATTCACACATGGAAATGGGGAAAAAAAAAAACCCAAAAACTTCGTCTTCCATTATTGTAGGGATCTCTACTCATTTTCTACTGCTTAGGAATTTCATAATTAATCTCCATTTATCAGGTTATTAGAGCAATAAATATATTAATAATAAGTTATATGAATAATTATATTAATGTGATAAAATTTGGGCTTAACAGTTAATTTCGTATTTGATTAACAATAACTTTCATATTATTAATTTAATCTTCAAGAAAAAAAATGTTCTATAATTTTACACGTTTCCGAATTGGTTCACATGGGAGCATCGTTAATCAACCCAAAAGAGAAAAATAGAGTTACCCTATTTTTTTTATACTAACTTTCTTTTTTTGATACTAAGTTACCCTATTTTGAAGATAAGGTAATAAAGTAAATTGACATAGAAAAACAAAAACGCACAATATGTGATCGGCATGAAATTGTAGTTATTGGGATATCATAATACCTGAACGGCTCTACAATTAAAATTATGATATTACTAATCGAGATATTAAGAAGTATACCAAATTATGAAACATACATCATAATCACATAATAACTTCTACTATTTTATTTATAAATGTATATAGAGATTTGTTATGGCTAACTTCAATCTCTTAGTGTAATATTGGCTAGGTTCATATTTCATGCACAAACATATGGAAAAATCCCACCTCCAACAACACATCCCATCATTTTGGGTAATGTAATTTATTTCTTTATTTGATTGAATTATTGTTATTATTTTTTCTCTCTTCAGGGGGGATTTATATATATATATATATATATATATATATATGGGAAAAACATTTCTTATGTTGTAGGAGAAATGTTTTCTCATGCTAGGCACACATAAAATGGTGGGACCCGCATATATATATAATTAGCATTATATATATGTGGGTCCCACCATTTTATGTGTGTGTGGGAATCTTGTTTCTCTCATGCAACATGAGAAAAGTAAACCCCTATATATATATACTCCTTCCGGTCCTTATTATAAGGCACTAACTATCAACTTTATTTGGTTCTTTTTATAAGGCACTTGTTTGTTTCCAATGAGCATTAATTATTTGTTTCCATGTCTGTCCATAATTAATGAGGGTAGTGTGTGAGAGTAATAATTAATATAATAGTATAGTTAAGTGCAATTAGTAGGGGTAATATTGGAAGTTACTTAAATTGTAGGGCAACTTTATTGACTTTAACTGTTTTTATTGGTTTGTGAGAAAAGTTAGTTGGTGCCTTATAATAAGGACCGGAGGGAGTATATGGGTTTATCGTTTGTTATGTCACCTGACCTAAGATTATGTCAAGTCATCCCAAAACTACGTCGTTTTAGGAGTTAAGGGAACTAATAAAGAGTGTTTTTGTATTTATTATATGAATTTTATCAAAAGATCCTTCATTAATTTCCCTAACCTCAAAATTACATTATTTTAAGATTTCATTAATTCTTCTAACCCTAAAACGACGTAGTTTTGGGGTGACGTAACATAACCCTATGTCAAGTGACATGACAAACGATAACCCCTATATATATATATATATATTACAATTTTACATTGAATTATATTCATCTCGCACAACGCCGGGCTGTAAATGCTTGTTGTTTCTGATAAGAGAATAATGGGCACTCACTAGAAAAAGGAGAATTACTATAAGATTTCAATGAAGCAATGTAAATATGTAATCACTAAGAATTCCAATAATAAGTGAGTATAATATAACATGTCGTCATTTCTTACACTAAAATTTGTTATTACATACTGCTTAGTTATTGTAAAACTATATAGTAATTACATTCCATTCCTTATAACCTTTTATTAATTCTCCTAATAAGAAAACTCCACAATTATATTGTGAGATTCATTTAGTTGATTTCATCTAGTGCAGTTGAATAATTTTTTACGTGAAAAGGTGGGGACATTTACATCATATTCACTACTTTTTTGGGGAATAAAGGAAAATGAAAAATATGGAGTAATAATCTAATATTGACAATAGATGTTGCTGGAGTATCTAGAATAGTCAAATTATCATTAAGCTTTCAAAAAACAGGTAATAGTCTATCAAGGAAAATGTAATTATAATATTGGTATCGGTCACTTTCATTGGATCATCTGCAACATTGTAATTGATCCATCATGAATTTCTGCTGAGGAATTGGCTACCCTTTTGTCAAAAAATGAATGGTACCCAAGTGTCCCACTTGTTTTGTTCCTATTTGCTGAGGCATCCTTAGACCAGGCGGCTATACTTAAAGCATGCTTGGATGATTTCTGCCTGGCATCGGGAGAGGAGGTGAATGAAAACAAATCACGAATATTCTTTTCTGCTGATGTTGGTGGAGCAAAGAATCATGAGGGAGAGATACTGGCTGGTTTGATCGTCAATATTTTTTGTGTAGAAGTATGGGCTGTGGTGTGTGGTTTCAAAAGAGCCTGCGACTCAGAGTCGTGGTAGAGACTCATTGAAGGTGGTTGGAATGATTCCCATATCCCTATGGAAAGAGAATGGAATAAATTTACAATTAGTCCTTCTTTGCACAATCATTCTTAAACACCAATGAGCAAAAGATAAACGCGTCCACTAGGATATATAAGCTTCAGAAAGAGTAGAATAAAACAAATACTGAAATATATGCAATTACATGTTCACATGGTCATCAACACCCAAAAAGGAAACATCTATGTCCATAGCGCTGCAGCATCTAGATTTCTGACATCTGGTTGATACATCTATCATTAAGAAACAATCATTACCGGTGGAACGGAGATGGACGACCTCCCCTGCTTGGACGGTCCTAAGGACCACCACTTTGGCCGCCCCTAAAACTCCTTCCTTGGTTTCGAGCTGGTTGTCACGCACAGAAAGGAACGCTGGATAATTCGCGTGCACGGACACTCCGCATGGGACTAGGAGGTTGAGACTTCAAGTGTGGAGAAGTCTAGAAACTCCTAGAATATTGTAGATATGTGTACATATTGGTAGAGTTTTGTAGAGAATTCTAGAGAACTCTAGGAATTGTGTAAATATCTAGATATTTGTAGGGAAGGTTCTGGAGAGCTATTCTCCACCGTCGTATGTAATTAATCATAGCCGTTCATTGAGGAGGTGATAGGCTATAAATAGGGGATGCCTCCTTCATTTGTAACACATCCAAGAGTCTTCAAGCAATTGTTGTTTCAAGAGCTTCTCTCTCTAAGTTCTTTCTCTCTCTAGAAGTTCTCTTGTTCTTTGCCTTTCCTTGCCTACTCGAGGGGATTCGGCTGACTTAGCAAGATCGAGAGGGGTGATCAAGCTAAGGCCGGCACGGTATTTGGGTGATCAAGTCCAAGGCCGTGACAAAGTGGTATCAGAGCTTTGGTTCAAGGCAGCTAGGATCGGAGCTGTGAACGTGGTTCGTGGTAGCCATTTGGTAAGCAAGGATGTCGGGCACAACTGAGGACGTGGTGGTGTCGGGAGAAGGAAGGGGTAGGGAGACCAAAGTTGATCGGGAGGCAAAGAAGACCCGAGGATCAAGTAAGTCCCGCCAAGCCGCGGATATGGCCACTTTGATGGCAAAGGTGGAGGCTTTGGAGGAGGCCTTACACGGGATGGCTATTAGAGTGGACAAGGTGGAAGGTGACTTTGAGACACTTGAAACCCACACCCTTAGCCAATTGGACAACTTGAGGTCGGATCTTGATTTGCACCTCAATGTTGAGGAGGAACGAGCTGAGTCCATGAGGCGACTCGAGGCAAAGGTAATGGATGCCATTACCGCGATGCAGGGACAGCTCAACTCTCTAAAGACTTCTTTGAAGAGACAATCAAAGACTCCGTTGGTGGGTGGTACCAGTGAAGCAAGGGAGGTGAGGTTGGATCTCCCTAAGCCGAAGGAATTTCAAGGCGTTCGCGATGCCAAGGAGGTTGAGAACTTCTTGTGGCAGATGGAGCGATATTCTGAGAGCCTGAACTTGGTTGATGATGCAACCAAGGTACGCACTGCTTCCTTGTTCCTTAGTGATAATGCTATGTTATGGTGGCGTAGGAAGCATGCAGACATGGAAAGGGGCCTTTGCAAGGTCGAGACATGGGATGATTTCAAGAGGGAACTGAAGAAACAGTTCTACCCTGAGAACGTGGTCTACATGGCGCGCAAGAGGTTGAGGGAACTCAAGTACAAGACTACGATTCAGGATTATGTAAGGGGCTTCACGACCCTCACGTTGCAAATCCCTAATCTCAGTAGCGAGGAGACATTGTTCTACTTCGTGGATGGTCTTCAGAATTGGGCCAAGCATGAACTCCAACGGCGTGGTGCAGCAAGTGTGGACGAAGCCATTGCCATTGCTGAAAGCCTCACTGATTATCAAAGGGGTGAGAAAGGTGAGACTTCTGGACCTAAGTCTTCTGAACCTAACCATGGGAGCGGTGGGGGAGACAAAGGTAAGGAGTTCGTCAAGGGAGGAGCGGACAAGTCTTCCCGAAAGGACCAACCTGAGGACAAGAAGAAGAAGACAATCAGCTGCTACGTGTGCAAAGGGCCACATTACATGAGCAAGTGTCCCAAGCTGGGTAGTTTGTCAGCCCTTGTTCAGGGGAACGAGGGAACCGATGAGGACGAACCCAACATGTGGATGGGATCTCTCAGAGTCTTGAATGCCTTGAAGGCCAAACATGAGGAACCTGTTGCGAGGAGTAAAGGTCTCATGTTTGTTGATGTGGAGCTGAATGGGAAGCCAGTGAAGGTGATGGTGGACACCGGGGCTACCCATAACTTCATCACTCCTGAAGAGGCCAAGCGGGTAGGTCTCTCAGTTGCTCAAGCACGAGGAGGATGGTGGAAGTCTGTGAACACTCCTGCCAAGCCTCTCAATGGCGTAGCTCGTGGGGTAGAGCTATACATGGGAATGTGGAAGGGGACCGTGGATTTGTCGGTGACCCCTATGGACGACTTCAATGTGGTACTGGGTCTGGACTTCTTGGGCAAGGCAAAAGTTGTCCTCATGCCGGGTGAAGATTCATTGTGCTTCCTTGAGAAGGGGATTGGTTGCACAGTGCCTACAACAAGCAACGAGCGGGATGTTGGCTTGTCAGTCACCTACCTTGCGGCTTTAAAGGTGGTGGATCCTGATGTGAAGGATCGTGGGAATCTTCCCTCTGTCGTGAAGAGGAATGGGAACCCAATGCCACTAAGGCTCCAAGAAAGGTTGCCGCCTGGACGAAAGGTGGAACATGGGTTGGAGCATGGAGTTGGCATGGCCGGTGCAATGGGTGATGCATTGGGCTGAAGAGTTCTAGCGATGAGATCCTTCCAGGGCAAGTCGGCCAAGGGACAGAAGGAGATTGTGGATGGGAGGGAATGCGTCTCTGAATACCAAGTAGGAGACAAGGTGGTGGCAAAGCTCCTTCCTCAGCAATTGAAGGTGTTTCGAAAGAAACACAAGAGCCTGTGCAGTGACGAGGGTGTCACTGGATTAGGTGGGGGAGAGTGTCACGCACAGAAAGGAACGCTGGATAATTCGCGTGCACGGACACTCCGCATGGGACTAGGAGGTTGAGACTTCAAGTGTGGAGAAGTCTAGAAACTCCTAGAATATTGTAGATATGTGTACATATTGGTAGAGTTTTGTAGAGAATTCTAGAGAACTCTAGGAATTGTGTAAATATTTAGATATTTGTAGGGAAGGTTCTGGAGAGCTATTCTCCACCGTCGGATGTAATTAATCATAGCCGTTCATTGAGGAGATGATAGGCTATAAATAGGGGATGCCTCCTTCATTTGTAACACATCCAAGAATCTTCAAGCAATTGTTGTTTCAAGAGCTTCTCTCTCTAAGTTCTTTCTCTCTCTAGAAGTTCTCTTGTTCTTTGCCTTTCCTTGCCTACTCGAGGGGATTCGGCTGACTTAGCAAGATCGAGAGGGGTGATCAAGCTAAGGCCGGCACGGTATTTGGGTGATCAAGTCCAAGGCCGTGACATGGTGCTCTACTTCCATACCTATCATTACTTTTTGCACCGCCATACCTGTCATATGCTTATTTGTAACTTGTTACAAGGAACAAATGTACTACAATATAATGAAACATACAAAGAAATTTAGAAAATTTCATTTTAAAACAAATTTAATGCTTTAATCATCTCTCATTGATTTTGATCATGTAATTTCACGAACTCTATCAAGAGAAGTACTGTATAATCTCACATAGGAATTTAATTACTAAAATATTTCTTGAGCTGTCAATGTCATAACTAAACCTTATCATAGCAATTTTTACTTATTGAGAGACTTTTTGATATTTACTTATTGAGAGACTTTAATTATTGATTAAATTGCTTATATATAAGGAGACTGCATAGTAATACTCCTTTTTTTCCCCTAAGTATTTTGGGTCACGTGGCTCAAGAGTTGTTGTAGATTCCAAAAGGAACCCAGCTAATTTGATATGATTCTTGGTCTCTCGTGGGTAGTATCATCAATCACAAAAAGGTCAAAATGTATATAAGATAAAACTGATTAATTTTTGCGCTGTTGATTTTTAATTCTTTCAAACTTGTTTATTGTTGCTTTTCATCATTAACATGTAATTTTTCTTCTTCTTTGTGCTGACTATTCTTTATTTCTTTGGTTTCGTAATAATCTAATATAAGTTTACGCTGGCGCACACAGACACACCTCGACCAATTGAAACATAATACCTCATCACAATCAAATTTCTTCGTTGTCTTATTATATAAATTATTTATCAATAAAATATATATATTCTTCAAATCTCAATTTCAAAGATCAAACAAAAAAGTATTACAGTCACTGACTTTAGTTAGGGTCCATCTAGATGATCTTATTCATATTTTGGATAAAGTTTTAGACATTGTTATTTCCAAACCATTTAAGCGTTGATATTGACATTATTTTTCTT
Organism: Acacia crassicarpa; assembly: GCA_034222035.1. Lineage (NCBI taxonomy): Eukaryota > Viridiplantae > Streptophyta > Magnoliopsida > Fabales > Fabaceae > Acacia > Acacia crassicarpa. The sequence continues at coordinate 8,155,975 of JAWXYG010000002.1, forward strand.
TGTGTGTGTGTGTGTAATTTAAACGTACATGTTGGATTATTGTAGTGAAAGATTACTACCTATACATTTTATATTTGTTGATGCTTAAGAGAGAGGAGATATAAGTTATTAGAAGAAAAAAATATTAAGTACAAACAAAAGGAGGTGACGATTATAGAATATCATAATTATCACATGAGGGAATAGTTAAAAAAAATAAATTGATAACGGGCGTTAAGTTTATAAAACAACGAAAAGCTCGAAACAAAACAATTCTTTTTGACATCATAAACAAACAAACAAACAAAACAAAAAACCCGGCAATATTATGTAGATCATATAGAATCGAAGAAATATCTTTTATATGTGTTCTGTATGAGAACACAGGTGTCTAGCCGGATAGACTAGTAAATTGATATGGGATCATACTATTCAATCTGGGTATTTATGCGATAGATAACTAGAAGAACGAGGAATCACTGTATACAGACGAGGCTTACGTCAAAAGGGGTGAGGTGTGTGCACAGTGATGATCGTACATAAATAGTATCAAGTTAGAACGTGTGTATCTTCGAGTAGTTTAACCTCTGTATTTATTCTGACCAAAAAAAAAAACTCTGTATTTATAAAGTTTACCTTAGGTTGAGCTTTATAAACCCCGAATATCTCATGGCCCCAGTATCATATCTACCTGATCTGGATTGATATCTTCCTAGATTGCAGGTGAGTTAAGATCCTCCTTTATCATAGGTGGATTGTGATCTACAAGATGTTCGTAGTTGGGCCATCTTATGAATGGGTCTAATATTGGTCCGTAACAACGTGTTTTAAACTGTAAAATATACTATCTCCGGTCCTAATTATAGAAACACGTTTTGTACTATAAAAGTGTTTATATAATTAGGACCAGAGGAAGTAGTATTCAATATTATGATTGCAGCCTTATTTAACAGCTTAGTGAACTTTTGAATGAATAATTGATTTTGTTTATTTTATTTTCTTTGTAAAATAGTTACGTGTATTTTCCAATAATTGATTTTAATAATGTATTATAGAACGCTAATGCAAGCGAAAGAATCTGAATTTTTCTAAATAATGGCAAGTGTTTTAGTTTATAGTAATGCCATTAACAATGTTTATTTTACATTTTTTGTTATAATTAATGTTTATCTGACTTTCGTTTAAAAAAAGAATGTTTATTTTACTTAAAAAGTGGACCATCCAGCATCAATTGGTAGCCTTCCTTGATAGGTGGCAGAAATTAGCAAAACGTTTTGGTAGCCTTGACCACAATCGGACGACTTTGTTTTCCATTTCATTTAATTTAATTTTTGGTAACTGTTTTCTCCTTTTAAATTTGCCTAATTTTTATTTGATAATTTTAATTTATCCTAACTTATTCATTTGATTTGTATAAGAAAAAACTTATTCATTTGATTTAAAAATTAATTAAATATTTTATCTCAAAAATTAAATGTCATTAAATTGGAAAGCTCACTAAAATATTATGTTCTTCATTAGTAACTTAACCCGAAAGTAGAAACTTAATTTTTAAGTAATCCAATTTACATTATATTGATTATTGGCCCAAAAAATTTACATGTAAATAAATGAATATTAAATGGACTAATTATTGATTAACTAGCTAATACTATTAGAAATGGTTACGCAAAAGTGTATGTAAAAAAAATATGAAAAAAAAAAAAAGAAATGGTGACACAAACACTTAAATTCACAATCCCGCTGATATTAATGAGAATGATTAATTAGGATTGGGTACTACTTACCACTCCTTCCTAGGTGTTAAATTCATACAAACCGAGAAAGTTGTCTACACCTTTTTGTTTTTATTATAAGACACCAATTAATAATTGTATTTGGTCATTTTTATAAGACACTTGCTTGTTTCCAAAATACATTAATTATTTTTTTCACGTATGTCCATAATTAATAAGAATAGTGTGTGAAAGTAATAATTAATATAATATTGGAGTTTAATGCAATTATTAAGGATAATGTTGAAAGTTACTTAAATTATATGATAACTTTATTAATTTTAATTGATTTTATTGGTTTGTGAGAATTGTTAGTTAGTATTTCGAAGTTACAAATATTTCTTAGACCCAAAAAAGAAGTTACAGCATTTCATGTGAAGAAATATATGTTTTAGAAATATAAGATATTTCTGGGGTTTCACTTTTAAGGTGCAATTTATAAGTTTTCACAAAAGTATGAAATTAATATATTTTTGAAAATAGCCTTAATGAGTATTACAAACTAAGAACAAGTCATTCTTATATTTCCCTTGGAGTTGGTTAAGCGATAGTTTTGCCCCAAATTTTTTTACCAAAGGGTAATTTTATCTTAAAAGTTTTTAAAATGGAGTAATTTTTTTCTGACTGTTACCATCGTTGTCTTCGACTGTTAGTTGACCAAATATGCTAAACTGACAATTCACATGTCATTCATGTTATTTTTGTTAAAGTGTAAATTTGTTCTGAAAGTTTTAAATCTAACTTTGAAAAAAAAAATTAAGTAGATGACAATGAACTCCCGGCACAAATTTACACCTCAACAACGTGAATGATATTTGGGACTCTCAACTCATTATATTTAGTCAGTTAACGGTCAAAATTAACTGGGATAATGGTATGAAAAAAATTACTCCTTTTTCGACGCTTCTAGGGTATAATTGCCTCCTTGAAACTTACATGACAAAATTGTCTCTCACTAAAAATTTTCAAGAGAAAATTGCCCCTATACCTTGTAGAGTGGAGATGATATTTTAATATACGTTAGAGATGAGATAATGATTAAAAAAAAGGAAACGATTTAGACCATCAATAAATAAGGATATATTTGAGAATATATATATATATATATATATATATTTTTTCGGTTCTCATCAATGATGTAATTTAATGAACTCTATGGAGAGAAGTACTTTGTAATCTCACGTAGCAATTTAATCACTAAAATATTTCTTAAGTTCTCTATATGTAATAACTGAACCTTGGCATAGTAATTTTTAGAGTTAATATCCTTTTTGGTCCTTTAAAAAAAAATGGACCCCATTTTCATCATTCATACAAAGAAAATCCCTTTTTAGTCCTTGAAAAGGATAAATAAGGGTTGATTGGTGAACATTTTGATCCCTTGAAAATTTCTAAAAAACCCCTTTTAAGTCCATAAAAATATTCTATTTTAATTCTTAAGGATAAAAATAGGGTCCGTATTTTTTTAAGGAATCAGAAAGGATATTTACTCTAATTATTAGTCACTTACTGAGAGAGTTTAATTTTATTGATTAGATTACTCATATATTAGGACTTAGGAGACTGCATAGTAGTACTCCTATTTCTTTTCTCCTAATTAGCGTGGGTCACGTGGCTCAAGAGTCGTTGTAATTTCCAAAAGTTAGTGCATTTAATTGGAAAAAATGGGTATGGAAAAGAGCATTGGATGAGTATTGAGGGAAGTGGTGATAGGATAGAATAGAAGGTGGCATTTTTGTCTTTTTGTGTGGCCGACTGAGATTATAAAAGCTTGTCATTTGTCAAAGTCAAATATATGCAATTTGTCCTTTAAAATTTCCACACACGCACGCAAGCAACGATACATGCGGGTCAAAGATTCGCTGTATTATTTTCATTAATTTTTTTAGTGGATAAACACCATTTTATGTAAATCGAAAAATTGCATTTTCATTATAACAGTTATTTTTATAGTATAACTTTCTATTTTAATAATTTGTTGGGTGTACTCACCAGATGGGTTCATAAGTATGTGACGTTTTCTTTTTAAATCCTGACAGAGGTTCACTTAAGAGGTTGGAGGGTTTAAGCTAAGCGAGAGTTTTCTCTATATACAAGGATTAAACTCAACACCAGTTGGTTAATGGATCAATGTACCACTAATGCCCACTCTCATTGGTGGTGTATACTTACCAAACCTAACATTAGACTTGGCACTTTTTTTTTTTTGGGGGATCTACCACTAGATATCCAAGTAATTGATCAACTATGATTAATAGCCCGCTTGGTTCAACTCCATTGCATGTCTGTAATGATAATCATGATTACATGAATAAGAGAAGAGTGTTTGTGTAACATCTCAAACGCTCGCTTATGGATATTATCCCCTTTGACACATAAAGCCTCACGGTTTTGTTTTTCATTGGGCCTAACCCATCGAAACACGTCTACAAAAGAAAGGTCTCCACCGTTGCTGCCACCTTAGATTGCTGCCACCACCTCCATCATTGCCGCTGCAGCCACAACCACCTCCTTCACTTTACAGCGCTACTACCACCTCCGCCATTACCGTCACCACCACTACCCCCTCCTCCTCCATCGTCATCACTACTTCCTCCTCTACCATTGTCACTGTAATCACTGGCTACTATCGCTGCCTTACCATCGTTACCGTCGCCTCCAACTCCACAACCATTGACATCGAATGATCCTTGACGAGATAAATGACGCTTATGATGAGGAAAGGCTATTAACTATTTTTTCTCTAAAGATTATATAAGGGTAAATTAGACTTTGTATGATATAGTAATTTTAAATAATTATTAAAAAAATTAACTCATTGTAGACCCAACAATTAATATCGCATTACACTGTAGGATGTAATGGGATCTAACCAAACGGACCGTAAGACTGTTTTTTTGTTGTTGAACAATTAAGGTTAAGGCTTTGTGATCAATATACTTCTACCTAGGGATCTTTTTTGGATATAGGATTTAATGGCTTCTCCGAGTGGATATTATTATTAGGATTAATAGCTGAAGTCCAAGAAAAGAGATCTTTAGGTATAAAGTTGGTTGACAAGCAATTTTAAATAATACTAGTAACTAATACAAAACAACAACAATTATAGCAACACCACTTTTCTCTAGTTTGGCCTTTTCTTGTAATACCCGCTGAAAAACCCATTTAGCTAAAGATGGGTCAGGTAATCACATCATTAAATTAACCCATATGTAATTATATTTGCACTCATTTAGTTAATACCCGTTAAAGTAATTTACTTTTTTGAAAAACAATTACAAATCATTCCCTAAAATAGACAATTTCTTTTTACTCCAGAAAATATGACATCTCCAATAATAACTGCAGACTAAAATTATATATTTGGTTTCCAAGTGATAGGGTAAAACTTTAAGCCTAAAAAAACTCCGCAAGTGCACGGGCCGTATCAAGTAATAAAGAGTAAGTAAGATATCGTTCCCACGAAGACTTAGTATCACAACTTTAGTTAAGCATTAATTTCACAATTTCGTTTAAGTTGAGAAAATCAAAATTGAATTTAATTAAGAAAAATAAATTAAAACTAAAATAAAAATAAGAAAATTACCACAATAATTAAATGAGCAACCTAGAGTCACTAATCCCTTATTTGATTTTTAGATTTTATCCCCACTAAATTAATTTTGACTTAATCTAATCAGTTAATCTAGAGTATTAATGTTTATAAATACCTTCCGGTCCATTTATATACCTATCTTAATTAATTATGTAATGCCTCACACAATTAAATAAGACGTGTTTTAAATCGGGCTCACTCTAATTTGATTATGCGGAGCTTCTAGGTATATTCCTATTCTAGACGCAAATTAGATTAAAACCTAACTTCACGTTAAATTTAAACCTAATTCCACATTATTTATTCCCAAGGTCAATTTAGGATTCCCTCTTCCAAGTCCAACCCTAAATCCCCAAAACATGCTTAATGGTGGCCACTCACTAAGCAATAGCAAATAACACAAGATTAAATAAACTGAATAAAATTAATCAAAACTAAGAAGTGGGAATAATCTCTAAAACTCAAACAAGTTCATAGATTCTTTAGGTTGTAAAACCAACTAGCCACACATGGCTTTATTCAAATCATAAAAAAAAAAGGAAAAAAAAAAAAGAAAATTCAGGTTCAAAGAAGAAGGAGAGAGAGAGGAAAGAAAGATTCTTCGTCGCCTCCACAGTCCTTCTGTCCTTCCGTGGAGATGATGAAGAGAACCGAAACGCTCAGCCGCTACTCCTTGCTTCTTCTTTTCGTCCCTCTTAATCTGCTCCGTCCTCCTTTTGCTTGTCTTTACTTCCTTATTTATAATAATTTAGATCTTGGGTCATTGATTATCTTTCATTTATTACAAAGATATCTCATATCTTGTCATTTACTCCATCAGATCACACAATTGATTTTGTTTCTATTTTTCTTGCATGGAGCCATTAAGTTTGGCTGATTGCATATCCTCTTATTGCCTTTTTTACTTCATTCCAAATCAGCTAATATTTCCTGCACAATAAAAATAGGATATGAGTAGATTTTATGTCGATTTATTCTTTGATCCCAAGTTTGATTTAATTATGGAAACATTCATAAAAGATAATTAAATAGGTATATAATATCAATAATTCCAATCAAATCTCATAAAATATACACCTATTTAATCATAAAATATATACTCATCACCAAGTTATTCGAATTTATTGCGATATTATTTTTATTTAATTGTATTTTTTGTTATTGGAGTTTGAAGATAAAGTAATAAAGTAAATTGAATTTAAAAATAATGAAAAATCATGAATTAAATTTGATTGAATTTAAAAATAGACATCAAATCATGAATCATAAATCATAAGGGAAAATTCCAAATAAATACCACCTGAATTTGTAAAACCCCAGAAGCCCGTCAAATTTGTAAAAAGACTGAGAGGTGATAAGGAATTTTGAGGGATATGCAAATTCGAGCGAAATTACCCTTTTGACCTTAGTTTTAAATAATTAAAAAAAACATATCCAGTTCTATATAATTTTTAAAATTTTGTTAAACTATACCAATTGATTTTTCTTTCAGTTTTAGATGTTCTCATACACATAAACAAAAAACAATGTGAACATTCAACATATATAAATTAAGGAAAAAACATTTCTCATGTTGTATGAGAAATGTTTTCTGATGCCACACACACATAAAATGGTGGGACCCGCATATATATATAATTAGCACTATATATATGTGTGTGTGTGTGTGTGTGTGTGTGTGTGTGTGTGGGTCCCACCATTTTATGTGTATAGGAATCTTGTTTCTCTCCTGCAACATGAGAAAAGTAAACCCCATAAATTAATTCATGTAAATTAGAAAGTAAATAAATGAACATTACCTGGTGGCCGAAGCAAACTCCGAGAACCTTCTTCCTCATAGAATCCAATTTCTTAAGAAATGTCAGTAGCTCTCTCACTCAGGCATCATTCCCATAAGCGTCATTGCAACTTCCGGTGATCACAAATCCATCATACAGCTCCACTTCCTCGTCCAGCGGGTACTCCCACGCGCCACCCTGTACACGTCCCATCTCTCCCCCTCCTCCGCCAGCATTTTCACAAACACTCCATAATAACCTCCGTACTTCTTCCTCACATAATCTGAATCCTCCGCGCACATCAACACCGCATATCGCCGCTCCTCCATTGCCGATTGATTCCTCCTCCGATCTCTCTCTCTCTTCCACTCAGATTCGCAGATCGCAGAGCCGACGGCTCAATCGTCCTCGACCTCGTCCTCCTCCTTCTTCCTTGTCTGCTTCTGTGTGATTCTCTTCCTCTCTCTGATATTTTAGAGAGAGAGAAAGTGGAGGATGATCGAGGGATTTGGGAAGAGAGGGAAAGGAGTAAGAATGGAGATGCAATGTTGCGTTGTGTGGAGGAACCTCTGGAGTTTTGGGGCCACCAGGGGGGGCGGGTGGCCGGCAGCCGCTGGTGGAAGTGGTGGCCGTCGGCGGTGGGACCTAGGCATTTACTTTTTTAAAAAAATTATTTAAAACTAAGGGTAAAAGGGTAATTTCGCTCGAATTTGCATATCCCTCAAAGGTCTTTGTCACCTCTCAGTCTTTTTACAAATTCAACGGGCTTCTAAGGGTTTTACAAATTCAGGCGGTATTTATTTGAGATTTTCCCAAATCATAATCACCGAATAGACATTTAGAGGCTATAAAAGCTACACTCTTACGGAAATGGAAAAAAATACCCAAGAACTTCATCTTCTATTATTATAGGGATCTCTAATCATTTTCTACTCTCTAAGAATTTCATAATCAATCTCCATTTATCAAGTTATTAGAATAATAAATATATTAATAATAAATTATATGAATAATTATATTAATGTGAGTAAATTTGGGGGTTTTTTTACCGAAATAATGTAGATTTGGAAAAAAATTACCAGAATAGGGCGTGTCAGATAGTTTTTACCAATCTAATGTGGTCAATGGCGTGCGCACGCCATTGATGCCGCGAATCACCACACGCCACCTGGAAGTGGCGTGTGGTCACAGACGCCACGTGGATGTGGCGTCTGTCAAAGGACGCCAGCTGTGGCGTGTGTCAGCGCACGCCACAGCTGGCGTCTACAGCTGCACGCCAGCTTTATGTCAGGAATCTAGTCAGATTCCTGACCCCCACCCCCCCCCCCCCGGCGGGCCCCCACCCTTTTTCTTCTTTTACCCCAAGCCCCACCACCCCATTCCATTTTCCCTTCTTTTTTCAGAGCTGCACCCCCATTCCCTTAACCAATCATCTCTTCTCCGGTCCCCACCCCCATTCCCTTTTCCTCTTTTTTTTTTGTTCGGCCCCCACCCCCGTTCCCTTTTCCTCTTTTTTTTTTGTTCGGCCCTCACCCTCACCCCCATTCCCTTTTCCTTTTTTTGTTTTTCCGGCCCCCACCCCCATTCCCTATTCCTTTCTTCTTCTCCGGTGTCACTCCCCTTTCTCCGACGTCTTCCTTTCTTTTTGCGCCGGCCACCACTCCCCTTCCCTTTTCCTTTCAGTTTCTGCCAGCCCCCACCACCTTCCCTCTTCCTTTCTCTTTCCATTATCCATTATCTCATTTCCTCTTCCTTTCTTTTTCCCCCACCGAACATAATTATTCCTTTAGGCAATTAGAATATTTAAAATTTAATATTACGCTTAGTAGAAGACAAAATAGTTTGTTAATTAGAAACCTTAAGATAGTAATTTATCTTGTATGTTAATAGTTAAAATTACACATTAGGAATGTTATCTATGTTCGCTGACACACACAAATAAATTCACAAATTATGACATGGTATTGTGTATCATACCTATTATGACCTCAGATATAATTTCGGAATCAAGTTGTTTGTGATCCTGGGAGAGAATCTGGCTCACACAACTACGATTTCCAACCCATTTAGTTACCACCCAAGTGTTACTATTTTTTGGTTTAATTGCTCTTACTCTCCAATCACAACCTTGTACATGATTTCGACATCTCATTGTGTACTTGGCTGTAGTACTCTCAACCACTTGAGCTTCATGATGTTCCTTCATGTAATAATGTTTTATTGCGGCTTGGACATCATTCTTGGTCCCAAACTCTTGTTTCACATATAGTGCATCTCCTCTTGCCCACTGACCCCGGCCCAAGCCTTCTACATCCAGTATATCCTCATGCGAGTAATCTTCATCAACAGCCTCATAATGCGGAATGTCGTTCCAAAACAGTGTAACATCTGTATATTCACACATAATACAGTTTATGCGAAAACATGGTAACTAATAAAAAATAATTTAAAGTAATTATACAACTCCATAACCTGCCTAATGATAACATACCAGTCTGTTGTGGCATGGGATTATGATAATCATCGTCGTCTGTATCACTATCATTCTGATCATGGTTATTAGACAATAATGTGTCTTCATCTTCGTCCTCTTCCTCTTCCTCATTTTCAGGTTCCTTATCTATCATATAGTCATTTTCTTCTCCATGCACAATAGTTGATTGTGTTGATACACCCTCCTCCTCTAACATCTCAATATCCACATACAACTCAGCAAATTGGGACCCTGAGTTTTCCTTGAATGTTTGAAAGAAAACATCCACATCCTCATCATCGGATATCTCAAAACCCGCATAGTGGTTTCCATAAGGCACCCTACCCGTCACCTTTGATATTGCCTGATTTTGTTTTTGCTTTAACTTTTGACGGGTCTTTTCATATAATTCTTCTGCGAACATGCCTCGAATAATATACATCTTTTTTTTCACCTTCAAAGCTCAATCCGTCTACAACAATATTTTTAGAACCATTATAATATATAAATGAACGAATTTGGTTCATTTTTCACAAAAAAAGAAATGAAGAAACAAAGTAAGGGAGATGAGCGACGGAGGGAGTTTTGCAGATAAGGGAATGAGTGAATGATGAGAGGGAGAGGGAAGGAGTGAATGAGGAAAAGGAGTCACAGTGAAGAAGGAGTCACGAATGTGGGAGTTAGAGAATGGTGAGAGAGTGGGAGTTAGAAAATGGTGAGAGAGGGATAAATAGGAGAGGAAGGGAGCCCGCATGGGGGGGGGGTCACGGGCCGGGGAGGGGTGTCACGGGTGTAGGGGGGACAGTACGGGGGGGTGTGGGAGGGGGGGAGGTACCAGCTGACTCATTCAGCTATGGTTTAAGCTGTGGCATGCTGCGGGGCACACCACATGTGGCGTGCAGGGGAGCGTGCCACCTGTGGGTGGCGTGTTAGGGTCTAGGTGGCGTCTGTGACCACATGCCACTTCCAGGTGGCGCGTGGTGATTCGCGACATCAATGGCGTACGTCAACGCACACCATTGACCGCAATAGATTGGTAAAAACTATCTGACACGCCCTATTCTAGTATTTTTTTTCCAAATCTACATTATTTCGGTAAAAAACCCGTAAATTTGGGCTTAACGGTTAATTTCATATTTAATTAACAATTATTTTCTTATTATTAATTTAATCTTCAAGAAAAAAAACATGTTCTATTATTTTACACTTACACTCCGAATTGGTTCACATGGGAGCATTGTTAATCAACCAAAAAAGAAAAATAGAGTTATCTTATTTTGAAGATAAGGTAATAAAGTAGATTGAAATAGAAAAAGAAAAACACACAGTATGTAATGGGGATTGTGGTTATTGAGATATCAATACTCGAACAATTAAAATTATGATATTCCTAATCGAGATATTAAGAAGTATACCAACATTTTTTTTTTTTTTGGTTACAAAGGGCTGATCAGGGTTGATCAGAGCTAACTAGGACAGAGCCTGGCATGGCTAAAGCCATCTGCATCCTCCCAAAGAAGATTCTTCAAGCCGTTTGGTGGAGCGTCAAGAAGGTGGATCCCCCCACCCAATTCCAAAGCATAAGTTGCCAAGAAGTCTGCGCATTTGTTTCCTTCTCTATAAACATGCGTGATAGTGACCCGCCATTCCTGAGTCAATAGTCTCTGGATTTTTCTAACTAGGCTTTGACATGCATGAGTGAGCTCCTCCTGTGATCGAATTAAGTTCACCACAACTAAGCAGTCAAGCTGAACCACGACGTCTCTAAATCCATTATCCCAGGCCAACTAGAGGCCATCCATTAACGCCCAAAGGTCCGCCTGTAGAATAGAGCAACTACCTATATTGCAACAACAACCATGCAACCATCTCCCCTCGTGATTTCGGATCAGACAACCTGCCCCAGCCTTTAGGGTATCTCCTTTCCTCACACCATCACAATTCAAAGCTACTGCATTCGTTGCTGGTTTGGTCCAACAAATTGAGCGTATTTGCTTGACAGGACGCCTCCCTAGGTCGGCCCCTACTCTTGACTTCATGTGCTCATTAAACTCAGCTAACACCTGCACCTCTCGTGCTACGGTAGCAGGTTGTCGATACTCACCTTGGAAGAGAGTTTTGTTCCTGGCCTCCCAAATCTTCCAACAGACCAAGCCAAAGACGTTAGCCCATCCAGCCCGTGCGTCTCTTCCACAGCTAGCCTTATCAAGATTTAGCAGAAACCACTCTCGAGGATCCTTCTGCAAAAATTGTTGGGCTCGGCTAGGTGGTATAAAATGGCTCCAAACTTCTTAGTAAAAACAGAGTGCCGCAAAACGTGATCTACAGTTTCCTCCATGGCACCACATCTGCTACACGCTGCGGCCTCCGCGTCATATGACGCCACCTTCTAACAACGTTTGTGAGTAGACTTCCACGAGCGGCTAACCAAAGGAAAACCCTAACCCGCTGTGCACCACTCCATTTCCAAATTGTCTTCCACAACTTGTCGGATCCTGAGTGGCCTGAGTCACACAAGAATTGATAAGCCGATGCAACACTGAAATGACCATCAGACGAATGATCCTAGAAGCTAGCAGCAGCGCCATCGTCATGTGTAGGGGTCTTACAACCCGATATAAGGGAGAGGACACGTTCAGGCAGGTCTCTACCAAATTGATCCCAGTCTCAGGCTCCCTCCGCCGTTACAAAGTGTTGAACAGGAAGTGAAAATTCATTTGATGTTAAGTCCCTGAACGCCAAATTTTTCAATGGTCCCACCTCCGGAACCCAGTTATTGAACCAGAATCTAATCCAGGACCCATCCCCCAGTATCCACCTCGTTCCCATGTCTACCTCAGCACAAGTCTTTTGCAGATGTCTCCATAAGTACGAACAGCGAGCATGCCTAATGCGAGGCCCAGTTTGATCGTCCCACCCATACTTGCAACGCAACACTTTAACCCATAAGAGATCGGGGCATGATCTAATGGCAAGACCGAGTTTCATAAGGAAGGCCAGATTCTGTTGTTCCATCTTCCTAAAACCACACCCACCTTACATGCATGGTTGACACATTTCTTCCCAGTTAACTAAACTCGGCCTGCGATTCGTCCCCGTGCTCCCCCATACAAACTTATGGATATATCGTTCAATCCGGTGACATAAGCCTACATACATCATAATCATGTAATAACTTCTATTATTTTATAAAGGCATATAGAGATTTGTTACGTTTAACTTCAAAATCTTAGTGTAATATTGGCTCGGTCCATAGTTCATGCCCAGACATATGGAGAGATCTTACCTCCAACAACACATCCCATAATTTTGGGTAATGTAGTTTATTTCTATTGTATCTTTTTTTTTTTTTTTGAAAAAAAAAATTATTTTCTCTTTAGTCCAGGGTTATAATTTTTTTTTTGGGAGAAAATCCCATAAAAAGCTACTTCAAATAGAAAAATTCTAAATCGGGTTGGTAAATTCAACAAATCATTAATTAAGTCATCAACCCAATTTAGGATTTCAAAATCTGTATAAACTAACTTTAATGCCCCTCCTCTCTTTTCTGCTAGCCTTTCTTCTCTTCCCTCTTAAAAGAGTATTATTACTTTATGACTTTATATAAAAGGATAATCAAGAATAATTCAAGTATCCCATGCCATAATAGTATCATTGGTATTAATTAAATATATTTTAATTGAAAGTCAATTAATTGTATTAATGATAAAAAAAATGTGATTTTTTTTTAAAAGAAAGTTGTTATTTTTATCGGGTGAGATAAAAGCCAAAAAAAAAAAAAGCATATCCCATACCAACTTCACCCTTTGCAAAATTGAATTGAAATAAAAGTCATTTTTACCAATATTAACCTAAATCAGAATAATTTACCTTAACACATAAATGTGAGTTTTTAGATAGTAATTTAGTTAATATTTCAATTTTAATTTTTTACTTCTTTAATATAAATTAGTAATATTATTTATCTTTTTTAAAAAGCGGCATTTAAATTTCATATACTTCTATGGATATTTCCAAAAAAGATATAAAATGCACTTAAAATTTCATAACACGGTTTACTTCAATATAAAAATTTCCAAAAAAAAACCTATATATGTGTGTGAAAAATATAGAAAAATTCATACTTAATTAATATATTTACAAAAATATGTCCTTTTGTAGTGACATATATTATAAGTTTTCTTAAAAAAATTGTCCATGTTAATAAAATAAACTCTTTGCTGAAAATATTGTAGGTTTTTATTCTTATGATAATATACTTAAAATATTTGAACGAATCATATTTTATTGTATTAAAATTAATTTTGATATATACATAGAAAACATAAGTTAGGGAGTAATAAAACTCATTAATGAGGAAAGAGAAGAGAGTATTAAAATTATTTTACTCATATTTTAAAATTATAAATTGGGTTGATGACTCAATTAAAGATTTATTGATTTACCAACCCGATTTAGAATTTTTCTATTTTAAGTATCTTTATATAGGGTTTTCTCTCTCTCTTTTTTTTTTTCAATTTTACATTTAATTATATTCATCTCGGAGTGAGGGTGTAAATGCTTGTTGTTTCTAATAAGAGAATAATGTGTACTCACTAGAAAAGGGAAAATTACTATAAGATTTCCACGAAGCAATGCAAATATGTAATCACCAAGAATTCCAATAACAAGTGAGTATAAAGTAAGTTGTCTTCATTTCTTGCATTAAAACTTGTTATTACATACTGCTCAATTATTGTGAAACTATATAGTAATTACATTTCATTCCTTATAACCTTATAGTAATTCTCCTGATAAGAAAACTCCACAATTATATTGTGAGATTCATTTGAACTTGTTTAGATCCTTTTAAAAAAAAAAAAAAAAGTTAAAAGCTATTTTTAAGCTAAAGCTGAAAAAAGAGTTTTAAAAAAAAAAGAAAAAGAAAGAGCTAAAAGCTAAAAGCTATTTGATAATTATATAAATTTTTTAGCTTAAAAGTTATAAAAAAACTAAAATTAAAAATGAAAAAAGAAAATAGATAAGTAACACTCGCCCTTAAACCCCAATAAGCTCCAAGCTAAATAATCACTCATTGCCCTAGGAAATTAGCTACCGCCCCTCATGAAATCAACTTCAATAAACAAAATCATCTTCAAATTCAAACCAGCAACCATGAATAAATAACCAAGGAGACATAATCAATAGGAAATTAAGTTAGAACTCCATGGTGAACTGAAATAGGAGAAATCGATAGTAGCTGCTCTCTGAATCCAAAGATTGAAGCTCTGGAACCAGGTCATTGGTCGATGTGTTGGACGAAGATTTCTGGCAGTGTCAAGGAAGGAAACGGTGGTTCGTAGCCAAGCCTTCCCACAATCCGACTCTATTCTTTTCTCTTCAATCTGAGCTCTCTTTTGTGGCTACTTTCCTCTCCTTCACAAGTGGCCAATGTTGGTGGGTGTAGGAGCTAGGAGGTTATGCACGGTCATGTTTGTGACTATAATGAAGGTGGAAGGCTTTGGTTCGTGGCCACTTTGAATCTGGTATAGTGTTCCCTACAAAGGCGAAGCCAGAAATTTCAGTTAGGGGGGCGAATTTCATATAACACAACCTAAGTGTTTATGAAATTACATTTCAGCCCTACAAACATTTCAATATTTCTATTTTAGCCCTTTACTATAGAAATAATAGGGACCACAATGAAAACATTAAAATTTTTATGAAGCGAAATATAATTTTATAAATAGTATGGGTCATTATCTGCAATTTTAGGGAGGGGCCACCCCTAGCACCCCCGCCTCCGCCCCTAGTTCCCTATTGAAACTTGAACTCTGTCACTACGGTGGAGAAGGGATGTTGTCGACGACTATGGGGTAAAGGGGAGAGTTGCTGGAGGAGGAAGTGGAGGTGCGAAGGTGAGAGCGAGATCAAGATTGAAGGTCCTAGATGTGTCTCTGTGTTCGCCCTCACGTTGATGCTCTCAATTTGTGAGTGATTTTGGCTTTTAACAAGAGCTTATTTTTTTAAAAAAATAAATGCTCCTCTCAGAGCTTTTGGCTTTTAGCTTTTTTCTTCATAGTAAAAAAGCTCTTTATGTTATAAGAGCTTTTGTAAAAAAAAACTAAGAAACTATTTGATCTAACTTCTGTTTATAAGGAGAAAATAAATTAAAAATAAAAGGATCCAAACCGGCACTTAGTTGATTTCATCTAATGAAATTCGATAATTTTTTACGTTTGGGGACATTTACGTCATATTTACTCCTCTTTTTGGGCAATAAAGGAAAATGAAAAATATGGACTAATAATCTAACATTGACGTCATATTATTTACTCCTTTTTTGGGCAATAGATGTTGCTCGAGTATCTAGAAAAGTCAAACTATCATTAGGCTTTTCAAAAAGCAATTAAAAATCAGTCCTAAGATTATTCTACCAAGGAAAATGTACTTAAAATATTGGTATCGGTCACTTTCATTAGGTCATCGGCAACATTATCATTAATCCATCATGATGTTCTGCTGAGGAAGTGTCAACCCTTTCGTCTAAAAAGGAATGGTACCCAAGTGTCCCACCTGTTTTGTTCCTATTTGCTGAGGCATCCTTAGACCAGGCGGCTATACTTAAAGCATGCTTGGACAATTTCTGCTTGCCATCGGGAGAGAAGGTGAATGAAAACAAATCACGAATATTCTTTTCTGCCGGTGTTGGTGCAGCAAAGCAATCATGAGGGAGAGATACTGGGTGGTTTGATGCTTACTTGCACAATCATTCTTAATAAACACCAATTAGCACAAGATAAACGTGTCCACTAGGATATATAAGCTTCAGAAAGAGTAGAATAAAACCCTAACAAATACTGAAATCTATGCAATTATATGTTCAAATGGTCATCAACACCCAAAAAGGAAAAATCTATGTCCATAGCGCAGCAGCATTCTAGATTTCAACATCTGGTTGATACACCATTAAGACACAACAGTCAATACCGATCGAACGAAGATGGACGACCACCCCTGCTTGGACGGTCATAGGGACCACCACGTCGGCCGCCCCTAAAACTCCTTCCTTGGTCTCGAGCTGGTGCTCCACTTCCATACCTATCATTACTTTTTGCACCGCCATACCTATCATAGGCTCTATCTTTCCCATAACTATTTTGTGGATAACGGTCTGAACCACCATATGAATCATTAGCAAACCGATCTCCACTAGCCCGGTACCTACATGGTTTATAGCAAAGCTTTAATGATAGAGATACATATAAAAAACTTAAATGCCATGTGATGAGCAATAGACACATGTGCCATCCGCTCTTCTAATAGAGATAAAATCAGGATCCCAAGCATATGTTTGTGCAATCATGGCATTTCAAAATGCAACATTATCAAAAGGGAGATAACAAAAGGAAAATTTGTTAAATGTAGAACTTATTAAGGCTTGAAAATTTCGGGAAATGTTTCATAATGCAACATTATCAAAAGGGACATACCAAAAGGAAAATTTGTTAAATGTAGAACTTATTGAAGCTTGAAAATTACGGGAAATGTATCCAAGCAGCAAATAAAGTGTAGTAACTTGTATACCTGTCACTATAATAGTGATCGCGGTTGCCACCATATTTGCTATCCCGGCTGTCAAAGCGTTCCCTATCTCCAAAACGTCCTCCATCATAACGATCATCAATAAATCGATCACGTTCACCAAGGCGATCCCCATGGCCACCAGCACCTCCAAACCTAGGACGTGAAGAAAATGAACCCCCACCACGACCTCCTCCTGCCAAAGGACAATCTCGGGCCCAGTGGCCAGGTCGCCCACATTTGAAGCAGTCATCCTGTCCAACCCTGCCACCCCCTACCCCATAATTTCCTCTACCACCTGATGAGTAACCATGGTCTAGATCATCTGACCCCATTTTGGGCTGGGCCCTATTGACAGAGATAATGCGGTCACCAAGCTCTTGTCCATGCATTATCTTGATTGCATCCTCCATTCCCCTACGATCTGCAAATGTGATAAACCCGAATCCACGCGGACGACCTGTGTCCCTTTCCAACATGATCTACAGGTTGAAACAGTAGAGAACTTCATTGCAAGAAATAGCAGTATGTGCAACAAATGCTAAATAAATTCAATGGCATTTATGATAACAAACAAGCCCAATGCAGGTGCATGACCATTACAAAATCAAATTGAAATTATATTACTTAAGCATAACTTACAATAGATGCTTGATATAAACACACAATTGACTAGGCAGGTATAGTTAGATATGAAACAACCGGAGTTTATTTCGGTCAAAACTGCATAAACTAAAAGCATGCCTGGTGCTACTCTAATTATATATAGATTTATAGCACTGAAACTAAACGTCAAGAAATAAATCCCTACATAACATCTCACTCAATATCATTGATATTCAAAACAAGCATCTATAGTTTTTGAAGCCCCATTCAAAATAGAATGAGATGTAAACATAGATGAGCAATCCTAATTGCAGAATGTAGTCTCTTGAAGAATTAATTTCAGTATTTGACCTAAGATAGTTCAGCAAAAAGTGTGAGCTGAAATCATTTAACGAGAAGAAAGCATAGTCAGACAACTTACTTTGAGACATGATGACAAATCACTGGAAGATTATTCACACACTTAAGCAATTCAATTCATCCAAAACCCATAATTGTCTGACCCAAAATACCTCACACAACAATTACTTCCCCAATCCGGGCTACAATTTCATGACATCCTATAGCAGTTCAGAACTTCATTTATTGATGGACCTTCAAAGGGTCTCTCAATACAAAAAAAATGAAGTCTGACTTATGCAATCAGAACCTCTTTTACAATAGGCATTATTTTCCCACCTGAAAACAGGCAAGTATAGACAATAGGTAGCCAAACACTATCAACAAATCATCAAAATGCAAACATTTCTTCCATCCCCGCAGCCACCAGTTCACTCTGTCCCAAATCCAATTTTATGATAAATGTCACATTGGATATCGCACAATAAAAACTCTGGCAGCAATCAAGTTTCCAAAATTCAGAATTGGCAATAATCAAGACAGAGGTGCAGTATTGACTAAATTAGCTCTGAAGATCATTCCTTTTTCTCAGTATGAAATTCTGCTTCCTTCTTCACTAAGTTATTGACCAAACCAGAAACTCAAAGAGAAGTCAATCTTATGCAGCTATAATCTTGAGTGAATGTAAGACAAAAGGGTAACATTGAAAGTTTTTCACTCTGGCGGATTATATGCCTAACATGTAGGTAGTTCTTCTGCCTCTTCACTGACTTAGTTGGCACACCAGCAACGTGACAGAAAAATCCGTCTTATGCGGGAGCTGGATAGCTTGAATAAAAAACAGCGACCAAAGCAGAACCAGTCAAAATCAAAATATACCTCCCTGGCCAGTTAACTATATTCAAATGTTGAAAGTAATGCCTAAATCAATGCATTCAACCTCCAGCACTTCAAGCATCCCAAGGACCAGTGATAACTAGGAAAATCTTGATGGTCAGACACAGCACCCACAGGACCTCAAATGAGCCTCTGTAGCATCAACTCTTCCAGACAAGAGAAACTTTCTGATTAAAAGTGATTTAGGTTCCAATGAGAAAGTATTATAAACTCGCCAACTTGCGGCAAGATCAGGCTCCTTGACTGAATTCAAACATACAAGACTTCTTTGAACTAGCATAAATAGCCACCTCAACTGATCTAATAGCATCACACAATCCTAGCACCTTTTGAAAGATCTTATGCAAAAGATTTTACTAAGCAAATCTATGGTCAACCATTCAACTCATAGAAACAAACACCATAGGGCCCAAAATCATCTCCAGTCACATTAGTCAGCAGAAAATCCATATCTCAATCAAACACGTGGGATGGAAATGCCACCTTAAATTCAGAGATCACTAAAAAATGTTATTTCACCAGAAATATTGAGTGTAACCTGGCACATCTGCTGCACCCTGCCTCTATAACAAGTAATCAAACATAATGGAAGCAGTGCCCATAATGTGTATACATATCAAAGGAGAAAATAAACTGATAGCAAAAGCTAGCAGCATCATATAATACTTTAATTTCTGTTCCGACTATGATCTAATTAAAATTTTATTAAACATTAAATCTAAGTCAAGAGTTAAAAGGAGAATTATAAAGCACAAGAAGTATCTCATATATCAGTATTCATCACCAACACATAATAGTAACCAGAAAGGGGAAAACACAGACAATTCCTTTGATTGGAAAGGGGAAAGCAACTCCAAGCATGCTATAATATTAAACTTGTCCATCAGCATAATCTAACCGCTGAATAGCCATTCCCATTATAATAAATTCACTTATGAATCTCAAACTTGGCATCTATCACTTATCAGAAGTCTCTTTCACAAACACCAGACAGGTCAGTCTGATTTTCTTAGATTTCTTCCATGCACCAAATTTCACATATCAAAAACCAGATTAATATTCAGCTCGAACTTCACCATAATAAGAATTAGTGTGAATGCTGCTTGCACATAAGTGTGAGTGCTGGCTGTATCATAGTTTCCCCAAAAAAGAAAAGAAAGAATTAATTACATGAAGACAGTATTCAGTGTTGGAGATAAATTTATTAAACAAGAAAAAGCATAGATAGATACATACATACATAAATACATATTAGTTAAAAGACAGCAATAACGTTCTGATCAGTGAGATGTCACAAGTTTACTACAGATGAAGTTATGACTAGATGAATATTGCAATTAGATATAGAATAGTAATCATGAGCCATTGCAAAATGTCACATGAAAAACAAATTTTTAAGGCTACTATCTACCCAAAAAAGAGCTGCTGTTGCATTGAATCAACTTTAAAAAAGATATAACTTTAAAACTTTAAAATTCATGGAAGATCTACTAAATCGCACTTTACTCTTGTTACTTTTAGTTTAGACATGAAAAAAATACTAAATTTTCTTCAATGAGACAAACACAGTCATACAGGTAGCCCTTCAAGCAGAAACACCAGGCACAAGCAGGGACCTCCGATCATCAGTTACAGACAACGATAAATACTTTCTCCTTCATGTTTACATGAGATTGTAAATTAAAAAAATCATCATACCAAAGATTTCAATCATTACCAGCAGGACTAAAGAGAATTAAGCTAAGGAAATAAAGAACACCGCAACATGCAATATAACCAACAATCTATGTTTTAGACTTCAAAAGTATTAATTCCTTTACATCTGTTATTCTTAAGAAATCACTTCCACACACAATAGAATCAGCAGGGGTTCATGCATATTCGTTCCCTTTCTTTCAATGCTGAATTAACAGAATGACAGGGATCTGCAAATCTTACATTGTCGCATTAGAGAACCTGTCCTAATTCCACCGTTGCTGACTAGTACAGCCACAACAGCAATTACAAAGGAAGATATACAAATGAAATACTATTGCCCATTTTTCTGAACAACCAAAAAACGACGAGAAAGACAAATTCACCAACGAAAATGTTACCTGGCATTCAATAACTTTGCCGCACCGACCAAAGGCATGCTCGAGCTGACGCTCCGTCACGTCCCAAGATAAACCTCCCACAAATATACGGTTTTCTTCTTTTCCAGCCATCGCTACTTCTCCCTCTCTCTCTAAATCTTTGGAAAACCAAACAACATGCACAAAATTCAAAAAATCAGAAGCATCCAGATTAAAAACCCAACCAATTAAAGCGAAGCCTAAGGAATGAAAAAACATATTTAGGCGGAAAGAGATTTCAAGGAAAATACTCTGGAAGTATAAAAATATGAAGACTTTGATGCTTACCCTTGACAGCGAACCTGTAGTTCAGAGATTAAAGTGCGTCTATGAAGACCACAATTGGGAAAATATTTAGGGTTTTCAAACGAAACGCCAACCGATTAATGGAATTCGCAGCTTTTCTATCGAACGACAGAGTTAGGACTTAGGAGTGTTGCTCCCGAGAGAGGAAAAATGGGCCAAAACCGCTTAAAAATTCCGGGAAAATCATGTTCCCTGTACACGTGGAAGGACGTCCAAAATAGATAACAAAAATCCCCTGCCTGAATATTTTATGGGGTAGGATATTATTCACTATCATTTTTATTTTTTTACCGTTAGATCAGAATCTCAATAGGAGAGAGAAATAATTAAGATAGATAAGATCCTAATCTAAAGATAAAAAAGTAGTAGTGACTTAGTAGTGACATAAAATTAGCAGTGACAATATCTTATCTCATATTTTATTGGGGGAACTTATACAAAACCCTTTAAATTTTAGATTTGACATTTTAAAATTTAAATTTGATCTTATTGACCAATCATTTTTAAACTGTTAATCCCACCATCAAGTGACCATTATTTTTTTAACAAAAATTGTCACATTAGATGATGGACTGACATATGGCATCATATATAAATTACTAATTTCATAAAATTCTCTTCAATTTTGATTAGTTAAAAATCACCCCTTAATGTTTCAAAATTTAAATTTAAATTCCTTAAAATTTTAATTTATAATATTAAATCCCATGATCTTACTTTTATCATTTTAATAAACTTATTATATTTTTATTATTAGTTATACATTAAAATTGGTGATAAAATTACATTTAAATACCATTTGAATTTACAAAACCCCAAAATGCCTTTTAAATTTGTTAAAGGATTTAAAGATACTAATGACCATATAGGGATTTTCAAATTTAGGTGAATTTATCCTTTTTTTTCATTTAGTTTTTAAATAAAAAAATGATCCTCGCTAGGGGCCACCTCACTGGCTGCTGGAGAACCAACCGCTAGCCGGCCTGAAATTCAGCGTTGGTTTTTTTTGGTGGGGTTGAATATTTTTTTAAAAAAAAAAATAATGAAAGTGACCGGGCGGGAATCGAACCTACCCCAATTTCATTAGGGTCACTTGGTTTCTTTAATATATATATATATATGTATATGTATGTATGTATGTATTAACAAATATATATATTTTTCTTAACATTTTTTTCATCAATAAACACTCTCGTAGATCTCATTACTGAATTTATAAATGTCATTAAAGAATTGGTAATTGTTATTGAAAGATTTATTATAATTGCACTTTTATTTATTGTTCCCTCATAGACAAAAATAGTAAACCTCAAGTACAAACTCGTAAATACCATTGAATAACTTATAAATGTCATTGAAAGATCTGTGATAATTCACTTTTATTTGTTACACACTCATATACATTTTCTTACAAGTTGTGCAGATATACATTTTCTTACAAGTTGTGCAGATTCACAGTTAATTACAAAAATGTGATAGCTAGGGATCACCACCAATCCTTTCTTTCATTTAGAGAGTCAACATTAATATCTGCTAGGCTAGCACGCATGCAGAGGGCCGGGTGCAGAAACGAAAGAATCCCACTTGTGAATAAATTTAGTGGCATGTTTTAAGGGAATAACAACAGCAACTTTGTAGACAAGAGGCTGAAATACATCGATGCCTGGACGCGGCCACGAACATGACAATGACACCCACACTCGATTATGATTATGGAATTGCAATCTTACATGCTTTAGTTTCGTTAATGACATTATATTCCCCCATATCAATCATGTCTTCACGGGTAGATAATAACGACTCTTTTATTTGTTACAACTTTTTAGGCTCTGCATGGTTTGAGGGGGGGAGAGGAGAGAAAAGGGAGGTAAAGAAAAGTTATTTGTGGTGGGGTTCACATGAGTTTTCCTCCCCTTCAAATTTTTTCACTCCATTTTCCCTCATCCTCCCCTCCCCTCCCCTCCCTCACCCTCACCCTCACCCTCAAATCGAACAGAGCTTTAAAGGCATTTATATCTGGTTTAAAACAAAAACATACAATTAAATAAAGGGAAAAACACTTCTCAATATTATAGAAGAAGTGTTTTCATATGTCACACACATAAAATGGTAGTACCCACATATATATAATTAACATTATATATATATATATATATATATATATATATATATATGTGTGTGTGTGTGTGTGTGCGTCCTATTATTTCATGTGTGTGTAGGAATTTTCTTCTTCTCATGCAACATAAGAAGTTTAAACCCCTTAAATAAAATAACGGAAAAATAAAGCAAACGATAATAACTCAGTACGTAACAAATCAAACAGTACAAAGTAACTTGAAGAGTTTTCAAGATGAGAATTGATTTCAGACGCTCCAACTAAGGAAATGAAATGAATCTTCTCCCTCATTCTCCAACTGCTTGAACTCTATTCACAATTTTAAAGATCACAACATAGCAACAACTCACAAAATTCTGCTCTATAAGCTTCCGGCAATGGCTTCTTACTTCGCATCTATCTTCTTTCCCACAAGTAATATCGCTTCAACAACATGATGTTTCCATCAGCAATAATGTTTTTACAGAGTGAGGGGAAACACAAAACAAACAAATTTGGAACATATCGTGCAGAATCCAGTGGCCCATGCAACACACAGCGAGAATATCTCTTTTTTACATGAACAATAACAAATAATTAATAATTAGCATCAACAATTTATGATTTATCACTGATATTATATCATAAATTTTTCAGTTTTATTGAAGGGAAAATTACACACAGGTCCCAAAGAACAAAGATATTTACATTTAGGTCCCTTGAATTCATGAAATCACACAGAAGTCCTTAGGGATTTCTATATAATTATTTGTGGAAGCAAAATTACTTTTTTGCCCAAAGGAGAAATAGCCTCTGGACCTCAGAATTGAAAAAAATCCAGGTTTTCAAAAGTTGTTATTAAAATAGGAATTTGCTGTTGTAAATATAGAATTTCTTGTTACAAATGGCCTCTGGACCTCAGAATTGAAAATATCCAAGTTTTCAAAAGTTGTTGTTAAAATAGGAATTTGCTGTTGTAAATATATATAGAATTTCTTGTTGCAAATGGCTTCTAGACCTTAGAATTGAAAAAATCCAGGCTTTCAAAACTTGTTGTTAAAATAGGAATTTGCTGTTGTAAATATAGAATTTCTTGTTGCAAACCTGTATTTTTTTCAATTCTGAGGTCTAGAGGCGTTTTCTCCTTTGGGCAAAAAAGTAATTTTGCTTTTCCACAAATAATTACACAGAAGTCCCTATGGACTTCTATATAATTTCATGAATTCAAGGGACCTAAATGTAAATATTTTTGTTCCTTGGGACCTGTGTGTAATTCTCCCTTTATTTAGTTTTGTTTTGCCAGCATGATTTTATTGAATTAAAACATATAATAGAATAAGACATTAATGGTTTTGTTAAATCAAAAGTGTTCAAGCCATAAACTCTACTCATATTTCACTCATCGTCTTACCACCTAAACATTTAATTGCATGTTAATACGATAGAGAAATGAAACTTTTGATCCCTAAAGTTTTTCTCAATTATCCTTTTGGTCTCTATTATTTGTTTATTGTCAATCACGTCCATATGGTTTGTTTCATAAATATATATAAGTTATCATTGTGGTTTGAAATCAATGTAAGGAAGAAAAACTTGAGGCGATATGATAACCCAATTCATAATATTATTGATCTTTTTATTAAAAAAGAAAAGAAATCAATTAAGGAAAGGTGACTTGCAGCAAACATCATTATTTTTATAATCATACAAAAACTTTAGACTCGAGCACCCATTTTATAAGATAGAATAAGAGTAAGAGTTTCCATACAAAAATGAAGTAAATAATCCAAAAAAAAAAACAGAGAGAAAATGACAAAAAAGAAATTTAAAATTACAAAATCTCAAATCAAGTTTAATTTGTTACCAAGAATTTTATAAGGTAATGACAAGACTTTATAAATAATTCACAACTCATTTTATGCGAAATACTTGATTTGGGATTTTGTGATATCAAAGTTTTTGAATTAAGATGCACTTTTGCCCTTAAAGTATACTCAGGAGCAATTTTGCCCCTAAAGTTTAAAGCGTAGCAATGTTGTCCTTGAAGTTTCAAAACGGAGCAATGTTGCCCCTCCGTTAAAAACCCTAACGGTCAACTAACAATCAACGTTAGGGTTTTTAACGGAGGGGCAACATTGGTCCATTTTTAAACTTTAGGGGCAACATTACTCCCAAAAAAAGTATCAATTTTGCCCCTGAAGTTTCAAAACGGAGCAATGTTGCCGCTCCGTTAAAAATCTTAACGGTCAACTAACGTTGTTAGGGTTTTTAACGGAGGGACAACATTGTTCCGTTTAGAAACTTCAGGGGCAACATTGCTACGCCAAAAATTTTAGAGACAAAATTGCTCCTGGGCGCATACTTTAAGGAAAAAAATGCACCTTAACCCAAGTTTTTTTTTTTTTCCTTTTGGTCATTTTTCCAAACAAAAACTAGAAGAATACAACCCGTATAAAAACCCTAAATCTAATCAGCAAATTAAGAGAGAACCCACTCAAAAACCAAACATGACAAAATAATGTTCAAATTCCCGCTAAAAGAGGTATATATATATATATATATTTAGTGTTTGACGGTATGTGGAATAAAATTGTTTCCAATAAAATAATATATATGCCAAAGGGGTGGGATTGGGAAGACACCGCCGAAAGATCAGATTTTGTTCGACTAGATGTTGATGGATCGGTCAACAACGAGTAGAGAGAAGCGACATGTGGTGGAATAATCAGAGACAATATTGGAAGCTTGATCCTCAGGTTCCAATGAAAGTTTTGGGATTTTTCCTTAATGGCCTCACTAACAGGCCTCCAGGTTTGCAGGCAAAACAATCTTTGGAAAATTCTTGCCTACACAGATTCAACGGAAGCTTCATTTCGTTTTCAAAGATGGTGGACATAATCAACCCATAAGAGCAGAAATCAATGAGATCAGAGACCTACTCTTCTCGAAGTGGGATATCGAACTTCAATACATACCGGCCGCATGAGATAGTTAAATGTGCATATTACCCTTAGCTTGATGTCTCTCCCTCATGCGAGAGGATCAGTGCTAGCTAGCTACCCTCAGGCCAAGTTTGAGCTATTGTGAGAGTTAACTTTCAAGTTTCTTAACTTGCCACTTGTAGTAAAAAAAGGAAAGAAATATCATTACCACCGATGGCTTTTATTGAATGACCATGCATTGTTTCAGCTTAGTCACTGATCTCATGTTCAAGCCTTGAGTAGATGCAATCACGACAATTACTCAGAAGTAGTGAGGTTTTTCAATTATAGCCCTACATTCCCACAAATTGGGCAAGCTGAGTATTGCAGATATTATTGGTAAAGAAATCCAAAAAAAGATATAACTACGCAAAGGATCGAGGGGCAAAGAGGATGCTCCCACACTCTAAATTCATGCTCTCCTTGAAGTGAGTGGTTCCTCCATGAATGATTTATGTGTGCCGCTTGGGAAAAAAAATTTATGAATATAAACTGTAGATCCTAGTAATCTTGCTTATTTCAACAAGGATATTTCCTCCACTGTCCACGTGTTGCTTTGCATGTTAAGTATCTCCCACCTCTTCAATATGCTTCTGCCACCTTTCTGTACTTTTCTCCATTTACATTCATACCCTCCACCCTGCCTTGATCTCAACATCCCCATCCAAGGTCAAAACCGTCATTCCAACATCCCCAAAAGCCTCAACTTAAGCTGAAGAACCCGAGCTGAAAGTTTCTCCATTGCATGCACAATGAAGATGGTTAATCCAGGCCTGGATCTCACGCGCAGGGCACGTGCTTTCATCTTCCTCTTCACTCTTATGCTGTCCACGTTTTTTATCATCGGATTCGGAGGTGAAGCGAAGCTCATCAGCTTCAGAGACAATGATCTTCTCGGCGCCGAGAAGAAATTCCGAATTTTCATGGAAACTTACGAGAAGAAGTACTCCAGCAGAGAGGAGTACCTCCACCGTCTCCGGATTTTTGCCAGCAACCTGATTAGAGCGGCGGAGCACCAGGCCCTAGACCCCACCGCCGTTCACGGCGTCACGCCCTTCTCTGATTTATCGTCAGAGGAGTTTGAGCAGATGTACACCGGCCTCAAAGATGGGTTCGAGATCAATGGATTTGGTGATGGCCGGACCGGCGGTGAAGCACCGCCCTTGGATGTTGAAGGTCTGCCGGAAAACTTTGACTGGAGAGAAAAAGGGGCTGTTACTGAAGTTAAGATGCAGGTAATTAATAAAGTAAAAATTTAACGTCCATGAATTGGGAAAAAATTTTCTCCACTCCGTGTTGCTATGTATGCTGAAAAATTACACATATACGTTTTTTAAGAATATATATATATATATTTTTTAGTAAGAATGGAGTATACACTTCTCATAACTAATTTGAAGTTATTGAATTAGTTAAGTTGGTAGTTGTTTGCAATAATTGGGTGTTGCTTTTATAACTACCCTCTATATAAATATTTTTATATATGAAAAATCCTTTTGCTATGCATAATGAAAAAGGACATATGGGGATATTTTAGGAGAAATATTATAGATTAGGGATATGGAGACAAAGTGAATTGAACATGTATGATGAAAATCCTTTTACTATACATACAATGAATTGAATATGGATGTTTTAGAAGAAAAATTATAAATTAGGGAGACAATGAATTAAATAAATATAAAACCCTCCTCCAGCCAAAGAAGTATCACTTAGGTAGAAAATTTTTGTTTTTTTTTTTTTTTTAAAAGTCTTTCATCATTTACATATATATAATCGCTCAAAATAAATTTTGTTGATAAGAGCTCTTAGTATAGTATATAAGAGCTAGTTGACTTTTATTTTTGGAGAGATATTAAGGAAGTTAAATAAATTATTTTAAAATAATTATATTTATTATTTTTTCTAAACTAATTTGCTTAATTTATAAATTGGTTTAGAATTTGATGATATACAATATATGCATTAAGTAATTCTTGATCATTCTATTCAAAAAAAAAAAAAAAGTCAATTGCACTTTATATTAAGGATCAGAGAGGCAGTACTAGATAATTAATTTGAAGATTACAGTTTAGTGTAGTTTGTATTGAAGGCGTATTAGATGAGAAAAGCGTTAAGTTTGTTTGCATGTGTGTGTTTTCTTTGGATTAGGGTGCATGTGGATCTTGTTGGGCTTTCAGCACCACAGGAGCTTTAGAAGGAGCCAATTTTATAGCAACGGGAAAGCTCGTGAGTCTCAGTGAACAACAGCTTATAGACTGTGACAACAAGGTATATTAATTATATATAACAGCAATTACGTACGTGAACCGACGACAAATATGTTATTAATTAGTCGATAATTAATGAATATACTGTTTGGTGGGATTTGGCTCATGATGATGTGACACAGTGTGATATAAAAGAGAAGACAGAATGTGACAATGGGTGCAATGGAGGTTTGATGACAAATGCGTATAGGTACTTGATGGAGGCAGGTGGGTTGGAAGAAGAAAGTTCTTATCCCTACACTGGAATACGAGGTGGATGCAAGTTCGATCCTCGTAATGCAGCTGTTACTGTCTCCAACTTCACCAACGTCCCTAACGACGAGTCTCAAATTGCAGCCTACTTAGTCCACCATGGACCTCTTGCTAGTAAGTGTGGGTTCAGATTAGATTTTTTATAATAATTTTTACGATTTACGAGATAAGCATGTCACACACTCATCTGAGTTTGCAAAAAAGGGCTTTTAAAACCATAGTTTTAGAGTTGCCCAAACACTCACGGTTTCTCGTATATAATTGTTTCATTACTTTATTCAGTCTGAATGCAAACATACATTGATGACTGAAACTGGATGTTACATTGACCTATATATATATCAGTAAAATTATGTATGCTATCGAAATGAATTCTGTGTTCTTGCAAACATACCTTTACTCATGTGTTTAATTCTAACACGTTAGCTCAAAAAAAGGCATGAGCTTAAGAGGACTCCCTTCGATCTGTTCTTGACAACATACTTTTACTCTTATTGTTAAAGTGTTAGCTCAAACTGGATGAACTTAAAGCATAACCTTTGGTGGAGCTTGTTGAGGGGTAATTTGTTTTGGTTCTGAAGACCTAATTAACATTCTAAATTTATATTTTTTTTCTTCAAATTATTCCCATTATTTTCACTTATATATTAAGGAGCTTTAGTAACGGGTATAGTAGTTTCTAATGCAAACAATTTAAAGCTTATTTTAGGAAAATCAATACACATATTAATAACTAACTTAGCTAATTTTTTTTCCTCTTTAAATTAGTTTAGCTAAATTTTTTTATCTCTTTAAATTAGTTTTATTATTTAGGGGCTGAAAGCCCAAGAATATATATTTTGTGGCATGTATGTGAATGTGAGTGTGTTGTAGCATCCCCCATTAGCTTCTCCACTATTTCAATCTAAGCTACCACCTATTAGTAAATTTAAACTATATATGCATCAGTTGGAGTAAATTCTGTATTTATGCAAATACTTCCTCTGGTCCTTAATATAAAATATTTTTATCTAATTTGATTAGGTTAAAGAAATTTTTTGAGTTAGTATAACATGTATTTTTTAAAACACCATAATTATTTTCTTTAATTTCCTCTTTCCCTCTTTTCCTTAATTATTGTTGAGGAACATCAATAAGGGTAAATTTGCAATATACTAACAAAGATAAAAAAAAATTTGTCTTATATTTAGGACCAAAATCAACTACCCATAGGACTGAAGGAAGTATTATATAGGTTTCTTGTCTATGTCTAAAATGTACTCCTCTAGTCCTTAATATAAAACATATTTAGGCAGCTGATGTTAATCCAAAATATAAGACAAAGTTTTTATATTTGTCACTATATTCTAAATTTACCCTATTGAAGCTTTCTAAACAATAATTAAAGAGGAGAAAGAATGAAAGAATTAAGGAAAATGACTAGGGTGTTTTACAGACAATTAAGTAGCTGCTGCCTGTTGTGTGTGTGCGCGCCGGTGTGTATGCTGATATATATATATATATATATATGATTGTGCAGTGGGAATAAATGCGGTGTTCATGCAAACATACATAGGGGGGGTGTCATGTCCCCTGATATGCAGCAAGAGAAAGTTGACACATGGGGTGTTGCTAGTTGGATATGGAGCCAAGGGGTTCTCCATCCTGAGACTAAAGAACAAACCATATTGGATGATCAAAAACTCTTGGGGCAACAAATGGGGCGAGAACGGCTATTATCGCCTGTGTCGCGGCCATACCATGTGTGGCATGAACACTATGGTCTCTCTCGCAATGGTTACTCAACCATCCCTTGCTTCCTATTAGCTCTACGTTACAATTAAATCAATATTCCTTCCCTTATGTATGTATGTGTACACAAACACACACGTCTTACTTTATAATAACCAGGTTTTTCAGGCACATCTAATAAATGTGTGTGGGGGTCTTAGTTTATAATTGTGATTTCAGCCATTTTCAGTATGTATGGTATATCCTTGTTTATAATATAGCTATAGGTAGCTTGTTTTGACAGTTTATGAGATAGTATGTTCTAAGTTTTCTGTTATGTATTTACTCATGACTTATTGTGCCTATTTGGATCAGCAGTAGAAATTATTTTTTCAATATAATTTAATTTATAGTATATGAGATAAGTATGTAAAATGAGTTTCATTTTGACTCGTGTGAATGTGTTTTTTCACTTTAAACTCAAACATGCCCAACTATATGCAAAGTGGATGTTATATCAAGAACGCACCAGATAGCATTTAAAAGAGGAGGACTTGTGGTGATCGGATTTTACCAATCAGCTTTTAAATAAGAGTACAAACTTTGTTTGGGCCAAATTTAGTTTCAGTGTGGTCCAAGCTAAAAAAGACTAGAGATGGGCAAAAAATACCACTTTGGTCTTATTTATAAGTTTTTTTTAATTAAATCATACATACCAATGAGAAGTAGGTTTAATGATTATGGAATAAATTTTCAACTTAACCTTCATTTATGAATAAATATCTTTTAATTTTTTATTCTCTCTTTATTTTCATTGGTACAATTAATATAGGTAAAATTACATAATTTCATTTATTATCTGAAATGAAACTTATAAATAGGACCAAATTTTTTTTGGTTAAAAAGGGCCTTATTTGATTAGAGTGGTAATGTGATAAATTAAAATTTGAATTCTAGTTGGGGGAGAGGTTCAAAGATATCTATCCGTAAATAGAGAAGACGATAGCATAAGGCCCGAAAAAGGGCAACTTGCAAGTAAATGAAGATTTTTTAAAAAAGAAAGGACAAAATGATATTATTATTAATAAAGTCTGAAAACGTCCCCTTTCGTGGATAAAAACATGGGAAAATCGTCCTCTGGACCCAAATTAGGAAAAAAAAGAAAGAAGAAAAAAAAAGGGTCAAAAAAGGCCTAAAAAGTCACATGTCAAAAAAGACCTCACGGCCTTTTCTGATATTATTTTATAAAACGCCTATATCAGTAGAACAATTAAAATAGTACCCGTTAATAACTATATTAGTACATATTAACAACTAACGTTTTATGAAATAATATCGGAAAAGGCCCTGTATCCTTTTTTGATATGTGACTTTTTCTTAGGATTTTTTTAACAATTTTTTAGTTATTTAGGCCCAAAGTGGATTTTCCCTAAAAACATACCTTCACTTTGATTAAAAGCTTGTTTGATTAATAAACCATATTATTGTCGTTCAAAATAGTGAAGCTTGTTTTTTAATTATAAGGCTAACAGTAAATTAAATTAAGGCCGTTTCTTAGGAGGGCTTACTAATACTTGTAAACTAGTGACAGTTACGTCTACTCGTAACTTGTAAAAGTTTGTTTTTAATTTTAGTTTTATTGGTAGATAATTATTAACATGTATAATTAAATAATTAAAATGTAGTCAATGAGGATTGACACAGTTGGTTAAGGTATCAGCCTTCACCCTAAAAGAGATGAGGTTCGATACCCGCTGGTCAATGTCAAGATCTCATTAATGAACGATCAGTAAGTACTTCTATAAACGCTCTTTGAGCCTGGAGACATGCCCTAGCCATAGTAGGGTATACTAGTGTTTACTCCTAAAGAACTTTCAATAAAGTCCGTATATAAAGCAATCGAATATGATCAAATGGAAAAAGTAAGCATACGTTTAAGACGTCTAGGAGTAAAAGTTAACACAATTTTATAAATTAGATTCATAATATGAGCTTGCGAATTTAACTTATTTTACCAGTAACATGAGTTTAAAAATGAGTCAAGACAACTTGGTAAGCTAAAAACATAGAGTCAACTCAGTTTGACAACAATATTTTTCAATTACTATTTGTACGATCGTGAATATGGAGGATGGACAATTAAGGCCATAACAAGACTAATCAGCGAGGCTGATATGCAACCCAGAGAACCACATTCGCAGGAATGAACCACCTGAAAACACTATAAGAAAAAAGGGTTTTAGCGACGGAAAAAATCCGTCGCTAAACCCTCAAATTCCGTCGCTAAATGAATTAGCGACGGAATTTGCGACGGATTTTTCCGTCGCTAAAAAGTGGTCGCAATTGCGACGGAATTTTAAATTCCGTCGCAATTAGCGACGGATTTCAATTCCGTCGCTAATTGCGACGGAATTTAAATCCGTCTCTAATTTGAATTTAGCGACGGATTTGAAATCCGTCGCTAAATTCAAATTAGCGACGGATTTAAATTCCATCGCTAATTTCATTATTTTTTTTAAAAAAATTATTTATTATTTTCTTTAATTAATTTTTTATTTTTTTTAATTTTCTTTGAAAATTATATTCTTTTAAAAATAATTATATTCTTTTCCATTATTCTTTTAAATTTATTTATTTTTTAATTTTGTTTAAAAATTATATAATAAAATATTTAAAAAAATTATATAACATACATACCGAATCTTCATAACACAGAGGATAAAATACATTATAAATATAGTGTTTCAACAGAGATGTACTAAAAAAGTAATCTAAACAGCAGCATCCTCATCATCATCATCAGCAGGAGGATCACCTTCAGGAGGCGGCATCGGACCCTTGTCTTTCATTAGGGCCATGATTTGACGCTGCATCTGTCTAACCATCTCCTGTGTCTGGTGGAGCTCAATGTCTGTGTTCATTTGTTTTTGCTTTGTCTCGTTCAGCTCAACTGCTTGCGACTCGATAGTTGTCTTCATCCTCATCAACTCATCTGCCAAAAAATTAGGAAATATAATTATCTTTTTTGCACTGCATTTAAATGAACCAGAGAATGAAAATGTTACAATCAATATCAAATGTATTACGTTTACCTGCAGAAACACCTTCGCTATTGCTGGATGTGGAGCGCTTTGATTCCCTAAGTCGGCTGGCATAGGAACCTAACCCGAAGACTCTACCTTTGCTGTTAAATCCACCCGCAGCCTGTAAGAATAGAGTCTCGTTATCGGACTGAGAGGATGAGGGGTGGGTTCCACTCTGCGAGTCTCTCTCCTGAGTCAGCCTCAGATAGTTGCCCTATAAACAAAAAAAGACATCACAAAAAAAGCCGATGTGAAATGAAATAAACATGTTGGTGTCCGAAACAAAGAATCAATACAATATAAATGTCTCACCGCCACTTGCTTCGCCCTGGCGTCAATCCATATCTACTCACCCCTTTCAGTTTGCCGGGTATGGGTCTGCTCAAAGGCACGCCACTCAACTTCTTCTGGTGGAACATCCTCAGACTGTGCCTGCAAACACATGAAAAATCGTTAACAAATTGTTTCAAGGTACAAAACATTGAATACTTTAATAGAAAATAATGTGTATTCACAATTTTCCGACAATGCTTACTCAACGGAATGGACCCGCCAGCATATGAAGGTCCCACCTGCTTGGCCCTAATCTCCTTACTTTTCCGACTTCTATTATTAAATTTCTCATCGTTCTCCCATTGTGCAAGTAATAGGCTTGCAGTGTCAGGGTCAATCCAATCTGTCTTGCCCACACCCTTTCTCAATTTATGAAATCTCCCAGACAACCACTTGCTTCCCTTATGGTTAAAAGCTTTTCTCAGACCTTTATGATGTTCAGGCAACGTCTCAAACTTACTCTGAAAATCAATAATGAACAATTAGTGCTCCAAATGTTACAAATACTTAATCAGTTCGTATTTGGATAAGAAATTAATAACTATAAATAACTTAACTTACCAAAAACTCGTCAAACCATCTATTCCGAGTGTCCTTAGGAATTTCTTTCCACGTGCCCCAAGGCTCATTGAAATTGCGGAATATTTGGTTTGACAAGATATCAGCCACCGGGGGATAAGGGTCAAATCTGTAGACAGAGGATATGATGCAAATATGAGCATACAAACTAAAGTGTAAAAATCGTAGCGTTATTAGTAACGCTGTATGACTCACCCCTCGGTGCCGTCAGGACGGATCCACAGCTTCCCCGTCGCAGGATCTTTCGCTCCCCATACAGGTGTATCAGAGGAACTACCTCCTTCGTCGACCTGGCTATGAGGCGACGGAATCTGCTGAATGAAGGAATGTGAATTATTGAAGAGTTTGTACATAGATGGTTAAATAAAACTACACATATGTAAATCAATCAGAAATGGTAAAGTAAACCTGGCGTCCCCCTTGCTGTGGATCACTGGAGGAAGACGGAGAATTGGACGTATACAGTGACGGTGAAGTGGATAGGTAAATCGATGGTGAAGATGAGGACTCATATGGTGAAACCTCTGGGGAAGCGCCTCTCCCCCCCATGCCTACGAAGGGAGCAGATTGTGTTCCCCTACCTCTGATAGGACGAGGTCGGGATCGACCATGACCACGTCCACCATCTGAACGTCCTCCAGCTGGATGCTCCATATACCTATGAACACTTACAAACATTATGTGAAAAAATACATAAAAATAAGATATTTATTACTTAATATGACAGTAGCGCAATTACGGAGTATGTAGTATAACAAATTGTCATAAACAAAAGAACTAACACAAATCAATCGGATGATTCACGTTCTTCATCATCTGCTTGCTCGGCTTCCTCTGGAGTCTCATAGTCGTCGAACTCAGATTTGCAATCAGAGCAAATCACTTCTGTCTCATCGTCTGATTCCTCATCGTCAACTTGGATAGGAATCAACTCTAAGTTCGCAGTAGAATCAAACAGATTGCTTGGTACATCGTCGTCGGCAATGTTTATGGGCAGTACATGTTCCACATCAGCCTGGAACGGTTCCTTCATGCCGTCATTTGCTGCTGACTCTTTCGACTGAGGTATGATATTCCGTGCTTTGGTTTTAATAACTCCCACCCACCCTTAGCGGGATGTGGGGTATTCTGTATAGTACACTTGTTCCGCCTGTTGAGCAAGGATGAATGGGTCATAACCAACCGTATATCTCCTTGTCCAGTGGATCTCAATATTTCCATGTTTGTCCACTTTTGTCCCACGCGGACTGTTATCAAACCACTCACATTTAAAAAGTGTCACCACCTTGTCCCACTGGTAACTCAGCTGAATTATGTCGACTAACTTCCCGTAGTAGTAACTCTCCACCCCGTCAACTTGGTCACCTCGACAACATACACCATAATTGCAACATTGTGTACCTGCGTTCGCTTCAACAGTTGAAAATCGATACCCGTTGATTATATATTTGTTGCACCGGGTAACACTAATTGCAGCTCCATAAGATAAACTCCATGCCACTTTATTGGGATCTTCTGGGTGTTCCAAGAAGTAGGAGCGAAACCATTTTGGGAACTTAGAGTTCGTGAATTGGTCAACTTGGGATTCCGACATTTCAGGATTTTCCGATCGGACCAAATTAGAAAAATGACTGCAACAAAAAAATTAAGTTAATACTATAATACTTACCGTAATAGTGAAAAGAAAATAAATCTTACTTTAAGTATTGGGCGGCCTCTTCACAGTTGTTTAGAATGTACCACTCCGCTACTCGCTTATCTCTTCCTTCAAGAGTTGATCTCCAATGTTTTCCCACGACTCGGCCTGGAAAATCAAATATTGATTTTTGTTCGTTCGTATTACCGCCATCATCGTTGCGAGGTACCCGTCTCCATATTGATGTCATTTCAGGGGGATAATAGTATTGCGCGAATTTTGTGGCCTCTTCGACTAGATACGCTTCAGCGATAGATCCTTCAACGTGGGTTGGATTTTTGATTTTTTGTTTAAGAGTGCGTAAAAACCTACAATGGACAATTACAGCGTATTTATAAACTAAAGTGCGCGAAAAAAATAACTGCACGAAAAAAATATATATATTACCTCTCAAACGGATACATCCACCTATATTGTTGGGGACCTCCTACTCTTGCTTCGTAGGCCAAGTGAACAGGTAAATGTTCCATTGAGTCAAACATGCTAGGAGGAAACACGATCTCTAACTTGCATAGTGTTATTGGCATGCTCGCATCCAGGTGCCGTAAGTTTTCCACATTAAGCTCATAAGCACAAATTTCTCTAAAGAACTTGGAAAATTCTGCTAGAATAGACCATATGTGGTTCGGTAATGCTTTGAAGGCCCACGGCAACAACCTCTGGAAAAAAACATGACAATCATGACTCTTCATCCCGAATAACTTCCCCTCGTGCAAGTTGACACATCTTTTCAAGTTTGACGCATAACCGTCCGGGAGTTTCAGCTCTTCAACCCATTGCAACAATTCCAAATTCTGCTGTTTGTTTAATGTGTACGGTGCTCTAGGTTTGGAAATCCGTCCCTGCCATCCTGCACCAAATGCAAAGCAGGCCTTCTACAAATCGCTTCTATGTCCCGTCTAGCATTGATTGTGTCCTTCGTCTTGCCTTTCGTGTCCATCACGGTGTGCAAAATATTGCAAAACACATTGCTCTCAATGTGCATGACATCCAGGTTATGTCTTAACAATTGATCTTTCCAATATGGTAGTTCCCAGAAGATGCTGCGTTTGTTCCAATGATGATCAACACCATATCCCTCGGGTTCGTTGGAAGCAGCACCCTCTTCGACACTTTGAATATACTTGACCCTGTCCCATATTTCTTGGCCACTTAAACGACGAGGTTGATCTGCTCGTTCAACCACATTTCGCGTGAAGTCTTTTCTATTTGTCCTATACGGATGGTCCAGGGGTAGGAATCGTCGGTGCCTGTCAAACCAACAGACTTTGCGACTATGTGCCAAGCTAAAACCCATGTTCTGCTCAAGACATACCGGGCATGCAAGCTTTCCCGACGTTTGCCAGCCACTCAACATCCCATATGCAGGGAAATCATTTATCGTCCACAATAAGGCAGCACGCATTGTGAAATTCTGACTCAATGATATATCATACGTTAGAACCCCTTCACTCCACAACATCTTCAACTCGTCTATCAAAGGCCTGAGGTACACATCTATCTTCTTTTTGGGGTTGGATGGCCCAGGGATTAACGCGGTGAGGAACAAAAACTCCCTTCTCATGCACATAGAAGGTGGGAGGTTGTACGGTGTCACAATGACAGACCAACAGGAATAAATTCTGCCCGATTTATCAAAAGGAGCGAACCCATCCGAGCATAGACCAAGACGGACATTACGGGGATCCATAGCAAAGAAAGAGTTCGCCTCGTCAAATTTACGCCAAGCTTCGGCGTCGGATGGATGCGTCACAAAATTTTCATCCCTGTGATGCTCCCGGTGCCATCTCATGTGAGCAGCTGTTTGTTCTGATGCGTACAATCTCTGAAGTCTAGGCACCAGAGGAAAGTAGTGCATCTTGCTTAACACTTGACGGGTCATTTTCCTTCCCTTCTTCACATATTTATATTTGTCATGTCCACAGAATTTACAATTGATCAGCTCAGCATCATCCTTGTAATACAACATACATCCTCTAGGGCAGCAATGGATTTTTTCACATCCAAGCCCAAGTTCTTTCACCTTTTTTTTTGCTTGGTAAAAATCCTTCGGCAAATTATTGTCTTTGGGAACAACTTTGTTTATGATCTGCATCATTTCGTTGTAATTCCTTTCACTCATATGGTGATCAGTCTTCAAGCTTAGTGTTGCTAGGGTAGCCGAAAGCGATGAATATTCACTACTTTCAAAGTGTTCGCATCCTTCCCATAGCGGACGTTGCGCTTCTTGAAGCATTTTATAGAACCTATCGGCGTCCGGATGAGGATCTTCTCCCATGTATGATGGTTGAGTATGTATACCGGTCTCCTCTCCCATGTATGACGATTCGGCATGAGTAACAGGATCAAAATATCTGCCGATGGACGGTCCCGCAGCATCCATAACTAACTGCTCATACGCATTAAGATTTTCTCGATGACTATTGTCCCCGTAATAACCACTCGGTGTCTGTCGGACTTCGCCATGATATTCCCAACACTCATAATCATTCATGAATCCATTTTGACACAAATGAATTTTGACCCTGCTCGAATTTTTGAACCTTAAGCATTTACATTTGGCACACGGACACCTAATCTCCCTACTTGAATTATTTGAATGCGCCAAAGCAAATTGGATGAACTCGTTCAAACCCGCCCGGAATGCTGGATTTAGTTCTCTGCCAGTTAGACGATTGTACATCCAACTCCTATCGTGATTGTCTTCCATACTTCCTAGCTACTTCAGTTACTAACCTAATTAACATCTCAATTTGCCACAAATACAATTATAAGTAGCCAATACAACTAGCCACTTATGCCAACCAATTGCCACTTAATCAAGAAAGC
This sequence comes from Acacia crassicarpa, assembly GCA_034222035.1. Taxonomy (NCBI): domain Eukaryota; kingdom Viridiplantae; phylum Streptophyta; class Magnoliopsida; order Fabales; family Fabaceae; genus Acacia; species Acacia crassicarpa. The sequence continues at coordinate 8,195,228 of JAWXYG010000002.1, forward strand.
GTAAAAACAAACACATGCATTGAGTTTAAAGAACATATCCCAGCAAGCAACCAGAGAATGAGGATAGCACACCAGAACATGGGGACATGCTTGTGGAGGGGGCAAACAAAAATGTATTGAGGATGAACACTTAATTTAAGGAGGACAATCATTTAAACATGTATTAATTATAAATATATAAATAAATTTATACGATATAATTATTTCATCCGATATAATTATCTTCCTACATGTTTTTGTTTATTTCATCCGATATAATTATTAATTAATAAGATTAAGATATGTTAGAAAATCAATATTAAGTCTTTTGTTGATAATTTAAAATTAATTAATTACAAGTATAATTATAAGATATTTAATAAATAAACCATTGAATTCAAATTTTAAAATGCAATTGATATTTATTTTTCATGTATAATTTTTTAGTTATATTTATAAGATAATTATAAATCTACATAATAATTTCACCAACTATTTATTCCGAAGTGTTATTCAACCCAACATTTCAGACCGCCAAATATATATATATATTATTTATATATATATATATATATATATATATATATATATATATATACATATATATTAAAAATCAATTATCACCCCTATGCATATACTTTTGTATTTATAATTACCTATTTATCTAAACAATATTTATAATTTTGTTTTTTGAACAATCGATATTTATTGTATAACTTGTCAAAAGATAGATTCAAATAAAACATTGAAATTGAATATTTTTTAAAAAATTATTGTCTGATCCCTAGATATTATTTCTTAACACTTCACTTATCTAAATTGAACACCATTCAATATTTCTAGATTTATGTATCATTACCAAGTAATAAATAATCATAATATTATCACACCAATATCATTTAAAATTCAAAATCTTAAATCATTTTTACGGCCTACAACTTAATAAGTATTTAGTGTCAAATTTAACAATTTATATATTATTTTAATAAAAAAACCATGATTCATCCAGATTTTAACATAGCTGAGTTAGGTCAACCAACAATTTAGTTTTTCATTCAAACAATTTTATTCGAATGTCAACTATAATTCTATTTAATTTATATCAAATTGATCCAGATTTTAAAATATAAAGATGACTTTATAATGACTATGCATTCTCCAATTTTCAGCATACAAGATATAATCAAATTAGAGCTATTTTAGTTGGTGGTTTAAAGTCTACGAAGCTAAGTAAACATATAATAAGATTTCAATTTACATAGTCATATTTTGAAAAAATCTGTATAAATCCAATTTGGATAAATCCATAGTCATAGACAACATAATAAAATCCATAGTCCTAAATAAATATCCACAGGCAGTCTGGATAAATCCATAATCATAGAGAACATAATAAAATCCATAGTCATAAATAAATATCCACAGGCAGTCGTTTCCACATAATAAAATCCATAATCCTAAATAAATATCCACAGACAGTCGTTTCCACATAATAAAATTTTGGACAATATTCAAACTGTGTGAAAAATAAAGTGGTGAAAAAAAAAATAAGAAAAACGAAACTTACCGGATGGGGAGGGTAACCGGAAGGCGGAGAAGAACACTAGTGATTAGAGAACGGCAATTATAGAGGCCTATTTATTCATGAGGAAAAAAATTACAAATAAATATCCATTTTTTTATATATTAATTTCACATAACAAATAAATAAATAATTAAAAAATAATAAAATAAATCAAAAAAAAAACTCACCTCACCGGATGGGAAGAGGGAAGCTGTGGGGAAGGGGGTGGCGGGGAGCTGTGGGGAAGGGGGTGGCGGTGAGCTGGGGGGAGGGGGTGGCGGGGAGCTGGGGGGAGGGGGGTGGCGGTGAGCTGGGGGGAGGGGGTGGCGGGGAGCTGGGGGAGGGGCTGGCGGTGAGCTGGGGGGACGGAGTGGGGGGGAGCTGTGAGGTGGCGGTGAGCTGGGGGGAGGGGGTGGCGGCGAGCTGGGGGGAGGGGGTGGCGGCGAGCTGAAGGTCCGGGGAGCTGTGGGGAGGATGGCGGGGAGCTGGGGCGAAGACGGAGGAGCTGGGAGAGTGCTGCAGCTGTGGGCAATGGAGAATTTAATTCGAGATTAGCGACGGAATTAAATTCCGTCGCTATTAGCGACGGAATTTAATTCCGTCACTACAAAAAGCTGCAGCTGCCAGCTTTTTTTAGCGACGGAATTAAATTCCGTCGCAACAAAAAGCTGCTCGCTGGCAGCTGCCAGCTAGCGACAGAAAGTTATTTCCGTCGCTATCTGAAAAAACTGGCGGGATTTTTCCCGCCATTTCGCGACGGAATTCGATTCTGGCGACGGAGTTGAATTCCGTCGCCATTTTCCAAAGCTGGCGGCCTGTTTGGCCGCCTGGTGGCGACGGAATTTTCTCATTTAGCGACGGAATTAAAATTCCGTCGCTAAATTCCTTCAATTTGCGACGGATTATTTTCCGTCGCAAATTCCGTCGGTAAAACTATTTTTTTTAGCAGTGAAAAATGAGGCAAACCTTCTAAGCAATACACTACAAAAAAAAAATGACTTTCGGCGGCAACAAATGTCGCCGCTGAAAGTCCAAATGTCGCCACCGATAGTGTTTCAGTGGCGACAAAACGTCGCCGCCAGGTCGTTGCTGAAACGACTGTCACGGATACTTTCGGTGGCGACATTTTAATGTCGCCGCCAAAAGTTTACTTTCAGTGGCGACGATCAGTCGCCACCAAAAGTTCCAGCAAAAGCCACAAACACTCTTGTTGCGGCTGAAGGTCGTGTTTCAGCGGCGACAATTGTCGCCACTGAACACTAGGTCGCTGCCGATACTCTATTCAGTGGCGACTTTTGTCGCCACTAATACCCTCTTCTGCGGCGACAAAACTGTCGCCGCGGATAGTCTTTTCTGTGGCGACATTTGTCGCCACCAAAAGTTATTTTTTAAAAAAATACATAAATTGATAAAATTAAAAATTGTACCACAATTAAAACCTGTACCATATTGCTTAAAATCATAAGAAACTTAAAACTAACAATATATTAACAAATAATGATACCAACATAAATGTTCAAAATTAACATGAAATATTTAAATTTTCTAAACAAAATCTAAAGGTTGTCCATTGGAAGGAAACATCAAACATAAAACTATGAAGAACGATCAGCTTGAGTTGGGGCAGAGTTTGCAGGCATTTCCTCAAGTGACTGAGGTATAGAGGAAGTACCCCCATTATTTGTGTCATCACGTAATTTAAAGGAATGATTTTTTCTACCCCGACCTCTCTTTAATCCTGCATATCCTGCAAAAATGCACCACATTCAAATTAAGTTTTAAGCAAGCATAAAAAGTGTGATATATCATATCAATAATCTAGAATATACAAAGATCTTTCTCCATCTCCATGCATGATTCAAACTGTTCAAATACTTTGTAAAGTTAGATATACAAATATTCAATTTAACCTTGACATACAAGGTTGATCAATTGTGAAATAAATTTAACTTCCTTTCAGATTTCATATATAAATGTTCATTGAAAGAATTGGAAAAGACCAATAATGTTAAATGTAAAGGAAATTTTTAAATACACAATGCAAAGGTAATTCACTATGTACAGTGATAAGAAGTCAGAATTTTAGTAGACCAAGAGTACTATGCAGCTCAAAGTGTAATTCCAAAGCAATAAACACACCAAAATTCAACTGAGTGTAGCTTCACTAGCTAAAACCAGTTTCTGCATTAGATATTTTGATTTCAGCTATTCATACCATGCACACTATAAGCCAATCTTGTCTTCATAGGGCCTGTTTGGGTTGGCGGTAGGAACGGTGACTTAAAAGCCATCTGACTTAAAAAAAGCTCTAGTAGGAAAAAAGTCAGGTTATAGATAATGATTTGTGTTTGGATTGTCCATTTAGCTTTTACAGAAGTGGCTTTTTTCTAAACTGAAGAGTGTTTGGATTATTATTTTAAAAGTCATTGAGATAAAAAATGTATAACTTTTATTAAATACTCCAACTGAACCTAAATATAAGATATAATTAATATTAGGATAATAAAAATTTTAATTTAGAAAAAAGTTAAATGATTATTAAAAAGTTAATTTTAACTTTATGTTAATTTAAGATCTTTTGTTGCGTTTATTTATTTATTTATTTTACCATCACTTATTTTTCACTAACAGGCGACACGTTTTGCTATGAGGACGCGCACTATTCATCGTCATCTTCACCATCGCCTTCTTCATCAATTATGAACCAGAGCGACTTGACGAGAATCAGAGAGAGATTTTGTTGTTCTTCTTCAAACTTCCGTCGACAAAAATCAGAGTGAGGACAGAATGAACCCCGATTTAATTTCAATTTTTCTGAATCTTTTCTGCTTCTCCTCTGATTTGCATTTTACATATATTTTGTTCCTTTTTATTTCCTTTCTGCTCGGTGCGTTACAAGATAAGCTCCATTTTGGAGCGTTAAAAAAGTCCAGCAGCGTTGAGGTTTTTTGAAAAATCCCAGCAGACGCAACGCATAATCCAAACAGATCACATCTGCGTTTTTTCACTGTTCATCGTTTGCTTTTCCGCCACTGCAATCTTTTGCCTTCAACGCTCCCTTCAACGTGCCATCCAAACAGAGACTTTAATTTCAAGTAACTAAATGAGGTTGTACAACCACCATAGATAAGCCTAGCTTTTAGCCTAGGATAAAAGTCATCACCTACCTGTCCTTTAAGCATACTGATCTAGTGAAAAGAAAACAAGGTCTTTTGTAGTTGAGATTTTTTAAGGAAATATAAGTATTCTCTGGGTACAATTAATCATTAAGCAAAGTCATGATTTTGAAGTGAATAAAACAAATAGCAGCCCATAAACCCATAAAACAATTGCCAATAACTTGTTCTTCAAAATGAAATTGTTTAGGTAAATTTCGCAAAGGCAAACATGCTAGAAAAATAATTGTTTTCTATACAAGTGTAGAGTTTTCTCAAGTTAGTCAAATTGATTGCCTCTATAAACAACAAGAGAATTTTATCATTGGAGGAGAGGAAGCGCCCAGGTCATCAAAACGCCCAGGTCTCAAGTTAGTCAAATTGATTGCAAATTAAAATAAATATTATTTTAATTTGCAACTAACCAACCAACCAATCCTAAACTTAAGGACCACTAAAAAAGAAAATATCCTAAATAAAATAAGCAATATCTAAAATTTTATTAAAAAATATTAATTCCTAAAATCTCTTACTAATTTGTTACTCTATCACAAACTCTCTTTATCTCACAATAATCCAAAAAATTAATTTATTTTTTCACAAGAAATTACAACAATAAACATATTTATTGTATAAATATCATAAGTAAAAAAAGAAAAAAAAAAGAATTGTTAGCAGTAAAAAGAATTACATTTTCAAAATTTAAACGGATATATTTGAGATATGAAATCATTGTTTTAAATCTGGTTCCTCACTCTGCAATGGTAGAATTGTTCATGTCAAATATTTTAATTATATTATATTATATCATATATTCTTCTCACTCACTTTTTTTAATTTCTTTTATTAATTATCGTTGGAAAAAATAAGAATTTAAAAATAATTTTAAAGATTTTACAATATATAGGTTGTTTTGATTTATAGCCTTAGTGAGAGTGTTTGAATATATATGAATTTTCCACTTATGATATTACTTTCTGTGTGTCTTCTTAGTGATAAGTTGGTGCTATTGAGCTTAATTAAATTATATTTTATTTATTAGGAAAAAAAAGAGATTTGAAATTGTAAAATATCAAATTAGATATGCTACCAATAGTTAAATGGGAGAATCCCGTATAAAGACAATTAAAATAGGAAAATTCTATATAAGGCTAGTAAACTCAACAAATTTTAAATTGGGTCAATGACCCAACTTAGAATATTCAAATGTTGGCTATTTTCTAATAATATCCCTAATCTATAATCCAAAAAAAAACAGACCTCCGAGAGAATAGCCCTAGTGAAAGCTTTTTGGCCACGGCAGAGAGGGAGGAGCGGACGTGGTTGTTGACAGAGATTGGCCAAAATCTGAAGCTCAATGTGGTTTATCACATTAGAGGCTTGATAAGTAGATATTTTATAATTAAATAAGTATAGATTATGAGATATATTTGATTAAATTTATTAATATTATACTTATTTAATTATCTTTTATATATTTATCCATCTTTTAATTAAATATAGGATAAAAGAATATTATAACAGAAAATCTATTGATATCCTATTTTGTTGCACAAGAGATATTATGTGATCTAAGAGAGACAACAAATTAAATTCAAAAAAGATATAATATAATAAATTATTATATTATATTATAAAAAGTATATATTATATTATATAATATATATCAAATTGACCTAGGAATTGGATGAAAGAAAGCACGTACCTGTAACTTGTGTGAAGAAAAAGAAGTAATTGGGATAAAGATGTGGGGTCCACACATGAAGAAGATAAAGTTAATTGCTGATTTGTTAAGTTTAGTAACTTAAATTAAAATTTGAATAATTCAATTGTCTTTAATTTATAAAGGATTCTCCCTAGTTAAATTCTTCATCTCTCTCACTCTCTTCTTCTCACTCTTTAAATGCACAACACATACTATATCTCAAACTCTCTTTATCTCACAATGGTATAAGAAATTATTTTATTTTTTTTCGTAAGAAATAACATCAATAAACATATTTATTGTATAAATATTTATTTTTTATTTTTTTAAAAAAAAAAAGACTTTCGGCGGCGACATTAAGTCGCCGCTGAAACATACTTTTGGTGGCGACATATAATAGTCGCCGCTGAAAGTATGACTTTCAGCGACAACAGTTTATGTCGCCACCGAAAGTATGACTTTCAATGGCGACTATCATATGTCGCCGTCGAAAGTATCACTTTTGGCAGCTACAGTTTTTGTTGCCGCTGAAAGTCGACTTTCAGCGGCGACATTTGATGTCGCCACCAAAAGTCCTTTTTTTTTTTTTTGTAGTGATAGGAGCTGGAAAAGATGACAATCATAATACAAAAACCAAGTGCCTTATTCCAACTTTGTTTCATATCATCAAGTCTGATTTTTGTATTTGTGAATTGCACAACCAAGAAGAATAGAGATGAGGGGGAGTGATGAGAATAATTTTTTCAATACAAATCATACGGTATGCATGAATGAAGTACCTAAAAGAAGTTTCTGTACGTTGATGAGATTGTTGTCGCAGGTTTGAGGGCGGCCAAGATGTTGGTTCAAATCGGCTTGCCGAGGTAGAAATTGGATATCTCCTGTGCCAGTAATCTCACTGTCATTAGAGCTCCGATTTGAGACTGAATACGCCGATGACAAGGGAGAGGGAGATAAAAAGGTAAGGAGGGCGAAAGGAATGTTGAAAGGGTTAAGGCGGATGAGGGACATTGAAATCATTTGCCAACATTTTGAAATCCCAAATTGGATCAAGTAGCCGACTTGGTATTTTGTATCATCAATTTGTCTTTTTAATTTGGTATTTTCCTAATTTCTAATATAAATAATTAAAGAATGTTATTTGAGAAACTAACACACACATTATTTATAAACAATTAACTTAGATATTTTTTAAAAGTTTTTATAAGTTAATTATTCAACTCTTACCTTTACATTTAGTACTAGGATCGAGGAGTCTTGCATGGTTGTTACCAAACAGATAGAAGAATCATTATAATACCCCAAAATTTGTATTTCTCTTAACTATGATATTTTAGCTATTAGGACCCATTAAAAATAGGAGAGTATGTTGTCTCCAAATTTGTAGTGTATTTATTCTGTTTCTTGAATGAGTTTTCTTTAGGACGTAATGGGGTAAAATCCAACTCTTTAAATTTAAGTAGGAGTCATAAAATGCCATAAAAACACCTAAATTAATTAGATAGAATTTCCAACAATTAAAGAACAATTAAATTTACACTTAAGGGTATATTGACATATAATCCGTATACTATCAAAAATAAGCTGTAAAGGAGTATGAAGAGGTTTAAATTAATTAGAGGATACTAAAAATAACTATTATGCACCAAAATTAATCTTAATTGAATTATAACCTAGTGGCAAATATTAACAAGCAATTTGAAATATTTTGGCTAAATTCAATATTAAAGCTTAACAAGGGATCAATAATTATAACAATTGGGTTTAGTAAGATCATAATTGAGTTGGTAATCAATTAAATCATTACAAACTAAACCTAATTAAGCTAAATCAAATGATAAACAAGAGGGATTTAATTAAGGGCTTTTTGTCACAATAAATCACCATTGGACCAATTTTTGTAGCCCAACAATTGCCAAACAAAACAATAAAGCCCAAAACAAAATTAAAAACAAAAAGTCCAGAGGGGGGACGGTTTTTGGTGAGGCTTAAAGGGCAAGGATTTTTATTCAACCACATGGGTCAATTGTGGTCAAAACTTGGGCATGAAGGAAACACTATTCATTACTTGAGATGCAAGTTCTTTGGCTTCTTGAGGAAGGAGAAGAAAAAGATGAAGGAAGAGAGAGGGGGAGTTCGGTTGGGGTGGATTTAAGGGTGAGGATGGGAGATTTAATTTTCTAACCTAGATCTAATGGTCAAAAACTAACAAGAGGGAAGTTGCAAATATTTACACAAATTGCCATAGAGAAATCCTATAAATAGGGGCATGGGTCATTCACAATTCCTCACACCAAGAGCAAAGCAACATCTGAATATTTGAGAGAGAGTGAAAGAAAGTGGGAGAGCTTGAAGGAGTTCAAGCAATAGGTAAGCAAATTCTTGAGTTTTGAGTTTTTAAATTCATAGATAGGAGTAGTTTAATCTTAAAAATTTTAGAGTAGTTTGATTTTCATGTTTTTATGGTTAAAAATAGCTTTATTTTGAAAAATTATTAAAGAAAGTGGTTTAGCAAAATTTCCGGAAGGAAAACACTGAAGTAACGAAGTTCTGGCGAAAATTCGTCGGTTAGGCGATTTCTGAGCTAATAACAGAAATGTTCTTATTTCATGTTGAAAATGATATTGAAAAATTCTGGAAAAATTCATGGTTAAAGTAGACATATAGGTCTTTCCAAATATGCAAAGAACATGCTAAAATGAGTTTTTCACAGTGAGAAAGAAATTCTCAAATTTTATGTTGCGAAAATGCTGGAAATTCTGGGCAGAGGATGAACACGTGAAATCTGGGAGTTATTTTTTAATTCTGGGAAAAGTCTGATATTTTTTCTAAAAAATAGACATCCTAAGGAGTCCGGAACATTTTACGGATCTTCGTTTCGATTTTTCTAGAATTAGTTATGATTTTTCAAAGTTAGGCGAAATTCTGCCAACTATGTTTCAGCGTCCTTCAACGAATTTTGAGAAAATAAAGTGAAAAATAAATGTACCAAGGGTAAAATAGTCATTAGTGGCCAAAATATCTGTTAGGATATTATTTATAAATTAATAGGGCGATATTACTATTATAGGCTATCCGAAAGAATGCAAACCGACCGACTACATACCGAGATCACCAACTCAGGTACGGACGCATACTGTAACACTAACTCTGATGCTTATTGTATACTTATATGTGATAGATAGTCTGAGACTCTGTTTTAAAAATTGATCATACACATACAGCTTGATACGGGTTATAGTCTTGATAACGCCGTTATGTTTTCCTAGCGTTGAGGACACGGATGTACACCGTGGCATTGGTGAATAGTGCAGACTATAATAACATGCATATGCAGTGACTGTGTTCTATTATTATCTTGAATATGAGAATATTGTATGTGATTATTGCTGTATTGCCATGAATATCTATCTTACATATCTGATATATAAGCATGAGGTTAACCGTTACCTGAGGTTCAATGGTAATTGAACCTCAGCTCTTACCAGAACCTCAGCTCTTACCATAGCCTCAGGGTCCGGAGGGGGCATGATTGAGGACAAGGGTAAACAGGCCGCGTGAAGACTCGAACGAAGGGTTTCTTTTTTATTTTTATATTTCCGTATTTTTGAACATTCAACTATTCGGATGATTGTAATAGCATACAGATACACCTTCAATGAATGTTTATCAGTTACTCGTTTTTAAAACTATACTATTTCAAACTCTGATCGAACTGTTTTGAAAACGCTTTAGAAAATTGGGATATTACAATCATCACAATGATTCTCGTCTTTATATTATAGAAGAAACGATGCTATATTATATTGCTATGACGACCTTATAATTCACAATGTTTTTTTTTTCAAATATATAATGGAGGTGGTATTATAAGCGTGGCATAACCGTGGGCGAAAATCCCACGAAATAAAGTTAAAGGTAAATATCCTTAAGTTCGGTGTTGGGGCTCGGTCTGCTAGGGCTTCAGTTTTGGGGGAAATTGAACGCTCCGTCACCCACTGTGGCGGAGAATATGAGCGGCTCCTCCGTCTGTGCTATGCAGGGAGGGGTAGGTGAGGAACCTTTGAGGGACGAGAGCGAAGAGGCGAGGCGTCGGAGAAAGAAAGTTCGTGTTGAAGGTGAGGAATTCTCCGGTGGGGAATCGATACGTATTCGAGATGAAGGCTGGATGCAAGCTGAAGGAAACGGTCAAGCACCGAAGTCGTATAGAGAGTCTCTGCTTCAAAATGTTAACGCGAAGAGTTGTTGGTGGGAATGGTCGAAGAATGATGAAGATGACGAAACAGAGGATTATGGAGCTGGTACAGATTTCTCTAAGATCCTCAATCCACATGATGGTATCTGTGTTGATTTTACAGATCCACTTTGTCCGAGATTTGATTTTGAAGAAAAGGAGAGGGAGAGGCTGATGAAACCTTTCCGTAGGACTCTGATTGTAAAATTGTTGGGACGCCAGCCAACATATGGTTTTATGGTGAAGAAATTAACTCAAATTTGGGCGAGGAAAGGGCATATTGATGTCTTTGATCTGGAAAATGACTACTATCTGGTGAATTTCCAGAGCAATGAAGACTATATGGAAGCACTGACGGGAGGTCCATGGGTGATTATAGATGCTTACTTGAATGTGGCAAGGTGGAGACCAGATTTCAATCCTAAGGGGGCGAAAATTGACTTGGTGGTGGCGTGGGTGAGATTTCCAGATCTCCCGGCCCCTTTATTTGACAAAAAAATCTTACTGAACTTGGGAAATTCCATTGGTAAGGCAATACGTTTGGATGTTCATACGGCAAATAGAGCGAGGGGAAAATTTGCAAGGATGTGTGTGGAGTTAAACCTCACAAAGCCGTTGATCCCTGAATTCAGTGTTGAAGGGCAAACTCTGAGTGTGGTGTATGAAAGCTTAGGCTGCCTATGTAACAAGTGTGGACGTATTGGGCATAACAAGGAAAGCTGTGAGGTTTTCCATAAGCAAGCTGCTGAGGTTCCAATGGAGACCGAGGTGACGGGGGGAAATTTGAGGCCTGAGAGTGAGAAAGTGGGTGAAGGGAACCGGTGGAAGACTGTGCAACGTTCTAGAAGGCCCAGAGTTAATGCTAAACCGATGCAAGAGAATCAAAGTGGATCGCGATTTTCTGTTTTAAGGGAGGAAGCAAGAGACATTCAGGGAGAGCCTGGTGTACAGGTAAAAGTTGTTAATAGTAGTGCTACTATGAGGGCTCATAAAGAGAGTGGAAATCTGAAACAACCAAAACAATTGGGAAAGACTGGGCTGAAGGTCGAGCGGAAGAAGGGCCCGGAAGTAGTAGTAAATGCGGTGAAGGGTAAGGAGGTTCAAGACGGTAGGATGGCGGAAGATGGAGGAGGGCGCACTATGCTGGGTACCGTGAAGGGAAATGCTGTACTTAAGGAGAATAAGGGGGGGCAGTGGTGTCAGGATTTTGTTCCTGAAACCAATCTGTCCCTGCAAAAGTATCGGGAAGTGAATATGATGGGCAAAGAGAACCTGCATCCGGGTGAGTGTGGCAATGAGTTGAAAGTTAATGAAGACATGGATATAGATCATGCCCTCTTAGAGAAGGTGGAAGGGGACCTGATAGAAGGACTGGGAATGTGCATGGATGGAGGATGTGCCACTCCTTGCCTTGCGGATTGAGGTATTTGTGGTTCTTTATTTTTGTCTCAGTTTTAAAATGTTGAAGATCATTGTATGGAATTGTAGAGGAGCAGCAAGCAAAGGGGTGGGGACTGTTATAAGGGATATGAAAGTACGTTATAAATTGGATGTACTTGTGATCTTGGAACCTAGAGTTAGTGGAAATCCAGCCAATAAAATAATTAAAGGTTGGGGTTTCAAATACTCTACAAGGAGAGAGGCAGTGGGCTTTTCTGGTGGTATTTGGATTGTGTGGAACAATGATGACCTAGTGGTAGAAGTATTAATATCTGATGAACAATTTTTACATTGCAAATTGAGATTGGAAGGAGAGGAGATGTTATTTACTGCAGTCTATGCTAATCCTAATGAACAGAGAAGGGTTAGGATTTGGAATACACTTGCTCAAATAGCAAATGAGATAGAAGAACCTTGGTTGCTAGCTGGAGACTTCAATGATATTAAGACACCATCGGAGCAACAAGGGGGTGGGCGTATTAGCGAAGTGAGATGCAAGAGATTCAATGATTGGATCCAGCACTGCAATCTAATAGACATTGAAGCAAATGGACCATTTTATACGTGGAAAGGGCCGAAATGGGATGGTCTGGACAGGGTGTACAAACGCCTTGATAGATGTTTGTGTAATGTTAGATGGCATGAACATTTCGAAAATGTTGAAATCAGGGTCATCCCAAGACTATGTTCGGATCACCACCCTATTTTTTTGAAGTTGAATAATGAAAATCAGGGATACAATCCAAGGAATTTCAAGTATGAGGCTATGTGGCAGACTCATGTATCATTTGTAGGAGTTGTGAGGGAAAGCTGGAAAGGTGAGGAGGATGCTCATATGAAACTCAAGTTGCTACAGGAAAATTTAAAGTTCTGGAACAAGGCAGTATTTGGTAGGATTGCAGCTCGGAAAAAAAGACTGTTTAATCGATTGAGTGGTATACAAAGATGCCCTGACAGATATAGGAATCCATATTTGTTTAGAATGGAGGTTGAACTAGAAGAAGAGTTAATGGCCACCTTGAGGCAAGAGGAGATCCTTTGGTTCCAGAAATCAAGGGGTAGATGGTTGGAAGAGGGAGACAGAAACACCAGGTATTATCATACCAAGACGCTGGCCAGGAGAAGGAAAAATAGCATTAAGATGTTGAAGGGCAGCAATGGAGAGTGGGTCGAAGAAGAGGAGGAAATTGTGTTGCTGTTTCAGAATTTTTTTAAGGGTCTATTTCATGAAGACATTATTCAGCGGGGCTGGGTTAATACAAGGCAGCGATGGGGTCTGGTTGACGAAGACCAATTGAGGAGAGTTGGGAGAGATATCTCAAGCGTGGAAATTCAGAAGGCATTCTTTCAAATGGGGAGTTTTAAAGCCCCGGGAAAGGATGGTTTTCCAGCTGTCTTCTATCAACAAAATTGGAATGTGGTGGGACAATCAGTCATCAATCTTATTCAGAAGCTATGGAGGAACCCAGAACATATTGGGGAAGTTAACGACACTTTGCTAGTGCTCATTCCTAAGGTAGAAAAGCCAGAATTGGTGAGTCAATTCAGACCTATAGCTTTATGTAATGTCTTGTATAAGGGTTTGTCAAAACTAATTGTAAATAGGTTAAAGCCCATTATGGATAGACTAGTTTCGCCCTACCAAACTAGCTTTGTTCCTAGACGGAGTATACATGACAATATTATAATTGCAAAAGAAGTAGTTCATTCTATGAGTAGAATTAAAGGGAAAAAGGGTTACATGATCATCAAGATCGATTTGGAAAAAGCCTATGATAGGATGTCATGGAGATTTATTGGCAAAATCCTAGAGGAAATTGGTTTAGATGAGCATGTACGTAGAGTGATTAAGGGCTGTGTGGAATCAGCAAACATGGCTGTGGTATGGAATGGTAGTAATAGAGAGGTTTTTGTACCGTCTAGGGGTTTGAGACAAGGCGATCCTCTCTCTCCTTACCTCTTTGTACTAGGGATGGAAAAGCTAACACATATGATCATTGATTGTGTAAATAGCAAGAAGTGGAAGCCCTTAAGACTAGGTAGAGATGGTGTGGAAGTATCTCATTTGCTATTTGCAGATGACCTTTTACTTATCTGTGAAGCAGATATGGAGCACATACATGCTGTTATGGAAGTGTTGGATGGTTTTGGGGAAGTCTCTGGCCAGAAAATTAATGTACAAAAAACAAATATCTGTTTCTCAAAAAATGTTGGGAGACAAATACAGAATGAGATCTGTCATGCTTCTGGATTTAGGCGGATGGAAGATTTGGGGAGGTATTTGGGGGCGTATATGTTTAAGGGAGGAAATACCAGGAACAAGTATCAGGTCATACTGGATAAAATGCAGAATAAGCTGAATAGTTGGAAAAAACAGACGTTATCCTTTGCTGGAAGGCTAACTCTGGTTCAAGCGGTGACAAATCAGATGGTTGTCTTCTCTATGCAGCACTCACGGTTACCTACTGGAGTAAGCCAGCAGATGGAGAAAATGCAGAGAGATTTTATTTGGCAAAGGGAGGAAGGGAAAAGGAAAATTCATGCAATTAGTTGGGAAACGATTTGTATGGAAAAAAGAAACGGTGGCCTTGGTTTAAAGAACCTTGAGGCGATGAATGATGCTTTATTAGGCCGAGTTGCTTGGAATGTTCTTGCCAAACCAACAAACTTATGCTCTATGGTTCTAAAAGGGAAATATGGTAGGCGAAAAAATCTGACGAAAGAGCGGAAAGTGACTAAGACAGATTCAGAGATATGGGTGAATCTGGATAGAGTCTGGCCCAAAGTGCTGAGCAAATTAGCATGGGAAGTAAGGGATGGGAAGAGTGTTTTATTTTGGCAAGATATATGGATGCAGGGGGGTATGTGTTTACTTGAATTGAGTAGGGGTCATATATCAGAAGAGGAGAGGTTGGTAAAGGTAGCAGACATGACTACCGTGGAGGGGGGCTGGGATTTGGCGAAATTGGATAGAAAATTAAATCAGGAAGGGGTCAGTTGTTTGCTAGCTGAAAACCCTCCTTGTCAAATGAGTGGTGAAGATTCAGTCCGGTGGGGGGACAATCTACAAAGTCAGTATGTTGTATCAGACATGTATAGGCTTATCAGAAATGAGCAAGATAGGAAGGAGAGTGTGTGGAATGTTTTGTGGAAGTGGAAGGGGCCAAAACGTGTTCAAACTTTCCTTTGGCTGGCTATACACGACAGGTTATTGACAAATGAGAGAAGACACAACATTTTGGGTGGTAATCTGTTTTGTTACAGATGTGAAGACAAAACAGAGAACCTGATGCACGTGTTGAGAGAATGTGATGTGGCGTGGAAGCTATGGAATGAGTTGTGGAGAGGGCAGCCTAAACGTGAATTTGTAACTCTACAAGGAAAAGAATGGTTCAACTGGAATCTGCAAAAAACAAGAAATGACTGGAACCTAGTGTTTGGGATCACATGTTGGCTCCTATGGAATTGGAGGAACAAGGGGCTGTTTGTGGAGGGGTTCACTATGCCAGAGAATAGATTGTATACGGTTGAGTGGTATGTTCGTGAGATTAAGAAAGCAAGACTGGAATTCGGAGTAGTAAATGGTAGAAGAGTGGAAGCAAATATAAAGTGGAGGGTGCCACCAGAAGGGTGGGTAAAGATTAACACAGATGGGGCATCTCGTGGGGACAAACACATGGCGGGGTGTGGTGGATTAATCAGAGGCTGTGATGGTATGTGGATATGTGGCTTTGCCAAAAAATTGGGAAGGTGTTCAGCTTTAAGGGCGGAGCTATGGGGGGTATTAACAGGTCTTGAACTAGCTTTGTGTAAACATCTTGATAATGTAATTGTGGAGTGTGACTCCTCTGCAGTGGTTTATATGCTTAATAATCTGCAGGTTGCTGATGAGGCAGGAACAAGGCTGTTAACTGAGATCAATATAGCCATGAAGAAATTTACCAGTATTATGTTTGTTCATGTATACAGAGAGGGAAATAAGTGCGCTGATGTGCTTGCTTCTTTTAGTTTAGATCAGGAGGACATGTTTGTTGTGTTTGATAATCCTCCTAGAGTCATTGACTGCTTACTGTACAAAGACTATGTGGGAGTTTCATACCCACGTGTTATTGCTGAATCTGAAATGAATAAGGGCTAATATGCCCCGCAGCTTTATCAAAAAAAAAAAGTTAAAGGTAAATATTAATGTTGTTGCCTTTATAGTTTAATCAAATTTTAGTTTTAATTCTGATAATTACAAATCATTAGTTTTATAAGAATTTTACCTAACTTTAATGAGTGGTTTTTGTACTTTCAACAAGGCTTTGGTTTTGCTTCCTAACTCCCTATATTTAAAGTTTTAAACAAAGTAAAATCCTAACTAAACAATATGGACTAAAATAAATTATTTGAAACTAAAGTGACCAAAATCAAAGTTTGATGATAAGGATCTACATGTTGTTCGCTTTAGGGTTTCATTTTAGTCGGATCCATCTGCTGCCCATCCTTTTCTTCAAAATTGTGCTATTTTGGGGCAAAATTGTGAAGCTTTTGCCTTTTTTTAGCCCATCCTTTTCTTCAAAATTGCGCCATTTTGGGGGAAAACTGTGAAGCTTTTGCCCTTTTATTTTATTTTTTTTAAAGAGTACGGACGTGTATCAAAAAGATACTTCAAGATACTGACCACTACTTAAAAAATACTTCATGATTTTGAAAAATTATTTAAAGATTTTGAAAAAATATCTTGAAGTATATTTTTAATATTAGCTCGTCAGTACCTTAAAATATTTTTTAAGATTTTAAAATAATTTTTCAAAATTATAAAGTATTTTTTTCAATAGTCAAGTATCCTTTTAGTACCCGTCATTCAAGACAGTATTTTTCAGTGGCAAACCAGTCAGTATCTTAAAGGATCTTTTTAATATTAGTTAGTACCTTAAAAATTTTTTAAAAAATCCTAAAATAATTTTTCAAGATTATAAAGTATTTTTTAAAAAAGGCAAAAATTTTAATGTTTTATAGTTTTGCACGCAGTTTTAAAGAAAAGGATGGGCAGCATATGCTAAGGCAATGGACGAAACCCAGATCCATTTTAGGGAACCGGATTACCTGCTCGTCCTTTGGACAAGCAAGGGGAGGACGAGCTCCCAGCCTGTCTGACGGCTTAGATCTTTTTTAAAAAAAATTTTATTTTTATTTTTAATTTTTCCCCATATGAAAAAAATCATTTTTTGAAAAAATATTAGTTAAGAGATTAATTTTATTTTAAGTTCTCTGTCTATAAAAATTATTTTTTATCAAAAATAAAAAAGTAAAAAAATAAGGTTTAGGTCATCAGATCTTAGATCTAACGGCACGGACGAGCTCCCTTGCTCGTCCAAAGGACGAGCAGGTAATCCAATTCCTCCATTTTAGTCAGAGACTCGATTACTCACAAATCAACGCCTTTTAGGAATTTCATATTTATTTACCAATCTTGGTTCCTATTTATGATCCTTATTCTTTTTTTTTTAACACTATGATCCTTGGCATTTTGACCAAAATAATTTTTTTAAAAAAAAAAACCAAAATAAAGCAGTTTTAAAAGTATTTATCAGAATGAGATTGTTTTGGGTTGACGGGACACATTTTGTGTGGCGTCAGACACCCTGACGCCACACAAAATGTGTGGCCCCACCCACCAATTCACGCCACTTTTCAAAAAGTGGCATGAATTGATGTATAAAAATAAAATTATAATTATATTTTTTTTATACATCAATTCACGTCACTTTTTGAAAAGTGGCGTGAATTGATGGGTGGGGCCAAAATGTGTCCCGTCAATCCATCTGACGCTATTTATGTAGCGTTGTATTGTGCGATGGGACTCCCCAAAACAACCCTTTTCTGACAAATGCTTTCAAAACTGCTTTATTTTAGTTTTTTTTTTAAAAAAAATAAATTATTTTAGTCAAAATGCCTATGATCCTTATTCTTCACTACCTCCTGAATAATAGTACTACTTTTTCCTCTCCGTATAATTTCTCATACTCTCTCTTCTCTCTGCTTTCCTCATCAGTTATTTTTTTTTTAATATCCCTTTGATTTATTTTGATTTATACTCTCGTAATATTTATGAATAATTACCAGCCCAATCACCTTGAATTTTGTATAATAGATAGAAAAATGAGTGTAATTTAAATAATATAGCTTAGAGAAAGAAGAGGAGAGAGATAAATTAATAAGATGTTCATCAAAAGTGCCTGAAGAACACTGACGACAAAAGGAAACAAATAATTTCAAAGTTAAATGATTATATTGTTCATCAATTTTCTTTGTTATTTTTGCATAAATAATTTAATTTTTCCTCTTTTGATTGATAAAAAAGGATTTCGAAGTTAAATGATTATATATATCGTTATAGCTAACTCAAACATAATTTTCTTCACTATTTCTAGATATGTTGCACAATATATATTTTATCCATTCAATTCAGTATCATCATATATATAATATTGCTATGCTAGTAGACTGCGAGAACAATTATTTATAAGTAAAAATCTTTAAATTTTTAATAATAAAAAAGTAAAAAATATTAATAACCCACTACCAACAAAAATTCAAAAAGCGAACTTGGGTAAGACTCATAAACTAACCTAAATGACAATATCGGTGAAATACAAACTCTGGAGCTAAACTAAACTAAACCCTATCTACCCTCTTTGATGTGGGCATCTCGATGCCATCATCATCTTGGCTCACGAACTTAGACCAGAACCTATGTGTCCTCCAAACTCTAGTCATCTCCTCAATGGGAATGGCCTTAGTCTCAGGGAGAAGGAAATAGACGAACATGGTCATGACCAACACGAAGAAAGCGAAGAAAATAAAGAGCCCAAACTTCAAGTGACAAAGCATGGTCACAAAAATCTGAGCCACCACAAAAGTAAAGAACATGTTGGTGGCCACCGTCACGCTCTGCGCCGCCGATCGAATCTCCAATGGGAAAATCTCACTCGGCACCAACCACCCCAACGGGCCCCAAGACCATGCAAACCCTGACACGTATATGCATATGAACAGCACCACCACTATCGCATACCATATGGGTAACATTCCTGGGTTTCCATCTGTGCCGAACTTCACTCCAATGAAGGCCGCAACTATCAGCTGTGTTGTTCATGAATAACCCCCCAAAAAAAAAAAGTTAAAAATTTGAGTTTAAAAGCAAGAACCAATTCTGTATTTATAGTTATATAATATATATAATACCTGACATATGAGCATTTGGATTCCTCCCTCGAGAAAGAGGGCTCGCCTTCCCCACTTGTCTACACCAACAATAGAGACGATGGTGGCAAGAACGTTAACAAAGCCAGTGATGACGGCAGACATGAGAGAAGCATTGCTCTTAAACCCGATAGAGTTAAAGAGAACTGGTGCATAGAACATGATGACGTTGATGCCTGTGAGCTGCTGGAAGAAGGGGATCATGATGGACATGGTGAGTTGGGGTCGATACTTTCTTTGTAAGAGATTCTTCCATGGGTTTTGTACTTTCTTGGATGCATCACTAGCCATGATCATATCTCTAAATTCCTCATCAACCTCTTCGACTCCTCGAATCTTCTTTAGACTCGCCCTCGCTGCCTCGTGATCTCCTCGTTCGATCATGGAGTTTGGAGTGTCGGGGAGGAAGAAGCTGCCGACAACGATGATAAGTGCAGGCACCATAGCACCACCTAAGCTCAAGCGCCACCCTAAATCACCCAATGGGGCAAATAAATAGTTCAACACATTGGCAACCAAAATTCCAATCGTGATAGACATTTGAAACATAACGTTGAGACTTCCTCTGTACTTATACGGAGCCATCTCAGAGAGATATAATGGCACAGACTGCAATTAATTAATAACAGCTTGTTAGTGAACATAACTATAAGCCAAATATCCATGAAAATAAGAGTATGAAGATAATTATTTATACCTGATTGCAGAATCCGATGCCGAAACCAAGTAACATCCGGCCTACAATCAACATCCAAATGGCTTGTGCGAAGGCATTGAACAAAGCACCAGCGAAGAAGAGAACGCCGCCAATGAGCATGGAGTTTTTGCGTCCGAACTTACGGGTCATGGTGGATGCCACTAAGGAGGACAAGAGTGCGGCGAGATACAAAGAAGAAGTGAATAAAGTCAATATTTCACTGTCATATTGACAGTACTCATTCGTGGATGTGTCCAGATTTTTTTGGCGATATACTGAGGGGAAGAATCTAACCAGGAACGAATCCATGGAAGTCACTCCACCTGATCCAAAAATTAACCCCCAAATATAAGAATCCGTCACTTCACTTGAAAAATAAACAAAAGCAAAAAAAGAAAGGATAGTTACCTGATATTCCAATATCATATCCAAAGATCAAACCACCCATAGATGCAACAATGCACGCGTTAAAAACTGACCAAGTCAGTTTACCAGGATATGCATTGCTTGTACCAGTAACTACAACACCAGCTCCCATGATGAAGAAATCGAAGAAGAAGAAGAAAAAGTTGGAATAAGCGAATTAAAACAAGCTTCAGAATTATAATCACAATGCCTTGTGAGTGAGGAATGAAAGGTTAGCACCACAGAGATATATATAGCCGTTTGGGACTTAGGTGGATTACGATAGATGTTATGATTTTTTTAAAAAAATTTGATTTGATAAAAATTTAATGATTGATGTTATGATTTTTTTTTTTTAAAAAAAATTGATTTGATAAAAATTTATCCGTTCCGAAATACGAGGATAAATCAATATAAGTAAATTCGATTGGATTTTATTGCACATTTAATATTTGATTTTCGTATTATTTTCATTTTCAATATAATCAAACAATACAAACCAAAATAAAATTCTGGATATATCTTTATTTGTTAAAATTTAAACATTTATAATTATTTAAATATTAAAAATAAAAATACATGTCTCAATTTTTTAAAAATTATATTCTCTATCTTTCTGGTGCGTCCCAACAATTATATTAAACAAGTTTATCTATTACTATAATAAATTCGATTGGATTTTATTACACATTTAATATTTGATTTTCGTATTATTTTCATTTTCAATATAATCAAACAATACAAACCAAAATAAAATTTTTGACATATCTTTATTTTTTAAAATTTAAATGTTTATAATTATTTAAATATTAAAAATAAAAATACTCGTCTCAATTTTTTAAAAGTTATATTCTCTATCTTTCTGGTGCGTCCCAACAATTATATTTAAATTCATTACATATCACTTTCTCATTGGGTAAATCTTTTGAAATCTATCACATTCGTTATTATAATTTAACCATTATATCATACTATCCCTTAAGAAATATGATGAATAACCATATATCACAATATCCTTTCATTAAATATATATATATATATATATATCACAATAGTATGATTATCAAATTTAATTAATTAAAGGAAATTTGATAATCATACTATTGTGATATCCATATGGATTAATCATCATATATCACAATAGTTTGTAATATCACAAATTTATGTTATAATCAATTTAATTTGATTTTCCGTAGATTTAAGATATACATATCTTGTTATTCTCAATGGCAATCTAATTTAAATCAAGCAATACAAAATTAATTTAACGAATGGCAAAAGAAGGAACTCCCTTATTTGGTTTGAGGGGAAATGAGGGGTGAGAAATTTTTTCTCTCCTCTTTATTAATATTCTAGAAAAATATTCTCAATAAAAAAATATTCTTTTTATTAATGGCAATTTAGTCAATATCCTCCTCCCCACTGACTCCCTCAAATCAAACAACAAACATGCTCGGGAGTATAAAAATTATTTTTTTAAATGATTTATCACTATCAAGTTGTGACGATATTTTTATTTTTGAGATGGTAAGACCCTTTTATATAATTAATAGAAGCCTCAAAACGTCCACTTTCATTGATAAAAACGTACCTTGGCTTTAATTATTAAAAAAAAATCGTAATTTTTGAAATGTATGTACTATCTAAATATGTTTTCTGAAAGCCAAAAAAATATAAAATAAAAATATTATTTGTTTTTTTTGTCCATCCGATATTCAAAACTTCGTTAACAAATCCAATCTAAATCACGCACCTAATTATGGTGGATGAGTCTCCCAGTTAAAAAATATTATTTGTTTTTATTACTGGTGGAAACTGCTTAACTGACGTCCAAGACGTGCCTCAGATACATCGATCGTCGTGGCCAACAGTAACACCGTCACTTCTCGTGGCTCTGACTCTCACTAACATGTGATGTGAACCCCCGATGGTCGCTCACACACGCTCCGATATATTCTCATTAGTCATTTTATTCTTGAGACGAAACCCTACGCCATGAAACAGAACAAAATGGGGCTTTCTTCGTCAATCTTCCTCTCCTCGCTTCTTGTGTTTCTATTGGTCTTTTCATCGTCGTCGTCTGCGAATATACTCGATGATCTTCGCCAGGTGCCGTCTGATTTTGCGTCGATTCAGGCCAAGAAACTTATCAGACAGCTCAATTTGTTCCCTGGTGCGGATGTCAACATCGTGCGCGGTGGGAATTCTTCGGTCCAAACCAAGAAGATCGTTGAGAGACCGCTCAGATTCCCCAATTTAGTGGCCTCTGAGTCTGGGGTTTCTGTTGAGGACTTGGGTCACCATGCTGGCTATTACACGATTGAGCATTCTCATGCTGCTAAGTATCGTTCTTGATGCTCAAAGATATACTATGTTATTTTCTTAATAGGATGTTGCCTGTTACAGTATGAAGGATATTCATATAGCAAAGCAAGAAACCTGTTTTATTCTTTTGTTTTTTAATCTTTTATATATCGTTCTTATTTAATTGTAACTGCGGGTCGTATCTGGTAGGATGTTCTACTTCTTCTTTGAATCCCGTAACAGCAAGCAGGATCCATTTGTGCTCTGGTTGACTGGAGGACCTGGGTGTAGCAGTGAATTGGCGATGTTTTATGAAAATGGCCCTTTCAAAATTTCTGAGAACATGTCCCTTTTGTGGAATGACTATGGTTGGGATAAGGTATCCTTTATTTTCTTTATGAGTCTTTGTGGTTGATTTGTCCTTCTTTGGAAGTGCTTGTATTGTATGCATCGTGCTTGTGCAAGGTTTGGGTTTATGGGCTTGGAGCGTGTATATTCGAGATTTTCTCTCTTTGTAGTGCTGTGCCTTCAACTGAAAAGTGTGATGCGGACTTTCAGCCTCTGATGAGGGGAAGCAGATTTAATTTTTTTTCGCACCTTTTCTTTTAAATAAGTTGATATTTTATTTTGTTTCTGTTATAATATTTTAATTTTCTTACATTTGATATTGGAATTAGTCTGTAAAATTAATTTTTTAAAAAAAAAACATTTTTCAGTTATTTTTTTCTCTGGATATGGTTATCTTACTGTGAATTGTCTTTGGATGTAAGATCCTATAGATATCTTAATTAGTATAACCATGTCAGGTAGCAACTTCATTCTGTGGTGCTTTTTCTCTGCTTGATTTATGTACTGTAGTTAACTGGTTTGTTGGTGATCCTGCAGGTTTCTAACCTTCTGTATGTTGACCAACCAATTGGAACTGGTTTTAGTTATAGTACTGATATGCGTGACATTCGGCATGATGAAAAGGGTGTTAGCAATGACCTTTATGACTTCCTGCAGGTGCTTACATTTGCCATAAATATTAGTTATAGAGGCTCAGTGCAATATTCCTTTTATCATGAGGCATTTATTATTCAAATTGAATCCATTCCCTTATTACATTCATGCATTTGGATAGTTAGTGGCACAAACTAGCCATCCATAATATTTTGACCTAGCAGGGTCCTTTTTCTCTGTAAAATTGTAGGCCTTCTTCACTGAGCACCCCCAATTTCAAGGGAATGACTTTTACATTACTGGTGAATCGTATGCTGGACACTATATTCCTGCCCTTGCAGCTCGAGTCCATAAGGGAAACAAAGCTAAAGAAGGAATCCATATAAATCTTAAGGTTTGTCACATAATCCTCAAATTAAATTGAAGAGTGAAATGACCTACTCATCATATTTAAATTGGTTGAACAGGGATTTGCCATTGGTAATGGGCTTACTGATCCAGCAATTCAGTATCGAGCCTATCCTGATTATGCACTCGAGATGGGCATAATTGGAAAAGCCACCCATGATCGCCTCAACAAAGTGCTGGTACCTGCCTGTGAATTAGGAATCAAGCTATGTGGTAATTTATGCGCAAAATTATTCCAACCTCTTATCTTTATAAACGTTGACTTTTCCATCATGATTGTGTGTTTGGAGTCTGCTCATTAATACTTTTCTTAATTCTTTCAGGCACTGATGGCACAGTCTCTTGCTTGGCGTCTTATTTTGTTTGTAATGTCATATTCAGTGACATCATGTTACATGCTGGTGATGCAAATGTGGGTAAAAGTTACTTTCCTTTTTGTGTGGTTGATATGCCAGTGATGTTTAACGAGTTAATAATACTGAGAGTCTCTAAAGAGGCTACAGTCTCCCTATGTGTTGTGCTGAAATTTACTCAAGAATGAAACCAGCAAAGAGATTGAGATTTGACCCAATTATGCAAAAAAGCTGAAACAACATGCCAAAGAATCACTCAACCTAAAAGTTTTAGTTGTTAAGAAATGGCTTGAACTATTAAAATTTTGAAATTCCACATGAGGAAATGAAGGAACCAGTTTATAAGGCTGCCAAACATAATTAAATGTGTAATTTCTTGTCAGAAAGAAGGCATCTTTTTCAAACCAAGTTTGTATAGTAACTCCTCCTTTGACCCTTTCCTTAGTTGAGGAACCGTTCATTCATCTAGTTGGTTAGAAGATACTTGTGCATTGACATTTCTAAAGGGATTACAGTGTGTTGAAGGAAACATTAGCAGATCTATACCTAGAAGCTTATGTTCGCAGGCAAGGGCTAATGACTAACTATCAATAAACTCCAACCCCCTTGAATGAATGTGCATTGAGCTTGGTGCATGGACAACATCCAGGCTTTCTGTGTTGTGCTGGAATTTACATGAGAGTGAATCCAACAAATTGAGATTTGACCCTCATGGAAAATTGCTCAAAAAATATGTCAAAGAATTACTCAACATAAAAATTTTAGTTTCTAAGAAATGTCTTGAATAATATTCTCCTCCTTTATTGGAATTAGATGATTTTGTTTTTGGGTTCTTGTGTCACCAAAATACATGCTTTTTTGCTTTTGGCAACAAGATTCTAATGTGTTGAAGGAACATTGGCAGATTTAAGATTTTAACCAGCATTTATTTATACTGCAGTACTATGACATCAGAAAGAAATGCGAGGGACCTCTTTGCTATGACTTTTCAAATATGGATAAATTCCTGAATCTAGAATCAGTTCGGAATGCTCTAGGGGTTGGGGATATTGATTTTGTGTCTTGTAGCACTTCAGTTTATCAGGCTATGATCATGGATTGGATGAGAAATCTTGAAGTTGGTATTCCTGCCCTTCTTGAGGACGGAATCAATTTGCTTGTTTATGCTGGAGAATACGATCTTATCTGCAACTGGCTGGGTATGTAACCAATGAGAGCTTTATTCTTATCTTATCAGAAGTTCAATATTTTACATTTAAGAGCATGATTTGATTGACATGGCCTGTTGGTATTATTTCAATGAGTAGGTAATTCGAGATGGGTTAATGCCATGGAATGGTCTGGTCAGAAAGAGTTTGTAGCCTCAGCTGAAGCTCCGTTTGTTGTTGATGGCTCAGAAGCTGGATTGTTGAAGAATCATGGACCTTTAAGTTTCCTCAAGGTCCGTCTCTTCCTTTTCCTATATTTCTCCTTTCACTTGCTACGTTTGGGAGCACTTAAAATAAGTGTTTTTTACACTTTACGAGATAAAACTTTTCTGACATATCCACATCTTACAATGCAAAATCACTTAAAATAAGCTAATATAAAGGTGTGATACTAAACAATATCATTCTTAATAGAGCAAACGCGACCTATTTTACTTGATTGCTTTATAGTTTGCTCGTTGTTGGGTGTTGGTACAAAGTACTGATTCAATTGCATATATATTATGCTTAACAAAAAACAGGTTCATGATGCGGGTCACATGGTTCCAATGGATCAGCCTAAGGCTTCATTAGAGATGCTGAAGAGGTGGACTCAGGGAAACCTTTCAGAATCTGGTGCTTATCTTGGAAAATTGGTTGCGGAGATGTGAAATCTTTTGTTGCCTCGTTAGTCTTACCAGAAAGATTATAGAAGCATTGAAACAAGAAGTGTTGGAGTGACTAGCACGTACATTAATAACACATGTATATACGATGCTTGTGTCATGTAATATCGGATTTTTTAGTACTTTTTGGTACACTGGAGTAGGTTGGAAAAAACACCATAGCAGCAACTTTTACCAAAAATTATACCCAATTAAAGCATATAAGAAAAGATTTATCTAAATAGGGCAGTTAGTGACGTCGCGTCAGACGATACTATTAATGACGTTGAGATTATTGACGGAATGAATGGCATCAAGGAAAGTGACACCACTCATTGAGTGGCGTTACTATTAAAGACACCACTCAATAGTGACACATCCAAAAAAAAAAAGAATTCAATATTATATATAATAATAAAAATGAAAATTAATAATATAATTTAATATAATTTAATAAAAATAATTTAATTTGTTTTCATTCAATTGTCCATTTTATATTATAAAAAAAATGGATTTTTGTGGTTATAAAAAACACATTCTATTCTATGGCAACAATAATAAATTCAGGTATGAATAGAACAACAGACCGGAGGATTATTATTGTTGCTATAGAATGTTGTTTTTTATAACCACAAAATCCATTTTTGATACCTAATTTTATGATTGTAAAAAATAGCATGGCAGCAATAATAATACTCCGGGCTTTTTTATAGCCACAAAAATCCATTTTTGATGAATTTTGTGGTTATAAAAAACAGCATTCTATGGCAGCAATAATAATCCTTCCAGCTCTCTTGTTCTATTCATACCTAATTTTAGATTTATTATTGCAAAATGCTGTTTTTTCTAACCACAAAAATACATTTTTTTATAATATAAAACGGAAAAATGAATAAAATTAAATTAAATTAAGTAAAAAAAATAAATTGTTTTTATTAAATTATATTATATATATATTATTAATTTTCATTTATTATTATTATTATTATATATAATATTGAAATCTTTTTTTATTTAATTTTTTTTATGCCAATAGTGAAGCCACTTGAGTGGCGTCTTTAATATGAGCGGCGTCTTTAATAGTGGCATGACTCAATGACTGGCGTCAGTAATCTCAACGCCATTAGTGGCGCCGCCTCTTATTTGGGTAAATCTTTTTCCATGTGTTTTAATTGGATACAATTTTTAATAAAAATGCTACTTTTGTGTTTTTCCCGGAATAGGTTAGGTTTGTCATATCCCAAATTCCGCTTTGCTCTTCTACAAAAGTGGAACTATGAGCACCAAGTGCTTGTTGCACTGATAGGGAGGTTAAAAATTGTGTGAAACTTCATATATTTCTCTATGCCCAAAATGAAATTAAATTAGAAACGAAAAAAATAGGCCATTGCCCTTAGCAATATGACATTTGTTTATAGGTAAATTTACAACACATGATAGCAAAATAACACTACATATGAAAATTTACAACAAGAAACTAACATCTTTACAAATTTAAATTTTATAACTATATTTACAATTTCTCATATGTAAACTACAATTGGGGATACAAAATTTTGCAAAATAAAAGTAGAAAAACAATAACTATAAAAATTTGCAACCTAAGATTGAAACATTACATATAAAAGAGAAAAAGAAAAGTAACAACTCTACCTATAGAAATTTATAATGATGAATTAAAAAATAACAGCTTTACAACAATAATAAAGCCTAATTCTGTTAAGTGGGGTCAGCTATATGGATTGCACGACGTCATTGTGTTCTATCGAAAACCAACTCTTTAAATATAGTTGGGTACAAGTGCAAATTTATCAATGCATTTTTTCGCTATGAGCATTTGACAAAATTATATTTGATTGGGCAGAAAAGTAGACAAAATCATTTTAAGATGCAGTAAATTTGGCACTCCCATCAACCGAAGCTAATGTCCATCACTTTTTTTACGTCGCTGTGTGCACTTGGCACCCACTTTTTTCTCTCCCTTCTCTCTCGTTCCATCACTTCCGACCTCCCTGCTCACCTTTTTTCTTCAAAATCTCCCTCCTCATTTAGTTTTTCTAAATGAATCCGGTAAGGCCGTTTCTAACAAGGAAAATATTGAGGGAAGTCAGAGATGAGGGATGACAAGGAAAAATGTGAGCACAAATCTCTAGAAAAAAATAATATTTAAATAAAAATAATAAAACATGTAAATTTAAAGGATGATAGATCAACTTACATATCATATTAAATTCAATAATGTGACATTTTTTTTATTGGTCATAACATATATGATGTGGTCAACTGGAAGAGTTATGGGAACCATAATGCAAAAAATGTACAGACGTTAGTTTTAGTCAATTAAGGGCAATGACAAATTTACTACATCTTAAAATGATTATGTCTACTTTTACACCAAACAAAACATAATTGTGCTGGGTGCTCATAGCGAAAAAAATTCATTGCTAAATTTATACTGTTACCCTATTATTAACCAATAGATCCTCTTCTATAATCTTATTGAGTGTTTGTTTCAGCATTCCTCTACCTCTTTTTAAAGACTTCATTCAGCTTGATCAATCCTTCTCACTGATGCACCCAAGGCTCTTTGAATGTGTCCAAGACAATTCTTATTATTTTCTCTTTAATAGATGTCACTCCAACTCATTCACATATAAAAATAACATCTTTGCATATAAACATTTCCAACTCAATTTACAAGTGCTAAGAAGTGAGTTACAACTTTACAAATAAAAAATTATACAACATAAAACAGGTAAAATACCAACGCTACATATGAACATACAGTTGGGATGCACTCATTTACATATTTGTTTTCAGCCAAGTGTTATTTCTGTGCTGTAGAATACTTTCCAAAACTTCATTTTGGGTTCAGAATTCTTTTTGGGCTTTTATCTTTAGAAATGGATCGGCCGTTTTCCGTTTTCTTTTGTACGTCATAAATTGTAACGCCTCAGTGTGAAGTTCAGGGTAGAAGAAGAAGAAACAGTATTACACAATCATGTTATCCTTTCTTGCGTTCTCTCCCAATTATCGTTTGTCCTCTTTTGCGCTAATTCCTTCTTCTTCTTCTTCTTGCTTTGTTAACTCACATGCCTCATCGTCGTCTTCTTTCTTCTTCAACTCGGTTTCGAAATCTAAGCTCAAGATTTCTCAGAGAGCATCCTCTGAAGGTGAAATTAACTTTCTCTGCATTCTTAATTTCAGCTTCTGATTTAATTTTTTGACTGTTGTGGTTGGAAAATTACATTACTGCCGGTAAATTCTGGGATTGGAGCTTCTGGAGTTGTTTTTTTGGCTCTTTGTTTTCACTTCAAATCGCAGACAGAATACAAGATTGGACCCAAGAAAGTTGAAAAAAAGTTATTGTAATATTACCATTTTTCCTTTAACCGTTCTCCAACTAAACGTAGAGTATCTTAAGAGGAAAGTTGAAACGCACTTTGATATGCAACTTTTTCTCAAGACAGTTGAAGAAGTTTGGGATATTTATGTGTATTTCTGTTATCTTCACTTTTCGGCTCTTATTATTCTGGAGAGTGAAGGCTCTAAACTACACGTTATTATTTTCTCACATTATTTAAAGTGGCAATGCTCATTTTATTTAAATGATGTATTTTCATCTTGCAGGAGTTCCTAATGAGTTGATTGAAGACTCGAAGTTTGTTCCCTTGAACGCTGATGACCCTACTTATGGTCCACCAGTAAGTCATGGTTAGTTTTGACTCCATTGTATAATAGTTTACGTGTTACTTAATCTACTTTTTTGTATTTCTTCCATGAGTTCATAGTTTCCAACATATGCTCATTATAAATATGTATGCTTCAGATGTAATTTATCATTTGAAATTTTGATTCTAAATGTCACCTTACGTTTTTTGGTCAAAAAGTCACCTTACGTTGAATTTGTTCAAAACTGTCCCTGGACCTAAGAGATTCAATTTCTGCCCAAAAGTTTGAATCTGAATGACTCTAAAAGACACTAAATTCAATTGGAAATCAGAGTAGTATTTATTGTTGGCGATGAGTCAACCTATTTATTTGCTCTGACTTCAAATGAATTTGACATCTAAGTTTTCTATCTTTTTGCAGGCCTTATTGTTATTGGGCTTTGAAGTAGACGATGCTTTAAAGGTAGTATCATTATGATCTATCTAGTAGAATTTGACATGGCTCTTACAATTTCTTCTGCTCGATTTTTTCCCATCTTTGTATAGGTTTTGCATTGTGTGTACTTTAATCTTCAGAATATTTTTTTCTTTGATTATTGTTTGTGTTCTGTATATGGTGACCCAAATTACTGATAGAATTAATTGATCTTGAATTACTTCTGAAGTTATAGTAAGTTTGTTTAATGACAGCTAAAATACCACCTTATAATGATATTATAAATATACGGTCAATAACAAATCTGATAAAGCTGAGTTTAGAATTAATTCAGCAAAAGCTATATTTCCATACAGTAATTTGCCATTTAATAAAATATAACGGTACCCTGGCTCTGTGTAGATTCAACAGCTGCTGAAAGAGATAGATGGTGAATTCCTGAAGGTAAGTTTTTATGTGATGTTTTTCATGCTCACACTCTATTGGGATATCAAGAGATGCTAATGGAGTAAATTTTCCTTTTAATTATATAGAGAGAAATGGGTTTTAGTTTCCTTCTGTTTCTTACACAAAAAAGATAATTTATTTTAAATAAAAATTATTCACTTTCCCTGGAGAATCCCCAGCATGGATCAGCATTAACCTAAAGCTTAGATAAAGCATTAAAGCTTAGAAATGAAAAGGTTTTCAGACAGCTTTTTCCCGGCATATTATTGTGCTTCTAGCTGTTCTGATAAAATTAAATTGCATGATCTTTTTTACGCTTTAATAAGTATAAGGGGTTTCTTCAAATATCAAAGATCCTTTTGTGCAGAAGGCAACTTAGTTTTACTAAAATATTCAGTAAAAGAGGAGTGCTTTAGTTTCTGTCTGGCCTGATATTTCTTACAAATACTTGAGATGGCCACGCCTGAATCAACTTTCAAGTAAGATAGAAGTGATTTATCGTCTTAATCCAAGTTGTATATCTTTGACCCTGAGATGTAGTATCATCATTTTATATATATAATAATAGAAATTACATGGCATAATTATGGATGCTGCATCAAAAACTTAAAGAAATTTTCATCAATCTTTTCCTCATATGACTAATTTATGATTGTAATGTAGTGTATGTAAGTTGTTTTATAGAGGATAAAACTGTGAGGGTAATGTGCCAAATTGTAGGTTATCTTTTGCACTAAAGGTATGGTCACTCGCTCTCTTTGGGAAGCAATGCATACGACACAATCCAATTTGAGAGAAGATGAGGTATTCCTGTCAAATAGCTAATGGATGTGTCGTCTTCATGTCATTTTACTGTTCTTTTATGCTCATGAATAAGTGGTATTGGCAAAGGAACAAAACTCAACTGAAGAACCGTTTTTGGAGGGCTTGGATATGGTTGAAGAATAAGCGTCAAATAGTGACTTTTGATGAGCATTTCCACAAATCTTTTTTCTTTAAATGACATATAATAATATTTTCAAAAAAAAAAAAGGGCCCAGTGCACAAGGCTCTCACCAGGTGATTTTTAACGAGCGTTTCCACAAATCTTCTTTCTTTGTATGACCAAAAAAAAATTGTCTCATTGCTCCCACCAGGTAGGGTCTTGGGTGGGATAGATGTACCCAGTCTTACTCCTACAATCAGAGACTGTTTCCAAGATTTAAACCTTTGACTTTTAGGTCACATGGCAGTAACCTTACCGCTGTGTCAATGTCACCCTCTTTTTCTTTGTATGACATAATTGTGGATAATTTCAATGGTTCCACCTGTATCAATCAACTGAATCAAGCATCAGGTTAAAGGTGAATAAAAGTACACTCATAGTTTTTCTCACGTCACTACACTTTTATTAACTGAAGCACAAAATGCATATCAATATTTCGCCAGATAATACTCATTGCCATAGTCAATGCCTGGTTTGAACATTTAGTCCTCTGCAGATAGATAAATCACTGCCTCGGATATGCTTCTTATCTGGTTTAAGTGGGGAGGAGATGATGATGTTCATAGATGCTTTCCCTGAAACTGGTAATGAAATTTTCATCACATTCTCAATTGTGATACTAGTGAAAATTTATAATTGTCACTAAATATTTGTACCATTGAAAGATATTCCAAAACTGTCATATAGAAATATTAACCCATCCCAAGTGGCAGAGTTTGAGGTTTCTCTCGCCATCACCCACCATTTGAGAGATTTTATGCATAGCTGGCAATTGTTCACTTGAGACAGAAATAGAAACCAAGCAATTTATCCGATGTGGAAGAAAATATCTCATTTTCTGAAAGTTCTATTGACGATGTTTCTAGCCCCTCGTGCCATAAAATAGATTTTTTATCGATTTTTTGATGAAAGGTAGATTGCTTGTAGTTTGAAGTTCATATATATTCACTTAAGAATTGAGTTTATTTTGTTTCCTTTATGCAGGACTTGAACCCGCTGTGTTTGCGGCTCTTGTTCCCAACAGTGCCAAGAAACCAATTCAGGAGTTGATAGAAGAAATAATGGGTGACCATGAGATGTTGGTACGCGTTTCTTGCTTTGCATTTTAATACGCTATATCTTTCTCTTCAATCTAACGAGTTCGATTTGTTTGTTTGAAGACTGGTGAAAAGATGTGAAGACATTCCCAGAAGGGGATTGCAGAATCTAACCGCTACAAGAGTCTGATTTCGTTAAGGCAAACCACAGTATAATGGAAAGAGTGCATTGAAGCATTAGAGGAAGTCGTATATAATACTTAATATGCAGTTGGCTATTGTTCATACTGAGAATGGAATATGTTATTTTGCTAGGTGTTATAAATTTGAGGCCTAATCTGCTATGCTGCAGCCTTACTTTGAATTTTGGTTAAACAAATATTGGTATAGTTGCAACCTTCCATGCTGCAAGAGAAGTGATTTTTTCTAAGGCGAGTCTGTATTTGACCTCAAACTTGGGAAGGTCCCTACAGAAAAATGCCGGGATATGCCATATGAAAGTTGCACTAAACTAGATGAAGTAGATCAGACCTAACAAGAAGCCATGAACAAGAAAACCAGTAAGTTAAATAACACTAGGCTTCACATTGAAAACTACAAAGCCATGATTTACTAGGCACAACCAAAGTTCTTCTAAAATATGCAATAAATAAAATCCATTAAAGAGACAATTGCATTTTATTAAGCTTACATCCAACATTATGATTGAAGTATCACCGTCTTCTTTCAAGGTGGGTCATGCGTTCAACTACCATGCGCTGCAACCTCCACACAAAGATATTTCAATA
Source organism: Acacia crassicarpa (assembly GCA_034222035.1). Taxonomy (NCBI): domain Eukaryota; kingdom Viridiplantae; phylum Streptophyta; class Magnoliopsida; order Fabales; family Fabaceae; genus Acacia; species Acacia crassicarpa. Next base: position 8,228,878 of record JAWXYG010000002.1, read on the forward strand.
GCCACTGTCAATTTCCATATTATAAAATGGGTGAAAAACTGAATCAGTTTGCGCAGGTTTTTTGGGCCAATAACAATTTCCCTCTGGTAATCTCTCTGAGTGCAACAAATTCTGAGTCAAAATTTCTATGCCAAAATGGCTCAATACACAGCCAAAGATAAGCTCACAAAACAATGAAAAATGTGTATGCTAGAATTAAATTAACGCATCTACACATTTTCTCTTACAAGGATACAGCGCTCTTGCCCACAATATACAAATAACCTATGGTGAAGTGAAAGCTCGTGGCGAAACAACTGTAATGAGACATCACAGCAGGAAATAGCCCGATGCTTGGCAATATCAAAGAAGCCAACAATTTGAATCCAAGAATTAGCTTTGTTGATTTATTATACAGATTCATCTACGCCATCAAGATTGAAAGTCATGACTCGGAGAACCTCTCTAAATCATCCCCCAAATGATATTTGTCAACATCTCTATGCTCCATGAAAACAAAACCTCAAAGAGGATCGATGGATCCACTTTTGAGTCTCTCCATCCGAGCTTGAAGGCCTGATAATGCTTTCTCATCCATTGGAAGGACTCCTTGCAAACCATTCTCATTACCGACTCGCTCGGATGTCTGATTAGGAGCAGGTCCATGGTTCAGGCTGTCATTAACATTTGTTAATGGCCTGGGAGCAGGATCTGTACCACCACCAGCTGCAGCTAATTGCATGCTCTTCATTCTCTCTCTGATTGCATCTAATGTTCCACTGGTTACTGTAGTAGTTCCAAATATGACTTTCCTCAGTAAAATTTCATTTGAATTTGAAATGTAAAAGCAAAAAACCAGAAGCAGTAACATACCTCCGCTCATAAATCTTTCATTTGGTGTGTAGTCAGCGTTTAATGCTCTAGAAGTAACAGATCTATTCTCTTCGTTATATGATGATGGTGGCAGATTAAAATATGCCGGTTCAGGTTTTACATTTAATTTAGCATCATTCAATGGATTTAAATTGACAGGAGATAGTGGCGCAAAGTCAGGGGAGGAAGCATTTAAGGGAGCTGGTGGGGGAGTAGGCATCGGTAAACTCGAAGGAGTTCTTCCAGCAGCAGCATTCTTTTCCACCTGCCAAAATAGTGAAAACTTGTTATTTCAACACAGCAGCAAGGGCATGTATTGTCACTCTTTCCTATTCATGATCATGCAACTAAAGGTCAAGGGAGATTCAGCATGTTTAGTAATACAGATGAGTGTTAGCGCAAAACCTGAGCTAGACCATCTCTGATGTAAGTACGAAATGCCTCACTAGCATTTTGAAGCTGAGCAAATATATCAACCTAACAAAAAATTTCAAGAGAAAATTCATTCAGACAACAGAAACCATAGAAATTCATGTGAACCGTGAACCAAAAACTTACCTGTGGGTACAATTGAGTAATGCGATATAGTTCAAAAAGACCAATTGTGCACGTTTGCTTGTCTCCAATCTTCTTAAATATTGCAGCCAGCTCTTGCTGAAGAATACATAAATAGGTTTTAGTGAAGTAAACAAAAAACAAGTGACAACCGGAAAGAAAAAAGACTATTGTCACATTTTTATGTATATGGATACAAAAATTCAATAAGAAGCCATTTTGCTTTGAAATAATGGTTTATTTTGGGCTCCACGCATAACACTGGAAATGAAGCCAGTTTTCATTAAATGCTAAAATTGAGAAATAGAAGCATAATAATACCTTCAACTGGGCATCAGCTGAATGTGTGCCAGATGCTGAATTATTTGCTGCAGAATCACCCCAATGGCCTTGCCCTCCAGGTCCTGTTGCAGTCAGCATTCTTGCAGCAGCCAGAGTCTGTAGAGTAAAATAAGTATAGAGAATCCTATCATAGGTAAAATAATCAAGCAGTATTTGATCTCAGTGACTACCTCAAGATTTAGATCAATGTAGGCAAGGATTATGGGTTGAGGTTTCATATCGATGGGAACCATTGATAAATGACCCTTTATTGCTGCTCCACGAAGCTTAACAAGCTCATGCAAAACAGTTTTGACCATTCGCAATGGTTTGTCATCAGCACCAGCTCTGCGCAAGATTCATATTCAATTTTTCAAAGAAAAATCAAGTGATCATCATTGAATAGGCAAACTTTGTAATTTTTTTGCAGAATGGGAGGAAAGAAATAGACTGTTTACCTTCTCCTAATTTCCTCCATCCCCAAGTCTTGCAGGTATAAATGAATGCTTTGAAGCATGCGATCAAGGTCTACATCATAGATAGTGCTTTGGAGAACCTGCAGCACAAGCACATAAACATTTAATGTTACACTATACTTCAATCATAAAAAAGAATAAAATATTAAGCTAAAAAAATAAACCTAGCCAGGACATCAATTCAGGTTTATCAAAATTTGCTGCAAAATACTACAAATTGTTGGTTCATCCATCTGTTCAATGATTGTGGTAAGATACAACCAGTCAAAATTTGAATGTCCAACTAGACCAGCACTAACAATTTTGGCAAGAATAAGTTGAAGTAATACACTGTAACCTATTTTATTTATCTCAAAATTAGGGTACATTGGACAAAACTGCTTATAGCTATTAGCTGCTAATATATAAGATGGAAAAATAAATTATTGACTAATATCCACTAATTCCAATATAATTAACAAAACAGAAAAACATAAAATATGAGATGCAGAAGGCGTCAGCAGATGGAAGACAGCAACCAAGCAGGAAACAAACAACCCCGATATCTCGTTCTCCAATGTAAACACGACATATAGGTATGAATTTTGCAAACAAGTGTATGGCTTTCCAATCAAAGTATATGCTTTTTCATGTTTTAAGTGGAAAACCTGATAAAAATATATAAGGAACTGTATCCCAGTTCAATCTAAAAAGAACTGAAAACATCACTATCGCCCATGTAGAGACACACCGCCAAATACCCAAATCTAAAACCCTATCATGAAATTACTAGCCACAAAGGGATTGAAAATATAAACATAACGAAGTTCATTCATTCTAGCAATCCTGCAATCATTATCAAGCAATAAGTTCATTGACATCGAATTGAGGAGCAGAGAGGATAGGGAGAAATAAAGAGAAGGGAGAGAAGCAGAAGATAAATAGACAAGAAAGGAAGAGAGTGAAAGAGAGAAAGGAACTCAATCCATAAGGTTCACCACAACACACAGTAAAGATTAATCTCTATGCCTTATTTATATACATACACATAGGTACTTAAATCATAACTATTAACTGCCTAACTATTAGAGACAGCTTCAATATTGAAAATTAACAAAACTGAAAAATCCTTTGATCTTCGAGCTCAAGGCATCTATAGATTTTGCTACTCCTTACAGCACTCACCTTTGTAAGTTTGATAAGGCATTTCACAACCAGATCAGAAAACTTCTGATTTCTCGTGGCAAATGACTCAACTGATGCAGGCGAAGGCCACCTTGAAGGATCTAACGGACGCAAGAGATTTATAAGCACAACAAAGGATGATGTTCTATCTGCATTATCCTGTATATACAAGCACTAGTTATGACTGATACTAAATAACTGATGCATGTATTGTTACAAATAATATATGCGTAATTAACAAGATAATAACATATAATGGCATAGGCTCCTAACCAGAATCTTAAGCATTAACACATTTAGTGCTTTCAGTAACTGGCTTCCATCGTCCATATGAGGAACCCTTTCATCCAAAAGCCATAGAAGAAGCTCGGTAATGAGACTATCAAGAGTATTCTCCTTTACAGCATGTGCAAGTCTTTTATTTTGAAATGTCTGTAATTTTCATAGTATCAGCATATACAAACAATTACCATAAAGAAATGCCACAAAATACAATCAAACAAAATAGAGAAACTAGGCATAAATTTACCTGCATGAGAGTGTTAAGTACATATTTACAAGACCGTGATGAAGCTCCGGTCAAACTGAAGTCGAAGGTTCTTGCAACCTATTTGTGAGAAGAGTAAGCAGTTGACACATTTACAGAAATTAATTGCTGAAAACATGACGAGGTAAAGCATAGCAAACTCTTTTAGAAAAGAAAAGGAAAATTAATAATTTCACTTGCCTTATTTGCCAGGCATGAAACTAGTTTATCAGCGTCCCTCACAAGTTGATCCATAGCACTACCTTCTGGATCACTAGTGGCCTGATTCAACTCATGACAAACAACTTTCATCCCTTCAACAGACTACAACATACAATTGAGAAAGCCCAGAGATAAGCATTCATCTTTTAAAAGAGCAAGGGACAGGAAGAGAGAGAGAGAGCACTAAAGGTAACAAATAAATTAACATCCACTCAACAAGAACTTTAATGTTTGATGTGAGGTATTGTAATTATGAAGAATGCATATATCAACACAAAGAACCCAGTCATCCACCTGCTCAGGGGAGCCAAAGGAAATAATATCCAGCGCTTCATTCCAATCTGTAGGGCCACTAGCAACAGTTAGAGGATGGGCCATTGATTGTCTGTCCATGGGGAGATCAGAATGACCATAATTTTTCCTGAAAGGCAAACCGATAAATCAGTATGATCATGAATAAGAGTTATGCGATATGGAAAAAGCAGTGAAACTCTTCAGACTTCAGGGGGAAAAAATTATGATAACCTTTTTATCATACCTCAATATTGGGCCTGAAACAGATCTAAAAACTTCGCCACTTTGCTCAGCAATATCAGACCTGATAAATGAAAGAATGGTTTGGATATACAAAATATCAAAATTAACAAAAAAAACAAAAATATGTACTACATTGACATTTAGATTCCATGATCTCCGCCAAAGACTTTTGGGGTGTAGTGGCACAGGATGTGCCCATTGAGGCAACAGGTAATAGAATAAAGAGAGTATCCCAAAAGAGAAAAGGAAACAACACGAGTTGCGAGTATTCCAAAATAAAAGCCCAAAACACGACAAGCCATATTTCGCAGGCCACAGCAAGATAAAGCATTCTTGTTTAGCCATCCCAAGCACATCCAGCGCCAATCAATCTCAATTCTTGGCTTCTCAATGGAGAATTATCACGTCATTTTTATAGGTCTATTGTATTTTTATATAAAAAGAGAGAAAGAAAGAGACCAAGAAGGAAAGTTGAGGAAGTTATAGAACATCAACTCATGGTGAATGATATTACCGAACAGTTAATTGATAATAAAGCCTTAGAATGCCATGTGATCCATGTAAGTGACTTAACTCATGTAAGTGACTTAACTTAGTGGGATAAGTCTTATTGTAGCAAATATTTCTTCATTAAAAATCTTTTTAATTAAACACAAAATTCAGACAGATATGTCTCTTTAGATCCATGACTCTCAATGAAACGACCAAAGCTAGAATACAATCTTTTCTTCTCCTTTTTCTTTTTTTAGAATTAAGATACATACCCATTTTCCCTGACCGAACGCCTTAAAATTGCTCTTGCTTCACCTGGCTTTCCTTCCTTCTTTTTTTCCATATCCCGGACCTGGAAAATCACAGTCATCAGTTTATATTTATACAGAAGAAACACATGCAGAGCTAGTAAGCAAATCATATACCTACCTTCCACTTGAACCTATCGTCTAACATGCTTTTTTGTGCATCTGTTAACTTCCCCACATATTTCCATATGTCCTCACCTGAATAATGTGATCAAAAGAAAGGATTATGCCACAACTCCAAGATATGATACAAGAAATCAAAAACTACACTGAAATCCCTTCACAAAACAAATCAGTTAATGCACATAAATAGATATCAATCTATCTACCAAGTGAAAAAACCAAAGGTATATTAAGCAAATCTCTAGGTATAAGCAAACCTACTCATTAGAATTGAAAATAAGTTCTACAGAAACAGAGTATGTCATACCAAGAATCTTATAACCAGTAGCTAGTGTATTTAACGCAGCTTTTCTAGTTTCGCCATCCCGCTCTGCTGTCAAGCTCGCAACAATTTGCAATGATTTTAACTGTCCAGTAATCTGTTCACGAAATGTTAATAGTAAATATCTAAGAGAATTGTGGAATACAAGACATCACCAGGAAGTATCAGTATCTTCACCTCAGCAGAGTGATTATCAAGGATAAAACCCACAAGATCAGCACATTCTATACGTGTTCGGGTGTTCTTAGAGCGCAGGCCCTCCAATGTGTATGGGAAACATTTTGAAGCAGAATAATGCAAAATAATTTGTTTGGTAAGCTCCCGCATTTTTTCTCGCACTTTTTCAATGTTATGTCCTAGCTGCAATATTTAAATAATAAGAAAGAGATCTTAACCTCTTACCATCAGATAACCAAATTAATTTTGCATTTGATACTGAAACAGCATCATCAACAGATCATACTCAAGGCCAACCCAACAATAGATTGAACTGAACATAGAAAAATTTTGCAATTCACACACACAAGCATGCACACTGGAATGATAAATACTAGCCTTCTCTACAAGACATGGAAGAAACACAGCAACTTCAGCCTCAGTAAATGAGTATCCCTCATCCTTCAAGGTGTCAAGTAGCTCGGGAAGAAAGTCAAGCACCTATGAATTTCAGTTAGAATGCAGTCATAAGACCAAAAACATTAGGGAAACATATAGAAAGAAAATACCCATAAAAAATCAAGTTAAAACAAAAAGGCACCTTCAATAGACATGTCGTATTTGATTTGCAGAACTGCAATACAAACCACCTAAGAAGTATATCCAAAATTTCTATGACTTCCTTAGCAATGGATGGAAGTGCCTGTAATGCACAATAAAAAGTTATTGACAACAATCCAAAACTTTAAGCAACAATTGGCTAAGGATGTGAAGGGGGGGAAAAACCTTCTGTAGCATTTCAAGACCCTCAACTTGCTTTTTGAAATCTGCACTTAAGAGCCTCCTATGTAAATCCTCTCTGAAGAACTTCATCATATCACTCTACATTAAAGCACAATGCAGACACATTCATTATAATTCAATAATCACAGAACTCATTATTCATTATGTTTCATTGCTCAAAGAAAGGGCCCACCTCAAGCTCCTGAATCTGCTCCATTCGTGGCTCCTCAAACTTAAACCTTCGAACTACCACTCTTTCTCTTTCATTCTGACAGGAAACCAAACCAGATGAAGATAATTCATAAATCCTTTAAAATAACAAGCAATTTTTGGTACACAAAAATTCAGCCAAATTACCTTATTTGAATCCTTAACATTTAATAAAGCTTGTGACTGAACAGCAAAATCTTGAACAGAAATTGATTCCAACCTAGTGCCCTTTGCCACTGCGGCCCTCTTTTGAGATGATGAAAACACAGTTAGAAAAAAACCTATTCATCTTAAAGTAATCAAACCTAGCAAAATTAACCATACCGAAGATATAGCTCTATTTCCCTGTTTTGAAACACCATTGGCAGCAGATCTCCCACCCTTTGAGACACCTTTTGAGGTTGCTCCAACTGAAACTGCTCTAACAGGCTCAAATGATTCTGAGGTCAAAAGAATATTGAAAGGAAAGAAAAGTTACACATATGAAAATTAGCTCGATAAAAGTCAGGAAAATACCAAATAAGTAAGAAAATCAAGGATCCTACCATGGAAAGACCCATATGGCTTAAGCTTCTCAAGAACTATATTTAGAGCTGGTCCATGAATTTCTTTTGCAACCTTTTCAATCTAAATAACATAAAACTTAAAACATGTTCAGATGCTTGCCATTATGTGGAAGCTAGAAGAACCAATGAGAATGACAGCATTTTTCCAGCAGACATACCATTTCACTTCCACTAACTCTTAAGATCTCATTAATGCAATTCTCTGCTGCCTTGCGAACATCAGAAGATTTATCCTGAGAAGCCATTATGCATATTATTTTAAACATTATATTTATGAATAATCTGAGGACTCATTTATAAAAGGATACAGATAAAGTAACCAAATAAATAGCATCAGAATAGAGAACACATATTACTGTCATAGCAGAAGAAGCTGGCTTAAGAAGCTGTGCAGCTTCAGAAAAACTGCTTAGCCCAGAAAGTTGCTTTGATAACCAATCGAAAAGATCTTTACGCCCTTCCGCACCAAGTTTAGAGTCCGTCAAAGCAGTTGTAATGTAAGGAACCTACAAGAGCGTGATATTCAAGATATGCACACCAAAATAAATGAATGCCAACAGAGGATCAATGCACACCATTTTATCAAGATGAGCGGCAGCTAGCCAAGATTCTAAAATATTCAAAACACATTCTCTCATGTGCTTCTTGTTGTCACCAAGACATTTCAAAACATCTGACAGAATACCCTGCAAAAAACCATTTCACAAAAGCCTGACTTTAAACACAGCAACCTGATATTTGAAGAAACAAACAGAGAAACCAGAAAGAATACACCAACCTTGCTCGACTTCTCTACAGCTTGTCCCATTGCAGATGCAACATTACCAATTGTAGTCAAGGTTGCCATGACAATGTTTTTGTTGCTATCATAGAGCCGTCCTCTCAGAGCCCCAAATAACTCAACTGGTAAAAGAACATTAAGGAGCCGTAAGAATTTACAACAACTAACAAGATTAATGACAATGATAACAATACTCGTGGTAATACTACAAAACAGCACAATTGAAAACAATAGCCCAATTGTGAACTAGGCAGCAGGGGTTCAGGAGCAAGGAGAAACAGTGTTCTGAATTTTCTAGAGCAAAAAAAGGGGCTACTAGGGTACCAGTTCCAGTTGCTTGAATGCGCTTATTAGCCTCTTCCAATATCTTGTTTACAGCTTCAACAGACTCCATTCGAACCTACATTGTGGAAAAGTAGACAGATCCATGTCATAACATAAGTCATTCTTCCTTGATAGTCTAAGATTCAAAAATCAAATAAAGCAAAAGAAATGAAAAATTGGTTGATTATCTATTATCAATCAAACCTTCCAATCAGGACTTTCAAAGCTCTTTAATAGAGTGGGAGTGATCTTTCCACTGATATCTTCACGAGGCAGGCTATCAAGCCCACCAGCCGCCACAGATGATAATGACTCTGATGCCCTTACAGATCTCTTGGGAGCAGCAGATGCTCCCTGAAGCAAACAAATGAGAACTTCCAGAGATTAAAAAAGGCACATAAAGTACATCAAACTCAACAATAAAAGGAAAAATGTCACCTCAAAAGGGTTCTTCTCATACTCAGCATCTAGGGTACTAAGCAGAGCCGGCTTAACATCAGCAAGAAACCCTTTAATGTCTGCATGTGGGAAAACTTGAGAACCTATATGAATGAAATCACAGGAGAAGGACCTTTGAAAGAGAATGAAAAGTCACCTGGACCAAGAAATCTATGAAGAACACCTAAAAGCTTAATTGAAGCATTTCTAGTAGCAGCTGCACTTGATTGCAGCCCTATTTCTTTAAGAAAATCAATTAAATCCTGCAAAATTACGGTTACATCATACCTTAGCATGTTCAACCAGTGTAGCACTAGAACAACAATAATAACAGTGATAAAGTTTGAACTAAAAAGATGAAAGAATTTAGATAAAACACCTTAAGCTTCAGATGTGATACTCCAAAATCATCAACAGCAGAAACCATCCACAAAATCCCCTCACTAAGAACCTTAGGGTTCTTGTGCTCCCTCATAATCTTGTAGAGCTACAAAAGAAATATATATAATAATTTTTTTTATTTAAAAAAAAAAAAAAAAAAAGCAGGAGCAAGGATTAAACATAACCACAGGCATACAAAGAAAAAATATCCAGTGGTATACAAATTGTAACACCTACATTTCATAAGGGTCATGCAAAAGTAGCCCTAACTTAGTTAACAGAGAGTCATCCCAGATAAAATTACAATCTGAAAGCAACAACCTGCTTGAGACAATCCAATTAGGTTGTATTTATAGTTTACTCAAACACAAAATATTAGCAATCAAAAACTGCAAGGACTTATACTTATCTCCTTAACTTCACCCGCATATAAACATGTATTGTATAAATGTAATGTTTCAGCAAGAAAACAGGATTATTAATAATTTTCAAAAATTACCAAAAAGAACGCAAGTAGCTCCCACAAAAGAAACATATATTTTGAAAGCCACATTTATGCTATATTATTACAAGAAATCTTCAAAAGCTGCAAAGGAAAACAGATATTTGCAGTATATCCACAAACAATCAGCACAAGATTATGGATCAATATTGAAAACTTGTTGAAGACACTAACTTGAAAGTAGATCCTGGAAGCCCTCCTTAACTACATTTTAAGTATTTTAATAAAGCAAGGACTAAACCAACTCTCTCTCCTCAAATAATCTTAAGATATAGACAGAATATATATAAATAGAATGCAACAATGCCTACTCTTTCAAAAATAAATCCTGGACCGACTGCTTCAGAAAAAGTTGTAAGGCACTTCATAGCTTGTACACGTGTTTTGATATCTGCTACGCGTTCACTAAGTCCTATAAAATAAATAAAATAAAAAAAGATAAGGTGTGAGATAAATTTGCTATTTGCTCATAAGACGTATATATATACCACCACTTCATTTTGAAAAGAGGTCAACAGTTATGGACCATGAAAAAGCCAAAGCAAACCTTACTCAAATCAAACCACAATACCTACCCAAAAGGCAAAGTACTACACACTTCTTCGGAAACTTAGTTGCTTTTGATGCTATATGTGTGATCACTTCAATAACCTGCTGCTGAACCTGTTTGAGGAGATTGAAATCAGTGATTGCATCTTACAATGTCTTCTGTTTTTCAGTTATTAATAGAACTATCAACTAAATGACAAAAGAAACTTTTTTCTGAACCTGAACATTTTTCTCGCCCCATCCAGGCAAACAGCTAAGTAAACGAATCAAAATTTCGACTGACTGGTCAAGGTCCTGTAAGTCTTCTACTTGCTGTTTCAATGAAGAAATGCCTGCAAAATTTGGATTTTAGTAACTAAATCAAAAAAATTTTAAAAATTAAATAGGAAGTCAAGAAGAAAATAGGCAGTACAATGACAATAAAACTTTCGACAACAAGCACTGTAACCAACAGTACGTCCCCAAACACTTGATAAGATGCCTCAAACAATTGACTACTGGATATTCCAATTACAAGACTACAGGATTTAATTCCACAGCAAGACGATGAAGTGGAGATTACGGGAGAAAGATGAGCCCAGGGAGTTCATGGTCCCTATACCAATAATCAAAGGCACTACTAGAATGAAATATAAAAACAACCAAAAGAATGTCAATGCAATAGCAAGCATAAAATATATGCAAATCAGAACATTCCCAGGCTTTTTAAAATGAACATTTCCAGTCAACTAGACAAACAGATTGAGCAACTAATGACAATGCTCCCTTCAGTATATGTTAGCAATACTATTTAACTAGGAGATAAGACTGTAAAAGAGAAAACAGTTGACAAAATAAAAGGGTTCGAAAAAAGTCGCTCGATTTTTTGTGATCTTAGGTGTATGTGATCTTAATTTCCCAAGATTAAAAGGAAATACGACCTAAATTACAAAGTACATAAAAAAATGGGAATTAATCCCCCCAAAAGAACAGAAAAACTGAGAATCTACAACACCACAAAATGCCACTACTGCTATGCATTGACGCCGACACAGTAATTTGAAAAATTTATTCGACATTGTTGTTACATATAGTTTGAAAACCAACTACTTCAGCAGTATGTATCACATTAATCAAGGAATATAAGCAAATAAAAGGACAATTATATAAAGCCAACAACAAAAACCATCTACCATCACAAGTTTTTCCAATTCTCTAGCCTATAACCGGAGCAATAATTATTCTCTGTTTAATTGCACAAACCATGTAAAAAGAATAATGGAAAAAACAGAGAAATCAAGCCACCAAAGATACAAAAGAGTTACGCATGGGAATAACTTTGTCAACTATTCAAAAGATCAAAGGATACACCATTCTTTAACATTATGCTAGTGTCTAGAATTTCAAAAGCAAGCAAGATTGAACAAATCAAATAAACCAGGTATCCTTGGATACCGAGGGTTCAGTAAACATAAAGTCAAGATTATCTGAAACTAAACCAAATACCAACTCACAGCATTTTAAAAAATAATAATGATAAAATAAATGTCAATTCATCCTCAAAATTTCAGCTGATGTCCAATACAATCTGGTAGACAATCAAGGGGGCCTAAAAAAATCAGGGCGTCTAACATAGGGAATTTGGACATCCATAGTGCTGACATGAAAGCCTTGTCTTATGCCAAAACAAAAATAACAGATATAAGAGATGGTAAGGGAGAAGAGAAAACAAAGCAACACAAAAGGTGATGAAAAACAGGTTGTGTAGAAATCAGAGATAAACATGCTGAAAGAAAATAAACAATACAATTAAGCAAATTCTCAAATCCAACATCAACGAAAGAACTTATAGAAAGCCATACAATATCCACAAAGCTCTGAAATAGACCAGAATTAATCAAATAAAGTGTAGAAAATTATAGATAATTACCAACCTTCCAAACGTTCTTTCCACACAGTACTTTTTAAAAGTGTAATGGTATCTGGCTGTATCAGAGAACCTATTCGGCTCTCAATTTCTTCAAGACTCATCTCAGATGGCTGAAGTTCGGTAAAAATGAGAAAATATGCTATCATAAAAAATCAAATACATAACTAAACCAGTAGACTCAGCTCAAGTCCTTGGGCAAGATATCAATTTACCTCAACATCTTCAGGGATTTCAATTGATTTTGAAGGCTTAACCTGTGCACCTCCATCTCCAACCTTATTAGTCCCAGACTTCACAGAGCCACCCTTCTTGGGGACAGGCTGAAATTGTAAAAGCTCAGTGTAACAAATCAGACACTACGAATGAAACCAAAAACATACAAGCAAAGACAGGTATACATACTGCTGCCTGAGCAGGCCTCTTTCCACTTAGCATGCTTGCCGCTGACTTTCTAACAAAAGTACTTTCTGAGTTCTGACACACCAATAAGGAAAACCATGTTAATGCCTTGCAAAAAACTACCAAGGAAAACAACAAGTCGTTAGTGCTCATATTCTCCACTTATGATATTCAAGGCAAGCTTTTCCATTACAATTTTTTAAGGGTTACAAATTTTGAGAGATAATAACCAGTTAAAGAGTAACAAACAAAAAGTAGCCAGGATGACAGAGAACTCTAAATTTATCAACACCTTCATTAAGTATATCACAAGACTACTATATCCACCTAGTCACATCAAATAAACCAACAGAATAAGCACACAAGATAATCAATCAATTCCATGTCCATAGTGAGACAAAATAACCAAGTTGAACAGAGAAATTTAAAACTAAACAAAGGTATAAACTACAAAAAACAAATAACCCCACCTCTAAAGAAGGCACACTCCCTCGGGTATTTTGCACAGATGCTGGAAAAACATCATAAAGTGTCAGCAAAAGCTAGAAACTAAAATGTGGGGGCAACACCCAACAAGAGTTCAAATTTACAAACCTGCAGTGGAACCACTAGGTGGAGCAACTTCAGAACCTGAAATCATTTCAGAAAGCTTCTTTCTTCTTACATCATCAAGTTTCTCAATTGACCTCTCAAGAGGTCTCATGCCAACTGACTGCAAAAGAATGATCAAAGTAATGCTCAAATTAACAAACAAAAGCAAATCCACAGAGCTTCCAGTTGCTGCAAGTAATACCTTAGCTATTGCTGCCAATGCTGAAAACGCAGCATCCCTCACTTCTGGAGTTCCATCATTTAGGCACTGCAAGATAAAACTGGTATTATTCCAAAGGGAAAAAAGGGAATAAACGAAACAGGCATGACATTTATCTGAGAGGATCTCCATAGAAAGAGTTGACACATAACAATCTTAGAACATATGCCAACTCAAGTTTTTTTTTTTTGGGGTGGGGTGGGGGGGGGTGGGGGGGCGGACTGAGATGTAGACCATTTTTATCAGGAGATCATGTAATTAACATACATTAAAGATGCAACATGCGCCAAGACAGATATTTTAAACAAGAAAAAGAAAAGAAATAAAGTGGCAGGCCAAAAGAAGACTATCTTAATTCCCATTCCAAATTTCAATAAAGTTTAGAATTTATCAACTTTGAAATAAAATGACAACAAAAAATTAAAAAGCCAGAGAACACTGACCTCCATACAGATAGGGACATAATCCTTGTGCAACTTTAGTACAACACTCTTGTTACTTGTTTCAATACAAAATGTCACCCAGGTCAAGGTTAAAGATCGCACAAGAGGAACTTTGTTTTTTGAGGCTGTCTTGACATCTGCATATATCCAACCAAAAGCAGACATGCAACAAATTAATAAATAACAACACACAATAAATCAAGGACCAACCACATCTAAAGAAAAACTTGAAATATTAATCAAAAGCCATCAGTGTCCTCATTCTTGCATATGAATGTTAAGAGGATATGAAGGCCACAATATAAAGTAATCGCAGATACATGGCAGGTAATCATCAAAGGAATTCTGAATAATGTTGTGAGAAACCTATCAAATTTAGGGATGATTCTGGCAAAGTGGTAGTGATATGGAAGAGTTTATTATTATTCAAAACTTTGTTGTCGGCAATTCATCAACATCATATGGAATGTCACCCTCTTGAAGAGCAACCTTTCTATTCACTTGCAAGTACTACCCCAGTGACATCACCAGTGGCTACGCATCTTTGCAACATTTCTGACCACTTTTAAAAGCAAGATCCTCAAAAAGCATGATTTGCCCAGTGACCATTTGTGCAATAAACCATTTTTCGAACTGTTTTCTATTCCAGGTCATCATGACACCTAAAGATCTTGACTCCTTAAGGGCTAGTTTCTGTTCACAACGTCAAGATCTCGAAGGATTGGGTCATCAACTTTTGAAAGTTCTTTGTACCCTCACCAAGAGGAGTAACAGTTTCCAAGGATCTTGAATCTTGACACAATGATTGGGTCCTTTTATTTGAGCCAATTATAGCTCTGTTTTTCATCTTCCGTTGGGTTTTTATTTGTAACAAGTTGAAACTCGTATAATCTTCAGCAGTTCAGCATTAGTGAATGTCGAGAAACCTACTAATCACTCAAATTTCAGAGATAAATCACATGAGCAAAGCAGACGTTCTAAAGGAAGAGTAAGCTATCGCCTTTTAACATCCTTTGGAGCTGTTAACCTCTTGAAGGATTATGAAAGGACCCTAATCTAGTTAGACAAAGTAGCATCAGCAAAGGACCAACATGTTTTTAAGGTTCAGGGTTTGACTTTCCTTTTTTGATGTAAGTTTAGGATATTAGCTGCCTTGTAGGGTGGCTTTTTGGGTTTCTGTGAAAGTTGCTTTATTTTGGTTATTTAGCTGTTAGAAGCATGAAGAGAGACAAGGAATATTTTGTGAGAGTTGTAATAGGAGAGGGAATCAGGGACGACCTGAGTCTTTCTTGGCTGACAAGGAGATTGTGATCTCCTATCAGATTGGCTGGAGAGGGTAATCACTCCCTTCAGATTGTTGTAACCGTGCCTCACCCATTCTCTATCTATTTATCCAGAGTTATTCGGGAATTTCTACTTGGTTCCTAACAGATTATCACTCATAATCAGACTTGCCTACTTTGGTTAGAAAAGGGAAAGAAACTGTAAGTCTCAGAAGGTTTGTGCGCACTCCAAGTAAGCCTTATTGTTGAGCATCTTTTAGTTTTAACCAAAAATTTCAATAGTACTAAAGCAAACATACAATAAAAGAATCTAATGGACCAGTAACTAATGGGCAAAGACTCACTCAGAGGTGTTTCTCAGTTTTTTTCCATATAAATAATACAAGAGTTCCAGTGGGTTCCATCAGAATCAGATGCTATTTTAAGAAAATTTATGATGTGAACTAATGATTTCTTTGTTCTACTTCTATTACTCAAAATGAAATCAACCCTTCGTTTAGAAACTGGGCTTCAGCAGAAAAAAAAAAAACCCGACCGAGGCATAGACATTAAATCAGGATGTGTACAAGAAATTTAAAAAAGTAATGGAAGAAAATAAACAAATGGTCTATGTTCTGATAATCAATTAACCCAAAACTCAAATCCTTTGGGTCAGAGCCTTCTAAATCCAAGCCAGATAAGAAGCTCAAATAATAAAATGGATGGAAAACCTGCCTTCAACAACATCTACCAGGCTTATGCATCCAGCTTTGTACATTGCTTGCAGAGTCTGTGTTAATGCCTCAGACATGGTAGGTTTCTTCTCCTTCAATTTTTCCTAGACAACAAAGAGACACATTAAGCAAGCATTATTTCCAAAATTTGAAAACCCTAATTTTATGCCAAGGAAACAAAAGGTAGATGCACAAATGATTAAAAAAAAAACAGAAACAATTTCATCAGGGCATCAAACCAAATAGCTTGAAGGAGTGCACAAGGTAGACTGACGATATATATATTGAAACACAAGGTAGATGCACAAACGATTAAAAAAAAAAAAAAACAGAAACAATTTCATCAGGGCATCAAACCAAATAGCTTGAAGGAGTGCACAAAGTAGACTGACGTTATATATAATGAACCTTGTTAGAAAGTTCTCTTCAGTAAATTGATAAGTAGAAGTTGGTGAAATGACAAGGTCACGTTCCATTTTGAGAAATATACTTATAAAAACTCACCTACACATAGAACAATGTTGACAAGTTCCCTCTAATAACTGTCAAGTGAAGTTGGTGAAATAACAAGTTCACTTCAAGTCATAAAGACACCTACATATTAAACTTTGTTGACAAGTTCCCTTTAGGGCTTGTTTGGTATGGAGGGGAGGGAAAGTGAGTGGAGGGAAAATATTTTTGAGTTGGATTAAAAAAAAATGAGAGAAGTGGGCTTAAAAGTTTTTAACTAATTTTTCTTACTCCTTTTATTTTACATATACTCTTTATTAAAATTTTGTAACCCCACTTCTCCAACTTTCTTAAATTCAACTCATAAATACTTTTCCCTCGTCTCCAAATCCCTCGTACCAAACAGGCCTTTAGTAAATTGACAAGCAGATGTAACTGAAATGACAAGATCACATAGGTGGTGGCAGAGGAGAATAGATTTTTTCTTTTTATCAGTGAAGGGTAACTTGGTAATTGACTATTAAAATTTCAGAATGCTTTGGGCTAAATTTGAAACTATGTCCCTTCAGTGGTCCTCTACAGAAATTCTCCCTCTAGACTATTAAGTAGTTCCAAGTAAAGGAAAAAAGTATTGCGTATTGAAAAAGTTCAGAAATAGCTTTTGAGTCATGTTCAGTTAAAAATTTTGAGTCATGTTCAGTTAAAAATTATGTTGTGCCATAGAACCAATAGCACAAGCCTTGCATTCAGCTCCAAAAATGAAACGACCTTATGATCGGAAATATTTTTTTAAGCACCCAAGTCTCTCAAAAATGGCAGACATAATAAGCAATTATTACAAGATAGAACTTACAAGTAGAACAGGCAATAGAAAACGAGAACTTGCAGAAAAGTGGGTTCTTAGTCCCAGAGCAAGATTGCCTATAGCCTGGATTGCTTCAACAGCAACTGCAATATTCACATCTGTAATCAGCTGCACGACAAAACCAAAAGTTCAACTTTAGCAGGCAAAACAACTAAAAGGCACATAAAAGACTAACTACAAGGACAAAACTTGTAGAAAGTAGGACATATTTGAAAATACCACAGATTTGAAATCATAATCTAGGGCCAAAGGAGGACAAATTGGTTATAAAAAATTATATGCCGAAAGTTTTTAGGAAGCAACTTTATAACCTAATCATTAGAAAAAATTTGATATAAAAAGTAAAGGCTAAATTGCCCAGAACCCCAAGGGTCACATGCATAGTAAGTCCCCTGATATTTAAAGCTCAACAATGAACCCTACTAAACTTCAACTTCTGCAGAATAACAGGCTAATGTTATTTAATACATAATCTTACAATGAATCCAACTCTAATTTTGTCAGGGTAACCCTCTTAAATTTTGAGTAGCCCCCTAAACTTTAGACTGCAGATACCCTTCATATGTGTTGCATAGCACAAACAAGGCTAACTTAAACTTGATGAAATTCATCAAATCATGGAGAATGTGGTCATTATTAAAACCTTAAGCATAATACAAGTTCCTCAACTCGGCTCTTTCTACTATCAGCCCCAGTACCTAACACATGTAAAGCATCCAACCCATGACTATTAACTTCGTCAAAAATGAATCCCTAAGTTATACATGTCCAAAAAGAATCCATGTTTAACACCCCCCCCCCCCAAAAAAAAAAGCACTGTACATCAAAATAACAGTACCATAGTTAAATCTATAGATATTGATAATTGAGTAAGGAGGTGGAAATATGAAATATGTGAACAATATCATAGATCCAGAATTCCACATTTAGTAATTTACTACACAATTGAATACAAAAATACAGTATATGGTTTTCCTAAACAATAATTTTTTTAGGAATTAACGTGCATAAATTTCCCTGCTTTGATTACCTTGATGCATCAAAAGCAAATACTCTTGATAATTGTTCTGCTAGTGTATGTCATAAAATACATCATATCCTTTCCTAGCTAACCGAAATTCACAAGCACAGCATGATATATGGATAGCAATTAATGAACAACAACAATTATTCAAAGCGTTACAATGCCACATCTTCAAGTTATTGCTCACAAAATGTAAGAGACAAAAGCAACCGCAAATACTTTCTACAGAATACTACATCAATATCATCCAAGCATCAAAAGCATATTCTAAATCACTATAATTAAAAACTATAAAATACCTTCTTCAAAGTCCGACAAACTTCAGAAAAATCACCAGGAGATATTTTTTTAGTTGATGCAAGCTTGGTTAGTTCACCAACTGCCTCCTTCCTTTCAGACCATTTGGTAGCTTTCTAAATGTTTTACAGGACAAAATAAGAGACAAAGACAAGCAGACAAATTTGAAATACCAAACAAGAACCACAGGTTTCATTTGATAACAAGTACAAGTGCGTGATCATTCAGATGATGGAGAAAACTAACCACTCCTTCCCAAAATCCAGACTTCTCCAAAGGAGTCAATATATCAACAGGATCAACAAGCTCATATTCATCAATTTCTTGAGGAGCTGAAATTAAACAGATTAGAGAACAAGCATAAGTGTATGATCAATGCCCCAGTAAACAGGCAAGACATGTTTGAGAAAAACCGATCCATTTCCGTACCATCAACCCCAGATTCTTCAGAAGGGCCAGGACCCACCACCTCAGAAACTGCTTCTGGTTCAGGCTCCTTGTCTTGCTCGGATCTGTGAAATAGGGGAAACAGTTTTTTAAATACACAATGGAACTAAAGAAATAGTTTCGCCAATAAACTCTGGATGCCTAATTCATAAACTGTATGGCTCCCAGATATCAGCATAAATATTAGAAAATGAGAAGGCCGACAGTCATCATCTAGGAGCATTAAAACACTGCACAAATGTGCTTTTTGCTTTTGTCCATAGTGTGCAACAGATGAAGTCATTTGTAAGAGAAACATCTATATGATAGTGGATAAATTTCTAGTATTTGGAAGAAATTTGAAATTAGGTCATAACATCTTAGATGTATAGACATTTCAGTTTCAGAAGGGTGAGCATATTTTCAACTGCAAGCAGAAATTTTAGGACATCTTGATTTGTTCCATTGGTGTTACATTGGTTATAATTGCACTAAAACAGGAAAAAGAAAACTGCAAGACCATATGATTGATGAAGGAGCAGTCATCTAGCAAAGATGCCTTTGATAATCATAGAAGCAGATAATTTTTTATGGATGAAACATAAATCCAGATTACGAAGGGAGACAAATCAAAATAAATTTGAGGCAATGAAATAAGATTAAAAAAATATGGACGCATGTGGACTATGTTGCATTACCATGATATT
Source organism: Acacia crassicarpa (assembly GCA_034222035.1). Lineage (NCBI taxonomy): Eukaryota > Viridiplantae > Streptophyta > Magnoliopsida > Fabales > Fabaceae > Acacia > Acacia crassicarpa. The sequence goes on from JAWXYG010000002.1 coordinate 8,248,793, forward strand.
TCTATTACTTTTGCCACTTGTATTGTCATCACAATTTCCCAGGCATGGCCCACTTAAAACAACATTCTAATACCCAGATGCTAGAACAAGTCGACATAGGAATGAAGCTACAATTGCATTGAAAGACTAATGTGTAAAATTCAAAGACGACTACCTTATTTTGCGTGTTGGCTTAGCTGTTCCGGTAACATTTACAAGCTCAGCTTCCAGCTCTTTTTTCTACAAAAAGAAAGCACTACATAATTTCACACAGGAGAACAAATGAACAAGCATAGATAAGCAGAAATCAATTTAGCGTACCATTGTATCTCTCATTTTCTCGAACAAAATTGACTTTACAGGATCTTTACCAATCCAGCGACAAAGCTCAAGAGTCAATCCTTTAGAACATGCACGGACATTTTGATCTTGATGATCAAAGAGTTCAGGAAGCATCTTCAGAATCCTTTTAGGGGGCAAAATCTTTGCTCCAAATTCACTATAGAATATGAACAGATTAAGCTTTATGAGATATCCATTGGAAGAAAGAAACTATGTCCGAGTTTGCAACAAAAAGTAACAAACCTTAATGCCTGAAACATAACATCTATTGCAGGTACTACTGCTTTAGCAACTTTATTCTTAATTGCCTTCTCCATAGCATCCTAAAAATACACCAAAAGCAGTAAAATATGGCTAGTGTATAGAAATTGATGCATAAAAAGATTCTCACCAAATACACTACTCAAGGACCAAAATTCACACCTAAACCAAAGGACTTGTAAAAATGGGGGAAACAAAATTTTGAATAAAAATTTTTCAAAGTAAAATTTGAAAGTAGAAAAGAACTGAACCTCTATTTTAGATTGACTAAGCATTTAGTTATCAAACTCGTGAGTTAATTCAACTTCAAGGAGATTCTTTGAGAATGTGAATTACACCTTGCCAAGAGAACTGTTCTGACAGATAAGCTTTTTTGCCCTTCCCATTACTGCTTAGCCCATGGATAATGGATGGAAGACACCCAGACAGTCATGTAATAAAGCAGGAGAATTTTAACATAGTGGTGTTCCAGATTAAATTTAAACATTTTAGCCCCAATTAAGAGGTTGTATAGGACAGTTATGTACTCCTTACTAACCTTTAACAAAACGTGTAAGAAGGTTTTTGCTTACTTCCGGAAAAAACTTGTCAACAGTTACTTACAGTACAGATATTGTTAACTGGACTGACTAAACTGAATATTTTACGCCAAAGGACTGACGCAAATTGTAGGATAAATCACAAGGGAGAAAACTACTCAATCACAACTGCACATTCGAACCAAAAATACCAGAAACGCATCCACTGCCTCCAATTCTATCCAGAGCATAAAAGATGCCTGAGCTTTCTCCACTGTCTTTGGCCTTCCCGTCAAACACTTTGCCACAATGGCGTCACACACTTCCTTAGCGTACCTATACAAATTTCAAATTTACATTCCGCCCAGAGCAACGGCTAATAAGCAAAAATTGCGGATAGCCTGACATGCAAGAGAAAGAAAAATCAATCAGCATGATAAAAATCATCGTATATACCTTCCGGCATCGGCATCAGCTGCTCGCAAGTAAGCAATTAATGCATCAAGTGCCTTTTCCTGCACCGGGGCATTAGAGTCGGCCACAGTTTTCTTAAAAAACGGACCTGCAAATTCAAAAATAAAAATGGCATAAGATCCAAACCAAAATGCACCGTATCACCTACTAATTACACTCGAGAAATCACCTAGATCCACCACGCAGAGATCGAAAAGCAACCTCCCATTGAAATCAAATATGGAAACCCTAACAAAAACTCACCAAATTCACGGATACGAGGGTCCTTGGGATCGGAAATGGAGTCACAGAGTGCCGCCAAATCGATGTTGGCCTCATTCCGAACCTTCCAGTTCTTGTGAAACAGCCGATCCTCCCAGGGCAATTTCTTCGCCTCCTTCAACAATTTCTCTTCCTCCGACATTTTCACTCACAATCCACGAATCTATTCACCCCCAACCTCAGCGATCTCTGCGAATGCGGACAAAATTCTTGAGAGAGAAATAGAGTGAAACGAGAGAAACAGAGTATTTCCCTTTTTTTTTTTTGGGCAGCCTCAGCCGAGTGCCGGCGAGAGAATAACAATAAACAAAACGGGGATGCAAGGAACTTCTCAACGCCTTTTTATCTTGGCTTCAAAAACACAACAACAGAGGGAGAGAGTGTGTGTGGAGAGGAGAGAGAATGAGACGAGCGAGGGAGGCTTTTTTTTTTTTTTTTTTCCTATTCTTTTCAATTTTTGTTGGCGACAGAGGTGGTATTTTCAAATTCACGTTCTTGAAACGGCATTAAACCCATCGCGGGACCCAGCGCGTGATTTACGCCCCAGTGCATATGACAGATGGCGAATCGAAGGAAGTAATAGGTTGTGCGGTAAATTGATTGTTCAGCACGTGACTATGACGCGCTGATAGATGAGCGTTGGCGGATAAAGGAGCATGATTTTGGTGGTACTTTAGTTGGGCCGGTTTAATTAAAATTACGTTCAGAAGGAATGGAAGCGCCCCAGATGCATAATTGTGGGGACTGAGGAGCGGGAAGAGAGACGTTTTACTTGTATTATAATTGAAATTAAAATTAACATTATATTTAATTAAATTAGGGTTAAATTTAATTTAAATTAATGTAAAATTCATCACGTTAAATTTTGTGCCGTGGCAAATGAATGACTGTATCTTTTTTATACAGTATCTTACTCTCACTTATCACTATTTGAAAATAAAAAATCACAGATTAATTTGGGATTTTTTTTTTTGCCATCGTGATTATTTAAATTAAGCCATACTTATAGAGTTTTGTTTTCAATTTTTGAACCTTGGCTTTGTATTCCATAATTAATCATTTTATTAATAATAATAACAGGCCTAAAATATATAATGAGAAATGACAGGATTAGATTTTTAGGTTCAAAAATACGTATGAGCTTTTACTAAAAGTTTGTTTAGCATTATATATTTTTTAAGGTACAAAAATACTCATAAACATTTAAAGTATGAGGAAAAATGTCAACACCGTTAAATATAGCATTACACCATTATATATGCATATACATAAGAGTGTGGCTCTACTATAAAAAACAACGGCGTTAGATTAAATTTAATAGTGCCGTCATTTTTCTCTCAGCTTGAATACTCATATGTATTTTATTATTTTTGTACTTCCAAAAAGTATATGGTATTGAATGCGTAAAAAATCATAAGTATTTTTATACTTTAAATTGAATAGAATTTATGTCTTTATTTTTTAAAAAAAAATCATTTCATATATGGTTTAGTCTTATTTGATTGCACGAGTGGATATCCGATTTTGATTTTGGTTGTCTTCTTTTTTTTCTTTTAATTTTTTGCCTGTATCACTTTCTTTTTGTCAATTAAACCATATGTATTTTTGTTTCTCTTTAGCTTCTAAAATCAACATTTAAACATCATCTCTCTGCAAATTGTTAGTTTAATTATTTAAATATTTTGAAAGGATTGTTTTATGTGAACTTTTTAATAACATTATGAAGGTAAAAAAGAACAAAGAAATTATTATATTTAAAAAAATTCATAAACCGTGATTCTATTCAAAATTATACTATAGTTATAGTTCTTTTCTTTCTTTCTTTTTTATGGCCAAAATGACTAAATATATTTAATTGCAATTCTCAATACATGTATATCTAAAAATAAGTATGACTTTAGTTTTTCTTTAACTCATTTTAGTAATAAATATATTTTAATTTAATGCAGGCTGAGAAATTTAACCAAGGCGCACTACATACTAGCAGCGTGACACCTTTTTTTGAATTTTATCTTAGTCTTGCACTATTTATTTTATTACTGATGAATAAATAATAACAAATTGACCCCAAAAAAAAAAAAAACGTACGCATCATCAAAGAAAATTTTTGGAATTAGTTTTAAAGTCATTGAATAGTCCAAAACAGAATAATGATGTCACGTGTAAAAGGCAATTTCCAAATATCAAAAATACATTCATTAACTTTTTTTATTAAATGGTGTCATTTTAATGAAAACTCACTAACTCATCTAATATTTTTCTTTTCTTTTTCTTTTTCTTTTTTGGATGGCAATAAGACACCTTAGCTAATCCCTATGGAACTATTCTCCCCATTACAATCTTGGTAAAGTAACTCCACTAGATCCTCAGAGGGTTTGAATTCTCTCAGAATCTTTTTTCTCATTTTTTTCTCAATATCCGATCTCCATCCTTAGATTTAAGAAAATAGATGGTCCAGATTTAATATTTTATAAAACTATTATTTTGAATATGAATAAATAAACTTAAACTATTAAATCATTATCTACACAATTTAAACCTGTAATACAAACAAAATTAATTAAAAAATAATAATTTATAAAACACTATCATCATTGTTTTAGAAAATATTAAATCTGAGTCATCAATTTTTTCATCTAAAGGTGGAAATGGGATTCTAAGAAGAAAAAGAGAGAAGAGATTCTACAGAAATCTACTCCTATCCTTAGAAGGCTGATAAACTTTGTGGAACCCGTGTCTTAACTCAAGCCCTCTTTTGGGTAGATAATCCGCCGCACAGTTACACAAGTGAGGCACGTACGTGATCTCTATGTCATAGTCCATTCCTAGCAGCACTTTCACTTCCTCAAGAATACAGGAGTCTGTATGTGTGGGCTCGTGCTCATGAAGGAGAAGGTTGAGACACTTTGTAGAGTCTATTTCCACCCAAACTTTCCTGAAGCCCATAGACCATATTATTTTTAGACCAATAAGACAATCCCAAATTTTCACAGTTAATCCATCCCTATTATCAATAGGATATATGGAGACTTCAATAAAGCTTCTGATGGAATTTTGACTCAAACCCCTACAAGCACTTTTCGCATCAGAAGCTGAGAACTTATTGTCCATATTAACTTTCATCCAGTCCTTCTCTGGTAGTTTCCAAGACTGACAACTAGGAGGTAGAGAAGCCCTCTGAATTTTCGCCCCTGCTAGACGATCATTAGTGAGATTCATGTTACTCCACCATTGCACTTGATCTAGCTAGTATGTTGTCATTTGAGATAAATTTCTTCTAAAAAAACAAATAAGTTCCTCCATCGCCACAACCACCAACACAATATTGTAAATTTAGAAGCCCACTCTCAACTTGCTTCCTTTAGGTTCGTATATTCCACTACCCCCAATCTAAAATACTCATATTACAAAACATATGCCACTACACATGGGGCAGTCCCAAAAAAACATGTATAGTATCTTCTAAAATAGCCCTACACATGGGGCAACCCGCATCCAATGTCAATCCCCATCTCGTCCAACAAGCATTCGTGAGCAAGCTCTGTCGAGCTAGTAACCAAAGAAGTGTCTTGCACCTTTGTAGTGCTCAAACTCTCCATAATCCACCCCATTCTCTTTCTTGATCCTTCACATTCCCAGATAGCACTCGATATGCAAATTTTACCCAGAATTCGCCACTCTTCTTCCACTTCCATTTAACCGAGTTACAGTCGTGACCAATTTCAAGCCCTCCAAGAATTGTATCTCATGTTTTCTTGATTCTTGTCCATACATTCAAGCATACGCATTTCAAGGTGATACGAGGAAAGAGATCCTTCCCTCATTTGTACTTATCCCTTACTACTTTAACCTAGAACGCATCCCTGTGAGTTACCCATCCCAGCTTCATGAGGAAAGCTTGGTTTTGAAATCTAGCATGTCGCAATCTTAGACCGCCCACCGCTTCTCCTTACACACCTCATTCCATGCTAAGAAATGTGTCCAACAACTTTTCTCTGTGCTACCCAACAAAAATTATCTATTCTGTTTGTCTAAAGTATCATAAACATTACTAGGAAGGTGAGTAGTTTGCATAGCAAGGATAGCCACAGAAATAAGTGTCGACCTACTAGCAGGAGAAAATGAGGTAGCCTTCCACCGAGTCAGTCTTTCTTTAACATTGCCAACCACCGCCTAAAAACTTTCCTTCCCAACCCTCTTACCATGGAGTCTCTTGTAATGGAGTTACACCCTAAGA